>OX438875.1:8081353-9519645 GCA_949315895.1 Anania crocealis
AGTTATGCCCTTACAAAACTATCGAAATATCTGTGCCGCTTGCGAACAACTGCACACATGCGTAATTCTTATTTTGTCCTTGTCATACTCGTGAAAAGAACAATTATGTATGTATTATGTCATGGATTTGAAAAGACGTCACAATGGGGGCTATCGCTAGTGAATTTGCCACTAGAGGCGCTAGTGTCGCGTGAGGTCCAATATCATTCACTTTGTACTGGTTTTAGCGGAATTTGTTGCATAAATTATAATTTCTTTAATTTACCTGCTGGAAAGTGATCTTCTTCGTAAAATATCGCAAATATGGATTATTTGGCGATTAATGTGAACGCTTTAAAAGCGGAATTAAGAAAAAGCGCAAAAATAGGCGGCCTCAAGAGCAACTATTTCAGAAGTTAGTTTGTTGATATCAAGATAGTTATTTATAAACAATATAACCTTAATTAGATTCAAGATATAACACTTTGTTTCGGCGCCAATCGCCTTTGAAAGCTAAAACTCCGGACCTCAGTCTACAGTGGCGCCAACTGGTGAGCAAAGAAACGGTAGTCCCCATTGTGACGTTTTAGGGACGCATATTGAGAGCGCATGTAACATATCTATTACTTTTTAAATATCATTGGCAGCAGACGCTATAAACTTCGCTCTAAAATTTTGTGACTAAATAGTGTATAATAATATTTCTACTACTAATAAATCTCTATTATTTTACTTAACGGGTTTAAAAGTATTAAGTGGGGTTACAAAGGGGCAGTGTGAAAATTACCGGGCCATGGCAGAACAATGTTTGGGACACACTGGTCTAGGGATTTAAATACTGGACCAAGATCTCGTAGTTTGATCCCTGGGTCGGGAAATAAATAGTTTAGAATTTTCGAACATTCAATTGGTCTGGGTGTTTTCTATGTATTATAAGTATGTATTTACAAAAAAAAAAAAAAAAGTATATGTTAGAATTAAATGTTAGAATTAAATGTGGACAACATCACATACATTGTTCTGATCCCAATTTGAATAACTATTCAAAGCATTCGTATTTTGGAAACCAGAAACAACGAAGGTACCACAAACACCCAGACCCGAGAAAATGTAGAAAAACACATTTTTTCTACATTGACCCGTCCGGGAATCGAACCCGGGACCTTGGAGCAGGCGACACCTTGAAAACCGGTGTGTACGCCACTCCGCCACGGAGGTCATCATATCATATATAGGTAAGTTTATCGGTTGTCTAGTACCCCATAGGACAGGGTACTTAATACTACCTTAATTTGGGACTAGATGGCTCTGTGTGGCCCAGTGAGGCATGTCTTAAAATATTTATTTATTTATTTATTCCTCGGGTTTGTGATCACCAACCCGTATTCGGCAAGCGTAGTGATTATGCTCGTCTGTACCCATCATTGCTGTGTATGTGCAGTAACTTGAATTCAATGATGGATGCCTTTGCCCTGCAGTGGGATGATTATAGGTCGATACTTTACTTATAAGACCTTGGTGACCAGGTTACCAGCTCCTAGTGGTCCACCCTGGGCAAAGGCATCTTTGGTTTCCTAACCAATGATGACGGCTAAGAGATCCCTCTGCGGTGGTAGGCTTCGTAAGAGGCCGCCTGGATGCTACCACCCTCCTGCCGGAGTCCAGTGACAAACAGTGCCTCTGTGTTCCGCTGGTGTGTGGGAGAACCAGTGCCTCTGGGTAAGCTCGCTCCATCGTAGGCTTCTTCTTAACCGTACGGTTAAGTAAGTAGTCAAGAGCAAGCCCATTTTTTTAAATTAACTGTGTTTGCTACAATTTTAATGCAATTCCCATGTTAGGACTACCCCTAGGTTTTGTTTTCGGTCCGCTACTATTTAATATAAATAAACTTACTTGTTTCCCAGGACACAGTGCTCAGACGCATCCACGAGCACCACCGCGAGAGGCAGGCGCTGGCCGACCGCCAGTACCTGCAGCAGAGGCATCAGGTAATTAGGATCTTATGATCATATTAGTAACAAGGCGATTGATAGATTTATACAGCTTTATTTAATACTAGCGGCCCATAGCGTCGTGGGCCCGTTAAGACGCTGACTGCAGCCGATGACCTTGAGCAATGAATACGCCCACAAATTTATTCTTGTTTGAATTTCTTTGCAACGCGCCGCAGCTATCACTGTCGATTCCCGTAGGAGTGACAGAGAAAAAGCGCATGGAATAGAAGGGCCTAAGTGCCAAACAACAAAATTCGTTGTGCAATTTAAAATTGCCATTTTATTAAAAATCTAAATCAGCATTTGCTTAAGCAACATGTAATATACAATATAGCAAAATTTTATTATCATTGTTATACGGACTGCTGCGAAAAATGGTAATTTATGTATTTTCAGAGGCTATTTTCTATCGAGAAAAGTTTTTAGAATCGTGTTTTGGAGACAACCACCTGGTCAAAAATATGATCAATTACAATTACATAGAATTTGGCAACAATACGAGCCATAGGCTTAAAGCAAAACAATCTTCATTGAGCTGAATTTGGCTCATGTCAGCGTCTTAAGTTTTAGTAAGAAGGATCTCCAATCTTTTCTAGCAATAATTATATTCTTAATTAGTTATATTCTATTTTCATTAATTATATTTCAATTTATAATTTTAATAATTTAATTTTAATTTTATATATATATATTTTTATCAATTTAATTTAATTTTACTTTGTCATTTTATTTATTTCATTCTTATCTGAAATTGTATGAAATATGGGACTAAGTCCTGAAATAAATGATTTTTATTTTATTTTTATTTATTTATTTAATAAATATAGCCTATGTCACTCAGGGTGCATTTAGCTTTCCAATGATTTTATTGTGTTGATTATTTTGTGACTATTGTAATTATTTTAATTTTGATTGTTTTAATTTTAAATATTTTAATGTTGATTATTTTAATTTGGATTATACAAATTTTGACTATTTATTGTATAAATTTTAATTATTTAATGTAATGATTATTTTTAATTGCATTTATATTATTGATTTTATCGAACATTCATTTCATTGTATTTCGTTTTTGTTTATTTAATTGAATGTGTATCTAATTTGAATGTTTAAATATCGCAATATGGGTTTTATCACCTGTAATATTTTTTTTTTCTTCGGTGAAAGAATTTTTGAAATTGTCATAGTAGATTTTGAGTTTATTCATTACAAACATACACACTACTACAAACTACATACTCCTGAAAACCCCCTCTTTGCTTTCACCGATTGATAAATGTATATTCAAATCAACAGATAATGCGAACCCGTGAAGCCGCCCTCTGGGAGCTGGAAGAGAAGCAGATCCACGAGCGACACCAGCTCGCGAAGCGGCAGCTCAAGGACGAGTTCCTGCTGCGGAGGCACCAGATGCTGGTGAGGCATGACAAGGAGCTGGATCAGATTAAACGGTGAGCCTTTTGTTGAGATATTTTTTTATAAACAACTACCCGACAGACGTTGTCCTGTCTTAACTATGAATATTGATAGACTATGAATACTACGAGGTAGATCCCACCACCTCAAAATGCAGGATGCGGGATCATTAACATATTTATTTTGACGACCATTTGGATCAGCGGTAGTTAACGCTGCTTCTGAGCCATGGGTCGCGGGTTCGATCCCCGCACAGTACAAGTATTTGTGTGCATGAACATGTCTGTTTGTACTGGTCTGGGTGTTTTCTATGTATTGTAAGTATATATTTACTAAAAAAAAAAAAGGATACAAGTAAGTTTATCGGTTGTCTAGTACCCCATACGACAGGGTGCTTAATAGTACCTTAATTTGGGACTAGATGGCTCAGTGTGGCCCATTGAGGCATGTCTTAAATATTATAAATATTATTTATTGACAGTAAAAAGAAACGGCAATCTAACGAAAATAGAAATACAGAGGTGTCTAATAGCTACTTTATGACCTACAAGAGGTATTGGTGAATTATCTATACTAATTAAGCTTCAGCTTTATAATCTATACTAATATTATAAAGCTGAAGAGTTTGTTTGTTTGTTTTTTTGAACGGGCTTATCTCTGGAAGTACTGGTTCGAATTGAAAAAATCTTTTTCTGTTGGATAGTCCATTTATCGAGGAGGGCTTTAGGCTATACAACATCACGCTGCGACCAATAGGAGCGAAGCATCAGTGAAAAAAAACAGAAATTGATGCGGACGAAGTCGCGGGCAAAAGCTAGTGTATACATAACTAGCTGTTGCCTGCGACTTCGTCCGCGTCAATTTCTGTTATTATAATCGCGATCATCAATATTTTTTTTCGGTTTCTGCAACATTTTTCACTGATGCTTCGCTCCTATTGGTCGCAGCGTGATGTTATATAGCCTAAAGCCTTCCTCAATAAATGGACTAACCAAAACAAAAAGAATTTTTCAATTCGAACTAGAACTTTTGGAGATTAGCGCGTTCAAACAAACAAACTCTTCAGCTTTATCATATTAAATAGTATAGAAGTATTTTTAATAACATTCTCAAATACAGGGTGTTAGGTAAATGGTATAACGAGCCGAAGTCAGGCTATTTTAACATTATGCTTCGTAGTCAGAAATGTTTTCACCATAGTACTTACAAGCAGGCAGTCTGCCCGTGACCATGTACGCTGTAAAGGGTTCGAAACGTCGGATTAAATGAAAAATGAACGCGTCCTAAATTCGTAAATATATACTTTATTTGATATTTTAGCAATTAAATTGCAATTATAATATCAGTATATAAACTTGAAAAATTTTGTCTCAGGCGGGACTCGAACCCGCATCTCCTCGCATGCCGGGCATGGCTCACAGCGTAAGAATATGCTTGAAAAATTCGCGCCGTGTCGCAGTGTCTCGGTGGCCTAATGGTATGGCGCCCGCCCGGCATGCGAGGAGATGCGGGTTCGAGTCCCGCCTGAGACAAAATTTTTCAAGTTTATATACTGATATTATAATTGCAATTTAATTGCTAAAATATCAAATAAAGTATATAAATAGCTGTTTCATCTTAACTGACTGTCAAACATCTGCAAAGATGTTTCTTTCGGGTGTTGGGGGTGCAAGCTCCTAACATTTGATGAAGCAACGCTGGCTCACAGCGTAAGAATATGCTTGAAAAATTCGCGCCGTGTCGCAGTGTCTCGGTGGCCTAATGGTATGGCGCCCGCCCGGCATGCGAGGAGATGCGGGTTCGAGTCCCGCCTGAGACAAAATTTTTCAAGTTTATATACTGATCGTAAATATATCTTTCTTTTCAATGTATAGTGTTCGCGTAAACTTAAGAAAAAAAACAAATAATAATTTAAAAAAATATAAAAAAATAAATATTTAAGACATGCTTCACTGGGCCACACAGAGTCATCTAGTCCCAAATTAAGGTACTATTAAGTACTATGTCGTATGGGGTACTAGTCTAGACAACCGATAAACTTACTTATATACTTTTTTTTTTGTAAATACATACTTATAATACATAGAAAACACTCAGACCAGTGCAAACAGACATGTTCATGCACACAAATATTTGTACTGTGCGGGGATCGAACATTCACTTACATACCTACCACAGCTATCCACTTATTATTTTATTAAAAGATCGAAAAAAAAAAAGATAATCTTGACGACCTCATTGGCATACGCACCGTTTTTTTTAAGGTGTCGCCTGCTCTGATTTCTCGGCCGAGTCAAGGTAGAAAGACTCGTGTCATAATACTCCTTCGACTTTCTTATATGACAGTCGCATAGACTTCTATTTTTCTTTGGCAAAACCCTAATAAACGTCAGTATTTAAACTAGAAAAATTATAAGAGTTAGTTATTTCGAGATTTCTACCATGTACAGTCAGCTGCAAAAGTATGTATACACTTCTGAATTATGTTGACTCTTAACACAATGACATAAGGTTGGTAAAACCAAAAAGTGATTACATACTTTTGCAGCTGACTGTACCTTGTTTTTTATGAGTTTCCGATATTTCGGCACTGTTGCACAAGGTACATGGTAGAAATCTCGAAATAACCAACTCTTACGATAGTGACCATGAAAGTTGAAAAATTATGTCTCAGGCGGTCCTCGAACCCGCACCTCTTCGCATCCCGCCTGAGATATAATTTTTCAAGTTTAAATAGTTCTGGCGCCGATAGGTGATGACCTTCGATATAAAAATTTGACAAATATTATGCAGCAACAAGGTATCTCGCTCATGAGCTAGGTTATGGATGATCGTGCACTTACTTGATTAGGAAGGGTCGATAATCCACTGGAAGCTTCCAGGTTCACCAGGTCCTCCAACGTTACACGTGATCCGTTCCCCAGACATTCAATGCGAAAACTTCACTACACAATTGTCCTATCAACACCAGCACTTATTGATGCGGTAATGCGAGAGACTTAAACCAAACTGTGTCTATCGTCTATATGCGAAATTAGGCGATAAATTGCGAAATATTAATAACCAAAATCGATGATAAAGGAAGCGGGCATCGATCGCGGCGGTGGTTAAATTCCAACTGTCCTTTTAATTTTCACTTGCGCCGTCCAGAGGGCGCTTTGATGTCGTAGTTCGGTGCACGATCCGAAGATAGGAGGTGGAAAGGATTAAGTTCGATACCTTGCGAATTAATTATATGCATAGATTCTAGATTGCGTCTCCAAATAGTGATATTATAATTGCAATTAAATTTGCTTAAGTGCCTAATAAACGTGTTTAATCTGTGTTTCTTTCATAATCTCATAACTTATTCTTATTTCCAGTAAAAACGGTCGCAAAGAGGAGGAACTAGCTAAATGTCAAGCTTTAGAGAAACGTTCGCTGCCGAAGCGAATGCGCGCCGAGCAGAAGGCGAGGGAGATGATGTTCCGCGAGTCGCTGAGGATATCCGCCGCGCCGCCGTCGCACGAGGACGACAGGGAGAGGCTTAAGAAGGTAACTACCTCTCTCTCTCTCTCTCTATTTTTTCTTTTCTCTTCTCTCTTTTGACATGGTAAGTCTAGTCTCAGTTGCTTACCTGCCACATCTACTTATTTCTGTTCCAGTTCCAAGAGAACGAGAAGCGTCGGTACCGCGCCGAGCAGCAGAGGCTCACCACTAAGCACACCAAGGCGAGGGAGGAGCTCAAGGCCGCCGGGGAGGTAGGTTTGACGACCATTTGGATCAGCGGTAGTTAAAGCTGCTTCTGAGCCATGGGTCGCGGGTTCGATCCCCGCACAGTACAAATATTTGTGTGCATGAACATGTCTGTTTGTACTGGTCTGGGTGTTTTCTATGTATTATAAGTATATATTTACAAAAAAAAAAAAAAAAAAGTATATAAGTAAGTTTATCGGTTGTCTAGTACCCCATACGACAGGGTACTTAATAGTAGCTTAATTTGGGACTAGATGGCTCAGTGTGGCCCAGTGAGGCATGTCTTAAATATTTATTTATTTATTTATTTATTTATTTATTTAGGAGGCGATATTTTTTAACCGATTCACTAATCAAATCATTATTAATTGCACATCATCATCATCCGCCTATCGTAGTGGACCGCTGGACATTGGCCTCTCCAGTCGCACGCCACTTAGGTATTCGTAATACATTACACGCCTCGATAACCAAAAAAATCCGAAACAAATCTTAGTAATATAGCAATAACAAAATTTCATTCTAACTCAGATTTAGTCTACATAATATACCGACAGCTGGATCTGGACACTTGAATATAATAACCATACATAATATCCTTTTAACCAGGCGTTACTTCGCGAACTGGAGCAATACCAGAACGAGAAGCGCAAGGCGCTAATGAACCACGAGGCCAACAAGATGAAGGCGGTCGAGGAGCGCTACTCCGCCGAGCTCAAGGAGTGGAGGGCCACCCTCGGGGATAGGAAAATGGTGAGTTACTATTGCATTTACAACGTCACACCAAAAACCCGTGTGCCTTGGGTGACCCGAGTAATTTTGCATTTACAATTATGGTCCCAAAATTGTGCCTTGGGCGACCCCAGTAATTTTGCATTTACTATGGTGGACCTAAAACTGTACCTTAGGTGACCCCTTCCAAGTTAGCATTTATAACAGTGAACCTAAAATGGTACCTTGGGTGACCCCAGTAATTTTTATAATTACAACAGAGGACCTAAAATGGTACCTTGGGCGACCCCAGCAAAATAACCATTTATGATGGTAAACCTAAAACGGTACCTTGGGTGATCCCTGTAATTGAAAAGGGAAGTGCTTTGGAGTCATGCAGGACCAAGTACTAAGCCTTTTGTAAATAGTTTTGTTCTCCCTGTAAGTTACCTAGGGTGTGTGAATTCACGACATCCCTTGTAAATAATAATAAAAATTAGGTGTAATTCTCATGAGGACTGCAGGAACTTTATCTACCACACACAAAAGTATAGTCACAAAAAATATCCCTTATTTATCTAGAGCGGATGTAACTGAGAGCTCTTAAAAAACCTCATCAATAAAACTAGTTTACCTCCCTTTACAATATTTAATAGCATGTGTGCGTGTAGTGGACATACAACTGAATTTTTTAGCAGTCCTAATTATGTAAGAAAAAACTTTTAGAAGCTTAGATACAGGCTTCTAGCCTGGATACCTAACTACCAGAATTCTTAGAAAGGGTCTTTTAAATTGGAATATTAAGTTTATATTAACTTTAATGAAGTAAATGTCCCTTCTACTTCTGATAATACGCTCTCTAAAATCCGCTGGCGACAAAAAATATAACTTTGATAGTAGAAATGAACCCAATAATTATCTGCTGCAGTTAATATAAAAGTAATGTTATTTATTCTACTATCAAAGGTTTTTAGAAAATCTTAAATGTACATTAAGCATGACTGGATATATTTCCAAATTACTATTTACTCATCGACCGGCGAACAGTTAATATGTTTTTATACATCTAATGTTAATCATAATTTGTCTTATTTATTTCTAGATTACTAGATTTAGAATTTGTTGTCTATCATTAAAAAAAAAACTGTTCACCGATCGATGCTAGCATGCTGTGAGCATGAGCGATTAATGGTGTAGCATGCTTTTGCTTGGTGTCCTAATAGGTGGAGGTTAAAGTCTCTGCCCTGAGTTTACAGTTGTTTCAAGTATAAATTGATTATAGAGAGGACATTCCCTTTATTTAGTTTATTAAGTTTTATGTACAGCGTGTACATGCATGAGGCAATACGTTTTTGGTAGAGTCGATATTTTTCAATTTCAAATACAAACGCATTACTAATTTAATTTATCTTGTAAACTACAGTGAACTCAAGGCAGCGCAACTCTGGTTGAAACAAGCAGAGATTTGCGGAACAATGCTTCAGAGTATAACCACTTCGAACTTGCTAAGTTCACAGATATATGAAGCTGAATTTCAGATATACCGATTCTACCTATGTACGCTATGTGTTTTTTTCAAAATTGACCCTTCTAGTAGCATGTGACGATTTTAATTAAACCTTATTGGTGTGAACTTTTCTATAGATCCATATTTAGCATTCGTTTTTCTAAAACTACATTCCCTACGTTCAATAGGCCGTTTAAAAAAATCTGTAAATAGAAAGACTGACTGACGAACAGCTAAGATTACCTGACAGTTGTTGTCATAATTCGGCATACAATGAATTCGGCAGACATTTCTATACAAATCCCTATGTCGATAGTTATTACGACATAGGAATTCATACAGAGGGGGCCAAACTTTTAAAAAAATTTAACCTCTGATAAAAATTTCAAACTCCTAGGTTTAAATTTTTTAAAAAGTTTGGCCCCAGTTGGAATTCAATAGTAAGCCTTTTATCTTATTGTCACGAAAACATTTTAGTTTGCTATGTTAAAACACTATGGTTGAATTTGGTATGTAACTGGTTTTCGCATGCCGTGGGATGCTTGGAAACCATTGACATACGCAATTATAACGGTAGTGTTATGACATAAGATACATTTTTCTTCAATTAAAGATCTCTTGTCGGTCCGTCCCGAAAATTCAAAATTAGAGCGAGTAAAGCCTTATGGTTGCCCATCAATAATTTAGTATTTCTTGGTTCTCTTAACCAATACGTAATACAGTTCTCTCCTCGTTTCAACCACCCTGTGTCGTCAAGCATTCCATGTCTGTGCCGTCCATCGCACACGCGACTAACGCGGCCATTTTTACCCAGACCCTCATAAATCTCTTCGCGAAACATCTCGACGACCACGAGAAGAAATTCGGGAAGCCTATCAAAGACCGGGGTCTGTATCTCGACGCGCCGTGGCCGAAGAACGTCCTACAACACGTCCTGAGCGCGTACCATCAAAGAACGTCGTTCATTGGATCCCTATCTCGATCTAGAACAAGCCTTAACTTCCTATCGGCTGCTAACACACCGAACTTGGATCGCAGAAGGAGTGTCAGTCCGAATTCGGAAAGAGAAACAAAATCAACAACCACCAGCGCGTACAGCACACACAAGCGAGGGAAATTAACCAAACTACAGAAATACGGGTCGACTTCCAACCTGAAGTTGGTTTCCGAAAAGATATCCGGTTTCTCCGTATTCAGCGGACCGGATGTGACCCGAAACCCGATCATGGCGTACGGAGACGTACCGAGAGAAATCGAGGAGGAACCGAGACGTAGCATTGAGAGATCAAAACCGGTTGATAAAGTTACGAGTGCGAACAGAAAACTAAATAGGCAGAGCCTTTCGGAGAATCTTTTCAAACAGTTGAACGTTGAAAGCGAGCCGGGCATACAGAGGAGCATATCACAAGTAAATTTGAAGCAAGACATAGCTCTAGAAGCTGTTATGATTGATATACCATCGGTGGAAAGTAGCAAATACAATACGATGAAGAGTAATAGTACTTTTGGAACTATATCTCAGGACGGGAGCGAGACAGACGATGGGGAGAAGCATTTCAGCCGATGGGGCCCAGTGAGAGGTTCGAATAGCTATTCAAACAATCCTAGCGTTCCTGTGAGTCAGTTGTCGACCCTGAATTTGAAAGCCACAATAACATCGGATAAACCTGACTTGCCTACCGATTCTAATGTTTAAATTGTAACAAATTGAACGGTGTACAGCAGTGTCTGTAGCAACGTTAGCAATATTACATATCAGCCAGACGAGGCCTACCACTGGGCATAGTTGTTAAAGATCTTCCTAAGGTTTTCCCGAGACTTTTACCAGATCGCCAGATGGTCGATTCCATAACCAATAATTACGTATTTAAAAATGTAACGTTAGGTAATCAAAGATTGATTTATGTTTGCATAGAGATTAATGCAAATATTTGCTCATTTGTATACTTCCAAAAATAGTGAATTAAGATTTATGTAAAAGTTTTATTGAAACGCTATTGCCAAACAGTATTTTATTGGTCACATGTTGAAAAAAAACTCTTCAAGGTG
Source organism: Anania crocealis (assembly GCA_949315895.1). Lineage (NCBI taxonomy): Eukaryota > Metazoa > Arthropoda > Insecta > Lepidoptera > Crambidae > Anania > Anania crocealis. The sequence continues at coordinate 8,092,745 of OX438875.1, forward strand.
CCACTTTATTAGCTAACTCAGGGGATGATTCTACTGCTAGAATACAATAAATATCTCTCATTTTAGAGAAAAATAAAACATTGAGCTTGCCATAATCGCCATCCTCGGCATTCGAGAGCGATTGCGAAAACGGTTGGATCCATCTCGGAGAAAAAACGCCTGATTCTCCCCCTTCTGATAAAGATAAACATGAATTTATATTTTAGTTAGTTCACTGGATTTGCTCATTTCTGATTTTATTAGTAGAATTCTTTTAGTATGATTTTCCTTTAAGTACAGTCTGGTTGGTCAGTGTTTTCCAAGTCATCTGGTTATAAAACTTACAACTTGCCACAGAAACACGACAATAGCCCGCCACTCCATCCAGACTAGATAATTTAGAAGAAATCGTTTCCTAAAATGACCCGACTGGAAATCGAACGAAATGTCGAATGATCCCTTAAAAACGAAGCTAATAAATTAGTACCTGTAACGTTTTGCCAAAGCACGGCTTCCATATCGCAGTATTACTAGATGCCAAATAAAAGTTTGGTTACAAATTGCATTGTAATTATACAACGGAAATCCTCTTAGGGCTGTTTCCAGTGTTTTTATACATATTTTTTGGGAAATCGATGATAAAATGATAAATTAAGGATTGCACATGTAACATGGGGGCAAAAAGCAGAGTTTCTCAAAGATTGCGATGTCAGTGTAATTAATATAATTTTTCCATTGAATTTTGTAGTTAAAAAATGGCTTATATTGTCAGATTTAACTAAAATTGTGTACAATTTCTACAAAGTAACTCTTTATACATTATAATAAGTTTGCTGAATACCTATAGTGTATATTTTCGACACTGACTGCACTATAGAAAGCTATAACTTGCCATTTTACAATAACGATTAAACAGCAAGGGCTGAATAAATTTAGGCATTAAATAATATATTACGTTGCTGTAAAAAGATTCAGTATTTAAATAAAAAACATTACAATCTAATGTTGCCATGTAAGCATATAAGTTAATTTTAAATTAAGGTTTTTTTTAATATAATACATTCCATATATAATAAAGATGTCTTTCGCGGGGTGCATAGGACCATTTAGAAATAATAAGTATATAAAAAAAATGTGCTTTTTTGCTTGCGATGCAAAGCGCCGGTACAGCTACAATTATAATGTTTCTCTACAAAAGTAACTCACCAACAATTACCGTTTTGAATTTCGTTCCATCACGTAATAAAAAGATTAACAGCAATAACAACAAAACAATCGCTCTCTCTCTCTTTGAAATATCTCGCACGCGATTGGTCACACAAAAAGGTCACGTGATGACTTCCCATTTTAAATTTTAAACGCGACGGGTTCTATTCACGTGGGATCAGGCTTTTTTGGACTTTGTTACTCTTCTAGAGAAGTATTATTCGTAACTGCAGACGCTTTGTTTAGGTTAGGTATTATTTTGATTATACTTAGATTAATTAAGTAAGGACCAATGCAAAAATGGGTAGTAATATGGTCTAAAATGTACTTAGATAACATATTTATTAGTGCGATTGATAAAAATAGACATTTTACAAATCCAGCTCGACATTCTGCGGTCAAAACTATAATATAACCTTCTGAAATATACTTGCCAAAGTTAACTAATGTTACTTTAATCTCTAAAATTTGGGCGATAACCATAAAAAGTTTGAGTACCACTGGTTTAGTATACCCATGTTTGCATTGCCTTATGTTGATGCTAATTCGATGTGCCTATACCCAAAGCCTTATAATGTTTGTAGAGAGATTCTAAATAAGTGTTAAAAGTTGATATTTTAATGTAACGCGGACGATCTGTGTCAGTCATTATCATACAGGCAACGGCAGGTCAACCTACCCAAAAAGTTATAGGTCATTGAATTACTCATTTTCAACTTTAAGTCCAACGAGTAGAGATCAATATAAATTGAGGAAATTTGTCGTTTTTGACTGACTGGGTCTTAATGCCATGCTTTGATGCTTAGGGGTGCAAAATTCAGACCCCCTACTAATAAAATTTATTTTTGTGCTCTAAATTAATCATGTTAAGTGTTATTTTAGGTAGATAAAAACTTTATTGCTCACAATAAAGTAGATAAAGTCAGTATTTAAACTTGAAAAATTATGTCTCGGGTGGGACTCGAACCCGCATCTCCTCGCATGCCGGGCGCGGCGCTTTACCAGTTCACATAAATGTTCAAATCCCGCCTGAGACATATTTTTTCAAGCTTAAATACATATATTATAATTGCAATTAAATTTCTTTAATATCAATAAAGTAGATTGAAGTCATTAAAACTAATTTTACATTTTTAATGAGGGCAAGAGCGGCCTTCTTGTTTAACAAAAAATTTTTGTTTTTCATATTTTATTGATATTATGAATGCAAAATTTTAAATGGATGTTTGATTTCAAAGCTGATCGATAGCGTGTGATATTGGTACTTGTGTGTAAGTATGTAGGTATAAACTAATGGGTGAAGAACTTATACATTACTACAAAAAAAAAAATTATAACGTCTTCTGCTATATCTTAAATTAAGTTGATTAGTAAGTACAGATGGCACTGATTGCTATTGCAAAGAAATAGGGACCAATTTATTTTGACCAATAAAGGAGATGTCCCAAATTGTATGGAGGCTAGGCCCAGAACCTGTACACATTACCAAAAGTTAGGGCAATATACCTACAACACTTTGTTATTATCTAAAATCTTTAAAATGGCTTCGTTTAATGGCTCAAACAAAAATAAACTTATTAGAATAGCAATACTAAACAACAAAAACTATCATGGCGGAAGATGACACTTTGATGACATCTGTCAGGTTTGCCAATTAAAAATCGCCTACCTCGATTCGAACAAGTGATATTGTTTGCTAACTTGTGCTTGTTGTAATAATAACAAACAAAACAAAGAGTTTTAAAATAAGTTATGCTTATAGGACATATATTTGCGATTATTAATATAACCTTTTTACGTGAGATTATGACGAGTGGTTATGTCAATTTATGACAAAGGAAATCTGACAGCCACTGACATTTACAGTTCATGGTTTATCTTTTTTTTTCGTCAAACGCCATCTTGTATGCCTAATTGAGAAGGATATTTAATTGATTGTTTTTATTTTTGAACCGCTAAATTATACATTATATACAGTTATTCGTATTTTTCCCGAAGTCAGTAGATTTTTCTTGATATTTTAGAATACTGTACAATGTCTGGGCCTGTTACAGGACATCTCCTTTAATCACAAGAACGATATTCTTTACTTAGAACACTTTACGAAAATGACCGTACAGACTCGGGCCAAGGCCGTGATCAATAAAAGAAAAACGACAGAAAAAAGTTGCAAATTAAACTTTGATTTATAACCAGATCGTCCGGTATAGTTAGTCATAATAAATTCTTGCTGCGTTAATTGTAACGTTAGAAAAGTTTAATATCTTTATTTCATAATCTAGTTGGTAAGTTCTTAATTGGCGAGATCACAAAATAATTCACAATTTAAATCATTAATAAGACCCTTTGAAACTTTGTAGCAATGCGAACTGATTATATAATAGATATCATGTGTTAATTCATAATAATTAATGCAAAAAGCTCATTTAAATTAAAAATTTGATTACCAGAATTGCGATTTGTTATCAAAATTAAATTTTAATCATTTTTTAACGTACTAACTTAAATACCATAATTTTTTACTTAGTCACCAGATTAATTTTATAGATTTTTTAAAATAAAATACATATCCAAAACGCATTTTAATCATGATAAAATATACTCTTTCCAAAAATAAAATTTGCTAACCTAGCGCCACTCGAAAGTTTTACGGCGTTTTTCAGAACTAAAATAATTTAAAAACTATAATGTCATAAAACTTTTGGTGCAATACTTATTTACTTTATCGCCACAGATTCTAATTTTGACAGAAAAAAAAATTACTTCTTTTTTTATAATATTAAACTCAGAAACTGTATACATAGAACATTAAGTAAATTTATATTATTTAAAGAGGCGAACTATCGCTCATGTTGAAATGTATATTAGGTATAATAAATGTAAATAAAGAAGTTATGTTTATAATTTTTGTGTTTATTTCGAGGTGGAGGATGCTATAATGCGAAAATACAGGGTTTTTGAAAAAGTTTTAAAACTTTCTGGATGCATTGTTACACATTAATCTTATCAACTAAACCGAGATTTTTCCTACAAATTATAACATTGCATTGAAAATCCAGATATAGTGATAAGTTTTTTGATAAAGTACCAGCCAAATACGAGGATATTCAAAATCGAATTAAAAAGGTGTTCTTGTATAAGTCTTGTATATCGTGATAAGTTTTTGAAAAAGTACCAGCCAAATACGAGGATATTCAATATCGAATTAAAGAGGTATTCTTTTCCAGAATGGGTACAGACAACAGCACCTCAACCTATCACAAAACGTCCAATTTTCTCAATTGATATTGATCTCTACCTATTAGACTTAAAGTTGAAAATCAATTCAATGACCTTTAACTTTTTGGGTAGGTTGACCTCCCGTTGTATGTACGCTCGACAGCATATCAAGTTAAACAGTTGAACTGCGATAACAGCTTTTATTACGTAGGGCATAAAGGCGGTCTCAAGGTCAACATGTATAGTCTGATGTGCCGCCGTGTGTACATAATGACTTTTAATAAAGGTCTGACATAAATGTGGTTTTACTGTGTGTAAAGTAGGTACTAGTAGGTGAAAGTTTAAGGTCATTGAATTGATTTTCAACTTTAAGACCAACATGTAGAGATCAATATCAATTGAGAAAATTTGACGTTTTGTGGTAGGATGACGTGCGGTTGTCTTTACAAGAATCGAACCAAGAACAAGTGTTACAGAGGCATGATGCCACCATTACTGAAATTTTCTTCTCGGCTTGCGTGTGGTTCTCAATTTGGCCGGTATTTTTATTGCATCTTGTATAAATAATAATAAAGTATGAAATTGCCGATTATTTTCCCACTTTTTATTTTGTTTATAGCTCTTAAGTATAGTCATATTATTGCGTAAATCTTTTTGTATTGTATCAGAAACTAAATAAAGTAACTTTTAACGCCTATTACTTCAAAGGAAGTCGTTGAAAAGACCCCTTACAATGTGTCAGCTGACCTTCTTGCTTCAATTAAGTATATTTGTATTATATGCTTTGATTTTCAGAAATTTAAATACTATAATGCGTAGCTTTATAACCATCTAACTTTCACCTTTAATTGCATCGAAAACGGTTCAGGCGTTTTTAAAAAAACTTAAAAATTGTTAGTATGGAAAAATGACTTTTCTCGATTTCGTCCATACAAAACGGCAATTTCATACTTTAACCCCTAATATTAATTTTGCTTTACTTAACTGACGCATCAGTTGAAGGTAGCTTTGTATATAATTTACTATTAATAAAATATACTATGCTAAATTATAATCAGGTTCTTGTAAACGAGGTATTAAATATATTGATTACTAAATTACATAATACAAAATATTTTATTCATGACACCTGAGGCCTTACGGCCGGTCCCAATAACCTATCTATCTTCAGTTTTGGCATATCAGAGATAGAAAACAAAGTTTAAGGTCATTGAATTGATTTTCAACTTTAAGACCAACATGTAGAGATCAATATCAATTGAGAAAATTTGACGTTTTGTGGTAGGATGACGTGCGGTTGTCTTTACAAGAATCGAACCAAGAACAAGTGTTACAGAGGCATGATGCCACCATTACTGAAATTTTCTTCTCGGCTTGCGTGTGGTTCTCAATTTGGCCGGTATTTTTATTGCATCTTGTATAAATAATAATAAAGTATGAAATTGCCGATTATTTTCCCACTTTTTATTTTGTTTATAGCTCTTAAGTATAGTCATATTATTGCGTAAATCTTTTTGTATTGTATCAGAAACTAAATAAAGTAACTTTTAACGCCTATTACTTCAAAGGAAGTCGTTGAAAAGACCCCTTACAATGTGTCAGCTGACCTTCTTGCTTCAATTAAGTATATTTGTATTATATGCTTTGATTTTCAGAAATTTAAATACTATAATGCGTAGCTTTATAACCATCTAACTTTCACCTTTAATTGCATCGAAAACGGTTCAGGCGTTTTTAAAAAAACTTAAAAATTGTTAGTATGGAAAAATGACTTTTCTCGATTTCGTCCATACAAAACGGCAATTTCATACTTTAACCCCTAATATTAATTTTGCTTTACTTAACTGACGCATCAGTTGAAGGTAGCTTTGTATATAATTTACTATTAATAAAATATACTATGCTAAATTATAATCAGGTTCTTGTAAACGAGGTATTAAATATATTGATTACTAAATTACATAATACAAAATATTTTATTCATGACACCTGAGGCCTTACGGCCGGTCCCAATAACCTATCTATCTTCAGTTTTGGCATTTTGGAGATAGAAAAAAACTTCTGTCTTTGTTACTCTGGACGGCAAAATCGGGGACAGAAGATGTTTTCTATCTCCGATATGCCAAAACTGGCGATAGATAGATTATTGGGACCGGCCGTTAGACAAGTGGCTTTCTAATGTCGTTTACGCCAGACGACTGACGAATAGATGTCAAATGTATGAAAATGACATAAGCTTGCGATCGTTCGATGTTCGATCGTTTGTTAATGTCATTTTCATACATTTGTTATCTATTCGCCTATCTATTAACGGCCGGTTACAATAACCTATCTATCGTCAGTTTTGGCATATCGGAGATAGAAAACAACTTCTGTCTTTGTTTCTCTGGATGGCAAAGACAGAGATAGAAACTGTTTCCTATCTCCGTTATGCCAAAACTGAAGATAGATAGGTTATTTGAAATGGCCATAAATCTGCTAAATACAGTAAAAGTTGCCTGGCTATGAGTGTTAAAATCTATAATAAAATTCCAAATGAATTTAAAGAATTAACCAATATATTATTTAGGAAGAAATTGTATTATTGGTACAATTGTAATAATTTTTATAGTATCAAAGAATTCATGGACAAGCGGAATTAATTGAAATGTTTGACATTAATTCTAATTTAAACTTGACATAATAATATGATTGTAATTATGACTTTTTGCTTTTAATATTGTATTTTAATGTTGTTTTTTTTCCTTTTCATTTTCCTTTTTATTTAGTTGCTAAATGTATAAATTTTTGCATGCCACAATGACATGGCTAAACATGAGATCTTATATGTACCAATAATTTTTACATCTATTTACACCATGTTTGAAGCAAATAAATATTTATTTCTATTTCTATTTCGTCTGACGTACACGATATTAGAAAGCCACTTGTCTAACGACCGGTCCCAATAATCTATCTATCGCCAGTTTTGACATATCGGAGATAGGAAACAGTTTCTATCTCTGATTTTTCCGTCCAGAGAAACAAAGACAGAAGTTGTTTTCTATCTCGGATATGCCAAAACTGAAGATAGATAGGATATTGAAAACGGCCGTAAGCCGATGTTTTAGTAAAATAGTGTTAAATTATGTAGATAGCCTACAACCTACTACTACTTGAACTAGACAATGGTCGAACTGGGCCATTGTCTGGTTAAGGGTATAACTGTAAACCAGCGGCTTGTAAGCGGGTAACTACCAAAGCCAGCGGCTAGAAACGAATAACCAGCCGCTTGGTACCGGGTAGATACACGACTTGAGCATCGAAAAACAATTTATTTTATTCCATTTTTTATTAAACTCTTATTTTTATCATACAGTAGCATTTACTATGTTCTGCTATATTTATTAAGCAAGAAAGATCCCGTTTATACATACAAATTTACTTAATTCAGGGACGAACACGAATTTCGTGGTTTTAACACTTAATACAGATGCAAAAGTCATTGTTTATGTCTATTTATGTTAAATGTATCCTTTAGAAAAAATCAGAAGATAAATAACAAAAACAAAGGCCTACATCATGTTAATATTTCAATGAAATGTAAGCAGCCGTTTCCAGCCGCTGGTTATCGCTAGAAATGATAATAAGCCAAATAAAGCGTTTCTAGCCGCTAGGCTAGAAATGTTAGTAACCAGCTTTACATCTATAGTTAAGGGTTAAACCAACTTGAATCTGCTTAGTTACATTAAGTATTAATACAATAATTTTTAAGATTCACTAAAGAAGTTGAGAAAAAGTTGTCAGTTTTTTTTTATTATTGAAGATGGGTTTGCTAATGGCTTCACACTGAACTCTATGGAGCTAGCTTACCCAGAAGTGCAGAAGTGTGTATCTAAATTGTTTACAATACAAATACTAACTCGAAACAATTCTAAGACACATACCTCGCTATTAATAATTTCACTAGAAGTATAACTTCAATAAGGACAGCTTTGATTTTGATTCCACTTACTCACACTAACAGCCAACACAACGGAACACTAACACGTACAGACAAAGCTTGCACGCGATTGGTCGCGTCAAGGTCACATCGCGATGTCCCTTTCTTACGCGGGTTCTAATTTGTGGAACCGTTGTTCTGTTTTTTGTTAGTAACACTTCTAGAGAATTATTAAATGTAGCGTATACCTCGATTTTGTGATTATATCACATTTCAAAGACTATTTTGCATCTAGAGTTAAATAATTCGTGGTTTATACTCTTACGGTCGGGGTCTCCGCCTAACCACTTTCAAACGAGCTTGCAGTACTACACAAAAACGTACGTCACTTCAAACAAGAGACGACGCGAGCTGCAAGCGATTTTGCTCTTAAGACGACTGCTAGAGCTAAGTGCTGCCTCCAATTGATTTAATTTTATTACTTCTAAACAAAATCAATTCTCAAAAAACTAGAACAGTATCATTATAGCAAATTACCTCTAGTATTTATTGAATCACAGTAAACTTTTCATTTAGTTGTTTATAAAGTCGAATTAGTCGCTAACGCCATAAGCGGCCGCTTTTAGCAATAATGTACATTATTGCTAAAAGCAAGAAAGAAAGAATGCCAGAAGGAAAAGCAGTTAACAGTGATTCAATAAATACTATATAATATAATTATAGAGGTAATTTCCTAAAATGATACTATTCTAGTTTTTTGGGAATTGATTTTGTTTAGAAGTAATAAAATTAAATCAATTGGCGGCAGCACTTAGCTCTAGTAGTCCCCTTAAGGTGGTCAGGAGCCCAAGACCTCGATAGTACACACGGCGGCACATCAGACTATACATGTTGACCTTGAGACCGCCTTTATGCCCTACGTAATAAAAGCTGTTATCGCAGTTCAACTGTTTAATTTGATGTGCTGTCGAGTGTACATTGTTTTTTTGAGTTTCCGATATTTCGGCACTGTCGCAAACGCCATGATCACGGAAGTACGGATATATCTGCGGGTGGGTAGTTATTTAAATCAGTATATATTGCATCTGACAACGATTTATTGCATGAGCTTCTAACAACTGCCTGAAGTTTCGATCGCAAATAATACGGATACGGATCTCCGCTGGATTTGCCTGGTATGTGGTTCTTTATATTTTTTTCAGCATGAGTTCTGTGTTATATTTTATTATTTAACTTTCTTTTAGAGGTTATTTCTTCTGATAAAATTTATTTTACATTCGCTTCGTTTAAACGCTTGACTCCTATATGACTCTAATAAATTTAATGGTTTGATAAATAACTATGATTTATTACAATAGCAATATAATTAAAAGTGGGCAAGTTAAATTTAAAAGTATGATAAGGTCAAAAAGGCCATTCAAAAATATAGTGTTAAAAAATTCTTATAGGTACTTTTTGTTGAAAAGTAAATAATAGAATACTGGTAATTTAATATTGAAATTACTGCGAAAATTTTTGTGATCAGAAGCAACCTCTAAATGGAAGTCAATCAATGAAATATGACCTGTTGTATATAAGCACTATTTGCATGGATGTTTTTGATGGAACTGCAACCAAATTTTGTAGTTTATTTACCTACATTACTCATAAATAGTAAGAAATAAGTTGTATACTAATGTAGGGTTACCAAACATGAGTATGAATTCTTGTAATTCCTTGAATGCTCAGCTGATAGTTACCAAATTCGGAACTCATTAATCAATCCCTCTTTTTACCCTTTTATGGGACGTTATTGGGTTTTTTTTCTAAGGTCTAAGACAATCTCCATACTAAATATAACCTTTAATCGATGTAGTTCATCAAGGATTTTTACCTTGAAGAGTATCAGAGTTACTTAGCATATATACCTTGAAAAAAACATCTCTCCGATAAGTCTTCTGAGGTTAGCCTATTTTGATTCGCGGGCTCCAAATCTCCCCTCTTCCCGCCCAAACTATTATGGTTGCGGTTTAATATGGCTGGCCAACTGCTACTTAGGTTTGCTTATCCATTGAGCAATTGCCTTGTCTATCTACCTTAAGAAGATCGTCCCTTCACCAAGTCTTTTTAGGGCGTTCTACGTTACGCTTGCTTTTTGCGGTCTACAAATATCTTCCCCTCCCCCATCTTCTCTAAAGTATTATCGTAGCCTGTATCTGGCTGACCAGCAGCCACTAAGTTTGCTTATTCGATGAGCAATGGCCTTGTTTCTCTGCCTTGTGAATATCGTCACTCCACCAAATCTTCTCAGTGTGTCCTGCGTCGATTCGCAGGCTCCAATAAACCCCTTTACTCCAACTATTTATCGGTTCGACTAACATGAGCGGCTCACTGGAGCTTATCCCATGACTGATGACTTTGAATCTCTATCGAGATTAAACTCTCTGGTCTTTCATTAGGTCTTTCAAAGAAATACTTTCCGTTGGTCGCTGAGAGAGTAAGGTTAACGATAAAAAGATTACGCACCTGCATATAGGGATTACATGATTTCAGTTTACATATTATTATATTATAGGAGAAGTGAGAGAGAAATTGAGGAGTTTCCGAATAACTTTTGGCATTAGATGTTCTATTTTGTATAATATAGGTCAAAATTTAAATTTTTAAGTTAATTCTTACTCCTGATGATAAAAACAAAGCTCAGCAATTAAACAGGCTAAGTAAATAATCAACAGATTTTGAGTCAATGCCAAAGAAACTGGCAACGAGGACGATCATCATTTGCTAAGTGCCGATTTAAAAACTTTTTACTTATTTTTGTAAGCAATACATAGGTTTACTTTTTTAAATAAAAAAAATATGTGTAAATTAACACACTTGTAAAATCCACAGACGTTAGAAGAAGAATTTATGGCTCAACTCGAAGAGCAAGAGAGGCTGGCCGCTAACGCGCGGTTGCCCCCAGCGCCCCCCACCAACATGCCGCAACACAGCTCCACATTGCATTCCTCCAGAACAAGTCTCGCTTCCAGCCACTACGATTAGGGAGCTTCTAGAATAAAATGGTAAAAAAAATCATTTTCTAGCTGCTGGGATTAATTCCTAGGCGCAATTTTTTTTACATACTTGGCTGTATAAATTAATTCCATTGCGTGGAATCAAATACTGGCTGTATGGATTAATTCTATAGCACGTTAGTAATAAACTTATATGTCAAAATTGCCGCCAAAACTATTCTTAATTTTTTGTGGTACTTTTAGACAGTGATTGATGAATAAATTTATTATTCTACTTAATTCTTACTAGCAACTAGTAGCATTAGACTAAAAAAATCTACACTGAAATAAGTATTTCTATGTATACCTAATTAAAAGACTAAAACTGAAGTTGAAGGACATGAAATTGAGGTAAATCTAGTGCCAAATTCGATTTGTGTATTAATAATAGATCTGATAAGACAAAAGTCAGTGAGCGTATCGACTATGAAGGGTTGGGCTGGCGTTATTCAAGAATCAAATATCTGACTAAAATTAACTAAATCTGCTTATGCTTGTAATTGAATATTGGTTGTGAATATTGTCACAGACTGCTTAATAATTAATTCTTGCAATAACTTTATAATATGAGTGTCTTTTGTACTTAAAGGTACTCCTAAATTATGAAAACATCGCTAGGTAAATGATCTTTGAATGGCCTAAAAGTTTTGATGAGTATAAATTTAGGTTAATTTTTTAAATATTTTGCTACTAAGTTAATCTATGAGAATCTCTTAGATCGATTGCAAAGATGATCTGGCCCCTAATTCGCGTAACCGTATCGTATCACAATCGTTATTGAACGACAGGTTTGTAACAGTTCTAGTATGGGTTAAATGTCAAAATCGTCCAATTCAATCACGATCGAACTGCGATTCGGTTACGCGAATTAGGCCCCGGGTGTATCAAATGAATTAGGATAAAATATAAAAAAATATATAGTAGCTTCGTTTTGGGCGCTTAGAATAATAAATTTTTAATATCGTAAAGGAATTGATAAGTAACATTTTAAGGTGCTGATTGGAGTGAACCGTTATTAATAGGAAATATGTATAAAAAGTGTTTTAATCAATTGATGTAGGTACAAACAACGGCAGGTCAACCTACTCAAAAAGTTAAAGGTCATTGAATTGATTTTCAACTTTAAGTCCAACGAGTAGAGATCAATATCAATTGAGAAAATTTGACGTTTTGTGGTAGGTTGACGTGCTGTTGTCTGTACTAGAATAAACTACATACACAATCAGTGTCAAAAAAGTGTCTTAATTAAAAGTGCACCCATTTGACTTATTGGTGCACTCTAGAACAACCTATATCAATCGAATAGATACAACATGACATGAGTATCCATAATGCGGCATGTCGACATAATTTGGCCGGGTTATAAAATTTACACTGACATAAAATCAACGTCAATCATTCAAATAAGGACAGTATTACGTGTCATTTTTTTATCGGCCTGAGTGAGTATCTAGTTCTTATTGTACAGGTGAAATTTTAACCACCTTCTAAATTTTAATATATCAATCTACGAGACAAAAAACAAATGACGTATTTTTTCGTTTGGTATAGCCCAGTACAAAAATGTCAAGATAAAGCACTTAGAAAATGTCCGCCAAAAATCTAAAATTTTTAAAACGGCCGCCTAGCAACACTTTTTTCATAAGTTTTTGATTTTCCCTTTATACCTTAACAGGTCTTGGACCGTAAAAATTGAAAATTATATCGCGATAAATATTTTCGGGTGGCAACTTGATTTACATTTTTTACTTCTTAAATAGGCTCTAAATACGATACTGAACGCCTATAAAAATTTTGGAAAGTGGTTTTTTTTCATCTATTTTTTAAATCAATGTGTAGTACCGACATGGATTTGATAAAAAATTAGAAACATGCATATTCCCTATTAATGATGTTTTCGCTCTGCGCATGAGACTGGTCAATTTTAACACCAATTTGGTGCTTATAGGTCAGTAAATTAGGAGCCTAACTTTGTATGCGTGGATAGGAACGTTTTTATGCGTGTGACGGAATGCTTTGCGTGAATAGGAATTTCGGTATAGTGTAGTTTGCGAGCAGGTTTACCAAATGTGAAATAAAGTTATTTCAATAAAAAAATAAACTGTTGATACTCTATGGAATTGAAATAGGTTTTCTATCTTCTTAAAAGACAACAGCGCTCACGATTTCAAAATGTGTTATCAGACATTCCACTGTCTCTTTTCTAGTTTCTATAGTTTATTTAAAATAAGATATACCACAATTTATTTTTATTATAACGTAAAACCGTTTTAAAATCGATCAAGCTTGTACCACGAAAAAGTGGAGCAAGGCGGACTGGAGGGGAGCATACTGTGATTGATTTGTCAATTCGGGATCCGCTTCGCTTCGCCTTTCTCCGCTTACATAAACGCTTTTGTATGCAAATTGGGTAGCTGCGCCATCTTTTTTTTTTAACAAATTCAATTGCATAATTTCATTTAAAGGATGTCGATTGATTAAAGTGTCAAGTACCCAATTATTAAGCAGCAATTTTAAAATATTTTTAATGTAAACATAGAAATTGTATACAAATGAAGGAATTTTTTAATAATACGAAGTTAATGTCTATAATTTTTGACGTTAAAAAAGGGGCGTCAAATGCTAAGATTGTTTAGCTACAGTTTTGATAAAATGAACATAAAAGTAAACTGATAAGATTGGAATTTTATCGTAGAATAACGGCTTCAGTGAATGAACTTGAAAATATAGTCATTGAGACTACTATACTATTCTGCCATGGTGTCAAAACAGATGTATTTATTTAAATTCTGAGGAAAAAATTAAAGGAAATGCACATCAAATGTTGTCAACATAGCTTGTCTTTTTCCTGTCATATGTATACACGGTGCATTTTAAACCATCTGTAAAATAAACGAAACCCACTTTATGTATCCATTTGTATTACATCTTGGCAGTGTTCTTTTTTATATTTTTTTTATAATGATACAAAATATTGGTTCAGTCAGCTATTTATTTTGAAACACGCTGTGACGCGCACAGATGTAGCTGTGTAAGGTTCGTTCATCCGGGACTCCGCTGCAGCTAAATAATACGTCTGTGCACGTTACAGCGTGTTACAAAATCAGTAGTCTGAATAAATCTATACTCTATACTAATATTATAAAGCTGAAGAGTTTGTTTTTTTGTTTGTTTGAACGCGCTAATCTCAGGAAGTACTGGTTCGATTTGAAAAAATATTTTTGTGTTTGATAGTCCATTTATCGAGGAAGGCTTTAGGTTATATAACATCACGCTGCGACCAATAGGAGCGAAGCATCAGTGAAAAATGTTGCAAAAATAATCGCGATCATTATAACAGAAATTGACGCGGACGAAGTCGCGGGCAACAGCTAGTACTTAATATTTTTTGAAAAAATATTTTTATTGATAGATTAAAGAACACTGCTATGATGTTATACATAATGGTCACATAACGTGGTGGGCTTCGTTTTCTAGGTGGTTTAAAATGCACCGTGTATTTTTCATAGATATTCTTTTTAAGTATTTTCCAAGCCGTCTGTTAGCAGTGCGATAAAAAAAAACTTCTGGTAATAGCCATGACAGAAGGCTTGTAGAAGCTTTTATTTATGACTCAATTCGATTGACCTCAATAAACTCTTTAAATTGCCTATTCATTGCTAGATTTTCACCGCGATATAATGGTAATGTTTGTGGCGAGTTGTCAATGGTATCACTTTTAAATTTGCTGTGGTTATTATTATTTTAATGTTGAACAAGTTCATTCCTGTTGCACTAACATTCGATGTTAATCCCCTGTCTATGAGTAGACAGTAGATAAAACTATTGTCTAAATCCACATTTGGCTAAGTGGACAGGGAAAGTGTTAAAGAGTGACCACACGGCTGGGTAATCAGGTTATCTTTGAACGACCTTGCATTTATCTCGACGCAAAAGATGAGGAACAAACCTGTAATCTATACTAAAGAGTTTTTTTAAGAGATAATTGTGCTAGC
Source organism: Anania crocealis (assembly GCA_949315895.1). Classification (NCBI taxonomy): domain Eukaryota; kingdom Metazoa; phylum Arthropoda; class Insecta; order Lepidoptera; family Crambidae; genus Anania; species Anania crocealis. Next base: position 8,108,101 of record OX438875.1, read on the forward strand.
CTACGGTAATGAATTTGTTTGCGTGGTTTTATTTGAACAGAGGCTTTATGTTTTAAATATTAAAACAAAGCAAGGATACATTTTGTCAAGAATTTGGTATTTTATCTAGTTTCTAGGCATGGTTCACGTGTAGATTCGTCTAGAAGCCTGCAAGGTCAAACAAGGTCAACTGGTATTGTCAGACCGTGTGTCGCACCAATTTTTAGTCTCTGCTAAATGCAAAACGATGTATATTTTGTACATAGAATACGTACAGATCTAATTATACGAAAATTAGTCAACTAACAATTTAATAGGTGACTGAAGATGTAGATATAGTTAAACATATTTTTTTTTCATGTACATAAAGTTAATTTTAATATTTGCCTACTTAAGTTACGTGTCAGTTGTTTTAAGCACAGTTTCTTTACTATCTGCCATAACCTTATTGTCTAGTTGCGTACGCATTGTGGATAACAATGGGAGTAGTAGCCAAAGCTGAAATTCGGAATGCCTGTCATAGGTTTTGTGGGGCAATAACAAGCTGTGACGTCACTATTACGTCTTCCTCAACAAGGCGCAAATTCTATCAGGTTAGGCATTTGAAACATAACTATTATGTTCCGTATAATTGTGTAGTCGACTTCTTTCTCTTTTCGTATGACTTACTTTCAAGTATAGTCTGGTGTTGAAGTCTTCCAATTCGCCTATTATATGCCTCCGTGACTTGTGCTTACGGCTTCCATCTTACAGTAGGAACCGGGAATAACCCCACACTTCTTCAAAGTCAGAGTCAATTAAGAAGAGACTGTTTCCTTAATTGGCTCGGAATTGAAACACTTCTATAACCGGGTCGTCGTGACGAACTCAATTTAATGTGGCAACAAGAAACTGTGACGTCACGGGATAACGTACCTAATAAACTACTTATTAAGTCCAATGCTATTAAAAATCATTTTTACAAATATTCAAAGTAGTCAGGATCTTCAGGCCTTAAACATGGTATAGTTTTGAAAGAATTCTATTCCATTTAAATTACCAGTTCCTAAAAGCTTCAGCTTCTTTAGCTGTATAGGTTATCGGCGATAAAAACTATTGATTTGAGAAGTGGCGCCCTCTATCTGTCATTGCAATTCAAGCGTGTACGCACCCAGACTTCACTGCATGGAAAACCAAAGAGCGAATGATTCCCAATTTAATTTTCAATCAAAAATCACTAGTCTACATTCGGGCTGATTTTATTTAAAGTAAAAATAATAATATCTTTCCTTTTTATTTCATTTATTAATACGGATGTAAGCGTACTTCTTTTATTATTATTTAAGTTTGAATTTAAGTGAAATGGAAGCGATTGGATGAGTGGTTCTATATTTCGTGTGTTTAATTCGTTATTTGAATGTCAACATATCGTTATAAAATGTACCCGGGCTAGAATAGCCCAAATTACTTTATGAGGTATCGTAAGAACTTAATTAAAAATGTCATTAGTTTAAAAAACTTTTTGAAGTCATGTTTTTAATTCTTGGCCTTTGTGTATCTAGATTTTCATTTTATATCTATGTGCAGATCCAAAGAATCGTAACTTCTCAAATGTATTTGTGGAAATATGAAATTTTAAATAAGTTGTTACAATTACATTGCCTTCTTTAAAAAGCATTCAACCACTATGAATGTGTCGAACTTCGTACAGCGCCTCTATTGGGAGCCACTGAAACAACTCACCATAGATCAACTAATACTTAATACATTTTTTTTTAACTAACATAAGCCGGCCGCATACTAATTAATTTAATAAACGTTCTTCAAGACTTCTGGAGAGTAGAAATATAGTACCCCCGGCCAAAAAACAGGTTTATCACTTGTTTGATATCGTAAAACACAATTCACAATATGAAAGTTTTAAAAAGACAGTGATTGAACAATGGTGGAGTTTGTCTTTTTTTCTGTTTCTATCGAAGGAGTTGAATTCGATTATAAATTGATTTCATTTTTCAATCAAGCAAGATGTGTTTAACTGTCAATTTCACTCCATTTTCCATATTTATAGACTACAAACATTTCCTAAATGAAATAATTAATAAAAAAACGTCTTCTTCGTGGTAAACAATTTTTTTGGCTCCACTGTATCCAATTTAAGTAAGATCTGTTGATTATATAGTCAATAATTAATTAATTTTATATTAAATTATAATTTTTTTAAAGACGTGTAAATAACTTAAATAATATTCTCTGATTAGTGCATTTGAAAGTTAAAAATATATATTTTTATCGAGATTACCGCAGTATTTTTTAACATTATGTAAGAACGATAGCCATACACATTTTAATGTTAATTTTGTCTATATGGATTAAAAAATAAATTATTGTTAAAACTTTTCAAGATATAAAGAACTTACTTTGTATTTTTGTGTTTTATTTCAAACGTCACCTTAAGGCTGCGTTACCACGGAAGCGGAGCTAGGCGGAGTGTAGCGGAGCGGTCTGCAGATATACCAATAACAGAGCTCTAAATCCACAGATAACAGATTTCGCGCTTCTGTGCAAACGCAGCTTGGTTAATGCGCATGTCTGCTCAAGAGAAAAGGGGGAATTTCGAAATAATATCTGAAATTGTCGATAAAGACAGCTCTACCTACTATCCTCCTGTGGGTGTCGTGTGAGACAATAAAAAGATTCGTAGTGTTCTCTCCATCATAGGCCAAACCTGCCTGCCAAGCATGGCGTGTATGACGAAACCCACCTATAGTCCTTGAAATATAGCTTGATTAGAATGACAGTTCTCACTGAAAGAGACAACGTAACTTTGTACCAGCGTTACATAAGTGAAACACATTTGCACACGAAAAAACGTTGGTAACTGGCATGTTAAGAATATTTTTATATACATTGCTATACATATTAATCAATTTAATTATATAAATAGATATTTAAAGTTAAAATCATTAAAATAATCCAGTCGTAAAAATAGGTTACCTAACTTGAAAAGACGTCTTTACAAGGTTACGTCATTTTTCATAATCGCTAGTGATGAGGTAAAATCGACAGACTAACAGTATTTCAAAATCGAAGACATGTACCATAAATGTTTACAAATTATTTAATGAGCATTGGCTGATGCTTAGAACATCAAATTGCAATTATTAATAGTTGACGAAAAATTTTCAAATTCATTAGATTCTACATGCGTTAAAAAAAATCTAATTGATTTTCATGATTGTTACAATTATTCTCGTAATGATCACGACACTGACTTACTGTTAAATCTTAATATATCTGATTTTCATTTTATTTTATATGGCAGCAAAAACGCAATTTTATAGAGCACAGTACACAATAAGATCCGCTAAGTTGTTAATAAGGTTAACAAAAATCTATTTATATACGACAAACAGTTATATCAGTGCAAAAAACTAATTTTGAACTGGCTTCTAAACTTAAGTTATGAGGAGACAGAATTTTTCATTACAAACACATGCTAGATCGTCATACACACATTACATATCCTACAGATCCATGTAACACATTGACATACATCCTTACCTCTACATAATATATGCGCATACTCTTGTTAAATTATTTCCTTTTGTTTTTATTTTTAAGTTTTGTGAAAATGTAAAATCATAAAAATGTTCTAATAAATGTATTACTTACATAATTTGTCTAAGGGAAGAGCGGTTTCACCTAACACAGGCGTACACATTTATATGCCTAAAGGGTGACTCCATTGTCAAAGATTGTGTAATATGTTTATACTGAAATAAATTATTACTATTACTATTCTAATCAAGCTATATTTTATGGACTATATATAGAGAGAGCAGTTTCACCTACATGTGGATTACGTAGTGGGATGTGTTAGATACTAATTTTATTACTTAAGTTTAGCAATAAGTTAACTATGTAACGCATTTGTTTGTAATCCCTAAAAAATAAAAATAAAATAGCAGTGTTTAAAAGAGGACTGACATCGGCCGTTGTTGGTGATGAATGTTATGGAACAAGAAAGTTATTTCAATGGGTTTTCTGAACGGAATTAGTTTTCTATTTCACTGGGTAGGTATCATAATTTAATAGGGGTTAAAGTATGAAATTGCCGTTTTGTATGGACGAAATCGAAAAAAGTCATTTTTCTATACTAACAACTTTTTGTTTTTTTAAAAACGCCTGAACCGTTTTCGATGCAATTAAAGGTGAAAGTTAGATGGTTATAAAGCTACGCATTATAGTATTTAAATTTCGGAAAATCAAAGTATTTAATACAAATATACTTAATTGAAGCAAGAAGGTCAGCTGACACATTGTAAGGGGTCTTTTCAACGACTTCCTTTGAAGTAATAGGCACTAGTATTGCATTTTTTTTAATCAAAAGTTACTTTATTTAGTTTTTGATACAATACAAAAAGAATTACGCAATAATGTGACTATACTTAAGAGCTATAAACAAAATAAAAAGTGGGAAAATAATCGGCAATTTCATACTTTAACCCCTATTATTAAGTTGGTGCAATAGTCTTTCTTTCTTTGTAATATCATGGAATAGAGTAGGTACCTACTAGAATCGGTCCTCTAACGTTTTGTGTTGTTCCAATTACAGGTTACATTAGAACAAACGTGACAAAATAGAATCGTTTGTACAAAAGTTGAAAGCGCACTTAAATTATTTACTTTTTTAAAAATATTATAGCGGGCGCGAATTTGGAGTCGACGATTTTAGATCTAGTTTCTTATTTTTTTATCTGTGGATTTCACCTTGTATTTTATGATATAAGTCAGTTTTGGCATTTGACAAATTTAGTGAAATTTTAGTAATAACTTACCACCGCAAAATATTCGTATTAAAATGTTCTAAAAAATGCCAGATATTTCTAGTTAAGATCAAAATTAAGGAGTAACTACTATGAATTCGACTCAAGAAATTGGCACTCTAACATTGTTGGATGATGGGGAAACGATTGAAGACAGATACAAAAGATGCGGCCTTCTAAATGTAATACAGCATATAGATATTTATGGCAAGAGTCGCTCGCGTTTCGATCAGAGTAAAAGAGTGCAAGGTTTGTACTATTAAACGTTATTCTTTATTAAATAGTTTCACTAGCTTCTACTGGACTTCGTGAGCGTATGATTTGACGTTATCCCAGGGAAACTGTTTTTTTTTTGTTCTGTAAAAAAATTGCCTATATTCTATTAGCTTTCCTATAATCTATTTCCCTGCCAAAGGAGATGTCCCAAATTGTATGGAGGCCAGGCCCAGAACCTGTACACCCCACCAAAAGATAGACCAATACACCTACAAGATTTTGTTATTATCCAATTCTTTTAAAATGGCTTTGTTAAGTGGTTCAAATAAAGAGTTAAGTAAGAAAACAGCAGTACAAAATAACAAAACCATCATGGCGGAAGATGACATTTTGATGACGTCTGTCAGTTTTGGCAGTTTCAAAATTGCTCATCTAGGAGTCGAGTGCCATCGCTTGCTGTAATAACAACAAACATTATGAAAGTAATGTGTCGATCAATACCAAATCCAGAAATAGAAATATTATAATTTATAGTATTATAATGAACTACATTTAAAACACGACAAGCAGAACAAAAACTTGAAGTGAATGATTATGCCAAAGTGACAAGGGGCATCTGACAGCTACTGACATTTAAAGTTTTTTTTGATTGACGCCATCTTGGAGTGCCTAATGGAGTTTGATAAATTATTCGATCTTGTTTATTTTTGAACCACTAAATTATACGTTATATAAATTTATATGTATTTTTTCCAGAAACAGTACATTTTTCTTGATTTTTGTAAATGGTGTACTATGTCTGGGCCTATTATGGGACATCTCCTTTCATTCAGATTTGTTCAGTCGTTTTGGCGTGATATAACAAACATTCACGTTTTTAATATTAGTGACATATTAATTAGAAGTAAGATAGAGATTAGTAAGAATAAAAAACTTAGCAAATTAGGACCAATCAATTTTTGAAACACCATTTTCGCGCTAATCCATCCTCGGATGTGATGTCGATGGTTAGATCATAGTGACGTTCCATAGTCATCAATTGAACAATTTTTTGAAACACCATTTTCCGCGCCAATTCATCCACGGATGTGATGCCGATGGCACAGATAATATAATACTACTGGTTAGATCATAGTGACGTTCCCTAGTCATCAATTGAATAGTGCTGAAACGCGTCTTATCGATTTATGCAATTGTCCTTTGGCAAAAAAGCGACTAACTATCGGTTTTCTCGCTTTCTCTACTTGAGAGGAAACACTACGGGCGAGAGAATTGAAAAATAGATATTTGTAAAATCGATTGCTGTCGCGCATTGCCCAAACGCCTCCCCCGCAGAGCGTGATAGAGACAAGTGTATCTTGGACCGAAAATACCTACTAAAAGCACACAAAATCAACGTTTCGCAGTCCATTATCCAGGGAGGAAACAGGGGACTACGTTTGTATGGAAAAACGGCCATTGTGTTTCCTCTTAATAACGCCACGAAAGCGGGAGAGCTCAATACTAGCGCCGCATGGCTACTATTGTGGCACAATCGCCACGGTTAGCTAGCAAGCAGTTTGGTCAATGGTGGAGAAAAGACACCGCTTCTTCTAGCAGTACTCTAGTTGCCTCTTACCAGGAGAGTGTGGTTCTAATCTGTTTTTAAGCCTACAGCTTCATATTAATGTTTTTAACTCATTCCGAGACACAATCCTAGATACAATAGAAGTTTTATGGCCTGCGCAGACTACGGATTTTTCTCCGCGGCGGAAAACAAAATACGCTCCGCGAATAAAAAGTCCGCCGCGGATTTACCGCGTAAACGCACACGGTGTGCGATCATTTTTGTTCTTTTATCGTCGTGCATACGTACGTCACTCTCGAGCGCACAACTCGGACTAAACTCCGCCAAGTGCGTTGCTTCGCCTAGTCACAAGATTTCAATTTTTTTCGGGGACACCTCCGTACTTGTCCGGTCCGCTCTCTGCGTGTCCTCGGTAATTCGGGGGACTTTTTGTACGCGGTACTTTTAATCCCTCGTTTGCGTTACTCGATATAGTTGTAAGCGATCTATTTTAGCGGACAAACATCCCTCGTCTGCGCAGGCCATTATTGTTATCACGTCGACAGGCGGTCGGTGTCTCGGAAAGAATTAAATTCTTAGGCGAAGAAAGAGTGGTTACTTTCAATTATTACGATTTCTAAATCCCCAGGTAAAGACCCAGCAATGGCTATCACATCCATATCTGCGGCTTCCGGAAGATTTTCAAACATTAGTGACGCGTTTAGTGACGTCACAAAAACTCAGAGCGTCAGCACAAAACTCAGTAAAATGTCAGTGACCACAAGAGTGTCAGGATTATACCCTGGTCACGATATGTTGTCAAGGAGGGCAAGGAAAAACCGGTTGTCTACAAATGATACCAATTTTCGATTCAGTACTTTTGTGTCTAGGAAGTAGTGATGTTTGTAATAAATGTTATTTCCTTCTAAAGCTACTTACCTACTTGTTTGTTTTGGTTATTGTTCTCAACCTTTAGGTATACCTTCATACAGAAGAATATAGGGCGGTGGCACGCAGTTAAGCCGCCACGACAAATGGGGAGCGAGTTTTTTGGGTTCCGTATGTCAAATGGAAAAAACGGAATACTTACAGGATCACTTAATTGTCCGTACCGTGGTACCTTAGTTATTTCTGATTTAAAAACTCGCTCTACATATTTAAGGATCATAACAATGTATGTGATGTTGTCCACATTTATTTATTGTGGACCGACACAACACACCATCAGTCAAATAAATTGCATGAAATAGAAAGGCCCCTATAAAAGGATTCTGTCAAAATCGCCACGCTTATCAGGCTGGTTGATACTTAGCGGAAATCCATAACTAAATATGATTTATAAAACTCTTTATTAATTAGTGCATTAGCATTATCAGTAACAAAACTTATGGGATATTTGCGAGATAGTCTTTAACGTGCGCGGGCTCGAGGCGACGGAAGCCTGCCGCGTCGCAGATGCCCACCTGTGGACAAGACACATTCATTAACCGACAGTAAAAGGAAAGGTTATAATTTTATGTAGGTGTTTGTATATACAGGGTGTAACAAAAGGCTTAACGAAGCCGAATACCACGTATTCTACCCATTTGTACAATATTTTTTTTCCAAGACACCATACCTGGGAAATGAATCGTTACTGAGATATTGAGGGTCAAAGTGAAAATTTTTTTTACATAATCTTTGTATGAAAATCTTCTGTTTGTTGTTACTTTTTCTTTAGAAACTAGTTGAAAATATTTAGAACTGACCATTTCATATCGATGATTTAATCAAAAATGGTAAATTGTCACTGAAAGTTGTCATTAGCCTAAATTGTAACTAGGTATTTAAATTAGTTTTTCCATTAGTTTGGGCAACAGAACTGTGCCCCCCCCCCCCCCCCCAATTCCGCTAATTTACAAATGGCTCAATAGAATCGCAATGGGGACTACCGTTTCTTTGCTCACCAGTTGGCGCCACTGTAGACTGAGGTTCGGAGTTATAGCTGTCAAAGGCGATTGGCGCCGAAACAAAGTGTTATATCTTGAATCTAATTAAGGTTATATTGTTTATAAATAACTATCTTGATATCAACAAACTAACTTCTGAAAGAGTTGCTCTTGAGGCCGCCTATTTTTGCTCTTTTTCTTAATTCCGCTTTTAAAGCGTTCACATTAATCGCCAAATAATCCATATTTGCGATATTTTACGAAGGAGATCACTTTCCAGCAGGTAAATTAAAGAAATTATAATTTATGCAACAAATTCCGCTAAAACCAGTACAAAGTGAATGATATTGGACCTCACGCGACACTAGCGCCTCTAGTGGCAAATTCACTAGCGATAGCCCCCATTGCATCTCAATCGTATATTTTGACATAACTACGTACCATAATAAATGTGTAAAAATATACAATTGTGATGCAATTGCGATTCTATTGAGCCATTTGTATATTAGCGGAATTGGGGCCCTGTTCAACTTGATTAGTGGGAACACAGGGTGATTCTGACTCGCATTTGTCCGGTTTTTTAGAGATTTTATTAACTGAAGCATTTGCTGAAACTTCATCTAATTAATATATACCTCTATGTTGTCAGCGCTTATCTGCCCCTCGAAGCCTTCCTTCAGCGTGAGAATCGCAGTGTGAACCGCATCATCCAATTCTAGGTCTTCTGTATATCTGGAAGATATAAAATTACAATTCATTGATTTTTTTTCCACGGTATAAATAAATAAATAAATAAACATTTAAGACATGCCTAACTGGGCCACACAGAGCCATCTAGTCCCACATTAGGCTACTACTTAGTACCTTGTCGTATGGGGTACTATACAACCGATAAACTTACTTATACACTTTTTTTTGTAAATATATACTTATAATACATAAAAACAGCAATATCATACAATATAATACCAGCAAAATCTCTCTATAACCTGTTGAAAGACCTTGGCTTGACCATTACTGCAGTAAGTTCTATACTAGAGCGAGTGTCTGAAGCTGCATTAGCAGGTTCGTACCAGATTTGGCTGGGCAGGGAGAGAAACACGAGTAGTGAAGGTGAGTGTTGATGTACGTCGGACAGACGCCCCTTAAACCTACACCCGTGTCACGAGTCCCGGGAGCTACTCGGAGTTTCTCTTTCTGCCACACGATGGACCCGGCGCCCGCACGGTGAATCCATGGAACGCTAAGAAGTTTGTTTCCCTCTCTCTCTCTCTTAGGTGGGACTCGCTCGAACCCACTACCTTCTTTGACTGGGCTACTGCTCCAATCAGGGCCTTGAACCGTTATTTTTTTACCGGTATTAAGACGTTTTAACCGTTATAAGGCGTTTCGTTCTCGTATTACGTTTGGAACGGAAACGAAATGAGAACGTTATCCAAATACCGGTTAATCCCGCCGCGCGAGGCCACAAGGTGAACTGAAGTGAAATCCGTATATGTGTGTCCTTCTTTTCGTATGTAGGTATCGACGCGACGGGTAAGAACGACACTTCACTTCTTAACACTTACGGGATTTAATGCAACGAACTACGTTATTTAAAGGTAAATAGTAATTTACCTTCCCGACTTTTCGATCCGGTTGCACGAATCGGACCGCGACCATGATTCGTGCAACCGGTTAATCTCTCAGTGTCCAAAAGGGACTATAGTCCCTTTTTTATATGACTAATGAGCTTTTGGGAACTGAGCGACAAGAAAGTTTAAAATCCTATGTTATTAAACTTTTATTTTAACCAAAAACGAAATGAAAATGTTCTTCTTCAAAAACGCTTTCATTTAAAAATTCTATTGTCAAAAATAAAGATTGTTTACCATTTATATTTTTTTTAATTTACCTGTGTTTTTCAATTAGGATTTTGAGTTTTATGTTTTCAATTCAATTGAAATTCAAAACATATAATTTATAAACCCAATGAAAAACACAGGTACTATTCTTTTAAATTGAATAAAATAAAAAAAGTTTTGAATAGAAGTAGGTATTAATGTCCTACAAAAAAAGAACCGCTTTAAAACGGGTAAAAGACAAACGCCTACTAAAACCGTAAACGTATCTTTCATTTCAATGTATAGTGTTCGCGTAACAAGAAAAACATTAAAAGAAAACTGTTGAATATGTACTATATTAAAATTAAGATAATCATTCGTGGTCGTGTTGGGTAGCATCCTCAGATCATATAAAAAAATAGATATGAAATGGGGGCGTGGCGCATGCGAATCCAATATGGGCAAACAGAACTATTTCACACCGCCGCGAATTATTTAATGAAAACATCCATGTAACGATAATTGTATCGGCACAATATACATTGAAGGCTTAATACTAATTAGCTGTATGTGAGCACTATGCGACTGCGCAATGTATCAAGGTTTAATCAAAGCGTTCACTGTCCGACGTGTGCGTCGCGACCACACTTTGTAGCGACACACTAATTTGCACACACCAAATGACGCATTGTGTAAGCGAGTAAGCGATAGCCGCTGTGATTGGGTCCATGTTTGTGTGCGCACCAATGAGCGTTGCAAATTGATATAGTGTGATCCTTATGCTTACAACAGTGTTATTGTAGTTGCGTTGCACACATAAATAATTCGGAGACACGGGTGCGCTAAGGATTTACGAGTAATTTCATATGATCTGAGGTAGCGTCACACATTCACGTACCTCTTCTCGAGGAATGTCTTGCCGTTATTGAAGTTCTTGCCCATTGCGGTCGCCTTCCAAGCGAAGTACGCGCCGGACGGGTCGCACTGGAATAGGTAAGGCCGGCCGCCGTCCCAGCCGCAGATCAGGAGGGAGACGCCGAATGGTCGCACGCCGCTGCGAAATAACATTACAATAAGATATACTGAAAAATTATGTCTCAGGCGGGACTCGAACCCGCATTCACCGACGCCGCGCCCGGCATGCGAGGAGATGCGGGTTCGAGTCCCGCCTGAGACATAATTTTTCAAGTTTATATACTGATATTATAATTGCAATTAAGTTGCTAAAAATCTATACTAATATTATAAAGAGTTTGTTTGTTTGAACGCGCTAATCACAGGAAGTACTGGTTCGAATTGAAAAATTATTTTTGTGTTGGATAGTCCATTTATCGAGGAAGGCTTTCGGCTATATAACATCACACTGCGACCAATAGGAGCTAAGCATCAGTGAAAAATGTTGCAAAAATAATCGCAATCATAATAACAAAAATTGACGCGGACGAAGTCGCGGGCAACAACTAGTTTGGAATAAAAAGGCTTTAATAACAGCCTATAATTATCTAACCCACTGCAGGGTGATGATTACACAAACCTGAGCAATGTTACTACCACTGCTTCAAATGCTCGTCAAAGTTTAAATATACACTTACCCGGACTGCGTGTACTCCTGCATGACAGTGGCCAGCCGCTGCACGAGCTGCGCTGTGGGGATCGGCTCGTGGTACATCAGGTAGTACTGCTGCGCCATCTTGCGGGCTTGAGTCACAAGCAGCCGGTAGTCGGGGCCCATTCCCGAGTACACCATGCCTGTAGATTTCATCACCTTTAACTTTTACTCAAATACCAACTCAAGCTTTTTGGAACCAGGGCATGCAAGTAAAAGAAGTTAATTGGTCGACTGTAGAAATATTTTTTACCAAGCCGACTACTGGTGCTTTGTGCTGCCCCCGATGGGGGCTACCGCTAGTGAATTTGCCACTAGAGGCGCTTGTGTCGCGTGAGGTCCAATATCATTCAATTTGTACTGGTTTTATCGGGCTTTGTTGCATAAATTACAATTTCTTTAATTTACCTGCTGGAAAGTGATCTCCTTCGTAAAATATCGCAAATATGGATTATTTGGCGATTAATGTGAACGCTTTGAAAGGAATTAAGAAAAAGCGCAAAAATAGGCGGCCTCAAGAGCAACTATTTCAGAAGTTAGTTTGTTGATATCAAGATAGTTATTTATAAATAATAAACCTTAATTAGATTCAATATATAACACTTTGTTTCGGCGCCAATCGCCTTTGACAGCTATACCTCCGGACCTCAGTCTAAAGTGGCGCCAACTGGTGAGCAAAGAAACGGTAGTCCCCATTGATTTAATTTTATTACTTCGTAACAAAATCAATTCTTAAAAAACTAGAACAGTATCATTTTAGCAAATTACCTCTAGTATTTATTGAATCACAGTAAACTTTTCATATAATTGTTTATAAAGTCGAATTTGTCGCTAACGCCAAAAGCAGCCGCTTTTAGCAATAATGTACAATATAAAAGAATGCCAGAGTAAAAAGCAGTTTACAGTTATTCAAAAAATACTGGTAATTTGCTAAATTGATACTGTTCTAGTTTATTGAGAATTGATTTTGTTTAGAATTAATAAAATTATATCAATTCCGCAGCACATAGCTCTAGTAGTCCCCTTATTCTTAAGTCAATCTTAATGCAGGTGAGTGAATGTATCAAAATGAGGTGAGGTGTATTACACACAACATGTTAATGTATTATCATTGGTTTTACTGAGTGGGGACTGAGTTTTTTGAGTTGTCGAAAGATACTAGGGGCGTTGCCTGGGACTTGTGAGGTGTAGGTTTAGACGTCCGTCAGACATGTGTTTCTATACATTTGCTACCTGATTAACCATCCCTGGTAATATCCTACCTTTGACGACCATTTGGATCAGCGGTAGTTAACGCTGCTTCTGACCCATGGGTCGCGGGTTCGATCCCCGCACAGTACAAATATTTGTGTGCATGAACATGTCTGTTTGTACTGGTCTGGGTGTTTTCTATGTATTATAAGTATGTATTTACAAAAAAAAAAAGTATATAAGTAAGTTTATCGGTTGTCTAGTACCCCATACGACAGGGTAGACTAGATGGCTTTGTGTGGCCCAGTGAGGCATGTCTTAAAATATTTATTATTATTTATTATTATTTTATTATCCTGCTGATACCGCATTTGGAATTTCTTTTAGAAAAGGATTTATTGCAGTTCTTGAAATATAGACAGTGCTGCAGACACCAAGCAGAGGGTTTTTTTTTTCTTTATTTAAGGAGTTTTATCAAAATGACAATGTCGCTCCGTAGAGTTCACAATACTAATAATATAAATGTTTACGCTATACACAATAATAGATTTTATACAATACTAGGTATATTACAGTTATGTATTTATGTGAAATTCTTTGATGTGGCTTTATCGGTGACGCTGTATTTGGCTGTTGTATTATGTCGATAAATATATATTTTTTGTAAGTTATGTATTGCATGTATAATTATTGGATTGTATAATATGCTATTTGTGAGAACTGCTTGAGGCATATTTGCTCTAAAACATCTCTATCTATATCTTTTATATGTAAATGCTGTTAGTTTTCCATGTATAAATAAATTAAATAAATAAATAAATAAATTACCCGACAACAATTTATAAATCAAGCACAGGGTTTCAAATGGGGTGGGCGAGGCGCCGCTCACACTAGCGTTGCGCATTATAAATGCCATTGCACTTACCCCCCTATTTATAAAGAAGTAATTACTTATTGCTTAAGAAAGTCATAACTTAAAGTGTTCATACCTAGTCCTTAAGTAAAAGAAATTGGTCACCATTAATAGTCATATTATTTGGCTAAGAATGCAAAATTTTGGTAGTTATAACTTCTGGTAATCTCTTAATTAAAGCACACAAATTGTCTCTCAAGTAATTACTTTTACTTGTTTATAAATACGGGGGTTAGTGTACTCATATTTTCTTGTTCTCTGAGTGAATTTACAAGAAAGGGTTCGTTTATACATTAGTTATAAGTAAGCTTAATTGCTAAAAAATTTAAAATGTGTTTTATATGTTTAAGTCATACTATTGTATTAGGTCATTCCTGTGAAGATAGTGTAAGAGATATTAAATAATTAAAAGTACCTAAAGTAAAGTAACAGCCTATAATCATCCCACTGCAGAGAAAAGGCCTCCATCATTGAATTCAAGTTACCACAGCAATGCTGGGAACTGGCATAATCACCACACTTGCAAAATGCGGGTTGGTGATCACAAACCCGAGCAACCAAAAATTTGAAACTTTGTCGCCCGACCCGGGGATCAAACCTGGGACCCCGAGATCTTGACCCGGTATTTAAACCACTAGAGCAACGGGGCGTAATGGACCAAATAATTAAATATTAAAAAAAAGACAAAACCAAGACCTCAAATAAAACAGCTTCTAGCAGTGATAAAAGCTAACAACATGTAAAATTTTACACTATCTGCATCATAGATGTAAATTGGGTATTTTTCATGAGTTAAAATATTTATGGTTGTCTAGTACCCCATACGACAGGGTACTTAATAGTACCTTAATTTGGGACTAGATGGCTCTGTGTGGCCCAGTGAAGCATGTCTCAAAAATATTTATTTATTTATTTATGGTTCCTGCGGGATACACTTGTAGTTATAGGATTTTAAACTTTCTTGTTGCATTTTTACACTTAACACTTAATATTTACAGGGTTTAATGCAACGAACTACATTATTTCAAACAGGATCAAAACGTTGGGAAGGTAGCATCACGGGCAGACTGCCATGACCATGATTTGTGTAACCGCATTGAAAGATTGGGAAGGTAAATTACTATTTATCTATAAATAATGTAGTTCTTTGCATTAAACACTGGTAGTTTCCAGGGCAAGGGATTGCTTGTATGTTTTTATAATTTGATAGATAGAAATATTTGACTTACCAATATGTCCAGTTATCATCTCCACTTTGTTCACACTGTGTTCATCGTATAATATGCTTTTGTGCTTGTTTTCGGTTGCAATCACGACGCCGTTTGATGCTGAAAGTTTCATTGTGACATTAAAATCAATGTTTGAAAGATGACTTGGCATAAACATGAACAGATGACAAATTTTCAAAATGTGCATCATTGTAGCGATTCAGTGTACATTTTACGACAATTTTGTTATTACAATAAGCATACAAACGTTCAAATAGAATCTTTGTTTGATAAATGAAAGTTTGTAAGTCTAACCTCAAAGCGATTATTAAAATCTGGATTAACTTTACCTTTTATGCCAACGGAAGTGCCGCCGGCAGCTACAGCAGCTAAAGCATATTCGATTTGGACTAATTTTCCTGACGGGCTGTAAATAAAATATTGTTTTATTCCATTTAATCACTTTCGAAGACTGTAAAGTTTGATCTTTCGTTATTCGTCGATGCAGGAGTGTGTGAAAGAATTAATTACACTAAAACGTCGGTACAATGATACTTATTATGGAAGTGATTGCATGAGCACTATTTAACACGTAAATATAGCATAATTACCTGAAAGTAGTAAGAGAAAAGCTGTAACGTTCAGACGCCATGATTACAAAGCAAATTGTCAAATTTATTTTTTGATTGTCATGTTGGTACTCCGTCAAAATGTCAAATATTCGTTCAGAAATTATAAATAATAAATAAATAATTTATTTCAGAATAACTTAGTCCCATATTCATTATTCTCTCCCCATAGCTCCTACAAACTCCTCGGTGTGACTGTGAACTAAAACTAAAAATCAAATAGATTTCATCAATAATTGATGAAATCTATTTGAACAATCGGATACTGGCGAATTCATAGTTGTCCACGTTAGTGAATAAAGTTTCCTATTGGCTGGTGTTTCGACCAATAGAATCTGCAGATATTCGCTCAATAATTTGAGTTGTCAGGATTGTGGAAACATTGGGGCTATTTTTAATTTACGTGATCTTGACCAAAAAACTATATTAAACTGTATTTTGGTATGTTCGGCGGTTTGCGCGGTGTTTCGCCTGCCTCTGAAGCTATGTCGGAGAGTACACTGGAGAGAAACCGCGCTGGAAAAGCGCTTATTACTAAAACACCAACTCAGAGTCAGGTTTTCCTGAATAAATCTACTGGAAATGTGAAAAATTATTCTGATAAAAATGGGAATGACGTTACAAAGTCTGTAAATAAAGGACGGAAGACATTTGCGTTTTGGACTCTTGTTTGCTTGCTGTTTGCACTTGCTATTGGAAATTTGGCTCTTACTTTTACCATTTTAGCTGTTTTAAGACTTGGACAAGGTTAGTTAAAGTTTGCTTTGTAACACCATTATAATGATCGGTCAATGATATTTACAACTGTAGGATTCTCTGAACAACTCGTTCTGTTGTTTTTGTCCAACTAGTATAGCAGCTAATGGAAGGCCCTTAGCGTGATGTCCGCCATAACTATCAATAGTTTGCTAGAAGTAAACGAGCACATTATAATGACAAATTAACGGGACAACAGTACATCTGATTTAATGGATACATGAATATTGCATTGATGTTAGTTTTAAGTTGTTCACAATTAATTATGTACGGACAAAAACATTTTATCGCATCTCATAAAATTTACCATATTTACAACCAGGTATGGAAAGCATGGAGTTCCTACCAGAGCACAACGCCATCAAACTCCTTGGTACAACGGACTTGGAGCACGTGTACAAGCGAGACGGCAACATCGAGGGGTTCAGAGACGAGCCGATGGCGATCACCAGTGAAAATGGCTCTGTGCACTTCAATCTGCAGACTAGGTTGGTATTTGTATGATTTTTCAAAGTGATCAAAGTAGGTATTTATTTGTAAAGAAGAGGTAGGTAAATTAAATTCCAGATACAAATTACCTCTACTCAGTTAAAAACATTAAAATAATAAATTGAATAACAGTTACAAATTTTGGATGACTTATATAATCACTTATTTAATAGCCATTGGCGTAGTTTTTTAGTCATCATCACATCATCATCATCATCATCATCATCATCATCATCAGCCTATCACAGTCCACTGCTGGACAGAGGCCTCTCCAATTGTAATCATCATATATACATATATATATACAAGTCCACCTTTGAAATGATTTGGAATATTGTTATATACTTTTACACACATGCAATAGCAATTTTTCCGGCATAGAGAGGTTCTTGGCTGAATGTCTTAAATAAGTCTGTTACTATTTCTGGTCTTTTGAGGATATACATATTTATTAGGGACTCAAGATATGTAACTCACTTTTGAAAATGTCAAGACCAAATTCTTTAACCAGTGCCCGTTGCTCGTGATGGCTTATAAAACTAAAACGTGGTCGCCTAAATCCGCCTAAGTTTAAGTTAGGGTCAAGAGCGGGCAATGGAAAGAGCAATGCTTGACACTTCCCTGCGTGATAGAATCAGAAAGAGCATTTTCATAGGAGCTCTAAGATAATCGACATCGTTCGAAAAATTGCGGATCTAAAGTAGCAGTGGGCGGGACATGTAGTAAAAAGAATCGATGGCCGTTGCGGTGGCATAGTTTTGTAAAGGTGACCGTGCATACACTGACTCGAAAACCTTGCTTTATCTCTCCTCCCATCCGCAGAAATGATTGCAAAAAATATTTTATTTCAAAACCTATCATCACTTGCAGGCTAGCCCGCTCCGATACGAAATTGGTTGTGAACACGTCAGGAGTGTTCGTACGTGGTGTGAACTCCTTAGAACTAATCGACCCTGACTCCGGGGAGACGATCTTCAGTACCGGAGCAGCTGCCATCAACGTACCAGCTGGCCTGAACAACATACACGCCAAAGTAAGCTTTAATGTGTGCGCATTGGGTTCATTTTTACACAGCTGTCAAAATCAGAGGTGAGCGACCCTGACTCCGGGGAGACGATCTTCAGTACCGGAGCGGCATCCATTAACGTACCATCTGGCCTAAACAACATACACGCCAAAGTAAGCTTTGATGCGTACGCGTTGGGTTCATTTTTACACAGCTGTCAAAATCAGAGGTGATCGACCCTTACTCAGGGGAGACGATCTTCAGTACCGGAGCGGCATCCATTAACGTACCATCTGGCCTAAACAACATACACGCCAAAGTAAGCTTTGATGCGTACGCGTTGGGTTCATTTTTACACAGCTGTCAAAATCAGAGGTGATCGACCCTTACTCAGGGGAGACGATCTTCAGTACCGGAGCGGCATCCATTAACGTACCATCTGGCCTAAACAACATACACGCCAAAGTAAGCTTTAATGCGTATGCGTTGGGTTCATTTTTACACAGCTGTCAAAATCAGAGGTGATCGACCCTAACTCAGGGAAGACGATCTTCAGTACCGGAGCGACATCCATTAACGTACCATCTGGCTCAAACAACATACACGGCAAAGTAAGCTTTAATGCGTACGCGTTGGGTTGATTTTTACACAGCTGTCAAAATCAGAGGTGATCGACCCTAACTCAGGGAAGACGATCTTGAGTACCGGAGCGACATCCATTAACGTACAACATACACGCCAAGGTAAGCCTTATTGCGTACGCGTTGTTGGGGTTCACTTTTACAGCTGTCGAAATCAGAGGTGATCTGCAGCACAGGAGCAGCCACCATCAATGTACCGGCTGGCCTGAACAACGTACACGCCAAGGTATGCCTTATTGCGTACGCGTTGGGTTGCTTTTACACAACTGTCTAAATGTATGAAGTTAGAAGAGGAAAAAAATAAGTTATAGTTTAAAAAACTAAAAAACCACGCTTTTAAAACAGATTGAACTAAAAAATTAAAAATAAAACTGTAGTAATCAATTGATAATTCATATTATTGTACAAAAAGCGTGGGGTGCTTGTTATGATATCCACAGATATAGTAAATTATTAATAAAATATTTACAACAACCTAAATCACGCTTTTTGTACAATAATATGAATTTTTCAATTGATTACTACAGTTTTATTTTTAATTTTTTAGTTCAATCTGTTTTAAAAGCGTGGTTTTTTAGTTTTTTAAACTATAATTTATTTTTTACTTTTTAGTTTAGTTTATAAGATTCGATTTCTTCTTTATCGACTGTAAGTCCAAAGCTATGCAGGAATCGTCATTGATACAGATTTCGCGCTAGCTCTATCTCTTTTACTCCCTCTTACAGAGGAAAACTGGGAAACTGTTATTAAATTATGGCATTGTCATCGGTCCTTGACACGTGTGAAAAGTTTCAAATTAATCAAACTTCTAGAAATCGGTAAAAAATATGCCCAAAGATTCCATTACATACATACATTCATACATTGATACAACCCAAGCTAATAAAAGAGTGGTAAAAAAATTATAGTTTAAAAAACTAAAAAAACACGCTTTTAAAACAGATTGAACTAAAAAATTAAAAATAAAACTGTAGTAATCAATTGAAAAATTCATATTATTGTACTTGCCACTTTGCTTAGCGTTCTTGGACTATGAGAAAGCCTTTGATTCGATTGAGACCTGGGCAGTGCTGCAGTCTCTCCAAAGGTGCCAAATAGACTACAGGTACATCAAGGTACTAAAGTACTTATACCAAAACGCCACCATGTCGGTCCGATTACAGAACCAGAGCTCTAATCCGATCCAACTACAGCGAGGTGTGAGACAGGGAGACGTTATTTCTCCGAAACTGTTCACAGCTGCGTTGGAGGATATTTTCAAGCTTCTGGACTGGAAAGGACGCGGCATCAACATCAATGGCGAATACTTAACACACCTGCGATTTGCCGATGATGTAGTTCTTATGGCTGAGACCTTGGAAGACCTGAACATTATGCTCGAAGATCTCGGTAATGCTTCTCAAAGAGTGGGTCTTAGGATGAACATGGACAAGACGAAAATCATGTTAAATGCCCATGTTGCACCCGCTCCAGTTAACGTTGGGAACATTGCACTCGAAGTTGTTGACCACTATGTTTACCTGGGACAGATAGTCCAGTTAGGTAAGTCCAACTTCGAGAAAGAGATCTCTCGTCGAATCCAGCTCGGATGGGCAGCGTTCGGGAAGCTCCGGCATATATTCGCGTCCGAAATACCTCAGTGTCTCAAGACGAAAGTCTTTGACCAGTGTGTGTTGCCAGTAATGACCTATGGGAGTGAGACGTGGTCGTTTACTATGGGTCTCATAAGAAGGCTCAAGATCACCCAGCGAGCAATGGAGAGAGCGATGCTTGGTATTTCCCTACTCGATCGAATCAGAAATGATGAGATCCGCAGGAGAACTAAAACAACCGACATCGCTCGAAGGATTGCATCGTTGAAGTGGCAGTGGGCGGGACACATAGCGCGGAGAATCGATGGCCGTTGGGGCGGAAAGGTTCTCGAATGGCGACCGCGTACCGGACGACGTTCCGTGGGCAGGCCCCCTACAAGGTGGACCGACGATCTGATCAAGGTCGCGGGAAGCCGCTGGATGCGGACAGCACAGGACCGATCGTTGTGGAGATCCTTGGGGGAGGCCTATGCCCAGCAGTGGGCGTCGTTCGGCTGATATGATGATGATGATGGTACAAAAAGCGTGGGGTGCTTGTTATGATATCCACAGATATAGTAAATTATTGATAAAATATTTACAACAATCTAAATCAAGCCCCCCACGCTTTTTGTACAATAATATGAATTTTTCAATTGATTACTACAGTTTTATTTTTAATTTTTTAGTTCAATCTGTTTTAAAAGCGTGGTTTTTTAGTTTTTTAAACTATAATTTATTTTTTACTTTTTAGTTTAGTTTATAAGATTTGATTCCTTCTTTACCGACTGTAAGTCCAAACCTATGCAGGAAACATAATTGATACAGATCGCGCGCTAGCTCTATCTCTTTTACTCCCTCTTATAGAGGAAAACTGGGAAAACTGTTATTAAATTATTGCATTGTCATCGGTCCTTGATACGTGTGCAAAGTTTCAAATTAATCAAACTTCTGGAAATCGGTCAAATTTATGCTCAAAGATTCCATTACATACATAGATACATAGATAGATACAACCCAAGCTAATATAAAAGCGTGGTAAAAATGGGTTTAGATATTTCCACGGGAAACGAAAAGAGAGAGATGGTGTTTAAATACTTTATACAATTATAATCAGTGTTTATATTTAAAAAATACTAACTTTTGCCCGCGGCTTCGCTCGTGCTGAATTCGGGGTAACAATAAATTTCACCCCTCTTTTAAGGGGTTGAGGCGGACGATTTTTTTGTTACTCACAAATAGTCCGCATACCAATTTTTAGCTTTCAACCTTGACAGTTGCGGAATGCTCCATACAAACTTCGACCCCACATTTTAGAAAAGTAGGTGGTTAGAAAGAGACTCTATGCCACTCTCCATCCTTTCAACTCGCTCTGTTTTGCCGTGAAAGACGGATGAACAAACAGACACACACATTTTCCTATTTATAATATTGGTATGAATTGTCACAGGCAGGAATCGTACCGTCCATCTCCATGCATACGGGCGCGGTGCTTTGTCCATTTAAGATAAATGTACAATTTATTGCGTGTATTTTTCAAGTTATGTTTTTAGCGCTGTGAGTCGGCGTAGTAATAATACGACGAGATAATCATTTGTTGAATCGATTCATTGCTAATTATCGATAAAAAAAAATGTTTAAACGTTTAAAAAAACAATTGTTTTCAAATAGGTAATCGATAGTATGCACAATCAGGCATTCCATACTTTAATTGAATTGTATCTCATTCCAGCAAGTGTCGACCAAACGCATCACAGCCCCGGTGGACGAGGACCTAACCCTTCGTTCTGATCATTCAGCTCGTCTTCGGGGCTCAGAGGGCGCCCACATGGAATCCAAGGAACTCTTCTGGAGCGCCGACCAAGACATCTACATAAAATCGATCAACGGCTCGGTAGTTTTAAGCGGGAAAGAGGGAGTGTATATCGACGTACGCTTGCTACCTGTCGCGGCGCCTTTTAACAAAACGGACAAAGCACAGGGCCAGTTCAAAGTGTGCGTGTGTATGCCGCAAGGGAAGCTGTTCAAGGTTCCCGCGCCAGATGGCGCTAGGGTCGCTTGCTCGCATGTCAATTTGACAGCGCCGAATAATCCGTGCGCGTGAGTCGATTTTGACAGTTTGTTGTATTTTAGCTTATGGAAAGAAATATATTTATAGGGAAAGAAGTATATTTCTTTCCCTATGATTATATGTTCTAAAGTGACGGTCTGTAATCATCATATCTGCAGGGTGAAGGCCTAATTCAAGTTACCACAGCAATCGTGGGTACAGGCATAATCACAACGCTTGCCACAAACCCGGGTAATGTTCGTCAATTCATAACTACTGGTGCCCGACTCGGGAATCGAACTCAGGGCCGGATCTTGGCCCGGTACTTAAACTTCTAGACCAACGGCGCATTTTAGTTAAATAGATCTCTTTAACAATAAAGGTAGACAAAAATGTGTTTATGAAATATTTTGTTCTTGGTAGGTATATTATTATTATGTCAACAAAGGAGTGAGCATTTTGCCAATAAACATTAAAAATTAAAAAATTATGTCTCAGGCGAGACTTTAACCCGCTTCTTCTCGCGCAGCGCCCAGTATTTAAAAAGCTGTTACATCTTAACCGACTGTCAAACATCTGCAAAGATGTTTCTTTCGGGTATTAAGGGTGCAAACTCCTAACATTTGATGAAACAACGCTAGCTTAAAGCGATAAGAATAGGCTTGAAAAATTGACGCCCTATGACCTTAGAGTATAAATATTAATACTCTAAGCCTATGACGTAGTGTCTCAGCCTCAGATCATATAAAGAAGGAGATATGAAATTACTCGTAAATCCTTAGCGCACCCGTGTCTCCGAATTATTTATGTGTGCAACGCAACTACAATAACACTTGTAAGCATAAGGACCACGCTATATCAATTTGCAACGCTCATTGGTGCGCACACAAACATGGACCCAATCACAGCGGCTACCGCTTACTCGCTTACACAGTGCGTCATTTGGTGTGTGCAAATTAGTGTGTCGCTACAAAGTGTGGTCGCGACGCACACGTCGGGCAGTGAACGCTTCGATTAAACCTCGATACATTGCGCAGTCGCATAGTACTCACAATATAGCTATGAAGCCTTCAATGTATATTGCGCCGATACAATTATCGTTAAATGGATGTTTTCATTAAATATTTCGCCTCGGAGTGCAATAGTTCTGTTTGCCCATATTGGATTCGCACGCGCCACGCCCCCATTTCATATCTATTTCTTTATATGATCTGAGGTCTCAGCTCATGTCCCCTTTTAGGTCAAAAATATCTTTGTACCTTTCACCATAATGAATTCAGTAGTTTAGGCGATTAAATAAATATTTTTTAAGACATGCCTCACTGGGCCACACAGAGCCATCTAGTCCCAAATTAAGGTAGTATAAAGTACCCTGTCGTATGGGGTACTAGACAACCGATAATCTTACTTATATACTTTTTTTTTTGTAAATACATACTTATAATACATAGAAAACACCCAGACCAGTACAAACAGACATGTTCATGCACACAAATATTTGTACTGTGCGGGGATCGAACCCGCGACCCATTTATTTATTTATTTTTACACTTTATTGCACAATTAAAAACTAAAGTACAAAAGGCGGACTTAATGCTAAAAGCATTCTCTACCAGTCAACCTTGGGGTCAAGCAGAGATGACACAGGCGGTGCAAAAAGAGAAAAAAAAATCAAATTAAATTATTTAAGCAAGCATGCAACTACTAACAATAAACTTACATAAATATAATAGGTAATAATCTAAAATCTAAACATACATAAATACACAAACATAATATGATTGCACACAGAATTAATGCCAACGAGATTCATGATGGATAAGAAAGAAAATTAGTCTTTAAAGTGACTTCGCAAAGCCTTCTTAAAAGTAAATTTAGAAGAAGATTGTCTAATTTTGGAGGGCAGTCCATTCCAGAGTCGTACAGCCGTCAGAACGAATGAGTCAGACATAAAACCAGAAGTATGTCGAGGAGTAAATAACTGAAGTGTATCAACAGAACGGAGAGTTCTATCGTGCGTAGTGTGAAGAAAAGAAAATTTATCTTTAAGATAAGAAGGTGATTTAGGATCGAAGAGGATTGAGTAAAGGGCGCAGAGAGTTCGAATACTCCTGCGGTGCCTGATAGGGAGCCAGTGAAGCTGGGAGCGGAACTTGGAAACATGGTCAAATTTGCGAAGGCCGAAAATGAACCCATGGCTCAGAAGCAGCGTTAACTATCGCTGATCCAAATGGTCGTCGAATTCGTCGATTTGGTATAGATATCCTTACTCCATCTATTTACTGAGTCACTACTGATTGAATTTGCGTTTATCATAACGTACAGCGGACCCGGCAGAAGTTGTGTTCCAGAAAAGCAGCGACACCTATCGGGTGCAATGGGGGCTATCGCTAGTGAATTTGCTACTAGAGGCGCTTGTGTCGCGTGAGGTCCAATAACATTCAGTTTTCACTGGTTTTAGCGGGCTTCGTTACATAAATTATAATTTCTTTAATTTACCTGCTCGAAAGTGATTAATGTGAACGCTTTGAAAGCGGAATTAAGAAAAAGCGCAAAAATAGGTGGCCTCAAAGAGCAACTATTTCAGAAGTTAGTTTGTTGATATGTAGATAGTTATTTATAAATGATAAACTTTAATCAGATTCAAGATTTAAAACTTTGTTTCGGCGCCGATCTTATAAAGTCGCCTTTGACAGCTATACTTCCGGACCTCAGTCTACAGTGGCGCCAACTGGTGAGCAAAGAAACGGTAGTCCCCATTGTGTTTTCAAGCCATCAGGAAACCTATTGAAATGTAATCGGTCCAGCAGAATAGGAGGAGTAACTTGACATAAACACGTACAGAAGATTTGTATACATTAGGATGATTATGTAAAACTCTACAAATAAAAGGTTTATAACTGTTTAATTTATTTATTTGAAAATATTTTAGGACTAAAATGTACGCTATCATAGTATACCTATAGTAAAGTAATGGTCATAGCATAGTATTCAGGAATTGTATTTTATATTAGTAATAAGTGTCACAAGTAATGTAGAAGAAAAATAAATGTTTTGGTAAAAAAATGTTTTTTTTGCTAATCATCCAATATCTGTAAGTAGTACTGTGTAAGGCCGTATACAGAAAGAAAGCTGGAAACTTATAAGCGCTTACCGGCGCTTGACAGCGCTGGTAACTCGCGCAGGAAAATATATGAACGCGCGCCGATAAGCACTGAACGGTGCCGACAAGTTCCGACAAGCTTCAACACGCGCTGGTCAGCGCTGGGCGCTGCCATTTAAAATTAATAAACAACTGCGACAAAACAAAACCAAATCATCGTCGAATGAGTCCGACATTTTGCTTGGTCTGCTTCAACCTGCTTCCTTTGTGTAGAACGGACCAGCGCTGTCAAGAGCCGGTAAGCGCTTATAAGTTTCCAGCTTTCTTTCTGTATACGGTCTAAAGTGGTAAGTAGCTTAGGCTATGTGTTTTGTGTGAACACTCTCTTCAATCTTAACAAAACTTAAGATTTGTTTTATTATATACAAGTTAAAACATTACGACAAAGTTAAAAACTTGTTAAACCAAGGTATTTAAAAGTTTAATTAGACCATATAGGTAGTAATTTACTTATTCAGTGATTTAGATAGGGAAGTTAAGATTGCAGTATCGCACTACAAGTAGGAACCAAGAGACCCGTTGATATGATGGACGTTCAAGAAAACGTAAAAATGTATTATGAAACAATGAAACAAAAAGAAAATGCGTGCAAAGTTATCCCATGAGTGATTTCCAAATGATGACAATGCGCCAAAGTTTTGAAGCAATTCGGAACGATAGTGATCACCATAAAATAGATTCTAGGGTAAAACGGACCATTGGTCTTAATTGTTTTGACGTTTTCGTATGTCAGTCAACAATAAAAAAAATGAAAACATAACCTCATCGTCGTTTCCTTGTAAATCATGTAGGTATTTTTAATTAGAAAAACATTACTGCAAAATGTCGATTGATACATATTTTTGTTTCTGCTGTCTATCCACTAACGATTTAGTAAACATTTATAACTGTGATTCTGAAGAAAACTACGGAAACCAGCTCTTCAGATTATTTAATTTGACCGTAAGTTTTAAATCATCTTATTAGTGTTTTGTTGAATCTTTCCGCCTGCCACGGTGTTTATTATCGCAGATTCTGCGAGCTGTAAGATTGTAGAACTCTAGGTTTTACCAGCAAGTTTCACCAATACCTGAAAACCTTACCGGATACCAGAAACATTACAGTAAAATTAGCTTTATTTTTGCACATAGGCCCTTTATTAGTAACTTTTTTTAAGGCAGATATCGTGGAATACGTCATCATCATCATCATCAGCCTGTATCAGTTCACTGTTAGTCGTAGGCCTCTCTGAATACCCAGGAAGATTTAGCCTCATTCTCTAAGTGTAAGATTGAGATTGGCAATTGCAATTTGGCCAGTAATTAAGGGAAGACACTGCTTCTTCTGGCATTATTTCTTCAGTCGCTTCTTAGTACACATATAGGAAATTAAAGGGGAGGTACTCTGTGTACACCAGAAAGCACCTTAATTCTTTATATTAATCCCTCAATCGTGAGTTATTCCAGACACAATTGAAATCAATTGTTATCGTGGCACCCGAGTGCCTCCTGGGGGTTAAGGGATTATCTAATTTATTTAAATTTATAAATCCTTGCAAATATTATTAATGGGACAGTAACTCTGTCTGCCTATCTGTAATGCATTCACACCTAAAGCTAAACTAGTAACCTGATTTTGATTTAAATTAAAGATCTTGTATAGATCTTGAAAAACGAAGAACATTTTATAACCCAATGCTTTTAAAGCACTGGTGAATGCAATGTAACGTGTAGTTCAAGCGGGCTGAGCCGTGCGCGAAAAGCTACTACAAAATAGTGATTGTTTAATTGAATTCCAGATATCACCAGAAGACTACGAATATGACAGCTACATTTGTAAGGAATGCATTATAAAACTGAAGGATGCTGTACGGTTCAAAGCACAGGTGTTCGAGATATTAAACATTCTTCAACGTAACGGATGTGAGCGATGTTTTTTTATATTACTTTCATAGATGCTCATCATCATCTCAGCCAGATGATGCTTAGTAAGAAAGTTTTTGTGGAAAGCATATTAACCTAATGATTTATGAAGGCGAAGGCAAATGTATTGAACTTAAAATAACTCTAAAAGAAATCATTTAGGAATAGTACTTACATACATATGTTTCATGTGCTCTGTCTGGGATACTTTACTTCTTCTCCATGCATACTGAGCAGTGCGGGTTCGAGTCCCATCTGAGACATAATTTTTCAAGTTTTTATACTGATATTGTAATTGCAATTAAGTTACTAAAATATCATCATATAAAGTATTTAGTTGGTATATTAATAAATAAATTGAAGTGTTTTTATTAGTGTTTTATTACATTCCACATACATACATACATACATATTATCACGCCTCCTTCCCAACGGGGTAGGCAGAGATCAAGGCCTTCCACTTACTACGATCCTGGCATACATCTTTCACTTCTTCCACATTCATCAATCTTTTCATGCATGCTCGTCGGTTTAGAGTACTCTTACATTACATCCTATTTTGGTTTATTCCAACATTTTAATTCTCATAGGTTGAGATGGTCACTTTAATGTAATTTATTTTTCTTTGCAATTCATAGTGTTCCTATAAATTGGAGAAACCAATTAATAAATTTAGTTATTATTTGTTCTAGTAATAGAGGTCACCAGTGTAAACGAACAAGTGGTTGTCAAAAAAGTACTTAACGCAAACTTTACGGAGATAGAAGAAAAGTACAACGAAACTACTACTAAAGATGAAGTTAGTGAGAAACTAAAAGAAGGTACATATTTGCTACTATTTCCTTATTTATACAGGATGACTCCTTCATCACCTTCCAAATTTTTCATAGGCGTTAGAATCGTTTTTAGAGCCCATTTATAAAGTAACTTATTATGTACTAGAGTTATTTAATTCAGGATTTATACCATGTACCTTATTTATTATGTGTTTCCGATATTTCGGCACTGTTGCAAGCGCCATGGTCATTTCCACCAGTTCTCCCGTGATCATGGCGCTTGCATATCGGAAAAATCGGAAACTCATAATTAATAAGGTACATGGTATAAATCCCGAATTAAATAACACTAGTGATAGTGACCATGAAAGTATAAATCAACATATTATGTAGGTAAAATTCTCACTCGAAAATATTTTTCGCAACATAGCTTTCAATTTTTACGGTCCAAAGCCTGTGAAGGTACGAGTATATGTGAAAATCAACAACTCATGAATAGTATCGTAATGAATGAGATGAGATGCGCATCGCGTAATAAAAGTGTTGCCTAGAGGCCGAATCATTTTTTTTTTTTTGTCGTAAATATTTTAGGTTTTTTATCTTGGCATTTTTTACTGGGCTATACCAAAAGAAAAAATAAGTGATTTGTTTTTAAGCTATTGCATAGCTTCTATCACGGGCCTTGAGCGTGGAGACCGAATCCAGAAATTCCGTAACGAAAATAACCTAACACCCCCCACTCTGACCGGCACAGCGGTGATACTTTTTAGTTTTATAATTGCATAAGTTGATAAAAAATGCTATGCAATAGCTTTACCGCGGCAGTCTCCGAGTGCCACACGTCCTTTATTTTTGTTTCGTATATTGTTGTGTTAAAATTTGGAAGGTGATTAAAATTTCATTCTGTATTTAAACGCGCCATTGGTATAGTAGTTTAAGGTCTCGGGGTCCTTGGTTCGATCCTTGGGTCGGGCAACACCCACACCCACACTTCATCTTAAATAACTCTCCGATTATTAATAATAAAATAAGTCCGTTATTGGCCGTTAGTATTGCTAGAATGTTAAACAAATGTGTTTTTGAAATCTACATATTGTCAAATAAAATAAATACATAAGAAAAAAATCTTTACATTGAATACACATTCACATGGTTGGTGTAGTGGTATACACATTAACACGATAAGAGGTATATTTATCTATGTAAATTATCATCCGAATCCGTTCAGCTCTTCTGTAGTAATTGGTCGTACTTGTGATACGAATATCCATCGAAATTTTCTCATTTATAATATTATTAATTTAAGTAAGATTTTTATCCCTCAATGATAATTTAAATGATACAATATTTTTTACAGAACCATTGCAAAATAACCCAATCAAAGATGAAGTATCAGATACGAAAATCTCCAGCACTATTCCCGCTAACACAAAAGTATCCAAGCCAGAACGAGACAAAAGAACTTCCAGTACCATTAGAAAGGGACGGGACATTAAAAAGATCACGCACTACAATGTTTCTGATGATCTAAAGTGTGTGGTATGTTCTAAGGAGTTACCAAATGTATATGTGTATCATTTACATATGAACCAACATTTTCCCAATCACATATGCGAGGCTTGCGGCAAAGGTGAGATTTTATTTTTAAAGGATGTTATACTGGATGAAATTTTAACCACTGACCAAAATTTTTATAGGCGTTCAGTATCGTATTTAGAGCCTATTTATGAAGTAAAAAATGTAAATCAAGTTGTCACCCGAAAATATTTATAGATATAGTTTTTAATTTTTACGATCCTAGACCTGTTAAGGTATAAAAGGAAAATCAAAAAACTTATGAATAGTATCGCAATGAATGAATAAGATGCGCAAAGCGTAAAAAAAGTGTTGCTATGCGGCCGTATCAAAAAAATTTAAATTTTTGTCGGACATTTTCTAAGTGCTGTACTGACATTTTTGTACTGGGCTATACCAAAAGAAAAAATACGTCATTTGTTTTTTGTCTCGTAGTTTGATATATTAAAATTTGGAAGGTGGTTAAAATTTCATCTATACTCTATACTAATATTATAAAGCTGAAGAGTTTGTTTGTTTGTTTGAACGCGCTAATCTCAGAAAATACTGGTTCGAATTGAAAAATTATTTTTGTGTTGGATAGTCCATTTATCGAGGAAGCTTTAGGCTACATAACATCACGCTGCGACTAATAGGAGCGAAGAATAAGTGGAAAATGTTGCTAAAATAATCGCGATCACAACAGAAATTGACGCGGTAGAAGGCGCGGGCACCAGCTAGTAATTAAATAAATAGTTCTGATGGTAATGTTTCTGTCTGTTTCTGACAGTTTACTTGTTCTCATTGCAGGGTTTTTGACAGAGAAAAGACTGAAACGTCACATGCCCTCCCACTACACTGGGCCTTTCAAATGTCCCACGTGTGAAAAGGATTTTACCAACCTCAACACACTCAATTCGCATAGGTAAGCTAGCTTTGAAATAAATCACTGTTTAAGGGAAACACCCGAAAATTCCGAGATTGATTAATCCGATTTTCAAACCTCCGAACATCAAAGTTCCGAAGAATCGAAATTCCGACTATTCAAAACCATGATTAGCATTTTACGGAAAATCAAAAGTACGAATCTTTTATTAAAAATCCGTTGTGTTATTGACCCGAAAAACTTTATTACGAATATTAAATTTCCTAAAATAAATAAATTGCATTAATAAAGAATTTAGTTGATACCCGACTCGCCGTGGTCTTTTTGCCGTGGTACTCATCTGCCCAATACTATAGTGCAATTTAAAAGCCGGAGGCGCGAAGGGAGAGTGTGGGTACCCGTGATTTGTTACGCAAGGGCGGAAGGACTGCACTTCCCGCAGCGCCGGAGAAGAGCAAAACTAAATGCATGCGTGCTTGCCTGCTTGCCTGCATGCATGCATGTTTGCCTGCTTGCCTGAAATGCGTGCATGCTTGCAGTAAGCATGTAAGTAATCATGCATACAAGATGCATGATTACATGCTTTGTGCGGGACAGCGTTATAAAATGTTAATTGTATATAAGTTTTTATTATTTGAATATGTTTCGTTATATTGTGATAATATGTTTGAACTTTGAATTCTATTTGTAATTTTGTATAATGTTTATTGTGGATTATTGTAAAACTTTATATTATTATGGGAAATAAATGAATAACAGTCGGGGGTTTAGAAAACACACCCTAAATAGGCACACACCCTCGTATAGGATAACGAGGACTAGGAAGGGAAATAGGACGCGGCTCTCTTTACGGTATTGCCTTTTCGAGTCAAAATTCAAGCCCGTACTATTTCCTTCTCTTTCTAATTGTGAGATGGCATGCGGCTCTCCCTACGGTATTGCCGATCGACCCCAGAAATCACGCGCATGTCATCTCCCCTCTCGCTCGCACCGACCTCTCGCTCACACAGTGATTGGGTGGGTGGGGATTTTCCCGCCAAAAATTGTGAATAAAAGGCGAGCAGGGGGTCCATAGAATCATTCGATCCAGCAGCAGCAAGGAAGAACCATCTCTCCTAAGCAAGTAGGAAGAGCCCTAGAAGATCAACCTGAACAGATCCTGGGAAGAAACATAGGAAGAATACACAGCCACCTCACCGCATACAATACAGTCCACACAGTAAACATTACTCCGTAACCCGACATAAGGCGTTATTATTCCAACATCATCATCAAACAAGACGGGCATCTGGCTTTCTCCCTCAATCTTCGTACCAAACCCGGCCACGTGTCTGCCTGTATCCATGCTTGCTTGCTAGCCTGCATACATACTGCTTGCCTGCATACATGCTGCTTGCCTGCATGCATGCATCCATGCATGCTACTCTGCAAGCATGCATGTTATCTGCACCTAGTTAGAGTAGCATTTAATATGCATTAGTATTGTGTAATAATCTGATATTATCGGTGGATTCTTAGATTCAAGAAAATAATAAATAATTTAAAAAATGATTTTTTATGAATAAAGACAAATTAAGCGTATATTTTTTGGTTTTATGTGTTTTCGGAATATTAATATTCGGAATTCGTATTTATGATATTTCGGATTATTAAATATTCGGAATTGATATGACTCGGTATTATGAAATTCTGCATTCTGAAAATAGTACTTATAAACATTAGGAATTTTAAAATTTAGGTTTTATAATATTAGGACTTGTGATTTTCTTGTGACTTAGGTCTGTGACTTAGGATTTGTGATTTTCGATGTAATCTGTATGATTCGTTATTAAAAAAATCGGTATTTTGAAATTCGTGATTGTCAATATCGGAATTAAGTTTTTCTTATTTTATGTAGTGTACCCAGATTAAACTTGTAACTATCTATCTAAATGACTGTTTTTTGCCTTAAATAATAAAATAAAATATAACCCTTTTATAAAGTCATCGAATACAATCACTACAGTATAGTGCTGTGCCACAATAACAATAACGTTAACCGTTATCCCAGACAGCGTAAGCACGGTTCGGTATCGCTATACAAGTGCCCCATCTGTTCCGAGCGGTTCGATACACTGACCCGTCGAGCTAGACACCTATCACAGATTCACGGGAGGCCATCGGCTAAATATGAGTGCGTTGTTTGCGACAGGAAGTTCCTGCTGGCTGGTAAGCAATTCTTATGCTTGAAGAACAGTATAAAAACATGTCAGTATTTTAAAAAATACATCTCAGGCAGGCTGAAGTGGCAGTGGGCTGGCCATATTAGCCGCAGAACCGACAACTAGTGTTGCCAAACTATCGATAGTAAAACTATCGATTGTTTTAATCGAAAATCATGTACACTATCGATCGGCCTATCGATAGCACAGGACAAGGCAATACTATCAAATGAGTTAAATACTTTCGATAGTATTGTAATTTGTTATTAACAAACTATCGATAATATTGATACTATCGGTTTTATTTGCAACGATACTATCGAAAGTATCAATACTATCGATTGTTTTGGACTATCGATAGTTTAACAATTTTCAATAGTATTAGATATGTTTTAACAGTAATGGTAGTAGTGGACCATTTAAGCCGATAATATTAAGGCAATGTCAAATAATATTATCGCAAGGAAACTTTTTAATATTATTTATTCTTATATCTGCATAGTTGATTGTGTTTGACTATTATACCTGAAAATTGTAAACAATGCTATTGCAAATCATTAAACTATCGATAGTCCAAAACAATTGATAGTATCGATAGTATCGTTGCAATAAAACCGATAGTATCCATACTATCGATATTATCAATAGTTTGTTAATAACGAAATAAAATACTATCTATAGCATCGATAGCATTGAACTCATTCGATAGTATAGCCTTGTCCTGTGCTTGATACTATCGATTGTATCGATACTATCGATAGGCCGATCGATAGTCTTACGATTGTTTTTTTTTTTTTTTTTTTTTTTTTTATAATTCCAGATTGATCCTCTGCTGTTCTGCAGAGACCTTGTTTGCGTGTTGTAGATTTTAAATAGTTTTAATTTTATTCTAAAATTTGGTACCCTCACATAGTGCATATACGGCTATATGCACTAGTGTCCGGGTCTGCAATTTCCTAAATATTACCTTTTACGGTCCTACCAATCACAGTTTTTGCATACTTTAAGAACTTTTTATTTTGTACTAATATATTTAAATTACTCTTCAAAATTTTTACTTCCAGCTCATTTTCTATGTCAAACCGCTCAGTCAAAAATCTAGGGCATTCAATCAGGACGTGCACCACGTCTTCATCCTTTTGGGGATCACACACGCATGCCGGACTCTCTTTGCACTTGAAACGATTCAAGTACGCGGAGAATCCGCCATGCCCCGTGATCATCTGAACCAAAAGTGGGTCAAACTCCATCTTCCTAATAGCCTTATACGCTTCTTTTGCGTCAGGGAAAAACACCTTCGTTGTGGACCCCGTTCCACCCATCTGGTACCTCCTGTTCCACTCGTCAATCGTATCCAGACGAATCTGGCGCTTGACGAATGAAACAGGACATACGTCGTAGTCAGGCTTGCGTTTAATATTTACTGCGGCTTCTTTTGCCAAAACATCCGCCCTCTCGTTTCCCTCCAACCCAGCATGTGCTTTTATCCAAAATAATCTCACGATTTTGTTCAATTTCTTGATGTTGTTTAAATTTTGCCGAATCTCTGATGCAATGGGATGGAGGGAGGTGACGTCTGCTACTGTCTCTAGCGCCGATTTTGAGTCGCAGTAAACATTAAACGCCGTCGCACTCCGTGATAGAGCCAGTTCAGTTGCCTTCTTCAATGCCAACAGCTCTGCTTGGTAGACGGTGCAGAATGACTCCAGTTTGTATTTTCGGGATAGCACTTCCGCGTTGTCCTTCCACAAGGACAACGCAGCCCCGACCTTGTTGTTAATTTTACTTCCGTCTGTAAAAATATTACAGATGGAAGGGTCACTCTGGAGCAACTCTGCACCGTCAACCACGCATTCGAACCCATACTCGCTCCGCTCAGCGGGGTGTGGCGCGCCGACCACTGGCATAGGGACCTCGACCTCCCGATCTCCTACCACCCGCTGGGAGTAGCCCCTTTTTACCTCGTAAAGAGCGGCTGCCTCCTGGATTCTCAAATCCAGAGGAAGAATCCCAGCGAGTAATAGGGCCGAGTTTAGAGAGACTGTCCTATATGCCTTGATCAGCTTCTGCGCGAAACCCCGCTGAACGGTATCGAGGTATTTTCGAACTCCAAGCTTGTTGGCTGCCGGTGCCCATGCACTCGCGGCATACATGATCACTGGCTCCACCACGGAGACATATATAGTCCTGATCACTTCCGGATTCAGCCCCCACTGTACTTTCGCTGCTCTTGACAATTGACGATAGAGTCCGAGTGCTTTACGGCACACATTCATCACATGAGTGTTGAATGTAAGTCCATCGTCAATTGTCAAGCCCAGCAACTTCATCTCCTTCGAAAGACCAATGCGCACCCCGCCCATGGACAGCCTTGGGGAGTCAAATTTCAGCTTCTTAGTTACAACCATCGCGCTTGTTTTGTGAGGTGCAAATTTCAGCTTATTTTTGACTCCCCAATTCTGGACACGGTCGAGGACCGCATTGGCCCGTCCCTGCACCTCATGACCACTGTCTCCGGAAACGACCAGCACCACATCGTCCGCAAAAGTCTTACGATTGTTTGACTATCGATAGTCGACTATCGATCGGCAACACTACTGACAACCGCTGGAGTAAGAGTTGTTGAGTAGAGACCGCGTCTCGGCAAACGTAGTGTAGGAGCCCTCAGGCCAGGTGGAGTGATGATTTGCGCAAAACGGCTGCAGGAGCTGGATGCGAGAAGCCAAGGATCGACCTAAGTGGCGTGCGACTGGAGAGGCTTATGTTCAGCAGTCCACTGCAATAGGCTGATGATGATGATTTCTCAGGCGGGACTCGAATCCGCATCTCCACGCGCGGTCTACCAATTACACCGATAAAAATATGCTTGAAAAATTGACGCCTGTGACGTAGTGTCTCAGTGGCTAAATTGGTAAAGCGCCGCGCACGGTATGCATGGAGATGCGGGTTCGAGTCCCGCCTTAGACATAATTTTTCAAGTATAAATACTGATATTATATTTGCAATTAAATTGCTATTTAAAAAGAGGTTTTATCTTAACCTATTGTTAAATATTTGTTGACATTGACGACTTCGGTTGTGGAGCTGGGCATACACCGGTTTTCGCAGTGTCGCCTGCTCCAAGGTCCCGGGTTCGATTCCTGGACGGATCGTTGTAGAAACAAGTAGTTAAGTATCTTTATTTTTACTGATTTACAATAATAAATAGTTACTTACTTTGTGATCAGATCAGTGTAAATGTATAATGTATGCTGTTCACATATCTTTAATTGATTTTTTATACCAAATTCAACAATCAACACTCAAATAGGTACTCAATGGGGACTACCGTTTCTTTGCTCACCAGTTGGCGCCACTGTAGACTGAGGTCCGGAGGTATAGCTGTCAAAGGCAATCGGCGCCGAAACAAAGTGTTAAATCTTGAATCTAATCAAAGTTATTATTTATAAATAACTATCTTGATATCAACAAACTAACTTCTGAAATAGTTGCTCTTTGAGGCCGCCTATTTTTGAGCTTTTTCTTAATTCCGCTTTCAAAGCGTTCACATTAATCGCCAAATAATCCATATTTGCGATAATTTTACGAAGGAGATCACTTTCCAGCAGGTAAATTATAGAAATTATAATTTATGTAACGACATACATACATATTATCACGCCTCCTTCCCAACGGGGTAAAGGCCTTCCACTTACTACGATCCTGGCATACATCTTTCGCTTCTTCCACATTCATCAATCTTTTCATGCATGCTCGTCGGTTTAGAGTACTCTTGACCTGACCTTTCTTAAGAACATCCCCGATTTGATCGTGATAAGTTTGTCTAGGCCTTCCTCTTCCAACGTTCCCTTTCACACTCGTCTTGTAGATCTGTGTAGTCATTCTTCTCTCATTCATCCTCTCTACATGCCCAAACCATCTAAGCATCCCTTTCTCAATCCTTGTGACAATATCTTCTTTGTGACGTTATGTAACGAAGCCCGCTAAAACCAGTGAAAAGTGAATGTTATTGGACCTCACGCGACACAAGCGCGTCTAGTGGCAAATTGACTAGCGATAGCCCCCATTGGTGCTTGTGGTATGGTCGCTCGGCCAAGAAAGTGCTTTATCACCCTAAGGTTGAAAGTCATTTGCGCGTCAGAGAACAACAAGGTTGATTTTACCATGCGAATATATTCTAAAAGCTGCTTATACTAACACGTCATAGTCCCTATCGCTGCTTTACTGACACATGAAAGTCGAAACTAATTCTTGGCCGACAGTACCTATACAGGATGAAATTTTAACCACTTTCCAAAATTTTTATATGCGGTCAGTATCGTATTTAGAGCCTATTTATGAAGTAAAAAATGTAAATGTAAATGTAAAAATGTAATGTCAACCGAAAATATTTTTCGCGATATAGTTTTCAATTTTTACGGTCCCAGACCTGTAGTGCGATTGTGTAAGGTTGTTCATGGATGGACAATGAATACAATTGATCATCGATCGTATAATGTAAATTCTAATTGTGTAATTTTGTCCATTCCATGAAGACCGAAAAGTAAACGGTGGTATAAAAACGTTTCATGGATTTGCGTTTTATTATCGCAAAACATTCGGTATAACTCATTTTTTTTAACATTATATTAAATTGTGTTCAAATATAAATGCAGGTTTTTAATCAAATTTTATGATTTCAACCCAAAAACAAACTTTTATTCATAAAGACATTGAATTTAAACTAAAAATTTACCTTTGCAATTGAAGTAACCAAACGTAAACAACGAATGAAATACGAGTCTCCTGCTACTCGACAATAGGTGGCGTTAGTGGACTACGTTTTTTTCTTCCTAAATGTTTTACGGCTTCGGACGAGTCCATACAGCCTAGTCTTTAGTTATAATGTCAATTTTTTTATACATACAATATCATTTAAACTTACATAAATAAAATAGCCTAACCTAACCTAAACCTAAACTAACCTAACTCATTGAAATGTATGGGTGGTATATACATTTCAATGATTACAGGAGTTTTACGCGAGAACGTAGATCAAAGTCAAATAGGAGCGCCTTTTCTTGTTTCTCAGTTTTATTTGATTTATCCTACTCATTGACACATTATTATAACAATGCCACCATTTTATCACAATTAATGCCGCTTAAGATAATTTCACAAAATTTCGCAACAAAGTCCATCTTTCTCTTGTCGTTTCCCGCGCAAAACTCCAGTGAACTACGTAAAGTGTTCTATGACGTAGTATTTTATTTTATTTATGTTCTGTGAATGTCAAGTGATAACTGTCACAGTGAAAGAAAACTTTGAATTTGTTTAAATAAAAACACAAGTAATTAAAAATATTAAATTAAATTAAGGCGTTCTTAAAAAACAAACAAGACAGTGTACCTAAATTAAATAAGGATAAAACCACATTTTCTTTCAAAGAAAATGTAACAATTTGAAGAAATGTATGTACTTAAGAGGGTAAAATTTACGATTGTCATGAGTCAAGAGTCACCGCAATCATTTGACATTAGCAATGAGCTCATAAGACTTACGCAATTCGAATTATCTGTAAAAATCATGTACATCATTCACTCATCGTTTAAAATTAACGACTCAATCGTTAACGTTAAATGAACTCCGTACACAATTAGAATTAGCCGTTTGACAGATTATACCGTACGTTATGAACTGTCACTGTGACAAAAACTTATGAATAGTATTGTAATAAATAAACGAGATGCACATCGCGTAAAAAAAGTGCTACTAGGGTGCATTATCAATTTTTTTTTTTTGGCGGACATTTTCAAAGTTTTATTTATATTCACATTTTTGTACTGGGCTATACCAAAAGAAAAAATACGTCATTTGTTTTTTGCCTCGTAGATTGCTATATTAAAATTTGGAAAGTGATTAAAATTTCACCCTGTATAATTTCTGATTTTCTCAATCATTTGATTGTAGAAATCTGAGTTCTGACAACAAAGTAAGCAACTATTATATTTAAAACAAATAAATTATGCTTGATTCTTAATTCTATTTATTTGCTTACTTTGTATTCAGAACTATGTTTTTGATGTTATCCACGTTTTTTTATTAAATCCTTTCTAGCAAATTATCCACGATTGCCAAATACCATTAAGATACTATAAGAAATAAGTACCATTTTGGTGAAATGTTATTTCCTCAGGTAATTTAAGCGCCCACATTCGTAATAAGCACCAGAAGGTGAAACGTCACTTCTGCCCCGAATGTCGCGCCGGCTTCTTCCAAAGGCAAGAGTTGACCGCCCACATGGCCGGCCACGCGGGCGTGCGAGCGCACAAATGCACACTGTGTCCGAAACGGTAACAGTTAACTATTTTTAAACTACGTTGTACATACAACAGCACGTCAACCTATAGGTAGGTTACCTAAATTGATATTGATCTCTACCTGTTGGACTTAAAGTTGAAAATCAATTCGATGGCGTTTACTTTTTCGGTAGGTTGACCTGCCGTTGTCTGTATATTTTTTAACGATTAGCGTTATCGTTATTTTTGTTAAGCTTTGTCGCTTCACTTGGCGAAACACACAAAAGAAAGGGCCGCAGATAGATAGATCAGCTCTTTTTGCATAACAAACAAATTTAACATAATACAGGAGTTAGATTTAGAGCTGTATATTTCAGTCGGTCTTATCGTCAGAAGCGGTTTTTTCCAGACAACCTTCAGGTTGAAGAGGACAGTTTAGTTAGAGTTGAAAGGGAAAGGGGGCGGAGGCGGATGTGTCAACAATATCAAATATGTAAGAATAGTAATAAAATCTAATACATACTATAAAATACATTATTATATGCATAATAAACTATATAATTAATACGTAAGCTACTACGAAATTTGGATTTCAGGTCTAATTCCTTGATATCATAACTGATGAATTGATTTTGGGCCTAATTCGCGTAACCGAGTCGCAGTTCTATCGTGATTGAATTGGACGATTTTGACATTTAGCCCATACTAGAACTGTCAAAAACCTGTCGTTCAATTACGATTGTGATACGATTCGGTTACGCGAATTAGGGGCTTTATCACACATCAATGTAACTACTTTGTAAATTTGTCAGGAACCCTTCGCATTTGTCCAATCGTATAAAAATAACGATAAGGGTATTTTACATTCGTTGTTGCATATTAAAATACCGTTATTTTAACGTACTTCCTTAATCTTCAGGTACCCTCGTAAAAAGGCTCTCATTGTACACATGAGAACGCACACAGATGATCGCAGATTTGCTTGCGATGTGTGCGGGAAGCGGTTCGTGCAGAAATGCACTTTACTTGTTCACGCTAAGGTTCATAGTCGAACGGCAGAGAAGACTGAAGCCAGCTGAGGGTATTTTTATACAGGGTAAGTTGTAGTGTTGAGGAAAAATACAGGGTGATATTGTAAATAATGTATATGAGGAGGAATGTAAATAATAAGAATGATACCGAACGAAATTACTTTTATTTACCTATGAATATAATTAAAAGTTACGACTTAACTCTTATCAGGAGATCAAGAGAATGGCGGAGGACTGAGAAGAATGGAAAAAACTCTGATAATAAGGTATAAACTCTTAATGGCCTACGCAGACGACGGACTTATCTCCGCGGCGGAGATAAAAGTACGCTCCGCGAATAAAAAGTCCGCCGCGGATTTACCGCGAACTTAAAGCACACGGTGTGCGATCATTTGTTCGTTTATCATCGTGCAATACGTACGTCACTCTAGAGTGCACAACGCGTTATATTTTTTTCGGGAACTCCCCCATACTTTTGTCCGGTCCGCTCTCTGCATGTCCTCGGTAATTCGGGGGGCTTTTTGTACGCGGTACTTTTAATCCTTCGTTTGCGTTACTCGATACAGCTGTAAGCGATCTATTTTAGCGGACAAAAAAGTCCCTCGTCTGCGCAGGCCATAAATATGATGAATTTTTATTTAAAACTTATACAATTCTGTCTCAGGCGGGACTCGCACCCGCATCTCGTATTACACGTATTTGCGTAAGAAGTCGTGGGGATAGCTATAGTTCTTAATAATTTTTAGGGTCGATCGATTTAGATTTGCTAATTGACCTCATCTCTAGCGATTATGAAAGATTATGTAATTTTGTAAATACGTCTTTTAAAGTTAAATTAAATTTTGATGTATGAATTTTAGTTTTTGACTAACCAACCAAAATTTTTTCGTGTGCAATAGTGTTTTACTTGTATAAGTTTCGTACAAAGTAATGTCGTCTCTTTCAGTGAGAACTGTCATTCTAAACATGTTCTAAACAAGCAAATCAGCCAACATCTGCCATGCATAAAATGAACCATATTTTTATTGACGTTATATTCTTAGATAAGATTAAACGCTATTATCATTTTATATTTGGCTTTAGATAGCAGACCTTTTTATCTCGCTCGATCTTAAAAACTTGAATGGTATTTACTAGTAATAGTCTGTGGGTCTGTTTGTATTTGTGTACTGTTCCGATCAAAATTTAGTATAGAGAGAGTTTCAGTCCCGGGAAAAGGCATGGTATAGTTTTAGTCCCAGAAATCTTCCTTTAAGGCAGGGTTTCTCAAACTTCTAGCAGCACAAACCCCTGCTAAAGTTTTAAGATAATAGATGATGGGTGGGCTTGTTTCTTGTCACAAATTGTTTTACTTTCAGAATTAATTTTGGCTAATTTTAACCTTAATTCTGATTCGATACCAATACGATTTATGTGTTTCTTTTTGACGTGACAACGTCTTAAATTAGGTTGCGGCTGGGAGTCACTTATGAAAAAGTGTAACGCTCGGTAACGTTACGATGAGTCACCGAACGAGAGAGAGGCCCGCCGAATGCCTTGCGTCTCTCTCCCACTCAACTATGATCGGTCTGCCGCGCGCGCAGCACTAGAGAATTAGGCGCATTGAATCGGCGCATGCTTGTGTCTCTGTCTTTGTCTTTCTCGAACGTTCTTGGCGTTGGAAAAACAAGAAAGCGTCATAATACAAGTTCACACGTGTGGTTAAAGTATCGTCAGCTGTGTCTGTAGTGAAAATGTGGAGTGCTTAGATTCGTCATTTACAACAACTACAACAATAAAGGTAAAAATTGTACACTGATATTTCATTATCGTAAACTATGATTGATTGATTAATTGTTAGATTGACACAAAAGTTGAGAAACTGAGTTTATAGGTTATGTCATACTATTGATAAATGTTGATAGTGTTAAGTAAATTATTAGTTTAAAATTAATTATTAGTAAACAAAATATATTTCTATAGTTAAAATTTGTGCAATTCTTATTTTCATTCAATTCCTTGTTCCTATTGTGCAATTTAATTATATTCATATCAATAAATATTCTACCGAGAAAAAGACGTTGTCACGTAAAATCTTCGCCCGTAAAACCGACTTTGCAGGCAACAATTTTTTTTTTTTTTTTTATTTGCCGCCATCTTTAAAATAATGAGAACCAGATACACGCCGATACAATAATGACGCCTAAAACTCTCCTCGACTGAACTTTCTGACCAAATTACCTATGTCGACATGTAATAGTTTGGACATACACAGTGCATTTTCAACCACCTGTAAAACAAAGCCCACGTTTTATAACCATTATATATAACATCTTGGAAGAGTTATATTAATTTTTTTTACAATTTTTTTTTAAATAAAAATATTAAATATAGTTTCAGCTATTTATTTTGAAACACGCTGTGACGAGCACAGATGTAGCTGTGTAAAGTCCCCATTCAACTGAGACCCCGCCGCAGCAAAAAATAATTCTGTGCATGTCACAGCGTGTTACAAAATTAAAAGTCTTAATAAAAATATTATATTTTTCAATATTATTTTTAATAAAAAAATAATTAACACTGCCATGATGTTATGCATGATGGTCCAATAACGCGGACTTCGTTTTACAGGTGGTTCAAAAAGCACGGTGTAAGTTATGTTGTATGTTCGATTGATATAGATTGTACCAAAAGTGAATCCTTATATCAAATTGGTGCACATTTAGTAAGAACAATTTTCTGACGCTGATTATGTATCTAAAGGATAAGCACGCTGAAGTGGCAGTGGTCTCGTCTGCCGTAGAACCGACAACCGTTGGAGCAAACGAATTCTGGTGTGGAGACCGCGTTTAGGCAGGCGTAATGTAGGACGCTCTGCGACTCGATGGAGTGATGACGTTAGAACTGTTAGCAGCGGCTGGACGGGGAAAGCCCAGGATAGACAATTGTGGCGTGACTTAAAGGAGGCATTTGTCCAGCAGTGGACGGACAATGGCTGTTGATTTGATTTGATTTGTGTGAGTTTTTTGTATTAAAACAATGTTTGCTGCATCTGCCTGCCAGTTATTAAGCCACGATTATATCCCGGCGCAAAACCACAAGGGGTTCACGTACCCCACTTTATCTATTGATGAATACCTGAATATTTAATAATATTAGGGGTTAAAGTATGAAATTGCCGTTTTGTATGGACGAAATCGAGAAAAGTCATTTTTCCATACTAACAATTTTTTAGTTTTTTTAAAAACGCCTGAACCGTTTTCGAAGCCATTAAAGGTGAAAGTTAGATGGTTATAAAGCTACGCATTATAGTATTTAAATTTCTGAAAATCAAAGTATATAATACAAATACACTTAATTGAAGCAAGAAGGTCAGCTGACACATTGTAAGGGGTCTTTTCAACGACTTCCTTTGAAGTAATAGGCACTAGAATTGCATTTTTTTTTAGTCAAAAGTTACTTTATTTAGTTTTTGATACAATACAAAAAGAATTACGCAATAATATGACTATACTTAAGAGCTATAAACAAAATAAAAAGTGGGAAAATAATCGGCAATTTCATACTTTAACCCCTATTAATAATTTCATATTGAATAATTATTGACATTGTAATCTAGCTAATTTACCTTTTAATAATAATATTAATGATTTCATTTAAAGTATCCACTGACATTGTAATATAGCTGCGTATGCAAATTCGCAGTGCGTGTATTAAAAACTGCCTTTAATAAAGTATTTGTAAATAAAAATAGCCAATTGACATGTCATGATGCTTGTGTAATTTAATAATATTGATTA
Organism: Anania crocealis; assembly: GCA_949315895.1. Lineage (NCBI taxonomy): Eukaryota > Metazoa > Arthropoda > Insecta > Lepidoptera > Crambidae > Anania > Anania crocealis. Next base: position 8,152,027 of record OX438875.1, read on the forward strand.
GATTTTATTTTTCTGAGCATGTGTTCTTGGTGACATTGTTTGTGTAATTTTATTAATTTGTTGACTTTTAAATTGATCATTTCTAATGATTCTTAATTCTATAAATTGTATGATAATGCTCTCATAAACTTGCATGCCTACGACATAGGGCAGAACCTTGTTGGCACTTGAATTCATTGTCTTCCATCTCAATGTACTACACAATGTTGTGCAAATAAATGTTTGACTTTGACTTTAAGAAACCCAGCATTAAAGAGATGGAAAATTGGTATTAAAATTAAAATATAGCGATTGCAAAATAAGCCAAAATGAGCACGATAAATATGACTGGGCGGACAAAGTCGCGGGTAAAGCGTTAGTTCATGATCACACATGGCTACTGAGGTAAATAGTATTTGCGTAATATATCGAGTATCGACTATCTATCATTGTAAAGTGTCGATTTTTATCTATTGTACGTTGACGACATTGACGCATTTCAAAATCACAGCCTTATCATTATTTTGAGGAGGAAATCATATTTTTATTGATCCTATATAATTTTAAACACATCATTTTTCATCGACTATGCCTTTTGATAATCTTGCTTATTTCTTAAATGTCAAAGTTTGGGTGGATATACGGGGCTTTATTCAGCTATTTTAATTGCAGTTCAATCGTGATTTATTTGGGCGATTTTGACATTTAGCCCATACTAGAACTGTCAAAAACCTGCTATTCAATTACGATTGTGATACGATTTGGTTAGCTGAATTAGGGGCACGGTAATCACGCTAGAATTGCTTAACGGATCTTGATGCTACTTTATATTACTTTATACCAGTGTTTCCCAAACATTGTTCTGCAATGGCCCTGTAATTTTCACACTGCCCCTTTGTGACCCCACTTAGTACTTTTAAAACCAAACTGGTTCCATTAAGTAAAATAATAAGTACACATTTAATCACTAGATTTTTGTCGAATACTTCGCACGCTTCCTATGTTTTACTAAAATTCAAGTTCCCAGAAAAAGACGAACGTTTAAGAAGAATATTTACCATGCGTCGATCGATAGTAGTTATTTTTTTATAAACAAGGCGGGAATGTTGCGATCCGGTATTTTATTTTGATGGCCCGGCACCGGGTCGCGGCCCGGCAAATGGGAAGCGCTGCTTTATACGACTGATGACAAGTATTACCTCATCATGCATCACACATTTTGTGGCTATTTCACGCTTTTGGACGGTGAAATGTTTAACAGTTCAGATTCTGGTTTGATAAAAACCAAACCACCAGCATTAGCCCCTTGTTTGCGGGGGATTCCCACAGAACATGGAAAAAGAACATTTGTATGAGTTCAAAGAACGCCAATCAAGCGAAATCCTGACGTCGCGCGACCAATTGACGATTTGACGACCCCCGTGGCGTAGTGGCGTACACACCGGTTTTCAAGGTGTCGCCTGCTCCGAGGTCCCGGGTTCGATTCCCGGACGGGTCAATGTAGAAAAAAATGTGTTTTTCTACATTTTCTCGGGTCTGGGTGTTTGTGGTACCTTCGTTGTCTCCGGTTTCCAAAATACGAATACTTTAAATAGTTATTCAAATTGGGGTCAGAACAATGTATGTGATGTTGTCCACATTTATTATTATTTATTATAATTGGATCACGCGACGTTAAAATAAACCCTTGACAGCGCTAACGTTTGGGCAGAAGTTTATGCATTTGCTCATAGCCTCTGTGGTGCGCCTGCCCCGCCTACATAGCTACATCCCTTTATTCCCACTAGTTCTGTTGGACAGTTCTGTTGACCGAACCAATGGGAATTTTTATCCCACTAGTTCTGTTAATAATTAGCTTGGCTTTTTGATAGAACTAATGGGAATATTTCTTCCCACTTTTAATAGTGTTCGTGTTTCCATGTGCTGCGGTAATTTCAGTCACAATTGAAATCACTCAGTCGCTTACGGAAGATCCGTGTTCTTCCGGGAGCATGGCGCTTGCAACAGTGCCGAAATATCGGAAACTCATAAAAACTAGGGTACCTACATGGTATAAACCCCGTATCAATTAACTCTAGTGATAGACCATGACCATGGAAATTTAAATCAATTGTCATATATGGCTCAAAACCGATACTAAGCAACCGACCGGTTAATACGAGTACATTGTTAATCATTTAATTGTCCTACAAACACAGTAAGATGTTCCCATTTCTTCGTTGTTTAAAGTACTTTCAAAGAGATAAAAAACCTATAAAGATAGTCCTTCAGATATTGCGAAAACAGAATGAGAATAGCAAACGTTTTTTACAATTTGATTAAGCCCGTATAGAATACAAAAACATCGTCTGTTAGGAATTAGGTTTTAAAGCATAGGATAATGATAAGAAAGGCTAAGGCAGCCATATGTTTATCTATTTAAAGAATTGTATTTTAATTTACACTAGCTGGTCAATGTAGAAAAAGCGTTTTTTACATTTTACGTTAGTTACCTACTCACTTTGGAATCAGAAAAATGTACAAAAAAACAAAGTATTTATTGTATACTTTTAGGTTTTCAATACTTTGGGTTTGGGTTTAATGAGATATCACGTGTATTTATTTCTGAAACTGAAATACATTTGTTTTGACAATCTTGCAAAATTTCGTAAAACTGATTTTGATCTGAAACACCCTTCACCTTAAAAAATTTGTAGGTACCTACCTACTTATTATTTATTCTAGTATCTTTGTAAGTAGGTACCTAACTACCTTAGTTGTTCTTCTATACACCGTGAAATCTTAGTGGTTGTTTTCCCGCAGTAAAATGATTCTATCTTAGCAGTACAATAGATTTGTGCAGTTTTTTTTTATTAAAATAAAAAAAATAGCAGTTTCACGATTGTGATAAACGAAACTCGAAAGCAACCTCGAACCAATGGTACCAGCCGCGCCGCAGCCGGTCACCGGCCGGGGTCATTGCCCCTCGCACGGTGCAGTTTATGCTGTATTACTTAGTGCGTAGAGCTTCGTTTGCTTTGAACATTGATTTCGTGCGGCAAGCAGTACCCAAACACGTCACATTTTGTAAAGATACTATCGTATCTCACGCTTTTAAGTTGATGATTATTTTTTTGATTAGTTGAGAACAACGATATCTTTATTTTCAAAAAATAACTCGCACGATTCGACGGTGCTACTAAAGGTAAATCGCTCTGTTGCGGGAAAACAACCAATAAAATTTCACGGTGTATACAGTTGCTTATTTTTACAGAATTTATTTCAACCAAACTGTTTTTCAAGTAGGTGTAGTAGTTGCTTAGTATGTTAGTACCTGTGTACCAAAAAATACACGTGATCTTAGGTGGGGAGGGGGGTCTAAAAAGTTGCTAAAAACATCACGTTATTAATGGACGGCCCCAAAAGGAAAGTTCTCGACGGTATAGATAAAATAGGTACTCTTTATTGGACACTAAATCTTTACTAATATTATAAAGCTGAAGAGTTTGTTTGTTTGTTTGTTTGTTTGAACGCGCTAATCTCAGGAAGTACTGGTTCGAATTGAAAAATCCTTTTTTTGTTGGATAGTCCATTTATTGAGGAAGGCTTTAGGCTATAAAACATCACGCTGCAACCAATAGGAGCGAAGCATGAGTGAAAAATGTTGCAAAAATAGTCATGATCATAATAACAGAAATTGACGCGGACGAAGTCGCGGGCAACAGCTAGTAAAGAAATAACATTCCAATTTTATAATAAAACTAGCGGCCCGTTCCCTGTTTCCCACGGGAAGTCTTCTCTTAGCAATAAATATAGCCTATGTCACTCAGGGTGAATGTAGCTTTCCAATGGTGAAAGAATTTTTGAAATCGGCACAGTAGTTTTTGAGTTTATTCATTACAAACATACACACACACACACACACAAAAATACAAATCTTTCCTCTTTATAATATTAGCGTAAATGTATATAGATGTACACTTTAGGCGGTCTTATCGCTAAAGAGCAAGTATCGTTTGATCATGTTTAAAATTGTATCTCTAAACAAAATGTATTACCTACCTGCGATAAATTTAATTATTTTTATCAGTAGTACTCTACTCTGCCCCATTAAAAACACGCTTAAAAGTAAAAAGAATATACAACACGTGATAGTTTTTTTACGATTGTATCTAAATAAGTATTTGATAAATCACCGCGTTTGCGATGTTTCCTAGTGTTACGTAATTGTATTGTATAGGTACTAAAATAAAAAAATGGGTTTGTTCATACGCTGCCATCTTAGAGCATTAAACCAACTTTGCTATAGGCCGTTTTTAGTGTTCCGTACTTGTAAAATCTATTGCTGTCGCGCAGTGCCAAACGCCTTCACCGCAGAGTGTGATAGAGACAACTGCTTTTTGGACCGAAAATATCTACTAAAAGCACACCAAATCAAAGTTTCGTAGTCCCCCGATTTTTTTGTAAAACTAGACCGATTTAAATACTTTTTTTCATTAAAAATTAAAGAAAGGCTTTGGCCGTGTTCGTATGTTTTCCTTTTTCTCTAAAATTTAGCCTTTGTTTTCTGGATGTTTGAACACAGCGGAAAATATGGCGATTTTTTTCGATTTTTGGGGGCTCATATCTTTTTTATTAATTAATTTATGAAAAAACAGAAAACATACAAACATGCTAATAGTGGCCATAGATTTTTGTAATAAAAATTATTGCTCTACTGGCTTTATCCAGGGAAACAGGGGACTACGTTTGTATGGAAAAACGGTCCTTGTGTTTCCTCTTAAGGAATCACTTTGGTGTCTGTCCGTCTGTCTGACAAAACAGTATGTGTGAAGATATAAAAACCATACACTCGGGTCTACAGTTCCTTGGAGCTTTAAAAAATTGGAATTTCTAAGTATACTACTTACGTTTAATAGCGATACAGTCGTTTACGCCGCAAGTAAGTTGTGTTTCGATCAATGACAATTATTTAAAAGTTTTTAAAAACATCATTGGTTTCGATATTCCGTACCAAAAATCAAAATTTATACGGTAAATTACGTTGATCTAGAACTATGTGATTTAGCAAGTAATACTGTCTATTGAGCTGTCTATACTGAAACTACCTATTGAGAAAATTCTTAAAACTATACATTTATAATTAACTTTATTTGATATTTTAGCAACTTAATTGCACTTATAATATCAGTATATAAACTTGAAAAATTTTGTCTCAGGCGGGACTCGAACCCGCATCTCCTCCAGTGTCTCGGTGGCCTAATGGTATGGCGCCCGCCCGGCATGCGAGGAGATGCGGGTTCGAGTCCCGCCTAAGACAAATTTTTCAAGTTTATATACTGATATTATTTATAATTAAATCACAAAAAAACAATAGTCTTTATTGAAAGCAGGTACGTAATTAACCATCGAGGTTAAGCAACAGTATGCTCGGTCATCTGTTAGTAAATTAATACATAATATTAGGGGTTAAAGTATGAAATGGCCGTTTTGTATGGACGAAATCGAGAAAAGTCATTTTTCCATACTAACAATTTTATAGTTTTTTTAAAAACGACTGAACCGTTTTCGATGCAATTAAAGGTGAAAGTTAGATGGTTATATAAAGCTACGCATTATAGTATTTAAATTTCTGAATATCAAAGTATATAATACAAATATACTTAATTGAAGCAATAAGGTCAGCTGACACATTGTAAGGGTCTTTTCAACGACTTCCTTTGAAGTAATAGGCACTAGTATTGCATTTTTTTTTAGTCAGAAGTTACTTTATTTAGTTTTTGATACAATACAAAAAGAATTACGCAATAATATGACTATACTTAAGAGCTATAAAGAAAATAAAAAGTGGGAAAATAATCGGCAATTTCATACTTTAACCCCTATTATGTGTTTGATTTGTCGGTTCGAATTTAGAGAAGGCTAACAAATTTATCAGTATTTAATATAATTAGCTAAATTCAATGATATTTATTTAAATATCATTGGCTAAATTGATAAAACACCGCGCCCGGCATGCGAGGAGATGCGGTTTCGAGTCCCGCCTAAGACATAATTTTTCAAGTTTTAATACTGATATTATAAGTGCAATTAAGTTGCTAAAATATCAAATGAAGTATGCAATTAAATAGCTTAAATATCATATAAAGTATAAACAAACTTAGTTAAAATTGGATAGTAACGATAGCATCAAATCCTCATTAGTTTTATTTGTAATGCGAGTAAATCTGTGTTTGCATGTTCTTTACTCAAACATGGCCTATCGATTTTTTTTCAAATGTAGGACACGTGTTTTTATTTTCTAATGTATAATACTACGTTTCTTCTTATCCCTTGAATGTGTTCCCGTGGGATAACATTACGAGAATAATTTAATAAAAACTTCTCCCTCCGGCCAAGTCACAGGTAAAGCTAGTATTTTTTTTAAAACAATTAATGCTATTAATTATTCTTCCGTTTGTATTTTTAATCGGAGGAATAAAGTAGGAACATAAAAAATTAAGGCGCTTTTACACGTTTTATTTTCAATCAAAAAAAAAGATCGAAATAAACAGTTTAATATAAATTTGATTTATTTTCACAGTTAAATCCTAGGCAAGAAAATAAAAATAAACTAAATTGGACAAAACTGTATTTCTAAAACCTTTAAATATTTACATTTTTTTTTTAAATTGTCGTGTGTGAGGTATCTTAAAGGAATAGCGCCACATCCCTGTTCTTCCTATGGGTGTCGTAAAGGAGTGCTGCTAGAAGAAGACGTGCAGTTTCTCTTTACTTCTGGCCAAACTGCGTAGCGATTAAGTATTGCATAATCTTCGTTTGGTAGGCTCGTGTCCAGCTTTGGACTGATTGATTTAGATGCGTGATAATTATGATAAGGATTTTCGAATTTCGAAAAAATAACATTCAATCTTTTCTCAGCTTCTTAAATGGTATTTTACACAGTAGGTCTAAAAGAGCCTTAAATGACTCAAGTACTCCATTTGTAGGCTAAAATACTTAATATTAAGTATCAATATATCAGATTACAGGATTTAAAAGATGCCATCGCTTAATAACTTTGACAAATACTATGATTTATTACCTACTGTAGATATTTTACCGAAACGACTTCAACAAACAACTAAATTACACACCTTATTTAAGGTGTAATGTTGTTGCAAGGTCAGCTGTGTACACTATTTGATAAACTCATTTTTATGTGTCAACTTAACATGGCCGGGTTATAGATAATGGTATCTACCACTCGGGCGTTTATCTTGGAAGCGGGCGAGAGTCGTATTCAATATAAATACTCTCGCTTCGTTAGTCAAAGTTCTTTACGCACCAACTTCGGAGCGGTAAACTCATTTCGCGTCAAACCGGCGTCGGTGATCGGTGTGATATGATGGCGACCTCTTTACGGACTAGCGGTTTATTTTTACTATTGTTTTTAATAATAAACACGTGCGCTGTGTCTCCACCATGGATATTTTCATTGGATAAAGAGTGTGTTGATAATAAATGTGGTATAAAAGTGTTAAGTTCCAATGTTTACGAGTGGTCGTTGACCGATCGGCCGGGCGTGAGAGGCGAGACGTGTGTACCGCCTTTTAGATATACACAGAAGCTGTTGGACGTGGAAGTTGATGTTCCAAATGAAAAGTTATATTTCTGTGCGAAAGGGGCGGACGGAGTGTGGCTACACCAAGGAGATGGGATCTACCTGTCGGCCGATGACGTCACCGCCATACGGTGAGTTAATTCAAAATTGGAACGCGGGAATCTTTTTCTATTGAACAGTTACGTAATCTTATAATCGAATGTTTAAAAAAAATGTAAACAACTTTTTAAAACGAGTATACTTTTTCTGATCAACACAATATGTTTAGTCATAGGGTTATTATTCTTTGATTATCATCGTTATTTGTAACAAAAAGTTTAAAAGTTAAAAGTGGCCAGCATTTTTTTAGTTCGTCTGTAAGATGACAGATATTTTGGTATCACGTGGGTAGTCGCAACACAGACTACCAAAATGTATGTCAATAAAAATAGTTGCGAAATTTAATACGTCATCCCAAATTAAATGGACATGACATTAGCTGGAAATCCCAGAAGATGCGTTGAGTCATACATTTTGTAATATTATTCACTTTTTAAGGATAAAATAAATATTAAAACACATAAGTGTATAATAAAAAACTATGAAATTAAAACTCATCTTGGCGTCCTCACCTTAGACCATGCACTAATAGTGTTTTTTTAATTATATTGCGAAATTCCCTGCTGAATGTTTTTCGGCCAGTCGTTGGTTGTCATACAGCAAAATAATGCCATAATTTCTAATAAGAAATTTTTATCTTCTCTTATTTAGGTTAAAGTTGAAAATCGAATGTTTTTAATCTTTTTTGGTACAGTACTTACAAAATTTGATAATTAAACTAACCAAGTCCGATACTTTACTCGTGCGCATTGATCCGATGGTTCAGTATTTTGATATTTTCAATTTAATTAATTTTAGATCTGACAACATAGGTTATGCAGGATGTTAGGACTGCTACAGGCCGTTCATGATAACTAGTTGTTACCCGCGACTTCGAACGCGTATAATATTAAATTTTAAACTATACATTAAAATTATCCCATGGGAACCGTACCTTTTCCCGGGATAAAAAGTAACCTTATGATATTCCAGCCAATAATCTAACACCGCGCCAAATCGCATTCAGATACGTCCAATAAAAACTATTTATCAAAGTTATCCCGCGGGAACCGTACCTTTTCCCGGGATAAAAAGTAGCCTATATGTTATTCTAGTCAATAAACTAACACCGCGCCGTGCCAAATTTTATTTAGATGCGTTGAGCCGCTTTAGCGTGAGAGAGCAACAAACACCCAGACTTCCATACATCTATACTCACAAACTTTCACGTTTAAAATATTAGTAGGATTAACAAAATTTAGTTCCTGTGCCTTCGATACATCCGCAGGAAAATGTCTGAAGGAAACATTACTTGGCAATTAGTCATATGCTTAATTAACTTAATAAGTTAACATTAGTAGGTAACTGCGGATAAATCATACTCGTAAGTAGTGCCACAAACAGTTTGATGATTCAGACTATTTAAAATAAGGCATTAGGTAATATGACATGTCACATCATACAATGCGGGTTCTTCATCTATAAAAACAATCATTATATTGATATAACTTTTCCCCTTACAACCTCGCCTATACCTCTTAGTTGGTAGCACATTATAAAATCCCCCGACCAAACGTCATTTCGTGCAATTGTTTGTGCAAAACACTCGCGGTAACTATAGCATTTATCGAGATATTTGCGCAAAAATCTTTGCCACAAGTAGCTCGTTAATACGAGCAACATATTTTGACCATTGATTTATTTTGACTGTTCTTTTATATTTTATATGGTGTCCTTGAATTTTGAAATAGTTACTTTCATGTTTTGCATACGTGTGACGCAACTTATCTATTCGCATTGTACCTACATTATCAATTTCCTGCTAGTGTTTATTCTTACTTGAGTCGGTCTAGTATTCACATTCAGATCTAAGCAGTGCCTTCCTTTGATTTTTTATCTTAACGATAAAGTGTCTCAGACTTCTCTCGTCTATTCATAGTTCTCGTAGACATATTGTGTGTGCCCTGCGCCCTTTGTTTTTCACGCAAGTATCTTGTGCAAATGTACACACATCCAGTGTTCCTTAATGGTTATCGGTTCTTGGTTCTTGCAATGTATGTCTCAGGTAGAAAAATGTGTGTAGTATAATTTAAGTAGCGGCCTACAATCATTCCACTGCAGGGAAAAGGTTTTCATTGAATTGAAGTCACCTACCACATGAGTACAGGCACAATCACGCATGCCAAATGTGGGTTGGTGATCGTAAACCCGTGCAATGTTCGAAAATTCGTAAGTCTTGTTTCTTGCCCAGGTTACACACCCAGTTCTTAGCCCGGTACTTAAATTACTAGAGCAACGGTAGAGAAAAACTTCTTAGCGTTCCATGGATTCATCGTGTGGCAGAAAGTGAAACTCCGAGTAGCTCCCGGGACTTGTGACACGGGTGTATGTTTAAGGGGCCCCTTTCCGACGTACATCAACACTCACCTTCACTACTCGTGTTTCTGTCCCTGCTCAGCCAAATCCGGTACGAACCTGCTAATGCAGTTTTAGATACTCGCTCTAGTAGATATTACTGCAGTTCTGGCTAAGCCAAGGTCTTTCAACAGGTTATAGAGAGATTTTGCTGGTATACATCTCGTCGTACTTCTACAGCATATAAAAGAACTACCTACATAATCGTTTTTCGTTAATTCATTTAGAAGATAATGCAAATAATTATTTATGTTATATTTAAACGTACGTATTTGTAAGTTTCCATACAGCCTTTCTGTTAACAGGTTATAGAGAGATTTTGCTGGTATTCCTCTCCCTCCTACTTCTACAGCATAAAGACTAACTACATAACCGTTTTTCGTTAATTCATTTAGGAGATATGCAAATAATTATATGTTATATTTAAACGTACGTATTTGTAAGTTTCCATACAGTTTCTGTCAGTATGATCAATGACTGTTTGTCTGATTCCGAGTAGTAGCTCGTAAAATCAAACAATATGCTATTACCTGGACCGAGTTCTTGTTGCTACGCTCTTTGATAGTGGTAATCTGATGTCAACACTTCCATATAATTATGAGTTAATTATACCTACCATGGTATAGTAAAAATCATACCGTGTGGTGTCAGTCTTACAGTCACTCATATTTTAGGGGACAAAAAGAGTATCTACCGCAGCTCGCAGCGTTGTTGGCGACAAGCAACACCAGCCTCTTTCGACTTATATACCTACTTCTAAATTTACAGTACACATCAGTAAACAAATGGTATGAAAAAATGTCTTAAAATTATAATGGAGTCTGAAAATATTGGTACATTTGGTACAATCAAGAGCTCTGGTTTCCTTCACCGTCGACAATTCATCCTCAACAAGCGTCTTCAATCAACCAATGGCTAAACTGCGATTGCCAACCCAAATCAAATCAATATATTTATTTGTATTATTTTCTGGGTATGTGTTACAATAATAGGTCTTTGTTAATATCACATTAAACAATATATTTTTGAAAATAATAAAAAGCTTTGGGTCATCATCATTATTTCAAACAAACAACGCCCATTGGCGTTTTAAACAAAACGATTTGCATACAATATCGTATGAAAAAAGAACAATTGTCAGCGCATTCCGTACGTCTTTTTTGCATTATTTTATCCTTAGGGATAACATTGACAATTTAAAATTTAATAGGACTGACTTAAAACAATCGAAATAATATTTAACGTACCTACCTATGCAGAGGAGAAAATATAAAATGCATTGTTACCAATTTTAGATAAACGAAAGGGTGAGTGGACAAAGGTGTTATCTTACAGATCTGAAAAAATCTACTTATTGATTGAACAAAGATTTTAAGTGATGATAAATCGACTGACGAGTTCAAAACACATTTTTAAACACTCATAACTCATTTTAAACTTCTTGTTAATTAACACCTTTGTCCACTTACCCCTTCAGAAGGTCTCCTCATTAATACAAAAACAATAAGTGTTATGAGATAAAATTTATCATACGAAGTTACACAAGATCAAACTTTCTTTTTATAATTAAATATTGTTTCATAATTAAGACTAATTTTTATTGTTAATTTTCTATGCATTACATTGAAAAAGTAAAAGGTTTTGTCATAGCTAAAGAAATAGGACATTTAAATAATTAATAGTTTTAATTTGTTGTTATTTTTTTTTAATTATGTATTCGGACAACAAAACAGATTACAATCATATATAATCTAAATAATGCAACTGCAGCTTCGACCAAGATAGTTGAATTATAAAGTTTACAATCTAACTATCAGTAGGTAACATTTCTTATATAGTCGCCATATAAAGTTCAAAAACGATAAGGTGCATCATTCAATTACGAATTGGGATCATGATTCAGATCTTTAAATAGATTTAAGGAAAAATACATTGTATTTTTCTATTACACACATGTTTACCTCATTATAAGCTATTATTTTATTCTTCCTTGGCAATGTCTTCCCAAACTTACGAAAAAAAAAATTTTGCTTAATATTTAATGGCGTTAGATAGTTTTCGTTTTCCTCAATCGTTAATTTTTTTTAAACCGACTGTCCTGGTTATGTTGGATGTTGACCTAGAAAAATAAACTTTTTATTATTATATTATTGATTGTTTTTTGATTAATATGACTTGTTTCTCGAGTCTGGGTCTTTATGGTAAATTCGCTGTTTTTTTTTTAAACAATTGCTTTGAGAGATACAACTTACTTTGGGATCAGGACGTGACGTTGTACACATTGTTAAAAAAACCGGCCAAGTGCGAGTCGGACTCCCGCACTAGCTCCAGTTACTTCCACTTAGCCAAAATACCACAATATTTTATTGACTGCAAAAATTTTTCATAGTGTTTGTATGAAGGACAAAGTTATATTTGCGGTTGTTAAAAATGTGCTATTTCTCATAAACTACCCGTTTGATCTCGTTCAAACCAATTTTCGTTGTAAGTTTTTGTTAAGATCTACATTATGTATTTTTTTTCAAAATTTTCACTTGCTTAGTTTAAAAGTTAGAGACCCATTTTACCACTTTGGAAGCTTCTATCTTCCAAACGTTAGACTTTTGGGAAAAATGGTTCTAGAAACCTCAATGTCATTTTAAAAGACCTATTCATAGATAGGTACCCCATAAGCGTAGGTTAGAGTAAAAAAATGTTTTTTTATTGTTTTAGTTCTATGTATAGGAAGCCCTCCTTAAATATCATTATTTTTTGTATGAGAATCTTAAAGCGGTCAGCAGGATACACCTACCTACTAAGTTTCAAATAATAATATGTAATGCTAATACTTTCAGAATAAAGTGGCTGTGACATACGGGATGGACAGACAGACAGACCAGACAGACAGACAGACAGACTTGACGAATCTATAGGGGTTCCGTTTTTTGCCATTCGGCTTCGGAACCCTAAAAATGATTTTGTATGTAGATTACTAAAAGTAGGTAATTTCACACACAGATGCAGACGCGCGCAGGCGGAGCGATAAGTCGTACTAATTCAAACAAATAAAATCAGCCCATCATATTTATTAGGTCAGAAAGGTTAATAAATAACGAATGACTCGTTTATGACAATAGAACATGTTCCCTCAAATACAAGTGATATAATATTGTCAAAACAAACCAACGCATACCGCCACTATCAATGTTAATTTGCTTGGCGTGAGTCAGCCCATGGAAACTAATTGATGGTTTCATCACAATACCAACGAAATGTTTCAAGTGTGTGTAACACGCGTGTGTGTCCACAGATAAGTTAGTACAATAGACGTCGCTTGGATATGAATTTAAATTTGGAATAGACTTAGGTAACGAAACGGACAACCTTTTCAATCTAAAAACACTTTCAAGTACACTGATAACACTTGTTGTTGTACAGAGTTTAAAAAAAGAACGAGCCTTAAGAGGAAACACTACGGGCGAGAGAATTGAAAAATAGGTATTTTTAAAATCTATTGCTGTCGCGCAGTGCCAAACACATTCACCGCAGAGTGTGATAGAGACAACTGCTTCTTGGACCGAAAATACCTACTAAAAACACACCAAATCAACGTTTCGTAGTCCCCCGATTACTTTTCCAAAACTAGACCGATTTAAATACTTTTTTCATTAAAAATTAAAGAAAGGTTTTGGCGGTGTTCGTATGTTTTCCTTTTTTTCTAAATATAGCCAAATTTGTTTTCTGGATATTTGATCACAGCGGAAAATCTGGTGAATTTTTTCGATTTTTGAGGGCTCATATCTTTTTTATAATTTATATTTGTGAAAAAACAGAAAACATAGAAACATGCTAATAGTGGCCATAAATTTTTGTAATAAAAATGATTGCTCTACTGGCTTTATCCAGGGAGGAAACAGGGGACTACGTTAACTAACTTGCATATCTGCAAAACGGACATCGCTAGCAGCCTATCATGGGTATGTCGCATCAGTGGTCAAATATGGACTTCTGGATGGTTTGGGGTAATTCAACTGATTCCGATATACTGTTCAGAACGCAAAAAAAGTGCATAAGGGCAATCTGTGGTAAATCACCTCGTCAGTCTTGTAAGCCGCTATTCAAAGAATTAAGAATACTGCCTCTTCCTTGCATGTACTGTACATATTAGAGGCTGCTCTTTTTATCAAACAAAATGGTCACCTCTTTATGAAGCGGCAGGATGCACAGGACAGAAATTTAAGACATCCAAACAAACTAGTCTATAAGAGTTTTCTAAGATTGACCTTTTACCGTAAACAATGTAATGCAATGTGTGTAAAGATTTTTAATGCCATTCCGAATGAAATTAAAATTCTACCGAGTAAATTTATTTTATTTTTATTTATTTTTTATTTTATTTATTTACATCATCCCTAATATCTATCATGACAGACACACTAATATATCCAATGCGATAGAAGGGGCAAAACATCATTACACAACTTAAAAATAACGATTAATTTAAATAGCAAACAACATATAAAATACATTTTGCGAGATCACTCAGGTTATCCCAGAACACGTCGATCCTCTCGTGAACTTGGTTCACAATTACAATTGTACGGACAAGTGGCGTCTTAGAGAGTAGATTGGTCCTGGCCACAGGCACCGCCAGTAGCGGCGGGCGGCGGCGCTTCCACACGTAGCCGTCAGGCACGCACAGCTGTAGCCGGCGCAGTACACCAGGGTTGTGCGCAGCCCCCCGCAGTAGTCTTATCAAATATAAAGCTAGTGTGACATCTCTACGTACTCTGAGAGTATTGTACCCCACCATGCCAAGCACGAACAGTGTAGGGTACATTAACGGGTATAAGGGATATCTCGTATAAGTATAAATTGTTTAAACAAAAACTAGTAAAATGGTTACATGAAAGAATTTTTTACAAAATTAATGATTTTTTAGCAAGTAGGTACTAACCTCTTCGTAGTATAATTTGAAATGTTATTCTGTAGGTATTAATATTATAATTTTTGACGGTGTTTTTTTTTTTTTTGTTTGTGTTGCTCGAAATGTTATTAATTAATCTATTGACATCCCAAGCTTATACATTTATTACAATCTAATCTTTTATTAATTTATAATTATTTAATTTCTGATTTATTGTTTTTTTTATTACTTATCATTTTATTGTAATTTGCATGCCACATATGGTAAGATATAGGGAAATTTAAAATAAGCACAATATTACCATCTTGTAAACCATATCTTTAGCAAATAAATATCTTTATCTTTAAAAACTACCCCGATAGTTTAGAAGCGGCATTAGAATACAGTTTTTTTTTTAATTTTATTGTAGTTCATACCTGATGTAGAAATTATCCCCCGTTTTTATGAAGGCGATGATATTATTTACCATCATACGTCTATACAGCCAACTTGTCTATATAAGAATTTGTTCTCTGTGCTAAATGCTAATCAAAATTCAAAATGTGTAGTTGGTACCTACCTGTGTAGTGGTAGTTGGTAGTAACTAAGCAACATTTACACAGACTTCATGATTCCTAAAATGGTTTGTGATTCAGTTTAGAAGCCTGAGATAAATGTTTAATACTTTTTATTATATTTTGAGTTTTAGTTGCAAAATAATTATTTTGTGAGCAAGCTATGTAGGTAGGTACCTATAGCAATCAGTGAACTAATATGGGATGATGATCAAAATATATTAATTAATTTTAGCTACGGTCGGTTTTTTTTTATTTCCTGCCCAAACACTCCGATTAAAGTCGATTAATAATAATAAAGCGTACCAACAACAGATGATACGCCGCCATATTAATTCCGAACAAATTGGGTCAATGAACGGGTCGAATAAAAAAAGCGACTGGCCAGTAGGTACTCGAAGACAAAAGACAGCAAGTCTGTTTTAGATGTTTTTGACTTTTCATAACGCATTTGGTTTAGGGTTTTTCATTTGAAAAAAATGTACAATATGGAGATTGGATGCTTAGTGACATCCAACAGTCGTACAGAACATTGTAGATAAGGATAATAGGTATGTGAAAAGCTACACAATAAATAGGTAGGTAGGTTTATTTGGTTTTTGTGATAAAAAGTAATAAACCTACGCAAAACAAAAACCAAACACTAATAAAGTACTTACCTTTCTAGAGAATCAACTTACTTACTAAGAAACTATGAACGCGTCATCGCGTCATATCGCTCAATTAAAATTGATACTGTTTTAGTTCATGTCAAATATTTAAGCCTGCCCGGATGTCCCGGGTTCGATACCTGGAAACCCAATGTGTAATTACATTTTGTCGGGTCTGTTGGGTGTTTGTTACCTTCGTTGTTTCTGATTTTCAACTATGTAAATAATCATAGACAATCATCCTCATGTAAGTAACACACAAAATTAATGGCATAAGTGCAGTTAATTTTTTTTTTTAAGTTTTCATGCTGATAATATGCATTCCATAAATTTCCCAATCCTGTCAGAACCGAACTGATTTGACGTCTTTTTGACGTAGACCGGTGACACTTTAAATTGCTGAAAATAAACAGCTGACGTCATTGCGTGCCATTTTGGCGTGGCGCCGAGATGATGGCTAGGGCTGTGACCATTAATTTTTAGGTGATTACTTATTATGTCATAATGACTCTGACGTCATACTGTGCAGATGAAATTTTAATGGACTAGCGAGCTAGTGAGCATTTACAGGATGCAATTAGTGTGTGCTAGTCGAAAAAACTTCCAGTCAAATTATTTTAAAAATCTCTAACCGATGTCTTAAAGAAAAGTCTTGCTGATCTTTGATGAATTGAAAAAGTGTAACCTAGGTAAACTTAGGCCTATAACCAGTGACTTTTGCATTGTAAAGATCAATAATGGGGACTACCGTTTCTTTGCTCACCAGTTGGCGCCACTGTAGACTGAGGTCCGGAGTTATAGCTGTAAAAGGCGATTGGCGCCGAAACAAAGTGTTATATCTTAAATCTAATTAAGGTTATATTGTTTATAAATAACTATCTTGATATCAACAAACTAACTTCTGAAATAGTTGCTCTTGAGGCCGCCTATTTTTGCGCTTTTTCTTAATTCCGCTTTTAAAGCGTTCACATTAATCGCCAAATAATCCATATTTGCGATATTTTACGAAGGAGATCACTTTCCAGCAGGTAAATTAAAGAAATTATAATATATGCAACAAATTCTGCTAAAACCAGTACAAAGTGAATGATATTGGACCTCACGCGACACAAGCGCCTCTAGTGGCAATTTTACTAGCGATAGCCCCCATTCAATGTGAGGCCTTTTGCCACACTCGTTTCGGACTGACATATTGCTAGTGATTTTTCTGGAGTCTAATCTGAAAAGGGGCGGAGAGGGGAGGAAAATTAAGATGCATTGGTCCTAAATACTTTTTAGACGCCCCTGTGAATGTCTAGATCGCGTTTACGACTGCTGTAAAATGAAATTTTAAGATGGCTGCCATAAAAGTGATAGCGCGAATCATGGGCCATAACCTCTCTTTATTGCACTTGAGCGAAATAATTTGGTAAATACGAGATAAAGGAGATGTATCGTGGCATTTTTTGAGCTAAATAACATCGGAACTTAGTGGTGGATTTAAATAATTGTGGATCAGTATTTAAACTTGTAAAATCATGTCTCAGGCGGGACTCGAACCCTAATCTCCTCGCATGCCGGGTGCGGCGCTTTACCATTTAGCCACTGAGCCACAATGTCATAGACGTCAATTTTTAAGCATATTTATTGCTGAAAGCCAGCGTTTCTTCATCGAATGCGAGGAGATGCGGGTTCGAGTCTCGCATTATAATTGCAATTAAATTGCTTAAAAAAATATAAAATATTCGCTCTACCTACATTTTGAATTTGGATTTATTTATACCGCTTAACCTACTAAAGGTTAAAAAAAATTGAATAATGTTGCTAGTGTCTTGGGCACTTTACTACAAAGTGTGCCGGATGACACGTGGCCGGGTTTGGTACGAAGATGAGGGAGGAAGCCAGACGGTCAGACGCCCGTCTTGTTTGATGATGATGTTGATGAAATGATAACGCCTTATGTCGGGTTACGGAGTAACAGCCAACCCAATGTTTACTGTGTGGACTGTATTGTATGCGGTGAGGTGGCTGTGTATTCTTCCTATGTTTCTTCCCAGGATCTGTTCAGGTTGATCTTCTAGGGCTCTTCCTACTTGCTTAGGAGAGAAGGTTCTTCCTTGCTGTTGCTGGATCGAATGATTCTATGGACCCCCTGCTCGCCTTATATTCACAATTTTTGGCGGGAAAATCCCCACCCACGCAATCACTGTGTGAGCGAGAGGTCGGTGCGAGCGAGAGGGGAGATGGCATGCGCGTGTTTTCCGCGGTCGATCGGCAATACCGTAGGGAGAGCCGCATGCCATCTCACAATTAGAAAGAGAGGGAAATAGTACGGGCTTGCATTTTGACTCGAAAAGGCAATACCGTAAAGAGAGCCGCGTCCTATTTCCCTTCCTAGTCCTCGTTATCCTGTACGAGGGTGTGTGCCTACTTAGGGTGTGTTTCCTAAACCCCCGGCTGTCATTCATTTATTTCCCATAAAGTTTTACAATAATTTACAAATTCAAAGTTCAAACATATCACAATATAACAAAACATAATAAATAACAAAAACTTTATACAATTAACATTTTATAACGCTGTCCCGTACATTCTCCCGCCGTGTGTCGCAGCGCAGTCGGAGAGACACTCATCTTGTGGAAGGGGCGGCGTCCTTTTCTTCTATTTGCAGATTCACCAGCTTTTTCGTAGGGCGTCGCAGGATACCTCCTCGGGTCAGCACGTCTGCAGCTCGCACGATGCCGTCGGGCCCTGGGTAGACAGCCGTTACTCGTCCTAGTGGCCAAGTGTTTCGTGGCAGAGTGTTGTCCACGATCAGCACGACGTCTCCGGTCTTCAGTTCTGGGCCACGGCCGTGCGGCTCCCGCCGGCCTTGGAGTTCAGGGAGGTACTCTCGTATCCATCGGCTCCAGAACATGTCTGCTATTCTCTGGGACGCCCTCCAATGGGTCTTGCCCAGCAGGTCTTTGTCTTCAAATTGTCCCATAGCCGGTTCGTGTGCAGGCTCCAAAAGCAGGAAGTGATTCGGCGTCAATGTTTCAGGTTCATCAGGGTCGACCGCGACGTGGGTGAGCGGCCGACTGTTGACGGTGAATTCCACTTCTGCGAGGACCGTGGCTAGGACTTCGTCGTTGGTGGTGCGTCCATTCATCACTGTCGATAGCGCTGTCTTGACTGTCTTCACCAGCCTTTCCCAAGCGCCGCCCATGAACGGCGCGCCCGGTGGTATGAAGCGCCAAGAGATGCGGCGTTTGCTGGCTTCAAGTTCTGTTGCGCTGTCGATGGCTCGGCGCAGCTCCCTCTCGGCGCCGTGCAGGTTGGTTCCGTTGTCAGAGCAGATCTCCTTCGGGCAGCCTCTCCTCGCGATGAATCGCCTCAATGCCATCACCGCTGAGTCAGTGGATAGCGTAGCGGCGAGTTCCAGATGGACCGCTCTGGTCGTGAGGCACGTGAAGAGGGCCACGTAGCGTTTGTGTGTGGCTCGTCCGACGGTGACTTGTAGAGGCCCGAAGTAGTCGACCCCTGTGTAGGAGAAGGGTCGCTGATGATGGGCCAGCCTGCAGGGCGGATGGTTTCCTGTTGATGGTGCTGAGGGTGCCGCTCTTCGTTTGCGACAGTGAAGGCACTCTTTGACTATCTTTTTTGCAGTCGGCCGAAGTTGCAGGATGTGGAACCTCTGGCGACACTGGTTGACGGTGGCTTCCACTCCCTGGTGATGACCGGTGAGATGGACGTGCGCGATGTAGAGTCGCGTGATGTGGTGACGTCCATCCAGGATCGGTGGTCTTCGTTCTACTTCGGGTATTCCTTCTGCAGCGTCGATTCGAGACTTCAGGGTGATCAAACCGTTGTTCATTTCAACAGCTAATTTCTTCATTCTGCTCTGACGGCTGATCTGATGTCCTCTTCTTAGGTTTTCTATGTCCTCTTCGAAGGCGTCTTCTTGGCTCGCCTTGATGAGAACCTTCTCAGCTTCGATGATGAGTTCAGCGGGAATCTTCAAATATTTGTCTTCTTCATGAACCTTTTCAATTAATTTCTTCAATTTTCTGTCGACACGCTGAGCACCCCAGGAAGGATCTTTTGTCTTGTTCGGCTTCGTTCTTGAGAAGAATGTTCTGTGTTTCTTTGTCTTCAGCAGGCTGACGAACTGTAGGACTCTGGCTGTGGTGCGGACCAGACGTTCCCATCTTGAGAACCTGGTTACGTCAGGCACGACTTGTGTTGCGGTCGATGATGACTTTCTGAGGTTCAGTGTTCGTTCTTCTCCCGTTGTTTCAGGAATGGTCTTCTTCTCTTCCGGCCACGTCGATCGATCTTCTTTCAGGAAGCTGGGGCCGGTGAACCATCTGTGGGTCTCGTCGAAGTCCTTGGGGACGTCCCGTGTCGCGTCGTCAGCTACATTGAGTTTCGTGGGAACCCAACGCCATTCCTCTGTCTTGGTGTTTTCTTCGAGTTCGGCGATCCTGTGGGCGACGAAGGGCTTGAAGGATCGGGCTCCTGTTCTCAGCCAGGTCAGGACTGTCTTGCTGTCGGTCCAGAATGTTCGGGACACTGGCTTCCGATCGTGTTCCTCGATGGCTGCTTGCGCCATCCTGCTGCCCATCACCGCTGCTTGTAGCTCCAGCCTCGGGATCGATGTCACCTTCAGGGGAGCCACTCTCGCCTTGGCCAAGATGAGTGGTGTTTGGATGTTCCCGTCTTCATCTTCGATGCGCCAGTAGACCGCAGCTGCATAGGCGACCTCGCTGGCGTCGACGAACACGTGGAGCTCGATATTGTCGCTGCGACTGTAGTTCGGGTAGCACCGGGGTATGTGGATTTGGTTCAGCCTCTGGAGGTGCGTCGTCCATTGTTTCCATTCCAGTGTCAGGCCTTCTTCCAGTTGTTCATCCCACGCCGTGCTCCTTCGCCATATCTCCTGGAGGATCTGCTTTGCCCTGATTGTGACAGGCGAGGCTAGTCCTAGAGGGTCGAATAGGGACATGACGATCTTCAGGGCTTCCCTCTTCGTCGGCCTCTTCTGTAGGATGTCTTCAGGCAGGCGCGACAGGTCCAGGTTGAAGCCCAGGTGGTCGGTTGACGTTCTCCAGGTGAGCCCCAGAACTCGTTCAGTCTTGTCATCTTCGGCCAGGTTCATGTTTTCTTGTTTCTTTCCCGGATCCAGTTGCTGCAACACTGCGTCGGAGTTCGATGTCCACTTCCTTAGTTCAAAGTGTGCCCGCTGGTGGATGTCTCCAACTTCTCTTGCGACCTTGATTGCCTGTTCTTCAGTCTCGAAGCTCTGGATGTAGTCGTCCATGTAATGGTTGCGTTCAATGGCATCGGCAGCTTCGGGATGTTTTTCGGCGGCTTCTTTCGCGTTGCGGTTTTTTACGTAGATCGCTGTGGCAGGGGACGAGGTGGCTCCGAAGATCAGTGACGTCATTCTGTATTCGGTGGGTGGAGCGTCACGATCTGTTCTCCATAAGTAGCGGAGCGCATCCCTGTCTTCTGGTCGGATTTTCACTTGCAGGAACATTTCTGTGATGTCTGCTGATACTGCGATTTGATGTTGCCTCATCCTCAGCAGCACTCCAGGAAGTGATTGCAGCAGGTCTGGTCCGGTGAGTAGAGTGTCGTTGAGCGATAAACCCTTCGTGATGGCTGCTGCGTCATGCACCATCCTGACCTTGTCCGGTTTCATAGCGTTGATCACCGGGAAACAAGGCAGGTACCATGTTCTGTTTTCAGTCTTCTTCGTAGGTGCAACTTCAGCGTAGCCTTTTTCTATGAGCGCTTTCATTTGTTCGTGGACCTTGGCCTTCAATTTGGGATTCTTCTCAATTTTCTTCTCGGTGGCACAAAGTCTTCTTAGCGCGTAGTCTCGATTATCAGGCAGCTTGATGTCCGCCGATTTCCACAGCAGCCCGGTCTGGAAACGGCCGTCTTCGAGGCGTTTGGTCTCCGCATCCAGAATCTTCAAGGCTTGGGCTTCTGGATCGTTCTGTGGTTTCTTCGGCGCGACTCCGAATGACTCTAGAGAGAAGAAGTTCTTCAATTGTTCGTCGATTCTCTCTGATTCTTCTGTTTCCGTTGTCACGTGGTTCACGAAGTGGACTCTCTGTCCCAGCGTCCGCACCTGTGCTCCGTGAAGGACCCATCCCAGTTTCGTAAGTGAGGCGACTGGTTGCTGTCTGTCACCGACGCGAGTGGTTTCTGCTAGGAGGAGTGGCCAGTTGTCTTGCCCGATGAGTATTCCCGGCTTGGCTTGTTCGTAGGTGAGATTCTTCAGGCCCTCCAGGTGACGGCAGCCAGCCAGATCGCGTTCGTCGATGGTCTGCGGGGATAGTCGCAGCTGATTGATGCTTCTGGCTTGTATGGTGTGGCGCTTCTTCTGGTCACCCTGGATCGTTAGTTTGAGCCGCCTTGAAGATCCTGTTTCAATTTGCCGTTCACCGATCGCTTCGATGCGTAGTGGTTCCACTGGTCCTCTTAGTCCGGCGCGCTGTGCCAAGCTCTCGTCGATGAGCGTGATCGTAGAGCCGTCGTCGAGAAGCGCGTACGTGTCGATTTTCCTCTTCGGTCCGACGATGGTCACAGGCAGTATCTTCAGATACGCTTGAGGCTTCCTTGGCGTCCACGTGGAACTGACTACTTCACTTTTCTTCTGTTCTGTCTTCTGTTCACCACTCTTAGTGTGATGTAGCAGCTGATGATGTGGATGGGGGCACCCGTCTATGTTGCATTTCGTGGTGCGGCAGTGATGTACTTTGGTTCTATACCGCAGGCACCGAAAGCATAGTCTCTTTTCTTTGGCGAAATCCCATCTGTCATTGACGCTCAGCTTCTTATATTCTTCACAGTTCCCGATGGCGTGCCCTGTCTTCTCGCAACGTAGGCAGCTGTATGTCTTCTGTTCGGGTTCCGTGGTGTTTGTACTGTAGGCCCGTTGAGGCCTCTTCGCTGGCACGACGTTGTCCGGTTGTTCAGGTTGCGCGTAGGGGCCGCATCGTTCGGCCTCCCGGTTCAGGAAGCGCGACAACTTGACTAGGTCCGGTTCTTCACTGTCTTGTTCAGCCGCGAAGTCGTACCACCGATATCGCATGGTGGAGGTCAGTTTTTCTATGGTGTTCTTCGTGATTTCCGGGTTGTACAGGTAGTGCCTCTTCTTGATGGCACCTAGTGCTGCGACGATGTTCGAGACCCGGGAGGCAAAGATGCATAAGTCCCGCGCCGTGTCTTGAGGTTTCGATAGCGTTCGCAGCCGCTCCAGTTCGGACATCGCGATAGCGTCCGGACGACCAAACCTTGCTTCTAAGGTTTTCACGACGTCTTCTGGGTTGCCGTTGTATAGAAGGAGACTCTCTACTGCTTCCCTTGCACGTCCTTTGAGGCTTCGGCGAAGACGGGCGAGGTTCTCCAATGATGTCAACCCGTTCTTCGATTCTTCGTAAGCAGCTTTAAATATCAGCCATTCTTGATGGGACCCGGCGAATATCGGCAATTCAATGTTCATTCTCGGTTGACTTGCTCTTGTAGCCATAGTGATCGCGGCAGCTAGTTGCGCGATGTCACTCTTCATTGTTCCCGCCGGTGGGGCGCCGACGCATGCCGTCTCACTCACTCCCGCCGGTGAGACGCCGATATGTGCTGTCTCGTTCACTCCCGCCGGTGAGACGCCGATATGCGCTGTCTCGTTCACTCCCGCCGTAGGACACGTCGCGATCTGCGGGGCAGACGCCTGCGTCGGTATCGGCGGTAGCGGCTCTGGGTTGTGTGGTTGCTCGGTGATAGCCAGCACTTGCAAGCGGCTATCGTCAATCCAGGCGACAGTGCGTTCGTTGTTGTTGTTGCCGGAGTCATCAATCACGGTGTCAATGTCGTCTTCGTCGGTGTCCGTTTCCGCTTCTAATGCCGCTATCTTGGCGGCGGCGAGCTGTAGCTGGATGTGCAGTAGTTCTTCCCTGGCCTTCAGTAATTTCTTGCTTTTCTTTGATATTACAGAAGGTGCTAATTTCTTCGTGTGTGCTGCGGGCAGCTGCGCCTGAGCGGGCGCAGCCGGCGGCGCCAGCTGCTCTTCTTGGCGGCGTTCTGGCTCAGTAGCCAGCGGACTGGTCGTTTGACTTGTGGCCGAGGTATCTGGCATAGTGGTACCAGTGACTTCGGTCCCCGACGATGTTTCCGTCTCCGACGTAGGCGATCTTTCTTGTGTACGGGAACGAGTGACGGGCATCTTGACAATCTTCAATGTTCAATCTTCAATCTTCAATACGACGATCCGGCTCGAAGGACCAACAATGTGCCGGATGACACGTGGCCGGGTTTGGTACGAAGATGAGGGAGGAAGCCAGACGGTCAGACGCCCGTCTTGTTTGATGATGATGTTGATGAAATGATAACGCCTTATGTCGGGTTACGGAGTAACAGCCAACCCAATGTTTACTGTGTGGACTGTATTGTATGCGGTGAGGTGGCTGTGTATTCTTCCTATGTTTCTTCCCAGGATCTGTTCAGGTTGATCTTCTAGGGCTCTTCCTACTTGCTTAGGAGAGAAGGTTCTTCCTTGCTGTTGCTGGATCGAATGATTCTATGGACCCCCTGCTCGCCTTATATTCACAATTTTTGGCGGGAAAATCCCCACCCACGCAATCACTGTGTGAGCGAGAGGTCGGTGCGAGCGAGAGGGGAGATGGCATGCGCGTGTTTTCCGCGGTCGATCGGCAATACCGTAGGGAGAGCCGCATGCCATCTCACAATTAGAAAGAGAGGGAAATAGTACGGGCTTGCATTTTGACTCGAAAAGGCAATACCGTAAAGAGAGCCGCGTCCTATTTCCCTTCCTAGTCCTCGTTATCCTGTACGAGGGTGTGTGCCTACTTAGGGTGTGTTTCCTAAACCCCCGGCTGTCATTCATTTATTTCCCATAAAGTTTTACAATAATTTACAAATTCAAAGTTCAAACATATCACAATATAACAAAACATAATAAATAACAAAAACTTTATACAATTAACATTTTATAACGCTGTCCCGTACACAAAGGGAATATTTATAAATTTTTATAAATTACTAGCTTTCCGTTCCTGTTTTGCACGGGTTTGTCAAAAAAGATAAAGCAAGAAATTGGTCTGTTTATCGCCATGTTTACCTTTAATGTAGATATTTCACTGTATAAGAAGATATTTTTTTTCCATACATTGATCAAGGTTTCCTTCCCTACAAACTTTTTCCTGACCTTTACAAGCTTAAAAAAAATACCTACCTAATCAAAATCGTTGCAGCCATTCTGAAGTGATGCGCGTAGGCACTTGCGCATTTATTTCAGTAATTGGTTATTCATAAGATAAAAAGCTATTTGTTGTTCGGTATTTTAGTGTGTAATTTGTTCTTTTCTTTAACCTACAAAAAAAAGTTTTCTATCTTTTAGAAAAGCATGTTTCATTCTTGTCAAGACAATTTAACTTCAATGTATAGAATGTTTGGTCAGATTCAATTAGTAGCCCGCCAGTGCCCCTAAACGCTACTCACTTAGCGTGACTTCATATTAATGGAACAAGGTCAGATAATACAGCGGATAGCCGCTTACAACCATCGAAAAAAGATTCGCAACTTTTTCGAAGAATTGATGATTTGACATTAATGTTTTGTAACAGTTCAACTACCGGCCAGTAACGTACTTTTAAAACCTTTTCAGTAGGTATTTTGGTGATAAAACAGTTACAAAAGACGACATCTATAGATGTTTTTGAATTTGTATTAGGATAATATGTAATGAAAACGTTAAAAAGTTAATTTTATTCCAACCACGCCTTATTTGCTGACAATGACATTAGGACGCCAAAATCAAATATAAATGTCTGAGGCAACACGAAGTTTTGCGGGGTCCGTTAGTCCATACTAATATTATAAATGGGAAAGTGTGTGTGTCTGTTTGTTAGTCCGTCTTCCACAGCAGAACGGAGCGACAAATTGACGTGATTTTTTAAGTGGAGATAGTTAAAAGAATGGAGCGTGACATAGGTTACTTTTTGTCACTCTCTAACCCCCCATTTCCGTAAAATGAGGGGGTTGAAGTTTGTATGGAGCATTCTGCAATTTTCAATGTAGAAAGCTAAAAATTGGTATGCGGACTGTTTGTGACTGACAAAAAAATCGTGCATTATTTTTTTTTCAAAGAGGGGCTGAAATTTTATTGTTACCTCGAATTTAATGCGAGCGGAGCCGCGGGCAAAAGATAGTTTTTCATAAAAAAGATTGTGTTTTTTGTTTTTCGAAGACTGGCGACCCTATTTTCTAATCTTCGGTTGAAATTTTTGGATTTTGAATTATGATGGTAAACTCACGGGGTAAACTATCGAGCTATCCTATCGAAGAAATAGATCTATGTAGAATTTGTAGATCACTTTCTAATGCTTTGCATCGTAGTCGTGCGAAAGGCATGAAAATTTTCATTTACCATAATGGCCTGCGCAGACGAGGGATTTTTGTCCGCGGACTTTTCTGTCCGCTAAATTAGATCGCTTACAACTGTATCGAGTAACGCGTACAAATAGTTCCCTAAATTAACGAGGACATGCAGAGAGCGGACTGGACAAAAGTAAGGGGGAGTCCCCGAAAAAAAATAGAACTCGTGTGACTAGGCGAAGCAACGCACATACATGTCGAACTTTATGGCCTGCGCAGACGAGGGACTTTTGTCCGCGGACTTTTTTGTCCGCTAAAATATATGAATTACCGAGGACATGCAGAGAGCGGACCGGACAAAAGCACGGGGGAGTCCCCAAAAAAAAATAGAACTCGTGTGACTAGGCGAAGCAACGCACATGGCGAACTTTATGGCCTGCGCAGACGAGGGACTTTAGTCTTCAGACTTTTTTGTCCGCTAAAATATATCGCTTACAACTGTATCGAGTAACGCAAACGAGGGATTAAAAGTACCGCGTACAAAAAGTCCCCCGAATTACAGAGGACATGCAGAGAATGAACCGGACAAAAGTACGGGAGAGTCCCCAAAAAAAAAAACTCGTGTGACTAGGCGAAGAAACGCACATGGCGGACTTTAGTCCGCGTTGTGCGCTCGAGAGTGACGTACGTATGCACGACGATAAACGACCAAATGATCGCACACCGTGTGCGTTGAGTTCGCGGTAAATCCGCGACGCACTTTTTATTCGCGGAGCGTACTTTTTTCTGCGCCGCTAAGAAAAGTCCGTCGTCTGCGTAGGCCATAAAGATAAAAGAACCCAAGAAATGCTACGTGCCTTACGGTCCTAATAACCTATCTATCTATCTCCAGTTTTGGCATATCGGAGATAGAAAACAACTTCTGTCTTTGTTTCTCTGGACGGCAAAATCAGAGATAGAAACTGTTTCCTATCTCCGAAATGTCAAAACTGGCGATGGATAGATTATTGGGACCGGCCGATAAAGAACACACAAAGATCATTCCTTTTGAATATTACTAGAATTCTTGTTACGAGCTGCTTTCGACTTCATGAAGGAGAAAGTAGGTGTACAGTGGGAGTCTACCTTTTGCTCATAGCTTTTTTATATAATCTTTAAATGGGTGACTGTAATTGGCCTTAAATTATGTACAACTTTTTTGTAATCTTCCATTTACTTATGTGCTGTTGTTATCCTTAATAAATAAATAAATAAATCTAAATGTTTTATTTATCTTTTGTCGGAATTTTCATCTGGATCCGCTACTGACTGTAATTTACGTCACTTACTTAAGTAGTAAAATCATAAATTCCCCCAAATGCTGCGGATAATCAAATAATTAGTTGTGTCCACGGAAGCCGAGCCCACGGCCATTATAATGAACCGCGCCTTGGATTCACTTAATCGCTATTCGGAAGTGGATAGTGATGTGCCACGTCGGAATATTGATATCGATGTCCTTTTATCTAATTAAATCTTAAAAATATAGGTATCCTATTTGTCAATAATTTTTCAAACTCTCTTAAACAACAGATCGGGGCCCCAGTTCCGCTAATTTACAAATGGCTCAATAGAATCACAATTGCATCTAAATCGTATATTTTGACATTACTACCTTAATAAATGTGTCAAAATAAACAATTGAGATGCAATGCGATTCTATTGAGCCATTTGTAAATTGGCGGAATTGGGGGCCTGATTCAATATGTCTATCATATACTGGGTGGGTCAGTCACTAAAAACTTATTGCAAGTGTTTAAGAAACAACGAAAAATAAAGAAGGCTCACAGATAGTAATGTGTGAAGACCTTGGGTTGACCAGAAGTACCAGAACTGCAGTAAGTCAATACTAGATCGAGTGTCTAGAGCTGCATTAGCAAGTTCGTACCCGATTTGGATGGGCAGGGAGAGAAACACGAGTAGTGAAGGTGAGTATTGATGTACGTCGGAAAGGGGCCCCTTAAACCGACACCCGTGTCACAAGTACCGGGAGCTACTCGGAGTTTCTCTTTCTGCCACACGATAGACCGCACGGAATCCATGGAACGCTAAGAAGTTTCTCTCTTTGATTCGAGAATAATATTCTACCCTGAATTGGTGATTAGGAAGAAAGAGGGTTTTTGATTCATGCCAATAGGTATGTGACTGAAAGGCTCTTGTGTCATATCGCATCTGTATAATAATATACAAATAACATAACACCTTAAGAAAACTAAACGAGTCTTCTGTAAATCTAAACACACAGTTTGTTTGATTTGAACTATAAATTAATAACTGTTTAAATACTTAATACTATTTAATACTGTCTCGTTATGAGAAGCGATTGTGTAACTTTATGATAACGTATTAGATTATTATATATCTAGGCCGGCATTAAGTATTATTTTGATAATACTATCTGTTCGTTACTGTCGCCACACTGATTTACAATAGGTAAAAATATTCGGCAATATCACGCTAATTTTAAGACATTCGTTTTGCATGCACTACCGTGTGGTGCCGTTAAATTAAAAGAATAGTATCACTCTTTTTTTTGGCAATTTGTATCGTATTTTTTGCCTATTGGTATCGTAAGAAGCGTCTTAAGGGAGTA
Source organism: Anania crocealis (assembly GCA_949315895.1). NCBI lineage: Eukaryota > Metazoa > Arthropoda > Insecta > Lepidoptera > Crambidae > Anania > Anania crocealis. The sequence goes on from OX438875.1 coordinate 8,181,188, forward strand.
TCGCCATAAGAAGACGGCACCAGCGTTTTGTCATCATCATTGACCAAAGTGTAATCGCTAACCCGCCTACTATATTTGGCCAATATACTGGCTTACCATCTTATGGCACAAATAGATAAGTCTATTGAGAACATTTTTGCATCAATCGTCAAAATTTTCCGGGATACTAGTCGTATCATTTGCTACCGTTCCACCCTTAGAACCTGGATCCTAGATTGCAATCAAGTACCTAGATAGGATTTTCAACAAAAATCACATTTAATCTGTAATCCTTTGCTCCATAAATTCTTTTACGCATTTAAATGCATATTGTATTTGACATGTGTGTGAAAATGATCGTGTACTTACTAGAACTTGAAGGTGCAAATTTTGAGGACCTCCCCGGCTAGTTCAGTGTCGGATTATTGTAGAAAATACATAAATAAATTATGTTTCGGATATTATAGCAAACTAGCTGCTGCCCGCGACTTCATCCGCGTCAATTTCTGTTATACTGAACGCGATTATTTTTTCAACATTTTTCACTGATGCTTCGCTCCTATTGGTCGCATTATAATGTTATATGTATAGCCTAAAGCCTTCCTCGATAACTGGACTATCGAACACAAAAATATTTTTTTAAATCGAACTAGTACTTCCTGAGATTAGCGCGTTCAAACAAACAAACAAACAAACTCTTCAGCTTTATAATATTAGTACCTATAGGTTCCTCGCGTATCGCGGGTAATATCTAGTACTCGTAATAATAATAAATAGAGAACATCGACATGTCCAGTCTACCTTGTAACTGCTACAGCGCATCACTACGCTTATTGTTGTTCAATTTTCGCATTTATAGTTATCGATAAAAGTATTATATGACGGAAATAAGGTCAGGCCTCTATTAATACAGATTAGTTTGTAAATAAATTGATGGAACCATTTGGGAATCACGCGATGCTCAATAAACATTTTCAGGTATTGCTATTACTTAGTAATTTATAGTTTTACTAGCTTTTCAACCGTGACTCTGCTTGCGTGAATTAAACCTTATGTCACGCGGGTGGAAACATGGGCCCAGCAGTGGGACACAATATAGCCAATGGCCCTTTCCAAGGTCTAATCTATCTTTGAACCACATTTCACCAAAAGTGGTTCAGTAGTTTAGACATGAAAGTATAACAGACAAACAAATATATTTACTTTCGCATATATAATACACTCCGCGTTAATTTCTGTTATTATGATTGCGATTATTTTTGCAACATTTTTCACTGATGCTTCGCTCCTATTGGTCGCAGCGTGATGTTGTATAGCATAAAGCCTTCCTCAATAAATGGACTATCCAACACAAAAATATTTTTTTAATTCGAGATTAGTACTTACTCAGATTAGCGCGTTCAAACAAACAAATTCTTCAGCTTTATAATATTATTAATATAGATATTAGTAGTGACCGATTTGCCGTCAGGATTGGGTTCAGAGCGAAACAAATATAGACTGTGACAAAGTAAGTGGCAGTGTTATCTATCTATCTATCTATCGTATCATCTATCGTGTAACGTGAATACATAAAAGTAAAGTAATAGCCTATAATTAATCATTCCACTGCAGGGTCTATACCCTGCAGTGGAATGATTAATGATGGAGGCCTATGCCTCCATCATTGAATTCAAGTTACCACAGATGGGTACAGGCATAATCGCCACGCTTGCCAATTGCGGGTTGGTTATCACAATCACGAGCGATGTTCCGAACTTCGAAAGTACTGCCCGACCCGGGGATCGAATCCAGGAATCGTAGCCCGATGCTTAAACCACTGGACCAACGGGTCATCACGTGACTACATACAAAATACAAATGTTAAGACGGCATCAGTTGTACTAGTAGTCAAACTGTACGACAAGCAGAATTTCAAATTATCAAAAAAAAAACTCAAGATTCAAGTCGTGTGCGTATTGTTTACAGTTGTCCTCTCGGCCATTTTAATTTTAGATTCGCGAACACCCACCAGACGGGTGTTAGGACGAGTTTCCATTGAAGCAAAAATTAAATCTTTCGTCATCTTATAATTTCTATCTCTAAATTTATAAGAGCGGGTGTAGGTTGGCATGCAAATCAAACTCCAATCTGAATGACTTCGTATATAATTCGGGCAGCGATTCGACCCATACCAGAGATTGACAGTGATTTTGCTAGCGCACGGTCTTATTTTGTAGCTACGAGGCTCCCCACCAGGCATATGCTTGCTCGGCAGAGTCGAGCCGCTCGGTGGCGTTGACAGGAAAGGGAATGACGTATGGCTTGGCTTGGCTGGCTGGCTGGTTTGGGACATCTATCGGCGTGTTACATATTCTTTAAGATATCCTGGTATCAAACTTTTTCAAGTCAAGGCCCCTAACGTGACTCTTTTTTACGACTTCCACGTGTAGAGTCGTACTTCTGAACTATGACTCTAAGCCTCCCCCCCCCCCTTCCATCCTTCGCTAACCAGTTCATGTCAAAGAAATTTCCAAATGTATTAGTTATTTCTGATTCTATCGCGCAGAGAAATACTAAGCATTGCTCTCTCCCCTTCTTAATGTGCGACCTTAAACCTTCTTATGAGACCCATATTAACCGATTAGCTGTCCCATGAATCATATTTGATACCTGACGACCTCCGTGGCGGAGTGGCGTACACACCCGTTTTCAGGGTGTCGCCTGCTCCGAGGTTCCGGGTTCGATTCCCGGACGGGTTAATGTAGAAAAAAAAATTACATTTTCACGGGTCTGGGTGTTTGTTTGTGGTGTGGATGGAGTTGTTTTTGTTTTTCAAAATCGCAAATCAAAATATTGGGTTAAGAACAATGTATGTGATGTTGTCCACATTAATTTATTTTATTGATTTTCAAATTTTTTTATCTTTTGGACAGTGAATCAGCGACCAAAAGTTAACTGTATTGTTAGTGTTTGGTCGTCGCGTTCCCGACCTTACTGTGGCACAGTTATTTGCGGCGCGGCCATGTGTTGTTTATTTCAATTCAAATTAGGCTAGGGTTGTGCCGTGTCGATAATGTAACGATGGTTCATATTTAAATCACTTTTAAGTAAATTTATTTAATTAAAATTGTAAATAACATTTCCCTGATAGATAATGTCGTGAAAAAATAACGTCAAACAGCACTCGATATCGTTGTGTACGATTTCCAGCAGGTAAGCTAGCTCCATCTTAGGCTTCCTCTCTCTCTCACACTAGAGTCCAATGTGAAGCCAAGACCAAGCCATCGTTAATTAAAAAACGTCATTAAAACTACAGCACGAGTACCACGATAATTTTTGTGCGTAAGTTTGATGACACTAGCGCGACCGCCGAGCATGTAGGTATGAAAAGTGAAGCATATCCATACATCCTTCAGATTATAATGCCCCGTCGGTCTAGTGGTTTGAATACCGGGCCAAGATCGCTAGGTCCAGGGTTTGATCCCGGGTGGGCAACAAGACTTTCAAATTTCGGAATGTTGCTCGGGTTTGTGATCACATAACCCTCATTTGGCAAGCCAGGGGCCTTATTCAGCTATTTCAATCGCAGTTCGATCGTGTTTGAATTGGGTGATTTTGACATATGGCAGGGCATATGGCATATGGCATTAATTCACCTAACCAAATCGTATCACAATCGTAATTGATTAGCAGGTTTTTGACAGTTCTAGTATGGGATAAATGTCAAAATCGCCCAATTCAATCACGATTGAATTGCAATTGATATAGCTGAATAAAGCCCCAGGTGAGCTTGTACCAATCATTGCTATGTTAACGGTAACTCAATGTTGCAGGCCTTTTCCCTACAGTGAGATGTTAATAATATTTTTTTTTTTTGAATGAACCTATGCTGTGGCAGAAGGCCGTGTTACAGCTTCACCGGGCGGGTTTTAGGCGAGTGCGGAAAGCACTAAGCCCAAAAGCGGCCTGCTAGCGGGTACCTCGAGCGCGAGGCGAGTCCTAGGCTTCACGTAGTGAAGCCCGTACTAGCGGCGCGATCGGACAGTAATTATTATAGGGCGTTACTTTACTTTACTTATACATATATGGAGCCGTCCACACATTACGTTACACATCAAGGGGGGGGGGTCTTACTTTTTATGACATTGGGCAAATAGTATGGGAATTTTCGTAAAATTCCGTGACAAGGGGGGGGGGGGGGGGTATCTGAAAATCTCAAAAATCGTGAGACGTAATTAACGGATGACCTCTATGAATTCTGTGCCTATCTGGTTAGTACTCCAAGGAGCTTCGGCCTAAGTTATAAAGCGCAAACTCATTCAAGCGTTCTCTACTCGTAAGCAGTCGCTAATTTTATAACAATTTAGCAAGAAGCCAATTACGTTACTACTTAGCTCTAAACAAACGTCTGCTGACTGCCAGTCGGTCAATGCAAATGTAACAAGTAGGTATTTATTATTAATTTTATTGCATTTCCGAATCGTCTACCGTACTATAGCTCAGTCTGGACCGTTATGAAATGGCGTATGTCACAAAACTGCTCGTAAATATCGTGGATAATAAACAAAGTAATATTTCTTTCGGTTTTTTTTTTAGGTACCTACTGCAGCTTTATCTTTCGGTTTTATACAGTTATTAAGCCAAAAAATCGGGTTTGCTGTATGGGAGTTCCTTTAAATATTTATTTTATTTTGTTTTCAGTATTTGTTGTTATTGCGGCAACAGAAATACATAGTTTGTAAAAATTTCAACAGTCTAGCTATCGCGGTTCTTGAGATGCAGCCTGGTGACAGAGCAACGGACAGACGGACAGACAGCGAAGTCTTAGTAATAGGGTCCCGTTTTTACCCTTTGGGTACGGAACCCTAAAAAATTAAATTCCTTTTTTTGTTATTGTGTTTGTTGTTGTGTCAGATAAATATTTTCTTTCTTTCTTTCTTTCTTTAAATAACAAAAATATATATTACATTGTTTTAATTCACGATATTGACAAGCAGTTTTGTGACATTTTATAGCGAAAAAAAAGCTTTCATATTTTTATCAAAACCCTAGGATTTACCGCCCAAAATCGGCTCTTCTACCAGTATTACATATTAAATAGCGGTCAAACTAGTTTGATTTGCCATTCGGTATAAACAAATTTGGAGTGTATCATTGGTTATTCAGTGCAAATCTATACTTATAATATAATAAAGCTGAAGAGTTTGTTTGTTTGTTTGTTTTTTGTTTGTTTGAACGCGCTAATCTCAGCAAGTACTGCTCCGAATTAAAAAAATCTTTTTGTGTTGGATAGTCTATTTATTGAGGAAGGCTTTAGGCTATATAACATCACGCTGCGACCAATAGGAGCGAAGCATCAGTGAAAAATGATGCAAAAATAATCGAATTCTTATTAACAGAACTTGACGCGGACGACGTCGCGGGAAACAGCTAGTTTTAGATAAAAAGCAAAATATACGAACTCGGCCAAAGCCTTTCTTTGATTTTTAGTGACTAAAGTATTTAAATCGGTCTAGTTTTGGAAAAGGAATCGGGGGACTACGAAACGTCGATTTTGTGTGCTTTTAGTAGGTATTTTCGGTCCAAGATGCAGTTGTCTCTATCGCGCTCTGTGGGGGAGGCGTTCGGGACTGCGCGACAGCAATAGATTTTACAAACCTATTTTTCAATATATAAACTTGAAAAATGTTGTCTCAGGCGGGACTCGAACCCGCATCTCCTCGCAAGATGCGGGTTCGAGTCCCGCCTGAGACAAAAAAATTTTTCAAGTTTATATACTGATAGTATAAGTGCAATTAAGTTGCTAAAATATCAAATAAAACCTATTTTTCAATTCTCTCGCCCGTGGTGTTTCCTCTTAAACCGACAGGGCATTAGTGATAGCGTACTGTCGTGTTATCTTTGGTATATTATTATTATAAGACATCGGATTGCGTGAGGCTTACCTACTTGATACGAAAGTGTGTCAACACTCAACAATCGATTCATTCACGTTATTTTAACGTAATTTGTGTAAGTACTCTGATACTTAAATAAATGTTTGCATTTGATTTATTACCCCTAATCCTTTTAACAATGATTATTATGTGTGGCATTTTACGTGCAGATTTTATTTTATGTGTTTTAAACTGTTTTCATGACCAAGTGAAGTGCTAGTGTAAGTTAAAAGTACTTTTTTTTCTAAATAATGGGCTTGCTCTTGACTACATACTTAACTATACGGATAAGAAGAAGCCTAAGATGGAGCGAGCTTGCCCAGAGGTACTGGTTCTCCTTCACACCAGCGGAACACAGAACAACTGTTTGACGCTGGACTCGGGTCAAACAGCTCTAGGTAGGACTCGATCGAATCTACAATTTCCGCTCACCGGGCAATTGATCAGGCACTCAGGCTCTCCAAAAAGAGGTTTTTGCCATTGCCGCCATCTTTGGCAACCAGGTACTATTCAATAATTGGAATAGTTTCCAGATTTGTCAGGAACCGCACATTTTTACAGGGTTGTCTACTTACAACCTATTCCCAGAATCACCTATAAAAGCTATTTCGGAGAAGTTTGACCACCTTAGAGCATTAAAATGCTCTAAATTGACCATAAACAACGCGACACGAGATTTTACATGTTAAAAGAAACAGCCGAAATTCGCCCCAAAGTCGTTTTATGTTTGATTATAAAAAAACTTATGACAGTCCTGATACTATTATTTTGAAGAAACCTAATTCAATCTTAAATTCAAAATGTAATTTAGGTCAATCGACTATTTTATCGATAACTTTTATCTTGTTGTAACATCACTGTGTCGATGTCCTTCAGACGGTCGATACGGCACCTCGAGTTAAAGAACGCATTACACTATCGGTTGTGTTGTTGTTACATAATAACAACATTTTTACAATACCTCTTTGGGTTTCTTGGCGGGATGAAGGTATCTTTCCTATAATAATATTCTAGTGTTCAGATGGGAATGATTTAATAGAGAAACTTATGCGCCTAACACCACAAAATGTCAACAGCCATTGTCCGTCCACTGTTGGACGTGCCTCCTTCAAGTTACGCCACAATTGTCTATCCTGGGCTTTTAGGAGCGGTATGGTATTACTATTTGGTTGGAGCTTTGTCGAGTATAAACGATGCTGCTACAGTTTAGTAGCACGTAGCGAACACCGTTTTTTTTAAGTTGTCGTCTGTGGTCCTGAATTCGATTTGATTCTACTGGTTAACGTAGAAAAAAGTACGAGTATATTTATGTATACTGTATTTTTCCGAGTCTACGTGTTTGTGGTACCTATGTTGTTTTTGATTTCCACAATACGAGAGTCACACAAAGCCACAGAGGTCGTCGATATTAAATAGATACAGTGACGGATTCAGGATCTTGATTTGTGAGTGATTGAGGGTTTTATCAAGGGAACCGTTACTTTATCCCGGTAGGGTAGTAAGTTACCGTGAGATTTGGCATAGTTTAGGACTTGGACCAGAGTTCTGGGTTGCCGCAAGTTTGTGGCTAAATGGTAGTTACCTAAGTAGTATTTTATGCAATGTTTCAACTTGCAGAGTATTGTGCCTTTTCAGACATTTTTTTTTAAGATTTCGATGTTTCTATGAGGATTTTACTTTTTGACAACAGGTTAGCATTTTTTTATGTATGGTGCTAATACTTTTATTGAAAAACAAATATTTCATAATATTTAATTGCCTACCAAGTCCGGTAGGTTGGGAAAAGTGTAGGTTAGGTTAGGTTAGAACAGTGAACCCTCAAAAATACAAAAACAACGATTTTTGATTCCTAACCCCAAACATAAACAAATTAAAAAAAAAACAGTTTTTCTCCACGCCTCCTTTTTGCTTTTGAGACGCCCCTCCCCCCTCCTCTGAATCCGCCTCTATTGCATTTGCTATTACAGTTAAGGCCGTGGATAGACAGACACGCCTTCAACAATGACCTCCAACAATAATCGAACTATGAAATGTATTTGATATCTGTCTTATCTGATAATATAAAAAGCGTTTGTTATGTATGATGTTAATAAAAATACTTATCAGAAGGCCATACATTTTGTAGGTGCAAATAAAAGTAATTAACGTCAAAGTTGTATTAATGGCGCTCTGCAGTGCGATTCTCTTAAAGCAAATGTTATGACAGCTTTGATTTGTTTGTTTTTATGACTTGCGCGCAGCGAACGAACGTATTTAAGGATGCGGTAAAGATTGCACCATGCAGTGCAGTCCGCCCGCCATACGCCAAAATAAGTTTTTTGACATAATGGAGCCCCCATCGCTAGTGAATTTGCCACTAGAGGCGCTAGTGTCGCGTGAGGTCCAATATCATTCACTTTGTACTGGTTTTAGCGGAATTTGTTGCATAAATTATAATTTCTTTAATTTACCTGCTGGAAAGTGATCTCCTTCGTAAAATATCGCAAATATGGATTATTTGGCGATTAATGTGAACGCTTTAAAAGCGGAATTAAGAAAAAGCGCAAAAATAGGCGGCCTCAAGAGCAAATATTTCAGAAGTTAGTTTGTTGATATCAAGATAGTTATTTATAAACAATATAACCTTAATTAGATTCAAGATATAACACTTTGTTTCGGCGCCAATCGCCTTTGACTCTATACCTCCGGACCTCAGTCTACAGTGGCGCTAACTGGTGAGCAAAGAAACGGTAGTCCCCATTGGGGCCGTTCCTAAATCTGGCCGCCCTAGGCTTACTAATCCGCCACTGCCTTTAGTTATCTGTGCTACTGGTGTTGCGCCACATATTAAAACTTAACAAGCACAACACAGTAAAGCTAATTAATCCAAAAAGCTGTCATACTTAACACGTGCCGAATTACACTCGAGCCATGGCATATGCTGAGTGAGGTCCTTTTAAAGTGACTCATAACTTAAATTTTTGTCAAATGAAATTTTTATACATATTTGTTGCTAATTGCTGAACGAATACAATGGCAAAGCTCTTATATCCTTTAAAAAAGTTTATATTTAAAGTACTAAATAGAAAAACAAACCTTCATCTAAAATTTTTCGTGGTGAAGTTTTTTGTGTCTCCTGCAAAATTTGATCTGATGGAGTTACGAGGTTTGATATTTTAGCCGACGTTATGTCATTTTTTTTTAAAGTTTAATGGCCTCGGATACTTGTCCATACAGCCAATTCTTTAGTATTATTGTCTTTATTTCGCATTAAAACGTTGATGTTAGACGTTTTAATGCTTTGATGGAGTTTTTGGAGACAGTCGAAAGATTAAAGTTATTTTGAGTATATTATTATTTTTTTTGAAATTTTTTGTCTTTTAATTTGCTTTTTATGTCGCACCGCCCACAAAATTATTTCTGCTTGGCCCGATGGTCGACTGGGAGATAATGCCTTAAGGCATTAAGTCCACCTGTTGTACTTCATTTTAGTGTTTGTGCAATAAAGTTTAAATAAATAAATAAATAAATAAATAAAGGAATGTAGAGAAGTCCCCAAGAAACCATGTTATTTCACGGAACTGTATATTTTTCACTCGCACGACACTTTGTTTCGCAAAATAACACCACTTTTACGACCCAAAAATCACTATAAACAATAAAAATTGGTAAAATAAATGGACTCCAAACGTATCTAACGAACTCCCGCCAAAAACCGCCGACGTTGTGTAAATTGTTTTATTCTTAATTTTTATTGTGTTAGTTTTTTTTAACCGTCTTCAACAAAAGAAGGAGTTTCTATGTTCGTCTGGTTTTTTATCATATTATGTGTTTGCTACTATTTTTTTACTATTCCAAATTTTAATAATAGGGGTTAAAGTATGAAATTGCTGATTATTTTCCCACTTTTTATTTTGTTTATAGCTCTTAAGTATAGTCATATTATTGCGTAATTCTTTTTGTATTGTATCAAAAACTAAATAAAGTAACTTTTGACTAAAAAAAAATGCAATACTAGTGCCTATTACTTCAAAGGAAGTCGTTGAAAAGACCCCTTACAATGTGTCAGCTGACCTTCTTGCTTCAATTAAGTATATTTGTGTTCTTGTCAGATGCACGCACTACTCATGCTATTTAAATACCAACTCATTTATTTCTATGTTATACATGTTTATTTTCTGAAATATATTTCGATAGGTAATAATTAATTACTAATTAAATATATTAGTTTTTATAAACATGCTTTACGATTGGTCAAAATCCGCGTAACAAGCATTAATACCCCGGCGAATAAAAAAATACTTAAACAAAATAATAAGAGTGGACAACATCGCATACATTGTTCTGATCCCAATTTGAATAACTATTTAAATGACTCGTATTTTGGAAACCAGAAACAACAGAGGTACCACAAACACCCAGACTCGAGAAAATGTAGTTAAAGACTTTTGTTCTTCATTGAACCCGGGAATCGAACCCGGGACCTCGAAGTAGGCGACAACTTGAAAACCGGTGTGTGTACGCCACTCCACCACGGCGGTCGTCCAGTGTTATTATCAAACAAAAGAAGAAACTCTTGAGGGAAGTAAATCTTCGTATGTACCTAATATCGCTGAATTGAGTGACAAAGCAAATATTTGCTATAGTAATACAACATTGAAAACCGTGTTTAAATAATTATGCGTGTGTCACAATATTAGATCGTAATGTCTAGGCGCATGTGTTTTCCTTTAACCAATACTTCCTTCTAGCCTGACTAGATAACTGTACAGGGCCCCAATTCCGCTAATTTACAAATGGCTCAATAGAATCGCAATTGCATCACAATTGTATATTTTGACATATTTATTATGGTAGTAATGTCAAAATATACGATTGCGATGCAATTGCGATTCTATTGAGCCATTTATAAATTAGCGGAATTGGGGCTCAGGATGTCTGAGCATGGAAGAACTGCTTTACAGGGCTATAGTTAGGGTTGCCACCCGTACTTTATAATAAAGTAGGTATTGTAGGTTATTTCAGGAAATTGTACTCTATACTTTACGAAAACAATAAAGTACACGATAATACTTTATTTGGCATGATGATTTGATATCTTTGCGATTTTGTTATTTAGGCGTAAGTATTTTTCCGTTTAACTACAAAATTATCTATTGGTGCTGTACCGATGCTGCCTCCGTAAGCATGTGCAAGGCAATGTTTATTCAGTAATGACCATCAAATGGCGAGACGAATACAGACTAAATATACTGTGCAATTGTAAATAGCATAATGCAAAAATAAATCGTATTTTACTTTGATTCCATGTACTTTTCTTTTCATACCTCTACTAACCAATGTACTTAACTGCTTTAAAATAAGGTGGCAACCCTAGTTATAGTAGGTACATCGAAAATATAACATACTGACTAGCACTTACGGATAATGTCAGCTTCTTATTGAACTCTGTGGTGCATTTGCTCTATTGTCAACAGTTTTCGTTTTAAACAAAATGTTTTGTATTTTAAGCAACGTAGGTATTTTAAAATTAAAAACATTATTTCAGAATCTGAAAACGTGTGACGTCATTGCGATCAAATAAATATTCAGTCTAGTGTAAGTTACGTCAACGCGGGGAAATTTGGCATGTCCGCATCACGTGGGGGATTTGTTAAGGTGCGTTCACATTGGTGAAATCAGTAAAATAAATACGGCGAAAACGTTGTGGTGTAAAAGAAGATATTGTCACACGGATTGGGAAAGGGATGCTTAGATGGTTTGGGCATGTAGAGAGGATGAATGAGAGAAGAATGACTAGACAGATCTATAAGACGAGTGTGAAAGGGAACGTTGGAAGAGGAAGGCCTAGACGAACTTACCACGATCAAATCGGGGATGTTCTGAAGAAAGGTCAGGTCAAGAGTAGTCTAAACCGACGAGCATGCATGAAAAGATTGATGAATGTGGAAGAAGCGAAAGATGTATGCCAGGATCGTAGTAAGTGGAAGGCCTTGGTCTTTGCCTACCCCGTTGGGATGGAGGCGTGATAATAACGGGTGTAAAAAAACCAAACGCAGATCCGAAAACCACGTATTGTCCCCATCATTAGGATCATTTTTCTCTTTGGGACCATACCTGGGAAACAGCTGGTTCCGAAGATATTGAGGGTCAAAGTCACAATTTTGTTTTCTATTTTATTACAAAAACTGTTTCCAAAGGATACTTAGAAAATTTTCCTCAAACAAATATACATGGTTGTTTTTATTATTTTGTTTACAATAAGGCTTTATTAATTACAATACGCAATGTACGGCTCAGCGCGGGCGACTTTTGAACTTAGCAGCCATCTCCAGCGCAGCGGCCTATGCTACGGCTGCTATACATTGCGCGCTACGAATTATAATATTTTTTTGAGCCCCATAAAAAATTTCCCAGCTATAATATTTTGTAATATGGCTTGGTTTGCTTTTCAGATTGCGTAACTTCAGGGTCTGCGTTTAGTTTTTTTACACCCTGTATGTATGTATGTATGTATGTAAATACGGCGAAATCAGTAATTTCAACTTTCATGGTCACTATCACTAGAGTTATTTGATAAGGGATTTATACCACGTATAGACAACAGCACGTCAACTTACCACAAAACTTCAAATTTTCTCAATTGATATTGATCTCTACTTGTTGGACTTAAAGTTGAAAACCAATTCAATGACCTTTAACTTTTTGGGAAGGTTGACCTGCCGTTGTTTGTTCCTTTTTTATGAGTTTCCGATATTTCTCACTACATTTTCTCCGTGATCATGGCGCTAGTAACTGTGCCGAATAAATTAACTCTTAATCATAATTTGAAACTATATGAAGCAAATAAATTGCTTTGTCATTGTAATACAATTTCTGGAATAAACAGTGCAACGGTCACAAACTAACGACTGATAACCAAACGAGCTACTAATACATTGTTTTGTCGACGAATTCATTCAAGGATTTTTACGCTGGGAGCTAGTGGCATTTCATCAATGTTTTTTTTTTATTTTATTTATTCGATAAGGAACACCAACAACATAATACATTAAACATTTACATTAAAAAATGCTAATAGACTTTGCTGATATATATGTCAATGACGCCCCGTTGGTCTAAGATCTCGGGGTCCCAGGTTCGAATCCCGGGTTGGGCAACAATAAGTTTCAAATTTTCGAACGTTGCTCGGGTTTGTGATCACCAACCCGCATTTGGCAAGCGTTGTGATTATGCCAGTACACCCATTATTGATTATATACTGTTACTTACTTTACTTTAAAGTCAATTAAAGGTTAGTAAAACACTCAAAAGTACCTTAATTGTCAGCTAGTGTTGCCAAACTATCTATAGTAAAACTATCGATAGTTTTAATCGTAAATCATGTACCCTATCGATACAATAGATAATATCGATACTATCGATAGCACAGGACAAGGCAATACTATCGAATGAGTTCAATACTATCGATACTATCGATAGTATTGTATTTTGTTATTAACATACAATCCATGATATCGATAGTATCGATACTATCGATTGTTTTGGACTATCGATAATTTAACAATTTGAAATAGTATTAGGTATGTTTTAACAGTAATGGTTGTGGTGGACTATTTAAGCCGATAATATTAAGGCAATGTCAAATAATACATATTACCGCAAGGAAACTATTGCAAAAGTAAAAAAAAAATTAAACTATCGAAAGTCCAAAATAATCGATATTATCGATACTATCGATAGTATCGTTGCAAATTAAACCGATTGTATCGATAGTTTGTTAATAACGAAATACAATACTATCGACAGTATCGATAGTATTGAACTCATTCGTCATAGTTTTGCCTTGTCCTGTGCTGTCGATAGTATCGATAGGCTCGATAGCCTCGATACTATTAATATGAAGTCAACTATCGATAGACTATCGATCGACATCACTGTCAGCTAAACTGCCTGGACACATGTATATAACAATAAAGTTCCTTAAATAATACCTCCAATTGCCTTAGATGGGGTTCAAATTAGAAAAAAAAGAATTTTATTTTAAATAAATAAATAAAAATCGTTTATTGCAGGCAACTTAACATAAAAGCCCATATAGTGTAAGCAAAATCTATACTAATATTATAAAGCTGAAGAGTTTGTTTGTTTGTTTGTTTGTTTGTTTGTTTGAACGCGCTAATCTCTGGAAGTACTGGTTCGAATTGAAAAATTCTTTTTGTGTTGGATAGTCCATGCCTCGAGGAAGGCTTTAGGCTATATAACATCACGCTGCGACCAGTAGGAGCGAAGCATCAGTGAAAAATGTTGCAAAAATAATCGCGATATTAAAAACTGAAATTGACGCGCACGAAGTCGCGAGGAACAGCTAGTCATTAATAAAAGTGTTAGTAACAATTAACTAAACTAGGGATTATGCGACTAGGTCACCCGGGCAGGGGCGCGCGTGTATGCGCATCCGGGGCCCGATCAGCGGAGAGTCCTATCTACCCACCTGAACCAGAGTGCTCAGAATTCAAACCTAGGGCTACTTGTGCAATATTGATACGGAATTAGTATTATCACAGATAATACGCGTAATGTACGGAATAATACGCGTTGACACATACCTAGTATTTATCTGTGCCAGTATACACGCTCCCTTATAGTGACATTCGCGATCAAACGAACACGAATGGACGAGTGTTTGTTGATAATTACCGAAGCCTTTTCGATTGAACTTTTTATTTGTCTGGCCTTTGAATTCTCTTGTTACTTTACATAAACTTCTAGCTTGACCTAATGGCCGCGAAAAAGTGGTGATAGACTACGAAGTACCCACTGACTTTAAACTGAATTATAATTATTGTGTAATATTCTTTATTGCGCACAAAATTAATAAAAGTTGTCAAAGGTGAGCTTATCTCTTTAAGAAATCTAGAGCTCTTCCAGACAATCCTATCTTAGTGAGGTTCGAAATCAAAAAAAGCAGTTACTACATTATACATTTAAAATTTCAATAAATTCAATCTCTAAATATAAAATAATAATATTTTTCAGACATGCCACACTGGGCCACGCAAAGTCATCTAGGTAGTTCCAAATTAAGCTACTTACTACTTACTAGCTTGGGTTATGCGTACTAGACAGCGGATAAACTTAAGAACTTTTTTTTTTTTTTTTTTTTTATTGGCTTACACGGCTTGTGCATCGCCACAACAGGTGAAAGGTAGGGAATCATTTATTAAAAAGGAAAACAAACCGGGAATCTATAAAGGATCAGGAAGGAAGAAAAGGTTACTGGAACTTAAGTACTTACTTATTAGGAAACACCCAGATCAGTACCTACAAACAGACATGATCACATGCACACAAATATAAAATATGTACTGTGCAGGGATCGAACCCGCGACCCATGGCTCAGAAGCAGTGTTTACTACCACATGATCTGAGACTACCACTGATCCAAATGGTCGTCAAATATGTTTATAACTTACATAAAACTTTGACGCAATCAATAAGATTAAAAAGTACAGTTATTGACAGTTGGTGTATGAAATTGGCATAATACACATAGTGTAGGTACCTATAAGTAAGTTGGTCAATCATTACCTACCAGTGATTGCGTTAGGTAGTGCAATATAGGGTCAACGACCTCAAACATTAGTATGGATACGCCGCGGTATTGCGGGATATCAAAAATATTCTATTTGTGTAAAACGCATTTTTTCTGATTATAAATCATAATTATAGTAATTTAATAAGTTATGGTTTTAATGTTTATCATTTCTAGAGTAAAAAGTAGGGAATAAATTACTTAAAAACATTGGTTACATTCGTTTTTATCATTTTAAAACGTGCAAGCAATCAATACATAAAAACCGGCTAAGTGCGAGTCGGACTCCCGCACTGAGGGTTTCGTACCAACTTTAACTAAAATACCACAATATTTTGTTGACTGCAAAAAAAACTTTGTGTTTCATAGTGTTTGTATGAAGGACAAAGTTATATTTACGGTTGTTGAAAATGTGCTAGATCTCTAAAACTACCGGTTTGATCTCGTTCAAACCAATTTTCGTTGTAAGTTTTTTTAAGATCTACATTATGTTATTTTTTCAAAATTTTCACTTACTTAGTTTAAAAGTTAGAGGGGGGGTAAGTTACCTATTTTACCACTTTGGAAGCTTCTATCTTCCAAACGTTACACTTTTGGGAAAAATGGTTTTAGAAACCTCAATGTTATTTTAAAAGACCTATCCATAGATAACCCATAAGCGTAGGTTAGAGTAAAAAAAATATTTTTGTTTTAGTTCTATGTATGAGAATCTTAAAGCGGTCAACAGGATACACACACCTACCTACTAAGTTTCAAATATGTAATGCTACCTAACATTTTCAGAATAAAGTGGCTGTGACATACGGACGGACAGACAGACAGACTTGACGAATCTATAAGGGTTTCGTTTTTTGCCATTCGGCTACGAAATCCTAAAAATGAATCGCTGAATGTGTTGCTAAGCGCAAATATCAAGAACAGCTGAACCGATTTCGCAATTATTTTTTTAAATATTTCTTGAAGTACGAGGATGGTTCTTACGCTGAGAAAAACTTCAAAAATTGTCTTAAAAAGTCAAAAAAACAACACTTTTCTATATGTACTCCCATAAACATATTTTTTTCCAACCCCGCCATATTTGATGACTATTACATTAAATGTAGACGTCAATCAAAGGCAAAACGAAGTTCGCGGGGTTCGCTAGATAAGAATAAAAACAATAAAAAATCCTTACACAACATTGGCAACAGGTTAAAATAACTATTTGTTTAATAACAAAATAATTCTGGCCAAATTATTCCAGAACAACACATTTTCTAAGAATTTTAGTTATTTGAACGTAACAACAATTTTAAACGAAGATAGTACTTAGGTGCCTAGGTATTTAGTAGGTAGGTAGGTACCTAGGTATTTAGTGTGATATCTTGGCATGAAAAGATAGTGTGTAAGTATATTTATACACAGTATCTTTAGCTACATGTGGACATTACTAAATGTGCAATAAAATTCTGTTTATGACTGTGTTTACCATATAGTAATAACCGGCCAAGTGCGAGTCGGACTCGCGCACGAAGGGTTCCGTACCAAAAAGGCCAAAAAAACGGGTTTGTTGTATGGGAGCAACCCTTAAATATTTATTTTATTTTGCCTATTTGTTGTTTATTGCGGCAACAGAAATACACAATTTGTGAAAATTTCAACTATCTAGCTATTGCGGCTCTTGAGATACAGCCTGGTGACAGAGCGACGGACAGACGGACAGACGGACAGACAGCGAAGTCTTAGTAATAGGGTCCCGTTTTTACCCTTTGGGTACGGAACCCTAAAAATGGTCAAAAACAGACGATTTGTTTGCATTAAATTCACTAATAAACCCTTGCAAAGCCGGGATGGTTAGTTAGGAAAATATTCATTTCATTCATTCATTGATAACCAACATTTTAAATATCATTGCATAGCTAGCGAACAAACCAATCATGTAACAATAGGTTCCTTGCGAAGTTGCGACTGTCAAAGAAGGTCAAGGACCTTGATTTTAATATTCGAACGGTCTTACTTGCGTGGTAGGTACCTACCTACCACGCAAGGTACCTACCTACTAGTGTTGCCAGGTACGAATTGTTTTAAATCGGGGCAGAAGGTAAAACAAATCGGGACTTATGGTTATAGATCGGGACAATAAAAATGCAAGGTTTTTTTTAAAATTTACTTGTATTTATTGCGTTTTGCTAATTCATTTGACGACCTCTGTGGCGGAGTGGCGTACACACCGGTTTTCAAGGTGGCGCCTGCTCCGAGGTCCCGGGTTCGATTCCCGGACGGGAATGATGTAGGCCTTTTCTCTACAGTGGGATGATTCTAGGCTGTTACTTTACTTAACTTTTATTTGATTTGACATATGTGTGTGTTGCTTGCTATTTTGAGCGCTTTTTCACGCAGTGATGTAATACAGTGTTATATAATTAATATTAATAATTTCTTTATACATTTTTATCAAATTTGTTGATTTATCGGGACATTTAGTGTTCCGATCAGGTGCAAATCGGGACGTCCCACGGAAATCGGGACACCTGGCAGGCAACACTAGTACCTACCTACCTATGTTCTGTATTCTGAGTGTAGGTATGCGTAACTGTTTGTTAGTCATTTGTTTAGTTGGATAAAAGAACTGGTGACATAATTGTTTTAGTAAAATTATAATAAAATAACATTTATATTGCTCCTCAACTCATAAATACCTACCTACGGATTTACGGGATAAATCAACTGTAAATAATATTACAGATAAGCTTCGAATGCATTTCCTTAGTTCCCTTTATGGTTGTTTTTGGACATAAAGTAAACGGTCATTGAATTCAGGTGAACACAGCAATGATGGGTACAGGCATAATCACCACGCTTGCTAAATGCGGGTTGATGATCATAAACCCGAGCAATGATCGAAAATTTAGTTGCCCGACCAGGGGTTCGAACCCAGGACCCCGACCTCTTGGACCGGTATTTGAACCACTGGACCAACGGGACCGTACGTACACTGAGTGGATACCATTTTTGTACTTGAACCTTTTTTCAACCCATAACAGACTTGTAAAATTATATTTATGTGTAATGTGTCGTACCAAATAAAGCCTTCTACTTCTATTTATATTTAATTCTGGTATTTATAAAATCATCTCTTTGGTTTCAGATCCACGGAAATCACTGAAGAAGAAGAAATCCCAAAGGAGCTAGACATAATTGAAGACAACAATTTGGGGCCGCTCGAAACAGAAGATACATTCAGTCTGCATGACATCGTCAAAGATGCAGAAGATATTCCAGAGGTTCCTAGAAGAAAACGTCAGGCTGAGAACGAGACTGCAACGACTGACGCTACAGACCTCGTTGCGGAGGCAAGCAATGCATCAGAAACTAGCCTCGGGCCTAAGAAAGTTGATGTGTTCACCGGACCAGTTAGATTGATGGGTCTGAGAGTTGATGAGGCGGACAAAGAACCGAAAATTGTAGACGGTATGATCCCTAGTGTGCTCAGAGAAACCAACTTCCTCCTCAGGCTTTTTGGCGAAGGATTCACAAATAATACGGAGATAGCGTTCACGCACTACCCAGAAGCTTACGGGACCAAATGCCACTTTCTCCTGGCTGGGATTTATAAGGTAGAACAGAGTTAGTTATTAGGGTATATATGTACACTAGCGCATTAAAAAATTATTGTCTCGTGACTGAGATTGTTAAGTTTAAATGATAGTTCCGAAATTAATCAATAGATGGCGCTTGATGCCATCTGTATCGCGATATCTTTAGTGTCTAGACACAACAAATCAACAAATTACCACTGTCAATTGCTGAACTCCCTGTACATAAACTTAAATCATATATCAAAGTTGTTTTAATGAAAAAGGGCTATAATATACTATTAATGATTAAATAAATGATAGGAACGTTTGGCTTTAAATTGTCCCAGCTCGCACTGGCATATACTCGTATCTTATGTAAACATGTTTATTTAAAAAGAGGCTGACAATAGTGACCGAGTTTCTTGCACTGCTTCTTCTAGGCACTAGCCCACATTTGTCCTGAAGCAGTGGTAGGTTTAAATATTGAGACGTGTTAAAGCTCCTTCAGGGGCCTATTTGCAGAAATAAAACTGATTTTAACTGATTTTAGAGAAAAGAAATTAGAAATTACACAGACAGAATTAACAAAAACATCTCAGTAGGAACCTCCCCCAGGATACTGCGTTTAAATTTGTTTACGCAACTCCTACAAAAATATCGCCGTTTTAGTATTCTAACTAACTGAACTTTTGCTTTAACCTCTCATAATAATATAACTTTACAGATAGATATAGCTGACGTAGACTCCGCCATGATCAAAATGAAAGCCCCACCCCCGCTGGAAGATTACAAATTCTACATTTGCGCTAGAAATTCACCAAACGACGAATTTGTTCATCAAGGAAATGAAGACTGGAAAATTCTGGCCACTCATAACAAACTTCTGCCTCTCTGGGCTTCGCTGGCACTGATCGTCATCCTACTGATGCTGGCTTCTCTATTCTCTGGCTTGAACCTTGGTCTGATGGCCTTAGACCGGACCGAGTTGAAGATTATTGCCAATACTGGCTCAGAAAAGGAGAGGAAATACGCCAGAGCGATTATGCCCGTGAGAGCTCATGGAAACTACTTGCTGTGTACCATTTTACTCAGTAATGTAGCTGTTAACAGTACTTTTACTGTAATTCTGGATGATTTGACGTCAGGACTGGTTGCTGTTATTGGTTCAACCTTAGCCATCGTGTTCATCGCTGAGATAACCCCACAGGCCATATGTGCGCGACACGGCTTGTTCGTTGGTGCTAAGAGTATTTGGGTTATGAAGGTTAGTAGTGTACATATTACGTACGTAAAGGAACCAAACGCAGATTCGAAAACCACGTATTGTCCCCATCAGTGGGATGATTTTTTTCTTCGGAACCATACTTAAGAAACTGCTGGTTCCGTATTGAGGGTTAAAAATTGCAATTTTGTTTCCCATTTAATATCAAAAACTGTTTTAGAGTCCTAAAAATTAAAATAAATTCCCAGCGATAATATTTTATGATATGACTTGGTCTGTTCAGATTGCGTAGCTTCAGGGTCAGCGTTTGTTTTGTTTACACTCTTTATTTTGATTGTAGAGCAAGCAAATACTTTCTGCCCTTCCCTTGGTATAGGTGTCGTTAGAGGCGACTAATGGCCGGTCCTAATTACTTATCTATCTTCAATTTTGGCATATCGGAGATAGAAAACATATTCTGTCTCTCTTTTTGCCGTCCAGAGAAACAAAGACAGACGTTGTTTTCTATCTCCGAAATGTCAAAACTGAAGATATTAGGACCGGTCGTATATGAGTACTGCCAGAAGAAGACAAGCAAAGTCTTTTCTCCACCCTTGGCCAAACTGCGATCTGCAATTAGCCCATCGTGGCGGTTATGGCAAAACCCTCCCTTTGGTAAAGCATGTGTTCAGCAGTGAACTGATATACGTTAGGATTATACACATTTTTGGCCACCTGACAAACGAAGCTCACGTTATGTAACCATTACGTATGACATCGTGGCAGTGTTTTTATTTTTTTAAATAGTCTTAGAAAAATGTAAAAAGAAAGACGTGTGGCACTCAGAGACTGCCGCGGTAAAGCTATTGCATAGCATTTTTTATCAACTTATGCAATTATAAAACTAAAAAGTATCACCGCTGTGCCGGTCGGAGTGGGGGGTGTTAGGTTATTTTCGTTACGGAATTTCTGGATTCGGTCTCCACGCTCAAGGCCCGCGATAGAAGCTATGCAATAGCTTAATTTTATAATTTTATGTCTTTTCTAATTTTGACTTTTGTAATAATTTTTTTCTGTTATTTTGGCAGATATGGTTACCATAGGCAACCATACTGTCAAAATCCTTATTTCTTCTAAATTCTTTTAAATTTCGGAAATTCAAAATTGTTCGATCGTGCCTCGCCCCGAGTGTTAGGTTAGGTTATTTTCGTTACGGAATTTCTGGATTCGGTCTCCACGCTCAAGGCCCGCGATAGAAGCTATGCAATAGCTTAATAAGACTATTCATTTTGAATCAATCATCTTCATTTGACGCGCACAAACGTATTATTTTGCTTCGGCCGTGTCATAGATGAATGAACCTTACACAGACTGTACGTCCGTGTGCGTCACAGCATGCTTAAAAATGAATAGCTGAATCAATATTTTATATTTTTCTAAGATATTTTTTTTTAAATATTAGGGGTTAAAGTATGAAATTGCCGTTTTGTATGGACGAAATCGAGAAAAGTCATTTTTCCATACTAACATTTTTTTAGTTTTTTTAAAAACGCCTGAACCGTTTTCGATGCAATTAAAGGTGAAA
Source organism: Anania crocealis (assembly GCA_949315895.1). Lineage (NCBI taxonomy): Eukaryota > Metazoa > Arthropoda > Insecta > Lepidoptera > Crambidae > Anania > Anania crocealis. The sequence continues at coordinate 8,203,002 of OX438875.1, forward strand.
GTTAGATGCTTATAAAGCTACGCATTATAGTATTTAAATTTCTGAAAATCAAAGTATCACTACATAGTATAAAACAAAGTCGCTTTCTCTGTCCCTATGTCCCTTTGTATGCTTAAATCTTTGAAACTACGCAACGGATTTTGATGCGGTTTTTTTTAATAGATAGAGTGATTCAAGAGGAAGGTTTATATGTATAATAACATCCATTAAATAGTGGAGAAGTACTGTTATTTTTGAGGTTTCTAATGTGATGTCGTAAATAATTAAATTTTTTCCGCTTACATTGCAAACGCAGGCTGAACCCTACGAGTTTTATCAAAATAATGTACTAAGTATTGTACACATTGAAAAGGTCTACAGAAAAGTCCGTGATGGTATATGTCTATCTCTTATGGATAACCCACAATAACTTTTTTTTGTCATTTACTTTTTACGACAAATAATGGCTAATTTTCGAAGCGATTTTAACCAATACAGCATTAATCCTTAACCAATTAAATACCTTGAATACATTGTTCATTTAATATAGATCTATATGGCCCATTACATCGTATGATTTAAGTGAATATTTTCGAAGATCGTAGCGTTTGCGGCGGTACCGGCCGGCGGCCGGGGCGGCAAGAGCGTGCCTATAAATAGCGCGTCTGAGGCCGCGGTTTTCCCTATTGCACTTTGAATTTAGCAGCGATCGGACGCGTTTATTATAAAAACGTGCTTTTCAGCGCGACAACGTATCAGTAATTATAAGTAAGTTACGATAAATAATTGTATGATAGTAGTTTTAAAATATAAATTATGAAAACTTTCATAATAGAGTGCACAATACTCACAGGATGTGGTACCGGAGAAGATGTATTGATTCCCCGAATCCCTCTGATACCATCGGACTTACCCTTCCAATTTAAACGTTTACAGTTTCCGGTAAAGACATCTTTTGCAATGACCATTAACAAATCGCAAGGTCAAACCTTCAACGTTGCAGGCTTAGATTTGAGCGTTGACTGTTTTTCACATGGACAACTGTATGTCGCTCTTTCAAGAGTGACCTCCAGAGAAAACATGTTTGTATTGGTCTAATGACAAGAAAGCTGTGAACGTTGTTTATAAAGACATTCTGTAATATGTTGTAAAAATAAAATAAATAGTTAAAAATGTAAAAAGTAAATAAGTAAAAATGTAGTGTATGAATTTAGATATTCCAAAGATAGCAGGAAATCTTCATGGTATAGGGAAAGGGGGATTGTTTGACTCCAAATTTAACGCGTGCGGGCCACGGGCAGTAATGAATAAATCAAAACTACTGGATCGATTTTAATCACATAGGCTATATATTTTATACCCGTGCGAAGCCGGAGCGGGCCGCTATGTTTTTATATACAACGTTCACTGTTTTTCTGTAGTGTATTTAGTATCAGCATTGCACCCGTGCGAAGCCGGGGCGGGTCGCTAGTGTAATATAAATATACTTAATTGAAGCAAGAAGGTCAGCTGACACATTGTAAGGGGTCTTTTCAACGACTTCCTTTGAAGTAATAGGCACTAGTATTGCACTTTTTTTTTTTAGTCAAAAGTTACTTTATTTAGTTTTTGATACAATACAAAAAGAATTACGCAATAAGATGACTATACTTAAGAGCTATAAACAAAATAAAAAGTGGGAAAATAATCGGCAATTTCATACTTTAACCCCTATTACATTACAAAACAGTATTACAGGAGGTTCAAAATGCATGGTGTATACTAGGTACTAGCTATTGTTGCGAGTGTGTTTTTAAATATTACACAATAGTATTCATCAAAATAGTCAGAGCGTCAGTCAACTACAGGAATAAGGCTTCCCCCATAAAAATTTGATTTAGGCCTCCTCCAAAAAAATATGAAAAATTAAAAATTTCCCAATAAAAAACTACCCTGGGCCGTATATATTCAATGGCTTTTTGTGTTTTTTTAAAATTTATTTAATTTATAAATAATGGGCTTGCTCTTGATTACATACTTAACTATACGGTTAAGAAGAAGCCTAAGATGGAGCGAGCTTACCCAGAGGCACTGGTTCTCCCACACACCAGCGGAACACAGAAATACTTGGCGCTGGACTCCGGCAGGAGGGTGGTAGCATCCAGGCGGCCTCTTAGGAAGCCTACCACCGCAGAGGGATCTGTTAGCCGTCATCATTGTTTAGAAAACCAAAGACGCCGTTGCCCAGGGTGGACCACTAGGAGGTAGATCCCACCACCCCAAAACCGGTTCACCTCATGGGAGTTAAATTGACGTCACCCTAGAACGTTCATACCTCGAAGGTTGCTACTTCAGCTTGGTAATGCAGAGAGCCTTCGAATAATCTTGGTTGCTTGTTGTACGCTATTTCAGCCTATAATCTCTCATCTAAATACTTTTAGCCGATCTGGCGTGATGAAGTCACAACAAGCACCAGAAAGGCCTAGCTGATCGTTTTCTTCTGGTACGACAACCCTGACGCCTAAGCGTAATAATATTCTTTTTAGGTCCTTTAATACAATGCTGTGTTTTACTGTTTAGATTGTTATGGGTATCTGCGCGCCCCTCGCTTGGCCCACAAGCAAGCTTCTCGACTACTTCCTAGGCGAGGAGATCGGCACACATTACAACAGGGAGAGGCTAAAGGAGCTGGTCAAGGTATGTCGAATTCCCTCCTTTTGATCAGCTAATACCCTTAGCCACCATTTAATAACGTAACGGCGTAAGAAGGGCTCCCCTCATATTCTGCTAATCAAACCCAAAGCCACAAATTACGTAACGCATTAAGTATGACAAAAAAGTTAGGTATCGTATCTTTTCTTACCAAAGGGCGTAACTGACAAGAATAATTATTAACCGATTTTAAAAAAAGTATGAGGTTCTTTTATTTTCTTTTTAGGGTTCCGTATCCAAAGGGTAAAAACGGGACCCTATTACTAAGACTTCGCTGTCTGTCCGTCTGTCCGTCTGTCCGTCGCTCTGACACTAGGCTGTATCTCAAGAGCCGCGACAGCTAGACAGTTGAAATTTTCACAAATTATTTATTTCTGTTACCGCAATAACAACAAAATCCTAAAAACAAAATAAAATTAATATTTAAGGGGGGCTCCCATACAACAAACCCGTTTTTTTGGCCTTTTTGGTACGGAACCCTTCGTGCGCGAGTCCGACTCGCACTTGGCCGATTATTTAAAACTGTTCTTTATGCATATAAATTGCTAGTCTAGTATGAATTTAAAATAAATATCCGCGAATAAAAAAATGTTAGACTTCCTCAGGAGTTAGAGGTACACTCGACAGCACATCAAGTTAAACAGTTGAACTGCGATAACAGCTTTAATTACGTAGGGCATAAAGGCGGTCTCAAGGTCAACATGTATAGTCTGATGTGCCGCCGTGTGTACTAACCGAAAACATTGATAAAACTTAATGTTATTTATTACTTCTAAACAAAATCAATTCTCGAACAACTAGAACAGTATCATTTTAGCAAATTACCTCTAGTATACTTTATTTGATATTTTAGCAATTAAATTGCAATTATAATATCAGTATATAAACTTGAAAAATTATGTCTCAGGCGGGACTCGAACCCGCATCTCCTCGCACCCGCAATTCGCGCTGAGTCGCAGTGTCTCGGTGGCTTAATGGTATAGCGCCCGCCCGGCATGCGAGGAGATGCGGGTTCGAGTCCCGCCTGAGACATAATTTTTCAAGTTTATATACTGATATTACCTTTAATATTTATTGAATCACAGTGAACTTTTGATTTTGTTGTTTATAAAATCGAATTTGTCGCTAATGCCCAAAGCGGCCGCTTCTAGCAATAATGTACAATACGAAAGAATGCCAGAATGAAAAGCAGTTAACAGTGATTCAATAAATACCAGAGGCCATTTGCTAAAATAATACTTTTCTAGTTTTTTGAGAATTGATTTTGTTTAGAAGTTATAAAATTAAATCGACAATTGGGGGCAGCACATGGCTGTAGTCCCCTTAAAGCCTTAAATTAATTCGTCGAAATACCAAATGTCTGGGTAAATCAATGATTACAGCAGTCCGACAAACGGGAGATCATGGGTCCCACTACAAACAGTCGAACAAAAATTATTCCATAAAATTGTATTTTCAATAAATTAATTCTTCATCCTCTAATCATATTATAACTATCCTACAAGCGTAGTCTGGTGCTATTACTAGGATTCTGACGTGATTTGTTTTACCTCTCCATTGTATGTAATTCCCTAATTCCAGACACAATTGAATTCAATTGTTATCGCGACCGCCGGCGGTCTTATGATCCTGTAGGAGTTAAGTGAATTGGAAAAGGTCTATCACTAAAGCCTAGTTCGCATTAAGCCAGTATTTTAGTCGAGTAACTAGTATTTTAGTAGCTGAAGGCGTCTGAACACCAAAAATTTAGTCGAGTAGGTTAGAAAGTAATTTATTAGCGAGTTCAAAGCGAGTCACTCGACTAAAATACTGGCCTAATGCGAACTAGCCTTTAAGGATTTTTCATTAGTCGCCGTTTCTTCTCCTAATACTAATTCAATTGATCGAAAACTTTTTTAGTCCGTTATATTGTATGAACTGTATATTTGCAGCCCCAGGGGTAAATTAAAAGAAGTATTATAAATCATTATTTTATCTCAGTGTAAATGAATTACTGTACCTATGTATATCTTTAAACCTAAACCTGGCTATCTGGGATCGTCTAAATCGTATCGGTCCAGATTTACTTCCTGTATTTTAATTATCTTGTGGTGGTGTGTATTTAAAAGTGGTTGATTCGCGGGAACAGTTCTATCTTAAAGCATGCTCTCTTCCTTTCACCATCGTCACAGATTCCCTTGTGTATGTCAATACCAGCGAGTTTAATCCCCCTCCCCCCCACTTAAGGCAAATAGTTGAATTTCAAACTGAGAATAAGTTTTATTGATTCACTTAACTGTTTCACTTTCCATCGAGAGTTTTGCGCGGGAAACGAAAAGAGATCAAAGACTTTATTTGATATTTTAGCAACTTAATTGCAATTATAATACCAGTAGTATAAACTAGAAAAAATTATGTCAGGCGGGACTCGAACCCGCATCTCCTCGCAATCCGGACGCGGTGCTATACCATTAGGCACTGAGACACAACGTCTATGTATAGGCGTCCATTTTTCAAGCATATTCTTATCGCTGTAAGCCAGCGTTGTTTCATGATATGTTAGGAGTTTGCACCCTTAACACCCGAAAGAATGGTATAGAGCCGTGCCCGGATTGCGAGGAGATGCGGGTTCGAGTCCCGCCTAAGACATCATTTTTCTAGTTTATTCTGAGAAAGATGGACTTTGTTTCGTAATTTTGTGAAATTATCTTATGCGGCATTTATTGTAATAAAGTGCTGACATTGTTATAATAATGTGTCAATGAGTAGGATAAACCAAATAAAAGTGAGAAACAAGGAAAGGCGCTCCTATTTGACCCTGATCCAGGTTCTCGCGTAAAACTCCTGTAAATCATTGAAATGTGTTAACCATCCATACATTTCAATGAGTTAGGTTAGTTTAGGCTATTATGTATAAGTAAGTATTTATAATATTGTATGTATTTTAAATTGACATTATAACCAAAGACTAGGCTCTATGGACTCGTCCGAAACCGTTAAATTTATATGGGGGGGGGGGGGGGAGAGATACCTTTCCATCTGTCAAAGTGTCACTAACCAATCCGTTCATTCATTCAGTTTCAGGTAACCGTCAAAGCCGATGAATAATAGAATAGACAAGTATATTTTCGCTCATTCATTCAGTTTGTGACCTTGATAACTCATTCATTCGTTCACTCGTTGACAGGTTACTAACCACGTGAACGACTTGGATAAGGAAGAGGTGAACATCATATCGGGAGCGCTGGATCTTCGCAAGAAGATGGTTAAAGATGTGATGACGAAGCTGAAGGACTGCTTCATGCTGCCCATGAATAGTGTTCTCGACTTCGAGACTATGAGCGAGATCGTCAAGTCTGGTGAGTGACCATAGACTAGTTTATGGAAGTTTATGGTTAAAATTTTCATGGGTTTAAATCATTATTGCTTTAACAAAAGTTTTCTGCTCCACTTTCACCTAATTTTATTGTGTGTCCTGACCAAAGCTTGTCTGTAAGATATCACTCTTAGTAATAAGACTGCCCAAACGCCGGCTTACAGCAATAAGAATATGCTTGAAAAATTAACGCGTATGACGTAGTGTCTCGGTGGCTAAATGGTAAAGGACCGCGCCCGGTATGCGAGGAGATGCGGGTTCAGATCAAGCCTGAAAACAATTTTTCAAGTTTAAGACGCTGACATATGCCTATGGCTCGTATTGTTGCCAAATTCTATGTTTGTAATTGATCATATTTTTGACCAGGTGGTTGTTTTCATAACACGATTCTAAAAACTCTTCTCGATAGAAAATAATCTCAAAGTAGCCTCTGAAAATACATAAATTACCCCTAGGAAAATATATAAATTAGGCCCTTCTATTCCATGCGCTTTTTCTCTGTTACTTCTACCGGAATCGACAGTGATAGCTGCGGCGCGTTGCAAAGAAATTCAAAGACGAATAAATTTGTGGTCGTATTCATTGCTCAAGGTCATCGGCTGTAGTCAGCGTCTTAAATACTGATGCCGAAAGAGTATTCTATCTAATGCTATTTTATGCATATAATGGTCTTAAATCGTAAGATAATTTCAAAAGGTCCATAGCATGGTGGGACCCGATCACTGCCGTTAGTGGCATAAAATACATTTCGTCGACTTCTGTGTTGAAGTGGCGTGCACACCGGTTTTCAAGGTGCATCAGCTCCGAGGTCTCAGGTAAAATTTCTGGATAGGTCAATGTAGAAAAGAAACATTTTGTAATGTTATTTAGATAAGAATATTGTTTTCTAGAATTCATGCGAACACTATACATTGAAATAAATAATATAGACACCAGTTACGTAGCCTGTATAATTTAAATCCGTTAACTTATCTTTCACATCATTGTCTAGGTTCTTGATGTCGTCCGTAGTACCTTCATTGTTTCTTATCACTTAGATCGTTTGCAACGTCTTACTTTGAGATCAGGGCCTCAATTCTGCTAATTTACAAATGGCGCAATGGCATCGCAATCGTATTTTTTGACATTACTACTATACAAAATGTGTCAAAATATACAATTGCTATTCTATTGAGCCAATTGTAAATTAGCAGAATTGGGGGCCTGATCATTAGTTTATGTTGTTTATTAATCTTCCCAGGCTACTCCCGCATCCCCGTATACGATGGCAGCCGCGGCAACATCGTCACAGTGCTGTTCATCAAGGACCTGGCGTTCGTGGACCCGGACGACAACACGCCGCTGCGGACGCTCTGCCAGTACTACCAGAACCCGTGCAACTTCGTCTTCGAGGACGTCACCTTGGACGTTATGCTGAAGCAGTTCAAGGAAGGTGAGTTGAGCTGGTACTGTTTGAGGTGGTTGAGGAAGGTCTAGGAACATATTATATGAAGTGGTAGCTTGCAGTGTTAACCTAGAGGCTAGGAAGCAGTCATCAATATCATGATTGCGTATATACCCTGCGTGGATCATATAACAATGTTTAAGTCTTTCAGCCAGCTTCAGGCGTTAGGTGTGCATTTGTGTACTTCCGATATTCTACCGAGAAAGCTGCGAGGTTGCCACTCGTTTACCATAATGCAAGAAAGCGTAGTTTGTAGAAAGCAAGTTCATCAAAATGCGTTTAGACAGCAGTGTTACTGTTGGGCGTATAATTATGACGCACTGTGAATGCAGGGACGTATAGGAGTCAGTGTTACCCTGCACTGCAGTGTTGATCTAGGGGCTTAGAAACAGTGTTAATCAAAATGTGTATAATCAACAGTGTTACGCCGCAGTGTTAGTGTAGGGACTTAAATGATGCAGTGTAAATGTAAGTGTGTTTATAGGAGTCAATGTTAGCCTGCAGTGTTAATCTAAGGGCATATAGAAAGCAGTGTTAATCAAAATGCGTATAGTCAACAGTGTTACTCCGCAGTGTTAGTGTAGGTACTTAAATGACGCAGTGTTAATGTAAGGGCGTTCATAGGAGTTAGTGTTAACGTGCAGTATTAATCTTCAGACATATAGAAAGTGTCATTGAAATGCGTATGACATAAAGTAGTAATGCAGGACGACAATGACGACCGTTTGGATCAGCGGTAGTAAACACTGCTTCTGAGCCATGGGTCGCGGGTTCGATCCCCGCACAGTACAAATATTTGTGTGCATGAACATGTCTGTTTGTACTGGTCTGGGTGTTTTCTATGTATTATAAGTATTTATTTACAAAAAAAAAAAGTATATAAGTAGATTTATCGGTTGTCTAGTACCCCATACAACAGGGTACATAATAGTACCTTAATTTGGGACTAGATGGCTCTGTGTGGCCCAGTGAGGCATGTCTGAAATATTTAATAGGGTTAACAGTAGGAGTTGTACTATTTTATTATAGGCCTTAGGCTGCACCCCGCAAAATGTATGTATGTAAAAATTTGACTGACTTATTTAAAAAACAAAAACAAGCTATAAGAAAACAGGAAACAGCAAGGTTGGTGTCTGACCTTGTTACTCGTACATAAGATATCGCACGCCTTGATGAAAACGAATGTAACTCTAAATTGTATTTTTAGACACGCGAAAGGCAATATTACTTCTCCAACTATCTTTTAAATAGGAAAACAATAATGACCAAAATTAAAAAAAAAACACTAGTGTTTCTATGATCTGCGTGGTTATTTAGGCAATGTGCCTATGAATATCTAAAGCGCGTAACACGAATACGACATTCAAGTCAAGTACCTATTTTTGAGTTACATCCATAGATTTAATATACGAGTATTAAATCTATGGTTACATCTGCTTTTATGTTAGTATGCGATATGTTTAATTATAAATACATATTTTACTTTAATAAAGTAGGTCAACTTTCGCAAGGACATTTATAAATAGAATCGAGAGTGCAAATCTTCATATTCCGAGACACATTTTTCCAGCTGACTATTTTTGTACTGTCTGGAATTTGGCCTACTTAAAATGCAAGGTTTTGACTTCATAATCAATATTATTAAAAAACTGAAATTTCCGTGCGCGACTTCGTGTCTTCTGGAACTTTTTTTTTTAAGGGATACAAACACATATTTGTTATAAGTGTGTCATGTGTGTACCAAATAAATATTTTTTCTTTCTTTCGAAATGTCATATTTTCTCAATTATTGATATTAATATCTACTTGTTGGACTTAAAATTGAAAATCAAATCGATGATCGATCGATGTTTCAATTTATTTATTTATTTGCAAACCAACAGCGTAATTACAATATTAATAACTTAACGTACTACTAAAACGTAAGGCTAATAACAGGTTTACCTGAACCTGACCTAAAGTCTAACAATGTTCGCCAAGAAAGACGGTAATTTGAAGTCTCTTTTTACATAATATTATGAATGAGGAGCACCGACATAAATATAGAAAAAAAATCCAAGTTGAGAAAAACAACATCAAAAATTTGGACGAAAACTAAAACTAAATATCAATCAGGATAGAAACGCACACACACTTAATTAAACAATCCAAGTAAGTATTGATTTTGTACCAAAAATATATATAGGTACCTATATATAATTAATTATGTTCTACGCAAATAAAACAAAAAAAAAACTAAATACCCTACAATTTTACTAACATGCTTTCACCAGTCGCCTCACGTCCTGATGTCTGATGTTCATAAACTTAATATCATTGGTCAGCCTAGAGAAAACATGAAAATGAAGTCAACAAACACAAGGCCACTTTCGCTTCAGATCTTCATAATTTATTTTCATCTTGTGAATAAAATAAGTAATGTATTTCAGCAGTAAAACTAAATTCAGTTGACTTTCACTCTTTGAGTGTTTGCCAAAATATTTGATATTAATATTATCGATGTCTATATTTTGGCTTCCGTTTCGTAAGGTGATAACAATGTAGGTGGCTGGACGCCTCAAGTAAGCTACATCTTAGTCATGCAAATACTCGGTTTTTAAGCGCGTTGACCTAACCTCATGTTTGATACTGTCTATCCTAATATTGTTAAAACTTAAATACGTTTTAATTACATTCTTAGTAACGGAAGGACATAAGTGTGCCTATATGCTGTTCTGATGTCTAAACTATATTATTTATCATAAAGTGTACCTAAAATCATAGCAGCATTGCGTGAAAGAGTAGCAAACATCCACAGTCCATCCATGCCCATGTAATTTCAAACAGAATGGGCTTGAAAATAATAGGGGTTAAAGTATGAAATTGCCGATTATTTTCCCACTTTTTATTTGGTTTATAACTCTTAAGTATAGTCATATTATTGCGTAATTCTTTTTGTATTGTATCAAAAACTAAATAAAGTAACTTTTGACTAAAAAAAAATGCAATACTAGTGCCTATTACTTCAAAGGAAGTCGTTGAAAAGACCCCTTACAATGTGTCAGCTGACCTTCTTGCTTCAATTAAGTATATTTGTATTATATCCTTTGATTTTCAGAAATTTAAATACTATAATGTGTAGCTTTATAACCATCTAACTTTCACCTTTAATTGCATCGATAACGGTTCAGGCGTTTTTAAAAAAAATAAAAAATTGTTAGTATGGAAAAATGACTTTTCTCGATTTCGTCCATATAAAACGGCAATTTCATACTTTAACCCCTAATACGTCCATTAAATTAGCACCATTTTGGGATTAAAACAGACGCGAATAACTTAAGAGATAAAAAGTTTTGCTATCACTTATAATAACAATGTCTCAACAAACTATCCTTTTTTGTTGTATTAATTAAAAAGTCACTACTTTTTAATTAATATTTTTAGTAGGATGCGTAAGACATAACTAAAACCATAGTATGAAAATGTGTGTGTTGTAGCAAAGAATATTATGTGTCTTACTCGTAATATTCTTTGGTTGTAGTGTATGTAACACCTCAACCCGGTTGCCACATTAGTGTTGAAATTATGAAAGCTTGCGCTTTTAAAAAAAATTATAAAAATCCAAGGTTAATTTGTATTAACTAGAACCATAGTATGTAAATGTGTGCCCAAATCACACAAGTAGAGTATTAAAAAAAATGCAATCCTAATTTATGGTATATCAAAATTTGTTTGCGCAATCAAGAAAAAAACTTCAATCGATCCAGGCACGTGCAAACTCGTAACTCAGTCTGGCCGTCCATGAATCATGTAAAAATTGGACTCGCTCCCGTCTGGCGGGTTTGGCAACGTTTCAACTGACGTACAAGCGGTCCGATTAAAATCTGTGATAGGTATGTTTAATACAGACTAGCTTCGCCCTCGGTTCTACTTTCGCTTTCTGTGACACAGAAAATGTCTCCATTCATATTTAATTTTCTTTTTAACACTTTCCAACCCACCAATACAGACAGCAACCGCCTGTCGACGTGATGACACTAAAACTTCTGTTGTGTCTAGCATTGTGTCCCGGAATGTGTTAAAAAGCTAACCTAGGAATTGATGCCTTGAATAAAAGGCTACGCTCGAGTCCTGTCTAAGTCGAGTCGCCTTACGGCCAGTTCCAATAACCTATCTATCTTCAGTTTTGGCATATCGGAGATAGAAAACAATTTCTGTCTTTTTTTTTTGTCTGGACGGAAAAAACAGTGATAGAAACTGTTTCCTATCTCCGATATGCCAAAACTGAAGATAGATAGGTTATTGGAACCGGCCGTTAGGCAGGACTCGAACCTACAGCCTTCCGTTTACTGTCTATTCTAACCACGGAACATGGAAAAAGGTTCGAAATGCTATCATGCGCCATTTGTATGAGAACCGATGTCGCCGCTTGCGCACCACTTCATAAACGAGTTCAAAGAACACCAATCAAGCGAATTCTTTTGACGTCGCGCGACTAATAGGGTCACGCAACGTCAAAAGAAACCAATCACAGCGATCACTCACATTTCCTCATAACCTCTGTGGCGCGCTCAGATCATATAAAGTAAGAGATATGAAATTACTCGTAAATCCTTAGCGAACCCGTGTCTCCGAATTAGGTATTTATGTGTGCAACGCAACTACAATAACACTGTTGTAAGCATAAGGATCACACTAAATCAATTTACAACGCTCATTGGTGCGCACACAAACATGGACCCAATCACAGCGGCTACCACTTACTTGCTTACACAATGCGTCATTTGGTGTGCAAATTAGTGTGTCGCTACAAAGTGTGGTCGCGACGCACACGTCGAGCAGTGAACGCTTCGATTAAACCTCGATACATTGCGCAGTCGCACTCACAACACAGCTAGTTAGTATCAAGCCTTCAATGTAAATTGTGCCGATACAATTATCGTTACATGGATGTTTTCTTTAAATATTTCCCCGCGGTGTGCAATAGTTCTGTTTTACCATATTGGATTCGCACGCGCCACGCCCCCATTTCATATCTATTTCTTTATATCATCTGAGGTGGCGCGCCTGCCCCGCCCACATCGCCTTTTTAAACTTTTCCTATGTTCTGTGGCTCTAACCAGTTGAGCCACCAAGACTTTATTTGTGTCGACAATTAAGATCCAGTGGAGTTTCATCTATATTTTGGTTCTGTACTATCAAGGTTTTTAGCGCCTGACCACCTTAAGAGCAAAATCGCTTGCAGCTCGCGTCGTCTCTTGTTTGAAGTGACGACCGTATTTGTGTAGCATTACATGTAGTAAGCAATGATATTTAAAAAGTAATAGATATGTTACATGCACTCTCAATGTGCGTCCCTAAAACGTCACAATTGTGACGTCTTTTCAAATCCATGAAAGAGAAAGTAATTGTTCTTTTCACGAGTATGACAAGGACAAAATAAGAATTACGCATGTGTGCAGTTGTTCGCAAGCGGCACGATATTTCGATAGTTTTGTAAGGGCATAACCTATCTATACTTTTTAAATATCATTGGTAGCAAGCTATTATATCGTTTGAAAATGGTTAGGCGGCAGAGACCCCGACCGTTAAGTACCTTTAACATTCAAAAGAGATATCAGTTATTTATCAGACAAACAATGATAATTACTAAGTACTCTAGGAATTCAATTGCCTAAAAAAACATTTTAAAATCACTTATTAGTAATCACTAAAACCGTTTATAAGTAGCTAACTGATGCCAACGATTTCGTACGCATTAAATTATGATTATTTAAAAGCTATCCCGTATACAATTTTGCAATAAAGAATGTGTTATGCTAGCTTTATAACCTATCCCTGTGTGTTATCTAGATCCGCACAGTCGTTCTGGCGTAATTTAGTAACAAACATCCATAAAAAACATTCGCATTTAAAATATTAGTAAAATAATATAAAAATAGTGAGATTAGGTATTGCGTTCTTTTGGAATTTATTCCGTTATCACAGACAGACTTTTTGATATAATAATAAATAAATAAATAAATAAATATTTCAGCCATGCCACACTGGGCCACACAGAGCCATCTAGTCCCAAATTAAGGTACTATTAAGTACCCTGTCGTATGGGGTACTAGACAACCGATAAACTTACTTATATACTTTTTTTTTTGTAAATACATACTTATGATACATAGAAAACACCCAGACCAGTACAAACAGACATGTTCATGCACACAAATATTTGTACTGTGCGGGGATCGAACCCGCGAGCCATGGCTCAGAAGCAGCGTTAACTACCGCTGATCCAAATGGTCAGACATAGTTTTTTCATACATAATTAAGTTTTAATGTGTTTGCCAGATATTAATAAAATCATCGAAATTTGCGGCCGGCTGATGCAATAAATTATGTATTAGGCGGCCTCGATTAATAATTAAGAGTCTTACAAACACATAAAATCTTAATTTAGATTTCCCTCTCCTGGATTTTATTAACGTTCCGAAAGTAGATATATTTTGTGTGTCTTAAATTCACATGTTGCGTCAATATTTTAGTTATATGTAAAGTTCTTTTTCATACAAACTAAAAGTCTTGGATTCCAATTTAAATGAAAATATTTTTTCAAAAATGACAATACCAAAATTTTATGAGTCTCACTTAAGTCTCTTAGTAAGATCTTTTTTTTTTGTTATCTTTAGATACATCTGTCTGGGTATTTGCATTATCATAGGAACGGTGATACATACAGCTACGCCGATTAGACAGATAGATTCGGCTTCGAAAGTGTATCAAATTACCATGGTTAGGTCGGTTTAACCCAAAATGTCAGATACGTCAGTTAGTCAGATTAGCGACGAAATATGTGACTATGGTGCACCATAGTACTTATTTTATTTTATTGATACACACAACAAATTACAATCTTGAAATGTTTCAATCAAAAATTTACAATCAAGATATAAACAAGACCGTAATCCTTAAAAGTGTGTACACATTCACAACCATATGACTCAAAAGAAAGCAAAATGAAGGAGAATTAACATATAAACAAGGAACAAAACAAACCATTAAAACAACATATCAGAATTTCATCACAAATCATTAAAAGAGAATATAATAACTACATAGAGAAAAAAAAATCAAATTTAAAAAGTAAAACACCTCCGTGGCGGATTGGTGAACACACCGGTTTTCAAGGTGTCGCCTGCTCCGAGGTCCCGGGTTCGATTCATTTGTTCGACGGGTCATTGGTAGAAAAATGAGTTTTTCTACATTTTCTCGGGTCTGGGTGTTTGTGGTACCTTCGTTGTTTCTGGTTTCCAAAATAGGTACCTTTAAATAGTTATTCAAATTGGGATCAGAACAATGTATGTGATGTTGTCCACATTTATTTATTTAAAACAATCAGATCAACTAATGAAATTAAATTAAGTAATTGTATCAAAATTAATAATTAAAAATAATAACAATCTCGGAAACTGCATCATCAACTCAAAGATTTTCATAAAATTTTCTAAATAGTTTATTTGATATTTTAGCAACTTAATTGCACTTATAATATCAGTACATAAACTCGAAAAATTTTGTCTCAGGCGGGACTCGAATCCGCATCTCCTCGCATGCCGGGCGGGCTAGGGCATATTTTTAGGTATGGAAAAACTGCTAAAAATCATTAGGATAGACGAACGAAGATATTTTTTATACCTATCCTAACTATCAACCATCTAGAAGGTTATAATAACAAAAGTGGGAAAGTGATCATGGCTCATTTTTGAAGTGAAAACTTCTTTAGCGGCGCTGAGCACTTTTTGTTGGATGGGTAAAAACTTCCAAACTCGCGTCAGGGTCACGTGATGCTGATCGAAAAAGCGTAAGATCGAGGGGAAGGGAGAGGAACTAGTATCTCCCACTCTTTCTACCGTGCCTGAGTGTGCTGTTTTCTATTATTTTTGAAGTGAAACTTCTTTATCGGCGTTGGAAAAAATTTACCGTTACGTTTTGCGTCAAATTTTCGTCACATTTTTCGGTTACGCGCCATCTTTTTCTTGCCCCTACCACGGTTGGTTCAGACGATAGCAAAAAGGTAAAGTGAATATTTAACTAATTTAACCAATTTAACCAACTTAACCAACTTAACCAATTTAACCAATTTAACCAATGTAACCAATGTAACCAATTCAACCAATTTAACCAATTTAACCAATTTAACCAACTTAACCAATTTAACCAATTTAACCAATTTAACCAATTTAACCAACTTAACCAACTTAACCAACTTAACCAATTTAACCAATTTAACCAATTTAACCAATTTAACCAATGTAACCAATTTAACCAATTTAACCAATTAAACCAACTTAACCAACTTAACCAACTTAACCAACTTAACCAATTTAACCAACTTAACCAACTTAACCAATTTAACCAATTTAACCAATTTAACCAACTTAACCAATTTAACCAATTTAACCAATTTAACCAATTTAACCAATTTAACCAACTTAACCAATTTAACCAATTTAAGTAATTTAACCAATTTCTGGAAAGTTTTTCGAAAAATGATCTACATGCAAGATCATTTTTCGAAAAATAAGGCCATAAAGAAGTTTCACTTCTTACGTGTGTACATTAGTACACGCACAACTTTTTTGTCTAAGTATGTAATTCGTTTCTAAATATAACGTTCCAGAAAACACTAAGTACCAAAAAGAAACGATCAAGTTTCTTTCATCCGAAAACTCCAGACAGGGCTCGGAAACGTTATTTAAAATAACGTTTTTAAAACGTTTAAGACAATTCCTTGTTTAACATTTTGTTCGGAACAAAAACGAAATGAGAACGTAATAAAACGGTTTAGTCCGTAGAGAGCTGAACCGAGACGGCGCGTGCCGCGTGTTCGTTCGTATTGCAGGGCCTAACATGGACAAAAACGGTTTGAAATTGTTAAAAACGTTTTATTGAGCAAGAAAGATTTAAAATTTTGCTCCCCGTCAAAACGTTTTTTTGTGAATCCGATCGAACACAAACGAAACACTTACGTTTTTAGGTATTAAGGCGAAAACGTTTCGAAAAATATAACGTTTTCCGAGCCCTGACACCAGGTACTCCTTTATAAACTAATATGTTTCTCCCCAGGTCACAAAGGCCACATGGCGTTCGTCCAGAGGATCGAAGAGGGCGACGGCGACCCGGTGTACGAGACAGTCGGGCTGGTCACCCTGGAAGACGTCATCGAGGAAATGATCCAGGCGGAGATAGTCGACGAGTCTGATGTCTTCAGTGAGTTTGTTTTTAGATTCAAGTACAGGCAAGTCAAACTACCAAAAACCGTCAAATTTCTCTATTGATCTCTAGTTGTTGGACTTAAAGTTGAAAATCTTGACCAGCCGTTGTCTGTACCTATTACAGGATCACCAAATGCTCTGTTTGTGACCACGTTTACACATTTGCACACGTTTCACGTAGATATTTGCAAATATCACAAACATTTTTAATAATAATTCTCCAATTTGGTGCAACATAACTTACATTGTTCTGATCTCAAAGTGTCTAACTATTTGAAGCTTTCGTTTTGTGGAAATTAGAGACAAGAACAGACCAGAAATAATGTAGAACACTTTTTTCCTTCATCAACCCGTTCGAAAATCAAACCTTGGAGGAGCCGGCACCTAGAATACCGGTGCGTACGCCACTCCGCCACGGAGGTCGTCAAAGGCACTAGACCTTTTTCTAAATGTCAATTAATATACACCGTGCTTTTAGAACCTCCTGGAAAAGGAAGCCCATATTATCGGACCATTATGTATAACATCATGGCAGTGTTATTTATTTTTTGATTTAAAATAATTTTTGAAAAATATTAAATTTTGATCCAGCCTTTAATTTTGTAACACGATGTGTCGCGCACATTCGTGTTATTTTGCTGCGGCGGGGTCTTGGTTGAATGGACCTTACACAGCTACATCTGTGCGCGTCACAGCATGTTTCAAAATAAATAGCTGAACCAATATTTTATTATAACAAAAAAAAATTTTTGTCTAAAAATAAAAATAACACTGCCAATATGTTATACATAATCATGACATAGCGTGGGCGTCGTTTTACAGGTGGTTGAAAATTCACCGTGTATTTTAATGCATCGTGTTATTTATCCACAGGTGACAATAGGTCGAAGAGGCGTCTTGCCCGTCCCGCCAACAAGGTGCAAGACCTGGCTGCCTTCGCCGGCCACCACCACAACCAGCGCGTCCACGTCTCCCCGCAGCTGGTTCTCGCCACCTTCCAGTTCCTCAATACCAGTCAGTATTGCCTAGGCGTTACAGTTGATTTTAGATTTTCATTTGGTTTAAGAGTTGTGGGCCTATGATACAACCCTGTGGAACTCCTACCGCTATTTGCATTAGTGCGTAGTCCTATCCCTTGGTCGGGCAACAAAAAATTAGGATTTTTTTGAACATTGCTTTGTGATCACCAATCCGAATTTGCCAAGTGTTGTGATTATGCATGTACCTATCAATCAATCAATCAATCAGCCTATTGCAGTCCACTGCTGAACGTAGGCCTCCCCAAGGGCACGCCACAGTGTACGATCCCCCGCTTTCCTCATCCAGCCACTACCAGCGACCTTCTTCAGGTCATCGGTCCATCTAGCAGGGGGGCGTCCTACACTACGTTTGCCGAGACGTGGTCTCCATTCGAGAACCCGTCTACTCCAACGCTCATCGGTTCTGCGACAAATATGGCCAGCCCACTGCCACTTCAGCTTGCTACACTTTTGGATAATGTCCGTTACTTTGGTCCTCTGCCGGATTATCTCGTTCCGGATTTTATCCCGCAGCGAAATACCGAGCATAGATCTGTACCGAGCATGTACCTATCCTTGATATGGTAATTTAAATTCAATGATGGACGTCTTTGGCAGTGGGATGTTTATAAGCCGTTACAGTTATTAATCTTATCAACTTGTCCTACAGTCGAAAAACTATTTCAATAAGCCATTGCTTGGTAAAAGGTAAAACAGTTTCAGAACAGAAACCAGATTTAAAACTATACTGTTAAAGTTGAAATTCCATCCTCAGGCGTAGATCCGTTCCGCCCCGAGCTGATCTCGGAGACGGTGCTGAGGAGGCTGCTGAAACAAGACGTGATCCAGCACATCAAGGTGCGCGGCGACGAGGACCGCAACGACCCCAAGAGATACGTCTTCCAGGAGGGGAAACCGGTGAGAAAGATATTCCTATTGACAATCTATGCTATTATTATAAAGCTGATGAGTTTCTTTGTTTGTTTGTTTAAACGCGCTAATCTCAGGAAGTACTGGTTCGAATGGAAAAAATATTTTTGTGTTGTATAGTCCATTTATCGAGGAAGGCTTTGGGCTATATAACATCACGCTGCGACCAATAGGAGCGAAGCATCAGTGAAAAATGTTGCAAAAATACTCGCGACCATAACAAATTGACGCGTACAAAGTCGCGGACAACAGCTAGTCTTACTAATACATACATACATACATATTATCACGCCTCCTTCCCAACGGGGTAGGCAGAGACCAAGGCCTTCCACTTACTACGATCCTGGCATACATCTTTCGCTTCTTCCACATTCATCAATCTTTTCATGCATGCTCGTCGGTTTAGAGTACTAATAATAAATTATAAATGCGAATTATAATTTCCCATACAACAAACTCGTTTTTTAGGCCTTTTTGGTGCGGAACCCTTCGTGCGCGAGTCCGAGTCGCAATTGGCCGGTTTTATTTGTGTGCTTTCTTGTTTTATTTTCCTTTCGTTCTGTTTATTTGTTTTTTTTTTACTGGTTCTTATAAAGAATATTCTATGTATATGATGAAATATTTTCGCCGTCAGGTGGACTACTTCGTTTTGATCCTAGAAGGGCGAGTGGAGGTGACGGTAGGCCGCGAGAACCTCGTGTTCGAGGCTGGCCCGTTCACCTACTTCGGAGTCCAGGCGCTCACACAGAACATTGGTGTCGGTGAGTGTTTGTTCATCATCAGTATCATCTCCATCACCGACCTTATTAGCATCATCACCACTTCGAAACTTATAAAATCCAATCACAAAAAATAGACTTAACTTTAAAAGACGTGTTTACAAAGTTACTTCAGTTCTTATAATCGCTAGTAATGACTTAAATTGAAAAATCTAAATCGACTGATTTTTTATTATAATTCTGAATCGAAGTAATGTATAAATTAATTTATAAGCATTGGTAAATGTTAAGAACATCAAATTACAATGATTATTCGTTGACGAAAAAAAAATCATATTTATTAGATTTAATGCGATCTAGTTGATTTTCATGATTTTTCCAGTGATTCTGATGATGATCACGATTCTGGCTTACTGTTTTATTTTATGCGCCATAGCTGTTTTTTTTTTGTTTGATCCGTCGAGTCAGTCCCAGCACTAGTCTCCTCAGCTTGACAGGTGTCATTCTAATCAAGCTATATTATTTTAAGGAGTACACCAATGAACCTACTGTTATTTAAAACATTTAAGGCCAGGCAGTTCGGCAAAAGTAATATGTAGTAATTTAAACATAGTACTAAATAATGAAATTTAATAAAATCAAACTATTCGAATTTGTCTATAAATATTTAGTAGCTTTAAATAAGCACAAAAGTTTAGTCATAATATTGAAAAAAACATTACAAAAAGGTGTAGATTTTTTTTATCGATTTCATTAAATTTTATAAACGATTACGATTATGACTATACTAGATTCTTAAGTAATATTTAAAACGCTGTTTTCTGTCTCAGATGGGTTTTAAAAACTCAAAAATGCTGCCTCTTCTAAACTACCCACCTTTAACCATTGCCTTTCTTTCAGCTGAAGCACCAGCGCCTTCGACCCTGGGCTCCCTGCAGAACCTGAACATGGATTCCATGCTGCGCCACACCTTCGTGCCGGACTACTCCGTGAGAGCCATCGCAGAGCTGTACTACCTCACCATCAAGAGGTACTGAAAAATGATTATACAGGATGCTTTCTCATTATCGAAATGAAAGATATGTTTACGGATTTAGAACGCGTTTATTTTTGATTTCAATTTCATAATGTCTTTATTTCATAATAATAAGTATAAAGTTATACAGTTCCAGAGTACATTTAAATCCTAGAATGTTATAAACTTAAGAATAATCTGTTTATTAAGCTGTTGCGCTTTTTTAAACTTTTTAATTGAACATGAAATGTTTACAAATCGTTAACAAATTTATGAATTACTGTTTTTGTTTAATTATTTACCTATGCAAGCTTCAGTACAGCATTACATTTGTTAATATATCTAATTTTCATTATAAAAATGGGTAACAATAGCCAACAGATAAAGTTATTGTGAAGGTAATTTAACAAAAGAAATAGTAGATTCAAAGTAAAATATAAACGGCCACAAAGGAGCGGTCGTAGGCAAGTGAGTCTGTCAATAGGAGCAGTCGCCCGCGCAAGTTCTCGCAACCACATCACGCGCAGCACAATAGTTCGACCGTTCTATGACGATTGCAATAAGATCGAGTAATGCGCGCGCGCTAAGCGCCCGATGCAACGTTACCCGCGCTGACTACTGTAACTATTCATTATCGCACTCAAGAAACAGGTGATGAGGTAATTTATATCGATTGTACTTATCGATGAAAGTACTTATTTTTGATTTACGAGTAGCACGAACGTTTCGAACCCTTTACAGCGTTCATGGTCACGGGTAGGCTAAAGTGTTATTCGTCTTTAAGATTGCAATGCCCACGGCTTTGTATAACATTTTGGCAGTATTTTCTCAGTGTATACTTTTAGTACATAGGTATCTATAGAGATACGAAGGATTTTGGAACGAAGTTCCTTATCGCGCGTTGCGAAAGGGGGCTAGACGGAAAAAATTGTAACGACACTTTTTGCTATATCATTAGATTGTAAGCCGTGCGGCGTGCGCGTGTTTCTGTCTGAGAGAGAGAAAGAGAGAGAGAGGCGGGGGAGAAGGAGCGACGAGAGAGGGAGTGAGAGAGGATGAGGGGAGGGAGAGGAGAGAAGGAGAGGGAGAGGGAGAGAGAGAAAAATAAAATAAAATTGTATTACAAATCCTTCACTAAAATGAATTTCGATCCATCCGGGTGTCCCTTGGACACCTCTCAAGTTTTTTTTGTACACAAGAGTAAAGCTACATTCACTTGTTTATTGTCTATTCCTAGATCCATGTATTTGGCCGCTAAACGCGCTACGCTCATGGAGAAGGGCGCCCTCAACAAGGGAGGTACCAACGAGCAGATAGAACCGGAAGTGGACAAGGTAATTTTTTTTTTCATAATTTTATCGATGTAACAAACAGTCTGTTAACAAAAGTATGTTGTTTCTTTATATTTCTATAATTTCTTTATTAAAGTCAGAATAATAGAGTTCAGGTATTTATACCATATGCTTTGTTTTTATCAGTTTTTCGCACTTGCTTTAATTAGGGCCATATTTTTAAGTTGGCCTTTGTTTTTAACTATTAGATAGATAGATAGATACACTTTATTGCACACCATAAAATTGAAAAATAACACATGAGTAAGATTTAGATTAGTACAATTTAGGCGGTCTTATCGCTTGCAGCGATCTCTACCAGACAACCTTCAGGTAGAGGAAAGATGAAACAGATTTGAAAGGGGAAGGCGGCGGAGAGTATTCAAAAGTACACGTAAAGAAAAGTAATAAAAGAGATGTAAAATTACAATCTGAAATATATCTAATATTACACGCATAGTAAACTACATAAATAACATTAAAATACAGTATTACATACATGCATAATAAACTACATAAACTATACACTAAATATACATACATAACATATACATACATAACATATACACATACAACTACAAACCCAAATACATTAAACGAAAGAGGATCACGTGACCAAAAGTATCAATAATAGGAATTACATAAGTTAAAATTAGACAGGACAGAAATTAAAGTGAAAGAAGATAGGTTTACTATTCTTCTTCTGAAGTTAATCTCACGTTTATTTTACTTCACGATTCAACAATCTCTTTCATTACAAGTCTAAAATCAAACAATATAAAATAAATTTTAATGAACAAAGATAAAAATGTGTTAAATAAATTAGGAATTCTTCATCTTCACAAAAGACGCATCCAGTATAAATTGACCTGTTCGACTTTTATCTCATTGCTCTCCAAAGTACTGACTTTTAAGTATCTAATTAATATGTTTATATGTTCTTCAGCTTCTCAGCGAAGGCGAAGGCCTGGGGAACATCACAGAACGATCACAGGTACGAATTGAAGTATTATCTTTAGTATACACCGTGTTTTTTAACCGTCTTACAAACGAAAACCAATTTATCATCATCCTCATCATTATCAGCCTATCGCAGTGGCCTGCTGGATATAGACCTCTCCAGTCGCACGCCACTTAGGTCGACCCTAGACTTCTCGCATCCAGCTCCTGCTATCTTGCGCACATCATATCTCCCCCTGGCCTGAGGGCTCCTACACTACGTTTGCCGAGACGCGGTCTCCACTCAACAACTCATACCCCAGCGGTTGTCGGTTCTGCGGCTAATACGGCCAACCACTGCCACTTCAGCTTGCTTATCCGGTTACAATTTATCTATGCCATATTATAAACCTCTTGGCAGCAAAAAAATACAAAAAAAGAAGATCCAGACTTTTCATTTTTAATCACGCCGTGTCGAGCACGGAGGTCGGGTTTGTGATCACCAACCCGCAGGCGTGGTGATTAAGCCTGTACCCATGATTGCTGTAACTAACTTGAACTCAATGATTGAGGCCTTTGCCCTGCCGTGGGATGATTATAGGCTGTTACATTTTTTTAGTCTATTTTTTTTTCTAAATCACGGTCTTGGATAACATTTAAACATACATACGTATTCTCCTAAATCACTTGTTATTGGCCTTCATTTTAATTAATTGGAGTTAGATTTGTCTCCATATTTAAACACCTTTTTTTTGCACGCTGCTAAAGAATATGGATGATTCTAAAACAAGATATTAAATGGTTTGTATTGGAATATTGTATAAATATACTATCATTAGCCCTAGCCCTAGTCCTCTTACGAGCGTATTTGATTACCTTACGAGAACCTTATTTTTTTCCAGGATAAAAAATCTCAGACCGATTCTCAGACTAGTACACAAAAACTTCATATAGGGAAATCGAACAAGCTGTTTCGGAGGAATTCTTGTTGGAAATTTTATTATACGAGTATCTATACTAACTAATATTATAAAGCTGAAGAGTTGGTCTGTTTGTTTGTTTGAACGCACTAATCTCTGGAACTACTGGTTCGAATTGAAAAATTATTTATGTGTTGGATAGTCCATTTATCGAGGAAGGCTTTAGGGTATATTCTTTTAAAAACTTCTTAATCGCGGTCATAATAGCAGAAATTGACGCGGACGAAGTCGCAGGCAACAGCTAGTATATTTACATTGGTTTCTGTATTGGTTTCTACTGCCAAAAGCCAAGAAGACTAGCAGTAACTACTTATCTCCACGATTTGTATAGAGGGTAGCCCACATAACTATAAGTCAAACTGTGGTCGCTGACGTGCCAAGCGGAGCGACCAGAGAACATGGAAAAAGGTTAGAAAGGCAATAGGCGGGGCGGGCGCACCACTGAGATTATGAGCAAATGCTTATACAATAGAACCTCGTTAAGTCGAACTTCGATAAGTCGAAAACCTCCGAATTCCGGAAAACTCGACAACTCGACTCGTAAAATAAAATTTACGACAAGAATTCCTCCGAAACATAAGCACAACGAAATATGACATAAAATTATTAATAAATCTTTTTTTCACAGTTTACACCAAATAACGCACACAAGGAAGAACCTACCAGCCCCGAGGAAGAGAAACTACTGAAGAAGTAGAAAATCAAAAGTTGGCAACACTGATTCAACGTTATGACAAAGTAGCATAAGTTTGCGCAGCATGAACACAACAATACCAACATATCATATTTTAAACACTGTGTGACAATTATAATATTTACACGAAGCATAGTTGCAGTCTTCCAATTTATAAAAGTGTACAATTTATTGCTATCACATTAAAAGTGTTCCAACTTTATCACAATCAGCAGTTAATAAACGCATGTTATTTTATATAGTTACTTAAGAATAGTATTTTAAAAGTTTTATAGTATTTAATAAAGCATTTGTTGCTATTTTTAACAATAGATTTAACTTAGAAGTTTTACGCGTTAGTACTTATTTCTTTTAGTATGTGGCAACACAGTTTTACGCGCCAAAGTGTGACGTTTTGATAGTGGTGGGCAATTATGAATTGTGCACTTAATTGAATGTAGTCGATTAATAAATTATGTTTGTTTGCTTAAATGTTCGCTATTACTAATTTTTTAATAAATTTTGTTTTTCTGTTACTTGTAAGGTCTAAAAGAAATTGCTGCTATGATTCATTTTATAAACAATGGTTATTGTTGTAATAGGCAAGCAAATGATTTTAATACATTCATGATCGTCCACTACTGTTTAGATCCGTTCTCTATTCGAATGAAAGTTTAATTGAATAATTGTCTTGCTAAACTTGTCTTTACCATAAAGATGTTACCTTATTTTAAATCTAAATCGAAGGAGATAGGTTTTATCGATTTGTACTTATTGTTTTTTCATCTTTTCAATTGAACGATTGAAAAGGCACTACTCTACTTACAATCATGTTTTATTTTACAAAACAATAGTTTAGTTACTTATGTATCCATGCGTATTTGATTTCTTATTTTAATTTTCTTTATTGAATTGTAATCGAATAATAAAATCCAAATTTATGCAATTATGTTTTGTTTGTTTTATTATTTTTTATCCCGCGCATTTTTATTTTATTTTATTTTGCTTTATTTACAACTAACAGCGTATAGGTATAGTAAGTTAATGAATATTATAGAATATTATTGTCACATACTAAACATTATATTGTGTGCCTTAAAACTCTTAGGTGCTTATATGAATAATAAAAATAGCACTATATCTGCATATTACTAATTAAGAAGGAACTCGCCATAGACTTATTATCATTAAAAAAACTATACGTACCTACCTACTTCTTTGTTTAATTAAAAATTGTACCTACGTAAAAAACTTTTTCGTATGAGTTTCACATCATGTATTTAATTATTTAAAACTATCTCTAGGTAAATAAGATGTATATGTACCTAACAATAGTTTGTTACAGAATAGGTAATATTATTGTTTTCAAATATGAATGAAATAATTTAACTTGCATTTTGAAGTTTTATTTCCTAACTCTTGTAACCCATCTGTGGGCATAGAAATGCCATCCATACATTTTAATCCCAGAATAAATAGCTAATAAAGCTCTTGTTTACTACATACATACCACAAGCTTAAACATTTCACACGAAACTCATAACGCGGCGCGCGCGCGGCATCTAAGTTCAGTGAGAGAGAGAAAGAACGATGTCATGTCACTCTCGAGGTGATGCACAAGTAAAGAGGCAACATCGCGCAAGCGCAAGCTTCGCGTCTTTGGTAGGTAGGTATGTATTATGTATTCCATTTATAAAAGATTAATTGTTAATCGTAAGCGTGAGTGCGATTAATTTAAATAAATAAGGTAAAAAAAATGAAACTAAGTTGAATCGAATTTATATGATCATTCAACAATGATACGTAAAAAAGTCAAATAAATAACATCTGTTAATCAAAATATAAAATATGAAAAATACCAAAAATACCGTATTCTATTGTAAAATACCTGAAAAATACCGCCCATTTCGTATAATACCGTATTTTTACATCTCTAGTCCCAACACGATTGAAATTCTATTGTCTCTGGATATGCCACTTAAGCAAGATAAAAATTAAAAAACTTTTTTGGCTTGATACCTAGTAACACTTCGTTTCATTAGTTAAAGGTCTTCCTAAACTGTCTTATCGTAAAACAACAATTATATATCACAGCCTTGTAGTTGCAAGCACACCAAAATAAATAATAACGGCCATTTCCAATAACCTATCTATCTTCAGTTTTGGCATATCGGAGGTAGGAAACAGTTAATATCTCTGTTTTTGCCGTCCAGATAAACAAAGACAGAAGCTGTTTTCTATCTCCGATATGCCAAAACTGAAGATAGATAGGTTATTGGAAATGGCCATTAGCGTACTGGTTAAGGCGCATTGCTTTTTAATGTGAGGGGGAAATCTTTTTATTATTATTCTTGCTATTAAATCGTGTGATTATCCGTCAAGGTTTAACGCCAACGACAGCAAGTGCCTTCCGAAGCACGACTACAGTTAACTCCCACCCTTTTCAGACCTAAGCTAATTTAGAAAATACTAGCTTTTGCCCGCGGCTTCGTTCGCGTTTAATTGATGATGCACGGTTTTTTTTTTAGTCACAAATATCCGCATACTTACCAATTTTTAGCTTTCTACAGTGAAAATTGTGAAAAACTCTATACAAACTTCCACCCCCCATTTTAGGGAAGTGGAGGGTAAAAAAGAGACAAAAAGTTGCCTATGTCACTTTCCATCTCTTCAACTATCTCCACTTAAAAAATCACTTCAATTTGTCGCTCCGTTTTGCCGTGAAAGACGGACAAACAAACAGACACACACACTTTCCCATTTATTATATTAAAAATATTAATAAGTATAAGTATGGATTTTTACCAAAATTTACTCGACCGGGAATTGGCCCTTGGGAAGGCGGAACCCAACTAGGTACTACAACAACCAGGTTGCCTATTTTTTTATGAAAGTTTAGCATTTGGCAGCAAGTTAAACCCGTATATAAAAAAGAATAAGTTAATAAAATATAATCAGTACCAAGCAAGATATTACTGACGAACAGGCCCCCAATTCCGCTAATTTACAATAATTAATGGCTCAATAGCATCGCAACTGTATATTTTGACACATTTAATAGGTATGGAAGTAATGTCAAAATATACGATTGCGATGCTATTGAGCCATTTATAAATTAGCAGAAATCGTCTTAAAAAAAAAGGTTTTTAGTAGGTACCTACAACAATGACTAACCCATTTTTGACGCAAGCTCGACCTATTGATGCCTCTGTGTACGAGTATATCCTCGTGCTGTTGTATGGGGCCTAATTCGCGTAACCGAATCGCAGTTCGATCGCGATTGAATTGGACGATTTTGACATTTAGCCCATACTAGAACTGTCAAAAACCTGTCGTTCGATTACGATTGTGATACGATTCGGTTGCGCGAATTAGGGGCCTGTACTTCGTGTATGAGCAACCTTAAGTCCCAAAAAAACACTTTAAAAGAAACTTGCCAGCATTTAAAATAAGCTTAATTATTAACGCCCCGTTGGTCTAGTGGTTAAATACCGGGCCAAGATCACATGGTTCTGGGTTCGATCTCCGATTTTCGAATATTGCTCGGGTTGGTAATCATCAACCTGCAAGCAAGCGTGATGATTATGTACCTAGTACCCATCATTGCAGCTGTGGTAACTTGAATTCAAAGGAGGCCTTGTCCCTGCAGTGGGATGATTATATGCTGTTACTTTACTTTTATTTTATTAATCACTAGCTGTTGCCTGCGACTCTGTCCGCGTCAATTTCTGTTATTAGGATCGCGACTATTTTTGCAACATTTTTCACTGATGCTTCGTTTCTATTGGTCGCAGCGTGATGTTATATAGCCTAAAACCTTCCTCGATGAATGGACTGTCCAACACAAAAATATTTTTTCAATTCGAACCAGTACTTCCTGGGATAAGCACGATCAAACAAACAAACAAACTCTTCAGCTTTATAATATAAGTATAGATTAACCCAAACCCAGTGTGCCTTGCCCTTAAGGTAACGAGGGAGAGGCGTGCGTGTCGCGGTGGCGTGCGAGCGAATCATAACTCCGCGATTGCCGAATGATGTCAAACTGGGGGTCGGTTTATGCAAAACGGTTGGAACTAATAAAATCATTACTTTAGAAAGTAACAGCCTATAATCATCCCACATGGAGGGAAAAAGCCTCCATCATTGAATTCAAGTTACCACTGCAATGATGGGAACTGGCATAATCACCACGCTTACCAAATGCGGGTTGGTGATCACAAATGATGCGATGTTCGAAAATTCGAAACTTTTTGTTTTCCGACCCGGGGATCGAACCTCTTGGCCCGGTATTTAAACCACTAGCTAGACCAACGAGGCGTTACTTTAGTTACTTTGTATGATATTTAAGCAATTTAATTGCAATTATAAAACATTTAAACTTGAAAAGTTATGTGTCAGGCGGGACTCGAACTCGCAAGCCCGGCATTCCTTAGACATAATGTCTCAGGCGGGACTCGAACTCGCATGCCCGGCATTCCTTAGACATAATGTCTCAGGCGGGACTCGAACTCGCATTCCCGGCATTCCTTAGACATAATGTCTCAGGCGGGACTCGAACTCGCATGCCCGGCATTCCTTAGACATAATGTCTCAGGCGGGACTCGAACTCGCATGCCCGGCATTCCTTAGACATAATGTCTCAGGCGGGACTCGAACTCGCATTCCCGGCATTCCTTAGACATAATGTCTCAGGCGGGACTCGAACTCGCATGCCCGGCATTCCTTAGACATAATGTCTCAGGCGGGACTCGAACTCGCATGCCCGGCATTCCTTAGACATCATTTTTCAAGTTGAAATACTGATATCATTAGCTTTTTGAGAATGGTTTCAACTAAATAAATGTGGGCCTACCTACTGTTACATTGTTCTGACCCCAAAGTGAGTACCTAACTAAAATCAGTTTTATTGTAGCAAATAGGAATAAAGATGCGCCTCCGGAGATCTAGGTTACATGTTGAAGCTGGATGGATGTGACAAGCTAAACGAAGGGTAAAATGGTACGTATCGGAGGAGACTTATGTATGGAATACATGGCCTATGTAAGGTATAAGCACTTTGAAAAAATTGGATAAAATAAGCAAGTTTTATTTTATTTTTATTTTATTTATTTGGATTACCAACAGCTATTACATTGACACTTACAACATACATACATACATATTATCACGCCTCCTTCCCAACGGGGTAGGCAGAGACCAAGGCCTTCCACTTACTACGATCCTGGCATACATCTTTCGCTTCTTCCACATTCATCAATCTTTTTATGCATGCTCGTCGGTTTAGAGTACTCTTGACCTGACCTTTCTTCAGAACATCCCCGATTTGATCGTGATAGGTTCGTCTAGGCCTTCCTCTTCCAACGTTCCCTTTTACACTCGTCTTGTAGATCTGTCTAGTCATTCTTCTCTCATTCATCCTTTCTACATGCCCAAACCATCTAAGCATCCCTTTCTCAATCCTTGTGACAATATCTTCTTTCACACCACAACGTTCTCAACGTTCTATTCACAATTTAAGTTTTTAACTTAATGCATAGCCAATTATAGGTACACACCTCATGCAATTTTATGGCAAAACAACACTTAACTACATACAATAATAGTGCTTATTTAAAATAAATAAATAAATGTGGACAACATCACATACATTGTTCTGATCCCAATTTGAATAACTATTCAAAGCATTCGTATTTTGGAAACCAGACACAACGAAGGTACCACAAACACCCAGACCCGAGAAAATGTAGAAAACACTTTTTTTCTACATTGACCCGTCCGGGAATCGAACCCGGGACCTCGGAGCGGACGACACCTTGAAAACCGGTGTGTACGCCACTCCGCCACGGAGGTCATCAAAATACTACTGGAAATTATATAAACTAAAGTAAAACCAAGCAATTTAATCATACTAAATAATTAATTAATTAATTAATTAGTTTTATCGCTATTCTCCTTAATTTTTTTCAAATAGAGGGTCAGACTGTCCTCATGTATATCAACAAAGTCACTAAATCTATTAAAGTTTATGGAGCATCGTATACACCGTGAAATTTTAGTGGTTGTTTTCCCGCAGTAAAATGATTCTATCTTAGTAGTACAATAGATTTGTGCAGTTTATTTTTTATTCAAATAAAAAAATAGCAGTTTCACGATTGTGATAAACGAAACTCGAAAGCAACCTCGAACCAATGGTACCAGCCGTGCCGCAGCCGGTCACCGGCCGGTGTCATTGCCCCTCGCGCGGTGCAGTTTATGCTGTATTACTTAGTGCGTAAAGCTTCTTTTGCTTTGAACATTGATTTCGTGCGGCAAGCAGTACCCAAATACGTCACATTTTGCAAAGATAGTATCGTATCTCACGCTTTTGAGTTGATGATTATTGAAGTGAAAACTTCTTTAGCGGCGCTGAGCACTTTTTGTTGGATGGGTAAAAACTTCCAAACTCGCGTCAGGGTCACGTGATGCTGATCGAAAATTTACCGTCACGTTTTGCGTCAAATTTTCGTCACTTTTTTCGGTTACGCGCCATCTTTTTCTTGCCCCTACCACGGTTGGTTCAGACGATAGCAAAAAGGTAAAGTGAAATAATATTTAACCAATTTAACCAATTTAACCAATTTAACCAACTTAACCAACTTAACCAATTTAACCAATTTAACCAACTTAACCAACTTAACCAACTTAACCAACTTAACCAACTTAACCAACTTAACCAACTTAACCAACCTTACCAACTTAACCAACTTAACCAACTTAACCAACTTAACCAATTTAACCAATTTAACCAATTTAACCAATTTAACCAATGTAACCAATTTAACCAATTTAACCAATTTAACCAATTTAACCAATTTAACCAATTTAACCAATTTAACTAATTTAACCAATTTCTATAAAGTTGCATGTAGATCATTTTTCGAAAAATAAGGCCATAAAGAAGTTTCACTTCTTACGTGTGTACACTAGTACACGCACAACTTTTTTTTTTTTTGATTAGTTGAGAACAACGATATCTTTATTTTCAAAAAATAACTCGCACGATTCGATGGTGCTAAAGGTAAATCGTTCTGTTGCGGGAAAACAACAACTAAAATTTCACGGTGTATTATACGGTGTATTTTCTACCACCTGTAAAAAAAAAACCCACGTTACGTAAACATTATGTATAACATCTTGGCAGTGTTATTTTCGTTTTATTTGAATTTTTTTTTTATATAAACTTAAAATATTGGTTCAGCTATTTATTTTCAAACACACTGTTACGCGCACGGTCGTAGCTGTGTAAGATTTATTCATTCGGGACCCCGCCGCAGCATTATACGTTTGTGCGCGTCACAGCGTGTTACAATATTAAAATTCTGAATCAATATTTAATATAAAAAAAAATGTTATTGATAAATTAAATAACCCACACTGCCATGATGTTATGTTATGTGATAATGGTCGCATAACGTGAACTTCGTTTTCCAGGTGGTTGAAAATGCACCGCGTATACTTTCTTGATTGAGAGCGCTTGCTCCTTCGCTATAGGCAGCAACTTCAAGTGCCTATTAACCGGTATGTAGACCGATAGATATGAACCACATCGGTAGCCAAATTATGGATTAACTGTTTTATTTTTTTACCTGCTGATACCCGCACGCGTGAAATCTGATATTATCCTACGGGAACACTATTTTTTTCTGAGAAAAAAGTTTACGACGTCTTCTCAGACCTACCGAACACACACAAAAATATTCATAAAAATCGGTTAATCCCTCAACCCCCAGGAGGCACTCGGGTGCCACGATAACAATTGATTTCAATTGTGTCTGGAATAACTCACAATCGAGGTATTAAGTTGATTCGGAGGTCAGCTAGATTTTCAATCTTAGTAAACACTATTTTTTTTTTCTACGAAGTTTAAACTTTTACATTAAAGAAGGCTTAGTTCCCCTTGCATGAAGCCATCCAAAATGGCAGATCATTGGCAAAATGGTCGACTATGATTTTATTTTTTACGATACACGCGCGCCCGTACCAAGTACGACTTGTTAGGATTTCTTATACAGTATGATTGTTTTTATGAAATGTTGTTAAAAAATATTACGGAAAATAATGAGTTGATTTGATCAGTATTTTAGATACTTAGATACTCTTTGTTGCACATCAAACTTATAATAATACAAAAGATAACACTTATGTAGTGGTTGAAGTACCAGGCCAAGATCTCAGGGTACTGGGTTCAAACCCGGTTCAGGCAACAAGAATATAGAATACTTTATTTGATATTTTAGCAATTAAATTGCAATTATAATATCAGTATATAAACTTGAAAAATTATGTCTTAGGCGGGACTCGAACCCGCATCTCGCATCCGGGCAGGCGCTATACCATTAAGCCACCGAGACACTGCGACTCAGCGCGAATTGTTCAAGCATATTCTTAACGCTGTAAGCCAGCGTTGCTTCATTAAATGTTAGGAGTTTGCACCCTTAATAACACCCAAAGCAAGCTCTGGGTAAGCTCGCTCCTTCTTAGGCTTCTTCTTAACTGTATAGTTAAGTATGTAGTCAAGAGCAAGCCCATTATTTATAAAAAAAGTCTGTATATATTTTTATTATACGCATATATTTTGAGCTGGTAGACCGATTTCGATTTTTGTTCGGTACAGGTATGACTTAATGTTGGTATTATTTGATAATAAAATTACAACCTCGAAGGGATTAAAAATGCTTGCCACGTTAATAAAATTTTCACAAACAATTAAACGAAAAGACTGAAATATGACACCAATTTGACAACTGGGCGTTGTTCTAGCAGTTAAAGTACCAGGGACATTTGTTTGTCAGTTGCAAAACTCAATCTAACCTCGATTCCTAAGAACACCCTGTACAAATCAACCGTTGTTTACTTTCGTCCCGTTTGGTTCATCCATAAATTGTGCAAAACTGGCGCAAAGCTAACCGAGGCGGACGAAATTGGATCAGTCTAAAATCAAAAGGGTAAGATTTTCTAGCAAATTTAACGTTTTTTTTACTTTAATATGATAAGGTTGTATGATATTTTAGCAACTTGCAATTATAATAGGGGTTAAAGTATGAAATTGCCGATTATTTTCCCACTTTTTATTTTGTTTATAGCTCTTAAGTATAGTCATATTATTGCGTAATTCTTTTTGTATTGTATCAAAAACTAAATAAAGTAACTTTTGACTAAAAAAAAAAATGTAATTCTAGTGCCTATTACTTCAAAGGAAGTCGTTGAAAAGACCCCTTACAATGTGTCAGCTGACCTTCTTGCTTCAATTAAGTATTTGTATTATATACTTTGATTTTCAGAAATTTAAATACTATAATGCGTAACTTTATAACCATCTAACTTTCACCTTTAATTGCGTCGAAAACGGTTCAGGCGTTTTTAAAAAAACTAAAAAATTGTTAGTATGGCAAAATGACTTTTCTCGATTTCGTCCATACAAAACGGCAATTTCATACTTTAACCCCTAATATAATAATATCAGTATGAACATGAAAAATTATGTCTCAGTGAGAAATAGTTTATCAAGTTTAAATACTAAAGTTCAACGTTATTTATTAGTAATTGTGAACTATTTATTTTTTATTGATTTCTTTCGGATTTAACTTTCCAACGTTTCTCTTTCAACTTCCAACACGATTCTACGAATCATTGTCGCGGGAAGTCTGCCCGCCATTTTGATTTTAAATAATTGCATAAAATCCCGTAGTGATAATAAGTTTTACATTTAATTTTGATTTATCCCGATGTTTCGAATAATTTACGCCACTAGTCTAAATGAATTTGGAAAATTCCAATTAACGCGAGCTAAATCCCCAATATGTTTCATTTCATGGTGTTGTGTATTACTTATGTTTGTCAAATTCAAGAAGTCCTTAGGACCAATTCGTTAAAGGCATGAAGGGAAGGTATTTTGCAATTTTCTTTCTTTCTTTAATTTGCAATTTAACCAAATAGTGACCCCTTTCAAACTACTCTTAGATTAAATCCCAACTATTTTCGTGTAGGTACTTATTTGAATTTTAATGTTTTTATTTCTGGTGGGGCTACCAAAGATCGTCGCCACTGCAGAATCTTTTCGCCCCAAGGGCCATAGGTTCTTAAACTACGTGCCCCGCCCACTGCCACGTCAGCTCCGCAATTCTTCGAGCGATGTCGGTTCACTCAGTTCCCCTACAGATTTCTTCATGTCTGATTTTTTATCACTCAGGAAAATATCAAGCATTGCTCTTTCCATTTCCCATGGTTCAATTAATACTGGTAAATTTTTTATTTCAGGTTACCTAATTGTGATTCATCATGAAGGTGTTGCATCCAGGGAAGGGTGCTAGGAACCACACAGTCCGGTTTACTTCAGATGACTCGTCTAATTATAAGTCGTCGGTAAGTTAATCTCAAGTAGGATGATCCGATCACCGCGTATGCCACAACAGCCAACACCGCCTGAAGCACTACAATTACTGCACAACACAGCAGTTCTTATCACTGAACCAGTCGGAGGCGGATGTATTTATGCGGATGTACCATATAGGTATTTTTCTTCTGGACTTCGGACGGCAACTCAAGCCGAGGTTTGAGCTTGCAGAGGCACCTCTGAGGTCGCTGTCCGATCCACCCTCCCAGATCGGGCCCGACCGAAGGGAACCCGACTGAACTAATAAGTAGTAAGTGAAATATGTAGGCATTTAGATTAAAATGCTACTTTAGGCTTTAGTTACCTTGTTTTTATGAGTTTCCGATATTTTGGCTCTGTTGCGAGAGCTCGATTATAAGTAGTACCTACTTCTTCGGTGATCATTGCAACAATGCCAAAATATTGGATTCGTCCACCAAAGTTTAATAATCAGTAGGTATATCGTATTGATTATTGTTTTTCTTATTCAGGAAACGCAACAAAGTCTCCCAACATACATTCCCCAGTACCAGAACCAGGACTCCGGAGCGCCCAGCCCTGACTCCTGTACATTTCAACCGGCAGCGCAGAGATTCAGGTTGAACGAACAAAGTTAGTATACATTTTATGCAGTAGAAGCCGAGACCCATGGCGTAACTGGCTTTCCAAAGCACGACTGTAAACCTTTCACACCCAAGCCAATTTAGAAAGAAAAAAATCGTTAAATATTTGTAGGCGTGAAAAGGTGACAGATAAAGTAACTTTCACATTTATAATATTAGTAAGGATAGTAAGAATGAGTTACAATAAAGAGTGTCTTTCAACCAATCAATCAATTGAATTTCACACTGGAATTAAATTATTTGTTTCCAACAGGAATCAAACTATTGACCTCAATAAACCAGATCGTCCAGCAACGCGCAGACCTCGAGTCAAACCGTATCACGCTCGCCGGACTTCTAGACGAGTTGAGAAGGAAGCTCAAGAGGAGAATAGAAGAATGCCATTTCGAGAAGAAAGAGAAGATGAAGGTTAGCAACTGCTTTAGTTCGAATCTCTTCTATACATCCTAAAATATTATGATCGAAAAACATCAGCCATAAACCATTTAAGTCATCATCATCATAACTCAATAATAATCCACAGCTGGACATAGCAGGTAGGCTAGGCATCTCCTAAAAGATATGTTGTTTGAAAGCGTAACAGACAAACCCTATTGCATTATAATATAGTTATTTAATTTTTAAGATACAAAATTCCTAATACAGTACTCGGAATCAAAAATCAAAACTAGACAGAATATAAATTTTCATTAGACCTAACACCCAGTACTGTAGGGCCTTGTAGATGATTTCTAACGCTACCTTTATAGGTTTTCATTTGGTTGCAGGCTCTAAAACAAGCCAATCAGCGTTTGGAGAAAGAGAAATACACACTGATGTCGGATATAGAACATATGAAGAGGCATCTGGAGAGAGAGGAGGCACACCACGTTAAACATGTACGGACAGTTGTCGCTCAGGTAAAAACTAAGACCCGTATTGCCGTTTATATTCAGTCGTTTGATTCGCAATTTAACTTAAGTAGCCACTCAATATTTAGATTTAGTTTTATTAGTAACCTTACTTTTCCCTATTTCTGTCTCCTAGATTGTATCTCAACGAACCACAGTCTTGTCAATGCCAGGAAGATAATGGCTTCTGTAACACGGGTTCTTCTATCTCAGAAGCCAGGAACTACATTCAACTTTGTATTTGTACTTATTAGCCAAAAACGGTTTCACGGAATAGAACCCGTGGTGGACGGAGAGTAAGATAGGGACAGCGTGGCGTGTCAGTTACACGGCGATGTGATTTTGACCGCGTGCGAGTTTTGTCTTAAGAGCTTTATTGTTTCGTCATAGTTGCTGGCTTTTCTAGAAAATGTATATTACGACATATTAATAGTATAGTTATTTCTTATTAGTTTACTTCAGCTTTAGGTAGCTCAGTCATTTTCATATCTCCTCGTACAGGGTTGTTATTAAATACTTGTAAATATACGCGGTCACAGTTCAGCAGACAGACTGTTTCAGTATCTAGTTATATCTGTTTGATTGCTCAGCAGCAAAAAAATTGTGATTTACAAAACAAACTTTAAATCACTTTTGAGAAATAGGTACTACACATTTAGATTGCACTGGCGGGTGTCTGACTAACCTACCTCTGAATTACGGAGGAACAATAGTTTCGATTATTCCAAAATAATTTTCAAGACGACCTTAATATAGATTGGTTTAACAATACGGGTCTTAGGATTAAACAATTTCACTTTGGATCCACACGAATCTAAATGTGCTCGAAACAAAAACTGGAACAAATCCTGCCTTCTCCATTATTTTCATGCCGATCCAGTGAGTATATTCTTCTTTCAGGCTATCCAGGGAATTGTGAGGGATATCCCAACTAATTTACTCTTCACTCCATGTTCTATGGCTGAACTTCCGAATGCAGTCTGTAGGAATGTGGCCAGAAACGCACCTTCCAGAGTTGTAAGTATAATGTCGTCCATATAAACAATTGCACAGGGTTAGTTCAGTATTCAGGTAATGGTTAATTTATTGGCTGAAATGTTCTGTGGTGCAATTTTTAAACCGAAATTCGTAAGTATCATATTGTTATTAAGTTATTGTTGCATTATAAGTATTTCAAGTTAAGTTTATGACAGAAACATAAAATTGCAAGTTAACTTTCAATAAGCTATAGCCTATACTCTTTGCTTTTTCTGCAGGCAGACAATAAGCTGGCTGCCGCGCGACTCATGCGCGACATCGCCGAGCTAAGGCAGCGGGTGGCTCAGGTGGAGGCGCGGCTCGCCAACGAACTGAAGGTATCTTCTACATCAATGTTTTTTATCAGTCCGCTGAAGATCAAGAAAAATTTGAAAAATTTTGAAAAACAGGCAGATCATTTGTTCAACTGTTTAATCAGTTATGTGTCGAGTGGTTCTTATTGGTTTGCCTCCACGGGCTTTGTAAGAGGTGAATAAAGACCTCTAAAAGAGGATAGTTAGTTAGTTTATTCTTGGTACCATTAGTGAAACATCGATTCAAACCCGCACGTCATTCCTTTAGAGAGACGTATCTTCAGCAGTGTACTGTTGTAAGCTGTAAAGATAAAACTTGATCATCATAAGAGTTATTTGTTTTGAGATTTAGATATTTGAGTTTTGTCGAAATCATGGTAAAATTGTAATGGTAAAGTCTTATTTATGAAATGAACTGTTAAGATAGTTTAAATTAATATAATTTTATTGTTCCATTAATATCACACTTTCTTCTCGTGGTTTGTCCCGTTCCTATAAGGGGGTTGCTGTGATTGTTATCAAATCATCGTATCCAGGACAGAATCTGGTTTCTGTTCTAGATACGAAGGTCTGATCTGAATAATAAAAAAACCGTTTTAAGTAACTGGTCTAAATCTATTTCCAGTAGAGAAATTTATTACGTATGCATGGCGTGTCAGCCTTTTTGTCAGGCAACACTAATGAATTGCAGCTTTAGGTAACGGAATTATTGTATTGTTTAAGTTGTATTGCTATGGTAACTTGAATTTAACGATGGAGGCCTTAGCCCAGCAGCGGGATGATAACAGGCCATTACTTTACGTTTTAGCTATGTTGTTGTCCAAGAAATAAAATAAATTGCCTGGCGAATAATCCATCAGTGTATTTCCAGCGTAAAAGGCAGGCTGAGCTCGACATTGTGCGGCTGAGGAAGGAACTCTCTGCCACCAAGAGTTGCATGGCGTCGCTGCGTCTCCCCGCCCGGCAGCACGGAAAGCACTGCTCTAAGTTTGCTTAGAGTTTTAGCCTGTCCAGATCAGGCGATTTACGCACGTTGTGAAATTATTTTTTGACCACGATTGTGGCTTGGTGTACAGTTCTCAAGGTACGGTCTTAGGTCACGGGTTTGAGCATCGGACAAATTAATGTAGTTATTTTACTTCAATGTCGGGGAGGACTTGAAACGAGTACTCACAATGAGAACATTTGTGTTGTTAGGTACCTATTTGTTGTAATGGGGTTTCTATCATGTACATGTATACCTACCTTGTATTGATTTATCAGCTCAACCAAACGACGTCCAGTCCCTATCAGTTATCATAACTCTCTTTTAGAAATATGTACTTAGCATCGCTCTTTGCGACCTTGAGCTTTCGAGAACCATAACCGACGTTTTATTGTATTTAATTAATATATTTTGATTTTGGCGTCATAATTGACATTGTCATTGACATAGAAAAACACCCAGACATGTTCATGCACACAAATATTTATATCGAACCCGCAACGCATGGCTCAGCAGAAGCAGCGTTTACTACCTCTGATCCAAATTATCGTCGAT
Source organism: Anania crocealis (assembly GCA_949315895.1). Taxonomy (NCBI): domain Eukaryota; kingdom Metazoa; phylum Arthropoda; class Insecta; order Lepidoptera; family Crambidae; genus Anania; species Anania crocealis. The sequence goes on from OX438875.1 coordinate 8,242,120, forward strand.
AATATAGGTACTCTGTAATATTTGTCGGATTGCCTCGCGTATCGCGTCATCTGAATTTTCACCTCATTAAAAAAACGTTGGACGGAAACCATTGATGTTACATAAAAAACTAGGAACGTAGTGCAACCTCAATGGTCCACTTTTAGTAGTAGGTACAACCCTTAGAATAATAACGCTTAGATCCCTAGTAGGCCCTAGCGTATTGATGCATTTTCAAATCGGCCTTTTAAGGCTTAGTACGTTTGTCGTCGCGTCAGTCGTCATTATAAAGTCTCACTATCAACAGCTCTCGTAATTTAATTTAAAAAGTGCATAGTTACTGCACAGTGAAAGGATGTCACAACCCGTCTCACAATAACTATATGGATACGAAGATCACATTTCACCTGTAACTACTATTTTGCAACTTATAATTCTGAGTTAAACATTTGTCAAAACTAGAAAGTAAAATGTAAACAAAACAGCCGCAATTGCAATGAAAATGTTGCCAGGTATAGGAAAAAATTCCCAGATTATTATTTTTGTTTTCTTTACATTTTTGTGTGGCATTAATCCCTCGATCGTGAGTTATTCCAGACACAATTGAAATCAATTGTCATCGTGGCACCCAAGTGCCTCCTGGGGGTTTAGGGATTAATTATGTACGATTTAATAAGTAAGTAGGTAATAATTATTACGTACTGATAGTTTCAGTTCTGTTATTATATATTTCTAATTTAATTCGTACTTGTTTCTACTTACATATACCATCCATGAAAACCTCTACTTATTGGCAGGTGATATAGTGTAGTGAAATATTATAAAAAAAGGAGCTGTCCCGTCGTGGCTACGCCCACTGCACTTTTTCGTCGTAAGATAAAAAAACAGGAATAAAAGATTAGACATTAACGATTCTTAGACCTACCCGATAGGCACACAAAATTTTATGAAAACCGGTCCAGCCGTTTCGGAGTAGTTTGGTAACAAACACCGCGACACGAGAATTTTATATATAAATTTTGAATCAGTCGATCGTATTTTTTTTATTAACTAAAATGAATATTGATACTTAATGTAGTACAATGCTATTTTCTGACGATTTATTTCACGACACATTTTGAAAACAATTTGCATAAAGCTGAGGCCAAACGACAGTAGTTTGATTGATTTGACCGTATTTTGAGTAGTGATTTTTGGTCAAAAGATATTCTGAGCCGCAGAAAAATCATTTTGCGTCGCCGTGTAGCACAAACATCACTTTTGCATGAAATCGAATGCAGCGTGAAGTAAGCGACTCATTTTAGGTCAGTGGGACAAAATTGGAACACTGCAACAATTTCCCCGCTTTTTAGGGAAATGTCATTTTACTTGCAACATTATATCAACGCTTGTGTGTGTGTCAACTGACGTAATTACGTGATGTTTGCGCACACAAAGATAAGTAAGTGAAGTGGCTTCAATGTTTAGCGAAATTATGTGTGAAACTATCGTTCTAAGCGTTATTATTCTAAGGTACAACCTATATCAATCGAATAGTTACATGGCACAAATATCCATATTAAAGTGATTACTTGTTCAGTGATTATAGCATGTCGACATAATTTGGCCGGGTTATAAAGTTGACACTGACATAAAATTTACGTCAATCATTCAATAGAGGACAGTTTTAAGTGTCATTTGGATCAGCGGTAGTTAACGCTGCTTCTGAGCCATGGGTCGCGGGTTCGATCCCCGCACAGTACAAATATTTGTGTGCATGAACATGTCTGTTTGTACTGGTCTGGGAGTTTTCTATGTATTATAAGTATGTATTTACAAAAAAAAAGAGTATATAAGTAAGTTTATCGGTTGTCTAGTACCCCATACGACAGGGTACTTAAAATAGTACCTTAATTTGGGACTAGATGGCTCAGTGTGGCCCAGTGAGGTATGTCTAAAATATTTATTATTTATTTATTTATTTATTTATGTATCGGACTGTTACTAATTTTTATGTTAAACGATGTGTTTGATCTAAAAAAAAGTATGACAGTTAATGGATTGAAGTCTTAAACAGTAGGTACTGTTAGCGACACGAAATTGAATGTTTAATTGTACATTTCCCATCACTAAACAATTGATGCCTAGTGCACGTCACTAGGACCTGTCACTGTACTTTTTTTCTGCTGATCGCGCGCTAAATGGTGGAAAGTTTTGTAAGTCTTGGAATTTAATAATAAAACAGTAAAACATAAGATAATTGTTCAATAAAGTTCAGAAGTGAGATAAATATAAACCCATAAACTATATTTCGTTCGATTTGTAAACAATTCTAGTGTGTATATGTGCGTGAGATGTTAGTTGCTTTGAAGTTGTTGAAAAGTACTTTAATTTACGTATATCTTCTCTAAGTGGACACTACAAGGTAAAACCAGCTTATTTTGTGTTCTGGTCTGTGTATGCCTAGTTTTCAGTGACATTTATTGCATAACTGATAAGTGAGAAACTAATACTAAATACAAGTTGTGACAAGTTTCTGAGATGACTCTAGTTTTGTTAGTGAGTTAATTCTGGTTCAGAATAGCTGTCTGAGGTCAGCAGAACTTGTTTATGATCACAGCAGTACAAATTAAACATCTTAAAGTTGCAATCATTGATTTTGCTTGTCGGTGATCATTTTGAACTAAAACTTATTTTCTGACATTAAATTGCTGTAAATTACTAAATGAAACAGTAAAGAACATGTGAAATTCAGAGTTTTAAAAGCTTATTGAACATTTTTTGAGAATTGAACAAATAATAATTATTAACAAAACTTCATTTTCATTATTTTTAATATATGTGGTCAAAGTAATGGCAAACAATTGACTGTATTCTATTAAACTATATCTGATTTTACTATAATAATTGTGTTTGTGTGTATTTTATTACTTTGTTTGTGTGTACAATGGGTCGATCAAAACATCATAAACGGTCACATAGCCATTCAAGTACATCGCCCTCACCTGATAGGTACAAGAAAAAATATAAAAGAGAATTGAAGGATAAAGAAAGGCGCATTGATGTTTTAGAAGGGCTAATTAGAGAGTTGAGAAAGACCAGTAATTCTCATTGCGAATCAACACCACCCCCTCCGGAGAATTCATGTGAAATATCAAAACCAGTTGTGCGTTATGTAGGGCGTAATGACTTTTTACCTGAATTTAACCCTCATACAACATCAGTTTCTGTTGAACATTGGATCAGAAACTTGGAGAGTACCGCTAAAATGCATGGATGGGATGAGCGTACTTTAATTTGTAATTGTACGGCCAAATTAAGTGGCTATGCTAAGGCATGGTATGAACAACAGGCATCTTATGAGATTAGTTGGATAGAGTGGAAGGAGAAACTTATAAAAGCATTCCCATTTACTAAAAATAAATTATCACAGATAAGGGAGTTAGTGAATCGAGTCAAGCTGCCCACTGAAGAGCCTATAGAATTTTATTACAATAAATTAGGCATAGGCATATCATGTCAATTGAGCGATGAAGTGATCACAGAGGCCATTATTGGTACGTTAGGTAACAAATTGTTAGAAGTTGGAGCAAAGTCAGCTGGGTGCAGAGACACAGCTTCACTTCTTCAATATCTCGCCAGCATTAACAAATTAGATGCTACCGTAAGTCAAGACCAACAGATGACATCTTTAAAAAGTTTCAGTTCTAGCAAAAACATTAAATGTTTTGAATGTGGGAAATTGGGTCACAAGGCAAATAGATGCCGAAAGAGCAAGGAACACAGATATACACCTAAAATAAATAATGATACTAATAAATGTTCATTTTGTAACAAATTAGGTCATTCGGAATCAACATGTTATAAGAAAAATAATATTAATAAACATTGTTCTTTCTGTAACATTAATGGGCACACTTTAGAAGACTGCAGAAAAAAGTAAGAGACTGGTTCTCAGAATAGATTAGTGCAAAAGATTCAAAAGAAGAGAATGGGTTGTTGTGACCGTTCCGATATAAAGTACTCGTTATTGGAATTTTGGGCTATGCATGTAATACAATTACACAAAACTTTTATGTTAAACAGAACTTAGAGTTACAACCTAACAATGATGTAGTAATACAAGGATATGGGGACGCAATGATGACACCTTTAGGTAAAGTTACTGCAGCTATTGTGGTTGATGGTGCAAAGCAGTATAATTCATTATATTTTTGTTTCTGATCAAGTTCAGAATGTGGATGTTTAGATAGGACAGGCATTCACCGAATCTCCAAATACATATAGTGATAGTAAAGACAGCTACTGGTGTCAATATTTGTGAAAACGAGCTGGCTCTTCAAGTGTCGGAGTTATGTGATAGTTTTGATTAGTGTTCCAGCGAGGTATGGATAAAATATTAGAGCCAGTAATTCACCGATGCGCCGAGGTATACATCGACGATGTGATTCTGTGGGGCATTGACACTAAAGAATGCCTTGCCAATCTAGACAGGGTGCTTAGTTTGATTAAAAAGTTGGGTGTCAAACTAAGAAAAACAAAATTGTTCCTTTCACACTGAGAGCGTTGAGTATTTAGGTCATGTAATTGCAGGAGGTGAAATAAGGCCTTCCTCTTATAAAATAACAGTTGTGTCAAGGATTAAAGTTCCGTCGAATGTCCTTGAACTACGCCCGTTCCTTGGTCTTGCGAGTTATTTTCGCAAATTTATTAAGGGGTTTGCGACTATTGCACTACCGCTTACCTCACAATACTGCAGAATGGCAATAGGGACCGGAACAAGAACAGGCTATGCAAACTCTTAAGCAAATACTTACTTCAGATCCTGTGCTGGTAATTTATCACCCAGAGAGAGAGACGCAAGTTCACACAGATGCATCTAAAATCGGACTTGGTGGAGTACTTCTCCAAAAGCAGCCAAATGGTGATACTAAGGTTGTTGCTTATGCGAGCAGACAGACAACAATTACTGAAGCAAAATATCATAGCTTTGAATTAGAGGCTTTGGCAGTAGTTTTCGCTATTCAAAGGTTTAAGGTGTATCTATCTGGAATCAAATTCCGAGTTGTTACGGATTGTTCAGCACTACGTATGGCTTGGCTGAAAAGAGATCTATCAGCACGCATTGCCCGATGGTGGCTTGATCTGCAGGAATACAACTTTGAGGTAGATCACCACCCAGGAAGTTCAATGGCACACGTTGATGCTCTCAGTTGGAACCCTGTGCCAGTATATCATATCGTAGAAAAGGATTTAATTGATGCGTTACAAGAAGTAGATGAAAAAATTCAAGGATTGATTATAAATTTAACATTGGAACCAATAAGAAAAATAATGGTAGACTTTCTAAACATTATAAAGTTGTAGAAGGCAAGTTATGTCGTCTTGTGGATAACTGTTACAAGCATGTTTTGCCTAACGGCGCAAGATTTCATATCCTAAAGTTGTATCATGACGAAAACGGTCATATAGGATCAGAAAAGTGTTTAGAAGCTATACGCACTAAGTACTGGTTTCCGAAATGTGAAAATGTGTCGGAAAATATGTTGAAACTGTCACCAGTGCGAATGCCAGAGGAGCTATCACAGCATTGACTAAGCTAAGTCAAGTTTCTGGTCACCCAGAACGGATCATCAGTGATCGGGGTACTGCTTTTACTGGAAAGGAGTTCGAGCGCTATTGTGCAGATAATGGAATTAAGCACGTATTAAATGCGGTCGCCTCTCCAAGGGCGAACGGGCAAGTTGAGCGCCTTAATCACACTATTCTCAGTTCATCGTCGTGTCATATAAGTGAAGAGCAAAAAAAAAAAAGGCTGGGATGCATATTTGCCAAAAGTGCAATTAGTTATTAATTCATCAGTCAGTTCGGGGACAGGAAAGTCACCCTTAGAATTACTGTGTGGACTTAGGCCTCGCCTAGTAAATGATTTACAAGGTGCAGTTTAAAGTGGAAATATAGAGACACTACGAAATGAAGCTACTCAGAAAATAGAGATAAACGTGTTTAAAATGCAAGAACGGTAATTAGTCATGGTTGAGAGGAAAATTTTACGACCTGGTCTGTCCAGTTGAAAGTAAGTTCCCAGGTATGCGGGACCATATAAAGTGACTGCCGTGCTGCCTAAAGATCGGTTTGAAGTGACGTCGTTTACAAAGGGGAAGCGAGCTTACAAAAATATTGTTGCGCTTGACAAAATTAAGGTGTGGTGTCACAGAGACAAAAGTTCTTCGTCCGGCGAAGATTAATTAAACAATATTTATTCTTTGGGTCAGCCTTACTTACGCTAATGATTGCCTTCGGGGCCTATATTAGCGTCTTGACGAAGTTGGTCATCTTCTTCCTGTTGATCGGTAATGTTTTGCCTTCGGGGCTTTATTACCTAGTGCCTGCTTTCGGAGCCTTACAGCACACAATCACAAACACAGTTGAGATTTGCTTACGAGAATTATGCCCATTGGCTTGACTTAAAGTTGACTCCGAAGTCTTACGATACTATGCTCATGTAAACTACGCTTGCCTTTGGGGCCTACATAGCGTGTGATCTCTTTATAGTACCTTAACTGAGGAACCTCCTGGTGCTTGTTGGTAATGCTTGCCTAAAGGGCCTTACAGCATTTGTTAAGAATATGCCTGAGGGGCCTATCATTGTTCTTTCATGCTTGCCTAAGGGGCCTTACAGCATTTGTTAACAATATGCCTTAGGGGCCTATTATTGTTCTTTCATGCCTGCCTAAGGGGCCTTACAGCATTTGTTAAGAATATGCCTGAGGGGCCTATCATTGTTCTTTCATGCTTGCCTAAGGGGCCTTACAGCATTTGTTAACAATATGCCTTAGGGGCCTATTATTGTTCTTTCATGCCTGCCTAAGGGGCCTTACAGCATTTGTTAAGAATATGCCTTAGGGGCCTATCATTGTTCTTTCATGCTTGCCTAAGGGGCCTTACAGCATTTGTTAACAATATGCCTTAGGGGCCTTCCATTTGTTCTTTCATGCTTGCCTTCGGGGCCTAACAGCATTCGATAAGAATATGCCTTAGGGGCCTTCCATTTGTTCTTTCATGCTTGCCTTCGGGGCCTAACAGCATTCGATAAGAATATGCCTTAGGGGCCTACCAGTTGTTCTTTCATGCTTGCCTAAGGGGCCTTACAGCATTTGTTAACAATATGCCTTAGGGGCCTTCCATTTATTCTTTCATGCTTGCCTTCGGGGCCTAACAGCATTCGATAAGAATATGCCTTAGGGGCCTACCATTTGTTCTTTCATGCTTGCCTTCGGGGCCTCACAGCATTTGTTAAGAATATGCCTTAGGGGCCTACCATTTGTTCTTTCATGCTTGCCTAAGGGGCCTTGCAGCATTTGTTAAGAATATGCCTTAGGGGCCTACCATTTGTTCTTTCCTGCTTGCCTTCGGGGCCTAACAGCATTTGTTAAGGATATGCCTTAGGGGCCTACCATTTGGTATTTCATGCTTGCCTTCGGGGCCTAATAGCATTCGATAAGAATATGCCTTTGGAGCCTATCATTTATTCTAATATGCTTGCCTTCGGGGCCTAACAGCATTAAACCAGTGTTTGCCTTAGGGGCCTAATAACACACTCAAAGTGGTTGCCTTAGGGGCCTCCCACTATCTGCCTGATTCTCTTCTCTGTAAGAGGATGCCTCATCATTGAAGATCGTGGTGAAGAGGGTCAGTGTACGAGGGTGTTGCTGCCTTGCAGACGCTGCTCGAGTGGATCATCTTCTTCGGAGGACCGAAGAGTTGTCAGGATGGCCGAACTGTTAGCGACACGAAATTGAATGTTTAATTGTACATTTCCCATCACTAAACAATTGATGCCTAGTGCACGTCACTAGGACCTGTCACTGTACTTTTTTTCTGCTGATCGCGCGCTAAATGGTGGAAAGTTTTGTAAGTCTTGGAATTTAATAATAAAACAGTAAAACATAAGATAATTGTTCAATAGTACCTATCAGTAGTATATATAGTGCTAATATAATTTATAAATGTTAGATATAAAGAGATGTTTATTTTGATTAAAGATAATATTATAATTTATACCCTGTTTTGTTTTAATGATTTGCCTACAAACATATTTCTAAGACATTTTCTAAAAAATGGTTTAAGTTTTCAGGAAAACTATTATTTTCAGATTTTTCAAATTATTTTTCTGTAATAGCTTAATACATATTAATCACACCTTCGATAGAAAAAAACACTTGTTAAAACCTTTTTATACTTTGCCAAATCAAGGGTTAATGATTTGCCTACAAACATATTTCTAAGACATTTTATAAAGAATGGTTTATACGGGGTGAAATTTTAACCACTTTCCAAAATTTTTATATGCGTTCAGTATCGTATTTAGAGCCTATTTATGAAGTAAAAAATGTAAATCAAGTTGTCACCCGAAAATATTTTTCGTGATATAGCTTTCAATTTTTACGGTCATACCTGTTAAAGTATAAAGGGAAATTCAAAAACTCATGAATAGTATTGTGATAAATGAATGAGATGCACATCGCGTAAAAAAAGTGTTAATAAGATGCCATATCAAAAATTTTAGATTTTTGGTGGACATTTTTTAAGTGCTTTATCTTGACATTTTTGTACTGGGCTATACCAAAAGAAAAAATACGTCATTTGTTTTTTGCCTCGTTTATATTTAATATAGCAATCTATATTAAAATTTCGAAAGTGGTTAAAATTTCACCCTGTATATTATGACGATCTTCATCGTGGTGCGTACACGTCGTTTTTTATAAGGTGTCGCCAATTCCGACACCCTGGGTTCAATTCCCGGATGGTTCAAGGTAGAAAAAAACACATTTCTACATTTTTTCGAGCCTGAGAGTGTTGGTAACTTCGCTGTTTTAATTTCCACAAAACATGTATTTTTACGGACATGGAAAGACGTTAAATTGAGATAAGTGACTATGATTTCTACTTACCACAAAGATAAGACTTTTATAGGTCGAAGGCAGGGAAGAATTTAGTGACACCTGTATGTGTGAGAGATTACAACAATAAGTACAATGGGAAAGGTTGATCTAAAATTTCTAAAAGATCTAAAACTGTCAGTGGTACCTACGGAAAAATATAAATTATGAGTGTTCTAAAAATATTCACAACGCTTTCGTTTTGCTCTCTAAGCGTCGTAATATATGACTCCAATGACGCACCATAAGTTCTGCTACAAGCTAGCTAAATATATATGTATTAACACCGTCTTTTAGACCACCGACATAGCAGAGCATGTAGCAGAACTGACGAGACTAAGGCTTGATGTCAACATATACAAAATCTCACTGAAACAAAAGATACAAACAAAAAACTTTATTGACTTCAAAATAACCTCCAAACTGATTTCGTGCCAAAACTCATCCATCCGCCATTTTACACGCTTCTCTTTTCCCGCGCATGTCCATGCATTTTCGAAGCAAGTTTCGGTTTGGACGAATCACAAAGAGAATTAATAAAAGATTTCTGATCCAAATGCATTTGTATGTGTTTGTCTAAAACTTGTTTCGTTCTAAAATTCTTTCCGCATAGAACACAGGTAGTGTTTCTACGGTCTCCGTGAACCAACTTCATATGTTCAACTAAATGTTCCGAGGTCGTATATTTCTTTGGACAAATCGAGCATTTAAATTTTGCTATACGACAGCGTGGAGTGTTTTCTTGTCTTTTCGTTTGAGAGGGCTTTTTTGATAGGCTAAGTTGCCTGTAAAAGATAAAACAAGTGATCAAAAAGATGGTGCAGGTGCAGTGTGTTACGCGACACGAACTAACGAACGAACTGAACTGAGTCAAGAATTTTGTGGACGAGTCCCTGTCAGCTAAAATAGTGAATGAATATTTATATTCCGGAATATTGGTCAATCGATTATGCCTCGTCTGCAACTTCAGAAAAGTTGTTTTAGAAAATGTATGAAAATGTCATTAGCTTAATGGAAACGTTCGATCTATGAACCTATAACTTCATGGTTCAATCGTAAGCTGATGTCATTTTCATATTATTTTAATCTATTTGTCGAGCTTATGTACGCATAATTAAATACGCTAGGATAAGTACTGGCATAATCACCACGCTTGCCAAATGCGGGTTGGTGATCACAAACCCGAGCAATGTTCGAAAATTCAAAACATTTTTTGTTGCCCGACCCGGGTTCGAACCCGGGACCCCAAGATCTTGGTCCGGTATTTAAACCACTAGACCAAACAGGGCGTACCTAAAGCTTTTTTTTTAAATCTAGTCAGGCAGTTGAAAAAAGACGCTGCCCTGATGCCCACCTTCTAGCAATACTAATTTGGTCTGCTTTATGACACCGTATCTATTTTAATTATAATACTTATTTAAATTAAATATAATATTTTAAATATTTAATCTATATGCAGAGTCAGGCAATGCCAAAATAATGAAAACATACACATACCTATACTTTCCCCTCAAATCTGCTTTCAGATGCAAACTCGTATGTTCCTTCAGCATCCCAGCTGGCATTGCCACATTGCATCGTCTGCAAATGCTCTGTTTGTCAATAGTTTTCTTACACCTCGAACAAACAAACTCCTTACACCGTTCAGAAGACATGATCATTATGTACTTCTGCTTGCAAACTGTGCATTGTACATTAGTTCTTTTTGCTTCATCTGGCTTCTCGGTACGTCTGCGTTTCTTCTTTTCGTTGGACATTTTTGTTTTAAGCAGTTCTATTATGACTTTGTTGTCTATGATGCCAAAGTTTTCATTTGATGTTGCTCTCTCTTCCTCTTGGACCTCATCTTGGGGTTTTGAGGTGACTGTCTGGGAAGGGATTGATGAACCTGTAAGGGTAGGTAGCATCATAAAACGTTTAACACTTTTGTAAAATATCAAAGTTATATTAAGTTGGTAAAGTAAAAAATATCGTCATCTTAAAATTTTACACGATTCGACAGCCAAATTCAAACGCATTCGCTCTGATCTAGAATTATTGACTAACTGCTTTGTTTTTCTGTATTCTATGAATCAAAATATAATTAACTACTTATATAAAACTTAGTTGTTAGAGTTAGGTACTATTTAAATGTTGCGTGCACCTTTATTAGTTCATAAACTAGACTAAGAACATACATACATACATACATATTATCACGCCTCCTTCCCAACGGGGTAGGCAGAGACCAAGGCATTCTACTTACTACGATCCTGGCATACATCTTTCGCTTCTTCCACATTCATCAATCTTTTCATGCATGCTCGTCGGTTTAGAGTACTCTTGACCTGACCTTTCTTCAGAACATCCCCGATTTGATCGTGATAGGTTCGTCTAGGCCTTCCTCTTCCAACGTTCCCTTTCACACTCGTCTTGTAGATCTGTCTAGTCATTCTTCTCTCATTCATCCTCTCTACATGCCCAAACCATCTAAGCATCCCTTTCTCAATCCTTGTGACAATATCTTCTTTCACACCACAACGTTCTCTTATCACACTATTTCTTATCCTGTCACTCAATTTCACTTCTAACATACTTCTTAGCGCTCTCATTTCTACTGCATTTATTCTACTTTCATGCTTTTTCTGCCATACCCAACTTTCACTTCCGTACATGAGTGTTGGAACCAACACCCCTCTATGCACAGCCAGACGAGCTTTCATAGAAATCTTCTGGCTATTCACAAAGGCGTGCAGCGCACCATTCACTCTGTTACCAGCATTTACTCTCCTTTCAATATCACTTTCATACTTTCCGTCCCTAGTAAACACCGACCCCAAGTATACAAACTCATTCACTTGCTCCAGTTCATTACCACCAATCCGAATACATACTTCTGTCATGCTCTCTTCCTTTTCAAACACCATAATTTTCGTCTTTTTTGTGTTCACTTTCATTCCCTTTCTTTCCAAAGCTTCATTCATAATAGTCACCATCGCTTGCAAATCCTTAGCCGTCGATGCAACAACTCATTCATTCTTAGACCAAAATCACTCTCTTTCAGAGACTAAGAACACAATATATTATGTTGGTAATTTTGATTATTTGTCGTGTATCCTATACATTTCTATGGAGAGTGTTCGAAACATAAATAAAGATAATGTGAACAACATCATATATCTTTTATAACTATTCTTTTAGTTAAGCAGTTCAATTATTAGTTCAATTTAAAAATATAACTCCCTGAATAAAAATTTCGACTGCAACGGGACTCGAACCCATGACATTCCGTTTACCAGGCAAGCATTTTGTTTTCTTACTGACCTTGACGAATATGACAGAATAGGAAACGTCATCTTTCAGTAAAAAGAAATTTTGTGCAGAGAAAGTAAAATTTAAACTTACTTGGAGGTTCGTCAAAAGCAGCATGCACCAGAGCTTTAAACCTCTCGGTGCTTCTCAACTGCCGAATGCACCATTCGCATATCAGGCATCCTGACGTGGATACCTGGGAAGTCAATTATAATAGGGGTTAAAGTATGAAATTGCCTATTATTTTCCCACTTTTTATTTTGTTTATAGCTCTTAAGTATAATCATATTATTGCGTAATTCTTTTTGTATTGTATCAAAAACTAAATAAAGTAACTTTTGACTAAAAAAAAAATGCAGTACTAGTGTCTATTACTTCAAAGGAAGTCGTTGAAAAGACCCCTTACAATGTGTCAGCTGACCTTGTTGCTTCAATTAAGTATATTTGTATTATATACTTTGATTTTCAGAAATTTAAATACTATAATGCGTAGCTTTATAACCATCTAACTTTCACCTTTAATTGCATCGAAAACGGATCAGGCGTTTATAAAAAAACTAAAAAATTGTTAGTATAGAAAAATGACTTTTCTCGATTTCGTCCATACAAAACGGCAATTTCATACTTTAACCCCTAATATAAACGTTATCAAAAAATGGACTACAATATCATTGACGGAATATAAAAAACATTCGGCGTCAAAAAAAATGTCCCAATCATAAAAACATTTGACGACCTCCGTGGCGGAGAGGCGTACACACCGGTTTTCAAGGTGTCGCCTGCTCCGAGGTCCCGGGTTCGATTCCCGGACGGGTCAATTGTAAAAAAATATGTTTTTCTACATTTCCTCGGGTCTGGGTGTTTGTGGTACCTTCGTTGTGTCTGGTTTCCAAAATACGAATGCTTTAAATAGTTATTCAAATTGGGATCAGAACAATGTATGTGATGTTGTCCACATTTAAAAAAAAATACAATTTAATATTCTAAATTTAAGGACCCAATTAAAAGTGTCCAAAATAATGGTGCACTTTTGGCACGTCAACCTACCAGAAAACGTAAAATTTTCTCAATTGATATTGATATCTACTTGTTGGACTTGAAAGTTGAAAATCAATTCAATGACCTTTAACATTTTGGGTAGGTTGACCTGCCGTTGTCTGTACAACCTATACCAGTGTTTCCCAAACATTATTCTACCATGGCCCGGTAATTTTCACACTGCCTCTTTGTGACCCACTTAATATTTTTAAAACCAAACTGTTTCCATTAGGTAAAATAATAGACATTTATTAATAGCAAGAATGTTTTATTAATACTACTATTTAGTCACAAAATTTTAGTGCGAATACTTCGCGCGCTGCCAATGTTTTACTAAAGACATCTCAAGTTCCGTTCAGAACTCAAGTTCCCCGAAACTGACTACAGTTTATGAAGAACATTCCGATCGATAGCAGGTATTTTTTTATAAACAAGGCGGGAAAGTTGCGACCCGGTATTTTATTTGATGGCCCGGTACCGGGTCGCGATCCGGCAAATGGGAAACGCTGACCTATACCAATCGAATATGTCGACTTAATTCGACCGTGTGTCCGTGTTATGAAGTTGACTGACACTGACTTATTATAGACATCAATCATTCAACGGAGGACAGTTTTAGGTGTTGTTTTTGTATTGGACTGTGTATTGGTATTGGTATTGGTAACGGGCTCCCTTTTCCGCATTTAGGCTCAACTTGGCCCATTATGCGTAGGGGAGGGGGATTAGGGTGGTTAGTCCAACCATCCCAACTCCTTCCAGAAGCACAGAAGTCTTTTAGGACGTTCACAGGCTTCTGAAAGGGAACTCGGTGTGCCGAGGATAGATGCCCGGTGGGTGGCTACCCCTGTGCATTCTAGAATCACATGGGCAGCCGATTCGGCCTGTTCCAGGCAGCCTCTACATAGGGGGCTGTCTGTGGCACTAATGGTGAAGAGATGTTTTTATTTAGGGGGATGTGTCCAGTCAGTGATCCCACCACTCTTCGAAGGTCACTCCTGTTTAGGTTGATTAAGTTGCGAGTCACACGTGGTGAGAGAGCCGGCAAGGCCTCTCTGGATTGTCTGCAGTTGCTAATATTGGCCCAGCGGTCGTTGTGTTTGACTAGGGCTTGATGTCGCAACCATGACCTATGTTGGTTGAAGGGAATAGGAAGGTGTGGCCTGGGGCCAAGAACCGTAAGATAGCCCCCTAACCCCTATACCCCCTTTTAGCGAGGTGGTCTGCGGCATCATTGCCCAGAGAGCCGCTGTCTCGGACTGTGTATCTATTTCTTATTTTATATCGATGACTACAATTCACTTGACAAAAAGGTGAGTTGGATAGAACAAACAAAACAATGCAGACTCGCCCACCGACATTTACGTACTTTTTATGTTTATCATTGCTCAACGGTAATGACTGATTACGCGCTTTGAATATAGACAACATTTTTAAAATTTTATCCCTCAATCCCCAGGAGGCACTCGGGTGCCACGATAACAATTGATTTCAATTGTGTCTGGAATAACTCACAATCGAGGGATTAAATGCAATCATCGTCATCATAATCAGCCTATCGCAGTCCACAGCTGGACATAGGCCTCTCCAGTTGCACGCCATTTAGGTCGTAACAAGAGTACCAATTTTCTCGAAAGAAACATACTCAAATTGTAAAAAAACATACCTACAAAACGTTTTTTTAATAAATATAGTAAGTATGTATACTTTATTGCAGACGCACAAATAGTATGTTTTGCATGTTTCAAAGGAAACATTAATTTAAATCAATTGAAAATTTCAATTAGCTTATCGAGCCGTTGCCCGTACCTATAGCGTATTGGCTAGGAAGAAATAACTTATTCGACTTCCACTTCCAAGAGTTGAGACTAACGTAAAATCTATACCTACTAATATTTTATAGCTGAAGACTTTGTTTGTTTGTTTGAACACGATAATCTCAGGAAGTACTGGTTCAAATTGAAAAGTTCTTTTTGTGTTGGATAGTCCATTTATCGAGGAAGGCTTTAGGCTATATACCATCACGCTGCGACCAATAGGAGCGAAGCATCAGTGAAAAATGTTGCAAAAAATCGCGATCATAATAACAGAAATTGACGCGTACGAAGTCGTGGGCAACAGCTAGTAAATAATAAGTTTGTACCCTGACTCCAAAACAGTCGTACAGCAACTGGTCGTATCTCTCCTCTACTCCCTCCCACACATACGTGTCTTCAATGGATCGGAGGCTGGTATCACCACCACACAGACGGCAACATCGGCCGGCCGCCGCTCCATCACCAGAGGCGTGAAGATTCACATTTTCCTTAAAAAACCGATGCATAAATAATAATAAGCTAGATTAATGTCTTAGCAAAACGTTACTCACGGTGCTAAAGATTTTCTGAAACTTCCCCTTTGTCCATAAAACATTCATAATGATGATAAAAAAATATCTATAGTAAAACTAAAATTAAAATTATAAAATTATAAATAAGGCAAAACTGTAAAAAAATTTGACAAGTCATGTCATTGCATTATTATTTTCAGTTGCAGTCTCTACTACTGAAAGGACAGTAAGCTAGAAATCAACAGTTTTATAGGTAAGTACTTATTGCTCGAAAAAACTAGTTCATTTTGCCACTATACTCAAAGGAAGGAAATATTTCGCTAACTAAATATTTTATAATACTATAATAATAATAAATCATTTATTTCAGATTTCATACAATCCATACAATTGTGTTAGTAATAATAAAATAAAAAAACTTAAATATCTATGTTAGTAAATTACAATTAAAATTGGATTTTATTTATTTATTTGATAATTAGATTTTTAGCCCCTTGAGCATGCAAGTAAACACAGTGCCTAAACAAGGAACATGAGGGCCTATCTTTCATGGCCATCAGGATGCTGTTGACGCTCCGCCGGACTCTGTTAAGCATTGAAGCCGTGCGCTTCCGAATGATGGCGTAAAAGTCATCAACACCCGCTTGCGCGAACATTGTTGATGCACTACAGAATCTGGGGAGCCCCATCAACACATTATAAAAAATAACGTTATTTTGTGTAATTTAACGTATCATTAATCAAGAATCGGAATAATTCCAACATTACCTTTGCATTACCTAAATGCTCTAAGCCTACATTACAATTTCTAAAGGGTTTTGCGCGGGAATCGAGAAGAGAAGGAAAGACTTTGTTTCGTAATTTTGTGAAATTATCCTAAGCGGCATTCATTGTGATAAAGTGGTGGCATTGTTGTAATAATTTGAAAGTGAGTAGGATAAATCAAATAAAAGTGAGAAACAAGGAAAGGCGCTCCTATTTGACTCTGATCCACGTTCTCGCGTAAAACTCGTGTAATCATTGAAATGTTTAAACCACCCATACGCCGGTCCCTTGCCACCATCAACGTGCCAAGTCTGCTTGAGCCGACTGGTATTGCAAGAGACGATGGCAAGAGACCGGATGGTATGAGTTTGATTCCATGTAAGATGGGCCGGGTGCTGGTATGGGATGCAACCTGTTCAGACACGCTGGCCCCTTCCCATCTACATGGAACCAACAACAGAGCTGGTGCGGCATGTGAAGCGGCTAAAAAAGCTAAAGCTTGTAAATACAGGGGTCTAGGTTCCGAATATGATTTTGTCCCATTCGGTGTCGAGACCCTCGGTCCTTGAGGTCCTAGTGCTATAAGACTTTTCAAAGAAATAGCAAAAAGGTAAGTTGACATCACAGGAGACCCGAAGAGCTGGCAGCTACCTCGGACAAAGAATTAGTTTAGCTATACAAAGGGGGAACGCTGCCAGTATCTTCGGATCCTTGCCTAAAGGGACTCCTTTTAGTAATATTTTAGTTATTAGTTATATTATATTTTTTAAGGTTTTTAGTTGTAGGTTTCTTAATATTCATACTGATTTATTTAAATTAATATAGTGTTAACCACCCATACATTTCAATGATTTAGGTTAGGTTTCATTTAATTCATCTCAATAAAGATAATTCTTTTTATTGCACAAAACAAAGGTAACATAAATTACAATGTGACAAATATGTACAATAAGGCGGTCTTATTGCTAAAAGCAATCTCTACCAGACAACCTTTGGGTAGAAAAGGATAATTACGTCTCAGTGGAGTAGGGGTGACGTGGTGCAAAGTAATAAGTGTGTATCTAACTTATTAAAATAAATAAACTGAAAATAAAAATACATACGACCATACATATAAATCATACATAAATAAATACATATATAAATACATATATAATTTAAAAAACATACATATTTATACAGGTACACATACATAAACAAAATACAGTTATAATATCAATATTTACTCGTATCTACGCAATCCTGACCCGATGCACACCATCAGCGCGACAAAAAAAGTGCCTTGGCTCTAGTCTTGAAAGTAGAAATGGATTCTGATTCTCTTACAGTCTGTGGTAAAGAGTTCCACAGACGGACAGACTGGACAGTGAAAGATTGTGAATAAAATTGTGAAGAATGAGAAGGGAAAGAAAGTTGTAGTTTACGAGACGACCGCAAATTATCCTGGCCATTGGTGGAATGCAGAAATTGAAAACGTTCCTTGAGGTAAAATGGAGTTCGGGGGTTAAATAGTACCGAATAAAGTAAAGTAAGGACATGAAGATCACGACGGAGACGAATAGGAAGCCACTTCAGTTGTGTTCGGAACTTGGAAACATGGTCATACTTCCTTAGTCCAAAAATAATACGAATACAAAAATTTTGTAGACGTTCAAGCTTATCAAGGAACTTTTCATTGAGGTCGAGAAAACAGCAGTCAGCATAATCTAGAATTGGTTGGAGCAAGGTCTGAACGAGAGCGACTTTGGTGGGCATCGGTAAAAAGTTGCGTAGTCGGTTGAGTGAACTTGCAGATGCAAACATTCTCCTGCTTACCTCACTGATATGCTTGTCCCAAGTCAATGAATTATCCATTAGAACTCCTAAATTCTTTACAAGTTTACTGAACGGAATTTGGACACCGTCAAACACAACTGAAGGCAGTGTTCCCCAACTAATCCTAGAGATCAACCGGGGGCTGCCAACAATCATAACCTGTGTTTTGACAGGGTTAACCTTGAGCCCAAAAGATTTACTCCACTCCAAAATGCGGCGTAGGTCGGAGTTTACTGCGAGGATTACATTTTCAAGATCATCAAGACCACCCTGCCGATATAGTTGAAGATCGTCTGCATAGAGATGGTAAGAAGATGTGAGATCAGTGGTGATAGAATTTATGAAGATAGCAAAGAGAAGAGGAGACAAGACGCCACCCTGCGGCACACCAGCTCCAACCTCGCACCACATTGAGAAGGAATTCTCAACAATGATGCGTTGTCGACGCCCGTGAAGGTAACTATGAAACCAGTCAATTACCGTTGGAGATATGTTAAGGGAACGCAATATGCCAATAAGAATGTCAAAGTCTACTGTGTTAAAAGCATTACTGAAGTCCAGTAACGTCAGAACCGTAAGATGCCTATTATCCATACCATGGCGGATATCATCGGTAATTTTTACTAGAGCTGTAGTTGTGCTGTGGCCAGGACGAAAGCCAGATTGGAAAGGGTTAAGGAGATTGGATTTAGTAAGGAAGAGACTGAGCTGTTCATGAACAGCACGCTCCAATACCTTGGATAAAAAGGGAGTATTGAGATAGGCCGGTAATCAGTAAAGGACGATGGATTAGGTTTCTTAGGAAGGGGAATCACTTGAGCATCTCTCCACGTAGCAGGAAAAGTGCTAGTGCTTAAGGAGTGGTTTAGGATTCGCGTGATAATAGGAGCAAGAATGTCAAGTAGAGGGATTATCATTTTTCGGCTAACATTATCACTGCCCACAGCATTTGAAGCAATGCTTAGTACGTTTCTCTTAACATCACAATCGGATAATTGACTAAAGACAAAAGACGAGAAGTCAGGAACTGGAAGGGACGATAGATAATTTAAAGTTTGTACTTTTGTTGAATCATCTATAGATGCAGACGAAGAGAAGTGTTTGTTTAAGGACTCGAAGTTAATATCTTTCGGGATAGGACCATTGCGAGTTCTTCCAATTCCAATAGACTGAAGGAATTTCCAGACTTTAGCTGGAAAGTTCATTTTCATTTCATATCAATAAAAAAATTCTACTGAAGACTTGGCTGTATGGGTCTACCCAGAATGGGTGAAGAAAACAACAACAATAACATACAATTTCAAAAAAGAAAACTGTCATCTGTCAGTGTCTCCGGTTGACGTACGCGTTCTATTTTGTTTTCAACAACCTATGGTTTTCTTGTGTATTATAAAAGTATTTCAGCCTTAACTTATCATAATTAAATGTTTAAAAGTGCGTAATTGTATAGCAGTACTATTAAAAATCAACATTTTAATGTTATACTGACATTTTACACATAAACCAAAGTCCTTACTTCTTCACTAGAAACATTGAGAAATCTCACTCAAAATGGGTGGTAAAGCTGAAAAAGGTACTCCAAAGTACATAGCGAACAAGATCAAAGCTAAGGGCCTTCAGAAACTGCGATGGTACTGCCAGATGTGTCAGAAACAGTGTCGAGATGAGAATGGTTTTAAATGCCATACGATGTCCGAATCGCATCAAAGACAGTTGTTACTGTTCGCTGATAATGCTTCTAAGTATATTGATGAGTTCTCCAGAGAGTTTGCTGATGGTTATGTCGAGTTATTGAAGCGGCAGTTCGGTACGAAGCGTGTAAATGCCAACAAAGTGTATCAGGAGTATATATCACACAGGTAGAGTATTGTTTGTTTTCTACAATACTGGTGGAGTTTTCTTATTTCTATATCCTACACAAATCTAATATTGGTTATTTGATATAATTTCGAGACTTAACTACAAAGTTATTTAAAAATTTACATATTAAACTTTAGTGACATAGGTATTGTCTATCGATGACTATTGGAGGCCTGTACGCCAGGCCTTTGCCTAGTTTAGACTCCAGCCCTCTCACAACCTATTGTAAATAGCTATGCATTTAAATATGTTTTATACCAATGTTGTTATTCCAGATTGTGAAAGGAAAATAAAGATTTTTATTATTATTTTATTATTATTATGACCATGAATACTGAAAAGTGTTCAAAACGTCTTGTTATTAATCCCTCGATCGTGAGTTATTCCAGACACAATTGAAATCAATTGTTATCGCGGCACGCGCGTGCCTCCTGGGGGTTGAGGGATTAATACCAATAATGATTAGTTAAATCCGTAATCATTCATTTTATTCTGTCTAAATGTACCCAAAGTAGTTGTCACAAAAATATCAAAGAAAGAGTTATAAAATAAAATAGCCTTTATTTGCTCTGAATTTTACAATTAGTGATGATTAATATATTCAAATAATGTCTCTTAATTCAGAGTGCCTGTCAGCAAAGGCCTCCTCTAAATCTTTCCAATAAGAGATTAAAAAATATTTTTAACCGTTAGACGACCTCCGTGGCGGAGTGGCGTACACACCGGTTTTCAAGGTGTCGCCTGCTCTGAGGTCCCAGGTTCGATTCCCGGACGGGTCAATGTAGAAAAAAATGTGTTTTTCTACATTTTCTCAGGTCTGGGTGTTTGTGGTACCTTCGTTGTTTCTGGTTTCCAAAATACGAATGCTTTAAATAGTTATTCAAATTGGGATCAGAACAATGTATGTGATGTTGTCCACATTTATATATTTATTTATAGACAATCGGTTATTCCAGACACAATTAAAATCAATTGTTATTGCAAAAGCCGGCTGTCACTTGTGATTTGAAGCGTTAAATAAATTAACAACTTCCATGGCCAATTGGCATTCTAGTTTTTAAGGAGTCCCCAGCTCCAAGGTCTCAAATTCGATTCCAGGGTCACCATAAAAAAATACATTTTCTTAAATAATCTCAGGTCTGGGTGTTTGTAGTACCTTTGTCCTCAAAATGTGATGCTTCAATAGTTGTCTACCTTTAGTTGCTTTTACGACACCTATAGGGAGAGAAGAGTGGGTTCTGTTTTTATGACCATTTGGATCAGTGGTAGTATACGCTGTTTCTGAGCCATGGGGCGCGGGTTCCAGCACAGTACAAATATTCGGGGTCTGGGTGTTTTCTATGTATTATAAGTATATTGTATTTAAAAAATATATAAGTAAGCTTATCGGTTGTCTAGTAGCCAACACGACAAGCTTCATAGTAGCAACTTAGTTTGGGACTAGATGGCTCTGTGTGGCCCAGAGTGGCGGTCTGAAAATATTTATGTAGGTACAGACACCACGCTGCATTTGTTAATAGTGCTAACATTACAGAGACCACCTCCACATGAATGCCACCCAATGGGAGACTCTAACAGAGTTCGTGAAATGGCTCGGACGAGAGGGGAAGTGTGTGGTCGATGAAACAGAGAAAGGCTGGTTCGTAGCTTACATCGATAGGGACCCAGCAGCGGTCGCTGCGCTGGAGGCTAAGGCTAAGAAGGAGAAAATGGATAAAGATGATCAGGTTCGATTAAGTAGACTTGTAATAAAACTGACATAGTATAAGTAGTGGCCAATAATCATACTTTATATAATGTTTTAATTAACGCCCCGTTGGTCTAGTGGTTTAAAAACCAAGCCAAGATCTCGGGGTCCCGGGTTCGATCCCCTGGTCGGGCAACCAAAAGTTCTAAATTTACGAATATTGCTAAAGTTTATGATCACCAACCAGCATTTGGCAAGCGTGGTGATTATGCCTGCACCCATCGTTGCTGTGGTAACTAGAATTCAAAGATGGAGGCCTTTTCCCTGCAGTGGGATGATTATAGGCTGTTACTTATATGATATTTTAGCAACTAAATTTAAATTATAATATCAGTATATAAACTTGAAAAATTATGTCTCAGGCGGGACTTGCTGGCTTATAGCGATAAGATTGTGCTTGAAAACTTGACGTAGTGTCTCGGTGGCTTAATAAGTAAAGCGCCGCGCCCCTGTATGCATGGAGATGCAAGTTGTAGTCCCGTTCGTGACATAATCTTGGCCTGGTATTTGAACTACTTGACTGAGATATATGTTTTTATAAAAATAATATTTTTATTTTCACAGGAGAGAATGCTGGAATTCATCCAGAAGCAAGTGGAGCGAGCTAAAGAGCAAGGCTCCACGTCAGAGCAGCCCACATACTCAGAGTTCAAGCGGGAAAGCAGTCAGGAGAGGGTCACCCTCAGCCTGAACTTGAAGAGGAAGCCTGAAGGTATCATCGTCTGTAGTCCAAACTGGTCCACCGCTAGACAGGGCGTAACCCGGGCATAGGGCCTTGCGGGGTGCCAAGCGATTACCTTAATCTATACTAATATTATAAAGCTGAAGAGTTTGTTTGTTTGTTTATTTGAACGCACTAATCTCAGGAAGTACTGGTTCGAATTGAAAAATTATTTTTGTGATGGATAGTACATTTATCGAGGAAGGTTTTAGGCTTTATGACATCACGCTGCGACCAATAGGAGCGAAGCATCAGTGAAAAATGTTGCAAAAATAATCGCCATCATAATAACAGAAGTTGACGCGTACGAAGTCGCGGGCAACAGCTAGTAATCAAAATAAAGCCTTTATTTCTGAAATATTAACAATATACTGTGATACACATAATATAAAATGTCTCCTAATTCGGCATGCCTTACGCTAAAGGCCTCCGACTCTTTCCACTGCTTTCTGTCTGCCGATACTCTTATCCAGAGGGGTTCCAATGTCATTTAGGTCAACCTGCCATTTTATTGCTTTACGTCTAGTGCCTTGGGTACCAAATTGTCACCTGTCTGCTACACATTTCCTTTTTGCATTGGAACTGATCGGAGCATCAGTGCAATCCAGTGATTATGATTTTATAACGGGTGTAAAAAAACCAAACGCAGATCCGAAAACCACGTATTGTCCCCATCATTAGTATAATTTTTATTTCTTTTTAGGACCATACCTGGGAAACAGCTGGTTCCGAAGATATTCAGGGTCAAAGTCACAATTTTGTTTTCCATTTTATTACAAAAAACTGTTGCCAAAGGATCTCCAGCGCAGCGGCCTACGCTACGGCTGCTATACATTGAGCGCTACGAATCATAATATTTTTTTGAGTCCCATAAATAAAAATCATTTCCCAGCTATAATATTTTGTAATATGGCTTGGTTTGCTTTTCAGATTGCGTAACTTCAGGGTCTGCGTTTAGTTATTTTACACCCTGTATATACCATCTGTCTAGTTTGATGTCAAGCTTTAGGCGTAAAAGCGTGACATCAAACTGGACCGATTTTGATAAATTTTGTATTTTTCCCTGTAGTGTAAGATAAGAAGGTATTACTTGCTATCTTTAATCCCACTGCAACAGAGTCGCTTGCAATAAGCTAGCTTATTTATGTATCTGTTGGTATGTTTCAGACAAAAAACATGAAATAATGCAGACCATATCCCTAAAACTGAAAGGGAAAGACGAAATAGCTAGTAAGAGTAAAGAGGACAGAGAATCATCAAGCAAGAAGCAGAAGACTGAAGAAAGCAAAAGCAGGTCGGCGCTAGAAGAGTTAATTGAGACGGAGGAACGTGCGAAAGAGAGAGCTAACAGGTGAGAATTTTATTTATTAGTAACACCTCATTGGTCTAGTGGTTTAAATACAAGATCTCGGGGTCCCGGGTTCGATCCCCGGGTCGGGCAAACAAAAGTTGCGAATTTTCGAACATCGCTCGGGTATGTGATCACCAACCCGCATTTGGCAAGCGTGGTGATTATGCCCGTACCCATAATTGCTGTGGTAACTTGAATTCAATGATGGAGGCCTTTTCCCTGCTGTGGGATGCCTATAGGCTGTTACTTACTTTATTTATTTATTTCATAATATCCCTAACATCTATTATGACAGACATATCCAATATGCGATAGAGGGGGCAGGCTTAGGACCATAAAAATTGAAAACTATGCGAAAAATATTTTCGGGTAAAAATTTATCAAAATGTCACCTGTCAAAATGTCACATGCCTTAATAAATTTGTCCACACAATATCTTAATTGATTAGAGCAATCGTTCGGTAATCGTAAGTGTATAGGTTCAACTCCCACCTAAGGTTGAAATATTTATTAATACATAATTATATACATAATAGGGGTTAAAGTATGAAATTGCCGATTATTTTCCCACTTTTTATTTTGTTTATAGCTCTTAATTATAGTCATATTATTGCGTAATTCTTTTTGTATTGTATCAAAAACTACATAAAGTAACTTTTGACTAAAAAAAAAATGCAATACTAGTGCCTATTACTTCAAAGGAAGTCGTTGAAAAGACCCCTTACAATGTGTCAGCTGACCTTCTTGCTTCAATTAAGTATTTGTATTATATACTTTGATTTTCAGAAATTTAAATACTATAATGCGTAGCTTTATAACCATCTAACTTTCACCTTTAATTGCATCGAAAACGGTTCAGGCGTTTTTAAAAAAACTAAAAAATTGTTAGTATGGAAAAATGACTTTTCTCGATTTCGTCCATACAAAACGGCAATTTCATACTTTAACCCCTAATACATACATACATACATATCACGCCTCCTTCCCAACGGGGTAGGCAGAGACCAAGGCCTTCCACTTACTACGATCCTGGCATACATCTTTCGCTTCTTCCACATTCATCAATCTTTTCATGCATGCTCGTCGGTTTAGAGTACTCTTGACCTAACCTTTCTTCGAAACATCCCCGATTTGATGTGGTAAGTTCGTCTAGGCCTCCCTCTTCCAACGTTCCCCTTCACACTCGTCTTATAGATCTGTCTAGTCATTCTTCTCTCATTCATCCTCTCTACATGCCCAAACCATCTGAGCATCCCTTTCTCAATCCATGTGACAATATCTTCTTTTACTCCACAACGTTCTCTTATCACACTATTTCTTATCCTGTCACTCAATTAAAAATCAAAATATTTATTCAAGTATATGCAATTTGTTACAGAAAAGATTACTGGCTCACCGAAGGTATAATCGTCAAGATTGTGACCAAATCTCTCGGGGACAAGTTTTACAAGAAGAAGGGTGTTATCGAAAAGGTTGTAGAGAAATATGGCGCCCAAATCAAACTGGCGGATGAGAAAGTTAGATTGAAACTTGATCAGGTGAGTGTTATCTTATTTCTGCCACCTTTACTGTTTGGTGTAGTAGCACTATAGCCGCCTACTACGCGAGGGTTCCGGGATCGATGCTCGCTCGGGTTAGTGTAAAACCACAGTCCGTATCTTCAGGAGGGAGCCCCCCCCTACCTCCTGAAAATACCTCTAACATTATCACGTGACTAATACCTCTAACAATATCACGTGACTAATTGTAAAACCTAGTCTAATCAGTTAAGGCCTCCAGCTCTCGTTCTGCTGCTTTCATTTTTGATGACTTCATCTTCATAACCTGCCAGACCGCCATACTCGTCGCCATCTTTGCCACGATTGTCAACTTTCTATGATCTAATTTGACTTTGTTTCTGATGCATACCACAGATTACCACACTTGTAAAATAACTACTCTTCCACTTTCGCGTTTTGTATTTGTGAACGTTAGTTGGACTTAAATTTTTCCGCACTTAGCCTCTTGAGTTGGGCCTTTGTACGTGATTAAAATTTATGTTTTATTCAAACCATTTTAGGTCAGTCCAGAAACTCACTAGGCCTCGTATATCTTTGAGTGCCTCTTGTATGGACTGAGGTTCCTTAAGGAATTCTGTCCGTTGTGTACTTACGCTTTTACACTGTGCTATCACATGCTCTGGTGTTTCCTCCTCAAGCAGACATCCCCTACAAAGAGGACTATCTGTTATTTTTTCTATCCTGGTGTAGAATTTTGCGAGACAGGGTTTTGTTTATGGTTTCTAGAGCTAGTTTGCTTCGCCTGCAATCCTTTAGCTCCGCCCACTGCTTTCTATGAAGTTGTTCTGTCCTAACTCATATCCAGGTCTTGACCTGATTGAACGGTATTGGAACGACTGGTTCCGATCCTATCAATTTCGTTGCGGATCCCCTGTTTGCTAGCATGTCCGCCGCGTCGTTTCCCAATGACCCGCTGTTGCTGCGTATCCATTGTACGGTTACTTTGTTGTGTTTTGCTAGTTTTTCAAGCTCCTTGTGACATTCTAGTAGGGGTCCACTGTTGAAGTGGTTCCTTTTTAGAGCTTGTAAAACTGAGGCGCTGTCAGATACTATGAGTATTGATAGGTCTCTCACGTTTCTAGCTATTGCCTGTGATGCTGCTCTTGATATCCCCACACATTCTGCCTATTCGAACGTTAACGGGGAATCAAACGCGATCATATCTTATTTGGAGGTAGATTTATGTGAGTTTACTTTGAGGAGCGAGTGCATCGCTGTCTCCAGCCAGCCTGTGACCATGGTCGGTGCAACCCGATCGAAACGTCAGGCAAAATAATAGATCGCTTTTAATTCCCCATTAACGTTAAAATAACCTAATATTATACTTTATTTGATATTTTAGCAATTAAATTGCAATTATAATATCAGTATATAAACTTGAAAAATTATGTCTCAGGCGGGCCTCGGACCCGCATCTCCTCGCATGCCGGGCGGGCGCTATACCATTCAAGCCACCGAGACCCTGCGACTCAGCGCGAATTTTTCAAGTATATTCTTAACGCTGTAAGCCAGCGTTGCTTTATCAAATGTTAGGAATTTGCACCCTTAACACCCGAAAGAAACAAAGCAAACTCCTCGCAATCCGGGCGCGGCGCAAATTCATAATTTTTCAAGTTTATATACTGATATTATAATTGCAATTAAGTTGAAGAGTTTGTTTGTTTACTATAACAATTCAATCGTGAGTTATTCCAGACACAATTGAAATCAATTGTTATCGTGGCACCCGAGTGCCTCCTGGGGGTTGAGGGATTAAACGCGCTAATCTCAGGAAGTACTGGTTCGAATTGGAAAATTCTTTTTGTGTTAGATAGTCCATTTATCGAGGAAGGCTTCAGGCTATACAACATTAAGCTGCGACCAATACGAGCGAAGCATCAGTGAAAAATGTTGCAAAAATAATCGCGATCATAATAACAGAAATTGACGCGGACGAAGTCGCGGGCAACAGCTAGTATCAAATAAAGTTGCTACTATATTATTTTTTCCTTCTAGAACCATCTAGAGACAGTGATCCCGTCTCCCGGCCGAGCCGTGCGTTTCGTGAACGGCGCCTACCGCGGCCACACGGGCCTTCTTAAGGCCATTGACACTGACAACTACTGCTGTCAAGTCGAGGTAAGTTTACTGTCAATGTGGCATTTTTACTATCTAAATAGTATAAAATAAGACCGGCCAAGTGCGAGTCGGACTCGCGCACGAAGGGTTCCGTACCAAAAAGGCTAAAAAAACGGTTTGTTGTATGGGAGCCCCCCCCCTTAAATATTTATTTTATTTTGTTTTTGGTGTTTGTTGTTATTGCGGCAACAGAAATACACAATTTGTGAAAATTCCAACTGTCTAGCTGTAGCTATCGCGGCTCTTGAGATACAGCCTGGTGACAGAGCGACGGACAGACGGACAGACAGCGAAGTCTTAGTAATAGGGTCCCGTTTTTACCCTTTGGGTACGGATCCCTAAAAACGGACTATACTATCTATACTCGGTGCTTTTTGAACCACCTGAAAAACGAAGTCCACGTTAAAGTCCACGTTATTGTACCATTATGTTTAACATCATGGCAGTGTTATGTTCTTTTTTTATTGAAACTTGAAAATTTTTTTCTCAGGCGGAACTCGAACCCGCATCTCCTCGCAAAAAAATAAATATTCAAGTTTATATATACTGATATTATAAAAGTAAGTAAGTAACAGCCTATAATCATCCCACTGCAGGGAGAAGGCCTCCATCATTGAATTCTAGTTACCACTGCAATGATGGGAACTGGCATAATCACCACGCTTGCCAAATGCGGGTTGGTGATCACAAACCCGAGCAACGTTCGAAAATGCGAAACTATTTGTTGCCCGACCCGGGGATCGAACCTGGGACCCCGAGATCTTGGCCCGGTATTTAAACCACTAGACCAACGGGGCGTTATATTATAATTGCAATTTAATTGCTAAAATATCAAATAAAGTATACAAAATTTAATATTTTTAAGCTAAAAATAAATAACACGCGATACGAAGTTCCCGGGGTTTGATACTTGAAAATATATTCTAGGTTTTTTTTATTAATTGGTTGGAGCAGTTACCTAGTAAGCGGAAAGTTGTAGGTTCAAGTCCCATCTAAAGCAGTCGAAATTTTTATTAAAGGAATTGTAGTTTCAGTGTACAGACAACGGCAGGTCAACCTACCCAAAAAGTTAAAGGTCATTGAATTGATTTTCAACTTTAAGTCCAACGTGTAGAGATCAATATGAATTGAGAAAATTTGACGTTTTGTGGTACATCTTTACTCACTTATCTACAAGAATGAGTGCGGGTCTAGTTTGAGTAATTAACTAATTAGTACTCGTATTAAAGATAATATTGGGCTGATATCTTTTATATTCTAAGGTTTAAGTGTTATAATATTAATTATTCAGGGTTCACTCAAGTCGATAACTAGGGGTCACTCTAGTCGATACCTAGGGGTCAGTCTAGTCGATAACTAGGGGTCACTCTAGTCGATACCTAGGGGTCACTAGTCGATACCTAGGGGTCACTCTAGTCGATATTTAGGGGTCACTCTTGTCGATACCTACGGGTCACTTTTGTCGATACCTAAGGGTCACTCTTGTCGATACCTACGGGTCACTCTAGTCGATACCTAAGGGTCACTCTAGTCGATGCCTAGGGGTCACTCTAGTCGATAACTAGGGGTCAATCTAGGCGATACCTAGGGGTCACTCTAGTCGATACTTAGGGGTCACTCTTGTGGATACCTACGGGTCACTCTAGTCGATACCTAAGGGTCACTTTTGTCGATGCCTAGGGGTCACTCTAGTCGATACCTAGGGGTCACTCAAGTCGATAACTAGGGGTCACTCTAGTCGATAACTAGGGGTCACTCTAGTCGATACCTAGGGGTCACTCTAGTCGATACCTAGAGGTCACTAGACGATATAATTATACAGGATGTAAAAAACACAAACACCGACCCTGAAGCTACGCAATCTGAACATCAAACCAAGTCTTTAAAGGACATTATCGTTGGGAAATGATTTTAATTTTTGGGACTCGAAAAAATATGGTAATTCATAGCGCGCAATGTATAGCGACACGGCCGCTGCGCTGGTGATGGCTGCTTAGTTCAAATACGTCCGCGTTAGGCCGTACATAGCGTTTTGTAATTAAAAAGGCCTTAATAAGAACGTAATTTTTTTTTTTAATATATGTAAGAAGAAAAGTTTTTAAGTAACATATTGCAACAGTTTTTGTTATAAAATGAAAAACAAAACTGCAGCTTCCCAGGTATGGTCCTGAAGAAAGAATTATACTAGTGATGGGGACAATACGTGGTTTTCGGATCTGCGTTTGGTTTTTTTACAACCGTTATACTATTTATTTTCTTTACTTACTGTTATGTTTTGTAAGTAAAAATATAGTGCATTTAATTATATTTTTACATTTGTTTCAGATCTCCGAAGGTCCCTTGACGGGAAGAGTCGTGAAAGGAGTTCAGTATGAAGACATAAGCAAAATGGCGAGCTAACATTAACAAATAATTAATTTTTAAAATTAGATTATTAAATATACATTTTAAGAAACTTTTGTGTTACTCATTTCTTTGTATTGTATACGTGCAATGTAGAGGTAATATTTGGGGGTCAGTTATAACCAGAATAGGGTATTTCCCTATTTTGGGGAAAAATTAAAGCATTGATCTAATCGAATACTTTGGGTCCGCACTAGTCGACACTTAGGGGCCGCTATAGTCGATACCTAGGGGTCGCTTTACGGTCGGTCCTAATAACCTATCTATCTTCAGTTTTGGCATATCAGAGATAGAAAACAACTTCTATCTTTGTTTCTCTGGATGGAAAAATCAGAGATAGAAACTGTTTCCTATCTCCGAAATGTCGAAACTGGCGATAGATAGATTATTGGGACCGGCCGCTAGTCGATACCTAGGAGTCGCAATAGTAGATACCTAGGGGTCGCTCAAGTCGATACCTTGGGGTCACTCTAGTCGATACCTAGGACTCGCAATAGTAGATACCTAGGGGCCGCTATAGTCGATTCTTAGTGTCAATACCTGGAGGAGACTATACAGGCTGAAATTTGAATCACCTTCCTTTAAAACAATAATCTACGAGACAAAAAAAATGATGTATTTTTTCTTAGAAAGTGCAAAAATGCAAGGTAAAGCACTTCGAAAATGTCCGCCTAATATCTAAAACTTTTGGTCCGGCCTCCTAGCAACACTTTTTTTACGCGATGCGCATCTCACTCATTCATTACGATACTATTTATATGTTTTTGATTTTCCCTTCATGACTTAGGAACGTATAAATTTAAACTACCTTGTGAAAATTCTTTTCCGGTGAAAACTTGAACTACATTTTTTACTTCTTCCATGGGCTCTAACTACGATTCTGAACGCCTATAATTTTTTTTGAAGTTGATAAAAGAGTCATCCTGTAGTTGATACCTAGGGACTGTTCTAGTCAATACCTAGAGGCCGGCCTAATATCTTTACAGGTATTACGACCTCAATAAATACCGGGGCAGTCGAACATTTAGATATTCTAAAACAGGTGATAAAGAGACACTTTGGCCGCAGCCACAAAACCGTAAGGGCCTTTTTATTGTCAAGCGGGTACATATGCGGGTGGCGCGCATTTCGAGTACATTGCTAGCTTTGACAGATCAAAGGTGCCCAGTATCACCTATCAAATATAACCTGCAATGTAGGTAAAATGCGTGCCACCCGCAATGCGGCTACGCGTGACAATAAGAGACTTGCCACACACTGTTGACGCTGGTGGCGGCTTCACGCTTCTTACATAAAGCCTCTCGTGGCGGCGTTTTGTGGCCGTGGCCGTAGTTTATTTTTTATTTATTTATTTATAGGAGCTGCCCTAATATCGATATTTAATTAAGAGGATGTTCTATTAATGAAGCGTCTGTCATGACTTCTTTCCTTTTAATATAGAGAGCAATATTATTGTGCTATCCCAAATATTTAGAACACCAACAAGGTCGCGAAATAAAAGTAAATTTTTTGTAATTTTTATATTAAACTTAAGTTTATTCATTCTCTTGGCTGCGCAGACGAGCAGCGGCGTTGGTCACCCTGATGCTGAGCTGCTGGGCGCGTTCCACGATCACCTTCCGCTTTTTGGAGGAGACACCGTGAGCGATTTCTGCGCAGTATTTCCTGTTTTGCATCATCAGGATTTCCAACTCGCGGACATTGTGGACTAAGACCTGCATTATAAATGATTAAGTTATGACAATAAGACTGGCTATGGAGTCCATAATTTGAGTTAAGTTAGTTAAAATTAAAAAGTTGCTAGTGGCTCAAAACATTGCAGATTTGTATTTGCACTAGTGAAAGTCTTGCCAAGTACCGTATCATCATCATCTCCGCCAAATGACGACCACAGCTGGACATAGGCCTCCCCCAAGGAAATCCCGCCTGCCAAGCATTGCAATTAAGGCAAACCTCCCCCTATGAGTATGGTATGGGGCGGCCGAAATGGAATTGCCTAAATGAATTAGCACTTTTCTGAAGTCTTGTTATTATAATTCACATTGGCATCTTCACCATCATCAAAGGCCTGGCAGTACGCATGTAGTCGCCTCTACGACATTTATAAAATACTACAAATAATAATAAATAAATAATAATAATAAATGTGGACAACATCACATACATTGTTCTGATCCCAATTTGAATAACTATTTAAAGCATTCGTATTTTGGAAACCAGGGACAACGAAGGTACCACAAACACCCAGACCCGAGAAAATGTAGAAAAACACATTTTTTCTACATTGACCCGTCCGGGAATCGAACCCGGGACCTTGGAGCAAGGGACACCTTGAAAACCGGTGTGTACGCCACTCCGCCACGGAGGTCGTCGTTACAAATAGGATTGATTTTTTTATCAAACTAGTTACCTTTTGTTTTCCAAAAAACTTATTTCCGTGAGATAATACTTTGCCTTTGAGACTATTTGAACAACTAAAACTACAAAAACAGTTTTGTTTCCTTATAATATTATAAACGTTAAATAGTATAATGACTACTGACATGTTGGATAAATATTTTTTCCAACAATTGATCGAGCTAAAAACCGACACCGTTTTTAAAATAATTATTTCAAAACATTCTCACCTTACGGAAACCATTGGGTAGCATGTGACGGGTCTTCTTGTTTGAACCGTAACCAATGCTGGGCATCAGGTACTGTCCCTTGAAACGTCTGCGCACTCTGTTGTCAATACCTGAAAAATTATAAGCAAATAAATCAATACATTACATTCGCTAACATAATAATTCCTGTCAAATAAGAATTAGCTTAATCATAACAATAAATGCATGGTAACAAGAAAAATTTGCTGTAAATTTAGATTTAGCTTAGGCTAAAAAAAAATAATACCTGTTAATGTCGATTTTTTAAAGTTATAAGTTGTTACCAGACATTTATTATTGGAGGTTCAGTCTGATAGGAAAAAATATGCAGGCATGTTTACAAACGACAGTAAAAATGTATTTAAAAAATACACAGCGTTTAATTTATAAAAACTTATCACACGTTGGTAATATTAAAAAATAAAAATGTATCAACTGCTATGATCCTACAGCGAAATCAATCTGTAAGGAATAGGGTTCAGTTGAATTGCTTTAGCAAGGTAACAAATTGTAATTATCATATTAAGAATGTATAACACAGAGTGCCCTTGCATAATACTGCTAAATAATCACTAATTCTCAGACCATACTAGAAACATAACCTCGTGAGTAGAGGTTAAGTTTTGATAAATAAAGTCATAATTATCTACATAGTTTCATAGTTATAAGATAGAATGCTTTGAATAAATGAGAATTAGCGATGATTTAATGCCAGTTCGTAGAAAATTAATCACAATTTAGGGAAAAAATAATGATAGAAAAAAGTTTACTAAAATCTTACCTCTAGGTTTACGCCAGTTACGCTTAAGTTTGTCATAGCGATCAGATTGATGGCGAATAAACCTTTTCGTCCTCTTTTTAACGATTGTCGGTCTGTAAACTGGTCTGATAGCCATTTTGACTGTTTCTTTCTGAAACGCGGCAGTGAACCACGCGGTGACACGGCCGCACGAAAAGGAAAAAGAATAGACAATCTGCGGCCATTGCTAGAGTGAAAGTGTGTTTTCATTTACAGAACAAAACGAATGATTTTTAGAGCAAAGTAAACATTCATTTTTAGTTTTTTTCAAACTGTTACTCTTTTACGAAAACTTGTACGAAAATTATGTTTAATATCTAAAGGTTCCCTGTTACTCGTTTCAAATAGTAATTATTATTGCTTTTTGACTTTAATGAAAATAAGGATTTAGTTTTTACATTTCTCAGCATGAGCAAAGTGACAAATTTGTTGAACGTATTACCTCTTTTGGTTGATATTGTAAGATTACGAAATCGCAATATACTACCTGAATTAATTTTTTGAAATCTGTAATAAAATAATGATTTGTCTACAGGAGCCTTAAATATGTGTATGGTAGCTATAAGTAATATTTATGACAGTTCTATGTTTACGAGAACAAACCAATTTCTCTATGCCACAGACGCCAAATGTCGCCATCGATCAATGACATTTTGTGAAGTTGAATTTATTGATATAAAGCGTTAATGTAAATAATAAACAATTTTATCATAAAAGTCGGCTTCCAGTCGATATGTATGCCAAGGGCAAAGGCTCTACGGTGCCTTCGGACGCTCAGGCTCGTGAAAAGTTAGCGTTGTATGTGTATGAGTACCTACTTCATGTCGGAGCAACCAAAGCCGCACAGACGTTCCTCTCAGAAATCCGATGGGAGAAGAATATAACGCTCGGGGAGCCGCCCGGGTTCCTACATTCGTGGTGGTGCGTATTCTGGGACCTGTACTGCGCGGCTCCCGAACGCCGAGATACTTGCGAACACTCGTCAGAAGCTAAAGCGTTTCATGATTACGGCTTTGTCAATTCTGGGTATGGTGTCAACGGAATCGGTCACAACGCGGGCCCCGCGCCGCCAAACGATGGTACGTACAATTCAACCCATTTACGCGGCTTTATTTGTGTGTTTTTACGACTTTCTGTTACTAGGCCGTGTCGGTACTTATCGCGGTATGTAAATAAAATACCGCGTTTTGGCCTAAAAATGTCTATGTAAACATAGATTATTGGCAAAAAATTTATAATATAAGTAAATTGTTCTATGTCTTATTAATTTACGCCGTAATTCGTGCTAAAAATGCTTTTTTCTAGTTAGCATGCCATACCTATCTAAAGGTTGAAATTCAACATGTAGGTCACCCAGACTAGCTGTAAATAAGTCTATTTCCTGCTAACAGTACTGGTTCTATGATGATTTCAATCATGGGCTAATTTATAAGTAGTCAGTTCAAATAATCATACAACCTGAGAACTGGGTGACTAAATACCAGTGAATAAGGCATAATAAGTATTACTACTCCATTGTTTTGCTCTAACAGCTAAATAGGTACTCAATCCCTCAACCCCCAGGAGGCACTCGGGTGCCACGATAACAATTGATTTCAATTGTGTCTAGAATAACTCACGATCGAGGGATTAAATAGTATCAAAATTATATTGGGGGTCTGTTTTTTTTTCTATATGGTTATAAAGTTTAGATGCTAGCACAATACTAGAGTTATTAATTCGGGGTTTATACCATGTACCTTATTTATTATGAGTTTATAATTATGAATGAATAAATAACTCTTGTGATAGTGACCATGAAAGTTTAAATCAGTATATTGCTAGCACAATAATCTGTTAAAATCAGTTTTATTTCTGCAAATAGGCCCCAGGAGGCGCTCTTACACATCTCTGAACCTTATGCACATGTTATTTAGTGGAGAATTATCTGTTTTATTTACAAGTTGACCACATAGTACACAGTAGATTTTAGATGTCACTTGCTCCAAGGTCCCAATTTCCTGTCATGGACAATGTAGAATAGAAATAATTTTTATTTATTTTCTTGGGGTCTAGGTGTCCGTGGCACCTTACAGTTTCCACAAAGACAAGTGCTTTATATTGTTACTTACTTGTAAAAACTGTCTTGCTTAAACAATATTCTATAAAAGTGAGCAAATTTTATTCTAAAGAAAATTGACCACTTCCTCCGTGTTTCTTCTGAGCAACACATTGCAACCAAATTATGATAAATAACAAGTAAAACTTTAGTAAGAAAGAAAGAAAGAAAGAAACATTTATTTGACACACATTAAACAACCACACAGAAACATTACAAATAAAAAAGTGTCAAAAAGGACTCCCGCTCAGCATATGTCGAGGCAGCTTAAGGCGTGCCACGACGCTGATATTCTGCGGGAGCCTATAATTTAAATAAATAAAATAATAAGATATAACCATAAAAATAGAAAAAATACATAATATAACAAGACAATAATTTGACTTCACAAGAAACACATACAAATAACTAAACAAAAATAAATAAATAAAAACAGAAAAAAGAGGAAAAAAAAACAGAAAAACAAAAAAAAAATACAACAAGCAACAAACTAAACAAATTAGTAAATATCTTCACACAAAACGTGGCTCATCATCAGGTAGATTTTGGATTCATTAAAACTTAGTAACAATCACTTGTCATAAAATAATTTTCTGCCAATTTTTATTTTTATTTTTTATTTTTATTTATTGAGAAAACCAACAGCGTATACAATAAATTTTAAATAAACATGTAGAATGCAAATGGTATGGCCAATAACAGGTGTCCCTAAATTACTAAAAGTACAAATGTTGTTGGAAGTAAGTACCCACAGTATGGATAAAATATAACCATAGAACAAACAAGCAACTCAAGGTTAAATTTTAAGAAGATGTTAATACTTAAGTATATTTCCAACTAAATTATAAAAAAACAGTAACTAATCAATAAATGTTTTTTTTATCAAATGTTCACCCGAATAAACAAAATGAAATTAAGGGATATGCCTGCGATTTGGTTTGTGTGTATAGGTGGATATATTGCATCTTTGGTGTAATAAGGGCAGAACTGCAGTTTTCTATATTTGACTGGTCCATAACATGTAATTAAATGGTTTTTTGGTGTAGAATTATACATTCTATGTATATTCTAAATCAACAGCAGTGTAGAAAAACTTACAATACAAACAAATCCATACTTAGAAGTACTATTAATGTAAAAAGATGTTTTCTTTTTCCACTAGCATCTGCCTGTGAATTTAAATGCATTTTATATTGAATGTTGATACTATCCATAAAACCACACATTTTGGGTTAGTTTGGGTCAAGAAGTAGTCCATGTAATAATATAATTCGATTCAATTTATTTATTCACCTTTTCATAGCATTTCATACCATCGTTTTGTTTCATCAAAATTTACAATTAAGTGTTACTTCAGCTAATACATTTTCTTTTCGAATTTTATCATTTGTTCAGGCGAAATATTATGAACAGATGGGTTGCAGAATCAGGAATTCAATTAAATAATAAACAATACTGGAGTCAAATTAATAAATAAAAATAATAAATAAATAAATATTTCAGACATGCCACAATGGGCCACACAGAGCCATCTAGTCCCAAATTAAGCTACTATTAAGTACCCTGTCGTATGGGGTACTAGACAACCGATAAACTTACTTATATACTTTTTTTTTGTAAATACATACATATATAATACATAGAAAACACCCAGACTAGTACAAACAGACATGTTTATGCACACAAATATTTGTACTGTGCGGGGATTGAACCCGCGACCCATGGCTCAGAAGCAGTGTTTACTACCGCTGATCCAAATGGTTGTTTCAAATTATGCGAACATATCTGAAACTTAACAGTTCATGTACACTAGGAATTATTTTAATTTAATTTACTGTTACTACTGTTACTGTTTATTTGTTACTGTTTATTTGTTACTGTTACTGTTTATTACACTGTTTTTTATTTTTTATTTATTGTGGTACTGAATAAATTTATTTCTATTCTATTATATTCTATTTATCAAAAATGTCTTAATGACATGTTGAAATGATTTTAAAATTAATTCTTTAAATTTGTATTGGTAAATTTTATCTAGACCCATTCAGTTGTTCTGGTGTAAAAAATTAGAATACTTAGTCACCATATTAAAATATTTCTGATGTAACCTTATAACATTTGACTGCAAACATAGACATAGTATATATTATTTAATTTAAGGCTGCAAATATCATCTAATATGATGTAAAAAACCAAATTTTTTCACATGGCCAGTTATATGTCGCCTGTTCCGGTGGCGGAATAGCAACAAAACTATTTATAAGTGTCAAGAAAAAAAAACAAATAATGTTGTATGAGAGTCAAAAAGCATGAGAATAATAAACAATTTGTAGACGCTTGTAGACTTTTCGGGAGGAGTTGTCCCCATTTTAATTGTGTCTGGAAAAAAAGTCTACAAGCGGATAACTCTTAGAAATCAATATTTGTAGTTAAGACAGGACAATGTCTGTTGGGTCCGCTAGTGTTCATATAAATACTATAGGTCTGAAACAAAATAAAATATACAAAATGCCCTATTTTGTAAAAAAGGCAGATGACCTAAATAGTCACATAAAAAACCAAAGTGCATCATTAGATAAGACTTTGCCTACAAAGAACATAAACCTGTTTTATACCGGTAGAAGAAAGGATCTAAGTAACAAAAAAAACAGTTATAATAATAAATAAACAAAGGGGACTAAAATTGTCACTAAAAAAAACCAGTTTATTTTTCGAGTGAATGTATTTTCACAAAGTTGATGACCAAAATTGTGTGAAACCAAAAAAATAGCACTTTTCTCAAATCATTATTTTTTCCAATGCTGTTAGCATTTCCTCATTCCTCATTCTAAACATGAGAGATGGGTGATGACCGAAATTGTCCCAAAAAAAAACATAAATTTTTTTGTTTCAAGTCATTGTATTTCTAAATCCTTCTGTTCGTTTATTAAGGCCGTAGGAATACAAAACGCCGTTTTTCTATTAGTCTTCCTTTTATTGACTCACTACAATCAACAGTATTACATTTTATTAACATAAAGAAAAATACTTCTACACACTTACATTATAACAACCGGAAGAGAACGAGAGACGCTTCTAACCATCGACTCATAGATTAACCATAAACCTTAGTGTTGCCACATAACAATCTAAGGCAAAAATCACTATATCTTAACACCTTCCATTCTTAATTCCAGGCATGGGCGGTGGCGGTATGCCGCCCGGTTTCTTCCCGAACTCGCCGCTTCGGCCTTCGCCGCCGGCGCCGCACCCCGGGCCTCAGCCGTCGCCGCACGGGCCCCAGCCCCAGCTGATGGGGGCTGGCCAGCCTTTCATAGGGCCGTGGTACTCCGGCGGCGGGCCGAGGGGCGCGGTCCGGATGGGGATGGGCAATGACTTCAATGGACCACCCGGTGAGTCAAACATTCATTTTAAGAGTTTGAGCATTTTGAAACATTTAAGACGCTGACTGCAGCCGATGATCTTGAGCAATGAATACGCCCATAAATTTATTCGTCTTTAAATTTCTTTGCAACGCGCCGCAGCTGTCACTGTCGATTCCCGTAGGAGTGACAGAGAAAAAACGCATGGAATAGAAGGGCCTAAGTGCCAAATAACAAAATTCGTTGTGCAATTTAAAATTGAAATTTTATTAAAAATCAAAATCAACCATTTGCTTAAGCAACATGTAATATACAATATAGCAAAATTTTACTGTCATTGTTATACGGACTGCTGAGAAAAATGGTAATTTATGTATTTTCAGAGGCTACTTTGAGATTATTTTCTATCGAGAAAAGTTTTTAGAATCGTGTTTTGGAAACAACCACCTGGTCAAAAATATGATCAATTACAACTACATAGAATTTGGCAACAATACTCGTACAAGCCATAGGCTTAAAGCAAAACAATCTTCATTGAGCTGAATTTGGCTCATGTCAGCGTCTTAATATATGTATACACACTGCGATAACGCCTTGTTGGTAGACCAAAACCACCAGGATTAAATACTGAGTCAAGATCTGAAGCCCCAGGTCGGACAATAAAATGTTTCGAATTGCTCGGGTTTGTGATCACCAACACACATTTTGCAAGTGTGGTGATTATGCCAGTATCCATCATTGCTGTGGTAACTTGGGCCTTCGCCGTCGCCTCACGGGCCCCGGCTCCAGCTGATGGGGGCTGGCCAGCCTTTCATAGGGCCGTGGTACTCCGGCGGCGGGCCGATGGGTGCGGTCCTGCTGCGATGGGCAACGACTTTAATGGACCACCCGGTGAGGTTGTTTTTAAATGATTGTGGAACTCTTTGGAACAGTTTGTTGTTATATCTCAGGGGGAACAACAC
The DNA here is from genome assembly GCA_949315895.1 of Anania crocealis. Classification (NCBI taxonomy): domain Eukaryota; kingdom Metazoa; phylum Arthropoda; class Insecta; order Lepidoptera; family Crambidae; genus Anania; species Anania crocealis. The sequence goes on from OX438875.1 coordinate 8,281,880, forward strand.
AATGAACAACCTTGAATTCTATTCACCACAGCAAAGACATGTTCAGGCATAATCACCACGCTTGCTAAATGTTGGATGTTGATCCTAAACCCGAGCAATGTTCGAAAATAAAAATTTTTTTAGTTGCAAATTTTGAATCCCCATTTCATCTCTCGATTTAACTCAAGATCAGATTTGGCCTAGTTTTTAAAGCAATAGACCAAGCTGTTAATTTATTTGTATTTATTTGTCTAGATTAGAATAATATCCCTAGCTTGTCTATCTCCAACCAAACTTCTGTTTGTAAGGCCATTCTGGTGTGATAAAAAGCAAAGTATGTAACGGCTTATCCATGCTAAGGCCCCCATCATTGAATTCAAGTTACCTCAGCAATGAGGGGTACCGGCATAATCACCACGCTTGCAAATGCGTGTCGTTGATCACAAACCCGGGCAATGTTCGATAATTCGAAACAATTGTTGCCCGATCTTGGTCCTTGGTTTTTACCTAGCAATATCCATTGTTCAAGGTCAAGGCATGATGGGCAATTCGATGGAACGAGGCGGCGGCGCCGGGTCGGCGGGGCTGCTGGGCGGGCCGCGCATGACGCCGCCCCGCCCCGGCATCGGGCCCATGAGCCCCGGGGCCTACGCCGCCGGCATGCGCGGCCCCCCGCCGCAGGGACCAGGTGAGGCTAGGGCTCCGCAGGTGCATGCTACAGTATACTAGCTACAGCACACGCTAGCAGACTCGGCAGATACTGCAGATAGGATATTTAGGTATGATGCAGAGATTTAAATCGTTAGATGAGCCCTTACCATACATATTACACAAAAATGTGTCATCATTGGAAAGAGTGAGCTCACTCTTTCCGTGCTAGTCGCTTGCAGGAAGAAGTGAACTGTGCATTTTTGCGTTGTTTTCAGTAATTAAGTCACTAAATCTACTCAATGTGCCTTCCTGTGCCTTTATAAAGTGTTGTAATTTCATGCTGAAGTACTGAATTAACAAATATGTAATTCTAATTATGTTCACCATTGCCCCAACAATTGGCGAAAGTTCAAACGGCGTCCGTATGACAGAGAGAGAACTATTATAAATCAGTACGCCAAAGCGAGATATACGCTGGATTGTTTCTTGTCTAGGTAACCAAATAAGATTGAGCCCTTCCATAACTAGCCGTTGGCGTTTCTAGGGGTCTAGTAATTGTGGACGTAAACAAACCGAGCGTGCGTGGTAGCGCCACGCTGAAAAGGTGGTTAGTTTTTGTAAGCGCTGGGCACATCTGACGATTTAAATCTTTGGTATGACGTACTTTATTTGATATTTTAGCAATTAAATTGCAATTATAATATCAGTATATAAATTTGAAAAATTATGTCTCAGGCGGGCCTCGAACCCGCATCTCCTCGCATGCCGGGCGGGCGCTATACCATTAAGCCACCGAGACCCTGCGACTCAGCGCGAATTTTTCAAGCATATTCTTAACTCCTAACATTTGATGAAGCAACGCTGGCTTACAGCGTTAAGAATATGCTTGAAAAATTCGCGCTGAGTCGCAGGGTCTCGGTGGCTTAATGGTATAGCGCCCGCCCGGCATGCGAGGAGATGCGGGTTCGAGTCCCGCCTGAGACATAATTTTTCAAGTTTATATACTGATATTATTTGGTATGACGTGCTGCAAAGTACACAGATGTGTACCTGTGGTCACAATGTACAGACTCAGCAAAAGGCAGGGTTTAATGGCTGCTGTAATACAAATAGAATATAAATTGATTCATTTAGTACTAATAACACTTAGAAAACGTGATACTAAATGGGTATCTAATCAGCATAAGTCGCGGCCTATGGGATACCACGACGCTGGTCTTCCGCAAATACCTATAGGTATTAAGGTAAGTAAGGCTATCATCAGTTGTCGACTCTGAAAATTACCTAGGACAGTGTTTGTCCTTTTCCTTGTCCTTGTCCTTGACCTAGACGATACTCATAAGAGGAGAAGGTGATGCTATTCTGTTTTTGTGCCAGCACCACATATCACAGACATATTTATTATTAAATAAACATTAAAAAACAAAAACATGTCATCAAAGCACATTATTTACGTCCGTAAGAACCTTCATTTATTCCTTTAAAAAAATGACATTCTAAATTTCAATACCAGCAATAAAGATACACACTTGCCGTTCCAGGTTCCAGGCTGCGAAAAGTGGGAAATTCATTCATGGGAAATTGTAATAGGGGTTAAAGTATGAAATTGCCGATTATTTTCCCACTTTTTATTTTGTTTATAGCTCTTAAGTATAGTCATTTTATTGCGTAATTCTTTTTGTATTGTATCAAAAACTAAATTAAGTAACTTTTGACTAAAAAAAAAAATGCAATACTAGTGCTTATTACTTCAAAGGAAGTCGTTGAAAAGACCCCTTACAATGTGTCAGCTGACCTTCTTGCTTCAATTAAGTATATTTGTATTATATACTTTGATTTTCAGAAATTTAAATACTATAATGCGTAGCTTTATAAGCATCTAACTTTCTCCTTTAATTGCATCGAAAACGGTTCAGGCGTTTTTAAAAAAACTAAAAAATTGTTAGTATGGAAAAATGACTTTTCTCGATTTCGTCCATACAAAACGGCAATTTCATACTTTAACCCCTAATATTCATATTTACAACAAATAACCTTAGTCTATTGCTGAACTCTCGGTATTATACTGAAATTTTAAGTCCAAAGTAATTTTAATAAATGATAGGAACGTATGGCTTTAAATTGTCCCAGCTCACACTGGCATATTATCTTTAGTAAATATATTTGTTTAAAAAGGGTTTCTTGCGCTGCTTTTTTTCGGCTCTAGCCCACACTTGTCCCTAAGCAATGGTAGATTTAAATATTGGGACATGTAAAAGCGCCTTATAAAAATAAGGGCCTATACGCAGAAATAAAACTGATTTTACTAAATCGACCAAAAAAAAAAATAGGTATGCCACCGATGGGAATGGGACCCCGAGGCGCTTGGGCAGGCGCCGGCGGCGCGGGCGGGGGCGGGGGCTCCGCCCCCCTCAACTACAGCGGGGGCTCCCCGGGCGCGTACGGGGCCCCGCCGGGAAGCAACGGGCCCCCAGGCCCGCCGACACCCATCATGCCCAGCCCGCAAGACTCTTCTAATTCCGGTGAGTGTAGTTCGTAACTCGGGTGGCGGTGTGGCGATGGGTTACGGACGGATACCGGTTTTTGATGCCGATTTTTTGAGGTATCTTTTTTTATTTACCATTAGTTTAATTTTTTGAGGATATGTTTAATAGACACACGGGGGTATCAATGAATCGGTATCTGGACGCGCTTTCAAAGTTAACTGTCTGTTAGCGGAAATTGGTCGTAATATGTTTTTGTTCATGTACCCCAATACCCCCTCATTGTATTCCGTACAGTTTTCTCTCTCCGTCGCTATTGGTCCCGTTAATAACACTTTGAACTAAACCCAGCACACCTTGAACGAGTATTTAACCTAAAATTACGAAGTTACAGGTTCTTATATCTTTACTACACTAAAAACCAGGTATTTGACTGTGGCACTTCCTTTGTCGTTATTTATTTTTTACGCTCGCCTTTATTGAGTTGAAAAAAAAATTCGTATCAATGATACCAGTTCTAAATCGGTATCAGTGATGTCGTTTTTTGATAACTTTTTTAATAGGTGGGCCTTACTGTTTTTATTTTGGAAAAAAAAAGAACTTTCATAATGTTTATTTCTTACTTTTAGTTCCGCTTGCTTCATTCTCGCTTAACCTTGGTTCGTTAGCTTTGGGTCACTTCTGTATACGCTTTTTGTGTTTCTTTTATGTTGTATAAAACTTTATTTCGACTTTTTTATGTTTGTATACATTCTATGTTAGATGTTAAGTTTACCCGAAGTTAGTACAGGTGGTTCTTTTTTTCAAGTTACCATTAAAACGCTGTTATTCTAAGTTTTTATTAAATTTTTATTTTTAAAATATTTTTATGTTAATCATCTGTGCTAATGAAGTGGGATGCAGGTTATTTTAGTTTTCTAACTAGTTTTGTAACAAAATAAAAAATGTATACTTTTCTGATAAACAATAATAAAAAAAGGACCATCAAAAATAATTTAATAGCAAATACATTATAAAACTTCATTGGTAAGAAAACTAAAATTATCATAGATGGTAATTCAACGAGTATGCTCGCCTGCTAGATGTTGTTTCTTCACAAATTATGTACCTACTTTAAAAGATATCGAATAACCTATTTATGAATGGCTATGTGAATGTTTCTTCCCTGAATGTTATATCTAGTTCTCAAAAAAGTAAAAAGTCTGTAGATAAATTAAATAAACAAAACCTTTTTACTTTACGATTAGAACACTTCAAGGATATCTTTTTGAATACCAACCAGTTAAAAAATGTTATTAATTAATTAATTCATTCATTTAGAGTTTAGATTCATTTATTATTTAGAGTTGCAATTCCCGATTTGGTCGTAGATGTAGCAATACGCTAGTATCCTACACTACTATCCAATACTAGTTAAAAGTTTTAAACTGAGCTAATAATGTATCAAAAATCACAACATATTAAATAACTCTTCTGTTTCCCATTCATACTTAGTAAGTCCATAGTAAAATAAAAAGCAATCTTCTCCGATATCCCCGAACTAGTTTAAAGTATTCGAATGAGCTAATAGTGAATCAAAATGCACTCTATATTCAATACCTGTTCTTTTTCCATACTTGAATTAGTTGAAGCACCTGAGTCCGCAGTGAAACAAAATGCATAACTTTAGCCAATATCCCTAAAGTTAGTAGCACTAGTTAAAGTATCAGACTGAGCTAAAAATGATTCAAAAAGTACAACATATTAAATATCTGTTCCCTCTCTCATGTATCTATCGGAGTCCGTAAACAAAAATAATCTTCTCCGGTATCCCTAAAGTAGTTAAAGTATTAGACTGAGCTAGTAGTGAATCAAAAAGCACAACATAATAAATATTGGTTCTTTCCCTTGAACCCTTGAATGAGTGAAGTCCGTAGTAGAACAAAATGCACAACCTTCGCCAATATCCCTGAAGTTAGTAGTAGTAAAGTGTCAAACTGAGCTAATAATGATTCAAAAAGTACAACATATTAAATATCTGTTCCCTCTCTCATGTATCTATCGGAGTCCGTAAACAAAAATAATCTTCTCCGGTATGCCCTAAAGTAGTTAAAGTATTAGACTGAGCTAGTAGTGAATCAAAAAGCACAACATAATAAATATTTGTTCTTTCCCTTGAACCCTTGAATGAGTGAAGTCCGTAGTAGAACAAAATGCACAACCTTCGCCAATATCCCTAAAGTTAGTAGTACTAGTTAAAGTATCAGACTGAGCTAGTAGTGAATCAAAAAGCACAACATAATAAATATTTGTTCTTTCCCTTGAACCCTTGAATGAGTGAAGTCCGTAGTAGAACAAAATGCACAACCTTCGCCAATATCCCTGAAGTTACTAGTAGTAAAATAGTGAATCAAAGAGCGCAATTAAAATACCAGTTACAAAAACTCGGTATCACTCCGCGGCAGGCGGCGACAACATGTACACGCTGATGAAGCCGGTGGGCGCGGGCGCTCTCGGCGCGGACTTCCCGCTAGCGGGCGAGCACGGTCCGCCGCCCCAGCATCTGCCGCAGCCGCCGACCAGTGAAGGTGCTCGACAGCCCCCTTAAGAATTTTCGGGCATTTTTTGAAAGAAAATTTTTTTTTTTGCAAAAAAATCGGTATTAATTTTTTTCGGTATCGATTTTTGGAATTCTTAATTTTTTTTCTTAATTTTCTAAATTTTTTGGCAGGTGTAGATAACTTTTTTTTATGATTGCATTATGTATGATGCATTCATAATTCAAAAATAATTTAAAAAAAAAATTTTTTTTGTAACTTTTAAGTCATATAAAAACGATACCGAAAGATATAGATTTCCATATTTTTCTAATTCAGTTTTTTATAACTGACTTGATATTGACCGTTATATAGTATCAATATTTAAAAATCTAATATATCAATAAATGCCTGATGGTTTGAATTTAGTTTTTAAGATTTATAAAATACCTTAGACTTATAAAAATGAATATCACTACGAAAAGCATTGGTTTCGCTTGTTTACTTAATAACCCTAATGCTTATCGTAAACATACTTATGACCACACTGCCACCACAATTTTTCTATATATATATATTTATCTACTACAAGACTTAACATACAATGTGTATTTGGAAATGTATTTTCTTAAATCAAATTTGATAATATTTTGTCTGTTGAGTCTTCTAAATAATATAATATATTACTACGTTATATACGCATAGGGAAATCCAAATATCTAACTTTGATCTTATTTTAAAAACAATTTCAATGTTATTAATTTTTAATTCAAATAATACAATAAAATATAATAATTGTATTATGCGGCCAATGAAATCAATTAAAACACAAGAACTACAATAATGGGACATTGCTCAAGTAAAAAGTCTATTCTTTAATATCTAGATAGAAACTATAATTGGGTATATGACTATAATTTCTGTTATTTAGATCGCGATTATTTTTGCATCATTTTTTACTGATGCTTCGATTGTCACAGCGTGATGTCATATAGCCCAAAGCCTTCCTCGATAAATGGTCTATGCAACACAAAAATAAAAACAAACTCTTCAGCTTTAATAGATTCAACAAATAATTCGAAAACACTATTCCTTTAAAGGTACACTCGACAGCACATCAAGTTAAACAGTTGAACTGCGATAACAGCTTTTATTACGTAGGGCATAAAGGCGGTCTCAAGGTCCACATGTATAGTCTGATGTGCCGACGGTGTACATTTAATTTATTGCTTGAAAATCCGAATTCATTTCAGCTATTAGTTTAATTAGATTTTTATTGCTTTGAAATCAATGAACAGTAAGTTATTTGATGACGGTAACTCGTGACGTCATAGTATGCTACTGCCATATTAAATCTATGGCAACATTATGTTTTGACAGATCATAAAAATAATGTAAATTTATTGAAGCGTCATCTACTCAATTGATTTCATGTTATGAAAATGAATAAATCACGTTATCGCTTTCTGATGTTCAATTAATTAATAAAATTGCAAATAGAATAACGTTTATTTGAAAAGACAATTAAAAAGTCTAAAAGTAAAATCAGCAAATCAAAAAAATCTGTTTTATTTCTGCAAATAGGCCCCTGGAGGCGCTTCAACACGTCCCAATATTTAAACCTACCACTGCTTCGGGACAAATGTGGGCTAGGACCAAACGGTATCCACGCAGTTTAAGGTCGCAACGACTGAGAGTCTGCATAACCACAGATATTATTCGCATGTCAGATAATATCATAGGATATAGATTCAATGCAAATTAAATATAACTAAAATCACAATGGCGACTGTAAAATTGAAGAAAAAAACTATGGATTAGAAAGTAATAACGTGGTTCCACAGTCAATTGTTTAGCTACAAAACGAATTTCTGTGTAAATTTAACTATTAGGGGTTAAAATATGAAATTGCCGTTTTGTATGGACGAAATCGAGAAAAGTCATTTTTCCATACTAACACTTTTTTAGTTTTTTTTAATCGGCTGAACCGTTTTCGATGGAATTAAAGGTGAAAGTTAGATGGTTATAAAGCTACGCATTATAGTATTTAAATTTCTGAAAATCAAAGTATATGATACAAATATTCCTAATTGAAGCAAGAAGGTCAGCTGACACATTGTAAGGGGTCTTTTCAACGACTTCCTTTGAAGTAATAGGCACTAGTATTGAATTTTTTTTTAGGAAAAAGTTACTTTATTTAGTTTTTGATACAATACAAAAAGTATTACGCAATAATATGACTATACTTAAGATCTATAAACAAAGTAAAAAGTGGGAAAATAATCGGCAATTTCATACTTTAACCCCTATTATTAATCGCTTAAGATGTCCCATTATTTATAAAGAACTACGTATAATAATTCTCTAGAAGCGTAAACAATAAATGGTTCCATGCAATAGAATCCATAGTTGTGAAATCGGGACCAAACGTACCAACGACCTTGAAGCGACCAATCGATCGCGAGCTTTGTCTGTGAAAGTGTAAATGTTTCTTTGTGATTGTGTTAGTGTGTGTGCGTAAGAGAAACCTAAATAAAAGCTGTCATTTTTGAGTTATTCTTCTGGAGAATTCTTATTCGTAGATCAAAAATGTTTTTAGTTACGTAATAGGAGAATGAAGCGAGTCGAAATTATATCCACAGGTCAAATATTATAGTTGCTTACTAATTATAACAAAGTTAAACCTTTAAAAGGCTTTGCCTATTTGTTACTTTGAACCTTATCTTCTTAAGTATAATTTCGAAAATGAAGTAAACATTTTGTGCCTTATTTAGGGTTATGGGAAGCATTTATATTCTACTATTCATTAATTTAGTAATCAAATAGATGAGGTCTTTGGTTAACCAAAAAATCGAACTAACGGGAAAGATATCAAAATTAAAATACTCACGAGAACAAAAAAAACTATAAAAATGGGAAAGAGTAAAATTTCTGAGTCGGCATGTCATTTTTCACTATTTGTTCGAACTTCTAAAATTTACGGGTATACATTTTTAGTTAAAACGGTCCACATTCTATTTATTTGTCAATTTGTTACGAAACTTTCTGTGATACTGTGTTTTTCTACGAGGTACAATAAGTTTTTTATATGTAATTGGGCTGATTCTAAGTTTTAAAGCGAATAATTCTCAGAAAGTTTTTCTTTTTGCGTCAACTCAAAAGATAAGTAGAGAGCAGAGTCTTCAACTCTTGACTCTGCTTCGTTGAGCAATATGGTTTGATACAATATAATCAAATATTTATTAGTAAATTGAAATGTATATCTGCTATTAAATGTTATAAAGTTTGGCGGAGTGGTGTACTCACCGGTTTTCAAACTGTCGCCTGCTCCGAGTAGTAAAAGAACTGAGTCTTTCAGTCCTAATATTGGGACTAGAGTCCTTTTTTAAGACTCGAAGTCAAAAAAGAATAAGTTAAAGCTCAAGTCTCTCTGAGTTTTTAGTGTTTTTAAAAAAGACTCCAGTCTTGCCAAAGAGAACTCGAGACAGAGTCTTTTAAAAGAGCTCACTCTTTATAAAAAGAACTCAAGACTAAGTCCTTTAACTAAAAACTTAGCTTTTCTAAAAATAAGTAGCGACTGAGTGTCGTAAGAAAAGAACTCGCGACTGAGTCCTTTTAAAAAAGAACTCGCGACTGCGTCTTAAATTAATGTATAAGATCAATGGTTAAAAGTGGTTGAAGGAGCTTGTATGTATGTATGGTGATTTACATGTCTTGTTTTGAGCCTGATTAATTGTTTATTCGAACTGTGAGTGATGTGATTAATAAGACTGCAGGCCTCTGCTTAAACAATGCAAAAACTTCATAATATGCGAGTCTTTTTGATTGGGCTCCTCAGTCATCTACTTTAAAGTTTACGACTCAAAGAACTCATAGGCTTCATGACCCAAGTCCTTTTGATTGGACTACAGTCTTGCTGTATAACTGATGACTCATAGGACTTGAAAGAACTCAAAGGACTATAAATCTTACGACTCAAAACATTTTAGGACTTAAATAACTAAAAAGACTCAAAAGAACTCAAGACTCAGGACTCGAAAGACTAATTAGTCTTGAGTTCTGCAAAAAGAACTCATAGCCGCGAAATGAAGACTAAAAGACTAGTTCTTTTACAACACTAGCTCCGAGGTCCTGGATTCGATTCCCCGACGGGTCAATATAGAAAAAAAGTGTTTTTCATCATTTTCTCGGGTCTGGGTGTTTGTGGTACCTTCTTTGTTTCTGATTTCCAAAATACGAGTGCTTTAATAGTAATTCAAATTGGGATCAAGACAATGTATGCGATGTTGTCCACATATTATATTATTATTATTATGTTGGTCATTTTCCAATCACGGGACTATGGAGTCCCGGACCTTTGGAAGGCATACGAGGGGCCGAAGCCAACTCGCAGAGGCCCGTTAGACAACATTTATCTTAATGATTTAATGTGACACCAACCGACGATTATCCCTGTGCGCACTATCAAGTACACCCAAGGACAAACCCCGGTTAGTGCAAGACAATTGCAGAAAGTAGATAGAAAAGGGTAACTGGGCTATGGGTTTGGGTGCTAGTGGACAGGGTATATTATTATTATTATAAAATCGGGCTGTAAAATATCGCTTATAATAACATCATAGGCAAGCGATTATGAAATTTTACCAAACTTATTTAAGTATATAGATGTTATACTTCTTCTTTAATAAAGTTCTTTAAGAATCTTTAATAAAGTAAACTATTTGTTTTGATTTTTTGGTAGTCTGTTTTTTATGCATTTAACTCAGTCTACGTGTGTCCACGAACGTTGTTAAGTATGCAAAAAGTTGAATTAATCAAAACTTTTAAATCCTTAATAAACACGAGTTGAACCCATAAATATGCAGTTGGTTAACCAAAAGAAGTAACGTATGAAATTGAAACCCTGATCGTCAGTTGGACTTGCATTGCATATCACGTAGTTTATAAATGCTTCCTTCAGTACATTTTTATTGTAGTAACTAATTTCGTAAAGTACATTTTGAACGTAGCGCCTTGGATACGTTTTTATCGACTACTAGCGGACCCTGCGAACTGTGTATCGCTTCAGATATTTGATTTTGATGTCATAAATGCCATTGTCATCATATGTGGCGGGGTTGGAAAAATTTATGTTTGTATGGGACTATAGAAAAGTGTTGTTTCTTTACTTTTTCAGGCAATTTCTTGAATTTTTCTCTTCATATGACCATCCCAATAACCGAAGGTGGTTCGTTTCCCGAAAAATTTCCAAGTATGGAGGAATTGGGGGGGGGGGGGTTATATAGATATCACGTATATTACCGAAACCGAAGCAAAATTTGTTTTTACAATGACCCATCCATCTTACTCGGAACCTCGGAGCAGGCGGCACCTTGAATTTATGGTGTATGCCACTCCATCACTTAACTCCATAAGCTTCCACCACGATAGGCCGCTGCCCGCGTCCAGTATCTTCATCAGAGGCCTTACTCCGAAACACAATGCCCGTATTTTCGTATCGATCTGTCCCTATCACTCGTACCGATGTATTAAAGTATCTGAAAGAGACAGATATATCCGTAAATACGAGCTTCGTGTTGCAGAGTAATTCATCAGACCACAGTTTACGTATGTGGACCTGCCCAACGATCCTTCCGTATCAACATTAAAACAATATAGTAAAAGCTTACTACAAGCTAAAACACGCGTTCAAATCATTTTTGGGAACTTTTCAGGAGAGGTAAAACTAAAATGAATGACATCAAAGAAGCCACTACGTAACTGTTTTCATAGATAAGTGGCTTCCTTGCTGTTACTTATCTGTAAATTTTAAGGTTTTTATTGGCCGTATCTTGATTATCTTTCGATTCTCTAGGGAATGGTATCAAAATGTGAAAGCAGGCAAAAAATTAGTTAAAACGGCGATATTCCTCTTAGTGCGAAAGGGGAGGGGGGGGCAATCCTATCCCAATCCCCAATCTCATATACCCGTATCATGTCATGGCTAACTCAAACATAAAGTAAATATCCGTAAGTGGCTGTCAGTGTAGCTTGTAGCTAAAATATAGACTATGTATTGTTTTAAAAACTGGATATCGTGAAACAATTAAGTAAGAGGGGCTAGGGGGGTTATTCCACCAAAAACAATATATACTAAGTGCAATTCGGACTAACAAATATATCAATAAATATGAGGTATTAGGGAGGTAGGGGAGATAGCAAGAAGAGTACCTAGTAGATAACAATTTGTTTACCAAAATCACCAAGGCGCTAAGTTCAATTCTCATAACATCAATCAATCTAATACATCTTTGAACACTGATAAACTTTCTCAGGTCTAGGCGGAGTTGACGGAATGAAATCGTCACCAGGTGGCGTTGGTGGAGGCGGGCCGGGGACTCCCAGAGAGGACTCGGGGTCCGGTATGGGCGATTACAACAGCTTAAGTGAGTACACATCAGCCAGATCCTATATGTAGATAACATACAATTTGTTAGATATATATATGAATTGAAATATTGTTAATGTTTGAATCACTCACTCTGAAAATGTTAGGCGGTGAAGTGTAGTTTCTTTTTTTTTTGTCATTATTATTAAACCTACTATGAACACACCATCACAACTGAAGCTTTTTTTTTAATTAGTAATCATTATGTAAATCGGGCTTGAGAATTTTTATAAAATAAAATATAGAAGTCAGAGTATTTTTATTACATTGCATTATAATTGTAAGCTTAGAATTAATGTTGTCATATCTTGCCTATTGCCTAGTTAACGTAATTCGATTGTACTACGCCTTCACAGTGACATGAGACTAGGATTGACGGTTCTCCCTCACCTCTCTTCCCCCTCCACTTGCGCCCGCGCAGAATTGCTAGCATCGATATTTTGTTAGTAAGAGTTCGAAATAACGATTGTCAAGCCTATGTTATTTCGAATCTCTCGTTTGCCTTCTCGATTTCGACCTACCACCTTTCCCATCGTTGGTGACAGACCTCTTAACTGAGTTTTTTTTTTTTTTATTATTTATGATTGAAACTCTTACATCTATTAGCGCTTCTGATTTGTTACTCTAGTTACCGCAAAACCATAAATTCGGAAGTGGAAGGTTGTAGGTTCGTATTCCACGTCAAGCAGTCGAGAAAAAATGTATTCAAGGCATTATATTTTCAGTTTAGACTTGCTAGTCTTTTATTTGAACAACAGTTTTAAAAAAATAATGATCTTTCTAAGTTTACAATAAGATCATATTTGGTGGCGGCACCAATTTTTTTCCCAGCACTCTGCAAAGTATTGTTAATGATACAAAAGTATCAGGTATTGATAGTCTATGCCCTAGTGACGTCATAAGCCTCAAGGTCTCATGTTACAGCGCGCGCGCAGTGTCACAGACAATCGTATTTTAATTTGTGTCGATCAAAGTATAAAATACTTTTAAGTTGGAACAAATAGTGAAGTTACGTAATATTTGTAAAAATATAAATTCTGCTCATTTATTTTTGTATAGTTGGTAGTGTGAGTTCGAGTCTCACTCCTAGGCGAAATATTTTTAATTAAGACAATGTATTGATTAGTATTTATTTAGTGGTTTATATTTTTCTATTCGGTAATATAGCTCGCTCCTTTTGAGATATGGCAGTGCTAAAATTGAATGATGCTTGCGTTAAAAAACGATGGTAAAAATTACACTAGTTAAAATAACTAATAAATAATGGGTGCAAAATCTGATAAAGAAGCCGACTGCCTATGTCTCTATTATTAAATTTGATTTCAAACCTTTTTCGTTTCGGTTTTATAAAACCGGTTATGTTTCTAATTTTTTTTCTACGTCTATGACCTTGTTTCCATAATTTTGCCAATATGGGTATCGTCGAGTCACTGGATAACAAATGATTAAAAAAATAAAAGTCACATTGAAATATTCTTTAACTACTAATACTTTTGTTATAAATAAAAAAGCCATAAAATGAGCACGCACGCTGTGTGACACACACTGCAATGCGCGTTATAGTTAGGCTGCCAAGTTTTTGTTATGATCAATCTTTTACTGGCAATGGTTTTTCGTAATTTAATTTGATCTAGCTAGAGAATACATTTTCAAATCAAATATGTTCTCTAGATCAAATATTGCTTATAGTAATGAAGTTAGTCTCATTACTTTCCACTGAGTACTGTACCGGTGTCCGAATTTATCTAAAAAAAACATGGCTTCAGACTTCATTATCGGTTTTTTGTCAACCTGTTTATTTGTTTCTAAGGGGCGGGTTGTATTGCACTATAAAACGATTAAAATCCTTCCAACGACCGTATTGGCGACGTAGTCACGATAAACATTTTAGTTTAAATGCGCTTGATAACGCTGTCCGAAAGGTTTCGGCGGCCCGGGCGGAGATCAGAACGACCAGACCGAATCGGCGGCCATCTTGAAAATCAAAGAGAGCATGCAAGAGGAGGCGAAACGTTTCGAGAAAGACCCAGACCATCCGGACTACTTCATGCAGTGAATCGCGCGATGGTCGGCCGCCAGCCCGCCAAAAAAGAAATGATGCCAATTTTTTTCGGTATAAATTTTTTGTCGCCGAACACTATTGGTACCAATTTTTTTCGATATCGAAATTTCGTCTAGTATTTTTCTTTGGTGATCTCAAAATTTGCTTTTTTTTTCGGCGGGTTGGCGCCGTCTCGCGTTCTGTTTTCCAACAATCTGAAGAAGATATTTAACTTTTTTTTTGTAATAGAAATTCTTTGACTTTTTTCGCACGTTATTTATTGTTTAGAGACATATAGTTTTCGCGAATTTTTCCTCTGGTGTGTTTGAGACTCTTTGGACAGATTTAGGTGGACCTACTTATTTTTAAAATAAATTTTGTGCCAATATTATTAGTGTTCGTCAAATTCATTATTTTCTCGTATATTCCAAGCTGGATTAGTAATAGAATAGGTCTAATTCTGTGATGCAATATCATACACTTATTTGACAGGATAATGGCTTGTCAGATGACATATGCGCCTAAAAATGAACACTACATGCAATGTAAGTTTACGATTGGGAAGTTAGTCGCAATAAATATGGTCCGAGCGCAAACTTCCGATCGCGCCTATCGTGCTAACTTCACATGCGTAAACTTTGGTACATACTTTACAAATCATCCGAAGACACATTTCTCATAAAATTACATATTATTCAAGGCCTGAATGAACAAATGCAAATATTTGTTTACATAGTAAAGTTGTAACAGCATAGTTCACTATTGCCAGTCAAATTCTATGTCGGAATTGCGTTTTGAGCTGTCACAAAAAGTACTTCAGTTGATTAAAGGTTTAACCACCTATATAATATTGGGTGGGAATCGAATATGAGATATAGAAGAAAAAATGAGATACACAATCAGTGCCAAAACAAATTTCCTCACCAAACGAATGCCAACTGAACGTTAGTGATCTGTCAACTTAATAGCAATTAACTTTAAGCCATTGTTGTACAGTTTAATTTGCATTACGCTATTTGTAACACATGATATCTGTTTATATTTAAACTTGACCATTCGGAAGTAATTTTTTGTATGGGTCTGTGTATTTAGTTTTTTTTTTTCATCATAATATCATCGATATAAATTTTTACAGCAAAGTTTAGAAGATTTTGTATGAGCTATCTCGTTAACTTATTATCAGCCGAATAAATACATGAGTCATTCCATTTTACAGTCCGGTATGTTCATACCATAAGGTATGACATCACAGAAGTGGCACGAATATCTACTTAATATTTTTTTTATCTGGCAACACTATTTAAATATTTGAACTGTCTAAAGAGTCGAAACAGGGCCTCAGCACTTAGCGACTTGGAATAGAGAAAAAAAAACTTAATTAGTGATATTCTATGTATTATCTATGATATTTAGTTATTTAGATTTTTTTAATCGAATAATAATATGTATGTATTAATATTACATAAGCACTGAATTTATTTTGATGTGACACGTCTTTGATTTCAAATCTAGGACTTAACTGATTATTTGAACTATAGCATTTTATTCTGTTACGATAAATCTTTTTTTTTTTATTAACAATTAATGAATGGAATTGTATATTAATAACGACATCGTGTTTTTATTTGAATCTAATTTTGACAGTTCCTAAATGTTGTGTCATTTTCCCATCCATACAATTAAAAAAAAAAAACGACACATCGAACTGTCAGAATTCGATTCTTTTTTTTTGCAATGTTATATGAAGACGTGTAATAAAAATGCACTGTATTCAAATTGATTAGTCGAAATCTAAGGATTTTTATGTTCGTAAATAATATTATATCATCAACATTTGTAAAATATTTATTTTTATTTAAAAATCCTCAGGTTTCAACCAGCTTTACAATTTTTTTTATCGACTTAAGTTTATCATGCATTGGACAGTTTTTCTTTCTTTTTTATTGATAATATATTAGCGAAAGCATATTATGCTGCAGTTCAAATGAATATAATAATAATAATACGCACGTTATTTGAGTGCGCTTACTTAGTTATAAATACATCAACAAATGAAATATCTTCCTCGTATTTTTCGTTAAATAAATTATTTAGAGTTAACTTTTCGTTTTAAGCTCTAATGTTCCTAGATTATGTATTTTTTTTTATTCTTAAGATCGATTTGCAATTATTCGATGTGTCCGCGTCGAATCGAGTTGAATGAAATTGTTTGGATTCACTAAAGTATTTGATACAACCTATAGTTTTTCGTCGAGAAATAAGAGAGAAATACCATTTAGCATCGGAGAATAGGTCAAACTAATGTATATTTTAACAATCCCAACACGAAGCTTTAAGACGCCAGAAAGCTAGCACCGTTGATCGCTTCTGGAGTTAAATATAACGCCTTACTGACACGATTGGTTTATTAAAAACCGGTTTTTGAGGATGTTAACTAAATTAATGAGCCCTATTCACATTTTCTTTTTATAATTTAAATAGTAATGAATAATACTCTATTTTTATTCATAGTTCTATTTCTATTTACTTTGTTTTTCAGCGTATAATGAAACCGTTAATAGCATATTCCAATCGAAAATGAATATGTCTTTCTTGAAATCCGTAGTTTATCTTTCGTTAAAATTCAAAGTGGTCGTTAACTCCTACCGGACCATAAGACCGCCGGCGGTCGCGATAACAATTTATTTTAATTGTTTCTGGAATAACATACAATCGAGGGGTTCAAGAAATCAATGTAAACTTGCGGGTTCTATTAACTTGCCCTCTTTGCCACTCGCGTCAGTTCTCTTCCTAAAGAAGTTGAGTAAAATGCTACTATTGCCGTAATCATTTAGCAATAAAAGAAGCTAAAAATAGCAGTTTTGAAGGAATCTCATCACCAAATATGTCTTTAGGCGTAAAAGAAGCAGAAAACCAACTAAGATCATCATTAACGTTTTACGTTTACGATTTAGGACTGTTTGGTTGATTTGACGACGTATTTAAAAGTTATAATAACATAATTACAATACATTAGAGGATCTAAACAATTACATCAGCTCCTGTTTACGTCTCTGATTTTATGTTTTGATACGCGATATATTTTTTTATTAAAAAAATGGCATCAAAAAATATTGGTACCAATTAAAATTTCTCTCGTATTAGAACACGCATTTATTCATGTTATGTAAATTGTGAATTTTTAATATTTCTCACGCGATAACAGCATTATCTAGATGTACTAAGATGCTTAGGCATTTAGCCCAAAAATGTATTCATTATCGATACCAGAAATTGTAAAATTTTTTGCCCTGAGTACATTTTTAGGCACTAGGCTTCGAGATTTTTTGGGTGGCAATTTTTATGGAATTTTTATACGAGTACCATGAAATAGTGATGTGTTGTAATAGTTTTTTTTTTTCACTCTTGTATCTTCATTGATGTAGTATAGGATTCTATTTTTCTTGGGGTGTATGGAAAATCTGTATAAATTAGAATATTTCATAGAGAGATTTGGAGAGGTAGTTTTAAGTTTTGGAGCGTCTGCTCTGTCCATAGTTCTGCGCAAGTTTGGGTTCTTTTAGTGATTTGTATCACAAATACGATACCTCAAAAAATCGGTACCGATTTTGAATCTCGACTGAAAGTTCGGACTTGGCCATTTCATTAACATATACACCGTGAAATTTTAGTGGTTGTTTTCCCGCAGTAAAATGATTCTATCTTAGTAGTACAATAGATTTGTGCAGTTTTTTTTAATTCAAATAAAAAATAGCAGTTTCACGATTGTGATAAACGAAACTCGAAAGCAACCTCGAACCAATGGTACTAGCCGTGCCGCAGCCGGTCACCGGCCGGGGTCATTGCCCCTCGCGCGGTGCAGTTTATGCTGTATTACTTAGTGCGTAGAGCTTCTTTTGCTTTGAACATTGATTTCGTGCTGCAAGCAGTACCCAAACACGTCACATTTTGTAAAGATACTATCGTATCTCACGCTTTTGAGTTTATGATTATTTTTTTGATTAGTTGAGAACAACGATATCTTTATTTTCAAAAAATAACTCGCACGATTCGATGGTGCTACTAAAGGTAAATCGTTCTTTTGCGGGAAAACAACCACTAAAATTTCACGGTGTATATAAGAAAAAAAAATACAAATTGTAAATAAAATCAATTTGGATGTGTAATTTGTGGTGTATTTAATTTTTTGATAGACATTTTTGTGTCAATAATAAATAATATATCAATTTTTTAGCAAAATTTACGCTAAACGGACCCAAAAATTGTAAATTGAAACGCAGCGTTGATAAAAGATTAGTTTTAAGCAAACTTAGTGTAAACTAAAGAAAAAAAAAATAGAATTTCGACAAAATGCCGGTTAATAGCCGGCATTATGTGTTTTTAAAAAAAGAATATTATTTTAAAATCGATGTTTAATTTAAACATTTAATTAATGATATGTGTAGCGTGAGGTTGTATGTTGTTTTTAAGGTATATTATTAATTATTATTTTCCTTCATTTGTGAGTTAGGTAAATGAATTATTTTTTTCTTATCGATGTAATGTTTATATACTTACATAAATAGTTATTATATATTAAACTATTGATCGTTTTATTTCTATTACCTTATCTTCGTTTATAGCCTATACTCCCCCCCACGTTTTAAACCTAACTGCTGCCCTATTCAAAAAGTAATATGTTGAAAATGGCCTAACTTAGTTTTAATTAGTTTCTTAAGGCGAAGGGGAAGGCAAGTGACCTTGAGCATTTCGCGTGATCACGCGCTACATCTATCCGTGCATAAAATAATACAATATGCTTTTGTTCGACTAAGTAACGATCTGTTTCGCTCTTGTGCCGCTAGATGACGCGCAGGAGATTACGTTTTCCTGATAATTTAATGGAAAGTCTTGGTTTCCGTCCCTTTTTATTACCCATTTTTATTAAAGTTCACAATAAAACAACAAGAATTACACAATTTATTTATATCACATTCAAAACAGCATGCATGCACGCTCAGTCTATCAGAACGGCAACCTCGCTCAAGCCACGAAGTGCGCGCGGTGGTGGCGCGGGCATGCAACGTTGCCTTTTCGTGCCGCACAAAAACGCCTGATTATTATTGTGAGCAAATTATACGCTCGTGGAAATTAGGCGCTAAGAGTAATATCCATCATAAATACTTAATTTGTTGATTTGAAAACAAAAATTGAACTACAGATAAAAGGCACGAATACTATGAATAAATATACAGAGTTTTAAACTGAACAAACTACTCGTTTAAAATATAAACGTGTATAAGATCGCGGTACTTTGGATCGCGGTCCTACAATGTTGAGTGCTAAACAAACGAATAACTAGTATTTAGAAATTAGAGGTAAAACTTCGACATATAAGTTACATGATGTATTAATTTCAAATGCCCAAGTGCAATATTTACGCCAGGAAACGTGCACAAAAACACCTCTCCTACGTGTATTCTCCTTACCCTTCGCCTTAACATTAAAGTAAATATAAGTAAATATTTAAAAAAAAAAAAAAAAAATTTAAGACATGCCTCACTGGGCCACACAGAGCCATCTAGTCCCAAATTAAGGTACTATTAAGTACCCTGTCGTATGGGGTACTAGACAACCGATAAACTTACTTATATACTTTTTTTTTTTTGTAAATGCATACTTATAATACATAGAAAACACCCAGACCAGTACAAACAGACATGTTCATGCACACAAATATTTGTACTGTGCGGGGATCGAACCCGCGACCCACGGCTCAGAAGCAGCGTTTGCTACCGCTGATCCAAATGGTCGTCAAGTAACTGCTTTATACTTGACTTGTCCCGAAGCAGTGGTGGGTTTCAATATTGGAACGTGTAAAAGCCTCCTGGGGCCTAATTCAGCTATTTCAATCGCAGTGCGATCGGGATTGGACTTGACGACTTTGACATTTGGCCCATACTAGAACTGTCAAAAACCTGCTATTCAATAACGATTGTGATACGATTTGGTTACGCGAATTAGGGGCCTAGGGCCTATTTGCAGAAATAAAACTGATTTGAACTTATCAATCTATTTCATGATGGCAGGCAACATTCATCATAGATAATTTTTACAGTAAATTTATTAAGTGTTTATAAATACATAATCATCCCACTGCAGGGTGAAGGGCTCCATTATTGAACTCAAGTTACCACAGCAATGAAGGGCACAGGCATAATCACCACGCTTGCCAAATGCTTGTCATCACAAACCCGAGCAATGTTCTAAAATTTGAAACTTGTTCCCCGACGCTAGAGATCGAACCTAGGGCCCGAGGTCGTGGTCAAACCACTAGATATTATTATCTAATTATTGCAATTTTAGCTTAGTATCACAAATAGTAGGTAACAATACACAGTCAGACAGAGGTCTGTATTTAAATGGGTGGGTTGAAAAACTGACACCACTATACAGAATGAAATTTTAATCACCTTCAAAATTTTAACTTAACAATCTGCTAGACAAAAATCAAATGACGTATTTTTTGTATTTTGGTATAGCCCAGTATAAAATTATCAAGATAAATCATTTAGAAAATGTCCGCCAAAAATAAAAAAAATTGATACGGCCTCATTACGATACTATTCATAAGTTTTTGATTATCCCTTCATACTTTAACAGGCTTAGGAGTTTAGGACCGCAAAAATTGAAAACTATGTTGTGAAAAATATTATCGGGTGCAAACTTGATTTAACATTTTTTACTTAGCCTATAAAAAAAAATGAATAAGATAACAAGTCACCTGTATGTCCGTGGATATACAGGATGAAATTTTAACCACTTTCCAAAATTTGTATAGGCGTTCAGTATCGTATTTAGAGCCTATTTATGAAGTAAATAATGTAAATCAAGTTGTCACTCAAAAATATTTTTCGCGACAGAGTTCTCAATTTTTATGGTCCTAGACCTGTAAAGGTATAAAGGGACAGTCAAAAACTTATGAATAGTATCGAAATGAATGATTGAGATGCGAATCGCGTGAAAAAATTGTTGTTAGGCGGCTGTATCAAAAATTTTATTTTTTTGGCGGACATTTTCTAAGTGCTTTATCTTGACATTTTTGTACTGGGCTATACCAAAAGAAAAAATACGTCATTTGTTTTTGGTCTCGTAGATTGATATATTAAAATTTGGAAGGTGGTTAAAATTTCACCCTGTAGAAAAAAGTTCAGATGTAAATATTTACTTCAGTATACTGCTGGACATAAGTCTCTCTATAAGGAATTTTGACAAACCACCACACTAGGCAAGTGATCACAGTTTTCCCCATGGCGGAGAGAAGGCGCCGGCGCATGATTGGTAGGTATTCTGTTTCAACGCTGATCGACATTAGCCGCCCAAACAGCCGTGAAAACAGCGGTCGATGTGACGGCTGACTCATCCGCGATCACATCTACAAGCGCAGCCACGCATCGTGTTTCGGCTGGGCTGGGCCTCCCACCAGGTGAACCGACGATCTGGCCCCCAATTCCGCTAATTTACAAATGGCTCAATAGAATCGCAATTGTATACAATGTAGTAGTGTCAAAATATACCATCGCGATTCTATTGAGCCATTTGTAAATTAGCGGAATTGGGGCCCTGGTGAAAGTCGCGGGAATGGTTCGTTAGGGTGGCGTATGTCCAATTTTCCAGTATTCAGGCCGGCTTCACGCGCTGAATATGTAAAAAAAGAGATTTTATTACTTATTGTCACCCTAACTAAATCGCATGTTAAGAAACACCATATGTTGGATCCCACGTACATTGTTGAAGCAAAGATTGTTACGTGAAGCGCTCGCTTAAATATTCAGTTGGAGTACAATCATGAACTAAAGGACTTGTAAATAAATAAATGTTGACAACATACATTGTGCTGATCTCAAAGTAACTATTTTAGCACTTGAATTCTGATTTCCACAAAATCAGAAACACCGGGAAAATGTAGAAAATAATTTTTTCTACATTTACCTGTCCGGGAATCGAACCCGGGACCTTGGAGCAGGCGACGCCTTGAAAACCAGTGTGTACGCCACTCCGCCACGGAGGTCGTCCAAATTTGTTTCTTTTTTAAAAGTAAGAAGTTATTTTCTTAGCGACTGTACTATTAACCCATAAAATCAAAGCCAACATTATCAGGCTCGCCTTTTGTTTGAGCATTATTTGTCCATACACTCAATCAATAATTCAGCGAAGAAAACCAACCCCATCATTTCCAAGACAAGAAAATTGTTGCGCGTCAGAGAATAGACGGCCATTTTGTTTTGAACTTCGTGAAAATTCGCGCGCTTTATTTTTTTTAAACTTGAGCAAAGAGGTTTTTGTAAAATAATGTCTTAATTAAGCTTTGAGAATATTATGTTGGAGAAACTAAGGATTTTATTTTATATTTTTTTAACTTTGTTCATACCATATGTGCTACAGGAGTACATTTCAACGATATTAATAAACAAAGTTAGAAGATGCAACTGTAGGTATTGTGATAATTAAAATACTTATATTTGTTGTCTGTATTAAAATATGAATATTCCAATGTTACTGCTGCTAATATTTCTCATTAATTTGGGCTGTGTCGTTTCGGAGCTGTCTTTGCGTTTCGGTAAGTTATCTTCTCATCTTTCTATAATAATTTAGCAAATAGTATTAATGAAATTAGCCAAGTAGGACTTGGATTGTCAATATTTCTTCTTTTTTTTCTTAATGGCCAGATTATCCTATTCTTTGGAGTAGAATTTATGTTTTTTTTTTACCAGAACAAAAAAATAAAATAAAAAAATAACCTTTTATGTTTTAGTTTAATTTGAAAATACATTTCTTTTAATAATTTCACCATACTTTAAAAACACATACATAAATGATATTACATAAATATTTGTCGACACCACACGACTCAGTTTGGTTACTCAGCAAAAGCTGAAATACCAAATCATTCGATTCGAACCCACTACTTTACTCTTCCAGAATTGTACACTAGTAATCTATTCAAAAACGGATAGATACACTTTATAATAGTTTATAAGTATGATATTTTTAGCATTTTCATTAAAGGAAAGACATTTTATTGACTTAGATACTCGTAATAACAACAAGCACAAATAAAAAAGACTCAGCATTAGTCGTGACAATAATTGCAATTATAATGTCAGTTTAATAAAACATTCATAAATTGTCTCGGGCAGGAACCGAACCAGCTTCCCCATGCAAACCGGGCGCGTTGCTTTCTCCGTTAGGCTACCGAGAATTGTCTCACAGACCGCCGCAGTCGCAGATTCGTTGCCTATGTCAAAATTTTTCAAGTTTAAATGCCTACTGATATAAAAGAAAAACTATTTTTAGTATTCATCATAGAAGTCCATGACTCCGATCTGGCTCATCAGATCGGCCGAGCGTTGAAGAATGCTGAAGACCAGAGAACTGGTGTAAGGATCAGCGATGCAGTTGTGCAGTTGGACAGAGAAAACGAAGACGAGAGCTATAGGAAGCGTGAGTGGGGTTTGATTTTTTGAGGAGAAAAGAGAGTAGGTATGCTATTTAACTGATACAAGGTGGCCAATAACTAAAAGATGGCCGTTTCCATAATTGAGAACAGTACTGATAGGTAGCCAATTAGTAATATATTAGAAAGTTGCTAACTAATGAGAGATACTTAGCTATTAAACCATATCTAAACGAGTATATAAACTTGAAAAATTTTGTCTCAGGCGGGAAAAAAAAAAAAATTTTTTTCAAGTTTATACACTGATATTATAAGTGCAATTAAGTTGCTAAAATATCAAATAAAGCATATCTAAACGAAATTAGCTGGTTAACCTTTATGTTAATAGCCACTTTTAGTAAATGGCCACCTTAGTCATAGTTATATGGCTAGTAACTGGATGAAAGCATAGAACTATATATTAAAAGGTAGCCAGTTATGAGTCTTTCAAATGTATCTTTAATTTACACCCTAACCGATACTGGTTGGTAGTTTTCAACTTTGTATCTACCTACTTACTGTCATATGATAAAATGTGGTTTAAACCATGTTAAAACTGACCAATAACTAAAAGCCTAAAAGGCAGCCAATTCTTGGCAAGTTTCTTTTAAAATGCAAAATGGTTGCAAATTCAGCATGGAGCAGAAATAATGTTTTAAAAGAAACTGAAATACTTTCAAACAATGATATTTAAAAAGTAATAGATATGTTAGGTACATGCGCTCTCAATATGCGTCCCTAAAACGTCACAATTGTGACGTCTTTTCAAATCCATGAAAGAGAAAGTAATTGTTCTTTTCACGAGTATGACAAGGACAAAATAAGATTTACCTACGCATGTGTGCAGTTGTTCGCAAGCGGCACAGATATTTCGATAGTTTTGTAAGGGCATAACCTATCTATACTTTTTAAATATCATTGCTTTCAAATCATTTTTTCTGCTCCATTCTGATTTGCAACAAAAAGGTTGCATCAACGAGTGGCGGATGATCAGCAAGGTATCTCTAAAAAGTCCTTTCAGCGACATCCTAAATTAGCAACCTTTTTCTAGTTTGCTCAGCAGTGTCCAAAGAGACCTCACTGGTCGTGGACTTATCCTGGTCGCCATGGGACATGGCGGAACAGCTCTGTTCTGACTCAGGCCTGCCACTGCTCCGTACGTCACTGGATTCCCAACAGCTGATGGCAGCATTAGACGAGTATTTGGAAAGCAGGAACGCCACTGATGCTGCTATACTATTGGAGAATGAGAGTGGTAAGTTGCTCGTAATACTAGCAATTCAGTTGCGGATTTAGGACAGGGGATAGTGAATTACGGTTACTGCTACACTGCCAGGTAAATATTTCTGATTAGCGCAAGAGATGGCTGGTAGGAGCTGGATGCGAGAAGCCGAGGATCGACCTAAGTGGCGTGCAACTGGAGAGGCCTATGTGCAGCAGTAAACTGCGATAGGCTGCTGATGAACGATGATGATAGTCTGAATATCTGTACTTAACTGCTCCAACGATTTTCATGTGATTTTGTATGCAGGTGATATCATCGGCTTAGCAAGGTTTTTTATTTTTCCGACCCGAGGTCTTCGAGTTCAAAATATTATTTTTTCTTTTGTTTTACAAGTTTTTTTCGTACATACATATTCGTATTCAGAACGAAATTTTAATCCAAATTTTTAATACAACAATCTACGAGACAAAAAATTGGTTGTTTGTAAAGTAGGTTTACGATCGAGATGTTTACGTGATAACGAGAAAATCTCCATTCGTTTGTATGCCGCTAGAGTGAGAGAGACGGAAGATCGGTCCACTCACTCGAACGCTATGCCAGCCTCCGCTCGTGAGGATTCCGCGTGACAAGTTTCACGGAATGACTGGCAGCGCTCGAGATGAGACGGGAGATCGGTCCGTCTCTCTCCCGTTATACCTGCGATCGCGCTCGTGAGGTTTTGGTGTGACACAAGTTTCTGAACATGTCACCCGACTAAAACGATTTTAAAGACGTTATCACGTCAAAAACAAATGTACAAAAATGTCAAGTTAAAGCAACTAGAATATGTCCGCCAAAAAAGGATAGGTATGGCAACAAACTTTTTACAAGATGCGCATCTCATACATTCCTTATGATACTATTACTAAGTAAGTTGTTAAGTTTAGGACCGTAAAAAAAGAAAACTGAAGGTGTTGCAAAAAATTTTTTTATTTTTTTTATTTCATAAATGGGCTCTAAATACAATACACAACGCCTATAAAAAAATTACGGTGATGAAAAAGTTTTTATTTATTTATTTAATATTCAGAAGACCAACTGACCAACAGCTAATGCAACGTAAAAACATTAACAGATAAGTATCAGAAAGCCAATAACAGGTCCTCGCAATTAACAATAGACTAGGCGAAAAAACATTAAGCGTCGAACACAATCAATTTAAATAATGCTTATTATTGAGTGCCAAATTTATTCTACTCTATAAATAAAATATTATTCTAGTTATACTCTATAAATAAAATATTATTTATAAATATGTATTCATCGTTGCCCGTCGCGATTTTACGCTCTGACTTTCCTTTCAGAGGTGGACAAGACTCTTTACGAGCTGCTAGGCAGGTCTAATGTTCGCATATGGGTACATGCAGGACTCACGAGAGATTCCGCTAAGGCCCTTAAGAGTATGAGGCCGGAGCCCAGCTTCTTCGTTATTGCCGGGGAGAGTGGGTTTGTCATGGACACTTATAGACGGGTTAGTGTTTCAATACTTTAGTTGTATTTTATTAACACTATCTAGAGATGCACTATTTCAAACACAATCAGCAAAATTAGTGATTTTATTGACTTCTTCGAATTTTCGAACATGCTCTGGTTTGTGATCACCAACCCGAAGGCAAGCGTGGTGATTGATTATACCTATACCTATCATTGCTTTGGTACTTGAATTCAATGATAAAGGCCTTTGCCCTGCAGTGGGTTGATTTTAACCCGTACTCAAAGATATACGAGGCCTAGTGAGTTTCTGGACTGACCTAAAATGGTTTGAATAAAACATACATTTTAATCACGTACAAAGGCCCAACTCAAGAGGCTGAGTGCGGAAAAATTTAAGTCCAACCAACTAACTAACTAGGCCGTTACTTCTTCTTATCATCACTCTTCTCCAGGCAGTGAAGGAGAAACTGGTACGCCGCAACTACCGCTGGAATCTCGTCATCACTGATTACTCTGGCGAAGCAATTGACGTGGCTCAGCTGATTCTACCAACGATGATCCTTCACGTAGACCAAATAGAGTGCTGTAGGTTGCTGGGATTGAGGGAGGAGTGCAGTTGCCCTTCGGATTTCAAGGTACTTGAGGCTCGTAGTCTTTGATCAGTGCGTGCTGCTAGTGATGACTTATAAAACTGAAACATGGTCACTTAATATGGGCCTCATAAGAAGGCTCAAGGTCGCCCAGCGGGCAATAGAGGGAGAAATGCTTGGTATTTTCCTGCGTGATAGAATAAGAAATGAGGAAATTCGTAGAAGGAGAAAAGGTAACCGACAACGCTTGAAGAATTGCGGAGCTGAAGTGGTAGTGGGCGGGACACATAGTGAGAAGAACCGATGGCCGCTAGGGCGGAAAGTTCCAAAATGGAGACTGTGCACTGGACGATAATCTGTGGGTAGAGCCCCCACCAGGTGGATCGACGGTCTAGTAAAGGTCGCGGGAAGCCGTTGGATATGGGACCGATTGTTGTGGAGATCCTTGGGGGGAGGCCTATGTCAGCAGTGGGTGGTGTTTCGCTGAGATAATGAGGCTCGAAAGACCTAAGTTTTTGATGAGGGAGTTACATTTCTTGTTTGGAGAAGCAGTTGACGTAGCTCAGCAGATCTTACCAACGATGGTTCTTCACGTAGACCAAATAGAGTGCTGTAGGTTGCTGGGTTTGGAGGAGGAGTGCAGTTCTTTGCCCTTCGGATTTCAAGGTAGATACTTGGGGTTTGAAGAAATAAAGTTTTTAACAAAGCGGTTTTCACACTTGCTCTTCTGTCGTATCTGAATTGGTCCTGAAGATCAATCTTCGACATCAGCCCATGGGATTGTGTTCACTATCTGGAGGGGACAGCAAGGGCTTTTTAGTTAAATAATAGTATTTTAAGCTATAACGCTAAGTTTGGCGTTAATATGCGTTTCAATGCCCCTTTCATACGCCCCAACTTTAAAACAAAATATGTTCACCACATGTAATACTTTGAACTGTTCTTCCGTGATTATTGTCATCATTTTAACATACCAAGCGAAGCCCATTGTTGGACATAGGCCTCCCCAGCTCTCATAAAAGGATCGGTTTTTACGCCACCTACATCCTGTCGCTTCCATCGTCCTCCAGCAGGTCCATCTCCATCTGGTAGGGATCTACCCATAGATCGTCAGCCAGTGAGCAATGGCCATTCCAGAACATTTCTGTCGTGACAACCATCGGTCATTTTTTACTATCTAATGGAGTACTGCCTGAAGAAGACAAGCATCATCATCTTCTCTTCACCATTGGTCAGACTTCGATTGCTAACCCGCCTCAAGCATGGCATTATGACCTGAACCTCCTGTTGGAAAGGCCAATTTCCAGCAATGGACCGAAATAGGCTGGTCATAAACAGTGGCGGCGCAAGGCCTGAACTTAATGTGGGCGAGGTACTATTGGCAAGCACTTTGCGAGGCCCTCTGATGGTATAATTAATTCTATGTCATGATAAACATAGTTTAAATAAATATCCAGTATTTCATTCACATTAAGCCAAAGACTGAAATATCTTTAAATTGATAATTAAATATAATGTATTTATTATGTACTTTGGGCTTTCCATACTTTTTCAAATTATTTATAACTATGAGGCGCGGAACTCCGTGCACCGCGAGGCCGTGGGCGGTGTGGGTCACGTGGGCCTTACGCCGCCTTTGGTCATAAATCTCTTTTAAGAAGTATGACTGCTATCGTATCAAAAAACACCATGGTATTTCCAGAGGAAGCAATATATCCTGAATGCCCTCATTAGCTACATATCAGAAACCTGTTCCAAGCTGGAGAAGGAACTGCCTCTATTGACCACCAAGGTGGACTGTGACAATGTCCAGGGTACGGAGATGAATGGTACAAGAGACAGGATGGTGCGACAGTTCGGTGAGGACGCAGAAATAAATAATGATACGATTTTCTATTGGGATGATGAAAGGTAAGAAGTCTATATCTTACGAAAAAGTTTTTGTACTTATTTGAAAGTAGTTGATTTTTTTTAAAGTGACAATTATTCTTTTTTAACATAAAACTAATGGCGCGCGCACGCTTTGTTCAGAATGTTTTATTTATATTTTTACTTTGTTAATTTTTAACACCAAGTTGGTCTGGCGATCTAAGTACCGATTTAAAATCTCGGGGTCCTTGGTTTAATACCCGTGTCGGGCAACAAGAGTTTCGAATTTCGAACACGCTTTGTTTGTGCATTCGGCAAGCTGGGCAAGGCATTACTGCTGTGGTGCCACTAGCTTGAATTCTATGATGAAGGCCTTTGCCCTGCAGTGGGATTATTATAGGCTTACTTTACTAAGTAAGACTGGCACTTCTGCACGTCCATAAAAACGTGGCCATTTACGTTTGAAGTGATAACGTGTTTCGGGAGAATAGGCAAATGAAAAAAACATTTTTCTGTGCAGTACCTACCTACTTAAATTCATTAATGTAATAGTCCTGCTACTTACTTAGTTTTACTTTATTCCGCTACGATTTCGGAGTGAGTGTCTTATTTATTAGTTTTTCCAGGTCCGGCCTCTATCTCAGGTCTAGCTTCATAATGTCTGCATACAAAATGGACTCTGGACTAGAAACCGTAGCCGCTTGGTCCGCAAACGGGGAGTACAAACTGTTACCTGATGTAACTCTGGAGCCTCTGAGGCTGTTTTTTAGAATAGGAACAGCTTCGGTAAGATCGCAAAGTTCTTTTGTGAGTTTAGTTTTCCACCGTACCAATAGATGGCGTTGTGTGTATGTTGACTCGCGGTTTGATTTGCTTTTTGCGAAAGTCGCTAGTGAATTCGCTTTGTTCTGAGTATAAAGTATATTTAATAATATCATTATGTGGATTTTGGAGCTTTATTTGCAACGAAATCAATTAACATGATAATTTCTACCAGTTTCACCTCCACACCTGACCATTCGCTCGTTCTACTCCGAGGTCAACTTAGAAAACAATATTTATTTTTAGTAAATTGGATTACTTTGGCCTGCCTGGCAGTGACAAGTTATAGTTGTGCTTCGAAGGGGATGTCAAGCAGTTAGTTGCTCCCGTCTGACTTCTGTAGAGGATCATGTCCAGCAGTGGTCTAATCAAGCTGTTATTTGTAGGCAGTGCCATGGACTCTACCCAAGATAGATTCAGAGACAGGAAGACCAGAGCTAAATGAAGACGGGCAGCCAGTTTATGAGGGGTATTGCATTGACCTTATAGCTAGACTTGCAGAGGTAAGAATATACAAATAGGGGTATTTTGTTTATAATTAGATAACTCTTAAGGCCTACCTGGTCGAAAGATATTGTCTGTTCCTAGAGAAAAGTAAAATTTTGAATGTAATAAAACAGTAGTTATATTTAAATATTGCGTGAATTCAAGAAACCAATTGAAAAACATTCTGAACAAAGATAAAAAAAACTATACCAACTCAATGTTAACTCTCAACTCAATCTAGTAATGACCGAGTATCAAGATAACTGACATAAACGATATTTAAAAAGTATAGATAGGACATTCAATTCAATTTTCAATTCAATTATTTATTCAAAAACAAAATACATTGTGTGGAATAATACAATAATACAACTAATCCAGAATAAAAACACGAGTATCAATAAAAACCATCTTAAATTAAAATCATTATCTTAACTAAAACAAATCAGCAATACCAATAAACTACATTAAATTATAATTATTATCATGAAAGTTATTACTATTATTACATGTCAAGTATTGTTGTAATGTCAATTATCATTTGAATGTCAATTAATTAAATAATTCATTTATCAAAATTCATTCTTTTAAATTTTTTCAGTTATAAATTCACCAATAGCATAAAAACATTTTTCCAACAAGAAACATTTCAATTTTGTTCTGAAGCCACTTTGATAAATTGTACTCTTCAGTTCAATTGGTAACTTATTAAACATTGCAACAGACTGATAATAGGAACTCTGTCTTACTATTTTTAAATGAGGAACACATTTATTAATAAAATCCTTTCTCCTCGTGCTTTCACGGATATCTTTTTCCCTTGGAGTCTCATAGTCACTGATGTGCTTCGCAAAATTTGTCAATAAAACTAAAATGTAAAGGCTTGGAACAGTCAAACTCCCAAGTCTCTTAAAATGCTCACGACACGAGTCTTGTTGCTTTATACGGACTATAGTTCTGATCGCTCGTTTTTGTTGAACAAAAGCTTTATGAATATTATATTATTTTGTAGCTTCCTCCCCAGAATAATATGCTATACCGCAATCGCGATTCAACCAAGGCATAATATACCAGCTTTACATGTTTTTCATCCGCTTCGTCACGTAAACTTCTTAAGACGTAATAGGCAGAGCTTATCTTGCTCTCGATGTCATCCAATTCACGTTTCCATTTGAAGGTAGGTATCATCAATTTACACACCTAAAAATTTTGCGGCATGAACTGTTTGTACCTTTTCACCATCCAACTTAGCATCTTAGACATCCCTATTACTTACATTATTACGAAACAGCATAGCATTCGTTTTACTTGTATTGATTAGAAGACCATTTACATTAAACCAGTCTTTCATAGTTTCCAAGGCATTGTCAACAACAGATTCTAAACTTTTGATTCCCTTAGCAGATATTAAGGCATTTGTATCATCTGCGAACAGTATTAGTCTTATCTGGTCGTTTGACTTAGTAACATGATGTATAAAATCGTTTATATATATTATAAATAGTAAAGGACCTAGAATTGAGCCCTGTGGTACACCTACTTTAATATCTACAAGCTTAGATTTGGTTACCACTTCAGACCTACTGTCACTATCAAATGATTTAATTTCTGTTTTGTAAATATGATTGAAGGAGGCTTAACGCATTGCCTCTTACACCATAATGCTCTAATTTTTCCAAAAGCAACCTATGGCTTATGGTATCAAAAGCAGAGCTTAGATCGAGAAAAAGTGCGGCAACCTTCATTCTTTCATTTAATCTATAAACCGCATCATTTACTAGCGTGTATATAGCATCTTGAGTTCCTATCTTATTTTGATAGCCAAATTGACTTTTATTAATTGCCTTGTTCAAAGTGAGGTGGGAAATAAGTCTTGATTTTATAATCTTTTCAAAAACTTTTGAGAATGACGGCAGTAACGATATGGGTCTGTACATTTTAGGATCCAATTTCGAGCCTTTTTTAAAAACTGGTACAACTTTAGCAATCTTAAACTGGTCCGGGAATAAACCTTCTTCCATACATTTATTGAAGAAGCAGCTAAGTGGTTCTGCAAGAATGTGTATATTATCTTTGATAATGGTGATAGGCACTTCATCATACCCACAGGACATTTTAGCTTCCATTTTTTGGACAATCTTTTTAACTTCCTCCCCTGTAGTGGGTCTTAAACCCATCTGATCCGTTATGCGGTCAATATTTTGATGCAGATATGCTATGGCAATTTCTTCATCAACAAAATTTTTTTGTCAGACTATGGTCAAACTGCTGAGCGAAAACATCAGCAATTCTTCGCGGTTCTGTTATGACTTTATTAGTTACTTTTAGTTTCAGTTCCGATTGCGTCTTGTCTGCCAAATTCCTGTGACGGTTGATTAGCTTCCATACATTTTTGGACAAGGTTTTGGAGCTTGCTATGTATTTTTGTGCAGCGTTTTTTTTTGCAAGTAACTAGTATCACTTTCCTGTACAGTGTTATATATTTACTTCTATACTGAGCAACCAAAACATTGTTGCATTGTCCTTTTCCCACACATAAGAAGCGCTTCATTTTGCTTCATTTCGGAGATAGGAAACACTTTCTATCTCTGATTTTGCCGTCCAGAGAAACAAAGACAGAAGTTATTTTCTATCTCCGATATGCCAAAACTGAAGATAGATAGCAATTATATTACAAAATAGATAGGTTATTGCGACCGGCTGTTACTAAACAAACGAAATATCTGTGCCGATTGCGAGCAACAGCACACATGCGTAATTCCTATTTTCACCACATTGCAAAGTGATGTGAAAGGGATGACATAATCTATACAATACAAACAAACAGACAGTATGATAATTACTCACAGAGATGTCACACTCGCTGCTTCGCTTATCGCGGACTGCGGGCAAGACGTCACAATTTAGGACGCTTTAGTACTCATGTGGTTTTAGGGTCACGCACAATGCACGCACGTAACATATCTATTACTTTTTAAATATTATTGGTCCCATACAAAAATGACCCTTCGAACTGTTAAAGATTAAACATAGGCTTTGATAGGTACCTTACCTACGTACGGTCCTGGTCTCCACCACCTAACCACTTTCAAACGAAAATAGCTTGCAGTGCTACACAAAAACGGACGTTACTTCAAACAAGAGACGACGCGAGCTGCAAGCGATTTTGCTATTAAGGTCAGTTGCCAAAGACCTTGATAGTACGGACGACCAAGAAAGTGGTTTCTCACCCTACGGTTGAAAGTCATTCGCGCGTCAGAGTACAACATCATCATCATCATCATCATCAGCCTATCGCAGTGGACTGCTGGACATAGGCCTCTCCAGTCGCACGCCACTTAGGTCGATCCTCGGCTTCTCGCATCCAGCTCCTGCCGCCACCTTGCGCAAATCATCACTCCACCTGGCCTGACGGCGTCCTACACTACGTTTGCCGAGACGCGGTCTCCACTAAACAACTCGTTTACGGCAGCGGTTATCGTGTCGGTTCTGCGGCTAATATTGCCAGCCCACTGCCACTTCAGCTAGCTAATCCGGTGGGCTATGTCAGTAACTTTAGTTCTCTGCCGGATCACCTCATTACTGATTTTATCCCTAAGAGAAACTCCGAGCAAAGATCGTTCGATAGCCCGCTAAGCGACTTTGAACTTGTGGAATAGCCGTACCGCCGGTGTCCACGTTTTAGATCCGTATTTCATGGCGGGTAGGACGCAGAGAACAACAGGGTTGATTTTCCCATACAAATATGTTCTGCAGGAACTAATACTCGTCATAGTATCGCTACTTTACTGACACAGAAAATATTGTTGTTTGTACCTAACCACTTTCTTGGTCGACCGTATAAGGCTTAAGAGGAATGCGAATACGGTAAAAAAGTACCCAAACCTTCATAGGCGCTCATTTAGTGATAGACCAGGGCCGATAATTTTAAAAATGATAAAAAGTGAAAAAAAATTATAGTAGGATGAAACCCATTGGAGGAGGAAGAGAATATAACAAAAACGGAATGAAAAATAAATTAGGGGCGATCTGAGGTCGGGAAGAGGGAGAGGGGGAGGTTTTAAGGGTAAAAAACGGTAAATCTCGATTTACGGTAAAACTGCAAGTCTTATGAAAAAAAGTTAAATGGCAAAGTTGTAGGTAATAAAAAGATCTACAACTTTTGTATCGACACTTTTTTAACATAACCTCAAAATTTATGTGAAAAATTCGAATAACCATGTTTTTGGTTTTTTATTTTTATCTTTTGCAAAAAAGAATATTTGTTCACGAAATTTGGTGAAAACTTACCTTTGTATGTCCCAAACATACAGTAAATTTTTTGATTTAAAATATTCATTTTTTCACCTTATTTTGACTTAATATCGAAAAAGAACCCTAATTTTCAATCGAAAAATCTCACGTCAAAATATCTGCTTTTTTAAAAAAGTTGGTGTGTTTTTTGTTCGTTGAAATCTCTACTTTCTGATGGTATAAAAAAAATATACATTACTATGGTAAATGTTCTCAGAAAATGCAAATAATGAAGAAAACTCAAATCCGAAAATTGAATTTTTTTTATTCATTTGTAAAAATTTACACTTTAATTCTCAAAAACGTATTATTTCATGTTATATTGATAAACAAAAATTGCTAATCGCAATATACTACTATAATGAACAACCAAATAAGTTAATAAATTTAATATATAATAAGACATCTACAATATTTTGAGATAGTGTTAGTGGACGGACCTATCACTGAAACCCCATATGGGAGGCTTTAATCAGTTAAACCGGGCAGAGTGTGGCGAGCGCTGAAGGCGCTCAGCCTAGGTCCGCCACGCTAGCGGTACTCCGGTGTGGCCGAGGGTGAGGCTTCGCGAAGCGAAGCCTCAGGCTCGCTCGCACCGGGGCCCATACTAGCGGGCGTGATCGGGCCAGTGTGGGGTG
Organism: Anania crocealis; assembly: GCA_949315895.1. Lineage (NCBI taxonomy): Eukaryota > Metazoa > Arthropoda > Insecta > Lepidoptera > Crambidae > Anania > Anania crocealis. The sequence goes on from OX438875.1 coordinate 8,316,848, forward strand.
CTAAGGGCACCCTACCAAATGGCGAACCCACCAGTGGTGGCGCCGCCGGAACCGGAGATGCCGTGGCATGCCGGATCACGGTCGGGCTCCATTCTGGCGGGCCCGATCTGGGAGGGGGGATCGGACAGCGACCTCAAGGGCGCCTCTGTAGGCTCGGACCTCGGCTTGGGTCGCCGTCCGAGGGGGGGGCAGGTGAGAAGCGGCCAGGCACATGATTGTGTCGGCCGAAATGAAAGGCGGGACCACGCACCCGCCTCCGACGGGTGCGGTGTGGAGAACTACTGTGTTGTGCAGTAATTGAAGTGCTTAAGGCGGTGTTGGCTGTTGTGACATACGCGGTGATCGGATCGTCGGGGTCGTTCAGCACGTGCCTGGGCCGACGGCGTCGGAAGGCGACATCCCTCTGGGGGGTGTACGTGGCGGCTTCCGCTATGAGCGGATTGGGGTGATTCACTGCCTTATCGAAAAAGCGTTGAGAGGCTTCTTTCATATAGAGGGCAATGGATTGGATCTCGAGATCTCGGTGGATATTATTGTTGCGTACGAACCACGGGATACCCGCGGCCCGACGCAAAAAGAGATTTTGAAGTGTTTGAAACTTCTTAAGGAGGGATGGGGCAGCGTGAGCAAACACCGGACTGGCGTAAGTCATCACGGGGCGGATGCAAGTTTTGTAAATTGTCAACTTATTTCTAAGCGACATTTTACTCTTGCGGCCGACTAGGTGGTATAGTCGGTGCGTGTAGAACTTCGCTCGGTTACAGACGCGATTGATGTGCGATGCGAACGATAGTCGTCGGTCTAGGATGACACCTAAATATTTGACCTGCTTGACCCATGGGATCCGCTGGTCGAATAGGGTGAAATGAGTGGGAACATTTGGGCGGGACGGATTAGGGGAGGGCGCTACGGGGATGTTCCGCCCGAAGTACATCGCTGCACTTTTGTCGGGATTGACTTCGATACGCCATTTTCTAAACCATTCACCCAATTTGGTGACCGCGCGCTGTAGCGCTAGGATCACATATTTTGAGTTTGGACCGGTTTTGTAAATGGCGGTATCGTCAGCAAAAAGGGCTAGCTCCGTGTCTGGAGTCTTGGGGATGTCGTTTACGAAAACGGAGAAGAGTAGGGGTGATAGCACAGAGCCCTGTGGGACTCCGGCTCTGATGGGTCGAGGGGAGGAGAGAGTGCCGTCAACTCGGTAACGAAAAGTGCGATTCGACAAAAAGTCCCGTAAGATGAGCACGAGACTGTCCGGCACTTTGAGTTCGTACAGCTTGTAAATCAAGCCGTTGTGCCAGACTTTGTCGAACGCTTTCGCCACGTCGAAGAACAACGCTCCCGTTCCCAAGGGGCGGGGTCTATTGAGACCGTCCAGAATGTGTTCCGTGAGGCGGTGCACCTGATGGACGCAGGAGTGGGAGGCTCTGAAGCCAAATTGCTCGTTGATTAAGAGATTGTTAGAGAAGAGGTAATCTCTTAATCGGGAAACTAATACGCGTTCGTATATCTTGCCCATAGTCTTTAAGAGGCTGATGGGCCTATAACTGGTGGGGTCGGCCGGGTTTTTTCCCGGTTTTCGGATGCCTATGACCTCCGCCTCCTTCCACGAGTCGGGGAAGACGCAGTGGGTCATTGCGGCGTTAATGATTGCCACCAATAGGCAGAGAAGTTGGGCGGGCAGGGCGCGGAGTACTCTGTTCGAGATACGGTCCGGCCCGGGTGCCTTGTTAGGGCGGAAACCTTTGACTATCGCCTGCACCTCATCAACGGTAGTAGGGGTGAGAGGGGTTGAGGGGGGGATGACCGAGCGGCGCTGGACCTCATCGTCCACCATTTGAAGGTGGTCTTGGTCGAAAGGGAGGGTACTAGGGGAACACTGTGCCTCTAGACTGTCAGCCATGCATTCGGCTTTTTCGTTATCGTCAAGCGCTAACGATTGATCGGGTCTTTGGAGGGGGGGCATTGATGCGACTATGTCCGACTTAAAGGTTCTCGCCAGCTTCCAGTAGGCCTGGTGAGATGGCGAGATTTCTTTAAGTAGATCGTCCCACCGATTGTTTCGGAGCTCCTTAATACGTTGCTTAACAGCACGCTGTAAGCCGCGCAAAAGAACCCGATTTTCCTCGGTGGGACACGCATCGTAGGCCCTGATAGCCGCGTTCTTGGCTCTCAGCAGTTCTCGCGCGTCATCAGGCAGCCTGAAACGATGGTTTCCCATCGCCGGCACTTGCCTAGACGAATCGCCGATGGCGACCGAGATGTGACTGGTGAGAGCGTCGATCGCTTCTACAGCCTCATTTGGCGAAGAAATGTCGTCGGGGATTGAGGAAAGTTGGGGGCTGTTACAATCCTCAAGTTTACACTTGAGTTTGTCCCAGTCTATCAACGACCTCATGGGGGGAGAGTATGACTCCGGGGAGCCGAGACGAACTATCACCGGACGATGGTCCGAGTTGAGGGCATGCACGACTTCTATCGAATGAAGCCGAAGGCCTACATTCTTTAGAATAGCCATGTCAAGAATATCGGGACGATGTTCGACGTTGTAAGGGTAGTGGGTGGGCTCTAGAGGCGGTACAACGTCAAAGGATAGGGTTTCAGCGAGTCTGCTTAAGCGCGTGCCACTAGTGGTCGTGCATAGGCATCCCCACTGGGTGTTTTTGCTATTAAAGTCGCCGCCTATAAAGACGGTTTCATTCATAGCGAAAAGGGCCTCAAAGTCACTCCTGACTGGGGTTTTGTTACCGGAGAGGTAGGCCGAAGCGATGAGAATGGGCCTGTGGCCGGTCATAGATAGTCGGCATAAGGAGACTTCTATGTCCGTCGTGGGTGGGGGGTCGATTGGGGCACAGTGTAGTGAACGCTTATAGTAGATAAGCGTGCCGCCGCCACGTGTGGACCTATCATTTCTGACAATAAGATAGTTCGCAATATTAGGATTGCGAAAAGAAGGTTTGAGACGGGTTTCCTGAACCAGAAGGATGTCTACCTGGTGCTCAGTCAGGAAGAGGGATACCTCATCCCGTTGGTCTAAAAGGCCATCAGCATTGAAAAATGCTATGGTGATCGACCTCGGCTTGATTTGATTGTTTGAAGAAGAGCCCTATGCTCGACGAGGATTTTAATCCTTAAATGGGCGTTGCCCACAGACTCGTCCAATTTCTGGCAGATGACATCGACCTCTTCGTAGTCGATGTCCTCCATAAAATTGGCCAGTCTGTTTAGCTGGGCCTCCATGTCCCTCGAGGGGGACGGCTCAGCTCGTGGGGCTTTGGGTGTTGGTGGTGGGGGGGGGGGCAACAGCTCGTACGGCCGGTGTTGCAGGCGGAGCTGCTACCACGGCCGGGCTGAGACTGGGGGTCGGGGCGGGGGGGGGCGCGGGGGCCATGGACGCCATTAGGGGTTTAGCCCAGGCGTTAGGTCGGCATGGTCGGAGAGAGGGGAAGGCCGACGGTGTGATGATCACCCGTGGCTTCCCCGTATTATGGGGGGTGGGTCGAGAGGAGGGGGCTGAGGCCACTGGGCGGGGTTGCGCCTTTGGGGCCCTGGGACATCCGCGATAATTCGCAGGGTGTCCAAGACCTCCGCAAAGGACGCATCCGGGCGGCGTGGTCGCCGTCTCCCTGTCACGCGCGCAGTCGGTTGTGCCGTGGTCCCCGTGGCACTTTACGCACCTTGGGCGAGCATGGCAGTTCCGGGCTGCGTGGCCATATAATTGGCAGCGATGACACTGCCCAGGGAACCCCTTTTTACGGGGGAGTTCAACTTTAAGGCCGCTAATGGCGCAGATCGTCTTCACGTTGAAGACTGCCTTTCCCTCGGCCGAGTGGTCTAGGACCACCTGGACCAAGTCGAAAGGTTCGCGCCTGCGCCCCTTGAAAAGACGGTGGACCTGCCTGGCTGGGAAGCCCTGGCCTTGCAGGTCGTGAAGGATGGCCGGAGTGTCCAGCTCTTTCGGGAGACCGCGGATGATCACCCGCAGTTCCCTTTCCTCCGGGAGGGGATAGGTGTGGTACCCTATCATCCTCCCGTCGAGAAAGCTGGTGAGGGAGCGGTGGTCACCCGAAGTGGGTACCACCACTTTGATGCCCACGGCACAAGTCTTCGCGTGCGAAAACGCGATTTTGCGCTCGTTCAGGGCGGCGCTGATTACATTCCAGGACGATTTGTCCTGGACGAAGATAGGCGGCACTTTGCTCGCCTGAGTGGGGGATGGGGTGGTGGCCTTTGTCCCAGAAGGCTGGGAGGCGGCCGACGGTAAGGGCCCCTTTTGGGTCTTAACGACCTTAGCGGGGGGAGGCGGGGGCGGGGAAATGCGCGATTTGCGCGATTTGCGGGCGCGTTTGGCACGTTTCACCGTGATGAATTCATCAACATCGGTGGCGGAAAGAGAGGAAGTGGAGTCCGATTCCGGGACGTCACACTCCATCACGGAGACTGGGGCGGGAGAGGGGCATGCCTCCTCCGGGGGGGAGAGAGGGGTCCGCTGCGCCAGCGGGAGCGGCGAGCGCGAGCGGGATGGGGTAGAGGGCGTTGACGGGCGGGGCGGGGGGTGCGCGGAGGGCGCTACCTCTTCCGGCTCCTCCGAGCGAGGCGGGTCCGGGGAGAAGGGGCTATCCCTTCGGTAGTCGTCGAAACGACGAACTACTTCAGGATAATTTGCCTGGAGGAACTTAAAGAGTTCCCCCAGGAGGGATTTTTCCGCCATTACGGCGGTTAGTGTGTAGACGTGACTCTACTGCCGGTTCGCAAGTCGCAACCTCCGAGAAGAACCGGTAAGAAACTCGGAGGTGTACACGGTGTGTACCTCCCTTTCCTGTAGGTGTACAGGTCTGGGGTGTGTCGGAACAATGTGCCCTACCGGTGTACTACTAAGTAGGTAATCTACAAAGTAGGGTGTGTGGCCTACGCCTAGCTGACCTTCGGGAGGGCCCGGGTGAACCCGGGATACGCTCCCTCAGGGATGGAATTGCAGGAGAGGAAGGGGGGACACGCCCGGCAGTGGCTGGTGGGAGTATTCCTAGTGCCTCAAAAGCGAGGAGGAACGCCTCGCAATCTCAAGCAGACCCTCCAGGGGGCCAAGGAACTCCCCCGGCGTACCGGCGGCGGAGGGAAACTTTCAGTGCCTTAAAAAAGGCGCTGTCTGTTGCTCCCTATCAACAGAACCGCTTTACAGCGTTAAACTAAATCGGTTTCGTTGGCACCGTTAGGTTTCCGCCGATTTAGCCGCGGGCAAAACCACGTAAACCTGTAAACATATAAGGAGGACTCTCGACTGAGCGAGACAAAGGGTGGGGGAAAGCTGCGGCGCGATACGTCTGTATAGCGCAACAACTAGAAGCGGAATCTATATATTTTGAGAAAGTTTTCGAATCTTCTTTTATACCTGATTGACCTTCGGAAAATGTTAGCCCGTCAAAAGTTATTTTATAGAGAAGAGGGGAAGGGGCTTGGAAGGTATGGGGTATGGAGACTATACACATACTACTCGTACATACAGTGTACAGTCTCCATAGTATGTGGCTTACTACCAGTTGAACATGAAATCTTACGTTTTTCTAGTAATTAAAGTGTAAATTTTAATAAACAGCTCAAAATTATACATAATGATTAAAAAAAAATTCAATTTTCGGAATCGAGTTTTCTTCATTATTTGCATTTTCTGAGAACATTTACCATAGTAGTGTATATTTTTTTTATACCATCAGAAAGTAGAGATTTCAACGAACAAAAAACACACCAACTTTTTAAAAAAAGCAGATATTTTGACGTGAGATTTTTCGATTGAAAATTAGGGTTCTTTTTCGATATTAAGTCAAAATAATGTGAAAAAAAGAATATTTTAAATCAAAAAAATTACTGTATCTTTGGGACATACAAAGGTAAGTTTTCACCAAATTTCGTGAACAAATATTCTTTTTTGCAAAAGATAAAAATAAAAAATCAAAAGCACGGTTATTCGAATTTTTCACATAAATTTTGAGGTTTTGTTAAAAAAGTGTCGATACAAAAGTTGTAGATCTTTTTATTACCTACAACTTTGCCATTGAACTTTTTTTCATTAGACTTGCAGTTTTACCGTAAATCGAGATTTACCGTTTTTTACCCTTAAAACCTCTCCCTCTTCCCGACCTCAGATCGCCCGTAATTTATTTTTCCTTTCGTTTTTGTTATATTCTCTACCTCTTCCAATGGGTTTCATCCTACTATAATTTTTTTTGGTATCAAAAATTATCGACCCTGGTCTATGAGGACTTTTTGTGTCACTGAGTATGTTTTTTTTTATTTTCCATCAATGCTTGCAGACGATGGAATTTGATTACGAGATAATAACGCCAAAATTTGGAAGTTTCGGAAAAAAGCTGCCGAACGGGTCGTGGGATGGAGTTGTTGGAGACTTGATGAGAGGGGTATGTATGTTGATGATATGTGTGTGTAAACACTGTAACGTAAAGTGACAGCCTAAGTATAACCATCCCACTACAGGGAAAATGCCTCCATCATTGAATTTTTGACAGTAATCAAATACGAATTCCAATCCCATCCATATCCATCATTGCTTTGGTAACATGATGATGGAGGCCTTTGCCCTGCAGTGGTATAAATAGGCAGTTTGTTTACTCTTAAGAAATTGCGATGTGAAACTTCAATCAATTGACGTACTTTTTGAAACTAACGCAGGAAACCGATATGGCAGTTGCCGCTTTGACGATGACGGCAGAAAGAGAAGAAGTGATAGATTTCGTCGCTCCATACTTTGAGCAGACTGGAATTCTTATTGGTGAGTTCTTTTTTTTTTTGGCATAGCACGGCTTGTGCATCAGCCACAGCGAAAGGTATGAATAAAAAGGTAGGGAAACGGATATACAAAGGAAAAGGACGGAATTCTATTCTAAAAAGAGAGGATCAGAGAAGTAAAATACTACTTACACTATTTACAGTTTTATATTGTTTTTGTTTATATACAAGGATATACTGTTATATACATCATAATTACACATATTAAGAAGGATATTTATAGAAGTTGGAAAGGGGATTCGGAGGGATAAAAGGGATGACATGAAACAGGATCTATCATATAATGGACAAGCAAAGAAAATATGGTTTAAATCGCCAACACCAGAACCACACTCGCACAAATCACTGTCTATTGGTGAGTTCTTAGTGGGTCTTAAAGATAAAGAAGGTCGCACAGCGGGCAATGAGGACAATAATTCGTATTTCTTTTTCTTCTTTGCATTGTCGGTACAGGTAATATGCAATCACCACTTTTTTCTTCTTTGTCAAGTAACTCATGACGAACACTTGTGTATTTAGAGAAGTACCAAAAGCAACTGAATGAGTCCAGGCCGCATTTGTAGCGTCAAGGGATTCTTTACTAAATTAATTTTAACTTTAAATGTAGTTACTGAAGAGCTTATTTTACTATAACAGTCGACTCTTGAAAACGCGTACGCGGTGGCCACGAGGTGGTAGTACGCGGTAGCCGCGCGGCAGCCACGCGGCCTTTTGACGTACCAAATAAAGCTATCGCCCGGCCGCCGCGCGGCCTCTCAGCATCCCTTATAAACGGGCCCTTAGGATACAAGTCTACGTTTATGGTCATGCGTCATTTGTATAAGAACCGATGTCACCGCTTGCGCCCCATTCCTACACATAAACGAGTTCAAGGAACGGCAATCTAGCGAAGCGTCAGTCGAAAGCGAAGACGTCAAAAGAAACCAATCACAGCGCTCACTTACAAGCATTTGCTCATAACCTCTGTGGCGCGCCTGCCCCGACTACATCGCCTTTCTTACCTTTTTCCATGTTCTGTGGCCGAAACTGTTTCAAATAATAATGTATAGCTTTTAGGTATCATGCGTTCTAAGTGTTACTTTAATTTGTTAAGTCTCCGTTTCTTTTTGATAATTAAAAAAGATAAATATTTAATTAACGTTTTTAGTATCAGTATACTTATTGTTTTTTACCACGCTTTTATTAGCTTGGGTTGTATCTATCTATGTATCTATGTATGTAATGGAATCTTTAAGCATAAATTTGACCGATTTCCAGAAGTTTGGTTAATTTGAACGTATCAAGGACCGATGACAATGCAATAATTTAATAACAGTTTTCCCAGTTTTCCTCTGTAAGAGGGAGTAAAAGAGATAGAGCTAGCGCGCGATCTGTATCAATTATGTTTCCTGCATAGGTTTGGACTTACAGTCGGTAAAGAAGGAATCAAATCTTATAAACTAACCTAAAAAGTAAAAAATAAATTATAGTTTAAAAAACTAAAAAACCACGCTTTTAAAACAGATTGAACTAAAAAATTAAAAATAAAACTGTAGTAATCAATTGAAAAATTCATATTATTGTACAAAAAGCTTGATTTAGATTGTTGTAAATATTTTATCAATAATTTACTATATCTGTGGATATCATAACAAGCACCCCACGCTTTTTGTACAATAATATGAATTTTTCAATTGATTACTACAGTTTTATTTTTAATTTTTTAGTTCAATCTGTTTTAAAAGCGTGGTTTTTTAGTTTTTTAAACTATTTCATTTTCATTTCATTTCAATTATCATACCATTTCTATTCCCAGCTATCCGCAAGCCGATCCGGAAGACCTCCCTCTTCAAGTTCATGACGGTTCTCCGGACGGAGGTGTGGCTCAGCATCGTGGCAGCGCTCGTCCTCACCGGCCTCATGATCTGGCTGTTGGATAAATACTCCCCGTACTCTGCGAGGAACAACCCTCAGGCTTACCCGTACCCTTGTAGGTGAGTGTTCTAGAATTTATGTCTGGGTAATGGGGGCTATCGCTAGTGAATTTGCCACTAGAAGCGCTAGTGTCGCGTGAGGTCCAATATCATTCACTTTGTACTGGTTTTAGCGGAATTTGTTGCATAAATTATAATTTCTTTATATGGATTATTTGGCGATTAATGTGAACGCTTTGAAAGCGGAATTAAGAAAAAGCGCAAAAATAGACGGCCTCAAGAGCAACTATTTCAGAAGTTAGTTTGTTGATATCAAGATAGTTATTTATAAACAATATAACCTTAATTAGATTCAAGATATAACACTTTGTTTCGGCGCCAATCGCCTTTGAAAGCTATTCCTCCGGACCTCAGTCTACAGTGGCGCCAACTGGTGAGCAAAGAAACGGTAGTCCCCATTATGTAAATCTTGGTTCAGCGTGGTGTGTTCAGAGATTTAAATCGTTACATGTGCCCAAAAACTGACCGCCTTTAAACACTGTGTGCGTGGCATGAGACCGTTTACGCACACAAAGTAACGCGCAGTTTACGTCCACAATTACTAGACCCCTAGAAACGCCAACGGCTAGTTATGGAAGGGCTCAATCTAATTTTGTTAGCTTTACAAGAAACAATCCAGCGTATATCTCGCTCTCGCGTACTGATTCGGAATAGTTCTCTCTCTGTCATTCGGACGCCATTTGAACTTTCGCCAATTGTTTAAGCGGCGGTGAAAATAATTAAAAATATTTGTTAATTTAGTATTTACGCATTAAATGTGATTCCCTTGGATTTATTTGTGTACCTTGAATTATTACAACAGTTTCTAAAGGCACCTGGAAGGCATATTTATAGATTTAGTGACTTAACACTTTCCCGGACACCAACCGCCTGTCGACGTGATAACAATAAAACTTCTATTCTAGCATTGTGTCCGGGAAAGTGTAAATTGCCGAAAACAACGAAATGTCAAAAACGTGCACCGTTCACTGCTTCCTGCAACCGACTAGCCCGGAAAGAGTGAGCTCACTCTTTCCAACGATGACACATTTTCGTGCGCCTTATGTATGGTAAGGGCTTATCTAACGATTTAAATCTCTGGGTGAATGAATCGAACATTTATTAGAATAAAATATCTAAAATAGTGTCAGTATATAAACTTGAAAAATTATGTCTCAGGCGGGACTCGAACCCGCATCTCCTCGCATATTACAACATTGTTTTACAGTCCTGGTATTTTATACAAATTGCTGGTATAGCATAAAAATCCAATTCCTCGAATAAAGATTTTTATGTAGCTCGGGCTGTCTGGACAAATTATCAAAATAGCTCACATTTAACTACTTAGGTCAATAGGGCATTTTATGTGACGGCTAAACACCCTTAACGCCCCGTTGATCTAGTGGTTTGGATACCAGGCCAAGATCTCAGGAACTTTTCTGGCCCCACCCGGTGATCGAACCCGGGGGTTCGATCACCGGGTGGGGCCAGAAAAGTTTCGAATTTTCGAAGATTGCTCGGGTTTGTGATCACCAACCCGCATTCAGCAAGCGTGGTGATTATACCAGCACCCATCATTGCTGTGGTAACTTGAATTCAATGATGGAGGCCTTTTTTCCTGCAGTGGGATGATTATAGGCTGTTACTTTAAACATAGGTGACGCTACAGAATTTTAGATAATCGATAAAAAACGTGTTGAACCAGCTTAAAAACCACTTTCCCTGTCTCTCAAGCTCGGTGACGGAAGTGATTTTGACAACTTTGAATGTCAACGGGCGTCACATAAAGTTTATCTTAAAATACAGGTAAAATTTTAACCATCTTCCAATATAACAAACTTCGAGACAAAAAACAAAATGACCTATTTTTTATTTTTGTATAGCCCAGTACAACAAAAAACAAATGATGTATTTTTTTATTTTGGTATAGCCCAGTACAAAAATGTCAAAATAAAGCACTAAGAAAATGTCCACCAAAAACAGACAATTTTTGATACGGCCTCCTAGCAAAACTTTTTTTAAGCGATGCGTATCTCATTCATTCATTACGATACTATTCATATGTGTTTGATTTTCCCTTCATACCTTAACAGGCTTAGGACCGTAAAAATTGAAAACTAAGTTGCAAAAAATATTTTCGGTTGAAAACATGACCAACATTTTTTACTTCTTAAATGGGCTCTAAATACGAGAACGATACTGAAGTCATTCTGTATAAGTTACAGATGTTAAGAAATAAATTTATAATAAATTTAAATCTACCGCCTTTCATTAATGTTATTGTTTTACAGAGAGTTCACTCTCAAAGAGAGTTTCTGGTTCGCTCTCACCTCCTTCACTCCCCAAGGAGGTGGGGAGGCGCCCAAAGCTCTCTCAGGGAGAACCCTCGTGGCTGCGTACTGGCTGTTCGTGGTGCTGATGCTGGCTACCTTCACAGCTAATTTGGCAGCGTTCCTCACTGTTGAGAGGATGCAGGTATGATCAGATGCATTTTTAGGGTTCCAAAATCAGAGACAGAAGATGTTTTCTATCTCCGATATGCCAAAACTGAAGATAGATAGATTATTGGGACCGGCCGTTAGTGATCACAAACCCCACCAATGTTTGAAAACTTTAAATTCGACTCGGGCATCGAGCCCAACACTGTGAGATCTTGGCGCGGTACTTAAACCAGTACACCAACGGGCGTTACTTTTTCTAGGTAATAAGAATAAAATTCGTCTATTCAATTAAATGGATTATAATGCTTTTAAGTGGACAGCATCACTTACATTGTTCTGATCCCAAAGTAAACTACTTATTTATACAGAAACAACGAGGGTACCACAAACACTTTATTTTACATTGGCCTGTCTGGGAAATGCAGTATTGTATGTATGTTAGTCTGTAAGGTATTTATTATATGGGCCTGTATTTTTTACTCTGTTGCCTGAAATAAATAAAAAAAAAAAATAAGAAAAATGAGCCCGGTACCTTGGAGCAGGCAACACCTTAAATAAAACCGGTGTGTACGACACTCCACCACAATAGGCTGTCAACCTTTAAATATAAACCATTTCATACAACTTTCATTCAACAAGTATGAATCGGTTTCAGACACCAGTGTCGTCTTTGGAACAACTAGCTAGGCAGTCGAGGATCAACTACACAGTGGTTGAAGGGTCCACCATTCACCAGTACTTCATCAACATGAAGTTTGCTGAAGACACCTTGTATAGGTAACAAGTTTAATTTGATTATAATATGTATTGCTGTGGAAGTGCTGTCTTAATGTGAGTCGCCTAAGAATGCTGAAGGTCAAAACCTTGTGTTACACTTATATTAATTGATAATCGAAAAGATATCGCAATGTAGGGTACTTGCAACGCCATCTGTCGGTGACTTTTGGTAACATAATTTCAGTTGGGTTCTTTATATGTACTATACATAGTAGTGGACTTCAGTTTTTTAGTTATGATCATCTAAATGTGTTCTATTGTGGTACCATTAAAAAAGCTCAGTGGGAAATGGAGTGAGCGATGCTTGGCATGTCCCTGCGTGATAAATCAGAAATGAGGTAATCAGTAGAACTTAGATATCCGATGTTGCTTGAAGAATTGCGGAGCTGAAGTGGCAGTGGGCGGTTGAGGCGATAGGTTCTGGAATGGCGACCGCGCACCATACAACGATCTGAGGTTAGGCTCCTCACTAGGAAGACCGACGATCTGGTGAAGGTCTCGGGAAGCCGCTGGATTCGAGTGTCGCGGGAATAATATTTGTAGACCCTTAGGGGAGGCCTATATCTAGCGGTGGATATCATTTGGCCGAGATGATGATTATGTAATATTTATTAGAAAGAAAGAAACATTGATCTGTCGAAACGCACAGTGCTAGGCCGATAAAAGTGTGCAAAAATAGGTAGCAAATAAAAACAATAGTGATAAGGTTAAAAAAAAGTACACACCACAGAACATGGAAAAAGGTTATGAGCAAATGCTTTTATTTTTATATACGCCCAAACGTGAGCGCTGTGATTGGTTTCTTTTGACGTCGTTTGCTTGATTGGTGTTCTTTGAACTCGTTTATGTAAACGGCGACATCGGTTCCCATACAAATGGCGCATGACAGCCTTTCTAACCTTTTTCCATGTTCTGTGGTACACACACTAATACAGTAACACAAATAAGTAGGACAGGCTTAGCTTACGAGTCTCATTGAGTATTGGGCTGTAAAGTGGAGTGCTGATGCGCTTCAGGTAGGTAGGAAGGGAAGATGAACAGGTAGAGACAAGCAAGTGAAAGAGAAACAGGGAGTATACATAAACATAAGTCAATTATTTTTACAGAGTGTGGAAAGAAATAACTCTAAACGCGACATCAGACCAAGCCCAATACAGAGTTTGGGACTATCCAATCAGAGAGCAGTATGGACACATACTTCTGGCCATCAACGCTTCAGGTAAGCGATCATAACCTTGACAAGGCCACCTCAACTTATTAAAAACTTAAAATCGCCTCAGAAAAAATAAATGTTATGCTAACTTATGACTGAATTCAATTAAAATGCTTACATGGTATTCCTGTTTGGCCTCATAGTAGACAAATAGAGAATGCTTTTATCATTAAGTCCGCTATTTTGTATTACATATTATATGTGCAGAAAAGTGTAAATAAGTATGAATTTTTTGATACACGAAAAATACCAACAATGTCAAGTTACATCTATGTTTTGTTACAGGCCCAGTGCCCGATGCTAAAACAGGTTTCGACCAAGTAAACGAACACACAGACGCTGATTTTGCTTTTATACATGATTCGGCAGAAATCAAGTGAGTAGGTAACATACATAGGTAAAGTTGTTGGGCGTCCTGAGAAGCACACGTTTTTTATCTGTTCAATTCCTTGTCTAAATTGAAAAATTCTTAAATAAAAATTTCAAATGCCTGATAGGACTTGAGATCGAAATACATTTTTACACCCACAGACTTTCACGTATAGCTGTATTTGCAATTTACTAATTTTGACTCCCGTATCCCTTAGCCCTCCGAATTGAGAGCATAACGGGGAATTTTTGTTCAGGTACGAAGTGACTCGGAACTGCAACTTGACTGACGTTGGCGAGGTGTTTGCTGAGCAGCCCTATGCTATAGCAGTGCAACAAGGATCGAGGTTGCAGGAACAGTTGTCCAGGGCATTGCTGGACTTGCAGAAGGAACGGTTTTTAGAACAGCTCGCTTCGAAGTAAGGAATTTCTTGAACCTAGTTTACTAAGTAACCAGTTTTTATGGATTTCCGATAATTTGGTACTATTGAAGAGCCATGATCATGAACTAAATGCAATATGAGGTGTTCTTACACCATACATTAAAACGAACGCTGTATAGTGTTAGGAACGTCGCGCGTCGGCGGCATAAACCTAAATAAAGCCTTAGGTTCAGTATTCAGAGATTTATGAGCAAACGTAAGTTAAATCCCTAAATATTAGGGGTAAAGTATGAAATTGCCGTTTTGTATGGACGAAATCGAGAACGGTCATTTTTCCAGACTAACAATTTTTTAGTTTTTTTAAAAACGCGTGAACCGTTTTCGATGCAATTAAAGGTGAAAGTTAGATGGTTATAAAGCTACGCATTATAGTATTTAAATTTCTGAAAATCAAAGTATATAATACAAATATACTTAATTGAAGCAAGAAGGTCAGCTGACACATTGTAAGGGGTCTTTTCAACGACTTCCTTTGAAGTAATAGGCACTAGTATAGCATTTTTTTTTTAGTCAAAAGTTACTTTATTTAGTTTTTGATACAATACAAAAAGAATTACACAATAATATGACTATACTTAAGAGCTATAAACAAAATAAGAAGTGGGAAAATAATCGGCAATTTCATACTTTAACCCCTATTATTTATATCTATCATTTCATGCAACATGACGCTTGACACAACGCCGACATATCGGAATAACACTGGAATAACTAGTTCATACGATTGTTATCATAAGAGTTTGAATCAGTTTATTTCATGGACCTTATTTAAATTAGTTATTTATTTAAGACATGCCACACTGGGCCACACAGAGCCATCTAGTCCCAAATTAAGCTACTATTAAGTACCCTGTCGTATGGGGTACTAGACAACCGATAAACTTACTTATATACTTTTTTTTTTTTTTTTGTAAATACATACTTATAATACATAGAAAACACCCAGACCAGTACAAACAGACATGTTCATGCACACAAATATTTTTACTGTTCGGGGATCGAACCCGCGACCCATGGCTCAGAAGCAGCGTTAACTACCGCTGATCCAAATGGTCGTCAAATCATATTATATGTATATATATATTAGTTATGTTGTTGCATTAAGTACCGCACGTGGCGAACCTTTATTTAGTAGACAAACCACCGTAATACTTTATTTGATATTTTAGCAACTTAATTGCACTTATAATATCAGTATAAAACTTGAAAAAAATTTTTTTCCCGCCCGAGACAAAATTTTTCAAGTTTATATACTGAAACCACCGTAATATCACACCAACTGGTTGTTCCTAAGTAAGGTATTCACTGCACCTTCTATTTGATGAAACACGTACTTTTATCCCGCTCTGGTGGATTCGGATTCATGGCTGCGGTGAAGTCTGTGGTATTTTTGACCTCTCAAAAGATTTTAGCTCTAAACCGATGGTTTTGAAATAGTCTTGCTTGTTGAAAATAACGACTTTGAAATTTTATAGATATTGGAATGAGTCCGCGCGCCAGGCTTGTCCTGATGCAGACGAATCTGAAGGCATCACTTTGGAGAGTTTGGGTAAGTACGAGTAAATTATTACAGACGGTTAGTCTAAGCATACAATGTAGACTGCTTAGTCAGCGGTTCAGAGTTACAATCCCGCAAGAGGCAAATGGTTGAATGATGAGAAGGAGCGTCGGTATTTTATGTAGGATGTAAAAATTATTAGACTCAGGCGTTATTTTGCGGAAAACCATAACTTACTAAGAATTAAAAAATATTTTGCTAATAACTCTCTTTTGTTATCACCGGCCTAGGTAGCTAAACTACACTACCCGCACCGACCGACCGACCCGATATAACAATATACTTTTTTTTACTTTTGCTTTGTTTTTTTAAGCGAATAAATTACTGGTGTAACCTCGATACAATTCCTTTAATAGAATACTGTTGACTTTCTTAGGTGGAACTCGAACCAGGAACCCTCACAAAATTTCGGTAATTAGGTCCTACCTAAGACAGTGAAAAACAAACAATGCTTTCCGCAGTGAATTCCTTCCTTGAATTTACAGGGGAAGGTCTCACTGCGGAAAGCATCCAACTTTTTACCTTAACATAACATACCCTGAAATTTTCACACTATTTTCCAGGCGGAGTCTTCATAGCAACGCTCTTCGGTCTAGGCCTTGCAATGATAACTTTGGCTTGGGAGGTGTTTTACTATAAACGCAAAGAGAAGAACAAAGTACAAGAGTTCGACGAGAAAATCGAAAAGGCTGCCTTCGTCGACACAAAAAAGAAGCTTGACAAAGTCGGAGTTAGGTTTAGAAAGAAGAAATCTGGGAAAGTTGCTAAAGTTGAAGCGTTTGGGAAAACCTTTCCTAAAAGGGTCACGATTGGAGACAGTTTTAAGCCGGCGTCTGAGAAAATGGGGGTTTCGTTTATAAATGTAAACTCTAAAGGAGATTTTAGACCTTAGGTTTAAGTTTTAGATACTAGAGATCTTAGAATGATAATAATAGGTAATAAACTTTATTTGATATTTTAGCAATTAAATTGCAATTATAATATCAGTTAGGTTGTTAAGTTGTTAGTTGGTTAGATTGTTAAGGGTGCAAACACCTAACATTTGATGAAGCAACGCTGGCTTACAGCGTTAAGAATATGCTTGAAAAATTCGCGCTGAGTCGCAGGGCCTCGGTGGGTTAATGGTATAGCGCCTGCCCAGCATGCGAGGAGATGCGGGTTCGAGTCCCGCCTGAGACATCATTTTTCAAGTTTATATACTGAATAGGAAATAATAAAACTGGTCAAGTGCGAGTCGGACTCGCGCACGAAGGGTTCCGTACCAATAAAGGCCAAAAAAACGGGTTTGTTGTATGGGAGCCCCCCTTAAAAATTAATTTTATTGTTTTTAGTATTTTTTGTTATTGCGGTAACAGAAATAAATAATTTGTGAAAATTTCAACTGTCTAGCTATCGCGGTTCTTGAGATACAGCCTGGTGACAGAGCGACGGACAGACGGACAGACGGACAGACGGACAGACGGCCAGACGGACAGACAGCGAAGTCTTAGTAATAGGGTCCCGTTTTTACCCTATGGGTACGGAACCCTAAAAATGCACCCTCATGTCAAATGGGTTTAGTTTTTAGCACTACACGACACGTTTTTTTATGAATATCACGAATTTATAAAGTAAACTGCAACTAGCACTATAACATTTGCATGAAATTAAAATTTAATATTCAATTACTTGGATAGACGAAATAAAACAATATTAAACATAAACTAAGTGTTTTATTTACAAATATACCTCAACACTCTGATTTTTCTGGACCAGCAAATACAAAGTTTCAAAGTTCAAAGTTCTTTATTGCATCATGTTGTTTCCAAGATGTTAGTTACAGGTTTAGACCCAAACATGACCCTGCAAGGGCTCAGCAATTTCTTAAATACTATTATATTATTAATACTATAAAAACACGACGGTTTCTTGTTCGTATCAAGTATGTATTTAAGTGTATGTAGTGTATTTTGTTTAAATATGTATTTATATTTATTTATTTATGTAGTTGTGTTGTCATCATTCTCTTTGCCATTTTCCCAGTTTATCTAGGGTCGGCGCAGTATGTTTTTCTCTTCCACACCATTCTATCACTCGTCACTGAATCATCCACACCTTTCACACTCATATCTTGTTTCACACAGTCCATCCATCTCTTTCTCGGTCGCCCTCTTCCCTTCCAGCCTTCCACATTCATACTCATCACTCTTTTAGTTACATGACTTTCTTCCCTTCTCATTACATGACCATACCAAGACAGACGATGCGATGTTGTATTTAAGTTTATTTAATACATAGGTAATAATAAGTTTTTGTTGACTAAATTCCATCATTATCATTATTAACTTAAGTAGTATTAATTTTACATTTTGTCTTAGTACTTAGCACCACCTTCCCCTTTCTTTCCAGTTTTTTGCTGTAAAGGTTGTCTGGAAGAGATCGCTGATGGCGATAAGACCGCCTTAGTTGTACATCTTACTGTAAAAATTAAATTTTGTAATTTCTTTGTGGTGTGCAATAAAGTGTATTCATTCATTCATTCATTCATTCATTCATGGCGTCTTTTCTTACATATAACATAAATAACTACACGTTATGTCGCACGGTCGAAAACATGTATATGAATAGATAGACTGAACAGAGCTTAAGCTCCCTAAGAACGTCAACTTGTGTCAATGGCATTGTCAACTGGCTGTGCGAGCGTAAACCGGTTTTTTCCAGTATCACGCGTGCGCGAGTAGCGTCCAGTGGTCACGCACACATGCCCCTGAGCGGTCGTGTTTAAGGTTTAAGCTTCCTAAGAACGTCAACTTGTGTCAATGACATTGTCAACTGGCTGTGCGAGCGTAAACCGGTTTTTTCCAGTATCACGCGTGCGCGAGTAGCGGCCAGTGGTCACGCACACATGCCCCTGAGCAGTTGTATGAAGCTTCAACTCTGTTCCGTTTATCTACTCACTAGCTGTTGCCCGCGACTTTTTTCGCGTCAATTTCTGTTATTATCATCGCGATTAATATCAATATTTTTACCCGTTTTTGCAACATTTTTCACTGATGCTTCGCTCCTATTGGTCGCAGTGTCAAAGCCTTCCTGGAAAAATGGACTATCTAACACAAAAACAATTTTTTAATTCGAACCAGGGGCCTAATTCGCGTAACCGAATCGCAGTTCGATCGTGATTGAATTGGACGATTTTGACATTTAGCCCATACTAGAACTGTCAAAAACCTGTCGTTCAATTACGATTGTGATACGATTCGGTTACACGAATTAGGGGCCTGTACTTCCTAAAATTAGCGTGTTCAAACAAACAAACAAACAAACTCTTCAGGTTTATAATATTAAGTATAGATGTGCCTGTACCTAGCAGTCGGACACAAAAAAACCTGTTCGCAACTGCTGGGGTAAACGAGTTCTCGAGTGGAGACCGCGTCTCGGCAAACGTAGTGTAGGACGCCCTCAGGCCAGGTGAAGTGATCTTGCGCAAATCATCAGATTTTCGCAAGATGGCTGGCGGGAGCTGGATGTAAGAAGCCGAGGATCGACCTAAGTGGTGTGCAATTGGAGAGGCCTATGTCCAGCAGTGGACTGCGATAGGATGATGATGATGTTCTCAAGGTTCAGTAGTTTAGGCGTAAAAGCAGACAGACAGGAATTGACACATCGTATCCTAATACAAACCGAGTTTACATATCCAGAAAAATCAAAGTAAACCAACAAAATATTAAATCTATTCCAGTCGACAGTCTACCAGAACGTCCTAGCCGTTGGTTTCTCGACATAATCAGTGCTGTTCTCCAGATATCTCCTACCAAAAGATACTTTGAAGTGATCCAAGTTCAAATATTCCCCATCGTCGATTTCTCTGATGAGCCTCCTCACTTTGTCTTTGGTTTGATCGACGAAGCAAGCGGACAGCTTCATCTCAAGTTCCGCGTTGCGGAGGCCGATGCAGTATGATCTGTAGATAGAATAAATAAATGTTGACAATATCACATACATTTGCTCTGATTCCAAAGTAAGTAAAAAGTAAGTGACAGCCTATAATCATCCCACTGCAAGGAAAAGGCCTCCATCATTGAATTCAAGTTACCACTGCAATGATGGGAACAGGCATAATCACAACGCTTTCCAAATGCGGGTTGGTGATCACAAACCCGAGCAACGTTCGAAAATTCGAAACTTTTTTTTTGTTGCCCGACCCGGGGATCGAACCAGGGACCCCGAGATCTTGGTTCAGTATTTAAACGACTAGACCAACGGATCCCAAAGTAAGTAACAATTTAAAGCCTAATAATAATCTTGTACCTAAATAATTTCAATAAGAAGGGGCGAAGCCTTCAGAGACAGGCATTATCATGCTTAAAAGGTAATTTATAATAAACCCAACGACTATAATGTCATGATAATTTTGAATTTTTGAATTATTTCGAATTTGAAAAAGCACTTGTTTGGTGTAAATCAGAAATAACGGTGGTACCACAAACACCCAGACCCAGATAAAATATAGACAAATACGATACGATACGAACCCGGGACCTTAAAGCAAGCGACACCTTTAATAAACGGCGTGTACGCCACTCTGCCATGGAATACTTCAGTCATAATATTAAAGATATTATATATTCTTTATCGCGCACAAAATTACATAAAAGTTGTTACAATACAATAGTTTACAAAGGTGATATTTAGAAAGATAAAAATATTTTTGGACAAGGATATATTGAAATGCGGTAAAAACTCACCTAGAAGCTCTTGCTAAGACTGAAGTCATGGCTAGAATTTCTGTAGCTGCTTCCGCTAATCTGTTCAGCTCTCTGTAACAATACGATACTTCTTAAAAGGCTTATAAGGTTGCAAATTGACTAGATGTGTTTCAAATTAAACTAAGCCTAAAAGTAAATTTTACCCATAGATGTAACATAAAAAGATTCACAATGATCGTCCAAAAAGTGTCCTAACAAAAATTGCACCAATTTGACATTAGGGTGTACTCTTACCCCCGTATTTATAAAAAAGTAATTACTTATTGCTTAAGAAAGTCATAACTTAAAGTGTTCATACCTAGTGCTTAAGTGAAAGAAATTGGTCACCATTAATAGTCATATTATTTGGCTGAAAATGCTAACTTTTGGTAGTTATAACTTCTAGTGATTTCTTTATTAAGGCATACAAATTGTGTCTCAAGTAATTACTTGTAGTCAAGTAATTACCTTTACTTGTTTATAAATACGGGGGTTAGTACAACCTACATCAATCGAATAGCTACAACATGACACAAACATCCATACTGCTACATGCCAACATAATTTGGGAGGGTTGTAAAGTTCAAACTGCCATAAAATTCACGTCGATCATTCAATGGACGACAATTATAGGTTATAATTTTTGTATCGGACAATACAGGATGAAAATTTAATCATCATCCTTTTAATACAATCTACGAGACAAAAAAACAAATTAATGACGTTTTATTTCTTTTGGTATAGACCAGAACTAAAATGCCAAGATTATGGACCTAGAAAATGTCCGTCAAAAATCTAAAATTTTAGATACGATCTCATCGCTACACACTTTTTACGCGATGCGCATCTAATTCATTCATTGCGATACTATTCATAAGTTTTTGATTTTCCCTTCATACCTTCACAGGCTTAGGACCGTAAAAATTTAAAACATTTTTACATCATAAATCTCTACATACATTACTTAAAGCCCATAAAAATTTTTGACACTTATGAAAAAGTCATCCTATACAACGTGTTCCTTTTGATATCCCATAACTCTAAGGTTATGTTCTATAGGTAAAAATAATATAAAACGCTCTAGAATATGTGATTCAAAAATTAATAGTTTCGAATATAACATCAATTTTAGTTAAATTTGTTAAAACAATGTAACCAGTATAACGAATCCTTAGTTTTGCGAGACGTTGGCAAGCTTACTCTAAAGTGTAGTAGTAAAGTAGCGGAAGAGCGTAACTTGTAAAAAACATTGACGTGTGCGGGTGTTTCATTGGTAAGTATGTACGAGTAAATCGTTTTCATTCAAAAGTTCATTCATAACAAGGTAAGGGTGTTTTACATAAACAGTCGTGACTTTTTAGAATTATTTTGTATGAAAAAATTAAACAAAAAAATATTTATAAATTGAAAAATAATTCATATTATGCAATTTGATTCTTTACCATGGTCTGTTTAATACCCTAGAGTTATGGGATATCAAAAGGAACACGTTGAATAGTTGTTATTATATCTTTTCTGATTGTATATCTAGTTTTTAGGGTTCCGTACCCAAAGGGTAAAAACGGGACTCTATTACTAAGACTTCGCTGTCTGTCCGTCTGTCCATCTGTCCGTCGCTCTGTCACCAGGCTGTATCCCAAGAGCCGCGATAGCTAGACAGTTGAAATTTTCACAAATTATGTATTTCTGTTACCGCAATAACAACAAATACTCAAACCAAAATAAAATGAATATTTAAGGGGTTAAATATTTATTTTATTTCCCATACAAAAACTTCTTTTTTTGCCTTTTTGGTACGGAACCCTTCGTGCGCGAGCCCGTCTCGCACTTGACCGGTTTATAATACCTATTACATTAATACTTGATGATGATTTAGATATTAAAAATAGTTAAAAATATACTAACGTGAATGCAGACCCAACTTCGACTCCATGTCTGCTCATTAAAGTTTCGCACGCGTATCTCATCCTTAGAACGCAGTATTCGAGCTGTTCCGATGGCTGCTTCAGTGTTGGATGGAGATATTCCAGAAGATGCAGGTTCAATTTTGGATCATCTTTCTCCTAAAACATAAAATTTAAGTATCCGGGCTATAATCATCCTACTGCAGGGCAAAGGTCCATTGAATTCAAGTTACCACAGCAATGATGGGTGAAGGCATAATCACCACGCTTGTTTGCGGGTTGGTGATCACAAACCCGAGCAAAGTTCGGGAATTCAAAACTCTTGGCCTGTTACTTAAACCAGTAACGAACGAGGCTTAAAAACATGCGAATAAAAAACCTGTTGCTTATTTTATTTATTTGTGTGGACTATTGAGGTCTTCATCTCCTGACCACCTTTAAGAGGAAACACCACGGCCGTTTTTCAATACAAACGTAATCCCCTGTTTCCTCCCTGGATAATGACAGCAGAGCAATAATTTTTATCATAAAAATCTATGGCCACTATTAGCATGTTTCTATGTTTTCTGTTTTTTCATAAATTAATTAACAAAAAAGATATGAGCCCTCAAAAATCTAAAAATTACGCCAGATTTTCCGCTGTGTTCAAACATCCAGAAAAGAAAATTTGGCTAAATTTTAGAAAAAAAGAAAAACATACGAACACGGCCAAAGCCATTTTTAATGAAAAAAATATTAAAATCGGTCTAGTTTTGGAAAAGTAATCGGGGGACTACGAAACGTTGATTTGGTGTGTTTTTAGAAGGTATTTTCGGTCCAAAAAGCAATTGTCTCTATCCCAGACTGCGGTGAAGGCGTTTGGCACTGCGCGACAGCAATAGATTTTACAAATACCTATTTTTCAATTCTCTCGCCTGTAGTGTTTCCTCTTAAGAGCAAAATCGCTTGCAGCTCGCGCCGTCTATTGTTTGAAATGACGTCCGTTTTTGTGTGGTACTGTACGCCATTTTTGTTTGAACCCCCCCCCCCCACAACACGATAAATTTATGAAATACGGACAAAACAAGGTGGCCTTAGACACGGTGCATTTTCAACCACCTGTAAAACGAAGCCGACATTATGAAACCATTATGTATAACATCTTGGCAGTGTCATTCATGTTTTTAACAAAATGTATTATATATAATAACTAGTTGTTGCCCGCGATTTCGTCCGCGTCAATTTCTGTTTTTTAACCGATGCTTAGCTCCTATTGGTCGCAGCGTGATGTTATATAGCCCAAAGCCTTCCTCGATAAATAGACTATCCAACACAAAAATATTTTTTTAATTCGAACCAGTATTTACTGAGATTAGCGCGTTCAAACAAACTAACAAACAAACAAACTCTTCAGCTTTATAATATTAAGTATAGATGATCTCAGCACGCGGGCTTCGCTTTCTAGGTGGTTGAAAATGCACCGTGTACAAATGCATCCAAGAACGACCCCTGATTAGTGCAGGAGTGGTGCAGAATGTGGATCCAACGGATACTGGACAAAAGGTTTGGGTCGCAGAACATGGGAAAAGGTAAGAAAGGCTGTCATGCGCCATTTTTACGAGAACCTTTGTCGCCGCTTGTACCCCAGTACACATAAACGAGTCAAGCGAATTCTTTTGGTTTCTATTGACGGTCAAAAGAGACCAATCACAGCGCTCACTTACAAGCATTCGGTCAGGCTTCGGACCTTTACTCGATCAGGCTTCGGACCTTTACTTACTGGTACAGGTTTCGGAGTCGGCCGGGGGATTGGGTGGTGGCCTGGTGGGTCTACCTGCCTCTGTCACACCCACGCTCTCAATCAGGGTCCCCGCTGAAAACCAGCGTCGTGATTAGCCTCTAGCTGTCACGACTAATGCTGAGCGGGGAACCTTTTGACACTTATCTCCTTCTTTTTCTTTAATATGATTTTTGTGCTATATGTGTTTGTTTTTGTGTCAAATAAAAAATTTCTTTCTTTCATTCTTTCATTCGCTCATAACCTTAGTGGCGCACCTGCCCCGCCTACATCGCCTTTCAAACCTTTTTCCATGCTCTGTGGTTTGAGTTCTAGTGGACTGGGTAACTGGGACTATGGAAGGACTATGGCCCCTGCCTGACCTATATACTCACACGGACAAAGCAGGGGTTGACTTGCAAATATTATTTACTATTGCCCCCGACTTCGTCCGCATCAATTTCTGTTATTATGATCAAAATTTTTGCAACATTTTCCACTGATGCTTCGCTCCTATTGGTCGCAGCGTCATGTTCTATAGCCTAAAGCCTTCCTCGATAAATTGACTATCCAACACAAAAATATTTTTTTAATTTCAACCAGTACTTCCTGAGATTAGCACGATTAAACAAACAAACTCTTCAGCTTTATAATATTAAGTATATATATATATTTTTAATGAATACTTACTTGTTTTCTATTTGCGAGAACTTTCTTGAGAATAAATGTTGGGTTGAATAGGGGATTTCTTATTCGTCTTATTTCTTCTGACATCTTCTTGCCGGCGTGGTGGATCCCGTTAAGTGCTAAAAAAAGGTGTGACTTGGCAATAAACATTTGGTACAAAAACTTGGCGTTTCGTTGACTTGGCTATAGACATAGAGAGTACAAGGAGCTTGGCCATCCATTAGATTCCCATTAGGCACAAAGACTCTTATTGTCTTGGTCATAGACATTAGTACAAAACGTTCGCGTTTCATTAACTTGGCTGTATACAGCATAAAAACTTTTAGTTTCCTTGACTTGGCTATAGACCTATACAGTACAAGATTCTTGGATTTAGTTTAAATAGATCTATAGCCAAGGTAAAAAATCTTAGCAATTCTTTGGATTATTCATACTGGAATTGGTAGAGTAATCACCACACTTGCCAAATGTGGTTTGATGATCACAATATATTAGAGAACAATTCAAATTCTTAGTAGTTAGTGTGAACACTAGCTTACCAATAAACATATTGATGCCGTCCAAGCTGTCTCCCCTCGCCGCTAGATGGCGCATATCGTCTAGAATCTGTTTGCATTGTAATTCGTTCTCCAAAGCTGGTATGGCCAGAAGTTTGAGCATGGAAGTGAGCCCGTGGTTTGCCATGAAGTTTCTGGAACAAATAATAACAATAGCTTCACCTATTTTCTTTGATGTCGTAAGAAGCGACTTAAGGAAAACTGCGAGAAGAATAAATAATAAATAAATGTAACATACATTGTTCTGATCCCAATTTAAATAACTATTTAAAGCGCTCGTATTTTGGAAACCTGAAATAACGAAGTTACCACAAACATCCAGACCGAGAAAATGTAAAAAAACATATTTTTTCGACATTGTCCTTGTCCGGTAATCGAAGCCGGGGCCTTGGAGCAGGCGACACCTTGAAAACCAGTGTGTAACTGTGTACGCCACTACGCCACAGAGGTCGTCGAAGACGGGCAGCAGCGTCTTGCCCAGCTGCGATCGCCAATCCTTGGCGTTTCGTTGACTTGGCTACAGACATAGTCAGTACAAGAAACTTGGCCATTTTCTAGCCATACATGCAATGTTTAGTATTTGCGAGATAGAACTAGAAATTACGAAATGAAACGAAGAAAGTGCTGAAGTGGCAGTGGGCGGGACACTTAAGAATCTTGGCCGTGTTTTTTTTATATTTTAATTTCTTTTGTTTCACAGTAAAAATAAAAGATCTTTTACATTTGCGATGATTCCTACTATAGGCTAGGCCTGTCTTGTAAGGAATCATCTTTAAACAAAAAAAAGATGTTATGCATAATGGTGTCTAACATTGGGTGTCTAGTTTTGATGTCTCATTTAGCAACAACTTTGTTGTAAACGGGTAAACTTACCTGCACATAGCCATTTCCAATTCAGCATCAGGCTCTTCATACCCGTCCATCAGTCCAGCGGTGAAGTACTCGCTGCTCTCGCTTGCGTACATATCTAGGAGAGCGTCTCCGATGGTCGCCCTGATGGTAACCAGTTCTGACAAAGGCTTGCCTGTCAAAAGAAATACGATGAAGAAATGATAACTAGTGGAGAGAGTCCTCGCCGGGCAGTGTGAACAGTCAGCGATCAACTATTAACAATGCATCTCATTTGTTTTTCAATGAAATGTGTATTTTATGTTTTACAAGCGAGAAAATAGTCTATAGATAGTCTCTTCTTCATCTAAGAATGTCGTATTTTTTTATTTAAGAATTTTTTTTTTCAATTTACACCAGCAAAAGCTTAAAAATCAATTTCTAAACAAAAAATATCGTTGCCAACCTGAGAAGGCTCTGGGCTTGACATAATGTATGCACGCTTGCACTGCCCTCTTCAGGCCGGTACGGCAAAGAGTCGCCGCGTGAAGTCTCGACGTACTCAGCGTCTGCGCAAGAGCATCTTCTGATATCATATTTAAAGGCGTCGCTGGAAAGACAAATACAGAGTTATATTGTGATAGAAAGTAAAGAAAACCGGTCAAGTGCTAGTCGGACCCGCGTACTGAGGGTTCCGTGCCAACTTTAACTGAATTAGGGGTCCACTTAGCCAAAAACCCCACAATATTTAATTGACTGCAAAAATAACTTTGTTTTTCATAGTGTTTGTATAAAGTTATATTTTCGGTTGTTAAAAATGTGCTATTTCTCAAAAACTACTGGTTTGATCTCGTTCAAACCAATTTTCGTTGAAAGTATTTGTTAGGATCTACATTATGTATTTTTTTTAATTTTTGACTTGCTTAGTTTAAAAGTTAGAGGAGGAGTTACACCCATTTTACCACTTTTGGGAAAAATGGTTTTAGAAACCTCTATTTATTGTCATTTTAAAAGACCTATCCATAGATACGCGTAGATTAGAGTAAAAATTTTTTATATATGGTCACCTTCTTTCAGGTGACATGATTTACACAGATACTCTGTTTATATAAAATATTCATATTCATATTCATTTATTCAATAAAATTATCCCTATATTTTTTTCCAAACAAAATATGGCTAGTTATATAGTAATTATGAAGGGATTTAGGTGAACTTAAATAAAACAACGTGCTTGCTTGGCGGCTAACGGAAGAAGAAAAAAACATTTATTATGTGACACTAGAAATATGTTACAGCGAAGGACAAATATTATACAGCCATGTGGCCTGTCGCACACAGTAGGGGTAACAAATTAAAAATTATTTTGAGCATATTTCAACACCCCCACTCTCAAAATACAGGTAATAAACTAGATAGGTACACATTACAATGCTACATTTACAATGCCTAACAATTTAACAAATTTATTATGTTTCACTGACTGTAAACTTTTGGTAAATATGTCTGCTGGCATATTTTCAGATGGCAAATAATTAATCTTAACTATCTTCTTAAAAATTATTTCTCTACAATAATGATAGCGCACATCAATATGCTTTGATCTGTTGTGAAATACAGGATTTTCAGATAACTTTTGAGCACTTTGGTTATCATTAAATAAATTAACAGTATACATTTGTTCAGTAATCTCATTCTGCAAATTAATAAGATACACAGCTTCTCTGCAACCCTCAGTGATTGCCATGTACTCAGCTTCACTACTAGAAAGCGCAACTGTTCTTTGTTTTTTAGAGCCCCATGAGATGACTGAACCTGACAACATAAAACAGAAACCTGAATATGATCTTCTATCTATAGAATTATTAGCCCAATCGGCATCAACATAACCCTCAATATTATTATTGCCATCTTTACAATACATTAAACCTAAATATTTTGTCTTTTTCAAGTATTTTAATATTCTCTTAGCATACAACCAGTGTTCATTATCATGACAGTTATTAAATTGACTCAAATATCCCACAGCATAAGCTATGTCTGGCCTAGTCATTACAGTTAAATACATAAGGCTCCCAATCAGCTCTTGATAAGGATTAGCACTTTTTATTTCTTGACTTTTTACAAGACTTAATTTAGCCTCCATGGGCGTATCAACAGTATTACACTCAGTCATGTTAAATTTATTTAACAACAAATCAATATAATGTTCTTGACTCAAAGTAATAACATTATTTTCTTTATTTATATTAACATTTATACCAAGACATTTTTTAATTTGCCCCAAATCTTTAATTTTAAATTGACTACTTAAAATTAATTTAAGACACTCCATTTGTTTTACATCATTTGAAAAAATAAAAAAATCATCAACGTACAACGTCACTATTGTTCTAAGACCATTTACACATTTTGTATACAGACAGGGTTCCAATTTAGATTTTTTATAACCATTAACTAACAACACATTATCAACTTTCTTATGCCAAGCCCTTGAGGATTGTTTGAGACCATATATAGCTTTATTAAGTTTGAGGACTTTAAGTTTATCATTAGGACACTCAAAACAATCTGGTAACTGCATATATATGGTTTCTTCCAATTCTCCATTGAGAAATGCAGTTTTAACATCTAAATGGGCAGTAACTAAGTTAAGTTGCACAGCTAAAGCAAATAATAACCTTAATGTAGTATACCTTACCACAGGAGAGAAAGTTTCACTATAGTCAATACCACTTTTCTGGTTATAGCCTTTCGCAACTAGTCTAGCACGATAACTAATATTATTTTCCCCATCACACTTCTTTTTAAGTACCCATTTACACTTAACAATTGTTCCACTCTTTGGAGCATCTACTAGCTCCCACGCACTGTTATCTTCAAAACACTTTAACTCTTCTTTTACAGCACGTAGCCAATGATCCTTCTCTGGCCCTTGTAGAGCTTCTTTTAATGATAACTCGCCGACTTCCATGTTATGACTTTCTGTACAAATATTTGAAAAACCATACCTTTCTGGTTTACGCCTTTCTCTAGCTGGTAATGGTTGTACTATACTGTCCGCACTTGCTGTAGAACTGTCAGTGTCTTCATTTCCACTAGGCACATATGTAGGATCATTCTCGTAATCTGCCGAGATAAAGGAATCATTTGACTGATTGTCCCCCACTGAATCCAAACTCTGCTCATTTTCCAAATCTTTATTCTCAGCAGTAGCTGTCGCATTAATATTATCAGATTCTTTTTCAATTATAATCACATCCCGACTAGTCATAATCAAATTGTTCTTAGGATTATATACTCTATATCCCTTAACTTCTTCAGAATAACCCACTAGGATACACCTATCTGATTTCTTATCCCATTTTAAACGTTTTTGTTTGGGCACATGCACCATCACAGTACTTCCAAATATTCTAAGGTTACTTATATTTGGCTTAGTATTATACCACAATTCATAAGGAGTTCTATTATTAATACACGCTGATACTGTTCGGTTTTGCAAGTAAACAGCAGTATTGGTTGCTTCAGCCCAAAATGTCTTATGTAAACAAGAGTCAAACAATAAACATCTTGCTTTCTCAATAATAGTACGGTTCATCCGTTCAGCCAAACCATTTTGCTCTGGTGTGTATGGATTTGACTTCTGATGAATAATACCTTTCAATTTCAGAAAACTGTCAAATTCACCATTGCAAAATTCACTGCCATTATCACTACGCAATACTTTAATTTTTCTGTTCAATAAGTTTTCTACTTTAGCTGCATAGTTCTTAAAACATTGAAAAGCTTCATTCTTATTTTTTAAGAAATAAATATGAGTCATACGGCTATAATCATCGATAAACAATATAAAGTACCTTGATCCTCCCAGAGAGACAGTCTCCATGGGTCCGCATACGTCGGTATGCACCAAATCTAGCACTTTGGTACTTCTGTTGCCACTGTTAGGGAATGGACGACGGCTCTGCTTCCCTTCACAACAAGTTACACATGAATTTGTACTCATCTCTGCCTTCTTTTCAATGGAAAACCCTTCAACAGCATTCTGCATTCCATTCAGGTAGGTACTATTAACATGGCCAAGTCTACGATGCCATATTTCATCAGATACCACCGCTGCAGCTGACAGGTGTACAGGTGTATTGAGTTTATACACTCCATTTACTAATGTGGCTGTAGCCACTAAGGTTCCTTTTCTATTGCAAATGTCACAACCACTGTCTCTAAAGGTCACTCTGTTGCCTTTCTTTATAAGTTGACTCACTGATAAAAGATTTGTTGTGAGACTCGGAACACACATAACCTCTTCTATTATCACATCATAATAACATTCATTTGTACAAGTGGTAATAAGCACGTTACCTGAGCACTTTACTGGCACTTTGTTTTTATTGGCAACGATAATCTCTTTTGTAACTTGATTATAAGATGGGTCTACAATCCAGTGTTCATTTGACGTCAAATGTACACTCGCGCCGGAGTCTACGTACCAATCGGATTTACTATATGCGCCATTGAGAAACACAGCACTAAATGCATTCGTTTGCTTTCGATCCATATCTTTGGTATTAGTAGTACTTGTGCACTGGTTCCGGTAATGCCCTATTTCTTTACATTTAAAACATTTGATATTAAACTTTGAATGCTGACCGCCGCCATCTTTTTCATGACTTTTGTTGTCTTTGTATTTGACCATCGATTTGACAAATTTCTTAGGTTGGCGCCATTGGTTCTTATTATGAATACTACCAAAGGCAGCACTGTCGCTTCCGTTGACTTCAGATTCCATGTCTAATAATTTCGATTTTATTGAATCTGTCGTTATGGTCATGCCGGAATGTTCGATGGCCATAATCATCGGAGAAAATCTTTCCGTCAAACCAGCAAGTAACAATGAACCGATCCATTCATCATTAATGTTGAACCCAGTTCCCGCCAATTTCTGACCAGTCTCAACTAATTGAGTAACGTAGGAATTCATAGATGTACAATTTTTGAGTCTAATTGATATGAGGTTCCTCAACAGACTAATCCTCCTTGTAAATCCCGAATCATCATAAAGGGATCTCAATTTATTCCACAATTCACTTGTAGTTCGTACTTCTTTGATATGTACATAAATGGAGGGATCAATAGTCATTATCAATTTTGCTTTGGTCTTGGCGTCATCTGTTGCTGTAATCGCCGCTTGTCCTTGCTCTGGCTTGATGCATCCCAGCGTTCCTTCTAACACTAAAAAGTTCTCAGCCGCAAAACACCATTCACTGTAGTTTTCGCGTCCTTTGAGTTTAGGTACGCTCACGACATAGTTGTTAGACGCCATAACGCTTTTTCAACAGCACGCCTGCACGCAACACACACAACACAACTAACTGTTCTCTTACTGCAACTACTGCGTAACAATGTCAATGTCCACACACACTGTCGCGGAGAAACTAGTTGTTTGAGCCAGGAGAAGCCTGGGCCCATAACCTATAGTAATTATGAAGGGATTTAGGTGAACTTAAATAAAACAACGTGCTTGCTTGGCGGCTAACGGAAGAAGAAAAAAACATTTATTATGTGACACTAGAAATATGTTACAGCGAAGGACAAATATTATACAGCCATGTGGCCTGTCGCACACAGTAGGGGTAACAAATTAAAAATTATTTTGAGCATATTTCAACAAGTTATCATTTTACTTTTTTCTAACAAAAGAAATAATTATTTTAAAAAGCACCCTGTCTAACTCTCAAGTCTCAACGTAATCGGCTCCGTCTCACTCATTCCAATGCCCCACTCTTCCCACACCTCATTCATAGGCATTCGGCGCTAGTGCCGCGGTGCGCGAAGCGTGGGGAGAGAAGAAAGAGTTCATTTTCCTAGGTACCTGTCTCGAGCGAGCACTACGTAGTAAGAACTAGCGATTAAAAATATTTTTTTCTTTTGTAAAACCTTATTCTATTTTTATGCTGAACCGGTCGTTAAAAGGAAATCACATGAAAAAGTTTGACCTTATATTTTAGTTCTATGTAGGTATGTGAAGCACCCCTTAAAGCGGTCAACAGGATACACCTACCTACCAAGTTTCAACTGTGTAATGCTTATACTTTCAGAATAAAGTGGCTGTGTCATACGGACAGACAGACAGACAGACAGACAGACTTGACGATTCTTTTTTTCCATTCGGCAACGAAACCCTAAAAAAGTACTCAATGGAGTAAGTTTCTACTACGAGTATGATACTTTTTAGAAGAAACTTTTTAATCTTCTGAAAAGCCATCACTGATAATAATCTTGTTTAAATTAAATCATCAAGCAATAAATTATTGATTATTTTACAAGATATCAACTATCCTTAGCGGTTTCTGGTTTAGGTAATGTATACTAGAATGATCTAACAATCATTTAATTTATTTCTTTAGGAACTTAATTGTCCGTCAGTAATATTATATCATGCTGTTTTTGCTCTATATCATAACATCGTTGACATGAATGCAAAGGCATATAGGGGAATCGGTCCAATACTTGCTAAAATATTTCTCTATCTCATTGTAAATGAAATGTAATTTTCTTATGAGAATAAAGACCTACACTTGAACGACTAGACCAAAGATAATACATACTACACAAACCACAGGTGCTATCTACCTTGTGCTCTCAAGAAACTGACGAAGTTTCCGCTGCGTGAGACTCCCTCCGCTCCTGGGTGGACGAGGAAAGCCCGGAGACGCTCCGCCTCCAGGGCGCACAACACCAGCATGTAGCCGTCCGCGTTCTGACACACTTTCTCACCAGTCACCCGCCAGATACCTGAAGTTGAATATAATAATTACTAAATATTAGGTGTTAAAATATGAAATTGCCGTTTTGTATGGACGAAATCGAGAAAAGTCATTTTTCCATACTAAAAATTTTTTAGTTTTTTTTAAAAACGCCTGAACAGTTTTCGATGCAATTAAAGGTGAAAGTTAAATGGTTATAAAGCTACGCATTATAGTATTTAAATTTCTGAAAATCAAAGTATATAATACAAATATACTTAATTGAAGCAAGAGGGTCAGCTGACACATCGCTTTTCAACGACTTCCTTTGAAGTAATAGGCACTAGTATTGCATTTTTTTTTAGTCAAAAGTTGCTTTATTTAGTTTTTGATACAATACAAAAAGAGTTACGCAATAATATGACTATACTTAAGAGATATCAACAAAATAAAAAGTGGGAAAATAATCGGCAATTTCATACTTCAACCCCTATTAATAAACACAATAGTGCAAGTACGCAATGTCATTTGGGGCAGACCACGTCGGCGCCTGGGGCAGGGGCTTCTGCCCCAGGCGGCTCTTAAAAAGCACTCTAGATACAGTGAGTTAAAATCAGCCTACCATTTTGTCCCCATTGTTTTTGAAACCTTAGGCTGTTCAGGCTTTATTCAAATAAAATTCAGAGGCAAAGAGTTTTATTGCAGAAGTAGGTCGTCGCCTTAGAGTGAGGACCAATGATCCTCGGTCGGGGTCATTCCTAGTTCAGAGGATAGCCGTAGCCATTCAGCGGGGGGATGCTGCAAGTGTTATGGGCACTTTCCCTCCGGGGTTGACATTGTTTTAATTTATTTGTTCTTTTTCTTTATAATATGACTTAGTAATTGCATTATATAGATTATTATTATTTTAGTTTTAAATTGAATTCAAATTTGTATATTATAATAGCTACTTAGTCTTAATTCATTTATAAGCATAACTAAAAATAAATAAATACATTCATTTTACAAAAAATTCAAATACAATTAAAATTATGTATTTTATTTCACTAGGCACCATTAAATATGTTTATTGATTGTGAGCACAATACAATGGGGACTACCGTTTCTTTGCTCACCAGTTGGCGCCACTGTAGACTGAGGTCCGGAGGTATAGCTGTCAAAGGCGATTGGCGCCGAAACAAAGTGTTATATCTTGAATCTAATTAAGGTTATATTGTTTATGAATAACTACTCGTATCTTGATATCAACAAACTAACTTCTGAAATAGTTGCTCTTGAGGCCGCCTATTTTTGCGCTTCTTCTTAGTTCCGCTTTTAAAGCGTTCACATTAATCGCCAAATAATCCATATTTGCGATATTTTACGAAGGAGATCACTTTCCAGCAGGTAAATTAAAGAAATTATAATTTATGCAACAAATTCCGCTAAAACCAGTGAAAAGTGAATGATATTGGACCTCACGCGACACAAGCGCCTCTAGTGGCAAATTCACTAGCGATAGCCCTCATTGCATAGCTGTTTAATTTATCTTTGTATCAAATTAAATCAAAATCAGTTCAGTTTATGCTTAAAAAAATAACCAATGAATAGACAGACATATTTGCTTTAGAATTTATAATATTAACGCTCCGTTGATCTAGTCGTTTAAATACCCGGCCAAGATCTCGGGGTCCCAGGTTCGAATCCCGGGTTGG
Organism: Anania crocealis; assembly: GCA_949315895.1. Classification (NCBI taxonomy): domain Eukaryota; kingdom Metazoa; phylum Arthropoda; class Insecta; order Lepidoptera; family Crambidae; genus Anania; species Anania crocealis. Next base: position 8,351,304 of record OX438875.1, read on the forward strand.
GCAACAAAAAGTTTCGAATTGTCAAACGTTGCTCGGGTTTGTGACCAACTACCCGCATTTGGCAAGCGTCAGGTTAAATCAAAAATAAACATGTACTAAATCCGTAAACATATTTTTCATTTTGATGTACATACTGTTCGAGTAAACTTAAGAAAACAGTTTATAATAATAGTAGCGATTACTAACATTCCCCATGTCTGTAGTTTAGTTTGAAAAGACACGCGGTATTTACAAACTTCTCTTCCGCGGTGTTGCAAACGCAGCGACGATATATCCTAGATTAAAATCATAGAATAATAATAATAATAAAAAGCTTATTACTATATTCATTTGCAAACCTTGAGCATCCAATTCCGCTGTAGTCCTAAAATCGGCTTGCGTGATCCGTTCCGCTACTCTTTCTTTGATACATAAGGAAATAGTTTTATCCCCAGTAATCAGATCGTCAATGATTTGCTGGTACTGGTCTACCTCTAGACCTCTTCGTAACGCTTCCAAACTCACCCAGTGGTCGCTGATCTCCTGCCCGAGGCTCAGATCTGACGATATCACCTCTAAATACCTTATACTTTCTGTAACATTCATTGCTAAGCCATTATTTGTTAAGCTTACTGGTGCCGCGTACATAAGAGTCCGTTTCAACGCATTTTTCCTGTCTTCTCTTGTTTTTTCCGGATTGGAAAACACCCGATCAATAGCGGCGATCCTTTGGTCTAAACTTTCAGACTCTTCTTTATTTAGAATCTCAGGAAACGCAAGCAGTTCCTTGTTGAAAACGGAAACGAATACGTCTTTCATGAACGGCGGAATTTTGGATTTCCGACGCTCAGTCCGCTCCAAAACCTTCAGGTCTTCGAAGTCGAACTTCTCTTCCTGCACTTGAGGTTGTGTAGCTTGTGCACTTTCATAATTTATTGCTGAAATACGAAGATTTCTATCGAAATGTCGGACGACTGTTGGATGGCGAATTATGCAGATTCTTCGCGCTAAATTCATGGTATCTATACAAAGTTAGACTCGCTGTGGATTTAGAATAGCTTTTACGCTCTTATTATTATTCGCCAGTCAATTTATAAATATTGAAAACAGAGTTACGTTCGTCAGACTTTTAGGTTAGCTGTCACTCACTGACATTAGGACATAAGGGTTTCATTTACAAATCTGGTTATAAATTACATTTAAAACGCGTAATAAGATGCTGAAAAATAAAATGAATAACTCCAGGAAAAGTAAAGAAAAATTTAAAAAAATATAAGAAGAAGTACCAGGAAGTACAATAAGGGGTATTGTTTGATTAACATTTTTTTTTGGAATACGGATTTTGAATGATTTAATAGCTAGCCTCGTACACTTAAGCTTACTATGTATTTATATTTAGCCCATTTTGATTTGTACTCTTAGATTTACTCATGTGCTCTTAGGTTAAATGATAAAAAAAAACTCATTGCCTGAATTTGCTATTATCTCCTAGAAGCAATGAATCGGACTCAGAAGAGTTTCTTTTCTACGCCCGTGGTAGACTGAAAAAGCCATACACAAAAAAAAACTACAATAGTTAAGTATGTACCTAGGTACCTTATCAATTATAGCACCACCTCTTCTCTTCCTGTGGGTGTCGTAAGAAGCGGCTAAATGAGTAAGTACCCACTGTTAGAAGAAGTATTTTAACTCCACCATTGGCAGAATACTTCAGCCAAACCGGCTGTCATGCGTGGTTTTATGGCAAAATCACGGAGCGCCTATGAGCACCGTAAGCGCGTGACAGTAATATTAAGTAAGCATATCATTTAATGAATTCAAACTCAGCGAATATGTCTATAAATATTTAGTAGCGTTAAACGACCATATTTTTTTTATTTAAAATGTACCTCGTTAGTTTAGTCGTGAAATTGAAAAAACATTTCGAAGAGAATCTGATGTTGGTTTGTGATTTTTTTCTATCGAGCCATGTTAATCAAATCGTGTAACCGATAGCGACTGCGGCATACATTTTTAATACTTTTTTTTTCAGACTTTGAAACGCTGTTTTTTAGTTCTAGTGTATTTTGAAAACTTAAAAACGCTGCCTATAAATAAGACCTACGCCGTTTTAAAGTAAGCATAACGTCATCATCTCAGCGAAAGACGCGACGCCCACGGCTGGACACCGGGATACGCTAAGAATGACCGCGACAGTTACATTCTTATGTATTTTCATAATTATTCTCTCGCTTGCGATAGTACCCATAGCACTCAGTGGTAACGAAAGAAATTCGTCGCTCGAGCTGTCACGGCTCGTATTATTTTAGTCGTTAAATTATGAAGCACATCAGACTATACATGTTGACCTTGAGACCGCCTTTATGCCCTACGTAATAAAAGCTGTTATCGCAGTTCAACTGTTTACCTTGATGTGCTGTCGAGTGTACAAGTCCGAAATGGACTGCTGACTGCAACCGCAAGCGACACTGCGGCTAACGGCTGCGGAAGACTACAGTGCAGCCTGCGGTCGTGGTACTCGTGGTTGATTCTATTCCAAGCGCGGCGGCATGCCTTAGAAGCAACCACGACCTCAGGCTGACTTGTTACTTTAGAATTTGACCACTAAAATCACATGAACTGCGACAGTTCGAGTAACGCGATTCTTTCGCTCCCACTAGTTCCCCTGTGGGCACTAGAGCGAGCGAGAGAAATGCAATGCTCGATTTTTATTAGGCAGTATCAGCTTTTCCGTCATTTCACTAGATTTACTTTAGTGGAACGACATATCACTGACGATAAATTGGTATTTTGTCATATCCCTAGATACTTTTAGTAAGAAGACGTAATATACAGGAATATTGGACATCTATCTGGATTTCGTGATATCCTCATTTCCCTGCGACTTAAACAATAAACATAATTTCATTAAGATTCCATTTATAGTATTAATCAAACTCAAGTCCTAACATACTATACGTAACACTTTCGTATTAATTGTCTGTTCTATGGTAAGTATTGCATAATTATGCATTCAACAAGGGATCGTCAGACCTCAATTACGAAACCCAATTTTAACTCGAAACATGACAATTTAACTGCAGAAAAACAACACAGTGATTAGGTTAAATATGAATTTTGAGATGGCAACATTAATTGCGTAGTGATGTCCATTTCTTAACAGGTGGTTATAACGATCTATATGACCACGTTATTCGTTATCCGGTTCAAAGGTCCTACTGATAGTATAGAGGAGATAGAACGGACAGTATAAGATTTGAGTCTTATAAGGGGCAAGTATAGATACAATGATCACTTACTATGAAGTTATTTAAGGAAGAGTTAAACCGAGCTTAGATGTTGGCTTGCAAACGTCGCTCAGTATAGTTATCGGCCGTACGAGAATTATGCAATTAATAATTGTCCTTTACTGAGGTTGTATTGAAGAGATAACTTCTAGCGATAAGACCACCTCAATTTTACAATTCTGTAATTATTTTTAAGGTTTATGTATATTTAAAATGCAAAAAAGAGTAAGTATTTATCTTATCTTATGTATCCCGTGGGTCTCGTTATCTGTTACGAAATGATACTGGCTGGTCAGTAACTAATGTCTTCTGGGCTCTCCAGATTCCAAAAATACCTATATTCCATTGTTCCACTCTTTTTGCAAAATATTTTTTTCTGTATTACTCTAAAGACGCTTTCTATCCCCTTGAATTTCGTTGGTATTATTTTCAATAGTCTTCATAATGTGACAACAAATGGGCCCATTCCAAATGATATTGAAAAAAAATACAAACTACTAAAACTTATAACAAAATTACGCTACGCGTCCAATATACGAGTAACAATGCTTTTCAACCTGCCACGCCATTGTAGTGCATCGCTTATGTTTGCAGAGGCGAATGTCGATTGTTTTTACAATCCTCAAAAAGCGATGCATGTCATTCTGGTAACGAGTGCGTGGTAGCTCAAATGGTATCGTGAGTGCGCTGGCTGACCGGTGGGTGGGACTCCCCACTTTTCAGTTGTTGGCAGCAGCTTCACGCGCCTGTCGCCCAATATTCAGATTTATAAACAAATAGCTCTTGTCTATAAATCTAATATGTATGTTTTTAAATTTATTTTAGTGTATTTTATTTTATTATCTTGTTTTTAAGTTATATATGGATTTTTATCTGAAATAAATAATTTGAATTTGAATTTGTAATAAGTTTATTGTTTTCAAATACATATTACATATCTATACTAATATTATAAAGCTTAAGGGTTTGTTTGTTTGAACGTGCTAATCTCAGAAGGTAGGTGGTTCGAATTGAAAAATTATTTTTGTGTTGATTAATCCATTTATCGAGGAAGGCTTTAGGCTATCTAACATCACGCTGCGACCAATAGCATCAGTGAAAAATTTTGCAAAATAATCGCGATCGCGAGAAATTGACGCGGACGAAGTCGCGGCCAACAGCTAGTATTACATAATTTATAAACATTATTTTAGCATACCAGGAGATCAAATTGGAGGTTACTCAGCTTGAGCTGTTATGGTAACGCAATCCCATCCAGCACTGGTTTTCAGCCACTTCCACTTCTCTACAAGTGTGAGGCGAGAATCTATGAAATGAGGGCATGCTGTTTCTTTAATGAGGTGTTTTTTTTTAAAAATTCTTAAAAAAGAAACTCAAGATGAACTACTAACAAATCTAGGTATACTAATATTATAAAGCTGAAGAGTTTGTTTGTTTGTTTGTTTGTTTGAACGCACTAATCTCAGGAAGTACTGGTTTGAATTGAACAAATATTTTTGTGTTGGATAGTACATTTATCCAGGAAGGCTTTAGGCTATATAACATTACGCTGCAACCAATAGGAGCGAAGCAATAGTGAAAAATGTTGCAAAAATAATTGCGATTATAATAACAGAAATTGACGCGTACGAAGTCGCAGGCAACAGCTATCACAGATATAATTTGATCCATTAACGAATGTGTAGGGAACGACTACACAAAATCAATAAAGCAATAAAAACAATAATTTACTGTTTACTCCACATTAATTACAATTACAATGATATCACTAAACAATCAAGATTACATAATAAATATGGACAACATCACATACATTGTTGTGATCCCTATTTAAGTAGCGCTTGTTTAAAGGAGTTAAAAAAATGGTTGCCTGCAAAGTCGGTTTTACGGGCGAAGATTTTACGTGACAACGTCTTTTCACTACAGACACAGCTGACGATACTTTAACCACACGTGTGAACTTGTATTATGACGCTTTCTTGTTTTTCCAACGCCAAGAACGTTCGAGAAAGACAAAGACAGAGACACAAGCATGCGCCGATTCAATGCGCCTAATTCTCTAGTGCTGCGCGCGCGGCAGACCGATCATAGTTGAGTGGGAGAGAGACGCAAGGCATTCGGCGGGCCTCTCTCTCGTTCGGTGACTCATCGTAACGTTACCGAGCGTTACACTTTTTCATAAGTGACTCCCAGCCGCAACCTAATTTAAGACGTTGTCACGTCAAAAAGCATCAATATCTTTAAAAAATTCTAAAGTAAACACATCTACTAACAGCTATCATTTTAATACTGTATCATTATCGTTTCCAGCAAGGTACAACGTTATCACAATTTCATGACCCACTATGTTGGAGAACATCCCTTAAATAGGGGTAGGGGTGGCAAAGCCGCCACCCTCATTCCACCTACAAATCAATACCGACCACACCGTTCTTACTTCAGGGTTCAAATTCTACTGAATCGCACTAAATGAGTGGTTTTACACAGCTATAGGATATAGTATGCTCCATGAAATAATCAGTAGGGTATCCTCGATGGCAGAGTTTGTCGTCCCTGAATCATATTTTGTGATGCCGCGTTTTCATCTTTGAAAATGATTATTTTGTGATGTATACGTGAAAGGATGTGGATAGTTGGCTGGTGTTTTGTTCTGTGCAGTGAATGGTGAGATATGAAAACCGATCTTGGGATTTTAGCATCGGATGTTTGACAGGAGAATTAAGCGAGTCCATGCTAGCTGTCGGAGCACTCTTGAAGGTACGTACATGCATAAATACTCCTTTGTGTCACCAGACTTGCATACTAAAGCTTTGATCACGATATTACGTGTACGAGTATACAGTCTTTATGCACTGCATAATAACTTGTCCACGGCATTGTCTTTCATTCAGGATCATTAGCGAAGAAAGTTTAATTATCAGATCGTTATTAATAACGTTTAATGTTATTTAGTTTATAATAAAAGCAATACGATTTTGCTAGTGGTAAAATAATGTTGACTTCCTTAAAAACTGTTTTCATTTGAGTAATTTATATTACTCTCAAATACATAGTTATTATCAATTAACATAAAATTAATTCCAGGAATATTTAAAGCTGTAAGATGCCGTCAAATATTTCAGGGTTTGATATTTGCTGTGCAAGCCGAAGGTCTAAAAGATCTTCTATCAACGTCAAGGCCAAAGCAAAGGTCAAAGCCTTGTCAATTAGTGTCAGGTTAGACGATCAGTCTTATATCATGATTCATGATACCTAATACTTAATAATGTGTCGTGTACTCGTGTGGTTCCGGCATACCTAAGATTTAGAATCATTCCCGCCGTTCTCTTCGTAAGGCATTACCTAGGTACACTGAAAATGTTTAGAAAATGAAAAACGGCTTAATGTAGAAAGTCGCCAATACTTTTATTGTTTTTCGAAGTAATCTCCGTTCCTCTCTACACATCGTCGCATTCGATGGAAGTATGGAACCACTGAGAAAAGCAGTGGGCCTATTCTTTCTTAGGGGTCTCTTCTATGGCATTTTCGTACGCTTTCACCGCATCTTCAGGGCTCGTAAAGCAAATACCTCGAATTTTATCTTTAGTTCTTGGGAATAAATGAAAGTCGCAGGGCGCCAGATCAGGACTGTATGGCGGATGACTCATTATCTCGACACCTGCCATAGTCAAATATTCAACAGTCCGTTTTGCAGAGTGCGCTGAAGCATTGTCGTGGTAAAATAGGATCCTGCTTCGAGGGCGCTGCTGTCGAATTTTATTCCAAGACAACAGGCAAACAGCGATTGACATACCAGTCTGCAGTAAATGTCCTTCCATCTTCTAGCACAACTGTCGCAAAATGACCTTTCCGACCAAAGAATGAGGCAATCATCTTTTTTTCTTGACTTCTTCCTTTCTTTACCTTAGTTGGCCGATCCTCGTAAGGAAACACCCACTGAGCTGATTGTCTTTTGGTCTTGGGTTCGTAGCAATATATGCAGCTTTCATCACCTGTGACGATGTCAAAAACAGCATTTGAGTCACCGCCGTTGAACTTATCTAACATTTGGCGAAACCAGTCCATGCGAAGGTGTTTCAGTTCGTCGGTTAAAGTATGGGGAATCCATCTGGTACAAAGCTTCCTGACGCCTAAATTTTGGTGTAATATTTTTTGAACTTGACTCATACCAATGCCTAGGCTTGCCCATATCTGCTGATAGGTCACTCTCTTATCTTTCTCTATCATGCGTCGTACAGCACTGATGTTATCTTCAGTAGTCGCTGTTAAAGGACGTCCCTCACGCGGATCATCATTGAGATGCAATTTGCTACGTCCACGCTTAAACTCGTTAAACCAATTGTAAATAGTGGTACGAATTGGGGCTTCATTAAGAAATGCTAATCGCAGCCTATCATAGCATTGTTGTTGAGAAGCCCACTACGAAAGTCATAATACGAGTTTTCTCGCGTTAGGTTCATTTTCACGTGTAGCAAGAGTTTTAGATTTGCCGCCAATTCAAAAAAACAAATGAGAAATTACCAAATTAGGTTACCAAAGAGTTCTAAAATTTAAATTCAAAAAAAGTTTTTATTAGCAATGTTTCTAACTGGCCAGTTCTAAACATTTTCAGTGTTACTCGTACTTACGTATAAGTGGAGTTGATACTGCCAGAAGAGCAGCAGCGTCTTCCCTCCATCATAAATAAATGTGGACAACATCACATACATGACATTGTTCGGATCCCAAACGTGAGCAACTATCTAAATCACTCGTAATGTGCAACTAACGTACCACAAACCCTCAGACCCGAGAAAATGTAGAAAAGCACTTTTTTCAAAATTTTAGTATAATTCTACTTTACATTGGTTTGTCCGGAAATCCAACCCAGAACCTCGGAGCAGGCGACACCTTAAAAACGGTGTGTACGCCAACCTTCTTTCCAAACATGGCAATCATGGCTAAATCCAATTTGGAGAGACATAACAGACTATACAGTGTTTTTTTATTCAGTTAAACCGGGCGGAAATCTGAGGGCGTTCAGCCTAGGTCCGGCGCGCCAGCGATCGCATACTAGCGGGCATGATCGGGCCAGTGTGGTGCCGCCTGAACCGGAGATGCCGTGGCATGCCGGATCACGGTCGGGCTCCACTCTGGCGGGCCCGATCTGGGAGGGGGATCGGACAGCGACCTCAAGGGCGCCTCTTTAGGTTTGGAGCTCGGCTTGGGGTTGATGATCGAAATACAAATAACCACTATAACTTTCTTTAAAAACATTCATTTATTTCCCTAGAATAAAAATATTAAACAAGTGCGAGTCAGACTCCCTTCGGTTTGGTACCATTGACTAGGTAAACAACAATAAGGTACATAAATTTAGTTAATGTAGAGCCTACCTGTTACCATTTATTGATATCCGAGCAAAAAAAGGCAAAATATTTTTCGTGTTATTGTTATTGCGGCAACAGAAATACATAATTTGTAATTTCAACTATCTAGCTATCGTGGCTATTGAGATACAGCCTGGTGACAAACAGACGGACAGACGGACAGACAGCGAAGTCTTAGTAATAGGGTCCCGTTTTTACCCTTTGGGTACGGAAACCTAAAAACTAAAGGATGCGCAGGTGATGGCACTGTACATTGTTCGTCTGAACGGCCACTTTAACGAGCGAGTCACTTAGCCTGGTTTTTGATAGTGGTGTCGAGGTATCGATAAAAGTAATGTCAAATCAAATACTTATTCTCGATATTCGACGACCATTTGGATCAGCGGTAGTAAACGCTGCTTCTGAGCCATGCGGCGCGGGTTCGATCCCCGCACAGTACAAATATTTGTGTGCATGAACATGTCTGTTTGTACTGGTCTGGGTGTTTTCTATGTATTATAAGTATGTATTTACAAAAAAAAAGTATATAAGTAAGATTATCGGTTGTCTAGTACCCCATACGACAGGGTACATAATAGTACCTTAATTTGGGACTAGATGGCTCTGTGTGGCCCAGTGAGGCATGTCTTAAATATTTATTTATTTATTATTTATATTACTTACTTTGATTGTTGAAATGCTCTAAGATTACTTACGTCATTAAACTGCTTTTAATCCCTCAACCCCCAGGAGGCACGCGCGTGCCGCGATAACAATTGATTTCAATTGTGTCTGGAAAAACTCACGATCGAGGGATACGCGATTAGTACATTGAAACTTTAAATAAAACTTGTACCCTGGACAACCTCTGTGGCGGAGAGGCGCACACACCGGTTTTCAAGGTGTCGCCTGCTCCGAGGTACCGGGTTCGATTCCCTTACGGGTCAATGTAGGAAAAAGTGTTTTTCTACATTGTCTCGGGTCTGTGTGTTTGTGGTACCTTCGTTGTCTCTGGTTTCCAAAATACGAGTGTTTTAAATAGTTATTCAAATTGGGATCAGAACAATGTACCTATGTGATATCGACCAGATTTATTTAGTACTAGCTGTTCCCTGCCACGCTTCGCTGTGGTACACACGGCGGCACATCAGACTATACATGTTGACCTTGAGACCGCCTTATGCCCTACGTAATAAAAGCTGTTATTGCAGTTCAACTGTTTAACTTGATGTGCTGTCGAGCGTACATTGTGATTGAATGGTTTTTGTTTTTTATTGTTTTTTTTTTTCGCGGTCACGGATAAATAGATAATAACCGGCCAAGTGCGAGTCGGACTCGCGCACGAAGGGTTCCGTACCAAAAAGGCCAAAAAAACGGGTTTTTTGTATGGGAGCCCCCCTTAAATATTTATTTTATTTTGTTTTTAGTATTTGTTGTTATTGCGGCAACATAAATACATAATTTGTGAAAATTTCAACAGTCTAGCTATCGCGGCTCTTGAGATACAGCCTGGTGACCGACAGACGGAGAGACGGACAGACAGCGAAGTCTTAGTAATAGGGTCCCGTTTTTACCCTTTGGGTACGGAACCCTAAAACAATCCTTGATGCGGATTATATTACTCTCAAGCTAAAATTTATGCTAAAATTTCAGCTCGATCGGTGAAGAACTTTTTGAGTTTTTGAAACGTACAAAAACCAACATAACATTTTTATATATACTTACTGCCTTATGTGGGACTCAGACAAAATATGAAACTCTTGTTGCCCGACTCGGGTATCGAACCCGGGACCCCGATATCGATACCCGGTAACTTGAATTCGATGATGCAGGCCTTTTCCCTGCTTAGAACAATTATAATAGGCCGCTACGAAAATAAATAAGCCAGTGCGAACTGGGACTTATGTATTTCTAAATTTGTTTATCTATAAAAATTCCTGATTCCTTCCTACAAACTCAAATCATTTCCATACAGGATTTAATATGAATCGTAACAGCGGTGATCATGGAAAGGTGACAGACAGACAAAGTTACAATGGCATTTATAGTAGGTAGGTATTACGTATTGACTTCTGAAGACTTTTATTGAAAATTCCAGCAAACGTAAATACGTCATGTTGTTGATAATACAGACGACAGAACGTTCGGTTATACGATGGCAACTTAACGTCTTTGGAATAAGTGCGAGTTTGAAATATCAATGTATGGCCTGATTGGCAGACCACTGTACATACACCATAGTTTATACCTAGTATTATATTATCTGTGGTTTATACACTGTACATATACATAATAGCAGTGTTCACTTTTAGTTGTCTTGTGATTTTTTCAAGAATAATGTCAGTTTCCCGTTTGACGGGAATAGTTTTTACGACTTCCATTTTCGAAAAGCAGCCAACGTATTGACGTGCCATCCATATCAATATAATGTCAATTCAATAATAACCCCCTTATTCATAACTAGCTGTTGCCCGCGACTTTGTCCGCGCCAATTTCTGTTATTATGATCCCGATTAATATGAATAATTTTCCCGTTTTTTAAACATTTTTCACTAATGCTTCGCTCCTATTGGTCGCAGCGTGATGTTATATAGCCTAAAACCTTCCTCGATAAATGGACTATCCAACACAAAAATATTTTTTCAATTAGAATCGGTACTTTCTGAGATTAGCGCGTTCAAACAAACAAACTCTTCAGCTTTATAATATTAAGTTGAGAGAAAGTGACAAAACAGGGTAAGAGCTAAAATAGTTATTGAACTGTTTGCGTTATAATAATGAATAGTCGGTAAGTCACCTTGTACGACACCCTTTAAGAGGTGTGGAGCTATTCCATTATTTGGTAACATAGCCATAATACGGAAAATATATTCAAGAACAATTCTAAATAAAGCCCTATTTTTGATATCCAAATGTTTCATCAATGTTTTCTTTCGCCTTTACAATAACACTGCTGAAACATTTTTTCGCTTTTCCGCTTCGCTCGCTCGCTCATCGAGTACCCACTCAATGGCTTGTTCGCGATCGCTTCCGAGTGTACTCGTAAAAAGCAAACTTCAAACCTATTTGTTACAGTCTTGAGCTTTTAAATTGTCGTAGCTCGTAACAACTTGCTTAAACCTTTTGTAAACATTTATTTAGAAAAGGCTGACAACAGTGATCGAGTTTCTTGCGCTGATTCTTCTCGGCACTACCCCAGAATTGAATGAATGAATATATTATTATGTTTATTTGGCAATTCGAAAAAAAGTTTACAAAAAAATATTTACAATGAATGTGCCAAAAAGGCCCCCACTCAGCATTAGTCGCAACAGCCTAAGGCATACTGCGACGCTGATTTTCAGTGGGAGCCCAGGAGGCACTGGTAAAAAAACATATATACAAAACAAATTAAAATTAAATTATTTATGTGAGTGAATTTGATATGTAATGTTTTTGTTTTGTAAAAAGTCATCTAACTTCACCATTATTTAAATGTTGTGCTCAGCTTTAATCGGAGCTCAGTTTTATTATTATGTTATGACACATTGTATTATTATTATGTATTATTCTGATTTCCGTAGCTGTGCCTTATTAATAAAATATAAAAATGTGTTATTTATTCATTATTAAATTAAAATCAAAAAATCTGTGGAATCACAGAAAAACAAAACAAAAAAAAAAATCATAAATGGGAAAAAAATAAATAATAATAATTAAATAACAATATTTAAATAGCAGAATTGATTGAAATATGTACATAATTTGATACAATAAATTAATATTTATACTTAATATTTTGGTCGTTACAATTCAAAATTAAAAAAAGAAATAGATAACAATGACATATTAAATAGAATCAACATTTCAACATTTGCAATAAAAAAAAAAAAAACCATTACACCAGCCGGATGGGTTTAGCTAGGCACAGAACATGGATAGCGCCACAGACAAAACCCACTGTTACAGCGTGCTAAGCTAAGCTGATGTTGGCAGACTGCCCGCAATGGGGGCTATCGCTAGTGAATTTGCCACTAGAGACGCTAGTGTCGCGTGAGGTCCAATATCATTCAATTTTCACTAGTTTTAGCGGAATTTGTTGCATAAATTATAATAATCTTTAATTTACCTGCTGGAAAGTGATCTCCTTCGTAAAATATAGCAAATATGGATTATTTGGCGGTTAATGTGAACGCTTTAAAAGCGGAATTAAGAAAAAGCGCAATAATAGGCGGCCTCAAGAGCAACTATTTCAGAAGTTAGTTTGTTGATATCAAGATAGTTATTTATAAACAATATATCCTTAATTAGATTCAAGATATACCACTTTGTTTCGGCGCCAATCGCCTTTGACAGCTATACCTCCGGACCTCAGTCTACAGTGGCGCCAACTGGTGAGCAAAGAAACGGTAGTCCCCATTGACATGAAAACTGCACATAATCAACAGTCATTGTAGTCATTGTAGTCATTGTAGTCATTGTAGGCCTCTTTTAGGTTACGCCACCAATTTCCCCATCTATTCGCTGCCAATAGTTCTCCTAAGGTCATCAGTCCATCGAGTCGCAGACACATTAAGAGGACTAGTAGAGAGCCTAAGTGCTGCCCCCAATTGATTTAGTTTTATTACTTCTGAACCAAATCAATTCTTAATAAAACCGGCCAAGTGCGAGTCGGACTCGCGCACGAAGGGTTCCGTACCAAAAAGGCCAAAAAAACGAGTTTGTTGTATGGGAGCCCCCCTTAACTATTTATTTTATTTTGTTTTTAGTATTTGTTGTTATTGCGGTGACAGAAATACATAATTTGTGAAAATTTCAACTGTCTAGCTATCGCAGCTCTTGAGATACAGCCTGGTGACAGAGCGACGGACAGACGGACAGAAGGACAGACGGACAGACGGACAGACGGACAGACGGAAAGACGGACAGACAGCGAAGTCTTAGTAATAGGGTCCCGTTTTTACCCTTTGGGTACGGAACCCTAAAAAATTAGAACAGTATCTTTAGCAAGTTACTTCTAGTTACTATTACTTACTAGAGCTAGGTGCTGCCCCAGCACTTAGCTCTAGTAGTCCCCCTAAACAAACACCAATTAAAAGTAAAAGTTACTGTCGAGCATGATAATAACTTTATTTTCCTTGTATTTTTTTCCACTGCCTTTGGGTCGATGAATTTATTCAAGGCTCTTTACACTGTAAGTCAGCGGAATTTACTATGTTGTTCGTTATGTAGAGAAAACGGCATGTCAACCTACCCAAAAAGTTAAAGGTTATTGAATTGATTTTCAACTTTAAGTTCAACAAGTAGAGATCAATGTCCATTGAGTTAATTTGACGTTTTGTTGTATGTACTACCTACTGTGAAATTCTCCTTCTGTTCCGTTCCAAGCATTAAATATTTTGTTGCTGGTCGTACGTTGACAGAAGCCGTACGATGCGTGTAACGTTACTAAAAACTTGGTCATAGGTTAAAAATACCCCCCTTTTTAGGGGTGTCAAATGTCAAACGGTAAGTAGGGTGTCCCACTAATAATAGGACATTGTTAAAACGCTTGTTACGAAGTTTTGTGAGTGTAATAGATGATTGAAAGTGGGTTTTTTTAATTGCTTATTTTTTTAATTTTTTTGTATGTAGTGGTTCAGTTTTTAGCTTAGTATTTGTTTTCTTTCATTGCGTGGTCTTTAGGTATGTTAGTTTCCCACGGCACGGTAAGCTCTAAGTACAATCCGTTTTGTAGCTCTAGAAAAAAGAAAAATGTCCGGTCTGGATGATGAAACACACACACTGAAAGAGACAGATATATCCGTAAATACGAGCTTGGTGTTGTAGAGTATGGCGTCATGATCCCCGGGTCGGAAGCAAGAGTTTTATATTTTCGAATATTGCTTGGGTTTGTTATCACCAACCCGTATTTAGCAAGCATGGTGATTGTGCCTGTATCCATTTAAGTACCTCCTAGTGGTCCACCCTGGGCAACGGCATCTTTGGTTTTCTAACCAATGGTGACGGCTAACATATCCCTCTGCGGTGGTCTTCGTTAGAGGCCGCCTGGATGCTACCACCCTCCTGCCGGAGTCCAGCGACATACAGTTCTGTGTTCCGCTGGTGTGTGGGAGAACCAGTGCCACTTTCTGGGTTAGCTCGCTCCATCTTAGGCTTCTTCTTAACTATAGAGTTAAGTATGTCAAGAGCAAGCCCATTGGTTATAAAAAAATAAAAATAAAATGTATTCAAGTTGTGGCTACATAACATAGGATCAAAATTCGACACATATAATACTCGTAAAAAGTCTTTATTTATAATAACAGTTTTTTACATACTTTATTTGATATTTTAGCAACTTAATTGCACTTATAATATCAGTATATAAACTTGAAAAATTTTGTCTCAGGCGGCAGGAAAAAAAAAAAAAATTTTTCAAGTTTATATACTGAAGTTTTTTACATAAACTCCACATTTACGTTAACAACTACATTAGGCAAAGACTGTATAGCAGTTATTAGCGCCCACCTCGAGCATACATCAACATTACAATAAAGACATAAGAATTATCTGGATGACAATAAAAACAAAAATACACTTTTTAAAAAAAAAAATACATAATAATATACTAACGCGCGCGCGCGCGCGTGTGTGCGTGTGTGTGTTTGTGTGTGTGTGTGTGTGTGTGTGTGTGTGTGTGTGTGTGTGTGTGTGTAAGTGTCAGCGTGCGTACGTGTTTATTATTTTACCTATTTTTATTTTATTTATAAAACAATATGGATAAAAACTGGTAAAAGTAACGGCTTAAAATCATCCCAGAGCTGGGCAAAGGCCTTCATTAGAATCCAAGTAAAGTTATTTTTTGTACAAGTTTGGTTTTTGTAAATGTTTTGTAATAAATGTAAAGTTTAATAAATATCTAAATGTAAACAAATTAAATGCTGAAATGAATATGCTTACAAACAAGTTTGACAATTGTGATTTTATACAGATTAACAATGATTCTGATTTCTCTTCGATCTTACTTACAAAAGCTTCGCTTTAAAATAAATGTTGAAATTGATTATTTGATGTATAAGAAAGAATACATAAACTCTTTGTGCAATAGAAGAAATTGCATTAGCGATGATCTTTATTGTAATAATACATGTAATCAATGATATTTAAAAAGTAATAGATATGTTACATGCGCTCTCAATATGCGTCCCTAAAACGTCACAATTGTGACGTCTTTTCAAATCCATGAAAGAGAAAGTAATTGTTCTTTTCACGAGTATGACAAGGACAAAATAAGGATTACGCATGTGTGCAGCTGTTCGCAAGCGGCACATATATTTCGATAGTTTTGTAAGGGCATAACCTATCTATACTTTTTAAATATCATTGCATGTAATACTTATGAGGATAACATAGTTAGTAATGAAAACTCAATAAGTCAAGCGGTAGATAACAAAAGCGAATCACATAATAATTGCATTAGTAATTTTTTTCGTTCAAAATAATGGGGACTACCGTTTCTTTGCTCACCAGTTGGCGCCACTGTAGACTGAGGTCCGGAGGTATAGCTATCAAAGGCGATTGGAGCCGAAACAAAGTGTTATATGTTGAATCTAATTAAGGTTATATTGTTTATAAATAACTATCTTGATATCAACAAACTAACTTCTGAAATAGTTGCTCTTGAGGCCGCCTATTTTTGCGATTTTTCTTAATTCCGCTTTTAAAGCGTTTTCATTAATCGCCAAATAATCCATATTTGCGATATTTTACGAAGGAGATCACTTTCCAGCAGGTAAATTAAAGAAATTATAATTTATGCAACAAATTCCGCTAAAACCAGTACAAAGTGAATGATATTGGACCTCACGCGACACTAGCGCCTCTAGTGGCAAATTCACTAGCGATAGCCCCCATTATATTGTTATGCATCAGAATATAGCCGGAGTCCTCAATAAATTTGATTATTTATCACTTGCTCTTGAAGAATTAAAACATAAAAATATGGACATACAGGTTCTATGTTTAACCGAAACATTCATTCAAAGCGGTGATGAAGGTAATCTTAAATTACCTAACCATAAAATTGCGGCTTACTACTCACGAAATTGTAAAAAGAGAGGAGGCTCTATGATATTATTAAAGAAGGATTATGACTTTAAAACACTAAATATTTGCAAAGATTTATCACAATCTAAAACTTTCGAATGTTGTGGAGTAGAATTGCCCTTACATAAATTGATAATTATAAATATATATCGAACTCCAGATTCAAATGTGAATGTGTTCTTTATAAAGATCCAAAAACTTTTACAACATCTAGTAAAAAATAAAATTTAAGCATAAACTTGTATTTACAGGTGACTGGAATATAGATATTATTAAAAATGACAACACCACAAAGGAATTAACGGCCATTCTAACTAATTTTAATCTCGAAATGCATATTAAAGTTCCAACTCACCGAAAAGCTTGCTTGGATCAAATAGCTAGCAATGTACACAAAGTTCAAGCAAATGTTCATATTCTTAGTCTATCAGACCACGAAACAGCTCAAACCGTATCATTTAAGTTAAAATTGATTCAAAAGGAATACGCCATAGATAAGATCGACTACAGTAAACAAAACATAGTGAAATTTAAAAATTGCATTTCTGCTTTATCATTTACAAACGTACTAAATAATAATAATGCAAATGAAGCTTTTAATGAATTTCATGACTTGCTTAAATTGTTTAACGTGCTTTGTTTTAGAATATTGGCGATGACAAAGAAAAAATAATTTATATGAAGTTTGTGACATTTCTTACAGGCATAATCACCACGCTTGCTGAATGCGAGTTGGTGATCACACAACCGAGCAATGTTCGACAATTCAAAAATCTTGTTGCCCAACTCGAAGATCCTACCCAGGACCCCAAGATTTTGGCCCGCTAATGAAGGCGACTGCTAGAGCTATGTGCTGCCACCAATTGTTTTAATTTTGTTACTTCTAAACGTTATCTTTTTAGCAATTTACCTCTAGTAATTATTGAATCACTGTTAACTGCTTTTCATTCTGGCATTGTTTCGTATTGTACATTATTGCTAAAAGCGGCCGCTTTTGGTGTTAGCGACAATTTCGACTTTATAAATAACTAAATAATAAGTTTACTGTGATTTAATAAATACTAGAGGTAATTTGCTAAAATGATACTGTTCTAGTTTTTAGAAAATTGATTTTGTTTAGAAGGAATAAAATTAAATCAATTACAGGCAGCACATACGTAGCTCTAGTAGTCCCCTTAAAACTAAACATGGCGTTACACAAGGCACATAATTTATCTGTTTATAGTTTAAATCAAACTTGACAAAGTCTTTATCTTCCTAGAGGTTTTCAACTGTAATCTGAGAAAACTTTTAAAGCTAAGACAAGTGCCTTCGGCGTAAACAAAGGTTTCAAAAGTTTTCGCATTACAAAACTTTTTGAAATGCTTATCTTTTTATGAATTTGCTTGCGGCTTTCCGCAGACATCAAGTGTAATTGTTTGAAGGATTCCATTAGATGTATATAATAAAAAAAATCTAGATATTATAGTCTAACGCCAAGTTAGTCTAGCTGTTTAAATACTGGGCTAAGATCTCGGGGTCCCGGGTTCGATGCGCGGGTCGGGCAACAAACAATTTCAAATATTCGAACATTGCTCGGGTTTGTAATCCTATATCGATTATACCTCTTATCGATCTCGGAGTCCTGTGTTCGATCCCCCAGTCAGATGCCTTACTCTGCAACACGAAGCTCGTATTTACGGATACATCTGTCTCTTTCAGATACTTTAAGACATCGGTATGAGTGATAGGGAGAGATGAATTCGAATATACGGACATTGTGTTCCGGAGTAAGGCCTCAGGCAACAAAAGTTTCGAATCTTTGAACATTACTCGATTACTAGCGGACCCGACAGACGTTTTCCTGTCTTAAATATGAATATTGATTACGAAATGGTAACTTAAAAAAATATTACCAATTGTTTATTATATTATGATTTGTAGTACACAAATAAATAATAAATATTTAAGACATGCCACACTGGGCCAAACAGAGCCATCTAGTCCCAAATTAAGGTACTATTAAGTACCCTGTCGTATGGGGTACTAGACAACCGATAAACTTACTTATATACTTTTTTTTTGTAAATATATACTTATAATACATAGAAAACACCCAGACCAGTACAAACAGACATGTTCATGCACACAAATATTTGTACTGTGCGGGATCGAACCCGCGACCCATGGCTCAACAGCGTTAACTACCGCTGATCCAAATGGTCGTCACAAAATTCTTTGTTTTCTTTTCTGGCGGGTACATAAATTATAGTTTTGTTGGTATTCCGACACGGGAACAGGCGACAGACATTACTGGCCATGTGCAAAATTCATTTTTTTTTACCCCCCTATTTGACGATATTTTTCAGCACGCATTCTGTCAATGTCCGCCTTTCATTTCGGCCGACACAATCATGTGCCTGGCCGCTTCAGCCGAGGTCCGAGCCTACAGAGGCGCCCTTGAGGTCGCTGTCCGATCCCCCCTCCCAGATCGGGCCCGCCAGAGTGGAGTCCGACCGTGATCCGGCATGCCACGGCATCTCCGGTTCCGGCGGCGCCACCACTGGTGGGTTCGCCATTTGGTAGGGTGCCCTTAGCACCCCACACTGGCCCGATCACGCCCGCTAGTATGGTCCCGCTAGTACCGCTAGCGTGGCGGACCTAGGCTGAGCGCCTTCAGCGCTCGCCACACTCTGCCCGGTTTAACTGATTAAAGCCTCCCATATGGGGTTTCAGTGATAGGTCCGTCCACAAAAAAAAAAAAAAACCAGAAACAACGAAGGTACCACAAACACCCAGACCCGAAAAAATGTAGAAAAACACTTTTTTTCTACATTGACCCGTCCGGGAATCGAACCCGAGACCTCGGAGCAGGCGACACCTTGAAAACCGGTGTGTACGCCACTCCGCCACGGAGGTCGTCAAAATATATAGATTATTATTTATTTATTCTCAAGTTACAAGACTCAATATTGGTTAGTTACATACTTATTCTATGTTAGTATCCTTATGTACTTACATAACTATTTGGACTGCACAACTCCGGCAGAGATTGTGCAGCAAAAGTTTACATAGCGGCAGTCCACCCTGCTTCCTATCATAGCCAGAACGCTGTTGGGGCTGCCCCGCACCCTGCGCACCAAGGAGGCGCACTGCTTCCGCATAGTGGCATAAAAGCGGTCTACCTTCGCTTCTGCAAACATTCCCGATGCTACAGTACCTGGGCAACCCCATCAGCACCCTGAAAGCATTGTTGAACTGGAGTCGCAGAGCGCTATAAGGCTCACGAGGGCAGTTAGCCCATACTCATAATTGTTACGATAACTTGAATTCAATGATGGAGGCTCTTGCCCTGCTGTGGAGTGTGGACCGATTTGTAGGCCGTTACTATACGTTTTTAAATCATCATCATCATCATCATCAGCCTATCACAGTCCACTGCTGGACATAGGCCTCTCCAATTGCACGCCACTTAGGTCGATCCTCGGCTTCTCGCATCCAGCTCCTGCCAGCCACCTTGCGCAAATCATCACTCCACCTAGCCTGAGGGCGTCCTACACTACGTTTGCCGAGACGCGGTCTTAAATATGGTTTTTGACGTGATAACGTCTTTAAAATCGTTTTAGTCGGGTGACATGTTCAGAAACTTGTGTCACACCAAAACCTCACGAGCGCGATCGCAGGTATAACGAGAGAGAGACGGACCGATCTCCCGTCTCATCTCGAGCGCTGCCAGTCATTCCGTGAAACTTGTCACGCGGAATCCTCACGAGCGGAGGCTGGCATAGCGTTCGAGTGAGTGGACCGATCTTCCGTCTCTCTCACTCTAGCGGCATACAAACGAATGGAGATTTTCTCGTTATCACGTAAACATCTCGATCGTAACCTACTTTACAAACAACCAATTTTTTTAAATATGGATTTTGAAAATTATTCTGCTAATGATTTCCGGTCGTTAACACCGGCCTAGGTACCTTCACTACACTACCCGCACTAAAGCACATTTCATGCAGGAAAACCGCCCCTCCCTACAAAAATGCATGAAGCTCAATACATGATAATTTACGGTATCTAACCAATTATTCAGCTGAAATTTTCAAAACAGTATTAGTATTTCAAATAAAACAGTCTTTTTCACAATTATAACATTAGTCATGGATTACCATACTTTTTTAAAAGGCATCTCCCGCCATAACAACAACAAAAGATTCACCTCTTGTTTACAAAAAACTTTCCGAATTTACCAACATCCTTAAAAGTGGACGAAATACAATTCTTATGCAAAAATTGCCACTGTTTTATTGTGTAGTCGAATCTTCTTGTTGACAAGATCGCTTCAAGCGCCAATGAACCTTAGTGCTATTGCAATACTTAGTATAAATAATAAATAAATAAATGCCAAAATTTTAGCTATACTATTTTTTGAAATAAAAATACTTATTAATATATTTTCCTAAACACTAGTTTGGAAATAATAAAATCAGTTAAAATCAGTTTTATTTCTGCAAATAGGCCCCTGGAGGCGCTTTTACACGTCCCAATATTTAACCTACCACTGCTTCGGGACAAGTGTGGGCTAGTGCCGAGAAGAAACAGCGCAAGAAACTCGGTCACTATTGTCAGCCTCAATTTAAAGCCAAACGTTCCTATCATTTATATAATCATCAATAGTGTAAAAGCCCTTTTTCATTAAAACAACTTTGATATATGATTTGAATTTATGTACAGGGAGGTCAGCAATTGACAGTGGTAATTTGTTGAAAATACGGATACAATTTCCCATGAACGAATTACCTACTTTTCGCAGTCTGAATCCTGGAACGGCAAGTTTATCTTTATTTCGGGTATTGAAATTGTGTACGTCACTATTTTTGACAAAAAATTCGAGGTTTTTACGGACGTACATAATGTTTTCGAAAATGTATTGAGATGCAATGTTAGTATGTTGATCTCTTTGAATAGCTCTCTTAGAGAGTCACGGGGTCTAAGGCCGTAAATAGCCCGCACAGCATGTTATTGCAATATAAAAATAGACTCAATATCTGCCGCTGAGCCCCATAACAAAATTCCGTATGACATTATACTGTGAAAGTAGCTAAAATATACTAATCTTGCCGTTCCAACATCAGTCAATTGTCTTATCTTTCGCACAGCATAAGCAGCAGAACTAAGTCTTTCAGACAGAGACCTGATATGAGCAACCCATTGCAGTCGAGAGTCTACAGTTATACCTAAAAAGGTAGAGGAGTCTACTGTGTCTAATGGCTCATCTTTTACAATAACATTTGTGGCGGAAAACCTTACATTAGGCAAAGTAAATTTAACACATTTTGTTTTTCTTGCATTAAGCAAAAAATTATTCGTAGCAAACCAATGCAATAATTTAGAGAGGGTATAGGGGTTAAAGTATGAAATTGCCGATTATTTTCCCACTTTTTATTTTGTTTATTATAGCTCTTAAGTATAGTCATATTATTGCGTAATTCTTTTTGTATTGTATCAAAAACTAAATAAAGTAACTTTTGACTAAAAAAAAATGCAATACTAGTGCCTATTACTTCAAAGGAAGTTGTTGAAAAGACCCCTTACAATGTGTCAGCTGTCCTTCTTGCTTCAATTAAGTATATTTGTATTATATACTTTGATTTTCAGAAATTTAAATACTATAATGCGTAGCTTTATAACCATCTAACTTTCACCTTTAATTGCATCGAAAACGATTCAGGCGTTTTTAAAAAAACTAAAAAAATATTAGTATGGAAAAATGACTTTTCTCGATTTCGTCCATACAAAACGGCAATTTCATACTTTAACCCCTAATATTACAAAATAAAACTCCACGCTTTGTATTTTGTTTTGAGCTTGGTATAAGTTTACAAGATGGTGTAAAATATTTTTCACTATTGCCGTGAGCACCTGACACTGACCGTTTTACGGCCGGTCCCAATAACCTATCTATCTCCAGTTTTGGCATATCGGAGATAGAAAACAACTTCTGTCTTTGTTACTCTGGACGGCAAAATCAGAGACAGAAGAAGTTTTCTATCTCCGATATGCGAAAACTGAAGATAGATAGGTTATTGGAAATGGCCGTTAGAGGTGTAAGTGTAACGTAGTCAAATTTTAGAAACGTATTCATCTCGGGATTGGATGCTTTGTTGCCGAGTTTGTGTGTACAGACAAAAGCACGTCAACCTACCACAAAAAGTATATTTTTTTTCAATTGATATTGACCTCTACTCGTTGCTCTTAAAGTTGAAAATCAATTCAATAACCTTTAACTTTTTGTGTAGGTTGACCTGCGTACATTAAGATTACTAACTGCGTGCACATAGGTTTTTAGGTAAATGGTATGTCGAGCCAAAACTAGCCCATAATATGCATATAGGACGACCTCCGTGGCGGAGTGGCGTATACACCGGTTTTCAAGGTGTCGCCTGCCCCGAGGTCCCGGGTTCGATTCCCGGACGGGTCAATGTAGAAAAAAAAGTGTTTTTCTACATTTTCTCGGGTCTGGGTGTTTGTGGTACCTTCGTTGTTTCTGGTTTCCAAAATTAATTAATTAATGTTAATGGAATCAGTAAGCCTGATAAAATCGCAAATATGTTCAGGGATCATTTTTCGGTAAAACCGGTGCTCCAGCCTGATGCGGATGAGGCTGGGAATACGGGTGGTGTTGCGTCGGGTGCTCCTGTCCATATTACACCTAATGAAGTAAGAGCGATACTCAAAACAATGAATAAGGGTAAATCGCCGGGGCACGATGACCTCAGTATAGAACACCTTCAGTATGCTGGGCCTCATCTTCCTAGGGTTCTGTCATTACTGTACACATTTTGCATTAGGCACTCGTACCTACCTTCTGCACTAATGAAGACTATTGTGGTTCCAATTGTCAAAAATAAGACAGGAGACATATCTGACAAGGGCAACTATAGACCTATTTCGTTGGCTACTATACTGGCAAAGGTCCTTGACGGTGTGCTTGAGCGACGACTACGACACCATCTTAAGCTAAATGATGCTCAGTTTGGATTTCGACCCGGTCTGTCAACTGAGAGTGCTGTGTTTTCACTTAAGCATACAGTCAGGTACTATACCCAGAGGAAGACGCCTGTTTATGCTGCTTTCCTGGATCTCTCCAAGGCATTTGACCTGGTTAATTATAAATTACTATGGTCAAAACTATCTGACATAGCATTACCACCTGAACTAATCACCACCTTTCAGTACTGGTATAGCAATCAAATTAACCAGGTCAGATGGTCTGGAGTACTGTCTGATGAATATACTCTTGAATGTGGAGTAAGACAGGGAGGGCTGACATCTCCTGCACTTTTCAGCCTTTATGTGAATAACCTTATCGTTGAGCTCAGCAACACCAGGGTCGGCTGCTCAATTGACGGCCTTATGGTCAACAGCATTAGTTACGCAGACGATATGGCGCTGCTGTGCCCAACGGCTAACGGTCTATGTAAACTATTATCAGTGTGCGAAGAGTATGCCTCTAGGCATGGACTTCTTTATAATGTTAAAAAAAGTCAATTTATGGTGTTTCAGTCAGCTAATAAGAAACCGATTCCTGTATCTCCAGTGAAACTTCTTAATGTTGCACTAGAGAGGGTAACTCAATTTAGATACCTTGGACACATTGTTACTGAAAACCTATCGGATGACTGTGACATCGAACGAGAGAGGAGAGCGTTAGCGGTCCGTTGCAACATGCTCGCTAGAAGGTTTGCTAGGTGCACAAGAAATGTCAAAATTACCCTCTTTAAAGCGTATTGTCAAACCTTTTACACCTGCAGCCTGTGGTGTAACTACACGCAAAAGACCTATAACGCTCTAAGGGTTCAGTACAACAATGCCTTCAGGATGCTAATGGGGCTACCAAGGTTCTGCAGTGCGTCAACTATGTTTGCGGAAGCGCGTGTGGACGACTTTTACGCTGTGATTCGTAAACGAACGGCTTCGATGCTTACTAGAACTCGAGATAGCGCCAACAGCATCCTGCTGGCTATCAAAGATAAGCCATCGTGTCCCATCTATAAGCACTGGGTTAATAATCATGTGTTAGGATCCAGGAACCGGTTTTTTGACTAAATTTAGATTATTATTATTATTATTATTGTTATTATTTTAAGTATATTGTCTTTAACTCTAAAATGTATGGATCGAGGCGGTCTGAAATAAACGTTTTATTATTATTTTATTATTATTATTATTATTAAAATACGAATGCTTTAAATAGTTATTCAAATTGGGATCAGAACAATGTATGTGATGTTGTCCACATTTATTTATTTATTTAATTATAATCACCATCCAAATTTAAATGCAACAATCTACGAGACAAAAACCAAATGACGTATTTTTTTTTGGTATAGCACAGTACAGTAAAATCAGTAAAATCAGTTTTATTTCTGCAAATAGGCCCCTGGAGGCGCTTTTACACATCGTGTATCCCAATATTTAAACCTACCACTGCTTCGGAACTGAATGTGGGCACACAAAAACCTATACTATATAATATTATAAAGCTGAAGAGTTTGTTTGTTTGTTTGAACGCGCTAATCTCAGGAAGTACGGGTCCGATTTGAAAAATTCTTGTGTTGGATAGTCCATTTATCGAGGAAGGCTTTAGGCTATATAAAATCAAGCTGCGACCAATAGTAGCGAAGCATCAGTGAACAATGTTGCAAAAATAATCGCGATCATAATAACGGAAATTGACGCGGACGAAGTCGCGGGGAACAGCTAGTGTCAAGATGAAGCACCTAGAAAATGGCCGCCAAAAATCTAAACTTTTGATACGTTCTCCTCGCATACTTTTTTACGCGATGCGCATCTCATTCGAACATTACGATAATATTTTACAAGTTGTTGATTATCCTTTCATACCTTCACAGGCTTAGGACCTGAACCTAGAATTGAAAACTATGTTACGAGAAATATTTTCGGGTGAAAACTTGACCTACATTATTTACTTCATAAATGAGCTTTAAATACGATACTTAAGGCCTATAAAAATTATTATTAATATAATAATTAATTTGATTAAATTAAATTATGATTAGTATAATGAAGTCAATAATAATTAGATGAAAATGAATGTAATTTTGTATTTTTAGACATGTCCAAAATAATACCCTTACTGCAACTATCTTTAAATAGAATAAGTATAATTAAATAAATAACAAGCAGGAGGTTTGAAATTTTACTTTTAAGGGTGGTAGGACCATCTTATTTCTCTGTCTAAGAAAATCCAATCTAGTCAAAGCCGCTGGAACATTTGCAGCAAAACAATTGACTTGTCAAAATTCCAAAAAGAAATTCATTTTGAAATGTTTCTCTAACTAATTCAATAAAAAACTTTTACTCGAATTACTCTCAAATTCTGAAAATAAATTTGCATATTGGACTTAGTTTGGATGTCGCCGCGTTAGTGATGGGACATTGTCTGCGTAAGAATTATCGATACTTGAAAATTGAATTAAAATTTTGAATGCCTACCTGCCTAGACCTAAGGATTTATTTAGGGACTCGTGATACAGAGAGAAGGTGGAAAGAAACAACCCTGGATAAAAAAGGGACGAAGGCAAAAACTATGGGCAGATGAATACATCGAAACTATCGGTAGCAACTGGATGAAGCTTGCCCAGTATAGAGAAAAATCATTAATTTGTATTATATACATATATATTATTATATCAATCTATTGAAATAAAAATGAATCACCAAAATGTATGTACGCGCATAACCTCCGATCAACTGCACCAAATTTTTTTTTTCTAAGATTGTAATGATAGTCATGAAAAGGTTTGTATTGTGAAAAATGTTTCATAATTATAGGAAAAAAAACAGTTTTAGAAATATCTGGTTAGAGATAGTCATAAACAGACTATAAATAGATAGATATATAGATACTCTTTATTTCACATAGCAAATCAACTATAGTAAAAGAGATACATTTGGAACTGTACACTTTAGGCGGTCTTATCGCTGGCAGTGACTATTTCTTTTTCTTTTCTTCTTTATTAGGAAACTCTACAGCATTTTTGTTAAAATCGTACATAATGTTATATCTTATTCTAGCACTTAGCCAATTACAGAGTTTTACAACGTGTAATATCGAAACAAAGCGAAAATAACCGTGTGAAGAAAACATATACCTACAAATGCAATTACTTATTATATTTCCTTGCTTTATCTTTTATGGTAAGTACTCCCGTGCTAAGCCGGGACGGAGACCTGGTAAATAAATAAACATAGACACTTGCATTGTTTTTACACTAAAGGTAATAACTATTAAATAACTTATTTTTATAATATTAAAGTGACGGCCTACAATCATCCCACTGCAGGGCAAAGGCCTCCATCATTGAATTCAAGTTACCATAGTAATGATGGGTACAAGCATACTCACTACATTTTTGTGATAGTCGTCAACGAAAGCACTACCAGTAGGTGTGACAAGATTAATTCAAGGTACAAAACTGTTTTTTTTTAAATAAATAATGGGCTTGCTTTTGACTACATACTTAACTATACGGTTAAGAAGAAGCCTAAGATGGAGCGAGCTTACCAATACTGGTTCTCCCACTCACCAGCGGAACACAGAAAAACTGGCGCTGGACTCCGGCAGGAGGGTGGTAGCATCTAGGCGGCTTCTTACGAAGCCTACCACCACAGAGGGATCTGTTAGCCGTTATTATTAGTTAGAATACCAAAGATGCCGTTGCCCAGGGTGGACCACTAGGAGGTAGATCCCACAATGGAGGCAATGGAGTCATTTAAAAAAAATCAATAAAATAAAATCTTCTCCGAACACTATCGACACGATATATAATTTGAACGTCACATCACTATCCTTAGTCTTTCGTCGTCACAAAGAGAAAGAATCATTAGTCATATAAATTTTGTTTAAATCGACTTTAATGAAAGAAATTCCCCCTTTTGACATTTCAATTTGGCTTCAAAGCGTCATGTTTTGGATTGGGAGACTTTTCTATAGATAGAACAGCGCCTCTAGCGGTGTAATCAAGATAAAACAGACAAAGAAAGCCAATCTTCTTCATATCGTAAATTGAATAAATAAAGTAACAGCCTATAATCATCCCACTGCAGGGAAAACGCCTCCATCATTGAATTCAAGTTACCACAGCAATGATGGGTACTGGCATAATCACCACGCTTGCCAAATGCGGGTTGGTGATCACAAACCCGAGCAACGTTCGGAAATTCGAAACTCTTTTTTTTGTTGTCCGACCCGGGATTCGAACCTGGGACCCCGGGATCTTGACACGGTATTTAAACCACTAGACCAACGGGGTGTTTAAATAAATAAATACCCTATGCAGGTCATAAAGTAGCTATTAAACATCTTTGTACGCCCATTTTTAGACTGCTGTTACTTTATTATGTGAATAAATGAATATGAATATGATTAAATGTGGAAAACTTCTATAAGTAAATAAATAAATAAATAAATATGGACAACGCATTCGTAAAAGCATTCGTATTTTGGAAACCAGAAACAACGAAGGTACCACAAACACCCAGACCCGAGAAAATGTAGAAAAACACTTTTTTTCTACATTGACCTTTCCGGGAATCGAACCCGGGACCTCGGAGCAGGCGACACCTTGAAAACCGGTGTGTACGCAACTCCGCCACGGAGGTCGTCAAAACTACTACCTACTACTACTACTACTACTACTAACTAATAAGTGTACTTTAATAAAATAAAAAAATACATTCATACATATTTTGTACTGATCCTAAGGCGAGTAACTATCTAGCACTCTAACCCCCGTATTTATAAACAAGTAAAAGTAATTACTTGACTAAAAGTAATTACTTGAGAGACAATGTGTATGCCTTAATCAAAAAATTACTTGAAGTTATAACGACCAAAAGTAAGCATTTTCACCCAAATAATATGACTATTAATGATGACCAATTTCTTTCACTTAAGGACTAGGTATGAACACTTTAAGTTATGACTTTCTTAAGCAATAAGTAATTACTTCTTTATAAATACGGGGGTTACACCCGTATTTATAAACAAGTAAAAGTAATTACTTGACTGAAAGTAATTACTTAAGTGACAATAACCCCCGTATTTATAAAGAAGTAATTACTTATTGCTTAAGAAAGTCATAACTTAAAGTGTTCATACCTAGTCCTTAAGTGAAAGAAATTGGTCACCATTAATAGTCATATTATTTGGGTGAAAATGCTTACTTTTGGTCGTTATAACTTCAAGTAATTTCTTGATTAAGGCATACACATTGTCTCTCAAGTAATTACTTTTAGTCAAGTAATTACTTTTACTTGTTTATAAATACGGGGGTTAGTATTCCTTAATCAAGTAATTACTAGAAGTGAGAACTATCAAAAGTTAGCATTTTAAGCCAAATAATATGACTATTAATGGTGACCCATTGCCTTCAATTATGCACTAGGTATTAACACTTGAAGTTATGAATTTCTTAAGCAATAAGTAATTACTTCTTTATAAATACGAGGGTTATTGTGGATAAATGGTGGAAAATGGTTAAAATCGCAAACAACGTAGGTAGGTAGGTTCAACCACAAACACCCAGACCCGTGGAAATGTGGAAAACACATTTTTCTAAATTGACCCGTCCGGACATACGAACTCAGCACAGGTCCGAGGTCTCGGAGCAGGCGACACTTTGTTATCCGATGTGAACGCCACTCCGCCATGGAGGTCCTCAAATATAACAAGTTTAACAAAAATACCACAATATTTTGATGACTACAAAAATAACTTTGTTTTTCATAGTGTTTGTATTGAGGACAAAGTTGTGTTTGCTGTTGTTGAAAATGTGCTAGATTTTCAAAACTACTAGTTCGATCTCGTTCGAACCAATTTTCGTTGAAAGTATTTGTTAAGATCTACATTATGTATTTTTTCCAAATGTTCACTTGCTTATTTTAAAAGTTAGGGGGGGGGGGACACTCATTTTACCACTTTGGAAGCGTCTATCTTCCAAGTGTTAGACTTTTGGAAAACATGGTTTTAGGAACCTCTATATCATTTTAGAAGACCTATCCATAGATACCCCATATGTATAGGATTGAGTAAAAAAAATAAATTTTGTTTTAGTTCTATGTATGGGAAGCCCCCTTAAATATAATTATTTTTTATTTTTTGTATGAGAATCGTTAAGCGATTAACAGGATACACCTACCTACCAAGTTTTAACTGTGTCATGCTAATACTTTCATAATAAAGTGGCTGTGACATACGGACGGACAGACAGACAGACAGACTTGACGAATCTATAAGGGTTCCGTTTTTTGCCATTTGGCCTATTAGGTTGTTTGCCGAAAACACACCTAACATTTAAAAAAAAAAAACAGTCACGACAATTAGGTAATTGAATATCAACAAAACTACTAATATTAAATTTAGTTCAAAAGCGATGGCAAGCGTCCTGATGGTATGACTCTCGTTCCTTGGAAGATGGGTAGGCCTCTAGTGTGGGATGCTACATGTGACGATACTCTAGCGCCTTCTCATCTTTCATCGACTGGCAACAGGGCAGGTTCAGCTGCCGCTTCTGCGGAGCTCCTCAAACGGCGCAAATATGAAAGTCTTGGTGAGACTTACATATTTGAACCGTTTGGGGTAGAAACCTTTGGACCGTGGGGACCAAGCGCCCACAAACTGTATCGTGAGTTATCTAAAAGGTTGATCGAAACATCTCACGATACCAAGGCTGGCCTGTACCTGGCCCAAAGAATTAGTTTGGCTATTCAACGCGGTAATGTGGCCAGCCTGCTGGGCACCTTTCCACAAGATAGTGATCTTAAACAGATATTCTATTTCTACCTATAAATAGATTTTCTGTTTAGTTACATGTAAGTAGTATAGCTTTGTTGTGTAAATATTTATATTTTTATTTTTATTACTCTATTCTTTGTAAAAGCTTATTAGTAAACTCAAGAAATAATAATTAAAGTTTTATAAATAAAATAAAAATAACGTTACGTTATTTGTATGTAAACATGAAAAATATTCTGTTTTCAACTTTCCTGGTCACTATCGTAAGAGTTAGTTATTTCGAACTTTCTACCATGTACCTTGTTTTTAGGGTCCCGTACCCAAAGGGTAAAAACGGGACCCTATTACTAAGACTTCGCTGTCTGTCCGTCTGTCCGTCGCTCTGTCACCAGGCTGTAATATCTCAAGAGCCGCGATAGCTAGACAGTTGAAATTTTCACAAATTATGTATTTCTGTTACCGCAATAAAAACAAATACTAAAAACAAAATAAAATAATTATTTATGGTGGGCTCCCATACAGCAAACCCGTTTTTTTGGCCTTTTTGGTACGGAACCCTTCGTGCGCGAGTCCAACTCGCACTTGGCCGGTTTTTGTGAGTTTTCGATATTTCGGCACTGTTGCAAGCGCCATGATCGCGAAAGAACAATTTTCGGAAACTCATAAAAAACAAGGTACATGGTAGAAATTTCGAAATAACTAACTCTTATGAAAAATATTGTCACAGCTGGAAATCGAACGAGCATCCTCATGCATATCCGTGTTTTGTCTTTTGAAGCTACCGAGACATGACGTCACTACGTCAATTTTCCAAATATATTAGGGGTTAAAATATGAAATTGCCGTTTTATTGTAATAGGTTCTTTGAATTGGCATAGAATCTTCATGGTTTGAGGTTTTCGAATGAAACTTTTTTCACATGGTTTCTATTATGTTCTTCTTTTAAAAAATGTGAAACATTTGAATATCAACTTTCAATTGTTTTTGTTATTTAACTTAGACAAGAAAGATGGATACTGCGAAAATTCGAGTGATTTTTGAATACGAGTTCCGACGCGGAAGTAACGCGGCAGAAACAGCCCGCAATATCAATGTTGCGTTTGGAGAGGGATCTGCTAATGAACGCACCGTGCGATTTTAGTGTGGTGAAAACTTCGACTTGAAGAACGAGCCACGAGGAAGACCGCCCACACAGGTGATTAACGATGAATTAAGAAAAATGGTGGAAGCCGATCCTAGTCAAACTACCCAGGAATTAGCGGCATGGTTTAACGTAACCTTATCCACAATATTGAATCATTTGCGTCAAATCAATAAAATAAAAAAATACGAAAAATGGGTGCCTCATGATTTGACTGATGTGCAGAAAGAAACGCGTGTTGAAACTTGTGTTGCCTTGTTGAATCGGTACAGAAATGAAGGAATATTAAATCGAATTGTGACATGTGATGAAAAGTGGATTCTTTATGATAACCGTAAAAGAAAAATGCAATGGCTGACCCCAGGTCAAACGCCACAACAGGGTCCTAAAGCAAAACTTACCAATAAAAAGGTAATGGTAACTGTTTGGTGGTCTCAGCATGGTGTTATTCACTATAGTTTTCTCCGATCTGGTCAATCAATAACGGCAGATGTCTATTGTGCTGAACTCCGAACAATGTTGGCAAAACTAGCAGTAAAACAGCCCCGACTCATGAATCGATCTTCACCATTATCGCTCCATGACAACGCGAGACCTCATACAGCACGAGAAACCGTTTTGACCCTTCAGGAACTGCAATTAGAAACCATTCGACATCCTCCGTATTCGCCAGACCTTGATCCAACGGACTACCATTTTTTTCGTGATTTGGACAATTATCTACGTGACAAGAAGTTTTCTTCTCAGGAGGCAGTACAAAATGCTTTCACACAGTTTGTGCAGTCTAGATCCTCAGAGTTCTATCACAAAGGCATAAATGACCTTCCTAATAGATGGCAGCAATGTATAGATAATAATGGTAACTATTTTGCTTAAATAAATTTGTTAAAAATTAAAAAACAATTTTTATTTTCAGTACGAATCGGCAATTTCATACTTTAACCCATATTATTATCGCTGTAAGCCAGCGAAGTTTCATCAAATCGGAATTGGCACCCTTGACACCCGAAAGAAACATCTTTACCTACAGATGTCAGTCAGTTCACATGAAACATCTATAAATACTTGATATTTTAGCTAAGTAATTAATTGCAATTATAATTACTAGCTGTTGCCCGCGACTTCGTTCGTGTCAATTTCTGTTATTATGATCGCGATTATTTTTACAACATTTTTCACTGCTGCCTCGCTCCTTTTGGTCGCAGCGTGATGTTATATAGCCTAAAGCCTTTCTCGATAAATGGACTATCCAACACAAAAATAATTTTTCAATTCGAACTAGTACTTCCTGAGATTGGCGCGTTCAAACAAACAAACAAACAAACAAATTCTTTAGCTTTATAATATTAGTATAGATTTATTTACACTTTTTTGCACAGACATTTTAAAGTACATAATAGCGGACTTAATGCCAAAAGCATTATCCACCAGTCCACCATGTGGCCAAACAGAAACATCCCACGCGGTGAAAAGAAGAGAAAAGAAGAAAAATACAATTAAAATTAAAGAAAGAAGTCCCATTTCCGCATAAGACAAAGTTTTTCAAGTTTATATCTATTATGTACTAATATTATATAGCTGAAGAGTTTGATTGTTTGTTTGAACGCGCTAATCTCTGGAACTACTGGTTCGAATTGAAAAAGTAATTTTTGTGTTGGATAGTTCATTTATCGAGGAAGGCTTTAGGCTATATTCTTTTTAAAACTTCTTTATCGCGATCTTACTAACAGGAATTGTTTCAGACGAAGTTGCGGGCAACAGCGAGTACTTTATATTTGCAATTCAATCGCCAAAATATCATATAAGTAAACTTTACTTTTAGCACTGATAATATCTTTTAGCCTACTTTATTTGATATTTTAGCAACTTAATTGCACTTATAATATCAGTATATAAACTTGAAAAATTTTGTCTCAGGCGGGACTCGAACCCGCATCTCCTCGCATGCCGGGCGGGCGCCATACCATTAGGCCACCGAGACACTGCGAAACGGCGCGAGGAGATGCGGGTTCGAGTCCCGCCTGAGACAAAATTTTTCAAGTTTATATATCTTTTAGCCTGTTAGCAATCAATTCACTGCACCTTACGTTCCTAAGACCGATTTGTACTTCAACTGTTTTTATTCCTTACACTCCTTCCCGCAGGATATGGGTGGAAATAGGGCATTCTCCGGAAAAGGCGTTTTTGCTCGTTAGCGATTGAACTAAATCGATAAAGATCTAACACGATAAGGATAAAAGATGTAACATTGCAGCCCGTATACTGTTAGTTTGAGATCTGATAGATGGATTCATCATTCCTTTTAAACAAAATCAATTCTCAAAAACTAGAACTGTATTACTGTCGCGGACATGCTAGATGTTTCGAGATATCGCTAGAGGAATGTACATAACTACCTAAGTTGAACCAAAAAGTAATAACAAGATGTTAGTGCAAGCGACATTGGACTTTAAGTATACAGATTAAGGCGCAAAATGGTATAACTCACTAGAGTTGTTTACGTTTAAACGTCCTTGTGATTTTTCTGGAAAACGAACATTCTAGTATGTACGACCGGCATCGATGTTGAGATATATAAATAACAGGACTTAAGACGCCAGAGTCAGTTCATTCTGAGCTTTCGGTGCGATACCTGCGAAAAGTGATCTAGTGCGAAGTAACGACGACTTTAGCGATACCAACGGATTTAAGGACTACTCTACGGATTGGCTAATAGTGTTTTGGAACCAACGACCTCAGTGACCCACCGGACTACGATTCTTGTGATTTGGCTTTTGTGATAGTGTTTGCGACCTGTTGATCGCCTAATAAATTCTTCTAATAAGTCAACGGTGTTTTATCCAAATCCCGAACTCCACGTTCGTAACATTACCTTAGCAAATTACCTCTATTGAATCACTGTTAACTGTTAACTGACGCCCCGTTGGTCTAGCGGTTTAAATACTGGGCCAAGATCTCGGGTCTCGGGAAGGTTCGATCCCCGGGTCGGGCAACAAATAGTTTCGAATTTTCGAACGTTGCTCGGGTTTGTGATCACCAACCTGCATTTGGCAAGCGTTGTGATTATGCCAGTTCCCATAATTGCAGTGGTAACTTGAGTTCAATGATGGAGGCCTCTTCCCTGCAGTGGGATGATTATACGCTGTTACTTTACTTTACACTATATGATATTTTAGCAACTTCATTGCACTTATAATATCAGTATATAAACTTGAAAAATTTTGTCTCAGGCGGGACTCGAACCCGCATCTCCTCGAATGCTGGGCGGGCGCCATACCATTAGGCCACCGAGACACTGCGACACGGCGCGAATTTTTTAAGCATACTCTTACGCTGTAAGCCAGCGTTGTTTCATCAAATGTTAGGAGTTTGCACCCTTAACACCCAAAAGAAACATCTTTGCAGATGTTTGACAGTCAGTTAAGATAAAACAGCTATTTATATACTCCTTGCATCCCGCCCGGCATGCAAGGAGATGCGGGTTTGAGTCCCGCCTGAGACAAAATTGTTCAAGTTTATATACTTATATTATAAGTGCAATGAAGTTGCTAAAATATCATATAATGTACTAGCTGACCCGGCAAACGTTGTTTTGCCATAAAAATGATTAAATTACTAAAATGGCTAACAAAAAATAGGGGTTGGTGGTAAAAGGGTAAAAATTTAGGGTTGTACCCTACCCCTACCCTTCCCCTACCCTACCCCTACCCTACCCCTACCCTACCCCTACCCTACCCCTACCCTAACCCTACCCTACCCCTACCCTACCCCTACCCTACCCTACACATACCCTACCCCTACCCTACCCCCACCCCTACCCTAAACCCTTCCCTACCCCTACCCTACCCTTACAAAAAAGACGATAATTGATCAGTTATCGAGCGGGATGAAAAATGATTAAATTACTAAAATGGCTATTAAAAAATAAGGGTTGATCGTAGAAGAGTAAAAATTGAGGATTGTATGTATTTTTGACAAAAAAAAAAAAAAAAATAGGGTTGGACTACCCCTAACATTTAGGGGGATGAAAAATAGATGTTGGCCGATTCTCATAGAAACCGGATAAGCACAAAAAAATTCATCAAAATCGGTCAAGCCGTTTCGGAGGAGTATGGCAACGAAAACTGTGACACGAGAATTTTATATATTAGACTAGCTGACCCGGCAAACGTTGTTTTGCCATAAAAATGATTAAATTACTAAAATGGCTAACAAAAATAGGGGTTGGTGGTAAAAGGGTAAAAATTTAGGGTTGTATATATTTTATAAAATTTTAATATTTACTACCCTACCCCTACCCTACAAATTAGGATGCCCTCCATGCACCGCCTACGTACGGCCTATGCCGGGCCTCAGGCATAAAATATGGGTGATCCTGTACACCAGGAACCACCCCCAGTCTGGCAAGCTGTGCAATGCGAGCGTTGAGCCCCCCGGCCCAACGCCCACTAGCCTGCTAGAGGGGGGAAGTTGAGTTTGGCGTATGCCTTCTCGTCCTCCCCCATCTACGACTTCGGGTCGGGTCCGCAAGCAACCTCGCTGACCCGATCCGTGGCCACCCTTTACAATGACATTGCATGTCGTTGCAAGGGGCCGCCAACGTCTCACGCCCACTCGCTGCCCAGCATAGCTCAAACCATACTGGGAAGCGAGCGACTTCCGTCCGCCGCGGGGCTGGCGCCCCAATGGCAACGTCGCACCCTCCAGCACGAACGGCCACAACAGGCCACGGGCCGAAGCCCGCTACCACCGTCTGGAGACGCATTCAACAGCGGGCTGCCCAAGCCCACTGGAAGCGTCTCCCGTGTGGGTTTTGGTCCACGCCGGCCAAATGGCCGGTACCCTCCATGTCTGGAGGGCGTTCCCCTATCCGCCACCTGGGGACGCGCCCGGTAGGAGACCCAAAACTCCTTCCCTGTGAAGGGCGGGACCCCTACCCTACCCCTACCCTACCCCTACCCTACCCCTACCCTACCCTACCCTACCCCTACCCTACCCCTACCCTACCCCTACCCTACCCCTACCCTACCCCTACCCTACCCCTACCCTACCCCGACCCTACCCCTACCCTACCCCTACCCTACCCCTAACCTACCCTACCCCTACCCTACCCCTACCCTACCCCCACCCCTACCCTAAACCCTTCCCTACCCTACCCTACACATACCCTACCCCTACCCTACCCCCACCCCTACCCTAAACCCTTCCCTACCCCTACCCTACCCTTACAAAAAAGTTATCGAGCGAGATGAAAAATGATTAAATTACTAAAATGGCTATTAAAAAATAGGGGTTGGTGATAAAAGGGTAAAATTTAGGATTGTATGTATTTTTGTATGTTGCATCATAAAAAAATAGAAATTAAAAATTTTGTCTAAAAAATAAAAAAATAAAATTAGGTGTGGACTACCCCTAACATTTAGGGGGATGAAAAATAGATGTTGGCCGATTCTCATAGATACCGGATAAGCACAAAAAATTTCATCAAAATCGGTCAAGCCGTTTCGGAGGAGTTCAAGTTCGAACACCGTGACACGAGAATTTTATATATTAGATATAAATAGCTGTTTCATCTTAACTGACTGTCAAATATCTGCAAAGATGTTTCTTTCGGGTGTTAAGAAACAACGCTGGCTTACAGCGTAAGAATATGCTTGAAAAATTCGCGCCGTGTCGCAGTGTCTCGGTGGCCTAATGGTATGGCGCCCCCCGGCATGCGAGGAGATGCGGGTTCGAGTCCCGCCTGAGACAAAATTGTTTAAGTTTATATACTGATGTTTACTTTACTTTTTTTAACTGCCTTTTCATGCTGGCATTCTTTTATATTGTACATTAAACACAGCTTGTGTATTCTCGGAAATTCATATTCGAAATAGTTCGGTTGAACATCACTCGAACGCAACGAGTTATTAGTGGTACGGACCAGTCGAATTCAAAGTTCGTATACGAATTCAGAAATTTTGAGGTTAGCTTGGCTTTAAAAAGACTGATTTCTCTGTTTCTAGATTACTGATGACTGATTCACTTATATGGTTAAGCATTACGTCATGAAACTATATTCTGGAAGAAAATCAGATGTAAATTAAATTAATGCAACAACAATTTTTTTCTTAACCGGTATTATGTTTCGACAAACTGATTTTGAATCGACTTTTTCACGCGTCAAATTCGTCGACACACAATAAATATGTCTGGGTATGTCACTGGTCAGAGCAGTCGGTCCGTAAAGCTGGACTTTGTGTGTTCAAGTCCCATCTAAGACACGAAATTTTTATTATAAAGATCGTTAATATTCAACAGTAAAAATATTAACAAGCAACTTACTTAATTCCTTCACTGTATCAATCTCAAATGTATTCTTGCAAATAAATAAAATAAATATTTTAAGACATGCCTCACTGGGCCACACAGAGCCATCTAGTCCCAAATTAAGTTACTATTAAGTAGGTACCCTGTCGTATGGGGTACTAGTCTAGACAACCGATAAACTTACTTATATACTTTTTTTTTGTAACTTATAATACATAGAAAACACCCAGACCAGTACAAACAGACATGTTCATGCACACAAATATTTGTACTGTGCTAGGATCGAACCCGCGACCCATGGCTCAGAAGCAGCGTTTACTACCGC
Organism: Anania crocealis; assembly: GCA_949315895.1. Lineage (NCBI taxonomy): Eukaryota > Metazoa > Arthropoda > Insecta > Lepidoptera > Crambidae > Anania > Anania crocealis. The sequence goes on from OX438875.1 coordinate 8,389,555, forward strand.
TGATCCAAATGGTCGTCAAATAAATGTTACTTATTCTATTCTATTCCAAGAATCAGAAAATGTATTCAAATTAGAATGCTAGGAATAATTGCTAGGATTACTTGTATTACTGTAAGCGGGGGAAGAAATTGGATTCTAACGACAAGGTTTTATTAGGAACACTTAATAAAAGGCATCATTTTATTTCCAGACATTTAAATGCTGTGTAAAACAATTACTTTAAATCTATACTAATATTATAAAGCTGAAGTACTGCTGAAGAGTTTGTTTGTTTGTTTGTTTGAACGCGCTAAACTCAAAAAGTACTGGTTCGATGTGAAAAATTATTTTTGTGTTGGATAGTCCATGTATCGAGGAAGGCTTTAGGCTATATAACATCGCACTGCGACCAATAGAGCGAAGTATGAGTGAAATAACAGAAATTTGAGCGGACGAAGTCGCGGGCAACAGCTAGTGAAAGATACATTTACGGATTTCTTTTGAGTGTAAGTATTTTAGGGTTTAAGTTTATGTTACCAACTGTTTGGGCATACGACGACCAAAGCTACTAAATATTTATAGATAAATTCGCTGAGTTTGATTTCATTGAGTGATAATACTCGTATATTATTATGTTTAAATAACTACAAAATACGTGATCGATGGATATCGCTCTCTAACGGCCATTTCCAATAACCTATCTATCTTTAGTTTTGACATATCGGAGATAGAAAACAACTTCTGTCTTTGTTTCTCTGGACGGTAAAAACAGAGAAACTGTTTCCTATCTCCGATATGCCAAAACTGAAGATAGATAGGTTATTGGAACCGGCCGTTAATGCCGACCTTCGGGTCTTAATCCCTCAACCCCCAGGAGGCACTCGGGTGCCACGATAAAAATTGATTTCAATTGTGTCTGGAATAACTCACGATCGAGGGATTAAAAGGAAAAAACGGAACCTATCTATACTAATATTAGGGGTTAAAGTATGAAATTGCCGTTTTGTATGGACGAAATCGAGAAAAGTCATTTTTCCATACTAACAATTTTTTAGTTTTTTTAAAAACCCCTGAACCGTTTTCAATGCCATTAAAGGTGAAAGTTAGATGGTTATAAAGCTACGCATTATAGTATTTAAATTTCTGAAAATCAAAGTATATAATACATATACTTAATTGAAGCAAGAAGGTCAGCTGACACATTGTAAGGGGTCTTTTCAACGACTTCCTTTGAAGTAATAAGCACTAGTATTGCATTTTTTTTTAGTCAAAAGTTACTTTATTTAGTTTTTGACACAATACAAAAATAATTACGCAATAATATGACTATACTTAAGAGCTATAAACAAAATAAAAAGTGGGAAAATAATCGGCAATTTCATACTTTAACCCCTATTATTATAAAGCTGAAGAGTTTGTTTGTTTGAACGCGCTAATCTCTGGAAATACTGGTTCAAATTGAAAAATTCTTTTTGTGTTGGATAGTCCATGTATTGAGGAAGGCTTTAGGCTATATAACACGCTGCGGCCAATAGGAGCAAAGCATTAGTGAAAAATGTTGCAAAAATAATCACGATCATAAAAACAGAAATTGACGCGTACGAAGTCGCGGGGAATAGTATATGATAAACTTGTTGTCCATCTATGGGTCTGTCTGTCTGTGCTGTCATATTTGGGCAATCCACAGATAATATAATACTAACCAGACTATCTAACCATTTACCGCCCGTAGCGTAGGCATTAAATTTCTGCCCAAATTACCGCGGGAAGAAGCAATGAAGGTGGAAGCAATGAATTTCAAGGTGTCACCTTATCCACTCCCGGTCAATGTAGAAAAAAAGTGTTTTGCTACATTTTCTCGGGTCTGGGTGCTTGTGGTACCTTCTTTGTTTCTGATTTCCATAATTTTAATACGAGTGCTTAAAATAGCAACTCACTATGGGATCAGAACAATGTATGTGATGTTGTCCACATTTATTTATTTTATCATTTCTATTGTCCCTAGGTTAGGAGGCGTACGCGCAAGCTGGGTGATGTTGCGGCAACATGTCCCGTTGGTGGTGGCTGCTGCTGCTGGACGCTATCGCCGCTTTGTCTCCTGTCGTTAAGATCGGTAAGCTTTTTTTTTTTTATTATCAATGGGCTTGCTCTACATACTTAACTCTGCCGTTAAGAAGAAGCTAAGATGGAGCGAGCTAACCCAGAAAGAGGCACTGGTTCTCCCACACACCAGCGGAACAAAGAAAAACTGTTTGGCGCTGGACTCCAGCAGGAGGGTGGTAGAATCCAGGCAGCCTCTTACGAAGCCTACCACCGCAGGAGGGATTTTTAGCCGTCATCATTGGTTAGAAAACCAAAAATGTCGTTGCCCAGAATGGACCACTAGGAGGTGATCCCACCACCCCAAATACTCTTTAGCGCATATAACAACAAATGTTAGTCGTATATGCGTCATGTGAAAAGCATCAAATGAGTCATATATGCGTTATGTACGTGAGTCATAATTACGTCATGTGAGTCATAGATGCGTCATGCATGAGAGTCGTATGTGCGTCATCTGAGTCATATATGCGTCATGAGAGTCGTAATGCATCATGACGGAAATCCGACTACTATGATATCAAAAGCTATTTCAAGTTGTTGCTGGCAGGGTTGTTACTTTTTTGTATAATTGTCAAAGTCGTGTGGTGACGGGACATAAAAAATAATTATCAACTTTATTCCTATTTATTTATTTATTTATTAACACTTTATTGCACTTACAAAAGCGGTACAAATGGCGGACTTAATGCTAAAAGCATTCTCTACCAGTCAACCATTAGGCCAAGTAGAATATTACAGGCGGTGCAAATGAGTAGAACTTTAAAATATACAAATAATACCAATAAACTATACTTACCTAAAGACTGTTTGCAAAACAAGTACAGGTTGCAGACCAAAAAACATTAAATATAATATATATACAAATAAATAATAATAAGTAAGAGTAAGGGGGAGAATGACAATAACATCTGGTCAGCCCCAAATGCCAACCTCACCTGCACGACCCGGACGTTCGTAATAGAACCCAGGTACGGCGGCTCTCCAGCTGTCGTGGTGCTCCCTGCTAGATAACAGACGAGGCAATGACGACCGAGCTGTGGCGGGATAACCACTCACCTGCTCGGGCAACCGGACAGAAGAGGCTTCAGCGGCCTTGGGATCTAAATAATCTCTAAAATGCCTGGTGCAGAAGGCAAAGGGAAACCACTGCGACTATATTCCCAAGAAAGTCACATGAGAGCACAAACAGATGAGATACGATCGCCCTGCGAACCGATTAGCGACCGGCGCCGCGCTGCGTCCGGGGTGCGCGGTGTGAAGTTGGCTACCGGCCATGACGGGGTAGGAGACCAGGCCCCTCATGGAAAATCTACTACTGGAAACGCTATTAAGCTTAGACGCCTTCAGACGATAGGAACATGGAATGTGCGCGGCTTAAACCAACATGGAAAACTTGCGATACTGGAACGTGAGGTAGTTAGAGTCGGTATGAATGTATGTGGCCTAAGCGAAACACACTGGAAAGGCAGCGGACATATATTGACAGACCACCACGTCATTTACTTTTCTGGCAATGACATCAACAGCACGAACGGTGTGGCCTTGTTATTACCTAGGCATCAGAAAAACTGCGTGATGGGGTACGAACCAGTAAGCGATCGGATTATCAGCATTAAAATAAAGGCTTCACCAGTTAATCTAAACATCGTCCAAGTATACGCCCCGACCTCTGCCGCAAGTGACGAGGCAATTGAGAAGTTTTACTCTGAACTGGAATCAACGATAGCGAAGGTACCTAATAGAGAACTGTTGGTTATCCTAGGAGACATGAACGCTAAGATCGGAGAGAACGCTCATCAGCTGGGAAAATGTGCAGGGAGATTTGGGCTCGGGAAGCGAAATGAGCGAGGTGAACGCTTAATACAATTTGCCTCAGAAAACGATCTGCTGATTGTAAACAGCCTTTTCCAACACCACCCTCGTAGGCTGTACACATGGGTATCGCCGGATGGAAAAACCCGCAACCAAATAGATTACATCATGATTCGGTCGCGATGGAGATCATCTGTAACTAATGCCCACACATTGCCTGGAGCCGATTGCGGGTCTGACCACCAACTTTTGATCTCTAAACTAAAGCTCAAACTAAAAGCAGCCAGAACCATCAAAAAGCCGAGGAAGCTGGAGGTGAAGGATGTTCCGAGATTCCGCTCGATTATTGATCAGAACTGGCGACGGTGGTCTGAAGCAGATCTGGCTAACGAAACACCCGATGCACTATGGGACCGAGCTAAAACACTCATCACTACATCTGTTTTGGAAGCCGCGCCACCAAATGCAACTCACAAAAGACAGCACTGGATGACTGATGACACCTTCGAACTTGTCGAAAAACGCAGGAAGATGAAAGCAGCGGGAAGTGATATTAAGGATCTTAATAAAATGTCAGCACAGATACAACTGAGATGCAGACAAGATCATAATACCTACTTGTGCAATATGTGTACCGAAATTGAGGCACATGCTGATAGATACGAGTCAAGAGACTTATATCACAAGATCCGCCTTATCACAAGAACACTGTTGTCCAAAACCTGGGCCATCGAAGATCACAATGGCCAAGTAGTTACTGAACTCGACAAAATTGCAGAGGTTTGGAGACAATATTGTCTGTCCTTGTTTCGGGATCCTCAGTCGCGAAATTTTACTTCGGCGGAGCCTGCGAGTGACTCACTGGAGCCGGGTGTTCTTGAGTCAGAAGTCAGAGCCGCTATTCAACACCTTAAAAATGGGAAGGCCACAGGGAGAGATGAGATCCCAATTGAAACTATACGAGCATTGGGAGACCGTGGTGTTCATATCTTTCACATCATCTGCAACAAGATATGGCTCTCCGGAAAATGGCCCTCTGAGTGGACTCATACAGTGTTCACTCCTCTCCATAAAAAGGGCTCCACAAAGAAGTGTAGCAACTTCCGACTTATTGCCCTAATAACACATGCCAGCAAAATAATGCTACACATAATAAACGAGCGGCTGAAAGGGTATCTGTCTAGGGAGCTTGCGCCAGAACAGGCTGGATTTGTGAAAGGGAAGGGAACCCGTGAACAGATTCTCATCGTTCGTCAAATCATTGAGAAGGCGCGAGAGTTCGACAAGCCGACATATATATGCTTTGTTGATTTCTCCAAAGCATTCGATACGGTGAAATGGCCAACGTTGTGGAAAACGCTACTTGACATGGGCACACCACAACACCTCGTACACCTGCTCAGGGAGCTCTATGAAGGAGGGACAGCCTCAGTGCGGATAGACGACCTTCTATCCAATAGTTTCCATGCAGGTGCCGGCGTGCGACAGGGATGCATAATATCTCCCTTACTCTTCAACATCTACACCGAACTTGTGATGCGGATCACTCTTGAAGACTGGACAGATGGTGTTGTGATTGGTGGATACAAAATTGCGAACTTGCGGTACGCAGATGATACCACCTTATTTGCGAGTAGTGCTGGCCTTATGAAGGAATTACTTCTCAGAATGGAGCGCGTGAGCCTTACGTTTGGGTTAAGGATAAATCGATCTAAGACTAAGATGATGATCGTGGATCGCGTCAACGACAACTCGCCCGAAGTGACTCAGATTGCGAACTGTGACGTAGTCCAGACCTACATATACCTTGGAGCTTTAATTTCAAACAACGGCAGCTGCGTGGATGATGTGAAGCGACGTATGGCCATAACCAGAACTGCAATGGAGAAGCTGAGGAAAGTATGGAGGAATCGGAATATCACTAAAACCACCAAAGTCAGGCTTGTTCGAACATTGGTATTTCCCATCTTTCTTTACGCGGCAGAGACGTGGACAGTGCGCGAGTTGGAAAAGGGGAAGATAGATGCTCTGGAAATGTGGTGCTGGAGGAAGATGCTCGGAATATCATGGACGGAGTTCCGCACCAACGTGTCCATACTCCGAGAGCTCAACATCACACAGCGTCTGTCAACCATAGTACAGTCGCGCATACTACAGTACTTTGGCCATGTCTCAAGACGTGATAACGACTCCATAGAGCGGCTGGTTGTACAGGGAAAAATGGAAGGAACCAGATCGCGCGGCAGGCCACCGATGCGCTGGACTGACCAAGTGAAGTCCGCAGTGGGAGGCCGCGTGTCTGACTGTGCTAGACAGTCTGCCAACCGAGAGGGGTGGCGGGAGATCGTGAAGAGAGCTGTGTCCGCCTCTACCACTAACACGGACGCCTCAACGTGACCACGACCGCTCTGCCAAGAGCGAAACGACAGAGAAGAAATAATGACTACATAAAATACACAAAAAACTACATAACTACACATAAAATGATTGCACATATAAATTATGTCAGCGAGATTCAAGAGAGGAAGAAGATAAAATTAATTTGCGAAGAGACTAAAACAGTACTGCCAGATACATTCGAATTTTCGCACATTGCTCGGGTTTGTGATCACCAACCCGCATTTGGCAAGCGTGGTGATTGTGCTTATACCTTTTATTGATGTGGTAACTTGATTTTATTGATGAAGGCCTTTGCCCTGCAGTGGAAGTATTATAGGCTGTTACTTACTTTTTTTTTAAAAGGAAATTTTGAAAATTTGTAAATTTTTGTTTTGAAAATAAATTTTGGTGTACTTAACCGTTTTTTTATTTTCTAGGGGCGATATTCACGGAAGAGGCTCGAGGGGGCAGTGCAGAGTTGGCTTTTAAGTACGCCGTATACCGAATCAACAAAGAAAGAAGCCTTCTTCCCAACAGTACGTTAGTCTACGACATACAATATACCCCTGCCAGCGACTCCTTTAGGACTTACAAAAAAGGTTTGTGTTATCCTTTCTAATCCTCCTTTTATTTTTATAAATATACTAGTGGACCGACAGACGTTGTCCTGTCTTAACTATGAAAATTGATTTCAAATTGGCATAAGTAATTAATAAAAAAAAATTAAGATACTAATTTATTTATCGACATGGCAAATGCAATTTCTGGAAAATTGTAACTGTTTGCAGCACGCATTCTATCAATGATATATGTCAAACGCCAAAATGTTACATTAAAAAAAGTTTAAATTGTCAAAAGCGTTAAGGTTACATTACAAATCATTTAGTACGGTGATTAAGTTTTCTTAAATTTTCTTATTTTCAACGCAATTTTCCTACTTTTTCTCTCATAAGAACATTCTCCTGGCAATAACAAACAAAACAAAACAGAATTAGCGAAATCGGTCCAGCCGTTCAGGCGTGATGCGATGACCAAGGGAAATAGAGATTCATTTTTATATATATATAGATTATATTATATTATAATGGTAACATTATGTATTGTTTTATGTACTTCCAATATGTGTTACTTATAAGAATTAAATCACGTTTGAATCACTTGAAAGAAAAAAATATTTTATATTTTTTTATCTATACTAATATTATAAATCTGAAGAGTTTGTTTGTTTGTTTGTTTGAACGCGCTAATCTCAGGAAGTAATGGTTTGAATTAAAAATGTTTGTGTTGGATAGTCCATTTATCGAGGAAGGCTTTGGGCTATATAACATCACGCTGCGACTAATACGAGCGAAGCATCAGTGAAAAATGTTGCAAAAATAATTGCGATCATAATAACAGAAATTGACGCGTACGAAGTCGCGGGCAACAGCTAAGTTAATAATATTATGAACGTGAAAATTTGTGATTATGGATGTATAGATGTTTGTTCCTCTTTCAAACAATGAAATTTGGCGTGTTGCTAGTTTTTGTGTGGTTGTATGTTTGTAATCATAAAACTCAAAAACCTCTGAGCCGATTTTAATAAAATTTTGTACGATGGTCGATTAGACCTTGGGAAAGGATATAGGCTAGCTAGGATTCTTAACCGATTTTAAAAAAAGGGGGCGATGATATTTTATTTTTGAAAAATATTAACAAAAATTATTACTACGGACGAAGTCGCGGGCAAAAGCAGTCTAGTAACGCTTCGTGGTTTAAGGATCGGTACAAGATTTCGGAGTCTTGTTTTTTTTCTATATTTATTTGGAAATTTTTGACATATTACATGCCAACTCCATTGTACCTTAAACTACGGAGTCTTGTTCTATTTTTTAACAATTCTTTATTTATTTGCGATTTTTTGATGTACCTATTACATGCCAGCCCCATCGCACCTTGATCTATGGAGTCTTGTTCTATTTTCAGCAATTCTTTATTTATTTGCGATTTTTTGATGTACCTATTACATGCCAGCCCCATCGCACCTTGATCTATGGAGCATTGTTTTATTTTCAACAATTCTTTATTTATTTGCGATTTTTTGATGTACCTATTACATGCCAGCCCCATCGCACCTTGATCTATGGAGTCTTGTTCTATTTTCAGCAATTCTTTATTTATTTGCGATTTTTTGATGTACCTATTACATGCCAGCCCCATCGCACCTTGATCTATGGAGTCTTGTTCTATTTTCAACAATTCTTTATTTATTTGCGATTTTTTGATGTACCTATTACATGCCAGCCCCATCGCACCTTGATCTATGGAGTCTTGTTCTATTTTCAGCAATTCTTTATTTATTTGCGATTTTTTGATGTACCTATTACATGCCAGCCCCATCGCACCTTGATCTATGGAGTCTTGTTCTATTTTCAACAATTCTTTATTTATTTGCGATTTTTTGATGTACCTATTACATGCCAGCCCCATCGCACCTTGATCTATGGAGTCTTGTTCTATTTTTAACAATTCTTTATTTATTTGCGATTTTTTGATGTACCTATTACATGCCAGCCCCATCGCACCTTGATCTATGGAGTCTTGTTCTATTTTCAGCAATTCTTTATTTATTTGCGATTTTTTGATGTACCTATTACATGCCAGCCCCATCGCACCTTGATCTATGGAGTCTTGTTCTATTTTCAGCAATTCTTTATTTATTTGGGACTTTTTGATATATCACATGCAAGCCCCATCGCATTTTAATCTATGGAATCTTGTTCGATCCTCAACAACAAGAGCCAGAGCAATAAGGGCAATAAGAAATGGAAAATGTAATATTTTTTTAGTTTTACAAATGTTCTCGGTTAGCACTTATCTCCAACCTCCATTTGCAAATAATTAACAAGATGGAACCAATGATATTATGATTAAGGCGAAGTATATATGTCATAAGCGCGCGCGTTGTGAAGACTCAAATACGCCCTAATTAGAGCGTTTTGTACATAGTCGACGTCGGGCGCAATCACGAGCGGTACCTAATCGTTAAAGATTATAGCCCTAGCTCTTTCATTTTCGTGCTATTTCGTATGTTTTGTTCTGTTTATCAGTGAAACTTGTCAATGTGTGCAGTTTTGGATTGCTCGGAACAGATAATAGGTACATAAATATTTTTAAAAACTTCTCTTTACGGAATAAATTGCTAATGTGAACACGGAAATTCCGATAGTAATATACCAAATCATGTATTAACTATTTCGGAAACTATTTTGATAAATGTTAAATTTAATTGACTTAATTATATGCTGTAAGGTGAAACTTGAACCTATACAAAACGTCTTTTCGAGTTAGTTGTATTTGATGCCAAATACCCAAATCAATTTAATAACTAAACAAACCCTTGTGACCCAAACATAAATAGACCCTCAATTTGTTCCACAGTTTGCATAAAACTCGGTTTTAAATTTGACTTCCGACTACCGAGCCAAGGGTCCTCAGACACGCCACTTCCGGTCGCCATATTGCGTTCCAGGCGAGACGCTTGACCTCTTTCTAGGCTTTTTATTGCAAAAATGCCATGGCCATTGTGTTTTTTGAGGGTTAATTGACTTTTTGTCGGTATTGTTCGCGGTGAAATTCGTTTTCAGGGAAAAACTTTAAGTGGACTTAACTTTTAATTTTATTTAAGTACCAGTACCAGTATTATGATTAGATTTTCTTTCATAGAACCCTATGATAGATATGATATTTTATGATAGACCTTCATGAGATCGTCGGTTCTTCTGGTGGGGGGCCTACCCATTGATCGTCGAGTATACTCTAAGCGTATTTAATATTAAATGTAATACTCCTTCTTATTTACAGCCTGCACACAGATAAAGTCAGGCGCCATAGCCTTGTTCAGCAGCGCGGGCCCGCTCCTTGGGTCTACGCTCGGCGCCATGTGTCGAGCGATGCACATACCGCATCTAATAGTAGCACCGCATTTAGAAGAGCAATGTGAGTATGAAGAATCAAGAAGCAAAAGACAAAAAAATGTTTCAGCAACTAAGATTTTCTATCTCTCTCTCTCTCTCTATGTGTGTGTGTGTTTGCGCGCGTATGTGTGTGCGTGTGTATATGTGTGTGTGTGTGTGTGTGTGTGTGTGTGTGTGTGTGTGTGTGTGTGTGTGTGTGTGTATGCGTACATAGTATATTACGTTTTTGTCTAGGTCTGGGTATGTCTCTCTTTCTTTCAATGTAAGTACCTATCAAGAATCTAATAGCAATGTTTAAACAACTAAGCTCTTCCCTCTCTTTCTCTCCGTGTGTATGCGTACATACGTGTTTGTATGAGTGTTCGTCTCTCTCTCTCTGTCTGTTAATCTGTTAATGTGTATGTAAGTGTGTCTTTTTTTCTCTCTCACTGAGTGTGTAAATGTGCGCATGCGTGCCTGTGTTGTGTTTGTTCAAGTCTCTCTCTCTACGTGTGCGTGAATGTGTGTGTGTGTGTGCGTGTATTTTGTCTCTCTCTCTCTCTATCTCTCTCTGGGTGTGTGTGCGCGTGTGTATAACCACACTATAGCACCGTGAGGGATTTGCCAACAGAGAAAGCTACTTTACTGAACAACACTAAAACAGTGCTAAATTCTATTAATTACAACCATACTTCACTAGTGTGCGAATACTTAGAATACTTAGTAAGCACGCTATGAAACTAGATATGTAATGGGGACTACCGTTTCTTTGCTCACCAGTTGGCGCCACTGTAGACTGAGGTCCGGTGGTATAGCTGTCAAAGGCGATTGGCGCCGAAACAAAGTGTTATATCTTGAATCTAATTAAGGTTATATTGTTTATAAATAACTATCTTGATATCAACAAACTAACTTCTGAAATAGTTGCTCTTGAGGCCGCCTATTTTTGCGCTTTTTCTTAATTCCGCTTTTAAAGCGTTCACATTAATCGCCAAATAATCCATATTTGCGATATTTTACGAAGGAGATCACTTTCCAGCAGGTAAATTAAAGAAATTATAATTTATGCAACAAATTCCGCTAAAACCAGTACAAAGTGAATGATATTGGACCTCACGCGACACTAGCGCCTCTAGTGGCAAATTCACTAGCGATAGCCCCCATTAGCTTAACCCTTAATTCGACGGAATATTTACATTGCAATATTTGTAAATTTTGATTTCGATTATTAGCTTATTAGGGATCCCTATAAAAATTCCAATAAAAATATACCTATTTCAGTTTTCTGAAAAATGTATGTCCATTATACTGGACATTACCGAGTTCGTAAGAAATTGATGCACTCCAACCATGTGCAGTATACTTCCCACTGTCGAAGAGAAAGTATAAAATAATTATGTATTCGGTAGGAAGATATCAATTTTATTTTGGTAAATTCTTAAAAGTTGCAATGGTTTACGATCAAGTTGAGCATCGTGAAAAGGTTACCGAAATAAACATCACACCCTGGAGTCTGAATTGTCTTCAAATAGCTAGAACCAATTTAGCACCAAGAGTCATAAGCTCTTCTTCCTCACTATAATCTTTATATTGGACAATACCATCTATACCTACTATAAAAAAAGATAGACGATTCCAAATGCAACAGCGCAATGCGATCCTGAATCCCCTTATTTAGGTTTCATGGCGTTGTGCTGTAGGGTATTGTCATTTCATCAATGATATTGGTAGTCTTTTCTTCCGTTGTGAGGCTGTTTTATTTGTTTTTTCATTGAATGGATATATCTTGCAATATCTGTCCTCATCCAAATTGAGAGCAAGACATCAGTAATTTAATCACATGAGTATTTCTGAATTCTTTAGTTAGTTAGACCAATAGTTTTGATATTAAGGCTTTTCGCTATACCTATGATGAAGATAATCATAAAAAAGTCGTTCAAGTCATGAATAGTTCTGTATACTTTTGCCCTCCTATAAGTAGAGTACAAGTTTGTGTTGTCGATGTTCAACAACGAGTAAATCTAGAGAGAAGAACCGATTCGAAAATCCTACGGTGAGTTGGTTCTTTTGCTCTTTTGTGCCCGTTTTGATGCCATAGTTCATTAGACTAGCAATAGATAAAGAATTTGATGGAATCTACAATAATGATGCCAAACATGGTCAAATAATATAATTTACTTCACCAACAACAGAGGTCTGCATGAATCAATGGAAAGGCATCGTGAAGAAGTCAACTCTTCAGTTCTTTTAAAAGCTATTTTCTCTTATTTTTTCAGTAGAGACCCAATATTTATATCAAAAGGAGCATTTTTAGGCGGCTCTAAACTTTGAGGTTCTGAAAAACTAAGTTATAATAAGGCATAAACCATTTAATCTATAAACCCCTAAAATAGAATTACGATATATAACAAAAGTTAACGTTCTAATTATTATTTGAAACGAAAATAGTACAAGTACTAGACATACAATTTTGTATTTCGTTTTCTACTACTTTGTCAAGGGGAAGAATACTGGACATAGTATTTAGGAGTTATTTTACTAGTCATTCGACGACGGGAAGTATACTGTACATGCAAGTTTAGGGTGTAATGATAACTAATCAAAACTGAATAAGAAAGTCAAAACATTATCAGTAGCTGTCCTGGCATGTTGTCTGTAGCTTTCAATGATATTACAAGTAAATGAGCATTAAACTAATGATTAATATGCAACTTACCGAGAGCCTGTGCTGAACGTTCTTCCTCTCCATCATCTCACGATTGATTGCTTGTGTCCCGTGACTGTGTGTACGTTGTAATTTTTTTACAGCATAGTTAGATAGTTTAGGGTGAATTAACACACCTCAAATTCAAGATGTACAGTGTAATTTTTCGCATATATATTTTATCATTCAATGGGAAGCAAACTGCACGTCATCGAATTAAGGGTTAAGTGTCATTAAATACAAAAATAAGCAATGTAAATGGAAAAAGTGCTTATCTTATTATATAAATAAAAAATGCTTGTAACAATATATTTAATTACATCAAATGTTACAAGCAGTGTTTTATTTAACTTTAAAATATAACTTGTAAATCCACTTTATTAATATTTTCTCTATTTTTATTTTTTAATTACTTTCAGCTCACAACCACTCAGACTCCTTCACCATAAACCTTCACCCTCCAAGAGAAATAATGGACCAGGCGTTTCTGGATCTGACAGCCTACCTCAACTGGACAAGAATGGGGATTATTTATGAGGACTACGGATATGGTGAGAGAACTACTTTTATCAGTCTACCTGACAGCCTACGTACCTGACAGCCTACCTCAACTGGACAAGAATGGGGATCATTATGAGGACTACGGATATGGTGAGAGAACTACTTCTATCAGCCTACTTGACAGCCTACCTCAACTGGACAAGAATGGGGATCATTATGAGGACTACGGATATGGTGAGAGAACTACTTTTATCAGCATACCTGACAGCCTACCTCAACTGGACAAGAATGGGGATCATTATGAGGACTACGGATATGGTGAGAGAACTACTTTTATCAGCCTACCTGACAGCCTACCTCAACTGGACAAGAATATGGATCATTTATGAGGACTACGGATATGGTGAGAGAACTACTTTTATCTTCTTTGTAGTAGAACCCGACACCGATATAAGTAAAACCTCGACGCATTTCGCCACTTCACGTAGTGGGTACTAGTAATTTGCATTATCTGTACTGCATGCATTTTTCTATAAACAGGAGGGCGGGCGATAATCTTGCATGAAATATAGTGCTTGCTCATTCAGTGACAGTGCGGGTAGTAGGGTGTAGGTGCATAGGTAGGTAGGTGTTAACGAGCGGAAATCATTAGCAAAATAATTTTCAAAATCTATATTTAATCTTTATTATTGTTCAATACAGTTTTTTGTAAAATATAAATAAAATAAATGACAATAATTATTAGAAAACTCAGTTCGATAAATAAAAAATAACAATCGTAAGCTTCTTGTTACACATGTTGTACTAGAGCATGGAGTAAAGTAACAGCCTATAATCATCCCACTGCAGGGAAAAGGCTTCCATCATTGAATTCAAGTTACCACAGCAATGATGGGAGTATGGAGTAGTTGAGACTAAATGGGCGAAAGTTTATCATGTAAAACAAAAAACCATCGCTTTGGTATGGTACATGGTTTTGGTATGGTATTCGTACCTACACGATTCATGACCCAAATGACTTCGTATTATTGTTAGAAAAAAAAGTGTCTTTACTTTTACTTTTTAATTCGATGTCGTATTTTGTCTTTACAGGAGAACTTAACGTCCTGAACATAGCTAAAGATGGCCGCGATATGTACGCGGTAGGCTGCAACACTCCCGACGAGTACCGGCGCGCGCTCGCTCAGCTCAAGGCGCAGAACATCGCGCGCGTCATAGTGGACACCGACCCGCGCCGCGTGCGCATGCTGGCTAGAGCTGTGAGTGTTCTCTCAACGTTCAGTCAGTCCGCTGGATAGTGACCCATATCTTTTAAGGATCTTTACGACAAAATTGGTCTAGCTCCTACGTTATACAATGCTTTCCAAGACCTTAATCACATCGCCACCTGCCTGAGAAATCCTTCGAGTCATGTCCGAATTTTGACACTTTTGCACTTTTGCGAGATCCAAGGTTACTATTAGAAAAGTTAGATGTTACGAGGTATCTACCATGTACCTTACTTATTGGGAGTTAACTATCTTTTCGGTTGTAATGTGAGTTTCCATTTCTACGGAAGTTCTTCCATGATTATGGTTGTTGGAACAGTGCCGAAATATCGGAAACTCAAAAATCATACTGGCTAGATCTGTGAGTGTTCTCTCAACATACACTGTTTGACATTAACCCTTTCCTTGACCCCTATCTTCTAAGGGTCACCACGATATTGGTCCATCGGCGGTAGACCCATACAGAGGCTTCCTGCAACATAAACCAGGTCACCGTCTGAGGAATTGCTCCAGCGATGTCAGTTACTTTAATCCTTATACCGAGTTCCTAATTTCTGATTCTTTTGCACCTTTGCGAGTTGCAAGGTTGCGAAATATGGAAATCAAGTTATTAGTTACGGAATTTGAGTAAAATCAGTATTTATTTTGGAAAAAGTCTCTAGAAGGTGCTTTTACACGCCCAAGAGTTGGCAAGTGCCAAGAAGCAGCGTAAGAGACTCGGTCAATATTGTCAGCTTTTGTTGCCCTTTTGTCTTACTGCCTACCGAAATATCGGAGATTCGTACAGTTAACTGTTAATTAAGTAACTGTTAATGTGTCTTCGTTATGACGTGCTCACTCAACTCGCTCAGCTGTAGTCACAAACTAACCGCTGTAGTCCTTCGTCGTATGAGGCTGTAACTAAATTATCGAGTTGCTCTGGTTCGCGTTCGCTCAGCTTGCTCAGCTTATAGTACATGATACCTTGGTTGTGTACGCGGTAGGCTGCAACACTCCCGATGAATACCGGCGCGCGTTCACTCAGCGAAGGCGCAGAACATCGCGCGCGTCATAGTGGACACCAACCCGCGCCGCGTGCGCATGCTGGCTAGAGCCATGAGTGTTCTCTCAACGTTCAGACAGTCCACTGGATAGTGACCCAATCTTTTAAGGATCTTCACGACAAAATTGGTCTCGGTCCAGAGCTATACACATGTTTCTCGAGACCATAACTACATTGCCACCTGAGAAATTCTTTGATTAATGTCCGAATTTTGACACTTTTGCACTTTTGCGAGATCCAAGGTTACTATTAGAAAAGTTACCTAGTTGTTAGGTACGGGGTATCTACCATGTACCTTACTTCTTGGGAGTTAACTATCATTTTGGTTGTAATGTGGGTGTCCATTTCTACGGTGTTCTTAATTTCCATCGCTGGACAGTGTACCCTATCTTCTAAGAATCTCCACTATATTGGTCCTTCGGTGGTAGACCCATGCAGCTTCCCGCAACCTTAACCAGGTCGCCGTCTGAGAAAATGCTCGAGCGATGTGAATTGCATTAGGTACTGTAGAGATTTCCTCATTTCTGATTCTTTTGCACCTTTGCGAGTTGCGAAATAATCAGATCAAGTTAGTTGCCACGGGGCTTGAGTAAAATCAGTTTTTATTCTGGAGAAAGGTTCTAGGAGATGCTTTTACACGCCCTAATATTGAACCTACCACTGCTTCGGGACAAGAGTGGGCAGGTGGTAAGAAGCAGCATAAGGGACTAGGTCACTATTGTCAGCTTCTGTTGTCTTTCTGCCATGTCATCGTGTTTTTATGACTATTCCATATTTCTGAAGTTGGTTGTAGTCCTTCTTCGTGTGAATTCCAAACTAAATTGTAGAGTTGCTTGGTTTTGCACTTTTCAAAGCTCATGCCTCGCATCACTCGCGTCATGGTGGACACCACAGAACATGGAAAAGGAGGACCTCTTTTCATGTTCTGTGGTGGACACTGTGCCTCAAGTGCGGGTTCTAGCTATAGTTGTAAGCACACCACAGAGTTTACTACTGGATAATATAGTCATCTCTAAATGGACATTCTCTCAACTCTTATTTGACGAGATTTATATCTATTTTACTCATTTTACTCTGAATTTGATTTATGATGAATGTCGGTAAATCCTTCTTTGGCACCGGCACAAAATTCGAAGCTTGTTTTAAGCTTTTAAAAAGCATATGTTTATGCACCACCCTGTGGGAAGCTAACGTATAGAACTATAACAAGTTAATATTTTTTAAAGATAATAATCACGAAACTAAATATGGCGGTACAATAATCGGTCTTCCGTGTTAGAAGTTCCTATTTCGGGCAAAATATAGGTACCTTTTTTACCTGTTAATTTTAAAAAAGTTGTACCTAAGTCTATGTTACAACTATTAGTTAGTATATTAATTATTTGTCGGTTATGAATCGTTAAAATGTATGTTTTTGTTTCAGATATTACAACTGCAGATGAACAACGAAGAGTATCATTACATATTTACGTCTTTTGTAAGTGTTCTCTTTTTGTTTATGAGAAACTGTTTTTAGACCTTCTTATCAAGTTAGATGACCTTCATGATGACCTCCAGTTTTCGAGGAGTCGCCTTCTCCGAGGTCCCGGGATTGATTTCCGAACAATTTGCAAATGTAATATAAAAGTGATGGGTGTATGGTACCTTCTTTGTTTCTCACTCTCACATTGGGATCAGAACAATATAAATGAAGCTGTTCCCCGCGACTTCGTACGCATAAATTTCTGTTTGCTTCTGCACTGATGCTTCGCTCCTATTGATCGCAGCGTGATGTTATATAGCCTAAGGCCTTCCTCAATACATGGACTATCAAACACAAAAATAATTATTCAATTCGAACCAGTACTTCCAGAGATTAGCGCGTTCAAACAAACAAACAAACAAACAAACTCTTCAGCTTTATAATATTAGTATAGATGTGGTCCGCATTTATTTGTTTATTCATTCATTTGATTTCAGTTGATTACATTTATTTTCGATTGAAGTCATTAATTTCATTGTATTGCATTTTTTCACTCTAAATTTCATTTGGTTAGATTTGATTTGATTTACCTACTATTTACCCTTATATTTATACCTAAGGCGGTATATATATATACTATAATATCTGAAAAACCTACCTCGGTCAGCCTATATAGTGTTTGTTAAAAGAACCAACCACTTTCAGGATATGGAACTCTTCGACCTTGAAGACTTCTATTACAACCGGGTGAACATCAGCGGCTGGAGGCTGGTGGACCGGGACTCCGATAAGGTGAAGGAGGCGCTCCAAGTCATGGAGAAGTTCCATCCAATAGGGGCTTCGATACTCAGCGGTGGGCATATAAAGGTAAAATAAGGAATTTATTGTAATCGATTAAACTGAATTAATAATAAAATACCTTGAAATAGGGATTTTTAAAAATGACAAATGTCTTACTGATTGGAATCAGTAAATCAGTAATATCAGTTATATTTCTTCAAATAGGCCCCAGAAGGCGTTTCTTTTTTTTTTTTTTATTAACGGACCTATCACTGAAACCCCATATGGGAGGCTTTAATCAGTTAAACCGGGCAGAGTGTGGCGAGCGCTGAAGGCGCTCAGCCTAGGTCCGTGCCACGCTAGCGGTACTCCTCTACTCAGGCTCGCTCGCACCGGGGCCCATACTAGCGGGCGTGATCGGGCCAGTGTGGGGTGCTAATGGCACCCTACCAAATGGCGAACCCACCAGTGGTGGCGCCGCCGGAACCGGAGATGCCGTGGCATGCCGGATCACGGTCGGGCTCTATTCTGGCGGGCCCGCCTCCGACGGGTGCGGTGTGGAGAACTACTGTGTTGTGCAGTAATTGAAGTGCTTAAGGCGGTGTTGGCTGTTGTGACATACGCGGTGATCGGATCGTCGGGGTCGTTCAGCACGTGCCTGGGCCGACGGCGTCGGAAGGCGACATCCCTCTGGGGGGTGTACGTGGCGGCTTCCGCTATGAGCGGATTGGGGTGATTCACTGCCTTATCGAAAAAGCGTTGAGAGGCTTCTTTCATATAGAGGGCAATGGATTGGATCTCCAGAAGGCGTTTTTACTCGTCCCAATATTTAAAGCTACCACTGCTTAGGGACAAGTCTGAACTAATGTCGAGAAGAAGCTGCGCAAGAAACTCGGTCACTATTGTCAGCCTTTTAAATGAATGTTAACAAAAGGTTTAAGCAAGTACGAGCTAGAACAATTTAATGGCATACGTTCCTATCATTTAAATAATTAATAATAGTGTAATAGCACTTTTTAATTAAAATTAGTTACTTTGACTTACGATTTAAGTTTATTTAATACAAGGAAGTTCAGCAAAATTTCATGGTCAACTATTGTAAGGGTTGTTGTTTCGGGATTTGAGTTTTGTGAAACGCCATGATCATGGAAGTTCTTCCATGATCAATATATACGCAGTTAAAAAAGTGATTTAATAATTTCTTACTTTTGGACCATAACAATGTAGGGTGAAACACTATAATACGTTTCAATTTCTTTCTGCTCAATAAAATGAACTTTAATTATTTTCCAATTTTATATTCATTAAAACGGAATATGCCATATATTCCGTTTAATTTGATAATTATCACAATAGCCCTTGAATTTTCATAGACTAAACACAAAAAATAATTTAAAAAAGTTTGTTTTTGATGTTGTCCAGATTTTTCAAATAATAGGGTTTAAAGTATGAAATTGCCGATTATTTTCCCACTTTTTATTTTGTTTATAGCTCTTAAGTATAGTCATATTATTGCGTAAATCTTTTTGTATTGTATCAAAAACTAAATAAAGTAACTTTTGACTAAAAAAAAAATGCAATACTAGTGCCTATTACTTCAAAGGAAGTCGTTGAAAAGACCCCTTACAATGTGTCAGCTGACCTTCTTGCTTCAATTAAGTATATTTGTATTACTTATATACTTTGTTTTTCAGAAATTTAAATACTATAATGCGTAGCTTTATAACCATCTAAGTTTCACCTTTAATTGCATCGAAAACGGTTCAGGCGTTATTAAAAAAACTAAAAAATTGTTATTATGGAAAAAATACTTTTCTCGATTTCGTCCATACAAAACGGCAATTTCATACTTTAACCCCGTCTAACCGCCCATAACCGGTTGATTCCAGACAGAACCGGCTCTCCTATACGATGCAGTGCAAGTACTCGCTCTTGCGTTATCAACGACCGATAAGATCCATACCACTAATGTCTCCTGTGATAAGGAGACCCCGTGGAGCAACGGGAGAGCCTTGTTGGAGAATGTTAACACGGTAATAATGTATTTATTTTGTCGCTGTAGGTACATTAAGTAACAATCTATAATCACCCCACTGCATGGCAAAGGTCTTCATCATTGAATTTAAGCCACCACAGCAGTGATGGTTCGGGTCGGTGATCACAAACTTGATCGATGTTCGAAAATTCAAAACTTTTGTTGCCCGACCCCCCCCCCATTGGTCTAAGTATATCTTTACGTCGATCGGCGGGCAACAATAGTTGTGAATTTTCGAATACTGCTCGGTTTGTGATCACCATTTGTTCAAACGCGTTGATTATTTGACGTCCTACGTGGCTGAGTGGCGTATGCACCGGTTTTCAAGGTTAGTGCTTTTTCCGAGGTCCAAAGGTGTGCATGTATAATGCAGTTGCCTCCCATAGCAACAAGAGCTTGCGGATCCGATTGCTTTAGACGATCTGTTCAGTTTTAAGCGGAGTTCAGTATTTACAGCACCTACAGCACGCACGACTACGGCATTTGCTGCGATGATAGCAATTGATGAGATGCTCAACTTGTTTCTCACTTTTTTTAAACAATTTATTAAGCTATTGCATAGCTTCCATTCCAGCGGGCCTTGAGCGTGGAGACCGAATCCAGAAATTTCGTAACGAAAATAACCTAACCTAACACTCGGGACGAGGCACGATCGAACAATTTTGAATTTCCGAAAATTAAAAGAATTTAGAAGAAAATAAGGATTTTGACAGTATAGTTGCCTATGGTAACCATATCTGCCAAAATAACAGAAAAATTTATTTACAAAAGTCAAAATTAGAAAATACATAAAATTATAAAATTTAGCTATTGCATATATCGCAGGCCTTGAGCGTAGAGAACGAATCCAGAAATTCCGTAACGAAAATAACCTAACACCCCCCACTCCGACCGGCACAGCGGTGATACTTTTTTAGTTTTATAATTGCATAAGTTGATAAAAAATGCTATGCAATAGCTTTACCGCGGCAGTCTCCGAGTGCCACACGTCTTTTTTTACCACGCTTTTATTTTACCACGCTTTTATTAGCTTGGGTTGTATCTATCTATGTATCTATGTATGTAATGGAATCTTTGAGCATAAATTTGACCGATTTCCAGAAGTTTGATTAATTTGAAACTTTGCACACGTATCAAGGACCGATGACAATGCAATAATTTAATAACAGTTTTCCCAGTTTTCCTCTGTAAGAGGGAGTAAAAGAGATAGAGCTAGCGCGCGATCTGTATCAATTATGTTTCCTGCATAGGTTTGGACTTACAGTCGGTAAAGAAGGAATCAAATCTTATAAACTAAACTAAAAAGTAAAAAATAAATTATAGTTTAAAAAACTAAAAAACCACGCTTTTAAAACAGATTGAACTAAAAAATTAAAAATAAAACTGTAGTAATCAATTGAAAAATTCATATTATTGTACAAAAAGCGTGGGGTGCTTGTTATGATATCCACAGATATAGTAAATTATTGATAAAATATTTACAACAATCTAAATCAAGCCCCCCACGCTTTTTGTACAATAATATGAATTTTTCAATTGATTACTACAGTTTTATTTTTATTATTTTTTATTATTTAGTGGTTTATTATGCCTGTACAGTACCTATCATTGCTTTGGTAACTTCAAATCAATGAGTGAGGCCCTTGCCCTTGAATGCCCTATTCAAGGAATTTCATCAGTATAGGCCGTTATATTACTTTGCTTTTTTATTTATAAATAAAAACACGAAATATATTAAAAAAAAAAAACTCAAGAATAAGTATGATTTAATAAAAAATAAAATAATTTTGTTATGTTCTTTTGATTTTTTAAATACTGTAAAACTATTTCAGTCATGGTTCATTTTAACATATTTGAATATAGTATTTTTGTTTTAGGTATAAGTATAGATTTCTAGACTTTCATTAGTTCAATAATTATTAGTAAACTTACATAAACAAAGAATATTTCAATTCCAGATCAAAGCCCACGGCCTAACTGGTCCGATAGAGTTCAAGAACGGTTCCCGAAGCAAGTTCAACCTGCAGCTGATGAGGTTATCAGGGGGGGAGAATGGGGGGGCAGTTCTGGCCGGGCACTGGACTCCAGGCGAGGGGCTGACGATCACCGACCCAGCCGCTTATAAGAGGGACCCGCCGCCGAACGTGACGTTGACTGTTGTTACTGTTGAGGTATGTTTTTTTTAAGTAGGTAATAAAAAGAAAAACCAGAAATCTTACCTATAGGATCACTATGTTGTCCGTTCCTCTGTCGGTCGGTCTTTCAAAATCATTTACTTACTAATCTCGAAAACGAGGTAGTTAGTAAGTAACAGCCTATAATCATCCCACTGCAGGGAAAAGGCCTCCATCATTTAGACGACCATTTGGATCAGCGGTAGTTAACGCTGCTTCTGACCATGGGTCGCGGGTTCGATCTCCGCACAGTACAAATATTTGTGTGCATGAACATGTCTGTTTGTACTGGTCTGGGTGTTTTCTATAAATTATAAGTATGTATTTACAAAAAAAAAAAAAGTATATAAGTAAGTTTATCGGTTGTCTAGTACCCCATACGACAGGGTACTTAATAGTAGCTTAATTTGGGACTAGATGGCTCTGTGTGGCCCAGTGAGGCATGTCTTAAAATATTTATTTATTATTATTATTATTTATTATCATTGTTCAGTTACCACAGCAATGATGGGTGCTAGCATAATCACCACGATTGCCAAATGCGGGTTGGTGATCACAAACCCGAGCAATGTTCGAAAATTCGAAACTTTTTGTTGCCCGACCTGGGGATTAAAACCACTGGACCAACGCGCAACGGGTCGTTAAAACGAGATTTAGTTTAAATTAAAACTATAAGACCATATAGGTCCTCTGGTTCTCCGGCGGTACTTTTTTCGATGCCTCCTAAAGAAGAGAAGTTGTAGTGCTTACCTACATGAATGTGCCAGCAGCACACTACACTTAATCCGATCCTACTTACAGCTCTGCTAATATTATAACGCAAGTTTTTTAATAGAAAAGATGTTATACTTTATTTGATATTTTAGCAACTTTATTGCAGTTATAATATCGGTATATAACTTGACCGCATCTCCATGCGAGGAGATGCGGGTTCGAGTACCGCCTGAGACATTATTTTTCAAGTTTTTATACAAATATTAGAAAAGATGTTTATTGTTTTAAAAAATTGAGAATTAATTTGAGATTTAAGGCTCCATTCCTCTTGATCCACAACTGATAGTAATTCTCTTACAGGAAAAGCCCTACGTGATGGTGAAAGAAGGCTGGAATCTCCAAGGCAACGCCAGGTTCGAGGGTTTCTGCATTGATCTCCTCGCCCGGGTGGCAGCTCGAGCCGGCTTCCACTACCGGCTGCGGCTAGTCCCGGACAACATGTACGGGGCTAGAGACCCCGATACGGGGCAGTGGAACGGGATAGTTCGGGAGCTGATGGACCGGGTAAGACGCTATCTCCGGCGGGACTCGAACCCGCAGTTTTACCGCATATATATATATATATATTTATAATCAATGGGCTTGCTTTTGACTACATACTTAACTATACGGTTAAGAAGAAGCCTAAGATGGAGTGAGCTTACCCAGAGGCACTGGTTCTCCCACACACCAGCGGAACACAGAACAACTGCTTGGCGCTGGACTCCGGCAGGAGGGTGGTAGAATCCAGGCGGCCTCTTACGAAGCCTACCACCGCAGAGGGATCTGTTAGCCGTCATCATTGGTTAAAAAACCAAAGATCTGTTAGCCGTCATCATTGGTTAGAAAACCAAAGATGCCGTTGCCCAGGGTGGACCACTAGGAGGTAGTCCCACCACCCCAAATACCGTATACTTACCGGGTGCGGTGCTTTGTCCAAATAAGCTATTGAGACAATGTCACAGGGCCAATTTTTCAACTATGTTTTAGCGCTGTAAGCCAGTGTAGTTTCATTAAATGTTAGGAGTTTTTTTACTCTTCAGAAACATCTATACATATTTTCAATGATTGAGAAAAGAGTTAAAATAGTTAGTTATATAAGTTCTACATTAAAGTTTATTATTTTTTACTTTCTGTTTATATGCGGCGGTATAGTTTTTTTTAACACCGTATGTTATGTATTATTACAAGAAAACTTTAAATTCTTTATTACTTATTAATAGATATAAACGATATTCTATCTTGTTGTTGTTTTCACTACAGAAAGCTGACATAGCCGTCGCCTCAATGACAATCAACTACGCTAGAGAGGCGGTCATTGACTTCACAAAGCCTTTCATGAACCTCGGTATTGGGATCCTTTTTAAGGTAAGAAGTTGCAGAAGTGCCCTCAACTGTGTACTGTCTTAAGAGGGACGAGAACCTACAACTTTTTTATCAGGCGGCTGCTCAGTACCTTTAGCACAAAAAACTATCGACTTCGAATCGTTTGCGTATTGAAAGCAAACGACACAAAGTTCTTGCTTTGTTTTGTAGTTCTCGTTTTGGCCGCGCGAGCGCTGTTTAAGTTTTCATACTAAATATTTCGATGGCGATACGAATACGCAAACGATTCGAATTCGACAGTTTTTTGTGCTAGACCAACTGATCAATGGATAAATAAATGAATAAAAAATGTGGACAACATCACATACATTGTTCTGAATCCCAATTTGAGTAACTATTTAAAGCACTCGTATTTTAGAAATCAGCAACAACGAAGTTACCACAAACAACCAGATCCGACAAATTGTAGGAAATTTTTTTTAATCGAACCCGGGACCTCGGAGCAGGCGACACCTTGAAAACCGGTGTGTACGCAACTCCGCCACGGAGGTCGTCAAATCGTGGTGATTAAAGTAAAACCCTTCGTTTGAAGACGCTCGTGTTCAGCAATGGTCTGATGGGTAAGTCATCATCATCATCAGCCTATCACAGTCCACTGCTGTACATAGGCCTCTCCAATGGGGACTACCGTTTCTTTGCTCACCAGTTGGCGCCATTGTTGACTGAGGTCCAGAGGTATAGCTGTCAAAGGCGACTTTATAAGATCGGCGCCGAAATAAAGTTTTAAATCTTGAATATAATTAAGTTTATTATTTATGAATAACTATCTTCATATCATTAAACTAACTTCTGAAATAGCTGCTCTTTGAGGCCGCCTTTGCGCTTTTTCTTGATTCCGCTTTTAAAGCGTTCACATTCATCGCCAAATAATCCATTGCGATAATTTTACGAAGGAGATCACTTTCCAGCAGGTAAAATTAAAAATATATAATTTATGTCACGAAGCCCGCTAAAACCAGTGAAAAGTAAATGTTATTGGACCTCACGCGATAGAAGCGCCTCAAGTGGTAAATTCACTAGCGATAGCCCCAATTGCACGCCACTTATGTCAGTTGATCCCACTCCCGTAACCCGGAGATTCTTCGCACACTCCGTCCCGACGTGACCGTGGTCGCCACCATGACCAGGAATAGCGGGACCGACGGAAACTGGGGGCCATGGCTTTTGGTGCGTCTGCATTGAAGGGTATGCCCATAGTTATGATAGAGAATGGTTTCAAAACATGTTTCCTTCATTACAGGTCCCAACATCACAACCTACAAGGCTATTTAGCTTCCTAAATCCACTGGCCATAGAAATATGGCTCTACGTGCTGGCTGCGTACGTCCTAGTTTCGTTCACACTGTTCGTTATGGCCAGATTCTCACCGTATGAATGGTATGTAAGCAGAACCAAATATGTTTACTTAGACCATATAAAACGATCTAGGATAAATAAGGTTACTCTTGTTAAGGTCTAATAACCTTCGGTTGGGAGATGTCTGACTAAAAAGTATTGAGGGGTAGAAGGATGGAGAACCATCTTGTATGGGGGACAAGTTGAAAAAGTGTCCACCTGTGAACAGCAAATTACAGTTCGAAGATACACCGAAATGGCGCTAGATAGATAAGGGAAACGACCACAAAAAATGAAGAAGAGGTTCTATGTTATGTGGAAACGACCAATATAGCGGTTATAAACAGAATGCACAATTATTTCTTTATTTATGTACTGTCTATGCTTGTCATTTGTCCGTGATTCTCAATAAGGCCCCAACTGAAAACCAGCGTCGTTTCTGACTAACAAACATCTTTCTGAACTTTCACATTTGTAATACTACTTTAGTAATAGGGGTTAAAGTATGAAATTGCCGATTATTTTCCCACTTTTTATTTTGTTTATAGCTCTTAAGTATAGTCATATTATTGCGTAATTCTTTTTGTATTGTATCAAAAACTAAATAAAGTAACTTTTGACTAAAAAAAATGCAATACTAGTGCCTATTACTTCAAAGGAAGTCGTTGAAAAGACCCCTTACAATGTGTCAGCTGACCTTCTTGCTTCAATTAAGTATATTTGTATTATATACTTTGATTTTTAAAAAAAACTAAAAAATTGTAAGTATGGAAAAATGACTTTTCTCGATTTCGTCCATACAAAACGGCAATTTCATACTTTAACCCCTAATATTATCTTATCTGTGGTAATACTAGTTCTTTGCCCGCGGCATTCTTTCATTCATTAAAACGTGACAAACAAACTCAAATTCACTTACAATACTAGTAGAGATTCATTTAACATCTATATGCCTGTATTGTCTGCAAAATTATATTATGTAGTGAATAAATGGATATGAATATGAATATGAATATAATAAGTTGTAAGTACTGTAGTAAACATAAAACTACCAATGTGACCAACTAGTAAGCAATAAATAAAAATAAATAAAAAGCTAAACCAATATTTAATATTTTTATATTATAATAAATATTTTTGGTTAAAAAATAAAACAAATAAATGTTGGAAGATTGTTCAAACATTTTTCCAAGATGCTTGTAGGGATCTTGAACGGATTACCGGGATTGTCCTGAGAGCCGTGTAATACCTCTCCACTCCTCAAGCACCTCAGGCTATGTTGCCCCCTTGTCGCTACGTCACTACGTGCTAGCGGTCGTTTTCGGGGGCCCATTAAACGAGTGTGCGAGTCACCCTCTGCCATTTTATCCGTGTGAGTAACATAGGTCAGGCAGGGGCCATAGTCCTTCCATATTCCCAGTTAACCAGTCCACTAGCACCCAAACCCATAGCCCAGTATCCTTTGTATACACATTCTACAACACTTAGTAAGCAATAAACATTTTGAATTTGCAATTTGATTTTGAGAGGGATTACTAAGAGTTAGGTTTAGGTTTAAAGACATTTATTCTCATAAAAACATGATGTTCATTTACAATGAGATAAAATAATCACTTACTAATACAATTTTTTAATTTAATTTGAATATGTCTTATCTGAACGGTTAATATAACCAGACCGAGCCAGACACCGAGTTAGCTATTCATACAGACGCTTCCGATACTGCTATAGGAGCAGCCTTGCAGCAGCAGGTAGATAACAACTGGAAACCGTTAGCATTTTTCTCTCGACGACTTACGTCTGCACAAAAGAAATACAGCCCTTACGACCGGGAACTCTTGGCTATCTACGAAGCAATCAAATACTTCCGACATATGGTTGAAGCAAGACCGTTCATAGTGTATACTGACCACAAACCGCTAACGTACGTTTTCGAACAAAACCGTGAGAAATGCTCTCCAAGGCAATTCCGTTACTTGGACTTTATAGGTCAATTCACCACGGATATTCGCTACGTCGCAGGGAAGGAAAACGTAGTCGCAGATGCTTTTTCTAGAATAGAAGCTATTTCGTTGCCTATAAACTACGAAGACCTTGCAAGATCCCAGAATGCTGATCCAGAGTTGCAAGGCTTACTAAAAGCAAACACTTCATCGCTAAAATTAAACAAGGTTAGAACTGCTGATTCACAGACAGAGATAGTATGCGACGTTGCTAAACATCCACGACCTTACTTAACTGCCGAATTCAGAAAACCCTTGTTTGACGCACTACATCGATTGAGCCATCCTGGTACTAATGCAACTGTCAAGCTGGTGTCTAGACGATTTGTATGGCCTGGAATAAAAAGAGATTGCCGGAATTGGGCCAGAGGATGCAAAGATTGCCAAATAAGTAAGGTGACCCGGCACACACATTCTCCCACCTCCCACTTCCCAATTCCTTCCCATCGCTTTTCCCATGTCCACATGGACATAGTAGGGCCATTACCATTCTCGCTTGGTTACAGGTACTGCCTCACAGCCATTGACCGGTTCACTAGATGGCCTGAAGCGTACCCCCTGGCTGACATCACCGCAGAGACATGCGCCCGCGCTTTCATTGCTGGCTGGGTGTCTCGATTTGGCTGTCCCGCGAAGATCACGACTGACAGGGGCAGACAGTTTGAGTGCGAGCTCTTCCGCACCATGACCGCCATTCTTGGTACACAACACCGTCCCACAACGGCATATCATCCTGCTTGCAATGGCATGGTGGAGCGCTTTCACCGCCAATTGAAGGCAGCCATCATGTGCCACTCCTCTTCAACCTGGGCAGAAGCACTTCCCCTTGTGCTGCTGGGCATCCGCAGCGCCTGGAAGGACGACGTACAAACTACGGCAGCCGAACTAGTATACGGTGAGCCACTCAGACTCCCGGGTGAATTCTTCGTTCCCGCTACCAATACCAGCAACGACCCGACGAGTTTCGTAACACGACTCCGCCTCCATATGGCGAAGCTGACCCCAGGAAGCACAAGTCGGCACGACAACAAGACCTTCTACGTACCCAAAGGCCTAGCTACAGCAGAGTTTGTCTTTCTTCGACAAGACGCTTCCAGACGCTCGCTAGAACCACCATACACAGGTCCATACAAGGTGCTGCATCGAAAGGAGAAGACTCTTAAGCTGGCTATACGAAACAAAGAGGTTACGGTCTCCATAGATCGGGTAAAACCAGCTTACATCGCTAAAGATGACACCATGACTGGTAAACCGAAGAACACACAATTGGGCACTACTGCAAGAGAACCGCCGTCGAACGAGGCTGAGGAGACGAAAAAGACCAGATCGGGTAGAAGGGTTCGATTCCCTGACTACTATCGACCTCAGTAGCCTTCAGTCTCAGCAGGGGGGTAGTGTAGTGACCTATTTGTTTTACATGTTTATATAAATTTGTGTTTAGTTATAATATTTTGTTTTCATTGTGTAAATTCATTGCATTCTTATATTTTAATAATAAATTAACTAACAGGCAAAGTCGCGCTGCGCGCGTAGTATTGTAAAACTGCTGACGCTCGTGAAGCACGCGCTATTGTTCTCAACTGCGTATAGGCACGCCGTGTGGAGAGGGACACTTCGATTCTGTAACTGACGGCGAATGCACGTTCGATCTCGGCCCGCTCATTATTTTTGTACGCGCGCGTAAGCAACATCGTACCGTAGTTTAGTATTTAATAATTCTCGTATTCATCATATTCGTATCTCATCAAATTATCTTTTGTGCGCGTGTAACTGTGTTATTTATGAATTTATATATGGAATTTTTGTGTTGTGAATAAGACTATAATTTAATTAATCAGACTTTAATTTATCATTCCCGATAAAATATTCATTCCATAAGACTATGTCTCCAGGTCTACAAGCACCCACGTCTGCGGGCACGAGACGAAGCTCCTGACGAACCAGTTCAGCGTCTGCAACTCTTTCTGGTTCATCACTGGCACCTTCCTGAGGCAAGGCTCTGGATTGAATCCTAAGGTAATGATTTATGTTTTATTTTTATTTTTATTTATTGAGAAAACCAACAGCGTATACAGTAAATTTTAAATAAACATGAATGCAAATGGCATGGCCAATAACAGGTTTCCCTAAATTACTAAAAGTACAAATGTTGTTGGAAGTAAGTACCCACAGTATGAGTAAAATATGACCATAGAACAAACAAGCAACTGAAGGTTAAAGGAGATGTCCCATAATAGGCCCAGACATAGTACACCATTTTCAAAAATCAAGAAAAATTTACTGTTTCTGGGAAAAATACATATAAATTTATGTAACGTATAATTTAGTGGTTCAAAAATAAATAAGATCGAATAATTTATCAAACTCCATTAGGCATTCCAAGATGGCGCCAATCTAAAAAAACTTAAATGTCAGTAGCTGTCAGATACCCCTTGTTACTTTGGCATATTCATTCGCTTCAAGTTTTTGTTCTGCTTGTAGCGTTTTAAATGTAGTTCATTATAACGACCTCATTTTCGATTTCTGGATTTGGTATTGATCGGCACATTACTTCAATGTTTGTTGTTACTACAGCAAGCGATGGCACTCGACTCCTAGATGCGCGATTTTGAAACTGCCAAAACTGACAGACGTCATCAAAATGTTATCTTCCGCCATGATGGTTTTGTTGTTTTGTATTGCTATTTTCTTACTTAACTCTTTATTTGAACCACTAAACGAAGCCAATTTAAAAGAATTGGATAATAACAAAATCTTGGAGGTGTATTGGTCTATCTTTTGGTGGGTTGTACAGGGTCTGGGCCTGGCCTCCATACAATTTGGGACATCTCCTTTTAAGAAGATGTTAATGTGATATTTAGCCACAAGCCCTAAAACATCCAAATCTTGTGCATAATAATTGTTCAAGCAAGACATGACGTGTAAGTTAAAAACCACAACAAGTTAAAATACTCAAATCAAATAGATAACTTTACGTACATATTAAATAAGCACGTGTATATATAATAAATAAAATAAAAAAAGTTAAATTATTCATTATGAAAATTCGGCATCAAATTTTTAATGTATGAAACATTTATGTTTTTCAATTAGTTAACAAGCTGGCAAGCCATTAAACTATAATGGGTAACATTTTATGCGTGTCTGGCAAGCCATCGTATAGTGATGGTTGCGGCCGCAGTTGGTTTTACTGTCAGTTTAAAATTTTTGACTCTATGTCTATGGAGTTAGTGGTCAAAATGTTTATGTTGAAATGAACTAGCGATCTAAGTTGTACGCATCGTCCTAATTAACGACAACAACTACCTGAGGTGGGAACCTCGAACCCTCATCCTTTCGCTTATCGGGAGACTGCTCTTGCCATTGTGTACTTGAGGCGGGACTCGAACCCACATCCTTTCGCTTACTGGGAGACTGCTATATGCTATCCAGACATTTGGTGTGTGTGAAAAAATGTTACTTATTTCCTGTATTACATAAAATATGTCATTCGATTTAATCAGGAAACCGGGCGTGGTGTTTTGTCCGATAAGCTACTGACACAATTACGACACTGCATTTCATGGGGATGCGGATTCGATTCCCGTCTGAGGCAAAAAAAAAACATTTCAATTACTGAAATAGCAGATAGTAACTCGCTTCCTCGCTAGCGATGGGACACTGCCTTAAGCGACCATTTCAGTTCCATAAGTCATAAAGCTTGCTCTCCCCCAGGCGACATCAACCAGGATAGTGGGGGGTATCTGGTGGTTCTTCACGCTCATTATACTCTCATCGTACACGGCGAACCTGGCGGCTTTTCTCACGGTGGAGAGGACAGTACTCCCGATACAGAGTGCCGCTGATCTAGCAGCACAGAACAGTATACAGTATGGGACGCTGAATGGAGGGTCGACAATGACTTTTTTTCGGGTGAGTGTTTTAAGCCAATAAAAATTCAGACAATTTCCAGTTGAAATATAAATAAATAATAATAATAAATAAATATTTAAGACATGCCTCACTGGGCCACACAGAGCCATCTAGTCCCAAATTAAGGTACTATTAAGTACCCTGTCGTATGGGGTACTAGACAACCGATAAAAATAGAAAACACCCAGACCAGTACAAACAGACATGTTCATGCACACAAATATTTGTACTGTGCGGGGATCGAACTCGCGACCCATGGCTCAGAAGTAGCGTTTACTACCGCTGATCCAAATGGTCGTCAAATAAAAACCATAATATTTAAATCCACAGACTTTATGCATATAATATTTTAATCCAAGTCTGTGGATTTAAATTCCACAGACTTTTTGAAGCAAAAGCAAAGCAAATCAAAGTTCCATCTGAATATAAAAAATACAAAAGTCAATGTAATGTATTATAATTCTTTTTTTATAGCTACACTCAGCGGTCGCACTAGGGTCGTCATCTATGTCTTATGCATAAAAATCTATCATGGTCGTGGTACTTGTATTTAATTTTTGGATTTATTGTAAGGAATAAAACAGGAAAAACGGAAATATAAACCAAGAATAACTAAATTTAATATGGATTTTGATAATTATTTTGCTAATGATATCCGCTCGTTAACACTGGCCTAGGTACCTTCACTACACTACCCGCACTAACACTCATTGAGCAAGCACTATTTCATGCAGGAAAACCGCCCGCCCTCCCTACAAAAATGCATACAGTACCTAGTAATAGTAATAGTAATATCTTTATTTGCCCAAAACATGGTATAAAAGTTCACATAAATTTTATAATGCGCTCATGTCTTACTACATTGTATAGCATGCAAAATAACAATTATTTATAGAAATTAATCATAATACAGTGAAAATACAAAAAATAAATAGAAGCGTTTTACCTAAAAATAAAACGCATATTAAATACTTACCTTATTTGAAGCTTACTTGTTTTAGAGATAGGCCTATCTGGTTTTCCGCTTATATGTCCCTCCTTTTCTACCCCATATCTTGCATCTCTCTCTCGCACACCTTCCACTTCCGATAGCAGGCAGAGTGAGCCGACGAGTTTTCTCGGCGGCCATAGTTGGTCATTGAGTCGAAAAACACCAGGCAGAAATTAAAATGTAAGCTTCAAATAAGGTAAGTATTTAATATGCGTTTTATTTTTAGGTAAAACGCTTCTATTAAATCCTAGACCGTTATTTGAAGCTTACTTGTTTGAGACGTGTTTGTTATCGCCTGGTGGAAGTGTGACGCCAATGTGATAATAACAATGTGTATGAATATTCAAAGGAGTAAAGGATTTACAGCAGTAACCTAGGTAATAATATAACTGTGTGCGTAGGAGCATGTATAGATAACTATAAATGAAGGCAAGATAAAATAAAAATAAAAATTGGTAGTTTGACAGGAAATCCAAAATTGATTTATTTCCAACCTCAACATTTAATCATTAAGACGCTGACTGCAGCCGATGACCTTGAGCAATAAACATGCCCACAAATTTATTCGCTTTGAATTTCTTTGGAACGCGCCACAGCTATCACTGTCGATTCTCGTAGGAGTGACAGAGAAAAAGCGCATGGAATAGAAGGGCCTAAGTGCCAAACAACAAAATTCGTTGTGCAATTTAAAATTGCCATTTTATTAAAAATCTAAATCAGCCATTTGCTTAAGCAACATGTAATATACAATATAGCAAAATTTTATTATCATTGTTATACGGACTGCTGAGAAAAATGGTAATTTATGTATTTTCAGAGGCTACTTTGAGATTTTTTTTTCTATCGAGAAAAGTTTTTAGAATCGTGTTTTGGAAACAGCCACCTGGTCGAAAATATGATCAATTACAACTACATAGAATTTGGCAACAATACGAGCCATAGGCTTAAAGCAAAACAATCTTCATTAAGCTCAATTTGGCTCATGTCAGCGTCCTAACAAAAAAGTATATGAACTCATATTATTATGTTTACTGATTACATACAACTCGTGAATTTTTTAATCAACTGGATTAAACAACCTAGTAATGTTGCTATTTACATTAGCGGGTAATATCTCCCTTTTGTAGAAACGAGCAAAGGTGTTTCCTGAACGCCAATTGCCTCTGAATAAAAGGTCGTCTAATGGGAGATTATCTACCCAGTTTTTGGAAGCTACCGCTGAACGGAAACTTCCAGGAGTTGCAGTTATGCCTGCTTCTTTAAACAATGTCTTGATCCACCCCGCAATGAACGTTCGGAAAGCAGACTTTGGTTGACCTCTAAGAGATATGAAAAGATTTGAAGTCTTAGCCAATTTTCGTCTGTCTTCTAGTAATGCTATTGTCTTTATAACCCAATATACTGGATTTAAGTTTTTACTTTCTTTATAGTTTGTTAAATTCCAACTCGACTGCCTATGATCGGCACTGTCGGTCTTGGAGCCAAAAATTGGCCATAAAATCAAATTATCTATGTTGTCAATTAAATGATCGGAATCTACAGACAGCAGAGTTAGATCATGTACTCGTCTCCCAGAACAAAGTAGCAGAAGGGCAGCAGTGTGTCTAGAGGTAGTGAATGGACTGCTTTCGTCTACATTTATTCTCTCTAAGTAAGAAGCTAGTTGATCAATATTCCAAACAGAAGTTTTCCGGGAAACGGGTTTGTTTAAAGCAATCGACTTTAGAATGTGTCTAACGAGAACATGTGAGCTTAAATCTCCCGCAGTATCTGCATTACATAACGTAGCTACAACAGACTTATGTAATAATATTGTATTGTATGCAAGGTTATCTACTATATGAAGGTCGGCTAAGAATCTAGCTAGAATAGGTCCGGTAGGGTTTCATCATCATCATCAGCCTATCACAGTCCACTGCTGGACATAGGCCTCTCCAATTGCACGCCACTTAGGTCGATCCTCGGCTTCTCGCATCCAGCTCCTGCCAGCCACCTTGCGCAAATCATCACTCCACCTAGCCTGAGGGCGTCCTACACTACGTTTGCCGAGACGCGGTCTCCACTCAAGAACTCGTTTACCCCAGCGGTTGTCGGTTCTGCGGCTAATATGGCCAGCCCACTGCCACTTCAGCTTGCTAATCCGGTGGGCTATGTCGTTAACTTTAGTTCTCTGCCGGATCACCTCATTTCTGATTTTATCCCTAAGAGAAACTCCGAGCATAGCTCTTTCCATAGCCCGCTGAGCGACTTTGAACTTGTGGACTAGCCGTACCGTCAGTGTCCACGTTTCGGCTCCGTATGTCATGACGGGTAGGACGCACTGATTGAAGACTTTCGTCTTTAGGCATTGTGGGATCGACGATGAGAAGACTCGACGTAGTTTCCCAAATGCTGCCCAACCCAACTGAATTCTTCTGTTCACCTCATCCTCAAAGTTGTTTCTACCTAACTGCAATGTCTGCCCGAGGTACACGTATTTCTGAACAACTTCGAGGACGGCGCCGTGCATCGCAATCGGTAGCGGTAGTACATGTTCATTGAACATAACCTTGGTTTTATCCAGGTTCATTCGCAAGCCGATACGCACAGAAGAGTCAGCCAGGTCATTCAGCATCTGTTGTAGGTCCTGCAGCGTTTCTGCCATAATGACGATGTCGTCTGCAAATCGCAAGTGAGAGATGTATTCGCCATTGATGTTGATGCCTCGTCCTTTCCAGTGCAGCGTCTTGAACATATCCTCCATTGCATTTGTGAACAATTTCGGGGAAATGACGTCCCCTTGTCTCACTCCTCGATGCAATGGTATAGGTTTTGTTTGCTGATTCTGTACTTGGACGGACATGGTGGCGGCTTCGTAGAGACATCTCATCACTTGCACGTACCGCCAATCTACTTGGCAACGCTGCAGGGACTCCAGAACGGACCAGATCTCTATCGAGTCGAAGGCTTTCTCATAGTCCACGAATGCTAGACACAAGGGCTGATTGTACTCTTCGGTCTTCTGTATAATCTGCCGCAATGTGTGGATGTGGTCTATGGTGCCGTATCCGCTCCGAAATCCAGCCTGTTCCGGTGGTTGGAATTCGTCAAGTCTTCGCGCAAGGCGGTTCATGACGACTCTTGAAAACAGCTTATAGACGTGGCTTAGAAGGGAAATGGGTCGATAGTTCTTCAGCAGGGTCTTATCTCCTTTTTTGAAGAACAGGACGACAACACTCCTACTCCACGCCTCCGGAGTTCTCCCTTCAAACAAGACAGCGTTAAAAAGCTTTTGAAGCTCCCTCAGTACGGGTTTACCTCCAGCCTTTAGCAACTCTGTTGTAACGCCATCCTCTCCAGGGGCTTTTCCATTTTTCAACTGTTTAAGAGCCATCCTGATTTCGTCAATGCTGACTTCTGGCAGGTCTTGAGTGTAGTGGCGTGTTAACGCGGCTCTAGGGTCCTCATTTTCGGGATCAGGTCGAGATGCATGCGAAGCGTATAACCGGCCATAGAAGCGTTCTACTTCGGAAAGGACTGCTGGCTTCGAAGCAACGACTTCTCCACTTGCTGTGGTCAGTTTCGTCAGGTGGCTTCTTCCAAGAGATTGTACGAACACTTTCGACCCCCGATTTTGCTCGATCGCTCTTTCAATCTCAAGAGTATTGGAGCAACGGAGGTCGTGTCGTACGAGCTTACTGATCTCTCGGTTTAGAGCGCGCTTTCCTGACGAAGTGACGGGTGGGTTTTCACGTCGTTCCTTAATCAGCCCTAAAGTTCTTTCCGAAAGCTTTGACTTCCTGCCCTTACGCTGCATTTCACAAAATCTCGTACCTTCTTCCCTGAGGATCCGAACCACATTTTCGAGGTTCTGGTTTACGTCTGTTGTGGTTTCCACGGCAGCGAGTCGGTTTTCCAGGTTTGACTGGAACGTTTCAGATCCTATCATGGTTTGGAGCAAAGTAGGTCGGAGCCTTGACTTCATCAGACGGACACGTTCAGCCTTAAAATCAATATTCAGAGAGCCTCGAACGAGTCGGTGATCGCTACCGGTATTAAACCTGTTAATCACGGAGACATCTCTGAATATATGCTTCTTGTTGGTCATGATGAAGTCAATCTCATTTTTCGTCATAGTGTCGGGGCTTTGCCACGTCCACTTCCTTTGGGGCTGTTTCTTGAAGAAGGAGTTCATCAAGAAGAGCCCCTCCCGTTCGAGGAAGTTGACAAGCATTTGCCCCCTATGGTTTCTGCATCCAAATCCATGGGATCCTACTACCGATTCGTTGCAATTCTGTACTCCCACTTTAGCGTTAAAGTCTCCCATAACAACGCTGTAGTGAGTCTTAGTGGTGAAGTGGAGGGCCTTTGATATGTCATCAAACATATCCTCCACCTCTTCGTCCGAGTGTTTCGAGGTCGGTGCGTACGCTTGAACCACCTTGAGGCTATACCTCTCGGTGAGCTTAATAATAAGGTACGCTACCCTGTTCGACACACTGGACACTTCCACAACGTTGTCAGAAAGGGACTTATTTACCAGAAACCCAACGCCACCTTGGGATTGTTGGTCTCCCTCACGAAAGTACATTAGGTGGCCCGACTCGAGGGTTATGGTGTCCTCTCCCTCTCTTCGGACTTCACATAGCCCTAGGATATGCCACCTAATCTTCCCAAGTTCCACCTCAAGTTGAGCCAGATGCGAGTCTAGCCGTAGCGTGCGTCCGTTGTACGTCGCCAGGGTCAGTTGTTTTTGGTGGCTTCCCGTAACCCGGAGATTCTTCGCACCCCCCGTCCCGCCGTAACCGTGGTCGCCACCATGACCAGGAATAGCGGGACCGCCGGGAACTGGGGGCCGTGGCTTTTTGTGCGTCTGCATAGGAGGTAATGCCCATAATCGCCACGCTGGGCAGACGGGTTGGCGATCGCAGGGCGTAGCTTCTTGCACCGATGACGCTGCTGCCCGTCACCGGCCCGGTACACTTAACTACGCCTTCCGTTGGATGGTTATACCGCCATCGGTCGGTCAATCGCCAGAGCCTCGTTCGTCGTCCAGCAGGATGCACCGCGTGCAGGTGAGGTTGGCTTGGGGCGGAAGATGGTGGTTCGCCCCTCTACATCCCGGTAGGGTTTAGCGGATCTAAATTCATAGTTTTAGCCCATTTAAGCCATCGATTCCATGCTGATTGATAAGTCTTACGCGTAGATGGGCGCCAGGAAGATTTTAATAAGCTTAGTTGATCAGTTCTCCAGTTGGAAAGACTCCTTGTCCACCCCCACACTTCTATATTTCTAATGTCATTTGTTGGACTTTGGGAGGTGGTAGCCTCGTTGCTGTGTCTATCAGTTTCTGCTCGAGGTTCGTGACACTGTAAGGGGCTGCCAGTGCTCGAGATTTCAAGTCTGCCCGCCAAAATACCTGGTGCCATCGAGGAACAACCAGGATATAAACCCCTGTAGCTGAATTGAGCTGATGGAGAACCTTCGGAATCAGGTAGGGTGGAGGAAACACCCATGCTAGAGGGTAAATCCATACTCGGGAAAAGGCATCGTGGTACAACGCTTCCGAATCGTACAGGTCTAGAGTCACGTAATTGTGGACTACGTGAGCTCGCCTCGATGCAAACAAATCTACTACTGGGGTCCCGAATTTCTGAAAGATCTTTTCCGTGGCTTGCGACATCAAGTGCCATTCCGGAGGAGCTTTGTGCCGGGACAAGTGATCTGCATGACTGTTGTATAGACCTGGTATGTGATTTGCTACCAGATTTATTTTGTACATCTCGAGGTAATGGAATACTTTGTACGTTAAGTCCATCAGGTTTTGGGATCGGGTTCCACCTTGGTTTCTTAAGTAAGACACCACCGTCCGATTGTCGCACTGAAACAGTGCCGTCGATTGGCTTAGAAACGCCCCGTGTATTTCTAGTGTCTTTAATATTGCAAGCATCTCTTTTTGATTGCAGTGAAGGTGGCCTTCTTGTTCGGTCCATAATCCCGTGACCGGTAATTCGTCCACTTGTGCTCCCCAAGCCACATCGGAGGCGTCCGTGGCTACAAAGTGACTTGGAGGTGGCAGGTGAATCTTCGAGGATTGGTGACAACTGACCAGCCACCACTTTAGATCCTCTAATGCCTTTGGTGGTATGATGAACACTGTCAATGGGCT
Organism: Anania crocealis; assembly: GCA_949315895.1. NCBI lineage: Eukaryota > Metazoa > Arthropoda > Insecta > Lepidoptera > Crambidae > Anania > Anania crocealis. The sequence goes on from OX438875.1 coordinate 8,428,257, forward strand.
GTTCAACACCGAATTTAGAAACGTGAGCAGAGCACGAAAGTGTAGTCTGCCATTTGGGATTACGAAACTTGCGAAGTTTAGTGATCCTATCAAGCTCTGGAGGTCTCTTAGTTTTGTCCTGCCTTTTTGTAACGTTTTCGTTATTTTGTTGATGATGGTTGAAATTTTGTCTTTGAAATTTTGGAAGTGATTTATGGTTTAACCAGGGATCCCAGACGATACCTAGGAAAGCGAGGCTCTTTTGAAGCTTGAGAATCGACTTTTTTAAATTCACTTTCCATCCCAGATAGCACAAATGGTCTAATAGCAGTTGGACATGGTATTTTAAAATCGACTTGTTCTGGTGGACCACCAGAAAATCGTCCAGATATACGAGTATTCGTAGTCCTTTTGCTCTCAGCATTTGTGCTACCCAGTTGGTCAAGGTGGCGAATACCTTTGGTGCCGTACATAAGCCAAAGGGAAGGCATGTCATTTGAAACAGTTTTCCTCTGTATGTTAGCCGTAAAAATGGTCTGTGACTTTCGGCCACTGGCAAATGAAAATACGCCTGGGTCAGATCCACTTTGCAAAGCCAATCGTCTTTCTGAAGGAAATCTGGTACCCGGAGAGCATTTATCAGGCTGAAGTGTTCCGTGATTATAAACTTGTTGAGAGACTTGAGGTTGAATATAGGGCGGTTCGTTCCGTCGCCTTTGGGCACAAGAAACATTGTGGAAGCTGGGAGAGTTTTGAACTGTCTCTAGCACCCCTTGCTTTTCCATTTGGGATATAATCACATCCATATCCTTGGATTCTATGGTGTGATGAGGTCCTTTCATGTCTGGCATCATCAAAGGAGGTTTTCGGGCAAATGGTATGCGATACCCTTGTATTATACGTAACAATAGTGGTGGGGCTCCTAAATTTATCCACTGATCTTGAAATAATGTTAGACAACCCGCCTTGAACCGCCTCGAGGCAATACTTACGCCTTTTGGTAGCTGGGTTAAAGTCCGCCTGCGGTCCAGCTCGCTTTCGGTTTCCTCTATTGGAATCCTGGTTTCTATTATAGTTTCCTCGTGACGACCGAAAGTTGCCTCTCGAGTTTGGTGCAATGCGCCAGTCGGCGTGAAGATGACTTCCCTGCGAGGGACGGTCATTATAGTAGCCCTGCGAGGGCCGGTCAAAATAGCAACCCTGCGAGGGTTGGTTGTAATGGTGTTGCGATGCGCAACAGGCTTGATTGGTACCCTGCGAGGGCCCGCGATAGTGAGTCGACCCCTGCGGGGGGTGACTAGTAACCTTACTGATCCCTGCTTGCGAAGCAGTGCCAAAATTTGTCTTTAGGGGTAAGAAGGCTTTCTTGACCCCACCTGCTTTTTCAAGTGCTGCTGTAAACATATCTGAGCTAAAAAGATGCTGGTTAGAAGGTGGGATTTTTCGCAAGGCCGATTTAGTCAGAGCATCGCGTGCATGGCTTGTGATGCCATCCCGTCGCATCTGAATCACCTCGGCTCGGTGGCCACAAATTAGTTGTAACAAGTCTGAAGAAACCTTAAAATAGTTACCATTACAAAAAAGATCATTTATTTTGTTGCGTAAACTTTCTACGTTAACGTTATTTTCAGTACTAGCCCAAGATAGAAGTTCATTAAAACTTGATGATAACGCTTCTTTTTGTTTAAATACGCAAAATGTTAGAGCAGAATAAGCTTTATCTGAATAGGCTAAGTGTTTTAACTGATCGTAAGCCCGCACTTCTTCGTTAACTTCAAGGTCTGTGAAACCGGGGGTATGAATATACTGCTTTTGTACGTCAGAATAACGCACCTCACACCATTCCTTTTTGTCAAAATGTTGAACATCTTGAAGGGATTGTATCAAGAGTTCAGGTGCCTTGGGAACGGTAGGTTCCTTCAAAGTAGTTCCCATATCAAAGTTAAAAGGCTGGGGGTCTTGAGATTCAACACAACAAGGTTCAGATTGGTATAAAAGGCCACTAACACTATCATCGAATTCATCTTCATTTAGGCTGTGGGTAGACTGAACAGGCTGATGATCTCTATGAGCTAGTTTTTTACATAGATCCCCAACTTGCTGCGCAAGATTACCTAAAATCCTTTCACTACGTTTGCCCCCCCTTATTTTGTTGGAGCGATGTCGTCTACGACGGCGTCGATAACGATTTGAAGAACTATCTGAAGTGCTTGAACTGGATGACGAAGACGCAGAGCTACTGCTAGATGTTCTGTTTCGTTTACGCCCCCGACGACGGGGTGTTGCGGGCTTAGGACTTATCGCTTCGTTTGTGTCACTCATTCTACAAGTAAAACGAAAAAATTTTTGGGGAAAAGGCTACTTGTAAAATTATTCGAATATTGTAGGGTAGGTGAAAAAATTTTGTTCATAACAGTACGTCGATTCTGTAAAATTCGTTCAACAACTCGCATCTCACTTCGATGTTCACTCTCACTTCGCATTAGGCAACAAATGACCTTGATTTTGTATTCTGTAAACATCACTTCGTCACTTGCGAAGTGAATTGAGCTTCGAAGCGTTCATCGATGTGCTAGTGCGTACCACACTCTACAAATCGTCAATCGAGTTTTATAGATTATTGTTTTTTGCCCCAATTAATGAGTTTTCAGCATGGTACATTACTTATTTTATAATTTTTAAACAAAACTTCTTTAAATTTAGTGATTTGAGTAATAAATTATTAAAAAAAACAAAAAATTCTAAATCGTGACATGAATATAATCTATGCGTGTTGAGAAAGAAAAAAAAAGTGACTGAACTTTGTTTTGAAGTTTGTTTTGTTGTGTGTTTACATTTCTTTCGGTACCGAAAACGAGAAGATAAATTATCATGATGTAAGTATTAAATAGCATTGTGAAGTTTAAATCGATATTACTTAAGATACGTAAGTTCTATAAGTAATTTCACAAAAATGTTACAGTTCAAATGAGATACGGTCCTCTCACCCATCGTCGGCTCAAGTGGAGACCCTGGAAGAGTTTATGGATGGAAACCCTGACTTGGCAAAGGGTTTCCTCAGAACTCAGAACGCCAGGGAACGAAGTCGCCGTCGTTAGGGGGAGGAGTTAGCTGTGCGCCTAAATAATATAGGTGGCACTGTAAAAAAACTATAAACAGTGGACTAAGGTTAGTATAGAGTTTTTTTCATGAATGTTCATTAGAACCACTTAACATTCTTCAAGGCAGACTACTTGAAAATGTGTGAGGAATGTTGGTTGGTGTAAAGTGTGCTACAAATGCATCTTTTATTGAAATATGTATACTACTTGTAGTTTTTTAGTTTAAAAAATGACAATAATGATTATTATCCTTTCTTTATTTTTTCTTATTGTAGTATTGGTCTGATAAAAAGAGCACGATTAAAAAGAAGGCAGCTGCGTGCTCTGCTGCTAGACGTAGGACTGGTGGTGGGGTGGAGGATTTGGTAGAGCTGACAGAGCTAGAAGAAAGAATTCTTGCTTTGTGTGGTGGTGAAAGCTTTTTCACAGATGTTAATTTAGGCATAGAACCTTTTCCGGTAAGAAATTGAAACATTCAGCATGCCTTTTCGCATTAATCCTATCTTTACTTCAAAAAAATCTGGACTAACTATTTATTATTAACCCTAACCAACCTGGTAATAAAGTACTATCTGTCTATAAAAAATAAATATTCTTTTTTGTTTTAGGTTAATAATTAAATACTCCATCACCACCACATCAAAGGCCACATACACAAGATGCTGGAGCTAAAAATGTATGATATTTATATTTCATTTTAACCTTTATGTACCTACATATACCGGAGTAGCACTATAAATTAGCTAATGTAATCTTAGCAAGTTATTTAATCTACTTATAAAAATCTTAAGAATCTTTATACAACTAATTTTTAAGTAATATGTCATAAGACTATTAAATGTTTTTTACTTTAGTCATAAACACTTATGAATATCAAAATAATGTATGTAGATTATATTTATTACTATGTAATTATAATGCAAATGCTAATTTAACAAATGTTCTAGTTCTATTCCATATCAATGATATAGAGTAATAAAATGTACATTACTTTTCAGGGCTCTGAGCAAATTGAAAGCCAACAGCAACCTACAAATTCTTTTGCCAGAAGGCTGTTCGGCACTTCATCCAGCTCATCTGTTGGAGCAAGCCAAAGCATTGAAGTATGTAGCCTAGTGTAGATTTTTTTTAAATCAGATCACCAGTTGTTCTTTTGCCATGTAGCAACAAATCTAGTCTTTTTTGATTACATGACATAACAGTTATAAAATGTATTTTTAATCCAGGACATTTATTAGTGATCATAATGGTATCATTTTCCTTGAAAGTGGCAATGTTTACTTATGATATCTATTATTGTTTTAGGATTGCCAGTTAGAACAAACTCCTCCAAATCCTCGAACCTATCATCCTAGCCTGTCCCCACCACCCATAACCCTGTCACACACTCCTACACCTTTTCCTTCCCGCCGCGGCTGTACCCAAGGGTCCTCTCCTGTGGTTTGGCGTCGAGCTGTTTCTTGCCGGTTCTTCTCGTCATAAAGTCTCCCATTTGTCTGAATGCACTTGTAAACATGACTTAATTAAGGATATAGGATTACTTAGAATAAATATTGAATTAAAACAATTTTAACAGATACTAGCGTGGTTTTATTTTTAGGTTTTGATATGGTGGTTTTTTATGCATTCGCATAGTTTTTTTTTCGCGTAGTCATAAGGTAGGCGCGCTGAGGATATCCTGAATCACCTGAAAAAATAAAGAAGCACTAAATAATAATGTTATTTTTATACCTAAAGATAGAAGGCCCGGACTGCATTCAACTCGTGCACTATTTGTAATTTACATTCTGAACTTAGCCCAGGGGAAGTAACTTACCAAGCAAAAGAACTTCTCCGGCATTGGTTAATGCTTCTAAGTGTGCTTTGATAACACTATAATTAAAAATAAGCTACACCATAAGTCGGATCCACAATTAATATATTTAAATCTGCATCTGTTATCTGTTATCTGAAAAAATAAAAACATGGCAAATAAATAAAAACAAAACTAATGTGATAGTAATTACAATGTTAGACAACAATGTTGAAATCCATTTTACCAATTGCACATTTTTTGCATGGTAGCCTTTGCCGCAATAAAAACGTTCTTCATTCTCCACTGGTTTTTTTAAAGCCACTAAAGTGCCATCAACGCATCCTATTACACATGGAATGCCAAACTTTCTGTAAAATCTGTAAATGAAAGTAAGCAACCACAATTTATCATAAATACTATTAACAACTATCACAAAAATCTAATAAGGTAGACAAATACACTTATTTTTCTTTCAAGACCTGTCTCTCTTGCATATTTTGTGGAAATCTTATATATTTTCTTACTATGGCTGGATTATTTAGAGCTACAACTTCAACTACCATTTGCCAAAAATGATAAAGTGCATAATATCTGTGTAACAATAATTCAACAATTAATTTGATTATAGTTACAGCTGTATTGTGTTCATACAGGACAAATTTATTGAGCAACTTGGTATGGTATACAATAGGTATGGTTACCTACTTAATCATATTGTAATTATCAATGTTTCAAGCTTCATAAACAATAACAAGAATAGAGCATTTTACAGTATGAAGTGACAGTTTTAAGAATCTAAGTAATAAATTATGTATGTTGTTGTGTGCTTGATTAAAATCTAATCACAGCAAAGAAATTTACAAACTAAGAGCTTTAGGTATAGGTAGGTTAGGTTAGGCTATAGGTAGGTTTTCAAATGAGTATTTCGAAGAAAGTGTAGAGTGAATATTGAGTTTACGAACAGTCGTGGGTGATAAAAGACTGCGGCAAAGGATATACTTGAAATTCTTTCGTAGTCATGGGCGCTTGAATAAATCATTAAAAAAAAGATACTTTGTAGAAACCTCAAAACAATTAACACATAATAGAATAAAATAGTTACCTTAACGCGAGTTGAAAGTCCTTTTCCACGACGTTTTGTGGTCTTTATTAAGGGCAATAAGTCATGCTCTAGTTAATCAATGAGTTCCTTAGAGAGTCTATAAACGTTTACATAATCGGTATCTCGGGTAAGTAGTGATAAACTTCGAATTTGGCAAGATTGGCGACGCATTTCTAGTTGATCCAAAGCATGAGCTTCTTCTAATAAAGAATTCAATAAAAACATTCTTGCCATCTTAAGCAGACTTAAATATTCTCATAACACAAAAACTGTGACTTTTAAAAGTAATTTTAACACTATTTGAAAGGATTTCTTCTATTCTCACTCACAAATTATTAACTTTTTATTTGACACTTCAATTCGTGTTCGAGGGCGAAGGGAGCGTCGAAGTGATGGCGGAAATACCTTACAGAATGCCACTTCACACGTCATCTCATACATTATCTGTCAGAAACTCACGTATAAGTTAGTTCAACTCGCCGCCACGCTCGCAAGTGTAGCGCTAGTGAGTCATGCGAGTTTTTAGAATGCCAATCAAAGAACTCACGGCGGATTCAGATGTGAAATGCAGAGTGAAGTCTTACAGAATCGCACTGCAGGGACTAATGTAAAACACTTGAATTTACAAGTCAAATATCGAACGGTAAACCCGTTAGAAAACCTTTAGAAAATCGTTTGGTACTCACCTGTGCTTTTTTGAGTGCACCGGGTTTTAACAAAACTGTTGCGGTTCTGACAACCTTTTCGTGCGGAAAACAAGACGCCAATGACCAACTATGGCCGCCGAGAAAACTCGTCGGCTCACTCTGCCTGCTATCGGAAGTGGAAGGTGTGCGAGAGAGAGATGCAAGATATGGGGTAGAAAAGGAGGGACATATAAGCGGAAAACCAGATAGGCCTATCTCTAAAACAAGTAAGCTTCAAATAACGGTCTAGGATTTAATGTCAAAATATAATCATATCATTTTATCAGTTATGTCAATAGGTATAAGTAGATATTATTACAAAGTCAAAAATAAGAATAATACAAAGTTTATAATAAATTCATAATAATTTTATAAAAAATGTCAATTAAGTTGGTATTATTAATGGTAATGCAACTATTATTACCCATTACCGATAAATGAAAAACATCGTCGAGTTCTGCCACTTCACGAGGCATTGTCAGGAGATGTTGTCTAAAGTAATTTCTCAGTCTAATAATATTACCAAAACAACATGGTCGTTCAAGTCCAACCACATCTCATTCCAGGACTCCAACATCGACATATACCAGAAGATGTGGCAGCACATGTCGACCGCCTCCCCCCCTGCGCTCGTGTCGTCCTACGAGGAGGGGGTGCGGAGGGTCTTAGGGGGGAACTACGCCTTCCTAATGGAGTCTACGATGCTGGACCATAGAGTGCAGAGGGATTGTAACCTCACGCAGATTGGGGGGCTGCTGGATTCTAAGGTGAAGACGCTGTTTTGAATACTGAATTTCAAGTAATATTCAATCATGATAAGCAATACTTGGAAATTTCATAATCATTTCAAATAATTTTAAGTAATATTTAGTTTTTCATAGATTAATTTAGAAATTTTAAATTCATTTTCAATTATTATTTTAAGTAAATTTTAGTTATTCTTAGTAATACTTGGATAACTTATTTTTTTAAATTATTCTCAATAATATTTAGTTTTTCTAAATGATATTTAGAAATCTATATATATAAAAATGTTATGTTGGTTTGTGTACGCTTCAAAAACTCAAAAAGTTCTGCACCGATCGAGCTGAAATTTTAGCATGATATATAATCCGCATCAAGGATCGTATTTATCTATTTATCCGCGACCGCGAAAAAAAAACCATACCACAGCGAAGCGTGGCAGGGAACAGCTAGTTGTATATATACATAAGTATACTGCCTTCGCATTCGTCACAAAGGGATTTTCATTAAGTATTTATAGCGAAATATTACTTACTATACAAGGTGTTAAAAAAATGCAACCCAAAATGGTTATCTTAGAAGCGACTTGAAAATACAAATAAAGTATATGCCGTTACAAAGGGGTAATAAGTTGATTATGTGTACTGATTTAAACATTTATTTTATGTATTTCGATATTTCTAACATGTATCTTGTTTTTTATGAGTTTCCGATATTTCGGCACTGTTGCAAGCGCCTGATCATGGCAGAACTATCTACAGATAGGCCTATCTGTTGTACTGAGTTAGTACAAAAGTGCAAAGTACTATTAACACATGTTTCTATATTTTCTACTATGACTATTTCTTCACAGGGCTACGGAATAGCAACATGGAAAGGTAGCCCGTGGAGGGATAAAATCTCCCTGGCGATACTCGAGCTACAAGAAAAGGGGGTGATCCAGATTCTATACGATAAGTGGTGGAAGAATACTGGAGATGTCTGCAACAGGGATGGGAAAGATAGCAAGGCTAATCCTTTGGGGGTACAGAATATAGGCAAGTATTTGTTTGGTTTAGTTTAAGCTCAGGGCCAAGAGCTCCCGAAAAATTATAACCCTAAAATTTTTAAAGCAAGAGTAAATAGGCTGCTTCTGGGTAAGCTCGCTCCATCTTAGGCTTCTTCTTAACCGTAGAGTTAAGTATGTAGTCAAGAGCAAGCCCACGAATATAAAAAAAATAGATCTGATCCCTAAGTATGGCAATATGAGATAAGAATATTCGAACATTGCTGGGGTTTACGCATGTAATCACGCAAGTGTAGTCATTATGCTTGTACCCATCATTGCTGTGGTAACTTGAATTCATTGGTGGCCTCTGCCCTGCAGTGGGATGATTACAGGCACTTGAATATATTTTGTTTGGTAACAACTCGTTAGTCTAGTGCTAAGGTACCGGACCAAGGTCTCTGGGTCCTGCTCGGGTTTCTAATCCCCTGATCGGTCAATGTATTTCGAATTCTCGAACATTGCTCGGGTTTGTGATCACTTACCCGCATTAAGCGTAGTGATTATGCCTGTACCCATCATTGCTGTGGTGACTTGAATTCAATGATGGAGGCCTTTGCCACAGATAATATAATACCCTTTGCCCAGCAGTGGGATGATTATAGGCTATTGCTTACTTTGTTTGGTTGATCTGATGACCCATTATCCAACCATGTTTTAGTTATAAGTCATCACTGGCAACCCACTCTTATTATCGTCATCATTGTGAGAAATGGAACGTAACTACATCCATCTCGCTTGCTCTTCTCACTCTCTCGGTGCACGTCATGTGCGGCGTTATAGTGTCTTCTAAATAAAAGTCCACCTTAATTAATTGGAGGTTTTATTTGACATAATTATATCAATGGCGAGGAGGATAGGATGTATATCAATCATTATTATCAACAAAATATATCCGTTAATGATTGTGCCAAATTCGCTACGCTTGGCAAGCGGTTTGGCGTTCACAATTTATTTTAATCCAACAGTCTTTTCAGCATTCACATGCTTTCCATCCGTCAGATGTATTTTCCACCAGCCATCTGTTTTTCCAGCGTCATCCCATCTCTCCGGGCTGTCATTTTTGTATGTCGTCCTCTAACTCTATAAAAATACGTACAACGAAGCATATCGTCATCTTCATGTCATCATATAGCGAGGGTAATATAAATCCACAGATCTTTACCGTTTACGTAAATCATTGACTGTTGTTTTTGTAGGTGGTGTGTTCGTGACGCTGCTGTGTGGCCTCGCTCTAGCAATAATGGTCGCCATCTTGGAATTCTGTTGGAACACAAGGAAGAACGCATCGCAGGGAAGACAGTCGCTGTGCAGTGAAATGGGACAGGTTAGAATAAATTATACATTTATAATTATTACGCCACATTGAACTAGCTGTTTAGGTTAGGTTAGGTTAGGGGTCAATTTCGGGTTCGAATTTTCGAACATTGCTCGGGTTTGTAATGTGGGTTAGCCACATTTAGCAAGCGTTAAAATCAGTTAAAAATCAGTTAAAATCAGTTAAAATCAGTTAAAATCAGTTAAAAATCAGTTAAAATCAGTTAAAAATCAGTTAAAATCAGTTTTATTTCTGCAAATAGGCCCCTGAAGGCGCTTTTACACGTCTCAATATTTAACCTACCGCTGCTTCGGGACAAATGTTGGCTAGTGCCGCGAAGAAGCAGCGCAAGAAACTCGGTCACTATTGTCAGCCTCTTTTTAAATAAACATGTTTACATAAGATATATGCCAGTGCGAGCTGATACAATTTAAAGCCAAACGTTCCTATCATTTATATAATCATTAATAGTATAATAGCTCTTTTTCATTAAAACAACTTTGATGTATGATTTGAATTTATGTACAGGGAGGTCAGCAATTGACAGTGGTAATTTGTTGAAAATACGAATACAATTTCCCATGAACGAATTTCCCACTTTTCGCATTCTGAATCCTGGAACGGCAAGTTTATCTTTATTTCGGGTATTGAAATTGTGTACATCACTATTTTTGACAAAAAAAATCTAGGTTTTTACGGACGTACATAATGTTTTCGAAAATGTATTGAGATGCAACTGTTAGTATGTTGATCTCTTTGAATAGCTCTCTTAGAGAGTCACGGGGTCTAAGGCCGTAAATAGCCCGCACAGCACGTTTTTGCAATATAAAAATAGACGCAATATCTGCCGCTGAGCCCCATAACAGAATTCCGTATGACATTATACTGTGAAAGTAGCTAAAATGCGTGGTGATTATGCCTGTACCCATCATTGCTGTGGTAACTTGAATTCAATGATGGCGGCTGAGTGGTGTGATTATAGCCTGGAAGGCGATTCTCAGTTCTTGCGAGATATCTCTATTTCGAGATAATGTCGAATTTTAAATGTCTATTGAAAAATGTCACAAAACTTCTATAATCGTATTCTCGGGATCAATAGAGATAAATGTCGCAGGTTTTTTGAATCTCTATCACTGGCTGCGTTCCGTTTTCTCGATTGTGTAGAATCATAATCGGGATAAATGAATTCGTAATTTTTAATGATTTCTAAAATATGAAACTACTCCATATATCAACAATTTAATACTGCGGTATAGTTTTTACTAAAAAATCTCGTAAAACGGGTTCATAAGGGAACTTTTTTTATAAATAAATTTGCATGAAACGTAACGTAGTCGTCCTTTTTTATATTAATTAAAATTTTACGGCTTCGGACAAGTCCATACAGCCTAGTCTTTAGTTAAAATGTCAATTTAAAATACATACAATATCATAAATACTTAGGTATATAAACAAAATAGCCTAAACCTAAACTAACCGAACTCATTGAAATGTATGGGTGGGTTATTGAAGTTTTACGCGAGAACGTCGATCAGAGTCAAATAGGAGCGCCTTTCCTTGTTTCTCACTTTTATTTGATTTATCCTACTCACTGACACATTATTCTAACAATGCCACCACTTGATCACAATAAATGCCGCTCAGGATAATTTCACAATATTACGGAACAAACTCCCTTATTTTCCTTCTGTCAATTTTGACATTGTATCAGCCAAAAAAAACAACAACAAACACAATAATTTACGTTCGTGTTTAAATTATACAGATTAGAGAGGTACAACTAAACTTAAGTTCGCTCGGCACTATATAAAACAAGAAGAAGAGGGTTTTATTGTACGAGAATTTCACAGAATTTAAAAAATATGTCTAATAAAAAACAGTACCCGACTTCAATACAAAAGTCGAGGTTGGTGGAGTTTCTAGAAGCTGACGAAGAACTGCGCCAGGGAAAATTTTCGATAGACTTTGTGCGCGACATTCATCTCGAGTGACATTTACCACTCGTTGCAAGTCGAGCGCTAGGCATAGACATATCTCTAAGGTGACATTTTGAGAATACGAAAATTCTGTTTCAATCGACATCCGCCATTTTATTTCGACATATCTCTAATTCGACATTATGTCTATTGCGCGAGAATCGCCTCCCTGTCCCTTTCCTTTTGGAACGAAGTTCCTGATCGCGCGTTGCGAAAGGGGGCTAAAAGGAAAATATTGTAACGACGCTTTTTGAACGACACTTTTTGCTATAGCTGTAAGCCATGCGGCGAGAGATAGAGAGAGAGAGAATTAAAAATAAATAAAAAAAAAAAAAAAAAAAAAAAAATTCAAAATAAAATAAAATTTCATTACAATTCCTTCACTAAAAATGAACTTCGTTCCATCCGGGTGTCCCTTGACACCTCTTGCAAAATTGTTGTAAGCTGTGCGGCTCGCGCGTGTTTCTCTGTCTCCCTCAGAGAGAGAGAGAGAGAGAGAGAGAGAAACACGCGAGGAGAGGGAGAGGGAGAGAGTGAGAGAAGGAGAGAGAGATAGGGAGGGAGAGGGGGGAGAGAAAAGGGAGGGAGATTGGGGAGAGAGAGGGAGAGAGGGATAAAATATTTTTTTATTACAATTCCTTTACTAAAAAGGAACTTCGTTCCATCCGGGTGTCCCTTGACACCTGTCAAGTTTTTTTTTAATTGAAGTAGTTTCTGTATTTTTAATATCTATAATATAACAAGTAATAAATTTGCCTAAAGAACATTATGAGGAGAATTAATACAACTCTAGTAAAATCCGATAAATACTTGTTTGCAGGAGCTTAGGACAGCGATGAGAGGCGGATCTTCAACCAGAACAGTCCTAAGACCTGGATGTTCCAGGTGTTCGCCAGCCACCCACGTGCCTCCAGCACCAAATCGATACGAGGTAAAAATTGTTTTAAGGTCACAAAAAGATTAAAAAATAAAACCTAAAAAACAAATTTTAGAAATACAACGGTTTCTTCAGGACCATACTTGGGTAACAGCTGGTTCCGAAGATATTGAGGGTCAAAGTCACAATTTCGTTTTCCATTTTATTACAAAAACTGTTGCCAAAAGTTATTTAATAACTTTTCTTCTTACAAACAAAGTGTTTTTTTTTATTATTCGTTCATAATAAGGCTTTTTAAATTACAATACGCAATGTACGGCTCAGCGCGGACGAATTTTGAATTTAGCAGCCATCTCCAGCGCAGCGACCCACGCTCCGGCTGCTATACATTGCGCGCTATGAATTATAATATTTTTTGAGGCCCAATAATAAAAATCATTTCCCAGCTATAATATCTTGTAACATGACTTGGTTTGCTTTACAGATTGCGTAGCTTCAGGATCTGCGTTTAGTTTCTCTACACCCTGTATTAGTACAACACTTATGTCTTAAGTATGTGCCTTTGACTGGTTCATTGGCGATAGATTAATACAATAAAACTCTAACCAACGAAGTATCTGATTGACGTGATATACAATTTATACGGTGTCATCGCTAAAAGCGAATTCTGACAGACAACTTTACAAGATGGTAGTCAACAATTTAGACCCAAACATGACCTTTAGGGCAGGACACACTTTAAAATTAAGGGGAAGGTGGACCTGAAAAATTGTTTATTTTTTTGTTGTCCATGTTTTTTTAGTTTTACTGCCATTTTTATTTTTAAACAGGTTAATTGGAGTCCCGATTACTATGCCCGGACGGAGAGAGTGGTAGAAACAGATTTTGGAGTGTTAGAAGAGGTATTACTTTGTTGTGTGTTTCAGGGATGCTTGTAAGAAGCTAGCATTCACTCTTGACATTGGTATAAGCTAGAAAATCCATTTATTACATTGAGATAAGCTAGAAAACTCACTATTTATATTGAGATAAGCCACAACACTCATGACATGAGAAAAGCTAAAAACGCACTAATCACGTTGTGATAAGCTAGAAAAATCACGATTTACATTGACATAATCTAGAAAGCTCACCTTTAACTAATGTAGAAAACTTAGCTAGAAAATTCACAAATCACAGAAGGATAAGTTAGAAAACTCACGAAACACATATGGTTTAAAAAAACTCACTTCTCACGTTTAAATTAGGTTACGCGACTAACAACTCCAGCCGTTCTCGAGTTAGTGGATGTAAATAACACAACTTTCTTTTATTTAAACAGAAAATGTTTAATGATATTTCTGTTAAATTCCATCCCAGGTACAAGACACTCCGAACAACACAGTGGAGCTGAAGGAGCTCCGCTGGTCGTAGCGCAGCGCGCGGCGGGGCCCGGCCTCCGCGCCCGCCTCGCCCGCGCGCTGCGCGCACCATTCCTTCAGGAGATGCCGGCATTATAGTGAGTGTCAGCCCTGTAGGAGATATTGCCAGTCCTTAAGGCGATGACAGCACTCAGTCAGTCAATCAAGAGATAGTGGCAGTCATTCCGGTAACTTATCAATCTTCAGTTTTGGCATATCGGAGATAGAAAACGACTTCTGTCTTTGTTTCCCTGGACGGCAAAAACAGGGATATGCCAAAACTGAAGATAGATAGGTTATTACATACATACATATTATCACGCCTCCTTCCCAACGGGGTAGGCAGAGACCAAGGCCTTCCACTTACTACGATCCTGGCATACATCTTTCGCTTCTTCCACATTCATCAATCTTTTCATGCATGCTCGTCGGTTTAGAGTACTCTTGACCTGACCTTTCTTCAGAACATCCCCGATTTGATAGGTTATTGGAACCGGCCATTAGTCATTATGGAGATGTCAGCACTAAAGTAAGTGTCAACCCTGTAGGAGATATTGTCAGTACTTAAGGAGATTTAAGCACTCAGTCAGTAAATCGAGATGGTGGCAGTCATTCAGATGATGCCATCACTATAAGTGTTTAGGAAATGGAGGCACTGGGGCAGTACATCAGGAGATGACACTAAAGTAAGTGTCAATACTAAAGATGATGGTGTTAGACCATCAGGAGATGGTATAAGTCATTATGGAGATGTCAGCACTATAGTAAGTGTCAGACCTTTAGGATATGGTGTCTGTCCGTTAAAAGATGGTATCAATCCTAAAGGAGATGTCGGCATTGTAGTAAGTGTAAGGAAGTGCCGGCATTACAGTGTATCTGTTCTATAGAAGATCGTCTGAGTCTTTCAGGATATGGTGCACTCCTTAAGGGTATGTCGACACTGAACTAAATGGAAGATATAGGACATACAGGAGATTATGGCAGTTCTTTAGGAGTTTTTTATTTTTTTATAATTTTTATAAATGATAGGTTTGCTATTTCTTTGTTTTATAATATTTATAAATGATAAGCACATAATAAGGTCCATAACCAGCTCTGATTCAATAATTTAGAAGTAACGTTTTTTTTATATAAGCAATTAACTTGCTATTGACTGCATACTTAATAATACGGTTAAGGTGAAGCCTAAGATGGAGCGAGCTCACCCAGAGGCACTGGTTCTCCCACACACCAGCGGAACACAGAACAACTGTTTGGCGCTGGACTCCGGCAGGAGGGTGGTAGCATCCAGGCGGCCTCTTACGAAGCCTACTACCGCAGAGGGATCTGTTTGCCGTCATCATTGGTTAGAAAACCAAAGATGCTGTTGCCCAGTGTGGACCACTAGGAGGTAGATCACACCACCCCATTAAAAAATAGGTTCTAGGTATAGTAAGTTTCGGACCTACAGTAGATGGTCTTAGACCTTCAGGAGATGTCAACACAATAGAGTGTAAGTTCTTTAGGCGATGGCGGCATTATAGTGAGTGTTAGTCCTGTGAGAGATGAGATCAGTCGTGTAGGAGATGGTGTTAATCCTTCGGGAGTTGTCTGAACTATAGTAAGTGTCAGTCCTACAGGAGATAGTGTCAGACCTACAGGATGTGGTGTCATGCCTTCAGGAGATGTTATAACTAAAGCTAGTGGGAGTCCTTACTTCAGGAGGTGTCAATGAGATGAGGTGAGGTGGTGCCTGTCCTTCAAGAGAGGTCAACACTATAGTAAGTGTCCGTCCTTCAGGAGATTACAGCACTATACTAAGTGTCCGTCCTACAGGATATATCAGCACTATGGTAAAGATATCAGCAAAATGATAAGTGGCAGACCTTCAGGAGATGTCAGGCAAAGCCACTGCAGATTAAGACGCTCCCCAGTCGCTTTGTGATGCAACCGAAACGTCAATGTTGTATCAAAATAGTTTTGATCATATCTTTTCACTCCAAGCTATGCCAAATCTTATTGCACTTTTGTAAGAATAAACATATTTATCCACAGATTCTGTTGGATCACTGAGGAGGACAACGTCATACGTACTAAAAGAGCCAAAGGAACCGGTCAAGAAACACGTTCAGATAGTTGCGTAGTATTTACTGTTTCATTAGTTATATTTAGTGAAGAACACTATATTCTGAATATTTGTTAAGAACTGTGAAGTGTTTGTGAATTTAATTTGATACAATGGCGCGTCTTTGGTGCGTTTCTGGTGTATTTCTGGCGCGTTTTTGGCGCGTCTGTGAAGTGTCAAATATAAATGTGTGTTTGTGTAGCGTTTGTGGCTGGTTTGTGGTATATGTCTATGGTGTGACTGACTCTTCTGTAGCGTGACTGTGATGCGCCTGTGGTGTTTATGGCGCGCTGTGATATGCCTGTGGTGTGAGAGTGTATTTTCTGTAGCATGACTGAGGCGCGTCTTACGGTAATTATGGTGTATCTATGGTGTGACTGAACTTCTGTAGCGTACCTGAGGCAGGGGTCTGTGGTACATCTACTGAACGTCTACTTCTGTGGTACGTTTATGGCGCGCCTCTGGTGCGTTTATGGCGCGTCTGTTATGTGTCGGTGGCGCTTCTTCGCGTCATTAATCTGAATACAGCCTTATTCTCTATTTCATAGTTAGACACATTGTTTTTATATTTAGATCTTGTTTAAATGAATATATTTCAACAAATTTAATGTAAGCGTCTTATTGTAAAACTTAACTCTTGCCGGGTCACCGGGGAAGTTGTTACAAGACAAATAATAGTATTTGTGCCTGTCACTGTGCCAACGATCTTCTCTTGTTTTTTTATGATGCTTAACAATGGCTAAGCAGTCAACCTAATCAATCTTGCAATATACATAGTAATTTCCTTATAATTTCAGTATATAAACTTGAAAAATTTTGTCTCAGGCGGGACTCGAACCCGCATCTCCTCGCATGCAAATTTTTCAAGTTTATATACTGATATTATAAGTGCAATTAAGTTGCTAAAATATCAAATAAAGTATATAAATAGCTGTTTCATCTTAACTGACTGTCAAACATCTGCAAAGATGTTTCTTTCGGGTGTTAAGGGTGCAAACTCCTAACATTTGATAAAACAACGCTGGCTCACAGCGTAAGAATATGCTTGAAAAATTCGCGTCGTGTCGCAGTGTCTCGGTGGCCTAATGGTATGGCGCCCGCCCGGCATGCGAGGAGATGCGGGTTCGAGTCCCGCCTGAGACAAAATTGTTCAAGTTTATATACTGATATTATAAGTGCAATTAAGTTGCTAAAATATCAAATAAAGTTCCTTATAATTCCTGGATACGAGGAAAGAACTGGCAAAAGTTGTGCGTTCGAGTCCCACGTAAGACAGTGGAAAAAATATCCCAGGAATTGTGTTTTTCAAGTTACACCAGTATTTTATTTTATTAAGGGGACCACTAGAGTTATGTGCTTCCCTCGAATGATTTAATTTTATTACTTCTAAACAAAATCAATTGACTAAAAACTAGAACAGTATCAATTTAGCAAATTATCTCTAGTATTTATTGAATCACTATTAGCTCTAGTAAAAGAAAGATTCAAATGTAATTTGTTTATATTTTTTTGTCACCCATAACTGCCGCAGCCTTTTAGTGCGGAGTTGGGTTAAGTTAAAGGTCTAACCTTTGAGAAATCTATTCATTTGAACAAGATGATCGCACTATAGCAACTCTGCAGTTTACCCCAATAAACTAAGTTAGTATAAGTATATACAAAATGAATTGTGTTCGTCTACATGTAAATACATTTTTAAATTATGTATATAATTTAAATAGGTGTATTATATGCTAAGGTCTTTAAATGCCAAATATTTTACAAAAAAGTTTCAATTACAAGTATCGGGATCCTAGGTTCGATTCCCAGGTTAGGAATCAAGAGATCATACAAGCGAGGTGATTACGCCTGTACGCATCATTGCAGTGGTAACTTGAATTCAATGATGGAGGTATTTGGCCTTCAGTGGGATGATTATTGACCATTACTTTACCTTGGATGATATACTTAGGCCATTACTTTAGAAGGAAACAGCATTTAAATGATTTGATTCGCTCATTTGGTGGGGATGTTATTCTCTCACTGGTAGTACCTATATCTTATTTACTTTTAAATCACGATAAAGCATCACTATTAAATTTAAAAAACGAATCTATAACCTGTTGAAAGACCTTGGCTTGGCCAGAACTGCAGTAAGTTCTATACTAGAGCGAGTGTCTAAAGCTGCATTAGCAGGTTCGTACCAGATTTGGCTGGGCAGGGAGAGGAACACGAGTAGTGAAGGTGTTTGTGTACGCCGGAAAGGGGCCCCATAAACCTACACCCGTGTCACAAGTCCCGGGGGCTACTCGGATTTTCTCTTTCTGCCACACGATGAACCCGGCGCCCGCACGGTGAATCGGAAACGCTAAGAAGTTTGTCTCTTATGCAACGAGTTTGATAGTTTTTCTTATGTTCGTCAAAAGTTATGTTATATTGTTATAAGTAATTTTAAATGAGTGTTATATAAGGATATTTATAACAGTGATTAAAGCTAAATATTTATATACTGTAGTGTCTTTTTTATACAATTTCTAGATCAATGTATAATTATTATAATACGGGGTTTTGCCTTTTTCTATTTTCATTTTAACGATACCTTACAGCTTTCCTTAACACCCTGTATTTCGTCTGGCTAAATGTTAAGAAATCAGAACAGTAAAGAGATTCAAAATATGGAAAAAAATTTAGAATAAAATGCAAATGTGCGTCAGAGATCCTTGATAAACTATTTTTATTTAATAATGTTATAAAATAAATTACATTTTGAAGCTATAACTTCTAGGCGTTTGGAACTGTGAAAATTTTTGGTAATTATTTGCTGTACTTGAAGTAAATAATAAAAAAAGATGCCAAAGAAGTCAAGGGTATGTATAATTATAGTATTTACTGTTGATTTTATTTATATACAAGATTGTATATAATATAAATGTGTGTATACGTGTGTCAGACTGTTTTTCGTGGTTTTAACTGTAAATATAGTATTATTATGTGTAATTATAGTAAAATGTTTATTATTATGTTTAATAATAATAATTTTGTTACTGTTTTTAATAAAATTGATAAATTTAGCAACGAATTTTTCGAGTCTTCTTAAGTTATTAATTTGATTTAAATAATTCTCTAAAAAAATTGAAACATTGTGTGGTATATCAAAAATCAAAAGAGTATACAGTATACATAACAAATGATACTTAGTTTGTTTTAAAAAAAAAAACAAATTTTAATAAAAATAAATCACGAAATTTATTTAACAAGACATGGGAAGTCCTAAATGATTATGATGGCGCATAGTACGGCCCACTTTCTTGTAAAATATTGTCGGGGTAATAATGCCCGCTTTCAAACCTTTTGTTTTTGTGTGTATTTTAAATTGATGTACTTTTTATTTATATGCAGCGTCAACTGTTTGTGTGTGTTGTAGTTGTATGAGATGCAAATAAATGAGTTATCTATCTATCTATCTATCAAACAAATTATTAATCATCAAAATCTATTAACCGTACTTGAGTTATATATAAATGTTATTACTGATCCGACTTTTATTTGTGTTATTAATATTTATATTGGTTTTGCTCTCATTGTCTACAATTATCTACATTATCATAAAATGGCGAATACCTAACACACCTGCGATTTGCCGATGATGTAGTTCTTATGGCTGAGACCTTGGAAGACCTGAACATTATGCTCAAAGATCTCGGTAATGCTTCTCAAAGAGTGGGTCTTAGGATGAACATGGACAAGACGAAAATCATGTTAAATGCCCATGTTGCACCCGCTCCAGTTAACGTTGGGAACATTGCACTCGAAGTTGTTGACCACTATGTTTACCTGGGACAGATAGTCCAGTTAGGTAAGTCCAACTTCGAGAAAGAGATCTCTCGTCGAATCCAGCTCGGATGGGCAGCGTTCGGGAAGCTCTGGCATATATTCGCGTCCGAAATACCTAAGTGTCTCAAGACGAAAGTCTTTGACCAGTGTGTGTTGCCAATAATGACCTATGGGAGTGAGACGTGGTCGTTTACTATGGGTCTCATAAGAAGGCTCAAGATCACCCAGCGAGCAATGGAGAGAGCGATGCTTGGTATTTCCCTACTCGATCGAATCAGAAATGATGAGATCCGCAGGAGAACTCAAACAACCGACATCGCTCGAAGGATTGCATCGTTAAAGTGGCAGTGGGCGGGACACATAGCGCGGAGAACCGATGGCCGTTGGGGCGGAAAGGTTCTCGAATGGCGACCGCGTATCGGACGACGTTCCGTGGGCAAGCCCCCTACAAGGTGAACCGACTATCTGGTCAAGGTCGTGGGAAGCCGCTGGATGCGGACAGCTCAGGACCGATCGTTGTGGAGATCCTTGGGCTAGGCCTATGCCCAGCAGTGGGCGTCTTTCGGCTGATATGATGATGATGATCTACATTATCAATCTAGTGAAGCAACAAAAGTAAACTAAGCCGAGACTCGCATGAAAAATTTATTTCTTTCACCAATTCGTTGTTAAAATTTATCAAATGTAGCGTATGTGATAAAATTGTTTTCGAAAGTTGTATATTTAATTTTAAATGTTCCAAGTGTTTTCTGATTGCGTGTTAAATGGTTTCTTGTAACTCTTGTAAGCTAAGCTTTCACTCTACTGCCATAACTCTGTATTTTAGTAATATTGTATACGTTTTGATTGAGTAACTTCAAAATGCGTTGATGGGTAATGTGCAGTCGTTTTGATAAATGGTAATAAGGCCCATAACCAGCTCTGACTCAATTTAGAAGTAATGTTTTTTTATATAAACAATTAACTTGCTATTGACTACATACTTAACTCTACGGTTAAGAAGAAGCCTAAGGTGGAGCGAGCTTACCCAGAGGCAATGGTTCTCCCACACACTAGCGGAACACAGAACAACTGTTTGTCGCTTGACGATGGCTATAATTTGTATTAACTACTTTTTTTTAAAGAAAAGAGACGTTTTTCCGGTAGTGTACAAGCACCCCATACCTAAGTAATACCATAGGGTTGCCGTTTCTTTTAGATAGAAGCGTGGCCGGGCTGTGTCGCATACGCTGTAGCCCGGCCACAAAAAATGTGCTATAACTGGTAAAATACTGCGGTAATCTTTTTTTCCTCTTGAGTACCAGAAAGTACGCACCCGTACAGCTTACGGACACAACCACCGCCTTTTTTGGCGCCGTGGCCGGGTGGGATCGTAACACACGTATTAGGTTATATTTTTGCATTGGACTTTGTACTCGTATCTACTTCTTTTAATAAATCGCTTGCTTTAATAGCTACTGAATCTGTGTTAAAACATGATTAAAACTATGTACAGACAACAGCACGTCAACCTACAACAAAACGTCAAATTTTCTCTACTTGATGGACTTAAAGTTGAAAATCAAT
Source organism: Anania crocealis (assembly GCA_949315895.1). Lineage (NCBI taxonomy): Eukaryota > Metazoa > Arthropoda > Insecta > Lepidoptera > Crambidae > Anania > Anania crocealis. Next base: position 8,449,763 of record OX438875.1, read on the forward strand.
TCAATGACTTTTAACTTTTGGGTATGTTGATCTGCCGTTGGCTGTACCTATGTGATGTTCACTCAAAGCGGCCAAGTGGTAGTAAAACGTTATAAATTAATTTTGCAAACAAAATGTGTGGTTTGTTTTTTATATGAGTGTTTGTGTTTGTTATTTGAAGTTTTATTAATAGAGTTGTGATTGTATATAAAGTCAGAATTTATATAATAAAAGCGGAATGTTAATATGTTTGGTGTTTTATTTTGTTGTACAATTCTGACCCATACAAATAAAAATATTTATTTCAGACATAATAAGTCAATTACGTAAATCTACCTACTTATACGAATATCGCTGACTCCTAAACCTCTAAGGAGGACACAACCGAATATTGCAAGATGACGAAATCGCTGATGCAACTCTCGTGCAAATTCAACGTGACCACGCCATCGCGCCACCAACCCCGAGATCATCATCATCGCCGCCACTTCGTATCCAACCTCGATCGGGTCAATTTGTAACTAGTTGTAATTTAATTATTAATAAATTAGTTTAAAAAATTAATTTCGGTTTTTTTCGAACCTCCTGCTGTCGCTTCTATATTTGGCGCAGTCGGTAGGATTCTCGCGGTCGGTTTCGCGCTTCATCACGAAGATTTCCGTCATAACGAGCCGCCCGTGTGGCTATCAAGTCGCGTTCGAGAATCCAGAACCAGAAGCCAGCCAGCTAGAGGGTATCCAGACATCGATACACAAGAAAAGCCGAAATATGTTCATGTAAGTGCACTTGAATCATTCTCGTGTTTCCTATCCTATCCTATCTTTAGTCCCTAATTTTAGTCACAATTTTTCATCCAAGAAATTCTGGATCCCGTGGGTCTGCATCTAGCAGGCAACGCAGGGAACATTTGCTAGACTTAAATAGGTTATTTAGTTTATCAGAAGAAATGGAAATTGATCCCGATAGTATTTACAAGGCCTTACGCCTTGTTCCCGATTTTGACGGGAACCCCAACGTCTTAACTAGATTTATTAATATTTGTGATAGGTTATGTTCAGACTATTTGCGAGATGATCCCAATAGTCAACTTAATAATTTGTGTCTCCTAAACGGCATCCTGAACAAAATCACGGGACCCGCCGCTACCATTATTAACTCAAATGGCATCCCAGATAACTGGTTAGGGATTAGAAATGTCTTAGTACATAACTTCGCTGATCAACGGGACGAGACAGCACTCTATAACGACCTCTCCCTAGCTATGCAAGGCAATAGTAGCCCACAAGAATTTTATGACCATTGTCAAACTCTTTTTAGCACGATAATGACCTATGTTACATTACATGAGACACTAGGAACCACTATAGACGCTAAGAGGGTTCTGTATAAAAAGTTGACCATGCAAGCCTTTGTACGAGGTTTAAAGGAACCGCTTGGATCTCGTATAAGGTCTATGAGGCCAGACAGTATAGAAAAAGCTTTAGAGTATGTGCAAGAAGAATTAAATATTCAATATCTTCAGCAACGTAACGAAAGTATGCCTAGACACCAACTAGCCCATCGCACACCAGTTGCCTTACCTATAGCCTCCTCAATGCCTAAATTTAATAACTTTAATAGTATATCTAATTTTAATAATCAGGCAGCGCCGAGATATAATCCGCCGCCGCCTCCGCTCCGCTTATCAGTGCAACCGCAACCTTTTAAATTTAACTCACCTAGTATCGCACAGTCTCAACAGCCGCGTATGACCCGCACACAGCAAATGTTTAGTGCACCACCACCGCAATATAATGCCCAAAGTAACATGTTCAGGTTACCACCTAGGCGTCAGCCTCAGTACCAGCCGCCTCCTAAACCTATGAGCGGAGTACAGCAATTCACACCCAGACCTTTGCCACCAACTTCATTTGGACACGATTGGCAAAGATTCGGCAATCCCCCACCAAATAATTACTTCAAATCACGCGAAGTCAATTTAAATGAATGCGCATACGATGATCCATACTACTCAGATTACTACTACGACACAGAATATTATAATGACTTAACTGATTGCAATAATTACGACGCATCTTATGACTATGACTATGCCAATAGAGTTCAGTATTACGAGCCCACTGGTCACAATAACGTAGAGTCAAGTAACGAGCCACAAGCATCTAGTTCCACAGAACAGGATTTTCAGATAGCCCGCCCGTCAAACAAGTTAAAATAGAGTTGAATATACAAACGCAACGGCAACTTCCTTACATTCAAATTTTAAACCCGCCGCTTAAGTTATTAATAGACACCGGCGCAAATCAGTCGTTTATTAGTCCCGAATCTGTTGAGAAATATTTCTGTAACTTTCCTTTAGATTACGACCCTTTCGAAGTGACTAACGTTCACGCAACCAGCCGTAATGACCACTCTATAACACTACCGTGCTTTCCCGAACTAAAATCCCAAGATAAGATAAAATTATTTGTGTACCGTTTCCATAATTATTTCGACGGTCTTATAGGCCTAGATCTACTCACTAAATGGGAAGCGAAGATTGATCTTAAAGATCAGACCCTCTCAACCCAGTTTGCTGTCAATCCTATTAAGATGTACAACTCGCTGAACGTCAACCTCTATGAAGACATTATCCCGGCAAACTCTTCAAAAATAGTTCGAATCCCAATTAACGCCCCGGATGGTGACGTCCTCGTCGAAGAGCAAATTATCTGTAATTGCCACATTTCCGATTGCATTACATCCGTTAAAAATAGCCGCGGAATCTTAGAAGTCTATAATCCTACAAATAACGATATAATATTCTCATTAGACCACCCAGCGCAGGCACAAGTTTTTAATATCGAGTGCATGCGAACTGAGTCCGTGCCTACGTCACGCGCACGCGCCGTCATTTCGCGCCTTAGGACAGATCATATGAACGCCGAGGAAAGAGCTAATATAGAGACTTTATGCTCGCGTTATGCCGACGTATTTTATTTGGAAGGCGAACCACTAACATTTACAAACCAAATTAAACACTGTATTAAAACGACAGATGATGTTCCGATTTATACTAAAAGTTATCGCTATCCTTATGTACATCGACAGGAAGTCCGTGATCAGATAAATAAAATGTTAGACTAGGGAATAATTAGACCTTCTACGTCAGCCTGGAGCTCACCCATATGGGTTGTGCCCAAGAAGGTTGATGCTTCTGGTAAAAAGAAGTGGCGTATAGTTGTGGACTTTCGTAAACTGAATGACAAGACAATAGACGATAAATATCCAATCCCCAATATAACTGACGTCCTTGACAAGCTTGGCAAATGCATGTACTTCACCACACTCGATTTAGCATCTGGATTTTACCAAGTGGAAATGAATGAGAGCGTTATACCCAAAACAGCCTTCAATGTGGAGCATGGGCATTACGAATTCTTGCGTATGCCTATGGGTCTTAAGAACTCACCTTCTACGTTCCAAAGAGTGATGGATAACGTCCTCAAAGGCCTACAGAACGAAATTTGCCTGGTATATTTAGACGATATAGTCGTGTTTGGTTCTTCGCTCCAGGAGTCCATAATTAACCTTGAAAAGGTTCTCCAGCGGTTACGCGAATCCAACTTTAAGATTCAGATGGATAAGTCCGAATTCTTAAAGTTAGAAACAAGTTACCTTGGTCATATCATCACCAGAGACGGCATCAAACCGAACCCAGATAAGATTTCTGCAATAGAGCAATATCCCATTCCAGAAACTCCCAAACAGATCAAACAATTTTTAGGTCTTATTGGATACTATCGTAAATTCATTCCCGATTTTGCTCATATCACAAAACCTCTCACTCAATGTTTAAAAAAAGGTAAAATGATAACGTTAGACTCAAACTACGTACAAGCATTTGAAAAGTGTAAAAAACTCTTGACAAACGACCCTATACTACAATACCCCGACTTTACTCGTGAATTTATCTTGACCACAGACGCATCAAATTTAGCTATTGGGGCCATCCTATCCCAAGGCCCAGTAGGTTCAGATAAACCCATCTCATTCGCATCCCGTACTCTCAACGATAGTGAGATAAATTATAGTACCATTGAGAAAGAGTTGTTAGCCATAGTTTGGGCCACAAAGTATTTCCGACCGTATCTGTTTGGACGTAAGTTTAAAATACTTACCGATCACCGCCAACTTCAGTGGATAATGAATCTCAAAGAACCTAACTCGAGATTAACTAGATGGAGGTTAAAGTTAAGTGAATATGACTTTACTGTTATTTACAAGAAAGGCAAAAGTAACACAAATGCCGACGCCCTGTCTAGAATCGAGATCAATAATGAAGAGATAAGTAGTATAACCGCGAATCCCTCAGAGAAGCCAGCATCTCTATCTAACTCCGACACTCTAACCGCTCACACTAGCCATGAACACCCAATCCTCGAAGTCCCCATTACCGATGAACCTATAAATAGATTCCATCGACAATTGCACATCACTATTGTAGGTGACGTCAAACGACGGCCCGTAATAACAAAGCCATTTGACACCCATACTCGTATTTCGTTGCAAATTAGTGAATCGAATTTAGAATCCGACATTATAAACGCAATTAAAGAATATGTGAATCCCAAAGTTAAAACTGCACTTTTAATAAACCCACCTCTCGCCATGTACTCTGTGATCCCAATCATTCAAGATAAATTTAAGAGCTCATCTATAAATCTCATACTCTCTAAATCTGAAATAGAAAATGTTAAAGAGTATCTCAGGCAACAAGAGATCATTCGTGATTACCACGATGGTAAAACCAACCACAGAGGTATTAATGAGTGTTATCTGGCACTATCTAAACGATACTTTTGGCCTAAAATGAAGGAACAGATATCTAAATTTATAGGTGAATGTTCCATATGTGGACAAGCGAAATACGATAGACATCCAATTCGACAGAGATTTAACGTAGTACCGCCAGCAACAAAACCGTTTGAAACCGTTCACCTCGATTTATTCACAGTTCAGAATGAGAAATACTTAACATTTATAGACGTCTTCTCTAAATACGGACAAGCATATCACCTGAAAGATGGTACAGCAGTCAGTATCCTCCAATCCTTATTACAGTTTAGTTCTCATCATGGCCTTCCGTTTACAATAGTTACCGATAACGGAACTGAATTCACTAATCAATTGTTCGCCGAATTTGTTCGATTACATAAGATAAATCATCACCGAGTTCTAGCCCACTCACCAAATGATAACGGAAACATAGAGCGTTTTCATTCGACTTTGCTCGAACATCTCCGCATATTAAAACTACAGAAAAAAGACGAACCCATAATAAACCTTATGCCATATGCTCTCATAGATTACAATAGTTCAATACATAGTTTTAATAAGTGTAAGCCCTTCGATTTAATCACAGGACACTTTGACCCTAGAGATCCTATTGATATAGACCCAGTTCCTCACTTATTACAGCAGTACCTTGTCAATCATAAAGAACAGATGAAAACCGTGTATGATTTAATCAATGACACATCCTTAGCAGATAGAACAGCCCTTATAGAGAGTAGGAATAAATCCCGCGAACCAGAAATAGAATATATTCCGGAGCAACAAATTTTTATAAAAAACCCTAAGGCCAGTAGACAGAAAGTAGCCCCAAGATTTACCCAGGACAAAGTTTTAGCCGACTTACCTATCCACATTTATACCTCCAAAAAACGGGGACCAGTAGCTAAGTCTAGACTGAAACGAATTCCTAAACATGCTAAATTGCTGCAGAATTCTGCCGATACTGATCCTGACGACAACAGCCCAGGAGATAAGACTTGAAACATTGGATGACGGACCAGGACTTTTACCGTTCAAACTGGGACCAACTAGACTCATAACACACTACCACACCTTTTTACAACGCATTCAGTTAAATGATGTCGAAGATAAAATCTTACAACTTCAGAATCAAATTCAAGCTTACGAGACTAGACTTCCTAACGAAACTTATGCTTTATATGAACTCCAGATTAATTATTTAAATTCTAAATTGAATATAGTATTAGAACAGTTACATAGCTTAGAGCCCAGCCGAACTAAACGAGGCCTTATAGACGGATTAGGATCTGTTATAAAAAGTATATCGGGTAACTTAGATCATTCAGATGCGATTAAATATGATAATGCCATTAAAACACTTCACAATAATGAGAATAAGATTTCATTTGAGTTAAATAATCAGATAAGCTACAGTAAAGATTGGATGACGAAAAACTTTGGTATTCTCTCTAAATTAGTCAAAAATCAGCGTATTATTAACGGAACTTTAATTTTTATAATGAATAAAGAAAGTCAGCATTCTGAGACTTTAACTAAATTTGCAAAGTTTGCTCAGCTACTAGTTATAATTACTGAAAATATAGATGACTTATTAAGTGAGTTAATTACAGTAGAAAATACTTTAGCATTTATTCGTGCATCGAGCACACACCATTCAATGCTAAAGATTAACATCTTAAGTAACATGTTAATTAGATTAAAAAATATATACGGTAGAGATAGCATCTTAGATTTAGAATTACGGGAATTTTATGATCTTATAAAGCCCGCTTATTACTTTATAGATAAAGAAATAGTTTTAATATTCAAATTCCCGATTGTGACTAAAATATCCTATGACCTATATAAACTATCAATAGCACCTAATAAATATCATCAAGCCCTCATACCTACTTATCCTTTCATTGCTACCAACGAGAATGCATTCGTGTACATAGAGGCAGAATGTCCGAAGTTATCTCACGGCTATCTCTGTGAAGAAAACATCAACCATCAGATCCGTACCGTACCTGACTGTATCCAGCATCTCATCTCACAACAATCTCTGGAGAAGACCTGCAAATTTACAAACATCACTCTGAGTAAAGAAGCAATGGAAAAGCTAGACGACCAACACTATGTTATCTCGCTGCCACATCCCACGAAGATTCATCTTATCTGCGGCCGAGAAGACTACACTCAGCTTCAAGGAAGTTACTTTGTCACTATCCCACTCACCTGCCAACTACGCACACCCGAATTCACTATAATCAACGATAGTGACGAGATAAAAGGTCAACCTCTTAAGATAATGAAGATACCGAATATTGAAATGCAAGCCACAGATTCATCCCGCATTGATTTGCACTCAATCAACCTGCAGAGCCTTCACAGCATCCAAGATAAAATAGCGCTCCAAACGCCTGTACAAATCGACACACCGCCTGCCGAGATATTATACCACACTACCATACCATTCTATTGCGTACTATTAAGTGCAACTGTACTCATCTTCGTAGTCTTGCTACGACGCTACGAGATACTTACCTGCAAACGTACCAGTAATCAAGAAAATATGAAGTCCGAAACTCACGAATACGAGAGCCCGGATAAATCTGTAATAGAAAGAGAAAGAAAACCGGGAAGCAGTCATATTACCATACCAGCAACATTTCCTCTCAAAGTTCTCAAATAGTTGCTGATCTGTGGGCGGAGGAATTACGTAAATCTACCTACTTATACGAATATCGCTGACTCCTAAACCTCTAAGGAGGACACAACCGAATATTGCAAGATGACGAAATCGCTGATGCAACTCTCGTGCAAATTCAACGTGACCACGCCATCGCGCCACCAACCCCGAGATCATCATCATCGCCGCCACTTCGTATCCAACCTCGATCGGGTCAATTTGTAACTAGTTGTAATTTAATTATTAATAAATTAGTTTAAAAAATTAATTTCGGTTTTTTTCGAACCTCCTGCTGTCGCTTCTATATTTAGTCCATACAACGCGTTACCTTAAAAAACAACAACAATTTTGTTAGTATTAGTTACTCGTAATACGCCCCGTTGGTATAGTGGTTTAAATACCGGGCCAAGAACACGGGGTCCCAGGTTCGAATCCCGGGTCGGGCAACAAAAAGTTTCGAATTTTCGAACGTTGCTCGGGTTTGTGATCACCAACCCGCATGTGGCAAGCGTGGTGATTATGCCAGTTCTAATCATTGCAGTGGTAACTTGAATTCAATGATGGAGGCCTTTTCCCTGCAGTGGGATGATTATAGGCTGTTACTTTAGTTAATAATAGTAGTTGGGTTAAAATAATTATTAGTGCTCATTGGATCGAACATGCATGGACATTCAGTACGAGAATGGAACTACCATCCTTTCTGATATGGTAACTTGAATTCAATGATGGAGACCTTTGCTCTACACTGGAATGATTAAAGGCAATTTTTTTTCTTTTATGTGCAAAAATTCATTTTTTTTTTATATTTTGAAAGCTTAAATAATTACATTATCTATAGTAAAATTAATTACCATTTCTTTAGCAATTGTTCTTTCTGTATGGATTATATAATCAAGGAAAATAGTACGGAGTTAGATTTTTGCTGTTCAAGTGATCTGTTATGATTTTGTTCCGAATCATCAATCTGTTGTTCAGCCATTTTGGTTTCGCGTTCACTTTCAGAAGTTTCGCCGGTATTTCCTGGAAACAAAAGAAAATTATGGTAAGAGTAAGGTATTCCAAGATTTCTACCATGTATTTATTTATTTATTTATTGCATAATAAACCCTGTATAGGGTGTAGCAAATTATACTTATACAAATTCAAATACAAAATAAAAACTAAAATTTTATTATACAAACTTAAAAAATAAAGATTACTTAGAATTTAATATGAGTGTGTACTGTGGGTAAATATGAGTAAGTATGCTGTGTGCGTACAAATAAAGTTTAGACATACATTTTAGTAAGTATTAGGGGTTAAAGTATGAAATTGCCGATTATTTTCCCACTTTTTATTTTGTTTATAGCTCTTAAGTATAGTCATATTATTGCGTAATTCTTTTTGTATTGTATCAAAAACTAAATAAAGTAACTTTTGACTAAAAAAAAATGCAATACTAGCCTATTACTTCAAAGGAAGTCGTTGAAAAGACCCCTTACAATGTGTCAGCTGACCTTCTTGCTTCAATTAAGTATATTTGTATGATATACTTTGATTTTCAGAAATTTAAATACTATAATGCGTGGCTTTATAACCATCTAACTTTCACCTTTAATTGCATCGAAAACGGTTCAGGCGTTTTTAAAAAAACAAAAAAATTGATAGTATGGAAAAATGACTTTTCTCGATTTCGTCCATACAAAACGGCAATTTCATACTTTAACCCCTAATATCTTTTTCGCAACATATTTTTCAATTTCAATCTATACACTAAGACCTTTCAAGTTATAAAGGGAAAATCAACAACTTATGAATAGTATCGTAATGAATGAATGAGATGCGCATCGCGTTAAACAAGTGTTGCTGGAGGCCATATCAAAAATTTTTGTTTTTAGGCGGACTTTTTCTAGGCACTGTATCTTGATATTTTTGTACTGGGCCAAGAAGAATAACAAAAGAAAAAATACGTCATTTGCTTTTTAAATAAATAAATAAAATATATTTATTTCGGACATCTAGATCCATAATTGTTAGTTAAGTTATTGTCCCTTATATAGTATAAGCCCAGTTTACGCTTGCCGCACTTTTGGCGCAAATTGTCGTCGCACCCCATCCACCGGACCGTTGCAATCCCAAATATATCCCATTTCAAAGCGCTCGCCTATTAACCCTTTAGGGTTGGGTGACCTATTTTTCGGTATGTTTAAAAATAATTGTCCCACACGTTCCTGGACGGTTATTGGGCCTAATTTGCTCGACTGTGCATAATTTGAGGGTTGGAAGGGTGACATTTTAAAAAGGTAATGAGGGATGCAAAATAAAAAATACGAGGTGTAAACAATGTATGAGACTGGGAACAATTAATTCAGCTGGCACCGGTAGGCAATCTATATGTTTTGTTGTAAAGTTAAATAAATACTCAGACGAGAATTATTGAAACTGTTTTATATCTTCTTCTGTGTAATATTAGGGGTTAAAGTATGAAATTGCCGTTTTGTATGGACGAAATCGAGAAAAGTCATTTTTCCATACTAACAATTTTTTAGTTTTTTAAAAACACCTGAACCGTTTTCGATGCAATTAAAGGTGAAAGTTAGATGGTTATAAAGCTACGCATTATAGTATTTAAATTTCTGAAAATCAAAGTATATACTACAAATATACTTAATTGAAGCACGAAGGTCAGCTGACACATTGTAAGGGGTCTTTTCAACGACTTCCTTTGAAGTAATAGGCACTAGTATTGCATTTTTTTTTAGTCAAAAGTTACTTTATTTAGTTTTTGATACAATACAAAAAGAATTACGCAATAATATGACTATACTTAAGAGCTATAAACAAAATAAAAAGTGGGAAAATAATCGGCAATTTCATACTTTAACCCCTATTACTCGTATAAAAGAAAGTCAAGTTAGTTACACCACTTATAAATCGAGGCGTCTGGAGCGATTTTTATCCGTCGGTAATAGGTTAATAAGTATTTTAAACTTTTTTTCTTTCTAGTCCCAAACTAAGCTACTACTAAGTTGCTTGTCGTATAGGTTACTAGACAACCGATAAACTTACTTAATTTTTTTTTTGTAATTATACTTATAATACACAGAAAACACCTAGACCAGTACAAACAGACATGTTCATGGACACAAATATTTGTACTGTGCGGGAATCGAAACCGGGACCTCGGAGCAGGCGACATCTTTAAAACCGGTGTGTACGCCACTTCGTCACGGAGGACATCGAACAGGTAGTATCTCTATCTGCAACACTGTTAGGTGAATTCGAAGGTTCGTATTACGAGTAACACCGACTGGTGATAAAACTCCTAGCGTTCCTGGGCAACGTTTCTTCCACTGGTTTCCACAGTCTGAGGTGACAGCTAAATGAACATAAACTTAAATCACAATCAAAGTATTTTTATGAAAAAGGGCTATTACACTATTAATAATTATTTAAATGATAGGAACATATGGCATCAAATTGTCGTAGCTCGTACTAGCTTAAACCTTCTGTAAACATTTTTTTAAAAAGAGGCTGACAATAGTCAGTTCAGACGACCATTTGGATCAGCGGTAGTTAACGCTGCTTCTGAGCCATGGGTCGCGGGTTCGATCCCCGCACAGTACAAATATTTGTGTGCATGAACATATCTGTTTGTACTGATCTGGATGTTTTCTATGTATTCTATGTATTTTAAGTATGTATTTACAAAAAAAAAAGTATATAAGTAAGTTTATCGGTTGTCTGTACCCCATACGACAGGGTACTTAATAGTACCTTAATTTGGGACTAGATGGCTCATTGTGGCCCAGTGTGGCATGTCTGAAATATTTATTTATTAATAGTGATCGAGTTCCATGCGCTGCTGCTTCTCGGCACTAGCCCAGACTTGCACAGAAGCAGTGGTAGGTTTTAATATTGGGACGTGTAAAAGCGCCTACTGGGGCCTATTTCTAAAAATAAAACTAATTTTACTGATGATTTTACTCGAGTGGTGGTAGCCTGTCTTGCGACCACCATTCTGCCGGAGTCCGACGCCAAACAGCACTCGCTGTGTTCCGACATAGTGCGGGATTCCCAGAGCGCTTCTAGGTAAGCTCGCTCTATCGTAGGCTTCCTCTCAACTCTAGGTGTGAAGCCATGAGCAAGCCCATTATCACGAAAAGTCTTGAATATAATTAGAGGTATTATAACCGGTCATTGTGCTCTAAATAAGCATCTTCAATATAAGTATAGCAGATAATCTCTGTGCAAGGGATGTCTGATTGGAGAGGAAACACCAGAGCATGTGATAGCGCAGTGCTACAGCGTAAGTACACAACGAACAGAATTTCTTAAGGAACCTCATTCCATACAAGAGGCACTCAGAGATTTACGAGGCCTAGTAGACTGACCTGAAATGGTTTGAATAAACAAAAGTTTAATCACACACAAAAGCCCAATTAAGGGGCTAAGTGCGGAAAACACTAGTCCAAATAAATAACTAAGCCCATTATCATTAAAAAATATAAAAGAACTGACCTCAACATCAGACCTCCTGAGTCCGTCAGCTTGGATCCTGTCAGGACGAGGGTTCTTCGGCTGGGGAAGACTGTAATCCTCGTCGTCATCGTCATCTCTGGACCCTGAGCCTGACTGTTTTTGGACTACAATGCACCTGGGAAAGCAAAGTTAGGTTTCAATAAAATCTTCATCTATATAAATAGAAATAAATCACTGAAATGAACATTTCTCATAACTTTCGATCGACTAACCAAACAAACCAAAATTAAATATATACTTTATATGATATTTTAGCAACTTAATTGCACTTATAATATCAGTATATAAACTTGAACAATTTTGTCTCAGGCGGGACTCGAACCCGCATCTCCTCGCATGCCGGGCGGGTGCCATACCATTAGGCCACCGAGACATTGCGACACGGCGCGAATTTTTCAAGCATATTCTTACGCTGTAAGCCAGCGTTGTTTCATCAAATGTAAGGAGTTTGCACCCTTAACACCCGAAAGAAACATCTTTGCAGATGTTTGACAGTCAGTTAAGATGAAACAGCTATTTATATACTATTATTTGATATTTTAGCAACTTAATTGCACTTATAATATCAGTAACGACGCTGGCTTACAGCGTAAGAATATGCTTGAAAAATTCGCGCCGTGTCGCAGTGTCTCGGTGGCCTAATAGTATGGCGCCCGCCCGGAATGCGAGGAGATGCGGGTTCGAGTCCCGCCTGAGACAAAAAAAAAATTTTTTTTAAGTTTATATACATACCAAAATTAATATTTTATTTAAAAAAAATTTGGTATAAAATTGAAAATAACACTGCCAAGATGTTACCTAAGTATACATAATGGTTACATAACGTAGGATTAGTTACAGGTGCTACACATGCACCGTGTATATATTTGGTATTCCTTGAATAAATATTTTAACTCGTGCAATGAGGTATAGGTACCTACGTCTCAGTTTTATTTCTGCAAATAGGCCCCTGGAGGTGCTTTTACACGTCCCAATATTTAAACCTACCACTGCTTCGGGACAAGTCTGAGCTAGTGCCGAGAAGCAGCGCAAGAAACTCGGTCACTATTGTCAGCCTCTTTTTAAATAAATATATTTACATAAGATATATGCCAGTGCGAGCTGGGGCAATTTAAAGCCACACGTTCCTATCATTTATATAATCATTAATAGTATAATAAGCCCTTTTTCATTAAAATTACTTTGATATATGATTTGAGTTTATGTTGTGGGAGTTCAGCAATTGACAGTGGTAATTTATTGAAAATACGAATACAATTTCCCATGAACAAATTACCCACTTTTCGCACTCTGTCACGAATGTTACAATCGGTCATTAATTTTCATCATCATCATCATCAGCCTATCGCAGTGCACTGCTGGACACCACTTAGGTTGATCCTCGGCTTCTCGCATCCAGCTCTTGCTATCTTGCGCACATCATCACTCCACCTGGCCTGAGAGCGTCCTACACTACGATTGCCGAGACGCGGTCTCCACTCAACAACTCGTTTACCCCAGCGGTTGTCGGTTCTGCGGCTAATATGGCCAGCCCACTGCCACTTCAGCTTGCTAATCCGGTGAGCTGTATTAGTTAGTTTTTAATTGATCTTACCTCTTCTGTCTAGATGCTGCTTGCAGTGTTCCTAAAAAGGAATAAAAGATTTTCACATCTATAAAATCAATAAGAACTAGAAACACGCATGAAAAAAATTTCTATAGATTGATTGACATCTACCATTCCCATTCGCACAGAAGCAAGAAAAAAAAACCGGCCAAGTGCGAGTCGGACTCGCACTTGGCCGGTTTTTAGGTACGACAGTGGGAACATAAATTGAGTTAATGGAATGCCCACCTGTTACCACTTATTGATATCGAGCAAAAATAGGAAAAAAATTATATTAATAAAGCTTTTTTTGTATCGGAGCCCTTCTTAAATATTTATTTAATTTTAATTTTATTATTTATTATTAAAGTAAAAATACAACAGTGATTTGTGAATATTTCAAGTGCCTACCTGTTACCATTATTGATATCGAACAGAAAAGGGCTAAAAAATCACGTTCGTTGTATGGGAGCCCTTAAATATTTATTTTATTTTGTTTTTAGTAGGTATTTGTTGTTATTGCGGCAACAGAAATACATAATTTGTAAAAATTTCAACTGTCTAGCTATCGCGGCTCTTGAGATACAGCCTGGTGACAGGCAGACGTACAGACGGACAGACAGCGAAGTCTTAGTAATAGGGTCCCGTTTTTACCCTTTGGGTACGGAACCCTAAAAACAAAATTAAGAAAACTTTTATAAAATTACTTCACAATATTGGTATTTTTTTAATTATTAATAAATTAATTTTTACATTAAAAAAAATTAAGAAACTCAATCTTAAATTACATATTACATATAATAATTGAATACATACTTAGGTAATTTAAGATTGAGTTCCTTAAATTATTTTTTACTTTTAAAGGGAACTTAGGTTTTTGTGTCGGCGGTTATTTTTAATTTTTTAAATTATTTTTAATACTATTCTCCAAGAAAGTAATTTATTTTTCGAGGATTTGTATGTTAAAATTACACTAAGAATTTGTTTGCTTAAATAATCATAATATATAAAAACACTGATAAACGTTAACGAGTTAAATCCGTAAAATTATCTTTAATTTCATGTATTTACTTATGTACATATTATTATTTCTTACCAACATTAAATCCAATAACAATAACTATTGCAATGAACAGACAAGTGCTTTGAACAAACATTTTTGATGAATGAATCTCATACGGACAAAGCCTTAGTTTTTAAAGATAACATTTCTCTAATTGTGCAACCTGACTCTCTTTGTTTTGATTTAAATAAATTTTACAATGAAGAAAGAAAGCTGAAGTCGTTATTTTTGGCTAAGTCGTTATAAATATTGCACCGCTTTCTCGCTCAATGGGTGTATTGCCTTTTACGGGCTGCATCATTAATTGAGATATTCAAACAGCCTTCCAAAAGGGTAGCAATCATGTCAAAATCACACTCAGAAGTCGACATTAATTCTGACGACCTCTGTGGCGTAGGGGCGTACACAATGTTTATTTTTTAATTTTTATTAATAATGGTCTTGCCCTTGATAACATACTTAACTATTCGGTTAAGAAGAAACCTAAGATGGAGCGAGCTTACCCAGAGGCACTGGTTCTCCCACACGCCAGCGGAACACAGAGGCACTGTTTGTCGCTGGACTCCGGCAGGAGGGTGGTAGTCTCGTTTTCTATGTATTATAAGGATGTATTTAAAAAAAAAGTATATAAGTAAGATTATCGGTTGTCTAGTACCCCATACGACAGGGTACTTAATAGTACCTTAATTTGGGACTAGATGGCTCTGTGTGGCCCAGTGAGGCATGTCTTAAATATTTATTTATTTATTTATTTAAGAAAAACGTAATAGTTTTCATCACAGAAATCCCCATTTAAGAGAAAGAAATTATAAACCTTACATACTTCATATAATATTTTAGCAATTTACTTATTTAAACTTGAAAAATATAATGACTCCATGCGGCGAGGCGGGTTCGAGTCCCGCCTGAGACATAATTTTTCATGTTTGAATACTGTAATGATAAACCTTTTTTTACGCCAATTAAATATGTTGCTTTGCAGACAGACAGTATGATAAAAATTTTGTAAGTAGCATTTATAATATCTTATCTTACCCGTATCATTAGTACTGAGCTTCTATGTGGGTCTAATTATGATATTTAAACGAGTTGAAGCTTTAAAAACCGGTCAAGTGCGAGACGGACTTGTCCACAAAGGGATCCGTACAAATTGATAAGTACAGTCAGCTGCACAAGTATGTACATATGTACATATTCTGACTAATGTTGACTCTTAATACAATGATATGGTATTAAGAGCCAACATTATATGTATATACGTTGGTTCATTCCAATTTATTTATTTCATTCATTCATTTCATTTCATTTTTTAAAAGTGTTTATATACTTTTGGACATACATACAGGATGAAACTTTTACCACTTTTCAAATTTTAATAATAATAAATAAAAAGACGTGTGGTACTCGGAGCGGTAAAGCTTTTGCACAGCATTTATTATCAACTTATGCAATTATAAAACTAAAAAGCTTAGAATAAGCGTTATTATTCTAAGCTAAAAAGTATCACCGCTGTGCCGGTCGGAGTGGGGGGTGTTAGGTTATTTTCGTTACGGAATTTCTGGATTCGGTCTCCACGCTCAAGGCCCGCGATAGAAGCTATGCAATAGCTTAATTTTATAGTTTTATGTATTTTCTAATTTTGACTTTTGTAATTAATTTTTTCTGTTATTTTGGCAGATATGGTTACCATAGGCAACCATACTGTCAAAATCCTTATTTTCTTCTAAATTCTTTTAAATTTCGGAAATTCAAAATTGTTCGATCGTGCCTCGCCCCGAATGTTAGGTTAGGTTATTTTCGTTACGGAATTTCTGGATTCGGTCTCCACGCTCAATGCCCGCGATAGAAGCTATGCAATAGCTTAATAATAAATAATAAAACGTTTATTTATGAATACAACAATCTACAATACAAATCACGCATTTTTTCTTTTGGTATGGCCCAGTACAAAAATGTCAAGATAAAGCACTTAGAAAATATCCGCCAAAAATCTAAAATTTTTGATACGGCCGCCGCAACACTTTTTTTACGCTATGCGCATCTGATTAATTCATTACGATACTATTCATAAGTTTTTGATATTCCCTTCATACCTTAACAGGCTTTGGACTGCAAAAATTTAAAACTATGTTTTGAAAAATATTTTCGGATGAAAACTTGGTTTTTTATTTTTTACTTCGTAAATAAACTCTATATGGCTATAAAAATTTGGAAGATGATGAAAAAGTCATCATATATTTATAGATACTTTAGGAATTGTCTCGCAGTTTATTCCAAGTTTTTTTTAATTATTTTATAATAAACTAGCGGTCCCCCACGACTTCGTCCGCGTAGGTAAATTTTGGATTTCCCACTAAATACAACATGTTTATCCAGTCCGAAACCTTGGCATCATTTTCAATTATAATACACAGATTATATAATAGACAACCCTACATTCCAGGTTTACCAATTTAGCTATTTGGGAAAAATCAAGTTTTACCGCGAGTTATAAGGTACAGCGCCATCTATGGCCGATAAACTGAACCAGAGTCACTAAGAGCAGTAGAATCAACTGATGATTTTGATAAATATTAAATTCATGATATCTTTTGAATAGTATGTCCGATTTAAAAAATTCAAAAAGTTATTCACAGGTATTGATATAACCTTGAATATGAAGTTGTTTATTTGGATAAGGATTATTACCAAGGTACGATTAATGTAACCTACTTTGTACCGTCCTTAATCTTACATTAAAAAAGAGTTATAGTGGCGTATCTGTTATAGTTAGACATATAGTATCACGGACTTTATTGTAGATAATAATGTCTTCTACAAAACTGTAGTACATTATTTTGCTCTATTGTCAATAGTTTTCGCAGCGTTCGCAATTTAATGATTTTCCTTTCACACCTTCGGTTACATAATCAAAGTTTTCATACGGATCCCTTACTTTTTTGATAATGTAATATAGCCTATATCCATCGCAGATAAAGCAGGATTCTTATGGTGAAAGAATTTTTCAAATCGGTCCAGTAGTTTCGGAGCCTATTTGATGCAAATAAACAAACAAACAAACAAATCTTACCTCTTTATAATATTAGTACAGAAGTATAGATATAGATGTATATTCTTTAGGTTTTCCAATTTGGACCTCTAGAAAAACGAAGCACGTATGTTACCACTATGTATAACATCTTGGAAAAGATTTTTTGTTATTGGCAATTAAATGAGATCGAACTGGCTTTAAATTGTCCCAGCTTGCACAGGCATATATTATATGGCTGTCAGGGTATATAATCATTTTCCCAACTTTATTAAAGCCCTCCAAGGTACTAAATTTGACCAAGAGTTGAGGAGATTTTTAATTCTTAAGGCATATTATGACATAAATGAATATTTTAATGATGAATTGTAATATTGTAATTCTTTGCCACCTTCCCCTCTCTATCTATTTTCAAGTATTCTCTACCTGAAGGTTGTCTGGAAGAGATCGCTAACAGCGATAAAACCGCCTGAATTGTACAGTCCTTAATGTATTTTTTAAGTTAAACATTATTTTTGTATGGTGTGCAATAAAGAGTACCTATCTATCTATCTATCTATTGTAATATTTTAGTAATCACATTTTATTTGACATACTTACCTACCACTTGACATTGAAAACTAATTATTTTATTAGAATTATAGGTAATGTTTTTAACTAGCGAATTCGAATTAATTAATTTCGTTGACTTATTATTTATTATCCATTTATTTGAAATTTTAATTTGACATGCATGTTAAATGATTTTGACTGAGCTGAGAATTCATTTTTAAATTGTATTTATTCATATTTCTATAATTTAATTAATCTAATTTAATAAAAATATTAATTTGTAATGTAATTCACGCATACCTCATCGAGGTCATAGCATAACCATTAACCATCTTTCTGTGCCTTTAAATTGTCTGCTGTTATGTTATGAAGTGAATAAATGAATATGAATATATCTTATATAAACATATTTATTTAAAAAGAGGCTTATAATAGTGACCGAGTTTCTTGCGCTGCTTCTCGGCACTAGCCCAGACTTGTCCCGAAGCAGTGGTAGGTTTAAATATTGGGACGTGTAAAAGCGCCTCCTGGGGCCTATTTGAAGAAAAACTTGAGAGGTGTCAAGGGACACCCGGATGGAACGAAGTAAATTTTTAGTGAAGGAATTGTAATGAAATTTTATTTTATTTTAAATTTATTTTTAATTCTCTCTCTCTCTCTTCCTCACCCTCTCCCTTCCTCCTTTCCTCTCTCCCTCTTTCTCTCTCTCTCTCTCTCGCCGCATGGCTTACAACTATAGCAAAAAGTGTCGTTACAATTTTTTCCGTCTAGCCCCCTTTCGCAACGCGCGATAAGGAACTTCGTTCCAAAAAAACTGGTTTTACTGATTTTACAAGTGCAACAAGTGGACAGATGGTAACTAAACTAGTGGGAATAAAGGAGTTTCACATCACGTGTATCATTGAAGAAAAATAGTAAAGAAGTTACATAAATTGCACAAATTACTGCACGAGAGGTTATCGTTATGTCATGGACTGACATGTCCTGTCCAGTTGCTAATCCGTCCACCTGAGAAACTGTCCAGTTGCTAATCCGTCCACCTGAGAAACTGTCCAGTTGCTAATCCGTCCACCTGAGAAACTGTCCAGTTGCGAATCTGTCCAGTTGAGAATTTGTCCACTTGCTACGGAGGCGAGATATTGACCCAGTAGGTACTTAAAGTATACCAAAGAAGCGTAACACTATTATGTTAAAATAAAACACTTTGATTTATAGATAACTGTATTTAATTTATAAGTTATAATAATTATTTACAATCAGACAACTCTTTTATAATGCTACGGTCTAGCTTGACGGGGTTAAGACGCTGACTGCAGCCGATGACCTTGAGCAATGAACACACCTACAAATTTATTCGTCTTTGAATTTCTTTGGAACGCGCCACAGCTATCACTGTCGATTCTCGTAGGAGTGACAGAGAAAAAGCGCATGGAATAGAAGGGCCTAAGTGCCAAACAACAAAAATCGTTGTGCAATTTAAAATTGCCATTTTATTAAAAATCTAAATCAGCCATTTGCTTAAGCAACATGTAATATACAATATAGTAAAATTTTATTATCATTGTTATACGGACTGCTGAGAAAAATGGTAATTTATGTATTTTCAGAGGCTACTTTAAGATTTTTTTCTATCGAGAAAAGTTTTTAGAATCGTGTTTTGGAAACAGCCACCTGGTCGAAAATATGATCCATTACAACTACATAGAATTTGGCAACAATACGAGCCATAGGCTTAAAGCAAAACAATCTTCATTGAGCTCAATTTGGCTCATGTCAGCGTCTTAATGTAACGTTTTTGTTACCAGGGGCATGATCCTAAAATTAATCATCTTCTATTTACCTTATTTAACAATTACAGGCTTAAGTTAAGAGACGGTCTAAGACAGCTGTACCGCCTTGGGTATTTGAAGCGTGAAGAAAAAATCATGACTCACAAGAGATCTAAACTGACGGATAGATCTGAAGATATAGAAGTTTAATATTTTGAGGTTGTACTAATATTAAATCCCTATTACTGTTCAATACGGTTTTTAGATAAAAATAACAAATATCGGTTAAAAATATTGAAATAACCCGGCCATATTTAATTTTCTCTAATCTGCTGAACAGTTGAAGCCCTTGTTAGTAGCACATCCACAGAACATAAAAAACGAGTAGAAGCTTAGAATAATAACGCTTAGAACGATAGTTTCACACATAATTTCGCTAAACATTGAAGCCACTTACTTATCTTTGTGTGCGCAAACATCACGTAATTTCGTCAGTTGGTACACACATAAGCGTTGATATAATGTTGCAAGTAAAATGACATTTCCCTAAAAAGCGGGGAAATTATTGCAGTGTTCCAATTTTGTCCCACTGGCCTAAAATGAGTCGCTTACTTCACGCTGCATTAGATTTCATACAAAAGTCATGTTTGTGCTACACGGCGACGTAAAATGAGTTTTCTGCGGCTCAGAATATCTTTTGACCAAAAATCACAACTCAAAATACGGTCAAATCAATCAAATGACGGTCGTTTGGCCTCAGCTTTATGCAAATTGTTTATATGTATGCATGTTGTGAAATAAATCGTCAGAAAATATTCATTTTAGTTTTAGAATTATAAGTTGCAAAACAGTAGTTACGGGTGAAATGTGATCTTCGTATCCATATAGTTATTGTGAGACGCGTTGTGACATCCTTTCACTGTGCAGTAACTATGCACTTTTTAAATTAAATTACGAGAGCTGTTGATAGTGAGACTTTATAATGACGACTGACGCGACCTCAAACGTACTAAGCCTTAAAAGGCCGACTTGAAACTGCATCAATACGCTAGGGCCTACTAGGGTTCTAAGCGTTATTATTCTAAGAGTAGAAGTAGTAAGTAGGCGGGCCCCGCGTATCACATATAGGCAACGCTTGGCGCATCTCATGTTTAAGCCCCCTTTTACGCGTTTCAGACGGTGACAGTTGCTAGAATGTGTTAGACGTTATGCTATTCAGACAAAAATCTTTAAATATGCCGACAAAAACACAAGCACTAAAAAAAATTTATCCAAACGAGGCGTCACATACCATTGGTATCGTTATTATATCGTTAATTTAATAGAAATTATAAATTTTGCGGATAATAACAATCCAAAAAAAGTACAACCTAAAACTATTCCACTGTTCATAGAGATACTAAATAAGTGTCTAACTAAGTGTCGATATTCTTGTTACAATTATCGTAACTATCCCACCCCAAGTTATCAATGTTTTTAGGTAGCATCTATCGTCGCGTAGCGGAACTGTTTGATAGTGAATAAGAGGCATCTAGTGTCGGGTAGCAGAACTATCTGACAGTGAAAAGGAACCAATCGCTGCAAGACGTTCTTGGTGTGTGTGATAATGTGATATAATCACAAATGTGTTAGTTTGGTTACACTGGTTTTCAAACAAATAGGAGTGGATGCTACTTCTATCGTTTTTTATGTTCTGTGAACACATCATATTAAATGCCAAATATCCAGTCGATTTTCAACTTTAAACGCATAACGGTAAAATGCAATTGAGAAGTTTCATAATTTTTTGATAGGTTGAACAGTTATACAGGCTGATTTAACTTATCTAATCCTAATCCAAAAATTGTAAAGGTTGTTTCTATAAGGGGCCGTCCACAAATCACGTCACACGTTAAGGGGGGGTCTTACTTTTGGTGGCATTGGGCAAAATAGTATGGGAATTTTCGTAAATATGCGTAAAGGAGGGTGGGGGAAGGGGACTGTCTGAAAATCTCAAAAAAATCGTGTGGCGTAATTTATTGACCCCTAACTGATACACATTTTGTGATGAAATTAATGAAGATCAGAAGAATCGATATTTTTGAATGTTTCATCTTTAAATCATACTTGAAATAAATTGTTAAACATATTACAACTAAAAGAAATTAAATAAAGTTTACTTTTGCTCGTGTAAGCTAGGCGGCCGCGGACGCGTTGCCTAGCAACGTTCTGTGCAGTCTATAGTACCATGGACATAGTATATATTTATATGTCTATGTATAGACGGTTGGCCAAGAAAGTGATAAGCCTATGGTTAAAAATAATTCACGCGTCGTAGAACAATAAGGTTGATTTTCCCATGTAATTAATATACTTAACTCTGACAGCTAGTGATACTAATACATAGTAAGTCCAAGATTTCAACCTTATCGCTATTTTACTTAGAGCCCTTCCACACGAGCGATTTTAATCGGCGTTACCTCGGCGCGGCGGAGCGAGATCGCGGCGTGCACACAACGATATCGTCGCGAGTTATTTTAACCGCCGCGATAACGCTGCGTGCTCGCTGCGAGTACGCGGCGAACTCACGCTTGGTATTCGGTACCACCGTCGCCGAAGAATCGCCGATTGAAATCGCTCGTGTGGAAAGGCTCTTACACTGACATTTTGACAAAACTGTCAGTGTAAGAGACTATTTTTGTCGACCGTACAGTAGCGTGCAAAACTGTTCATAAACATTAAATTTAATTTTTTTATTCCTTTTCCTTTAACGTTTTACTAATTATCTGGTTAGAAAAGAATATCGTCTATAATTTGGTCAAATAATTTCAAATTCCCCCTGTAGTGTGATTAAAAAACAGGATACGCCTCTTGACACACTCAATCCAATAATATCGCCCATTCAATATAAGCCTGTAATGCATTGTGATAAGAGTTAAAATCGCATAAAGTGTTCCTTATTTAGTTTCACGATATGACCGCAGATGGCGCGGTGGTGCGACATCGGTACTACTATAAGCGTGTCCATGTTTCTGTAGTATACTTGAACGCCCATGTGAGGTGAGGTTATTTTGACGCCATCTTGGATTTTGGTTGTCCTGAAAAAAATACATTGATGAGAAACAAAACACGAGATTGCGGGGAAAAGCACATAATAATCCATTGGCTCAAATTCGGGTGTTTTGATATAAATTCATACACGCAGAATTCAACTTTGAACGTGGAAGACAAAAAAATCGATAAAACTTTGGTTTGTTTTGATACAAATTAATAGATGCAGAATTCAACTTTGAACGTGGACGACAAAAAAATCGATAAAACTATTTATTATGAATAAAAACTCCTAAGTTCCTAAACTGTACTGTTAATTGAATAAAATCTAATAGAACATTCAGTATGGCTTTGGCTAGAATGCCAGGCACCTTTCCTTAAACGTTGACTTTTGAATACATTTTCTGTTTGATATTTCTATTCTTTGTTGGGTTTTGTGCATGTCAAATAAAAACTATTGAGTTTTATTGAAAAATTGAAGGATGTAGATTAAAGATGTATCATTGTCTAGACTGGATAATTATTTTACTTTTTTGTAGAGCTACAAAACGGATAGTACTTGTAGAGTTTACCGTGTCGTGGGAAATTATTATACCTAAACACCACACGAATGGAAGAAAACAAATATTAACTATGATCTCCTAAATGAATTAATAAAAAATATACATAGTAAGTCTATATGCTGTAAAAGTAGGTGCGAAAGGTTTACCAGCAAAATCTCTCTATAACCTGTTGAAAGACCTTGGCTTGTCCAAAACTACAGTAAGTTCTATACTAGAGCGAGTATCTTAAACTGCATTAGTAGGTACGTAGCAGATTTGGCTGGGCAGGGATAGAAACACGAGTGGTGAAATTGAGTATGATGTACGTCGGAAAGGGGCCCCTTAAACCTACACCCGTGTCACAAGTCCCGGGAGCTACTCGGAGTTTCTCTTTCTGCCACACGATGTACCCGGCACCCGCACGGTGTATTCATAGAACGCTAAAAAAAATTGTCTCTTCTTAACATCCGATCATGTCTTATCAGTGCCTTATTCATTCATGACCAGCCTATTAGTCCACAGCTGGGCACGGACTTCTCTCAAAAGAAGGAACTCTGCCATAATCGCCACACTTGGCAGCGGGTTGGCGTTCGCAGTTTGGCCAGTGGTAGAGAAAAGACGCTGCTGCCCGTCTCCTTCTGGAAGTACTCCTTAATATCTTAAGATCCACAGGGTCCACACACAAAAGAAGGGTTTTGACACAACTGACATTTGCAGTTCAGTCGCAGTTTGTTTGCAGTTCAGTTGCAGTTTGGCAAATGGGATAGAGAGAAGACGCTGCTGCCCGTCTTCGTCTGGCAGTATCTACTCCTTTAGTCGCCTTTGTACCTTAAGATCCACTGCTAGATATGGGCCTCTCCAAGAAAAGGGTTTTGACATAACTGACATTTGCAGTTCAGTCGCAGTTTGGCAAATGGGATGGGGAGGAGACGCTGCCACCCGTCTTCGTCTGGCAGTACCTACTCCTTTAGTCGCCTTTGTATCATAAGATCCACTGCTAGATATGGGCCTCTCCAAAAAAAAGGTATTGACATGACTGACATTTGCAGTTCAATCGCATTTTGGCAAATGGGATAGAGAGAAGACGCTGCTGCCCGTCTTCGTCTGGCAGTACCTACTCCTTTAGTCGCCTTTGTATCATAAGATCCACTGCTAGATATGGGCCTCTCCAAGAAAAGGGTTTTGACATGACTGACATTTGCAGTTCAGTCGCAGTTTGGCAAATGGGATAGAGAGAAGACGCTGCTGCCCGTCTTCGTCTGGCAGTACCTACTCCTTTAGTCGCCTTTGTACCTTAAGATCCACTGCTAGATATGGGCCTCTCCAAGAAAAGGGTTTTGACATAAATGACATTTGCAGTTCAGTCGCAGTTTGGCAAATGGGATGGGGAGGAGATGCTGCCGCCCGTCTTCGTCTGGCAGTACCTACTCCTTTAGTCGCCTTTGTATCATAAGATCCACTGCTAGTAATGGGCCTCTCCAAAAAAAGGGTTTTGACATGACTGACATTTGCAGTTCAGTCGCATTTTGGAAAATGGGATAGAGAGAAGACGCTGCTGCCCGTCTTCGTCTGGCAGTACCTACTCCTTTAGTCGCCTTTGTATCATAAGATCCACTGCTAGATATGGGCCTCTCCAAGAAAAGGGTTTTGACATAACTGACATTTGCAGTTCAGTCGCAGTTTGGCAAATGGGATGGGGAGGAGACGCTGCCACCCGTCTTCGTCTGGCAGTACCTACTCCTTTAGTCGCCTTTGTATCATAAGATCCACTGCTAGATATGGGCCTCTCCAAGAAAAGGGTTTTGACATGACTGACATTTGCAGTTCAGTCGCAGTTTGGCAAATGGGATAGAGAGAAGACGCTGCTGCCCGTCTTCGTCTGGCAGTACCTACTCCTTTAGTCGCCTTTGTACCTTAAGATCCACTGCCAGATATGGGCCTCTCCAAGAAAAGGGTTTGACATAACTGACATTTGCAGTTTAGTTGCAGTTTCGCAAATGGGATAGAGAGAAGACACTGCTGCCCGTCTTCGTCTGGCAGTACCTACTCCTTTAGTCGCCTTTGTATCTTAGGATCCACTGCTAGATATGGGCCTCTCCAAGAAAAGGGTTTTGACATGACTGACATTTGCAGTTCAGTTGCAGTTTGCCAAAAGGGATGGGGAGGAGACGGTGCTGCCCGACTTCGTCTGGCAGTACTCCTTTAGTCGCCTTAGTATGTTCACAGAACATAGAAAAAGGTTAGAAAGGCTGTCATAGGTACGCCATTTGTATGAGAACCGATATCGCCACTTGCACCCCAAATAAATAAATAAAATTTAAAAAAAATGTGGACAACACCACATTGTATACATTGTTTTGATCCCAATTTGAATAACTATTTAAAGCACTCGTATTTTGGAAACCAGAAACACCGAAGGTACCACAAACACCCAGACCCGAGAAAATGTAGAAAAACCCTTTTTTTCTACGTTGGCCCGTCCGGGAATCGACCCGGGACCTCGGAGCAGGCGACACCTTGAAATCCGGTGTGTACGCCATTCCGCCACGGTTCAAACAACGCCAATCAAGTGAATTCTTTTGACGTCTCAGGCTAGGTGGAGTGATGATTTGCGCAAGGTGGCTGGCAGGAGCTGGATGCGAGAAGCCGAGGATCGACCTAAGTGGCGTGCAATTGGAGAGGCCTATGTCCAGCAGTGGACTGTGATAGGCTGATGATGAGGATGATGAATCACAGCGCTCACTTACATTCATGTTTAGGCAGAAGTATGAGAATTTGCTTATAACCTCTGTGGCACGCCTGTCGACTTTCTTACCTTTTTTACGTGTTCAGTAAGTTTGTTAATTTAAGTGCAACTTACTTTAAATAGTTCTCTGACTGAGTATCGTTTACAAGTACATTTTTCTCTACTCTCTCCACTGTGACGTAGTACCCTCCCGCGTATACCCTCAGACCGCCATTATTCAACTGGGTGATTGCGAATCTGTAACAAAAATGATTAATTGCAATTCCAATTGTCTTAGGTACTATCATCATCAGAGTCAAACGACACTCGACATAGGCCTCTCCTAAGGAGTTCCACAACGATTGGTTCCAATACTATACTATCTGGCCGCTTCCCGCGATCTTCGCCAAATCGTAAGGCCACCTGGTGGGTGACCTACCCATAGATCTTCGTGCGGTGCGCGGTCGCTATTTCAGAAGCACCGCTAAAGTAACCGAGTCGTAGGCAACAAGTGAAAGATATCAGACGGACCTATCACTGAAACCTTTTAGAAAAGGCTTTATTCAGTTAAACTGGGTAGATATTTTTAGACGACCATTTGGATCAGCGGTAGTAAACACTGCTTCTGAGCCATGGGTCGCGGGTTCGATCCCCGCACAGTACAAATATTTGTGTTCATGAACATGTCTGTTTGTACTGGTCTGGGTGTTTTCTATGTATTATAAGTATTTATTTACAAAAAAAAAAGTATATAAGTAAGTTTATCGGTTGTCTAGTACCCCATACAACAGGGTACTTAATAGTAGCTTAATTTGGGACTAGATGGCTCTGTGTGGCCCAGTGTGGCATGTCTGAAATATTTATTTATTTATTTATTTATTTGGCGAGGGCGTTCAACCTAGGCCCATACTAGGGTCTGTACGGTCCGGGACAAATGAAAGTGCCAATTCAAGTAATAAGTGCAAAGAAAAAGTGCAAGTAAAAAGTCTGTAAAAGGTTAAAATTTAATATTGCAAGTGCTATTTGTAAGGTAACAGTCTGTGCAAGGTCCAACTGCAAGTGATAATTATTTGAATTTGACGACCTCCGTGGCGGAGTGGCGTATACTCCGGTTTTCAAGGTGTCGCCTGCTCAGAGGTCCCGGGTTCGATTACCGGACGGGTCAATGTAGAAAAAAAAGTTATTTTTTACATTTTCTCGGGTGTATGTTTGTGGTACCTTCGTTGTTTCTGATTTCGCGATTTAAATATTAATTCAAATTGGGAGACAATGTATGTAATAATATGTAACATAAATAACGAAACTGTCAAGTAAATGTGTTAAAGTGACAATTCAAACAAAAATAGGATTAGATTTATTTTTGCAAAAATTAGGTTTCAAATACAGCGTCTGTTTTTTCTCCAATGGGGGCTATCGCTAGTGAATTTGCCACTAGAGGCGCTAGTGTCGCGTGAGGTCCAATATCATTCACTTTGTACTGGTTTTAGCGGTTTTGCATAAATTATAATTTCTTTAATTTACATGCTGGAAAGTGATCTCCTTCGTAAAATATCGCAAATATGGATTATTTGGCGATTAATGTAAACGCTTTAAAAGCGGAATTAAGAAAAAGCACAAAAATAGGCGGCCTCAAGAGCAACTATTTCAGAAGTTAGTTTGTTGATATCAAGATAGTTATATAAAAACAATATAACCTTAATTAGATTCAACATATAACACTTTGTTTCGGCGCAAATCGCCTTTGACAGCTATACCGCCGGACCACAGTCTACAGTGGCGCCAACTGGTGAGCAAAGAAACGGTAGTCCCCATTGATAAGTTATAGCTAGCATTATATCTGAAGGCCGCAGCTGCCCGCCTTTGTTACTTACCTGGGTTTCTCAGTACAGTCGCCTAGCAGAAGTCGCTCTGTGTTATCTGTTTGCCCCTTTGAGTCGGATTTCAGCCAAGTCCTGAAGTTATTCTCAGTACTTAGGGATGGTTGTAACTCCTCTAAAATAAATGTTGAAAATGCAATTCCTTTAATAAACATTCAGACTTACTTAGATGAAGAAATAACTGAAGAAAAGTGCGTGTGTGTGTGCGTGCGTGCGTGTGTGTGTGTGTGCGTGCGTGCGTGTGTGTGTGTGTGTGTCTGTGTGTGTCCAGTGGCAGAAAGTAAGTTTGAGTACGACCCAATGATTTTGTATAGGGATTAGTTATGTCAAGATGAAATCGCACCCATATGTCAGTAACTAGATAACTGTCAGGTTAACAATACATACCATAGTAATAGCTGTTCATTGTTTTCAAGTTTGTCCAAGCTTCGAATAGACGGTCGAAACCGAGTGACTGGAATTCTATCTTCGGATCGTTATTCACGTTTAGTGTTGCCTTTGAGAACTTATCCTGTAAAAAAAGTAAAGTAACAGCCTATAATCATCCCACTGCAGGTAAAAGGCCTCCATCATTGAATTCAAGTTACCACAGCAATGATGGGTACTGGAATAATCACCACGCTTGCCGAATGCAGGTTGGTGATCACAAACTCGAGCAATGTTCGAAAATTCGAAACTTTTTGTTGCCCGACCCGGGGATCGAACCCGGGACCCCGAGATCTTGGTTCAGTATTTGAACCACTAGACTAACTGACCAACTTATCCTGTAATACACGTAAGTTATTTATTTATTTGGCTTATTTCATCCAGATGAATATTCTATTCTAAGAAGTCAAGTTAAATGATGCAGCTCGTAGAGTTACTATACAGGATGAAATTTTAACCACCTTCCAAATTTTAATATATCAATCTACGAGACGAAATACAAATGACGTATTTTTTCTTTTGGTATAGCCAAGTACAAAAATGACAAGATAAAGCACTTAGAAAATGTCCGCCAAAAATCTAAAATTTTTGATACGGCCACCTAGCAACACTTTTGTTCGCGATGCACATCACATTAATTCATTACGTTACTAATCATAAGTTTTTGATTTTCCCTTTATACCTAAACAGGCCTGAACTGTAAAAATGTAAAACTACGAGGGCGGGTCAATAAGTCCGTGACTTTTGGAATAAAACACAGATTTTTTGATAAACAAATCATTTTATTTTTCAACGTAGAATCCCTTGAGCTCTATACACTTTGTCCAACGCTTCTCCAATTTTTTTTATCCCTTCCAAAAAATATGATTTGTCGAGGTCCTCAAAATAGGCCTTTGTTTGCGAGATGACTTCATCATTGGGGTCAAATCTTTTTCCACCAAGCCATTTCTTCAGGTTTGGGAACAAAAAGTAGTCACTCGGAGCCAAATCTGGAGAATAGGGTGGATGAGGGAGCAATTCATAGCCCAATTCATGGATTTTTGCCATGGCAACTGCACATGTGTGCACCCTTGCATTGTCTTGGTGGAAAAGAACTTTTTTCTTGGCCAAATGAGGTCGGTTTTTTTTCAAATCGTCATTGAAGCGGTCCAATAAGTTGGCATAATATTCCCCATTGATTGTTCTTCTCTTTTGAAGGTAGTCAATGTGGATTATCCCACGTGCATCCCAAAAAACAGTCGCCATAACTTTATTGGCTGACAAACCCACCTTGGCCTTCTTTGGCGCCGATTCACCCTTAGAAACCCACTGTTTTGACTGTTGTTTGGTCTCTGGTGTGTTGTGATAGATCCATGTTTCGTCCACGGTTACAAAACGGCGCAAAAACTCCTCCATATTGCAATTAAACAACGCCAAACCTTCCTGTGAAGTTGTTACACGATTGCGTTAGTGGTCGACTGTGAGCAAACGCGGCACCCATCTTGCGGAAAGCTTTCTCATGCCAAATTGATCTTTTAAAATTGAAACCACTGAGCCATGCGAGATCCCTACGGCTTCCACAATCTCTTGCACTTTCAATCTTCGGTCGGCCAACACCATATCGTAAATTTTTTCGATTGTTTCGGGTGTAGAGACCTCAACTGGGCGTCCAGGACGTTCGGCATCTTCAGTGCTTTTACGGCCACAACGAAATTCAGTAAACCACTTTTTTACCATTGAAATCGATGGTGCAGAGTCCCCATAGTATTTATCAAGCTTAGCCTTGGTCTCGGTAATGGTTTTTTTTCGCAAAAAATAATGCTTAATAAGCACACGAAATTCACCTTTTTCCATTTTTTCCTCAAATTACTGGGTAGTCTGATAAAAATAGCTGTCAAACACAAACTAACTGACGCAGCAAGTTCAAATTTTGATAGGAATCAACTGACCTGTTTACAGGAGTAGTGTTGCTTTTTCAGTAAAGAGGTCAGAAATTCAAAAGTCACGGACTTATTGACCCGCCCTCGTATATTGCGAAAAATATTTTCGGATGAAAGCTTGATTTCAATTTTTTACTTCATAAATGGGATCTAAATACGATACTGAACGCCTACAAAAATTTTGGAAAGTGGTTAAAATTTCATCTACAATATCAATCATCATCTAATACAATATCAAATTTACACATTCATCATCATCATCATCAATCACCAGCTAAATTTAATGATACTTCATACAAACCTTCTCCTGCCTGACTAAACATTAAAAACTTACGAGTAACTTAAGTCGATCGGATGTTATAAGCGTAATTTATTTCATGTCTCTCTAATGCGACATTCAAACTAGGTGGTAATTAAATGTAATTAGTTTGAATAAGTAGGATACACATAATAATATATAACTAAAGGAAAAATGAATATATACAAGAACAAGGAACCTAAAACTAAAAACCTTAAAAAATATAATAAAATAACTAAAATATTTTATTAATAGGAGTCCCGGCTGGCAAGGATCCGAAGATACTGGCAGCGTTCCCCCTTTGAATAGCAAGACTAACTCTTTGTCCGAGGTAGCTGCCAGCTCTTCGGTCTCCTGTGATGTCGACTAACCTTTTTGCTATTTCCTTGAAAAGCCTTTTACCGCTAGGACCCCACGGACCAAGGGTCTCGGCACCGAATGGGACAAAATCATATTCGGAGCCTAGACCCCTGTATTTGCATGCTTTAGCTGTTTCAGCCGCTTCACAAGCCGCACCAGCTCTGTTGTTGGTTCCATAGGTGATTCATCTTTATATATAAAAGCTAGCTGACCCGGCAAACGTTGTTTTGCCATAAAAATGATTAAGTTACTAAAATGGCTAACAAAAAATAGGGGTTGGTGGTAAAAGGGTAAAAATTTAGGGTTGTATATATTTTATAAAATTTTAATATTTTACTACCCTACCCCTACCCTACTCCTACCCTACCCCTACCCTACCCTACCCTACCCCTACCCTACCACTACCCTACCCCTACCCTACCCCTACCCTACCCCTACCCTACCCCTACCCTACCCCTACTCTACCCCTACCCTACCCCTACCCTACCCCTACCCTACCCCTTTTTTTTTTTTTTTTTTTTTTTTTTAACGTGTGGAAAATGCGTTACGCATACGACCGCCACTGAAGGGAGTGTGGCGGAAGTTATGTGGAACTCTCCCCTGCACATCAATCCGCCGGTAGAAGTTCCATTAGATTGATGTACAGGAGCCTACCCACTAAAAACCACACGACATCTATCGATCACCTTGGTGCCACTGAGTCATCGAACCACTCATCATTCTCGGACGATGAGTCGCTCGACGGCGCAGTGACACCAGGCAGGGTTGCGGGAAGGCTTACGCATGCTACCGCGTCCCCACCAGTGGCTGTTCGCCCTCGGCGAACCGAAACGTCTTCCCCGGGGAACCGGAGAACCAGGGAACGTCCTGGGATGCGAGGGACGCTCCGAGTCTGCAGAGACCTCTGCATCGCAGGGGCCGGGCCTCCCAAACCCGTTCCCTGCTGGTCTCTTCGGGATGAGGTGGGACTATACCTTCCTCCTAAACCAATCACACCTCCTCCACTATCAAGAGGTAGAAGGCGGTCATACTCCCGCTGCCTCCTTCCTCTCCTGCGTCGGCGACAAGGGTCTGCGAGAGGGTCATCCTCTCTCGCTCTTTCCGCCGCCTCTTTCATCACCATGACTGCCTCGCAGTATTGAGCGACAGCCTCCCATCCATCGACACTCTCAAGCATCCTAACAATGACGCTAGGAAGAGAGAGGTCTCGTCCTATGACAGCTGTGAGGGCACGGCGTTGCGACGCCCATGCAGGGCACACTTCTAAAGTATGCTGCGCTGTGTCCTCATCCGCTCCGCACTCCAAGCATGTAGGCGCTACCTCCCGTCTTGCAATCTGAAACAGGTACTTCTGAAAACAACCGTGTCCAGATAGTACCTGTGTCAGACGAAAGTTCAGCTTACCATGTTTACGTCCGCGCCACTGTTCCAAAACCGGAACTAGTGCTTCAATGGTGCGTCTAGCGAGGCTTCCGGCTGCAGGCCTTTCTAGCATGTCGCTCCACAGTTCCATCACCACTTCCTCAGCCATGCGCCTAGTGGCGACCAGTTCCTCAGCCAGAGGGTACAGGCCCCTACCCTACCCCTAACCTACCCTACCCTACCCTACACATACCCTACCACCACCCCTACCCTAAACCCTTACCTACCCCTACCCTACATTATCCCCGACAAAATTGTGAATCTAAACCATTCCCAGATCCCCTTGAACACACACAAAAAATTTCATCAAAATCGGTCCAGTCGTTTGAGAGAAGTTCAGTGACATACACACTCACAGAAGAATTATATATATAAATATGAATCCCTATTTTCCTTGGTCATCGCAACACGCGTGAACGGCTGGACCGATTTCGCTAATTCTTTTTTTATTTTGTTTGTTATAGTTAGGAGAATGTTCTTATGAAAGAAAAAAATAAGAAAATGGCGCGGAAAATTAGAAAATTTAAGAAAACTTAATCACCATACTAAATTATTTGTAATGTAACCTTAGCGTTTATGACAATTTAAACTTTTTTAATGTAACATTATGGCGTTTGACATAACATTGACAAGATGCATGCTGCAAATTGAAAATATCGTATTTGACGGAGGTAAAAAACACTGAATTTTGCACATGGCCAGTAATGTCACCTGTTACCGTGTCGGAATAACAACAAAGCTATTTATACACCCACCAGAAAAAAAGAAAGAATGTTGTGTATCATGAAGCATAATAATAATAAACTAAATAACAAATGTTTTATTGTAATACCATTTTGTTAACAATATTTATAGTTAAAGACAGGACAACGTGTGTCGGGTCCGCTAGTTTTTAGGATTCCGTACCCAAAGGGTAAAAACGGGACCCTATTACTAAGACTTCGCTGTCTGTCCGTCTGTCCGTCTGTCCGTCGCTCTGTCACCAGGCTGTATCTCAAGAGCCGCGATAGCTAGATAGTTGAAATTTTTACAAATTATGTATTTCTGTTACCGCAATAACAACAAATACCAAAAACAAAATAAAATAAATATTTAAGGGGGGCTCCCATACAACAAACCCGCTTTTTTGGTCTATTTGGTACGGAACCCTTCGTGCGCGAGTCCTACTCGCACTTGGCCAGTTATTTATAAACACCGTGCATTTGGAATTTCCTGACAAACGAATCCCGCGATATGCAACCACGATATAACGTCTTGACATTTATTTTTTAATCAAAAAAATATCTTAGAAAACTATGGATCTAGAAAATTATTTTTCTAATGACGACGCAGTCGTCGGAGCGCAGCGAAGGCGACAACATCTCCTGAGGATGCTACGTGAAGTGGCGAAACGCGTCGAGGTTTTTATTGTT
Organism: Anania crocealis; assembly: GCA_949315895.1. Lineage (NCBI taxonomy): Eukaryota > Metazoa > Arthropoda > Insecta > Lepidoptera > Crambidae > Anania > Anania crocealis. The sequence goes on from OX438875.1 coordinate 8,483,760, forward strand.
TCGGTGTTGGGAACTAATAATTGCATTAACTGTACTGCATGCATTTTTGCGGGAGGGCGGGCGGTTTTCCTGCAGGTAATAGTGCTTGCTCAATCAGTGTTAGTGCGGGTAGTGCGATGAAGGTACGAGCTAGGCCGGTGTTAACAAGCGGAAATCATTAGCAAAATAATTTTCTTAATCCATAATTAGTTATGGATTTACGCAAAGTAACGCCTGAGTCTACTAGTTTTTAAAAATACACCGTGAAATTTTAGTGGTTGTTTTCCCGCAACAGAACGATTTACCTTTAGTAGCACCATCGAATCGTGCGAGTTATTTTTTGAAAATAAAGATATCATTGTTCTCAACTAATCAAAAAAATAATCATCAACTCAAAAGCGTGAGTTACGATAGTATCTTTACAAAATGTGACGTGTTTGGGTACTGCTTGCCGCACGAAATCAATGTTCAAAGCAAAAGAAGCTCTACGCACTAAGTAATACATCATAAACTGCACCGCGCGAGGGGCAATGACCCCGGCCGGTGACCGGCTGCGGCGCGGCTGGTACCATTGGTTCAAGGTTGCTTTCGAGTTTCGTTTATCACAATCGTGAAACTGCTATTTTTTTATTTGAATAAATAAAAACTGCACAAATCTATTGTACTATTAAGATAGAATCATTTTACTGCGGGAAAACAACCACTAAAATTTCACGGTGTACCTATATTGATTCAGCTATTAATTTCTAAACACGCTGTGACGCACGCGGACGTATCTTAGTAAAATAATACGTCCGTGCGCGTCACAGCATGATTCAAAATGAAAAGTCTTATTTTAAAATTTTTTTTTTTAGACTATTTTAGTTAATTATTAAAAATATATAATTAACACTGCCAAGATGTTATACATAGTTGTGACATAACGTGGGTTTCGTTTGCCAGAAGATTCAAAATTCACAGTATATAAAAGCTATTTACCTTAATATAAATTTTAGAAATAACATAAAACATACCTTTAATGTGACGTTGAATTCCGCTAAATCTTTTGATGTACTGAAGTAAGTCTCATCTTCACATCCAAGGCCTAGGTTCGCTAGCATGTTCTGAGGAAGCTGAAATTCATTCATTTATTTTTAAATTTTAAGTAATTTTTTAAATTTTTTATAAAAAAAATACATACATACATATTATCACGCCTCCTTCCCAACGGGGTAGGCAGAGACCAAGGCCTTCCACTTACTACGATCCTGGCATACATCTTTCGCTTCTTCCACATTCATCAATCTTTTCATGCATGCTCGTCGGTTTAGAGTACTCTTGACCTGACCTTTCTTCAGAACATCCCCGATTTGATCGTGATAGGTTCGTCTAGGCCTTCCTCTTCCAACGTTTCCTTTCACACTCGTCTTATAGATCTGTCTAGTCATTCTTCTCTCATTCATCCTCTCTACATGCCCAAACCATCTAAGCATCCCTTTCTCAATCCTTGTGACAATATCTTCTTTCACACCACAACGTTCTCTTATCACACTATTTCTTATCCTGTCACTCAATTTCACTCCTAACATACTTCTTAGCGCTCTCATTTCTACTGCATTTATTCTACTTTCATGCTTTTTCTGCCATACCCAACTTTCACTTCCGTACATGAGTGTTGGAACCAACACCCCTCTATGCACAGCCAGACGAGCTTTCATAGAAATCTTCTGGCTATTCACAAAGGCGTACAGCGCACCATTCACTCTGTTACCAGCATTAACTCTCCTTTCAATATCACTTAAAAAAAAAATTTCTTATAAATAAGCTAGAAGACTCTGGAAACTAAAATTGATATTTTTTTTATTTTGCGACTGTCTTGATTGGTTGGTCCCATAAGACAATCGTTTTCATAGTTCAAAATAACCTTGGCCTTTTTGCATTGCGTATATTTTTACCAGGTGGACTGGATTCGTTTTTAATTGTTCTATATATAATATAGAAAATCACAAAACAAAAAGATCCCAAAAAAAGGTTTATAAATAAAAATATAAGATCACGTTTGGTAAAGAAATAAAATGTTATGTAAATGTAACGGCCTATAACCATCCCACTGCTGGGCAAAGGCCTTCATCATTGAATTCGAGTTACCACAGCAATGATGGGTACTGGCATAATCACCACGCTTGCCAAATGGGGGTTTGTGATCACAAACCTGAGCAATTTTAAAAAATTCAAAACTTTTTGTTGCCCGACCGGGGATCGAACCCGGGACCCAGAGATCTTGGCCCGGTATTCAAACCACTAGACCAGAGGGGCGTTATATAAGTTTAATATTTATTTATATATTTATTTTAGGAAGATTTACAGCTTAAATATTTATAACTAATTCTATACCTATTAGAAATCTCCAATCTATGAATGTACTTGAATATATTTTTAAAGTGTTATCTATTATTTCAAAGCAAGAAACAAGCTGCGCATTTTGGAGTGAGTGTCAATGCCAAATGAGAAATCATCGAAAATCATCTTGCACCGTGTCTTAATTAGCTGCTTATTCCTGCTTTTTATTAAATAATTTTTTGCACAAACAGTTTTTTCCAACCTATTCTTTCCAAATTGCAGTTCTTGTTCCTTATAATTTTTTTGTAAATACTTACATTTTTGTTGATAATCCTCAAGTTTAGATGTTTTCCAAAGACATTATTCGTGCCATTGTATCCAACTTTAAATAGCCTGGTTTTGATTTCAGTATCAAATAAAATGGCGAAAGTCCCGACGTAGCCTGTACCTCGAGGCGTATTTTTTGCGTATATATTGTAATCTTCGTTCTCTATTGATAGCTGAAAATCAATAAAACTATTACTTTCTTACTACCCTTTGAAGCGTGGCGGCCATTTTGCACGAATTAGCACACCCGTGTCAGCAATCCACAGTGGTCCCACGCGGGTAATCAGCTGACTGCAGCCGATGACCTTGAGCAATAAACACGCCCACAAATTTATTTGCCTTTGAATTTCTTTGGAACGCGCCGCAGCTATCACTGTCGATTCCCGTAGGAATGACAGAGAAAAAGCGCATGGAATAGAAGGGCCTAAGTGCCAAACAACAAAATTCGTTGTGCAATTTAAAATTGCCATTTTATTAAAAATCTAAATCAGCCATTTGCTTAAGCTTAATGTAATATACAATATAGCAAAATTTTATTATCATTTTTATACGGACTGCTGAGAAAAATGGTAATTTATGTATTTTCAGAGGCTACTTAGAGATTATTTTCTATCGAGAAAAGTTTTTAGAATCGTGTTTTGGAAACAACCACCTAGTCAAAAATATGATCAATTACAACTACATAGAATTTGGCAACAATACGAGCCATAGGCTTAAAGCAAAACAATCTTCATTGAGCTGAATTTGGCTCATGTCAGCGTCTTAACTCAAAACTTTTTGTATGCAAAACTTATGTCGTTGGAATTGTAATGAAACTACCTAACATTAAAAAATCGATTAGTCTAGTTAAGTCTTGTAATGTATCCTTAATTCTAATTTGAAATCAGGTAAAGCAACTTTTTTCTGTTCATTGTAATAAAGTCGTAAATGAAGAATTTTAATTAGATAATATATATATGTTATTATTATTAGGGGTTAAAGTATGAAATTGCCGTTTTGTATGGACGAAATCGAGAAAAGTCATTTTTCCATACTAACAAGTTTTTAGTTTTTTTAAAAACGCCTGAACCGTTTTCGATGCAATTAAAGATGAAAGTTAGATGGTTATAAAGCTACGCATTATAGTATTTAAATTTCTGAAAATCAAAGTATATAATACAAATATATTTAATTGAAGCAAGAAGGTCAGCTGACACATTGTAACGGGTCTTTTCAACGACTTCCTTTAAAGTAATAAGCACTAGTATGGCATTTTTTTTTTAGTCAAAGTTACTTTAACTAGTTTTTGATACAATACAAAAAGAATTACGCAATAATACGACTATACTTAGAGCTATTAACAAAATAAAAAGTGGGAAAATAATCGGCAATTTCATACTTTAACCCCTAATATATTTATTCGTATCATTCAATTGGCCAATAAAATAAATCCGATTTTTTTAGATATTATTTTAAATTTTTTGAAAATATCTTAATACAACTAAAATATATCCATTAAAATACCATAAACTATTGGTAAATAACCTACAAAGCCGTGGAAAACCAGAAAAAAAGAAGGCCAAGTATATAAAAGATAATAATTTTGAAAATTTTTAAATTTTACTAGAATATACTCAACTAGAAAGGATAATATAAAAACTATTAATTTTAGGTAAAAAGGTTTTACACGAACTAAAAAAAGTAGTAAAAATATTTAACTTAAAAACATTGAATAAACTATGAAAGTATTTTTTTCTTTAACAGATCTTCATTTTGAAATATTTTTTTAAATTTGTAATATTTGATATTTACCTTCCAGTTGGAACTTGGTGAATTTGGTCTTGAACCATTGACAGTCAGTCCTGTTATGACTTTATCGTCTAAATTGTTAATTTTGAACTCAGCATCCAGTTTGAAGATCGTATCGTCATCTGGAGCTTCTACGTTTTGTCTGAAAAAAAAAGAAAGATTTTCTATTTATTCATCTATCTTTATCACCATCAATAAATAAATAAATAAATAAATAAATGTGGACAACATCACATACATAGTTCTGATCCCAATTTGAAAATTTAAATTTAAAGCATTCGTGTTTTGGAAACCAGAAACAACGAAGGTACCACAAACACCCAGACCCGAGAAAATGTAGAAAAACGCATTTTTTCTACGACGGACGGATGGGTGTCCGGGAATCGAACCCGGGACCTCGGAGCAGGCAACAACACCTTATAAACGGGTATGTACGCCACTCCCTCACGGAGGTCGTGATGTCAGAACCATTGTCTTTATTGGCACCATTATCAATTTCATACTAATCATTATCATTGTCACCAATATAATCATCAAGATATCACCACCATAATTAAAAATAAAAAAATAAAAAATAAATTTCAGACATGCCACACTGAGGCCACACAGAGCCATCTAGTCCCAAATTAAGCTACTATTAAGTACCCTGTCGTAACTACTATTAAGTAATTAACAACCTATTCATTGCACATGTCATCACATAATCACTGATATGACGAGTGTTAGGGCAGACAACTGTTTTTTTTTTTGTATTGTAATTTCCCGATGTTTCGATCTGATATGGTCGCGGGCAGACTCGCATCTTAAGCGTTAAGTTAAAAATGCAAAAAAATGCAACAATAAAAGTTTAATATCCCATAATAATAATAATATAATTCATGTTCTGATCCTGAATAATATGACACACTTACTCGTAATACTTCACAACCACTGACATCTTCAGCTGTTCCTGCTTTCCGGACAGGAACCCAACGATCGAAGGGGCATCGTCTACTACCAACGTGGCCAGGAGTCCCTTATCTTCCCCCAAAGTTTTTGGGGGGTAGATGATCCCACAAGACTTCGATGGCGAAGAGACAAGGATTGGAAAACTATTGAGGAACAGTCGTGAGGAACGCAGGGAATTGAGAAAGCTGTAAAAGATTTCATCATTAGACTTTTTCATTCATTTAATGTATTAAAGTTAGGAAATGTTGTAATGAAATGTTTGAATCAGTATTTTTAAAGGGAACTGATACTTACTCATAAAAACTGGTTGTAAATAGATCTTCAAATCCTAGTCCAGTAGGTGAATGATCACAATCGAAGTAAATGCTTGATTCGTTTGTCTAAAGACAAAAATGGTTTATTTCAGTTCAAAGTTTTCTTACAGGATATACTAGAGGTCCTAAAATTGTACCTTGAGGTACACCAGTAAGTGAAACGCTATGTTTGTAGTGCAATATGCTAAGCTGAGATTTGTAAGGCAAGCCGCAACTTAGTATACCTTTAGCAAAGTTAGATGTAGGTTGTTAGAGATAGAGATATTGATTCCAAGCTACGTATCTTGGTCAGGAGTTCAATAGGAGTTATAAGTAAAAATACTTTAGTATAACTCTCCAACAAAGAGAGTTAAGCACACAAATAAACAGCAATTTAAACAAAACTTGAACACTCAGTATTCGGTAATGCAAATTAAAATCAGTATACTAACAATAATGATAAAGCTTTTATGAGATATACAATAACACATACCTCATAATCGTAGCCATCTCGTTTGAAGGAGAAGACATCAATGGTACCATTAGCTCTCCTTTCCACTTGGATTCTGGTGTGCATCACAATGCCTCCACGTTGCAAGTTGGGGGATATGAAACTGAAGATTGAACAAAAAGGTAAAGATATCAATTGATAATCACACCTTACGTTCTTAGAATAGAAGAGAATAATACATTTATTGCCTACGTTACAAAAAAAAAATGGTACAGAAACACATGAACAATTTAAAAGTACAAAAGAAAGCAAATGGAAAATGACTCGGCTTGTGCTGATATAGGAAAACGTTCTTCTAAACTAAGTTTAACAATTATTGCAATGATATCAGGATAAAGTAAAGTCAAGATATTAGGATAGTTTTAAACACCCTACTTTCCATAGACATCTTGGTAAATCACAAGCTGCTTGGGACCCACTAAACACACTGACGCCCCTTTAGTCTAGTGGTTTAAATACCGGGCCAAGATCTCGGGGTCGGGTTCGATCCCGGGTCGGGCAACAAAAAGATTCGAATTTCCGAACATTGCTCGGGGTTTGGTATCACCAACCCGCATTTGGTAAGCCTCGTGATTATGCCTGCACCCACATAATTTCTGTGGTAACTTGAGTTCAATGGTGGAGGCTTTTGGCAGTCGAATGATTGCAGACCGTTACTATACTTTATAAATCAATCGATTAGTCTTAACCGTGATAACAGCCATGTCCAGCAGTGGACTTAAGAACAGCTATAATACTAACTTGACAACTCCAGTAGGGGCAGCGGTAACATTGAACCTGATTGGCAGATGCGCCACTGTCGAGGTCTGTATTCGCATAGTATGCTCTGATTGGACGATGGCTCCGAACGATGACAGTGACGTCATTGTGACACCTTGGTACCTGTCAAAAAGATTAAATAATAACCTGGGAAAAACCCAAGGAAAGTCACAACCCTGTATCTTTTGTGTCGTTAATATCTAAGGATAATCATAGGGTATAGTGTAAATAAAACTGGCCATGTGCTAGTCGGACTCACGCACGAAAGGTTCCGTACCAACAAAGGTAGGTAGGTATAGTTCGATGGAGTTTTTGGAGACAGTCGAAAGATTGAAGGAATGTAGAGAAGTCCCCAAGAAAGAGGTGAATCGTTCGCGTTCCCGCGCAAAATTCACGGTCCACTTTTCTTGGTTACGACCCATACACCATGTTATTTCACCGAACTGTATATTGTTCACTCGCACGACACTTTGTTTCGCAAAATAACACCACTTTTACGACCCAAATCGCTATAAACAATAAAAAATCGATAAAATAAACGGACTCCAAACGTATCTCACGAACTCCCCTATTTTACTCCCTACAGCCTGGTAAAAGAAGGACAGACGGACATACAGCAGAGTCACAGTAATAGGTCCCGTTTCTCTTTGGGTTTTTGGAACCCTAATAAAAAAATGTGGACAACATCACATACCTACATTGTTCTGACCCCAAAGTGAATAACTACATTGACATTAGATGCTTATACAGGGTGTAAGAAAAAGTACGAATTAAATTCAAGGGGGTGATTGTCAATCGAGTTCAGAATACAGAAAAATATATAAAAAATATATAAAAAAAGTATTGCCCATAAAATAATGACTCTATTTACTACAGGAAAGTCACTAAATAACTACAAACGCAGTACGTACGTACTACTTAAAATAGCAACGTTATGTTTCTCTTCCTTTGTAGATGACGAATCGCTGAATTGCATTGTTTCATTCAGATCAACCTTGCGGGCTGTGGACCTATGTACGATAGAGCGAGGCACGCTACAAGAAGTGCAGTTAATGATTTTGATTAGTAGATTACTATGGATGGATGGACAGTTTTCTATATAGCAATTTAAAAGCAAATAAAAATTGTTTGCCACAAAAAAATTATTAAATGTTATATTTTAAGCTATTGCATAGCTTCTATCGCAGGCCTTGAGCGTGGAGACCGAATCCAGAAATTCCGTAACAAAAATAACCTAACACCCCCCACTCCAACCGGCACAGCGGTGATACTTTTAAGCTATTGCATAGCTTCTATCGCGGGCCTTGGCGTGGAGACCGAATCCAGAAATTTCGTAACGAAAATAACCTAACACCCCCCACTCCGACAGGCACAGTGACAGCGGTGATACTTTTTATTTTTTCCATCTATCGATGAATAGCAGAACTTTTAATGACTTTTTGAAATATCACGCTTGTCTCTTTAGTTTAGCAACCCGCCTTTAAGTGGCATTTGTTGTATCGGCATAAGTTGATAAAAAATGCTATGCAATAGGTTTACCGCGGCAGTCTCCGAGTGCCACACGTCTTTTAATTTTTAAAATATTTTTCCTGTATTCTAAACTCGATAAACAACCACCCCCTTGAATTTGGCTCGTACTTTCTTTACACCCTGATTTTTGTAACGGATAATCTTTCAATGCATTGAAAAACAGCTATGTCTTACTTTACCTTATGTGCAAGTCGGTAGATGGCGTTGTAAGGTTTCCTCTGATAGACGTGAAAGACAAACTCGTCGTTTGAAGGCGGACGGGAATCCCTGTTAATAAAATAGTTCATTAGTATATTTATTAAGAAAATAAACATTTGTAATGTAAATAAAACATTTTGAACAGCATTAAAAATTTTTTAAACTCATTTATTTGTTACTGGACTGAAAATGCAACTTCAACCAATATTTCGTTAAACTCTGTCTCTATAGTAAGACATACGTCAATTAGTATAGTTATATAGTGTAGGAAAACATTAATTAATAATAAGTATTGGTTTCTTGAATTTAAGTGAAAAATAAAGTTAACTCACGTTTAAATTATTCAAATTCAAAATTATTTATTTCAATAACTAGTTATACAAAATACATTTCAAGGTTAAGAAACTCCTAAATTATTTATTTCAACAGTTATACAAAATACATTTCAAGGTTAAGAAACTCCTTTTAAGCAAACATTTGCCTGTGTTAAGAGTATCTACTCTTCCATAGCAACCATATCAGGTATATAACTGGATGAAACACTATACATATAAAATGATAATCAAAAATTACTGTCGTCAGTGCGACATATAACAGTTACCTAGGAAATTAATTTAATTTGAGGATTGATAAAATTCTAAATTTATGGCATAATATCTCATTATAGTGATTGTTTATTTTGCTATAAGTGTGTGTGTTGTGTGTGTGTGTATGTGTATGTGTATGTGTATGTGTATGTGTATGTGTATGTGTGTGTGTGTGTGTGTATGTGTATGTGTGTGAATTTATAAGTATGTGTTACACATACTACCTATATGATGATCGCTGATACAGATTACCCAATATGCTTTGCTACCTACAACTTCGAAATAAACTACAACATCGGAAACGCAAGGTTCTTCATCGGTTTTTTTTAAATCCTTCGGCTGTGACTATCGTAATTGGCGCAGTCGGTAGGATACTCGAGTCAGTGCGCGTCGCGAAGTATCCAGCTGTACAATCAGTTGCTCCCATCGTTACGTCACTGGTTGAGCTATCGAGCCCTCATCGAGTATCTGAACCACGAGGTCTGCAGCCAGGAGGAGGATCAAGACATCGACCCAGAGAAAGCCAGAAATGATATATATGTAAGTGCACTCGAATTGTTCTTGTGTTGCTTTCCTTTTTGTATACCTTTATCTCTTATCTCCCAAGATTTTTCACCCTAAGAATCGTGAGTCCAGCAAATCTGCACTAAATCGGCAGTCTCGCAGAAGAGAATTAGATTTTAATAGAAATTTAGAAGATAGCGATACATTAGAAATGGCTTTAGACCCAGACACCGTATTCAATGCATTGCGCCTGGTGCCTGAATTTGATGGAAATCCAAACATCCTCACTAGGTTTATAAGAATATGCGACCAGTTAGTAGCCACATATATGTTAGAAGCACCAGGGAACGAACTAACTAACTTGTGCTTATTAAATGGTATTCTTAATAAAATTACCGGAAATGCCGCTGGGACGATTAATTCCAACGGCATACCAGAAAGCTGGTTAGGTATTAGGAATGCTCTCGTCAACAACTTCTCCGATCAGCGTGACGAGACTGCCTTATACAACGATCTCTCTTTGGTATCGCAAGGAAATAATACACCACAAGAGTTTTACGACCACTGCCAAACGTTGTTTAGCACAAGTATGACGTGTGTTTCGCTTCACGAAACGATAGCCACTACTATTGAAGCTAAACGCACTTTATATAAAAAGTTAACTATGCAGGCTTTCGTGCGTGGCCTAAAAGAACCACTTGGTTCCCGCATTAGATGCATGAGGCCCGAAACAATAGAAAAGGCCTTAGAGTTCGTTCAAGAAGAGTTAAATATACTCTATTTACAACAACGAAACGACAGTGCTCCTAAAACATCTAATTCTAAGCCTTTTAATATGCCGCTTGTTAATATGCTATTGCCTAAACCTGTTCATCATCAACTTTCTGTGCCTAATTGGCATATACATTCACAGTCGCATAATGTGCAACGTCCCCCACCACTACCCTTCAGGTTTAACCCTCAAATAAACCAGTATCAGCATCCAGCCCGACAGCTGGGTATGCCATCCCGAACTCAGCAAATGTTCCGTGCTCCACCACCCAATTATAACACCCAATGCAATGTATTTCGTTTAAATAGAAATCAGCCTTCACAACCAGCCCCCAGGTCGATGAGCGGAGTACAACCGTTCGTTCCTAGAAATTTATCTCCAAATATTAGTGGTCATGATTGGCGAAGGCATGGAAATCAAATTCAAACCCACCTTCAAATTACTTCAAGACTAGAGAAATGAACTTTAACGAGTGCTTTGATGAAAATTCCTATAATAATTATTGTGATGAAGTTAATTATAGCAATTATTATTACTCCGTTTACGACCAAGACAACGCACAGACTTATAATGACTCGTGTTACTGAGACGACAACAACCTGCAACCTGAGACATTCAATGACGAGCCGCCGACATGCGATGAGCCACAAGCGTCTAGCTCACAATCCACTCAGGATTTTCAGAGAGCCATTGCGTTCAAAAAATCAAGATAGAATTAAATCTACAAACTCAACGACAGTTACCCTACATACAAATTAATAATCCGCTCTTAAGGCTCCTTATTGACACCGGCGCGAATCAGTCATTTATTAGCCCAGAAACAGTGCATAATTACTTTAATACCTATCCCATTAATTATGATCCGTTCGAGGTGACTAATGTGCACGCGACTACGCGAAGTGATCACTCTATCACATTACCGTGTTTCCAGGAATTTCGTGACACTGATAATATAAAGTTATTCATATATCGTTTTCACGATTACCTTGATGGTTTGATAGGTTTAGATCTGCTTACTAAATGGGAAGCGAATATAAACCTCAAAGATCATACGTTAAAAACTAAATTTGCCGTAAATCTCAAAAAGATGTATAATTCTTGTAACGTGAATTAGTACGAGAATATTATACCAGCCCAGAGTTATAAGATGTTGCGATTACCCATTAACGCTCCGGACGGCGATGTCCTAATCGAGGAACAGGTGATATGTAACTGTATTATCCACGAATGTATTACTACCGTTAAGAATAGCCGTGGTATAGTAGAGGTTGAAAACCCTACACCAAATGACATCATCTTTTCACTAGACCACCCCGCATACGGCGAGATTTTTAATATAGAGTGCGCGCGTACCGAAACACATAGTGATCGCGTCCGCCATGTATTATCGCGTTTGAGAACCGACCATATGAACGCGGAGGAAAAAGCCAATATAGAAGCGTTATGCTCACGGTTTGCTGATGTCTTTTACATAGAAGGTGAACCGTTAACCTTCACTAACCAGATAAAGCATAGTATCAACACTACTGACGAGTTACCCGTTTACACGAAAACTTACCGCTATCCTTTCATCCATAGGCAGGAAGTTAGGGACCAAATTAACAAAATGTTGGAACAGGGAATCATACGACCTTCATCATCAGCCTGGAGCTCGCCTATTTGGGTTGTACCTAAAAAAACAGACGCTTCAGGGAAACAAAAGTGGCGCATCGTTGTAGACTAACGAAAACTTAACGAAAAGACGATAGATGATAAATACCCCATCCCAAATATCTCAGACGTCCTTGACAAGCTAGGAAAGTGCCAATACTTTACGACCCTTGACCTCACATCAGGTTTTTGGCAATGTCAGCTCGATCCTAAGGATATCCACAAAACAGCTTTTAATGTAGAGCATGGGCACTTCGAATTTCTTCGTATGCCTATGGGACTAAAAAATGCACCTTTTACGTTCCAGAGAATTATGGATAATGTCCTTAGAGGCCTCCAAAACGAGATTTGTCTAGTTTATCTGGACGATATCATCATTTTCGGTACATCACTTCAGGAAGCTGTAATTAACCTGGAAAAGGTATTACAGAGACTCAGGGAATCAAATTTTAAGGTACAGCTAGACAAGTCAGAGTTTTTAAAATTAGAAACAGCATACTTAGGTCACGTTATCACTCGCGACGGCATAAAGCCTAATCCAGACAAGATATCTGCCATAAAAAAATATCCTATTCCCAAAACTAGTAAAGAAATCAAGCAGTTCCTAGGACTACTTGGATATTACAGGAAATTCATTCCTGACTTTGCCCGTATAACAAAGCCAATGACATCAATCGGAATCATCATCATGAACTTTGCTCTCACATTATTACGAGTCGTCATTCTATATTTATTTATTTATGTTTTATATTTATAGTATTTATTTTTTGGTATAAGTAGTTGTTCTAGTATTTATTTAGTTTATATATGAAAGGTACTATGTGTAGTTTATTGCCCTTTTTTTTTAACTTATAATTATTATTACATTAGTTTCATTTAGTTTTGTCTGTCGCACTGCCTACACAACTTTTCTGCTTAGCCCAATGGTCGACTGGGAGAGAATGCCACATGGCATTAAGTCCACCAATTGTACAATTATATATTTTTTTTGTGCAATAAAGTTTTAAATAAATAAATAAATCTTGCTTAAAGAAAGGAAAGAAGATCACATTAGACCCAGATTACGTTAACAGTTTCGAGAAATGTAAAACATTACTACAGAATGACCCAATTTTACAATACCCAGACTTCACACGCGACTTTATACTCACGACAGACGCTTCTAATTTTGCTATCGGAGCCATACTATCACAAGGGCCCATAGGCTCTGACAAGCCTGTCTCTTATGCATCTCGAACACTCAATGATAGCGAACTAAATTATAGTACCATCGAGAAGGAGCTCCTAGCCATAGTATGGGCTACGAAGTATTTTAGACCGTATTTGTTTGGACGGAAATTTAAAATTGTCACCGACCATAAACCTCTCCAATGGATGATGAGTCTAAAGGAACCAAATTCTCGCTTAACGAGATGGCGATTAAAACTTAGTGAATTTGATTTCACCGTTATTTATAAGAAAGGCCAAAACAATACTAATGCTGATGCCTTATCTCGGATCGAGATACACAACGAAGAGGTCAGTTCTCTCGTTGGTAACCCGACCGAAAAACCACCATCACTAGCAGGCTCATCGACCAATACCGCACATACCAGTAACGAACATCCCATCCTTGAAGTCCCAATCTCAGACGAACCTCTTAATAAGTTCCACCGACAGATACATTTGACAGTTGTAGGTGACGTAAAACGACGACCTATCATGACTAAACCATTTGATACCCATACCCGCATAGCAATTCAGTTATCTCAGTCTCATCTGGAAGAAGATGTAGTTAATGCCATTAAAGAGTATGTTCATCCTAAGATAAAAACAGCCTTGCTGATACATCCGCCTCTTGCTATGTACTCAATCATACCAATCATACAAGAGAAGTTTAAAAGTTCAAGTATGAATCTCGTCTAAGCCAAAATTGAATTAGAAAATGTTAAACAATACTCGTATCTTAAACAACAAGAGATCATTCAACATTACCACGATGGAAAGACCAATCACAGAGGCATTAACGAATGCTATCTTGCTCTTTCTAGAAAGTATTATTGGCCAAAAATGAAGGAACACATAGCTAAATTCATTGCCGAATGTACAATCTGTGGTCAGGCTAAGTACGACAGAAATCCAATAAGACAAAAGTTTAACATTGTCCCACCAGCGACTAAGCCTTTCCAAACCTTACATCTAGATTTATTCACTGCCCAAAATGAGAAATATTTAACATTTATCGATGTCTTTTCCAAATATGGACAGGCGTATCACCTACGGGACGGTACAGCCATTAGTATCCTACAAGCATTATTACAGTTCAGTACGCACCACGGCCTTCCTTTGACTATAGTTACCGATAACGGAACTGAATTCTCAAATCAACTGTTCGCTGAGTTTATTCGGTTACATAACATTATACATCATAAGACCCTCGCTCACGCACCAAATGACAATGGTAACATTAGAGCGATTCCACTCGACATTGCTCGAGCATCTCCGTATATTGAAATTACAAAAGAAGGACGAGCCTATAGTTAACTTAATACCTTACGCGGTTATCGCTTATAACAGCTCCATACATAGTTTCACAAAATGTCGACCATTCGATTTAATAACAGGACATTATGATCCGCGGGACCCTATCGACGTTGACCCTACGGCACAGTTACTACAACAGTATATACAGACACACAAACAGCAAATGCAGTTAGTCTATGATACTATAAATGAGTCTTCCTTAGCCACCCGTAGTTTTCTCATAGATAATAGAAATAAAACCCGTGAGGATGCGGTAGAATACTTACCGCAGCAGCAAGTGTTTGTTAAGAACCCAATCGCTAGTAGGCAAAAGGTCGCATCACGCTATACGCAAGACACGGTCTTAGCCGATTTACCGATTCACATATATACTTCAAAAAAGCGAGGACCCGTCGCTAAATCACGTCTTAAACGTGTACCTAAACCAGCCAAATTGTTGCAGAATCCTGTTGCTGATCCAGATGACGCACTCAAAGGAGATAAAACTTGAAAGTTTAGACTATGGACCAAGACTCTTACCGTTTAACCTAGGACCCGCTAACCTCATTACTCATTACCACACATTCTTACAACGCATCCGACTCGACGACATCGAAAATACAATAACTACACTACGCGGACAGATATTAACTTACGAGAATAAATTACCTAACGATACCTATTCCTTATATGAGCTTCAAATCACTTATCTTAACAATAAATTAGATTATGCATTGCATCAATTAAAAAGCTTAGAACCAAATCGATACAAAAGAGGCCTTGTAGACGGATTGGGATCGATAATCAAGAGCATAACAGGGAACTTAGATTATAAAGATGCTGTTCATTATAATAATATCTTAAATAATGTTCAAATTAGCCAGAATAAATTGGTATCCGAATACAATAGTCATATTAGCATAACTAAGGAGTGGACTACTAAGACATCGTCTATAATAACACAGTTAGTCGAAAATCAATATCATATTAATGTCACATTACAAACTACATATACTAGATAAAGTTTCTCAAAGTGATTTGCATCTAACTAAATTTGCGAAATTCGCTCAATTGCTATCTATAATTAGCGAAAACGTAGCCGATTTACTAAACGAGTTAGTTAAAGTCGAAAATAGCTTAGCATTCATACACGCGTCGACTACGCATCGTAGTATGATAGATATAGATTCATTAAACGATATGTTAGTTAAGCTTAGGGAGATATATGGTAGAAAATATATATTAAACTTAGAGACACGGGAATACTATGACATAATAAGGCCCGGCTCTTATTTTATAGATAAGCAGTTAGTCATAATTTACAGATTCCCTATAATATCAGCGGACTTGTACGATTTCTATAGACTGTCCATAGTACCTAATAAAGCCCACCAGGCCTTTATCCCTTCGCATCCTTACATAGCAACCAATGTTCATTCGTTTGTATATATAGAGACAGAATGTCCGAAGTTTAATACAGGCTATCTCTGCGATGAGTCGTACTATCACCATATACGTAGCGAATCAGACTGCGTACACCAACTCATCACGAAGCAATCTCTGGAGAAGACATGTAACCTTACCACGATCAATCTTACCAAGGAAGCAATGGAGAAGATCGACGACCAGCACTATACTATCTCGCTACCTCATCTTACAAGAACAAGACTCACCTGCGAACGTGAAGATTACGTCGAACTTCAAGGCAGTTACCTAGTCACAATACCAATGAAGTGTATTCTACGTACATCCGAGTTCACCATCATCAATAATGACGGAGAAGTAAAAGGTCAACCCTTCAAAATCATGATGGCTACAGAAGTCAAAATTCCAACCATCGGAACACCAACGCAAATACAACTTAACACAATCAACTTGAAGAGCCTTCACAGTATCCACGACAAGATTTTAATACAGAAGCCTATTACCATAAGCCACACATCATCTGATATTCTATACCACCCTACGGGACCCTTCTACGGAATACTGATCATCATTCTGATAACACTCATCATATTCATCATACGCCGTTACAAGATAAAACGCAACTCGTCTAACGAAAAGCACGAAACAGAAGATACCAACGAGACGACATACGCCGAACCTGGAAGAGCAAAGCAGCATCCAGTTCCAGCAACATTTTCGCTAAACGTCCTCAAATAGTTGCTGATCTATGGGGGGAGGTGTTACACATACTACCTATATGATGATCGCTGATACAGATTACCCAATATGCTTTTCATCGAAACAACTTCGAAATAAACTAGAACATCGGAAACGCAAGATTGAAGATTCAGCTCCTCGTACAACCTACTTCGTCTGGTCGCTGTGCGCGAAGGGCATCCAAATCGTCACTTCGTAACAAGCATCGTTCGATTTCAAACCTATACTAGTTATAATATTTAAATTGTAATTCTTTTACTTTATAATTAAATTTAATTAAATAAATTTCGGTTTTTTTAATCCTTCGGCTGTGACTATCGTAATTTATGTTTGTGTGTACATGAGTATGTGTGTGAGTGTGTGTGTGTGTGTATGTATGTGTGCGTTTGGTTGTGGTGAGTTAAGGTAAGGTAAGGTTAGGTAACTACCTACATAAACATTATCAGACAGCGTCTATCTATAAATACTTTTAATAAATAACTAGCGGACCCCGCAAACTTCGTATCGCCTCCGAATTTTATCTGATTTTGACGTGTTATATGTCATTGTCATCAAAAATGGTATGTTTGAAGAAATTATGAAGAAATATGTACTCGTATATTTTAACGTTAACTCTTCAACATCTTTATAACTTATTATCCTATTCCTGACAAAGACAAATCCAAAAATACAAAAATCGTAAAAATCAATCCAGCCTTTCTCGAGTTATAAGTGGCGTAACTAACACGACTATCCTTTATATTTAGGGATAATATTCAGAAAATTTAATATACGTAACTGTCTACGACACATTCGCTAATTTATTCCTACCTTTCATTCCTTTCATGTCACTTTAATAAATAATAATATGTTGCACCGCTGACAGTTATAAAATTGTATTTTAATATAAGTAAACGAACATCAATTCGAATTTAGCCTTTGATTTCATCATGAACAGTAACATTTCATAAAGGGTCAGGTTTGACTAATTATTTGTAAACAACATATTTACCGATTACCGAAAAAAAAAACAATAGAAAACCCCGCCCGCATCACTACTGTAAACAAGCAGCATAGACTCCTTCCTACTTCTTGCGCTTAACTTAATCGAGGCCAATTTAACCAAGATTGCGTTGTAAGTGAGAGATATTATGGCAATAAGCAACACTCACAGTAACACGTTGGTCTTTATAAATACCGGGCCAAGATCTCTGGAAAACCGGAACGGGCAAAAAATGTGTCGAATTTTCGAACATCTCGGGTTTGTGATACCGCATTCGGCAAGCGAGGTGATTACGCTGCTGTATTAGCTTGAATTCAATGATGAAGGCCTTTGCCCAGCAGTGAGATGATTGTAGGTCATTACTTAAGCAGCACCATTGCTATGGTAACTTCTTCTTCTTCTTCTCGAGTCAATGGCAACCAATTAAACTCTCTGCGCCCAAAAAGTGGCCACATCAATGGCCCTCTGGTTGGCGTTGCAAAGGTCCTCTTGCGTGCAGGTGGCAGGCTCTCCTGCCACCTGCACGCAAGGAGAGGTAGGGCACGACATTAAGTGTGGCATAGACTGTAAGGCGCCACACTCGCACGTGTCGTCCTCAGTGAAGCCCCACTTTTTCCTGAGTTCATTGCACCTGCCTACACCTGAACGAAGTCTGTTTAACGCCTTCCAAATGGGCCAGGGAAGATTGTGACCAGGCGGCGGCTTCTCAGCCATGGGGATGGATGGGTTGTTGGGGGCGAATTTATCTGACCACAGCTGTTCTCTGGCCTTAGGTCCACGCTAAGTGGCTCGGTGTTATGCATAAAGCTGCGGCGACTCTTAAGACGTGGGGGTGAAGGTATATGTCCATACAACGGGTGCCTGCTATCTTCTTCTTGCTTGAGCCTTTCAATGGAGCATTCAACCTGGCGCCGAACACACGGGGGAGCTATTCCAGCTAGGGAGTAGAGGACGTTTAAAGGCGTAGGTTTTAGCGTTCCCGTAACCACCCTGCAGGTTTCATTGAGGGCTATGGTATATGGCATATGGCATATGGTAACTTGAATTCAGTGATGGAGGCCTTTGCCCTGCTGTAGGATGATTGTAAGCAACACTCACCGAGTTCGTTAGGGAAAATAAGCTCCTTATGTACAGGAGAGTACACCAACTGTTGGTTTATATGGCTGCCCAGCCGGAGGAACTCGTTCACAGATTTGGCCACTAAAAAAAGAAAATATGGAATTTTTAGATACATGTCAATTACAAAGGCATAACGTCTAATTAATGCATTGATGTAATTGAAACAACTAGATAAACCCAATAGGTGTCCTTTTTAGGGTTCCGTACCCAAAGGATAAAAACGGGACCCTATTACTAACCCCCGTATTTAAAAAGAAGTAATTACTTATTGCTTAAGAAAATTATAACTTAAAGTGTTCATACCTAGTCCTTAAGTGAAAGAAATTGGTCACCATTAATAGTCATATTATTTGGCTGATAATGCTAACTTTTGGTAGTTATAACTTCTAGTAATTTCTTGATTAAGGCATACAAATTGTCTCTCAAGTAATTACTTTTAGTCAAGTAATTACTTTTACTTGTTTATAAATACGGGGGTTAGACTTCGCTGTCTGTCTGTCTGTCCGTCTTTCCGTGGCTCCGTCTCAAGAGCCGCGATAGCTAGACTGTTGAAATTTTCACAAATTATGTAATTGTGTTGCCGCAATAACAACAAATACTAAAAACAAAATAAAATAAATATTTCCCATACAACAAACCCGATTTTTTGGCCTTTTTGGTACGGAACTTTTCGTGCGCGAGTCCGACTCGCACTTGGCCGGTTATTAAATATGCGCCCGTTTGACTTAAGAGGAAACACTAAGGGCGAGAGAATTAAAAAATAGGTTTTTGTAAAATCTATCGCCGTCACGCAATGCCCGAACGCCTTCCCGCAGAGCGCGATAGAGACAACTGCATCTTGGTCCGAAAATACCTACTAAAAGCACACAAAATCAACGTTTCGTAGTCCCCCGATTTCTTTTCCAAAACTAGAGCGATTTAAATACTTTTTTCATTAAAATTTAAAGAAAGGCTTTGGCCGTGTTCGTATATTTTGTTTTATTCTAAAGTTTAGCCAAATTTGTTTTCTGGATGTTTGAACACAGCGGAAAATCTGGCGAATTTTTTAGATTTTTGAAGGCTCATATCTCTTTTATCAATTAATTTATGAAAAAAAAGAAAACATAGAAACATGGCAATAGTGGCCATAGATTTTGGTAATAAAAATTATTGCTCTACTGGCATTATCCAGGAAGGAAACCGGGGACTAGGTTTGCATGGAAAAACGGCGCTTGTGTTTCCTCTTAAGGATGCATATTTAGTACAAATTATATCAATTGAACAACATGTCATAAATACCGACACTATTGCGTGTCGACTTAATTTGGCCGGGTTATAAAGTTGACAGTGACATAAAATCAACGACAGTCATTCAATCTATGATAGGTTTACGGCCATTTCCAATAACCTATCTATCCTCAGTTTTGGCCTATCGGAGATAGAAAACCGCTTCTGTATTTGTTTCTCTGGACGGAAAAAACAGTTATAGAAACTGTTTCCTATCTCCGATATGCCAAAACTGAAGATAGATAGGTTATTGGAACCGGCCTTTAGTGGTCATTTTTGTATCGGACTTTGCATCTAGTTCGTATTATCACAGATAAGATAATACTAAAGTAATTATCAATAATCGGATCAGTAGTGCAACTTTGCGGTATTTCATGACGAAATTTTAACATGGACATGCTTATCAGTCTGGATTAAGTTTCGACAAAAACTGGTCACACTAAAGATTAATATCGTTAAAAATGTTATTGCACATTGTTATGTTATATTTACGAGGCTAAATCGGCCGCCATATATTTAGTATTTTAAACTCAATAGCCCCCATATTTTATTTATTTTAAACCCAAATAAAACATTTTTCTACAATGTATTAATTTTGCCTAATAAAGGCAACTACTGAAACACAAATGTTTCGTTATCAAAGAAATGGTTAAGAGTAAATTAATTTTATATATAATATTTCCGCAATCCCACAATCCCGCGGGCGTATCCGTACTAATATAATGTATGAGGTCGTTCACCCTAAATTGCACTACCTAATTCGATCACTGGTAATTTATACACCGAGCATTTTTGACGATCTGACAAACGAAACCCACAATAAGTAAACATTATGTATAACATCTTTATAGCGTTATTTTTTTAATAATTAAAATACGAATACATATGTCTCAGAAAAATGAAAAAAATTAAGACTATTCATTCTGTATCCATGCTGTGACGCGCACGGACGTATTATGTAAACATTATGTATAACATCTTCATAGCGTTATTTTTTTAATAATTAAAATACCTAGTCTTAGAAAAATGTAAAAAAATTAAGACTATTCATTCTGTATCCATGATGTGACGCGCACGGACGTATTTTGCTTCGGCCGGCTCCTGGATGAATGAACCTTACACAGATACGTCTGTGTGCATCACAGCGTGTTTCAAAATGAATAGTTGAATTAATATTTTATATTTTTCTAAGATTACTTTAATATTAAAGACATGCCTCACTGGGTCACACAGAGCCATCTAGACCCAAATTAAGCTACTATTAAGTACCCTGTCGTATGGGGTACTAGACAACCGATAAACTTACTTATATACTTTTTTTTTTGTAAATACATACTTATATCTAATACTTATTTGATTCGGGGTTTATACCATGTACCTTATTTATTATGAGTTTCCGATATTTCGGCGCTGTTGCAACACAGTTCTCCCGTGATCATGGCGCTCGCAACAGTGCCGATATATCAGAAACTCATAATAAATAAGGTACACGGTATAAACCCCGAATCAAATAACCCTATTGATAGTTTTTTTAAGGTTTTTTTTTTAAATAAAAAAAACACTGGCAAATTGTTGTACATAGTGGATAAATAGAGCAATTGCACAGAATTATATTGATTCTCCAGAACTGCTCTCGAAAATTTGTCTCAAATTTCCAAGCAGAACTGTTAGGCTGCCTGTTTATTTAAATATCCCCCGCTGCAGTACCAACTACAGGCAGAATTCATTCTTTTTGCGATCAGCATATGAAGTGAACAAGCTGGTTACCATTCCTGAACTCGATATGTTTAACTCGAAACCAAATCTCTTTAGGGACACATTGGCTAAATCTTGGTTCGACGGTTCATCAGCTGTTTAATGTAGGTGTAGATCTTAACTCTCTTATGTAAGCGAATTGCCTTTCGTTATTTAATTATATTGTTACACATATGCGAAAACATGTAAATGGTGTATAGTTTCTTAAGCAGTGGTTTTTTAGTCCGTTATTGTTTTACTGTATGTTTTCCAAACAAAATAAAATAAAATATAAATAAATAAATAACGTAAGCTTCGTTTGTCACGAGGTTCAAAACGGATGGTAACAGATAACATCATGGGGCGCTAGGTGCTGGGTGGTTTCGATCGGGCAACAATCGTTTAGAAATTTCAACTCCCTCGCCTTTGTGATACTGCATTTGGCAAGCGTGATGATTATGCCTGTATCTATCGTTGCTGTGGTAACTTGAATTCAATGATGGAGACCTTTGCCTGCAGTGGGATGATTATAGGCTGTTTACTTATCTTTATTTACCTATCTAAATAATACTTACATTCAAGTAGGTTCCAACTATCAAACCTCGTTTGGTTCATGTGTGAAACGAAAACTGCTTTCTCTTGGATTTTGACCACGAAATCTATGTGCACCTGTAAAGTGGTATATGAATGAATCTTGTTTTGTCTTATTATTATTATTGACACAATTGGCTATGGCTTAATCCCTCAACCCCCAGGAGGCACTGGCGCCACGATAACAATTGATTTCAATTGTGTCTGGAATAACTCACGATCGAGGGATTAAAATGGCGATACATGCTGATATTCTATGTTCTTATTATCATTATACCGCATTTCTTTGTTTATAAGTTACGTGAATGAGCACGAAAAATACTTCACCATTTCTTCATAACTTTGAAAATCGAATTGAACTGAATTGAAGAAATGCGATAGATAGGTAATGTGCTATGTTACAATCAGTTTTATTTCTGCAAATAGGCCCCAGGAGGCACTTTTATACGTCCCAATTTAAACCTACCACTGCTTCGGGACAAGCCTGGGCTAGTGCCGAGAAGAAGCAGCGCAAGAAACTCGGTCACTATTGTCAGCCTCTTTTTAAATAAATTTTTACAAGGTAAGGTGATTTTTACAAGCTTTAAGCAAGTACTAGCTGGGACAATTTAACGCCATACATTTCTATCATTTAAATAATCATTGACAGTGTAATAGCCCTTTTTCATTAAAATTACTTTTAAGTTTATGTACAGGGAGTTCAGCAATACCCTGTGGTAATTTGTTGAAAACACGAATACAATTTCCCATAAACGATTTTCCTATACTTTTCGCAGTCTGAAGCCTGGAACGGCAAGTTTATCTTTATTTCTGGTATTGAAATTGTGTACGTTACTTTTCTTAAGAAATAAATGTATGTTCTTACGAACGTAAACAATACTCGTATTCTAGAGAATGTATTGAGAAGACACTGTAAGTACGTATATTAATCTCTTTGAAGCGAGTCACGGGGTCGAAGGCCGTAAATAGCCCGTACAGCACGTTTTTGTAATATAAAAATTGACTCAATATCTGCCGCTGAGCCCCACAACAGAATTCCGTATGACATTATGCTATGAAAGTAGCTAAAATATGAGGTGGCATAATAGCACCACATCTTTGCAGTTTCAAATTACATATTTCAAAGGATTTGTTTTTTGAAAATCAGAAACAAGGAAGGTATCACAAACAAATAGACCCGAGAAAATTTGAAAAACACTTTTTCCTACATTAACGTCTGGGAATCGAAACCGAGGAACTCGGAGTAGGCGTCACATTGAATACCGGAAGGTATGTATGCCATTCTACCACGGAGGTCGATAAAGATATATCATCCAGAAACAGAGGGTTAACAGTATTCCTGTCTACATCGTTAATCAAACTGAAATAGTTAATCTGCTGAATTATTAACCTTCATTCCAAATATTGCGTTTTTATGGGAATCCTGTTTTTAGCGAAGTTTTTTTTTTAGCTGTGAAGTGATAATGTTAAACAAAGTCACGAGAAGTAGCTGGTACAGTATGAATAGAGGAACCAACCTCTTCTGAAGATTTTGTAGCCCAAGCTTTGAATTCTTTTAGCAATTCAACCAACTTGTCCATCTTTAGCTCATCCTCTTTGAAGTTGTGCATTCTCTTGTAAATGTTCGATGCTACGCCTTCCGCTGAGATGTAGACCTGAGAAGGAATAAGTAATGTTTTATCCATATCCATACTAACATTATAAATGGGAAAGTGTGTCTGTGTTTGTTTGTCCGTCTTTCACGGCAAAACGGAGCGACGAATTGACGTGATTTTTTAAGTGGAGATAGTTGAAAAGATAGAGAGTGACATAGTCTACTTTTTGTCTTTTTCTAACTCCTCACTTCCCCAAAATGGGGGTGAAAGTTTATATGGAGCATTCCACAATTTTCAAGGTAGGAAGCTAAAAATTAGTATGCGTCCTATTGTGACTAACAAAAAAATTGTAAATATTTTTTTTTGGAAAACCGCCCCAAACCCCTTAAAAAAGGAAGTGAAATTTTATTGTTACCCCGAAATTAACGCGCGGGCAAAAGCTAGTTAAAATATAGGTATTTTCTGTTAGTGTTAGGTCAGTGGGCTTAATCGCGCGCCTTCATAATAACTTAATCAGAAAAAAAGCGACGACACGGTTAGATACGAGTATGGGCGATGCAAGGTGTTTGAAACGTCATTCAATTCATTTATCCAAGTCCCGATCATAGCAAAATAATATAAAAAAGGTGGACAACATCACATACATTCTTATGATCTCAATTTAAATAACTATTTGAAGCACTTGTATTTTGAAAACCAGAAACAACAAAGGTACCACAAACACTCAGACCGGAGAAAATGCAATAAAACACTTTTTTTTACATTGACCCGTCCGGGAATCGAACCCGGGACCTTGGATCAGGCGACTTGAAAACCGGTGTGTACGCCACTCCGCCAAGGAGGTCGTCAAATAATGATTTTATTAAGAAACAAATCACTCACTGAAACTCTTTTTCCATTCACAGATAATCTTAGCCCAGCAAAGTTGGGCAGTTCGTCGGGGTCGCCAGTCGACATGAGGTGGAGTGTGGAAGCCTGGTCTGCAGAGCTGACGATCAAGTTGTTGACGGACCACATCTTCGTGTTCAGGTCGTATAGACAGTGGGTGGCTGGCACATACATTGATCTGGAAAACGATGAACGAAGGCTATTATGATTTTTACTAGATTTTTAATAACAGGGTTGTCTGTTGTGTGTCTACGTTCTTGTTTGTATCTGTATGAGTTATTTTTTTCTTTTACTCTCTCTCCGTGTGTAAATCCGGTTGGTTTTTTTGTGTCTATCTGCCTGTGTGTATGTGTACCTGTGTTTTCTTTATATTTGTGTGTGTTCTTGTGTGTGGACGTCCCTGAGTGTCCGCTTGTATGTGTGGGTGTTCTTGTGTTTCTACGTGCCTCTGAGCTTGTGTGTATGAACGTATAATAATAAATAAATCTTCTTCTCTTTCTAGCTGTCTGTTGTTTTGTGTGTGTCTACATGCCTGTGTGCTTGCGTGTTTGTGTGCTTATGCATCTGTAGAACTGTGTTATTCATCATCGTCATCATCTGTTTGTATGTGTTTTAGTATGTTACAATGTGTGTGAATTAACTTACGCCAACTTATAACCATCAAAGTTCTTGTTAAACTCCAAACTCTTGATGGCCATACACCAGAACCTATCCAGCACTGTATGTCTTCTGATATATCTACGCATCACTAGAAAGTCGTTCTGCGTGATCGCTGTTGAGGTTAGAAACACGTGGACGGCGGCCATTTTGATTTGCGTGTCTTCCGTCGCGTTTGTAAGGATGGGCAGAAGAAGATCGACTATCTGCAAATGTTAAGTATTTTATAATTAATTGTATTTACAACTAAACGCTTCTTGGTGTAATGGTTTCTGTACTGTTAGGTTTTATTATTTATTTGATTTGAAATACAGTTTATATTCTTTGATAATCCACGACATCGTTTTGATACCTGTCAATGTCAACTGATTTTAAGTGACAGGAACATGACGGCCACTTTGATACGATTACGGGTGGTAGGTTGTTAGTTGGTTTGGAGCATCGGTGCACACTTGTACACTAGCTACTAGGTTCTTGCAATAAATAAGCAATTGGTACCCTGATATCGTGTTTTCTTCGGGTCTTGATCTCGGAGTTAAGAGTTTTAAGCATTAAGAGAGAGAATATTTCAAGCACTCGTATTCTGGAAACCAGAGACAACGAAGGTACCACAAACATGGACCTCGGAGTAGGCGTCACCTTGAAAACCGGTGGGTACCAGTACACCACCACTGAGCCCGTAAAAAACATCACGTCTAACTTTCGCAATAATTCCCTCAACCCCCAGGAGGCACTCGGGTGCCATTGATTTCAATCGTGTCTGGAATAACTCACGATCGAGTTAGTAATAATATTAGTAAAGTACGAGTAGTGTAGATAGAACTCAAACCACGCCTTGCTTGCAATTTTTAATTCTTTCTAATGTTTATAAAAAATTGTCTGTCTGTCTGTTATGTTTTCACGCCTAAGAACCTACTTCACCAATTGTTTGGTGAAATTTCGTATATAGTAACATTAGACCTAGAGATATTATTATCATAGTCTATTTTTATTCACTGCGAGTAAGACATGTGGATAATACGAGTATCATATACATTGTTCTGATCCCAATTTATTTATTTATTTATTGTATAAAGAACACCAACAGCATATATATAAAAACATTCAAAATAATAAATACATTCTTATATAAAAAAAGTCATATATATATACCAATTATAGGCGAACACAGCATTCAAATATTCTAATAATGAAACAAAAATTCGTACTCTAACACCGAAAAAAAAAAATATTTTAAAACCAAAACGAAAGAAAAGAAAAGAAAAGAAAAAAAAAGAAAAGAAGAAATAAAAATGACCAAAACTTCGTCTAATGCGCAAATTCCCTAAGCTTTTGTTTATATTTATACAAAGTGTCACCAAAATACATACATACATACACTCACGCCTTTTTCCCGGAGGGTAGGCAGAGACCACATCTTTCCACTTGCTACGATCCTTACAGACTACTTTCGCTTCATCCACATTCATTAATCTTTTCATACACGCTCGCCGGTTTAGGGTACTCTTGACCTGACCTTTCTTTAGAACTTCCCCGATTTGATCAAGATAAGTTTGTCGAGGCCTTCCCCTTCCAACATTTCCATTCATACTCGCCATATATATCTTTTCACCAAAAATATCTAGCCCTATTATCTGTTTTTCATTATAAAAAGAAAAACATCTAGGAAGAGGTGAATGAAGACCAAGATTGGTTTTAGCGGAAAGCTGGGCAAACGATTTCTTAATAGGAAAACGAGGTAAGCGACTCGGTTCTGTCAGTCTGATCCTCTCTACGAGATCACTACTTTTAATTTTGCCATTGACAAGATTATACGAGTATAGAAACATTAGGTCTTCTTCCAATTTAAGTAACGGTTTAAAACAATCGTATTTTGGAAACCAGAAACAACGGAGGTACCACAAACACCCAGGCCCGAGAAAATGTAGATCTGTTTTTTACATTGACCCGTCCGGGTATCTAACCCGGGACCGGTGTGTATGCCACTCCGCCACGGAGATCGTCCACGGTTGGTACATAAAATTACAATACGCGTCATATAGAAAATTCTCGTCATGTTATTGTTGTAACGGTACTTTTCGGGGGAGGTGAAGTATAGTGTTTATGTGTTAACTGTTAATTTTATAAGTGACTGCTATATAGTTTCAAATTTAATAATTATGTTGACTTAGCATTAAGTTACTTCATGTATAAGGTTTAATTGAAAATCAATAAAGAATCGACATTCAAGCTACACACATGTCTTATTAATTATATCTCCCGCAACAATGAAGATACCTCATGGCCACACTGCCTCGCTACGAAACTGAAACAATAGAAGAACGAATACCTACCTGCTATAAAGATAATTATGAAATGATTTAAGAAGACCCGAAGAAACTTTAAATCAAGATTAATTCAAGAAAATTCACAATAATGGGAAAACAGCAAAGTAAAGAAGAGGTTGTAATCGCTCAAACTGCCAGCGGCGATGCACACACAGAAAAGTCTACTGGTTTGTTGAACCTTGCTGAAATCCTCATCGTCGTGGTTCTGATCATCTTGGTGGCTTCACTCGCAATTTACATCTACAAAAAATGCCGTCAATAAGCAATGAAGGCATTACGTCGTGAATTGAACCGATTTAATTTGCCAACAATGCCACGTCAACGCTGGAGCTAACGGCGTCACCTTAAAGAAAAATAAGAAGGAGCGGGGTCCAGGGATATCCCGGCCAACGGAGTCCAGGATATAGCCCGGCCCATGTTCGAGCGGAGTCCAGGGAAATCCCGGCCCACGGAGTCCAGGGTATAGCCCGGCCCACCTATCGTTGCAGGTGATAAAATAAAACCTTACCCGGACTTGGCCGTCTGTATAATACTGGTTATCAATGTAGTTAGTGGAGAACGCAGCCCACAGTCTCTCGTTTCGTTTTTTCGTGCTATCAGTGAATATTTCCATGGTATATTTCTGGGCCCAAAAGCCGATGTTACAGAGGCCTTGGAGCCATATCAACCGATCCATATAATGTGGACAGTCTGAAAATAAAAGATAATTCAGTTTAAAATCAGTTAAAATCAGTTTTATTTCTGCAAATAGGCCCCAGGAGGCGCTTTTACACGTCCCAATATTTAAACCTACCACTGCTTCGGGACAAATGTGGGATAGTGCCGAGAAGAAGCAGCGCAAGACTATTGTCAGCCTCTTTTTAAATAAATATGTTTACATAAGATATATGCCAGGGCGAGCTGGTACAATTTAAAGCCAAACGTTCCTATCATTTATATAATCATTAATGGTATAATAGCCCTTTTTCATTAAAACCACTTTAAAAGCAAAGCAGTAATTCTTCAATTACTGCTTTGCTTTTAAAAAAAAGCGCCATTGGTCTAGTGGTTTAAATACCGGGCCAACATCTAGGGGTCCCGAGTTCAATCCACAAAAAGTTTCGAATTCTCAAACATTGCTTGGGTTTGTGTTCACCTATCCTCATTTGGAAAGCGTGGTGTTTATGCCTCTACCCACAGAACATGGAAAAAGGTTAGGAAGGCTGTCATGCGCCATTTATATGAGCACTTGCGGAACTCTGCACATAAACGAGTTCAAAGAACGCCAATCACGCGAACTCTTTTGACGTCACGCGACCCTATTGGTCAAAAGAAACCAATCACAGCGCTCACTTACAAGCATTTGCCCATAACCTCTGTGGTGCACCTGCCCCGCCTACATCTCTTTTCTAACCGTGTTCTGTTTTCTATGCCTGTATCATTGCTATCGTCACTTGAAGTCAATCAAAGGCTTTTGCCCTGCAGTGGGATTTTAAAAACTGATTTAACAAATAAATTGCTAGTTTAAATTTAAAATACTGTTAAGGTGGGACTCGAACCCACTTCGCTTATCAGATGACTACTCTAACCATTGATCTATCCAGACATGTGTGTCGACAAATTTATTCATGCGTGCCGATTATGGGACATCTTCCGTTTGGAGAGGCCTGTTTCTGGTAGGGGGACTAATAAGTATTAGGTGTTAAAATATGAAATTGCCGTTTTGTATGGACGAAATCGAGAAAAGTCATTTTTGCATACTAAAAATTTTTTAGTTTTTTTAAAAACGCCCGAACCGTTTTCGATGCAATTAAAGGTGAAAGTAAGATGGTTATAAAGCCAAGCATTATAGTATTTAAATTTCTGAAAATCAAAGTATATAATACAAATATACTTAATTGAAGCTAGAAGGTCAGCTGACACATTGTAAGGGGTATTTTCAACGACTTCCTTTGAAGTAATAGGCACTAGTATAGCATTTTCTTTTTTAGTCAAAAGTTACTTTATTTAGTTTTTGATACAATACAAAAAGAATTACGCAATAATATGGCTATACTTAAGAGCTATAAACAAAATAAAAAGTGGGAAAATAATCGGCAATTTCATACTTTAACCCCTATTATAATAAGTATATGGTAATAAGGTAATATGGTAATAAGTAATATAATAGTATACTTATAAGTATATGGTTAAGGGGACTACTAGAGCTAGGTTCTGCCTCCAATTGAATTAATTTTATTACTTATAACAAAATAAATTCTCGAAAAACTAGAATAGTATCATTTTAGCAAATTACCTCTAGTATTTATTGAATCACTGCTCACTGCTTTTCATTCTGGCATTATTTCGTATTGTATTTCGACTTTATAAACAACTAAATGAAAAGTTTTCAGTGTATTCTTCTGACTAATGTTGACTCCCTATACAACAAAATAATGTAGGTAAATTGATCAGCAGCGTCTTCATTTACTAGGCTGAACTGAAATCTTTTTTTTTTGTTAGTAGGTAGTTAGACACTTACCACTGTACATTCTGACGTATTTCACAACCATATTGTCGAAATAGTCATCTCCAACCTTCCCATCACGTTTGGTCTGATGAAGCAGCGTCGCGAAACTAAGGATCGCTGAATGTCTGATCTCCTGGTGAAGTAAATGCAGAAAAATATGGTTATTTATAAAAAAATATATAATGTAATATGGGACGTTGGGGTGCGGAATAAAAGATGTTGTTTCGTTGCACGACAAGGTTTTAGTTGTGTATTAAATGTTTATAAGATAAGCTTATACAGGATGAAATTTTAACCACTTACCAAAATTTTTATAGGCGTTCGGTATCGTATTTAGAGCCCATTCATGAAGTAAAAAATGTAAATCAAGCTTTCACCCAAAAATATTTTTCGCAATACAGTTTTCAATTTTTACGGTCCTAAGCCTGATAAGGTATGAATATAGGTATGAATAGTATCGTTATGAATCAATGAGATGTGAATAGCGTAAAAAAAGTGTTGCTAGGCGGCCGTATCGAACATTTTAGATTTTTTGCGGACATTTTCTAAGTGCCTTATCTCGACATTTTTGTACTGGGCTATATCAAAAGAAAAAATACGTCATTAAAATTTGGAAGGTGGTTAAAATTTCATACTGTATACTAACTTACTTAATGTAATTCTAATGTGGGGTGAGGTGACGCACACACTTCAAATAAATATGGATATCATCTCATACATGGCTTCGATCCTAAGTAAGCAACCATTTAAGACGCTGACATGAGCCAAATTGAGCTCAATGAAGATTGTTTTGCTTTAAGCCTATGGCTCGTATTGTTGCCAAATTCTATGTAGTTGTAATTGATCATATTTTCGACCAGGTGGCTGTTTCCAAAACACGATTCTAAAAACTTTTCTCGATAGAAAAAATCTCAAAGTAGCCTCTGAAAATACATAAATTACCATTTTTCTCAGCAGTCCGTATAACAATGATAATAAAGTTTTGCTATATTGTATATTACATGTTGCTTAAGCAAATGGCTGATTTAGATTTCTAATAATATGGCAATTTTAAATTGCACAACGAATTTTGTTGTTTGGCACTTAGGCCCTTCTATTCCATGCGCTTTTTCTCTGTCATTCCTACGAGAATTGACAGTGATTGCTGTGGCGCGTTCCAAAGAAATTCAAAGACGAATAAATTTGTGGGCGTGTTCATTGCTCAAGGTCATCGGCTGCAGTCAGCGTCTTAAGTAAGTAACCATTTAAAGGAATAGTTTTGTGGAAATAAGAAACAAATGTGGCACCACAAAGACCCGCGAAGACAATGAAGAAGAATACTTTTTTCTATATTGACTCCTGCGGAAATCATACCCGGGACCTTGGAGCAGGTGACACATTGTGAACCGGTGGAACTCCGTTTGCACATGCTATTATAACTGGTGTGTTATATTTCATAATTTGAAGACTATAAGAGACAATTAAAGGTTATTTAAGTAAAAAGGGCCGCAACAAAAAATCCTTTATACCTAAATATTTTTACCAATTTTGAGGAACATTAAAGTCTTTCTCTTCTACTAATCATCATACCTGAGGGAAGTCCAGCCCCAACTTAGTGAACGACTCAAGGTTCTGAAGCAATTCCTGCGTGTAGTTGGCTCCGGTGAAAGGCAGTTTTCTTATCAGCGCCAATAGCGCTGAATCTTCAATCTTTTCCTATAAAACAATAAATATGTTGTCATTGGTCATGATTTCAGACACTAAACGATCGCAAAAGCGCGCCATCTAGAAGTGTTCTAAATTAAAAGATCGCGCGCTTCGACAGACTTTGCGAAAGGAACCGTCCTCACTTTATAATGTGTCACAACCGAGTAAGGACATCACAAAACTGTATTTTGCAATATTCCTTGCTTTGGTCCTTTGGTCCTACTACGCCGATGACTTTGGCTGACGTAAGAGACAAATGGCACTTCCTTGCCACAAAAAGACCTGCAGAAGCGTTTTTTCTTCACCATTTCCCAGCTAATACTAACCTATAAAACGGCTGAACAAAAACCCTCCTTTGTAAAGACATATGCCCAAATTTTTCAAAACCGATGGACTCATGCCTCTTCTCACTATCCTTCAATTGTTCCGAAGGGGTAGGTGTAGATAATTTTGGACGTTACATCGCTTACGGGGGCCTATTTGCAGAAATAAAACGGATTTTACTGATTCGCTAATGATGAAACGACATAATAATTAGACGTACCTTCTCCTCAATGACCAGGTATTTGATAAATCTGACAGCAGCGCTAGAACCGGCGTAAGGGAGCATCTCCAAGAATATGTTCCTTGATGTCTCCAGTTCGTAACTGGTCCCTAGGACTAGGTCTTCGAATAGCCTCTTCAGAGTCGGGTAGTTCAGTTGGGACATTGTGCTGGGAATATACAGTTTATTTAATTATTTATTAATAAGTACAGCTACATGATTCACATTGACATGTTCTCAATATCTATGATACATTACTTGACTACACGTAATTACTTGAGAGACAATTTGTATGCCTTAATCAAGAAATTACTAGAAGTTATAACTACCAAAAGTTAGCATTTCCAGCCAAATAATATGAATAAATGGTGACCAATTTCTTTCACTTAAGCACTAGGTATGAACACATTAGGTTATGACTTTCTTAAGCAATAAGTAATGTTACGGACGGCCTATTTACTTGCGTTAATAGTGTTACGGACGGCCTATATACTTGTATAGTCTATTTACTTTATTATTATGTTGTGTGTTATAGTTTGATTTAAAAGTGTTTAAAATTTGTAAATTACCTTTGTATTGTATAGTTAGTGTAAGATAGTGTTAGAAATTGTATAAGTGTCCTATTTGTTTATGTGTCTTATTTAAGTTTATCGTATGTTGTTATTACGTGTTGTTTTTACTAAATAAATAAAGGCGAATAGGTACACTACACACCTTACACACATAAGAGGCTCTCCTTACGGTATTGCCGCGTAAGGAGGGTCTCATTTGCCATCTCGCTCGCACGATAGGGAGTTTCGCTCGCACAAAATATTGCTGACGCGTGCACTTGACGCTAAGCAGATATAGTCACTAATAGAATGCAGCGAAACTCCACATAACTGCGAGCGGGATTTGCAAAAAATAACCCGGCTGAAATTAGATATGTAGCAGCCCAAATCCGTGCGCATCAAAAAGACCCATGCGCAATGCTTTGTCTTTTAGATAAGCACGCCGACCTCCTCCAAAAAGTTAGAAACATTTCCTCACCATGAATAATACACCCTCTAGAACGAAACCCCGGTCCCTTACCATCGCATTTTTTAATGCCTTTGGTCTTCAAAAACAAAAGGTAGAGATATCACTCTTCCTTATGAAGCACCAAGTCGACATCTTTTTGGTACAAGAAACCTTATTAAAACCCTCCATCCTCCCTCGTAGTGCTATGATTGCCAACTATAACGTAGTTCGCAACGATAGGCCCACTAGAGGTGGCGGCACTCTAATTTATTACAAACGCTCCTTGCATTGCGTTCCCCTCGACCCTCCCACGCTCACAAACGTTGAAGCTTCTGTCTGTCGGCTAGCCATGACCGGCCATCAACCAGTCATAATAGCTTCCATTTATCAACCTGGCGACAAGACTCCCTTAAGGAGCGACTATGAGGCTCTTTTTGCTATGGGACCCTCCGTCATTCTCGGCGGAGATTTCAATAGCAAAAATACTCAGTGGAACTGTTTAACAACCTCCAGCAATGGTAGAGAGTTAGCAGATCTCGCTGAAGTCCTCAATTTTGACATCATCGCCCCCCTTTCTCCGACCCACTATCCTTTTAACGTAAACCACAGACCCGATATCTTGGACATGGCGGTTCTAAAGAATGTAGGCCTGCGCCTTCGTTCAATAGAAGTCCACCATGAACTAGATTCTGACCATCGCCCAGTTGTCCTCCAATTAGGTCCCTCTGACCAACAGATATCCATGAAAACAATACTGGACTGGCACAGGCTCGAGAGCAATCTCGGACCTAGTCCCGATTCAGTATTGAACTCAATCCCAGACAGGTTAGGATCGCCTCACGAGACTAACCAAGCGATCGATGCCCTCACTAGCCACATCACGACCGCTATTAGCGATTCGTCTAGGCAAGTTCCAGATATGCCTAGGCATAGATTGAACTTGCCGGATGACGTGAGAGAGCTGTTGAGGGCAAAGAGAGCTGCGACCAGAGCTTATAACCGAATCTCCTATCCCACCGAATATAACCGAACCCTTCTACGCACTTTACGGACATCTGTAAAGGAACGTATTAAGGCTCTTCGGGAAAGTCAGTGGGATAGCCTACTTGAAACGATCTCACCATCTCACCAAGCCTATTGGAAGTTGGCGAGATCCTTCAAGTCAGATATAGTCACATCTATGCCTCCTCTCTCTAGACCCGACAATTCCGTCGTATTCGACGACGAAGAGAAAGCCGAATGTCTGGCCGACAGCCTAGAGGCCCAGTGCTCTCCTAGCACGCTTCCTATAGACGCTGCCCACCTTAGTATGGTGGACAGCGAAGTCGAACGTCTCTCGGCCCTCCCTCCAACCTGCCCCCTTGCACCC
This sequence comes from Anania crocealis, assembly GCA_949315895.1. Classification (NCBI taxonomy): domain Eukaryota; kingdom Metazoa; phylum Arthropoda; class Insecta; order Lepidoptera; family Crambidae; genus Anania; species Anania crocealis. Next base: position 8,518,835 of record OX438875.1, read on the forward strand.
ACCACCGCCGATGAGGTGCAAACCATCATCAAAGGTTTCCGTCCAAACAAGGCTCCCGGTCCGGACCGGATCTCCAACAGAGTCTTACGAGTCCTCCCCGCCCAACTGATTTGCCTATTGGTTGCTATCTTCAATAGTGCCATGGCAAACTGCATCTTTCCAACCGCGTGGAAAGAAGCAGACGTCATAGGTATCCCAAAGCCCGGCAAGGACCGCTCCAAGCCCGCCAACTACAGGCCCATCAGTCTCCTCAAGACTATGGGCAAATTATACGAGCGTGTTCTCGTCTCCCGCCTAAGAGATTACATTTTCTCGAACAATCTCTTAATCAACGAACAGTTTGGCTTCAGAGCCTCCCACTTTTGTGTCGAACAGGTGCACCGCCTAACGGAGCACATTCTCGACGGCCTCAACAGATCCAAACCGATGGTAACCGGTGCACTCTTCTTCGATGTAGCGAAAGCATTTGACAAAGTCTGGCACAACGGCTTGATCTACAAGCTGTACCAACTCAAAGTGCCCGACAGTCTCGTGCTCATCCTTCGAGACTTTCTGTCAAATCGTACCTTTCGCTGCCGCGTAGAGGGGTCCTATTCATCTCCCCGCCCCATCAGGGCTGGAGTCCCTCAGGGCTCCGTGCTATCCCCTCTTCTCTTTTCAATTTTCATTAACGACATTCCCAGGTCACCGCAAGTAGAGCTAGCTCTATTTGCGGACGACACAGCCCTCTATCACTCTGGCTACCATGCCGGTTACATCATTAAGGCACTACAACGTGCAGCCCAATCCCTAGGTGACTGGTTTAGGATGTGGCGAATAGAGGTAAACCCCGAGAAAAGTGCAGCAGTGTACTTTACTCGAGGTTTCTTCGCTTCAAAACATCCTAAACGATGTCTCACACCTATCACCCTATACGACCGTCCAATCCCTTGGGAGAAGACAGTCAAATACCTAGGTGTCACCTTAGACCGTAGAATGAGCTTTAAACCTCACATCAAACGCGTCCGTCAGACTGCAGCCTTTTACTTTTCAAGGCTCTACCACTATATCGGCAGGAAGAGTAAAATGTCACTTAGAAATAAGTTGACAATTTACAAAGCCTGTATTCGACCCGTGATGACTTACGCTAGTCCAGTGTTTGCTCATGCCAGCCCCTCAGAACTAGAAAGTCTCCAAATCCTCCAAAACAAATTCTTACGCTCTGCCTCGGACGCCCCGTGGTATGTGCGTAACGACAATTTGCATCGCGACCTTAACATTCCGTCGATTGCCAGCTTTATGAAAGAAGCGTCTCAACACTTCTTTGATAAAGCCGTCAATCATACGAATCCTCTCATAGTCAAAGCCGCCACCTACTTGTGCCAAAAAGATGTCGAAGCCCGTTTCCGCCGACCGAGGAACGTTCTCGAAGATCCCGACGACGAAATCACATCGTTCGTAAAACAATTCACCACTCACAACAGTACACACCCGACAAGCACTAGATCGAATCAGCGCACTCGCCGGCGAGTGCGAGGACCCTTGCATCATTTTGGCAGGTACAGACATGTACCTGGCCGCTTCTCACCAGTCCGCCCTTCGGACGACGGCCCAAGCCGAGGTCCGAGCCTACAGAGGCGCCCTTGAGGCCTAGTCTGCCCCCCTCGATCGGGCCCACTAGAACGGGGCTCGCGTAGATCGGTCTGTATGCACAGACCAGTCTGTGTTGCAGCGCCGAGCTACGCGATGCAACCACTAGTCGGGTTGACCTCTTGGCCGGGTGCCTTCAGCACCCGACACGGTCCGATCGCGCCGCTAGTACGGGGCCGCTGCGCGGGCGAGCCCTAGGCTTCGCTACGCGAAGCCTAGGACTCGCCTCGACTCGAGGTACCCGCTAGCAGGCCGCTTTTGGGCTGAGTGCCTTCCGCACTCGCCTAAAACCCGCCCGGTGAAGCTGTAACGGCCTTCTGCCACAGCATAGGTCCTTTCACATTCACAAAAAATAACATTCGTCGGAACACATTCAGACTGAACAGTCTACAAGAAGACTCAACTGGTGCAGCCTTAAGAAATCAACATACAGTCCACTATACACCATCAAGCTACTATCGCCTTATTAGCAAGAATTCCCAGCGTTTCATTATCTACCTACTGGCATCTCCCTAGTCCAGCGCAATCCAGCAACATATATGTACCGACGTCACAATAGAGTCACACATAGGGGCGTTCGGTACATTGTCTGGTCCATCGGAGCCGGATTCATCGTTGGACATTGCCAGGCTTATCCAAGCCAGGCCATCACGGAAAATAGAAGATATTCGTCAAAATGCCAGTAACAAGATCAACGTCGGGAAAATCGAGAACGGCTGCACCGGCCACACCCAGTACGCAGACTACGTCGACTGAGGGACAGTCGGACACCGAACAATCGTCTGCGGTCACAGGGATCGACTTCAGTTCCGACGCCACAGCGTCCACAGCAAGAATAGAATCACCACAAAGAGGCCAAACTACGCCTGCAACGACGACCCAGGGTCGGGCACCGCAAGGCAACATCGAACCACCTCCAGTTATCGCTCAAACGTTCACGAGCCGGCCCGTTAGGCCGCCCGTGTCCAAAGCGTTCACATCGGCGTCGCGACGCGCCGCCCGACTTGTGAAAGCCCGAGAAGAATTACTCCGCCTCAAAGTCGAGTTAGCCGCCGCGAAGATAGCAGCCATAGAAGCCGAGTCGGACTCCGAAGACGAGAACGAGCACGATACAGTCATCGGTGATAAAGAAGTCAAAGAACGAGTCGACTCCTGGCTGAACAGTAGCGTCCAACCGCTGGCCATAGCCGGCGAACCCTACAATCAACCAGGCCCGCTGCCGCACGCGCCGCTACCTACAATAGCCGCAGCGGCACCGGCGGGAGAAGAAACGTCGAACATAGCGATGGCAGCGGTCAATAAGATAGACCTTTCAGAACTAGCCGCTGCCATAACACAAGCTGCCAGAACGGGACATAGCAGCCATTCAAGAATATTTCACGAGCTACCTGTCTTCACGGGGTGCCATCAAGAGTGGCTAGCCTTCAAAGCCGCGTATGAAGAATCGCAGGGCGGGTTCACCGAACTCGAAAACTTAGCCCGCCTGCGGAAGAGCCTACGCAACAAGGCACGAGAAGCAGTAGAATCCCTACTTATCTACGCATCGAAACCAAGGGACATCATGAAGATATTAGAAAGCCGCTTCGGGCGTACAGACGCCATCGCCATTGCAGAGGTCGACAAGATAAGAAGCCTGCCACGCCTGACAGACGCCCCTAGGGACGTGTGTATATTTGCCAGCAAAATCAACAGCGTCGTGGCCACCCTGAGAGCTATCAACAAGCAACAATACCTCTGCAATCCCGAACTAGCGAAGGCAACCATCGAAAAATTACCGTCGACATTGAAGTATCGATGGTACGACTACAACGCTACGCAAAACGATCAAGCCGCCGAAATAGTGAAGATAGCGCGTTTCCTGAATAAAGAAGCCGAAATATGCAGTCCGTACGCGCAACCAGAGAGCGACAGGAAGGGACAGAAGACTTACACCGTGGAAACCAGCCGGCAGCAAGAGAAAGACACACAGCGGTGCCCGGTGTGTGACAGAGAAGGACATAGTGCGACTTCGTGTAACGACTTTAAGAAAGCAGACACCCCAGCAAGATGGGACATAGCAAAAGAAAAACGACTCTGCTTTCGCTGTCTACGATTTCGCAACAAAACTCATCACTGCCGGAGCAACCAGTGCGAGAAGAACGGGTGTCAATACAAACACCATCCGATGCTGCATCATGACAAGCCCGCGGTCAAGAAAGAAAGCGAAGTCGTCAGCTCTACGTGGACCGGCAAGGGAAAACAAGCGTTTCTGAAAATAGTACCGATCAAGATCCATGGCCCCCGAAGAAGAATAAACACCTTCGCGCTGCTCGACGACGGATCAACAGTGACACTCATAGATGAAGACTTAGCGCATCAAGCCGGGCTACGAGGAAAACGGGAGCCATTAGTGATAGAAGCCATCGGCGAAGCGAAGGTGGACACCTCCACTTCGCGAAGGCTCACCGTACTCATCGGCGGCTCAGGCGCACGTCATAGAATAGAAGCACGCACTATGAAGAACCTACGACTGTCGCCGCAGAGTATTCACGCCGAAGATCTTGCGGGATGCAGCCACCTTAAAGACTTGCCAGATGTCATACGCTACGAAGGAGCACGACCGCAAGTACTAATAGGCCAGGACAACTGGCACCTACTGATGGCCGAAGACAAGAGAATAGGAAGCAGGCACCAACCAGTCGCATCGAAGACACCACTGGGCTGGGTATTACACGGCACCTGCACAAGAACCCTCGGACATCGCGTCAACTTCGTGCAAGATATAGAAGAAAGTAGGCACATCGATCAACAACTAAATAATTTCTTCTCACTAGAGTCGCTCGCCGTAACACCTAGACGCCCACGAAACGATCCTGAAGAAAAAGCTCTGAAGATCCTGAAAGAGAAGACAAAGAGATTAGAAGATGGACGTTTTCAAACGGGACTACTATGGAAGGAAGACAACATTAAGCTGCCGAACAATAGACAATACGCAATGAAGAGATTAGAAGCCACAGAGAGAAAAATAGAGAAGAACCCGGAGCTCAAAGTCAAGGTGCTAGAACAAATGAAGGACTTAGTCAAGAAAGGATACGCCGAGCCTGCACCCACCGAGACGACGCCAGATCGGACGTGGTACCTGCCCTGCTTCCCTGTGCTCAACCCCATGAAGCCAGGCAAGGTACGCATGGTGCACGACGCCGCAGCTACAACAAAAGGCGTATCCCTCAATGACGCTCTTCTCACCGGCCCGGACCTTCTTCAGTCTCTGCCAGGCGTGCTCATGCGAATGCGGCAGCACAAAGTCGCAGTGTCGGCCGACATCGCTGAAATGTTTCTTCAAGTCAAGATAGCACCGGAAGACCGTGACGCGATACGCTACCTGTGGCGCGACGGCGACATAACAGCAGAAGTGCAAGAATACAGAATGACGTCACTAATATTCGGCGCAACGTCATCTCCGGCGACGGCGATCTACGTGAAAGACAAGAACGCAGAAGAATTTATAGACAAGTGCCCAGCGGCAGTGAAAGCAATTCAACGCAACCACTACATGGATGACTACATCCAGAGTTTCGAAGATGAAGACACCGCCATCAGAACAGCGTGCCAGGTGCGCGACATACACGAACAGGCGCACTTCGTACTACGAAAATGGACTTCTAACTCGGGAAAAGTTCTTAACGCTTTAGAAGAAGAAGCGGAGACAACAGAACTCTGTATTGGCCCGAAAACAGAAAAAGTCCTCGGAATGGTGTGGGATACAGCAGGTGACTCGCTGCGATACAACCTGGATCTGTCAAGACTGCCAGAAGAAATGCTGCAAAAACAACGACCGACGAAAAGACAAGCCCTGCAAATAGTCATGTCTCTCTTCGATCCATTGGGCCTAGTCTCACCAGTGACAATCGGCGCAAAACAAATCCTGCAAGAAATATGGAGAAGAAGCACAAAGTGGGACGAACCCCTGGACGAAGACCTAGCCGAGCAGTGGACCAAATGGACTCGTCATCTTGAAGCTCTACGGGAAATCGCAATACCACGATGCTATCACAACTATAGCAGCGGGCGCAACCTGCAACTCCACATCTTCGTCGACGCCAGCGAAGCAGCATATGCAGCAGCAGTATACTGGCGCGTGGAGGACGACCACGGGCAGGCACACGTAACCTTAGCGCTAGCCAAAGCCAAGGTTGCGCCACTGAAGACGACATCGATCCCGCGCCTAGAGCTACAAGCAGCCCTTATGGGCACTCGATTGGCCGACTGCGTAACGCAAGAGCACGACCTGGAGCCAACAGCGCGCACCTTCTGGACAGACAGCAAAACCGTCTTGACATGGTTAAGAACAGGCGCGCGGTCATACAAGCCTTTCGTCGCACACCGCATAGCTGAAATAGAAGAAAATACGAAAATAGAAGAATGGCGATGGGTCCCTACCAAGCTGAACGTTGCCGACGACGGGACGCGCGGAGTCCCTCAAGACTTCAACCAGCATCACCGCTGGTTCAAGGGCCCGAGCTTCCTACTACAAGACCCGTCGACCTGGCCAACAGAGAAGACGACAACTCAACAAGTCACCGGCGAAGAGAAAGTTATGAAAATACAAGAGAAGAAACCGTCAGTATATGAAGTTGTCCCAGATCCTTTCCGGTTCTCCAAGTGGGAAAGGCTCATCAGGACCACCGCCAGGGTACTGCAATTCGTGGCTGTCTGCAGAACGCGAGCCACAAAGATAGCGTACGCCAGAACGAAGGCGAACCGACAAGATGACCCCACCTGGAGCAACCAACGAGTAAAGAAAAATGAAAGTGAAAGGAAAATTGTCAGACAAGAAGACAAATATAGAAGAATACCGACGGAGCTCCTCATCGAAGCCGAAAAAATGATAGTCAAAGCGAGTCAAGCCGACAGCTTTGCCGAAGAAATAGAAGACTTGTCACGAGATCGTCGCGTTCGAAGAACCAGTAAACTACACAGAATATCATCAGAAATAATCAACGGTATAGTCGTAGTGAGAACAAGAATAGGAAAGGTGAAAGACGTCCCCGAAGAAACGAAGCGGCCACCCATCCTCGACGGGAAACACCACGTGGCGCGCCTATACATCGCTCACATCCACCGGACCGGGCATCACCAGGGCGTAGAGGCGACTATCAACCAATGTCGCACCAGATACCACATCATCGGTCTACGCACCACAGCCAGAGGAGTGATCCACAACTGCGTCCCGTGCAGAAAAAGACGATTAGCGCCACCAGAACCACGAACCGGTGACCTCCCACTTGATCGGCTTGCTCATCATCAACGTCCATTCACTCACACCGGAGTGGACTACTTCGGCCCACTGCTTACGACGCGAGGAAGAGCAACCAAGAAGACCTACGTAGCGCTCTTCACGTGCCTTACAACCAGAGCCGTCCACCTCGAAGTAGCAGCCTCTCTCACGACTGATTCCGCTGTCATGGCATTACGGCGATTTATCGCCCGTCGAGGATGCCCACACACCATCTGGTCCGACAACGGAACGAACCTTCATGGCGCGGAGAAAGAAATCCGTCTAGCAGCCGACGCCGCCACCGAAGAAGAAGCGGCGAAAAGAAGAATCTCTTGGCGGTTCACACCCCCGAGCGCCCCGTTCATGGGAGGTGCCTGGGAACGGCTCGTACGAACTGTCAAGACCGCCCTTACTGCTGTCCTGGACAAGCCCACATCAACAGAAGTCCTCGCCACCGTCCTCGCCGAAGTAGAGATGACCGTGAACAGTCGTCCCCTAACCCACGTGAGCGTCGACCCTGAAGAACCGGAAGCGCTGACTCCGAACCACTTCCTCATGCTGGGGCCAGCCTATGATCCACCCACCGGGCCATCGTACCCTCAAGACCTCCATGGGAAGCACACCTGGAGGACGGCGCACCGACTGGCCGATTTATTCTGGGCCAGGTGGCTCAGAGAATACCTACCCGAGCTCCAGTACCGGCGGGAGCCCCACGGAAGAGGACCCTCGCTGCAGCAAGGCGACGTCGTGATCATCGCCGATAACACCTTGCCTCGAAACACGTGGCCCCTGGGACGCGTGCACTTGACGCTAAGCAGATATAGTCACTAATAGAATGCAGCGAAACTCCACATAACTGCGAGCGGGATTTGCAAAAAATAACATTCGTCGGAACACATTCAGACTGAACAGTCTACAAGAAGACTCAACTGGTGCAGCCTTAAGAAATCAACATACAGTCCACTATACACCATCAAGCTACTATCGCCTTATTAGCAAGAATTCCCAGCGTTTCATTATCTACCTACTGGCATCTCCCTAGTCCAGCGCAATCCAGCAACATATATGTACCGACGTCACAATAGAGTCACACATAGGGGCGTTCGGTACAAGTAATTACTTCTTTATAAATACGGGGGATAGTGTTTCATTCTAATGCATATCACAGTATGGCGTACATAGAGCTCATTAAAAAAAAAAGTATGCTATTTATTGAACTAAGTTACAAAGTGCGCATATTTTATAAAAATTTAGCAAAAACAGTATGAGTATGACCAGTCAACTTCTTTTTAAGTATGATAAACTAGTAGAACGAGTCGTCGGCGGTCGCGGAATTGTGAATAGTTAGCGATTAACTATTAATGTAAGTATGCATTTCTTTTGTTCACATGGAATGTACAATGTATAACAACATATTATCTATTGTGTAACAATCCAACCTTTTCTGATATGAAAAATGGTGATAAAAAAAATTACTCTGTAGATTTAACGTAATAAATAAATTCATCTACATCTAGTACATTTGCCACAGTTCACTAATAGATACAATTTTAGAAAATAATAATGCAGTAGAATAACTAAACAATGTACTAATAATATATAAAATCAAAATACAGTAAATTAAGAAATAGTTTTTCGAATGTGTGTATACTTTGGTTTTTGGCTCAATGGATGAATCCAAGGACCGCCGCGCCGGTTTGACAGCTTACATACTCTTTGGTTTTGACATTTTCAAGGGACGCGCTAGAAATTGCGCCAAAAGTGGCTGGGAAGAAGTTTGTGAGAAAACTATGTGATTGTTGAGTCAGGATAAATTGTTTGAGATATTGTAATAATAAGTGCGATATGATTTTTGATCAATTACACGGCTAGTAAAAGGTTTCTGCAACCTTGAATCATAATTTCATAGTTGTTATATGCAAGCTAGCATAGAATTGGAATAGCCTCGCGTACTTTCCTAGTTTAGGAAGTGTAAAAGAAGTCCTGGTAAGAAAGTAGCGATGCTTAGGGAAAAGGTATGCCAGGATGTTAATGGTGAGTGTTTGGCCAGTGATTTTAGTACAATTGTAAGATTACCAATTCAATGACAACTATATTAACAATCTATAACAACTTCTATGAAACTTTTGCAAAGTTGTTCTCAATCAAGACCTGTGGGGTTTATCTTATTTCTATTAAAATCCATAGAACCCAACAAATGTCAATAACCTTAACCTTTTTTAGAAAATTAATAACAATTAAATCACTTACACAAATGTTATCTGGCTCTAAATAATATGCAATTGTCTTACCATTCCTGTTTAGTTAGAAAGACTATTATTTAAATTTTATCTATTTACTTCAACATTCTATTTATTTTGTAATAGCCGGAATCAAGAAGACAGATAAAGTTTGATCTTATAATATTTTAAGTTATGGCTTAATTTATAGTTATTAACTTGTGTTTTATATACTGCAGATAAAAAAGCCATAATCTTATTAATGAACTGTCACAAACTTTAAAGCAACTATCTTTGAACATACTTACTAATTAAAGCATCTCTAATTGCATAACAATTCAGATTTAACTTTTGAAGAATATCTAATTGAACATCTACGTACCTCTAAAAGAATCAGGCTTACTACTCTCACACAACGTACGGTCCTACTATTATATCTAGACGATCACACTGCCAAATTATTTAATTGTTTATTCAATGGGGTTTATTTTGAAGTTTTTAACTCTATAAAAAGGGGGGGTTTGTTACAATTGTATATTTATTTTTAAGCGAAAAAATCTTGATATTTAGCCGCTTCCTTGCCGGCGTTGGGACAACTACCTAAATTATACAGGGTGTAAGAAAAACTACGATCCAAATTCAAGAGGCCCAGTTAGGGATCGAGTCTAGAACACAGGAATAATAAAAAAAAATAATTTTTAAATTTTTTTTTAAACAATAATTTTTGCTAGCAATTTTTTTTGTGTTTAATTGTTATACAGTTTTCAAAAGTACATTATTGTATGGAAAAATTTAAGATAAACTTACTTCATGAGATTTATAAAGTCCAAACTGTGTATCATGGAGGTGTTCCTTACTATGTTGTCAGCGTCTATTCCCTTCTTTGCTATCTTTAATAGTATCTGTTGAGAGAAGAAACAATATTTATTTTATTTCTTACTTTTTTTTATTTTAAGCTTTATTGCAAAAAAATACACAAACGATTAAAATTAACGTATTTTAATATCAGTAACATATAAAAGATGTCTTAGGCGAGAATCCAACGTGCATCCCAATGTATACCGGGCGCTTTGCTTTGTCCGTTAAGCTAAGTGACGTGATTGGTTCGCTTCCAAAAACAACAATTTTCATCTCCGATATTTCCCCAAAACTTTAAATTTCCCCAAAATGGGGAAAAAACCCCAGTTTGGAGACTGTTCTACTAAACAAAAAAGTACCTAACCTCGAAAGTGCTGTTCTTCAGATGATCCTGGCTCACATCCATGATGCCGCAGAGTGAGTCTTTGCAATTCTCTCTGTCATATTTGACACTAGACCTGATCAGTTTCGGCCATTCTGGTTTGGCTGCTTGAAGTTCTGTCTCATATTGTATGCTGATTCTGAAAGGAAAAAATTAAATGGTACTGCCATCCACATCTTATGGCATTCCACAGCCTGATGTGGACTGTCACGGGTTAAGAGCTGCTTAAATCACCAAGAGGTGAAGTTGGAGGAGAACCACCTGTTTCGGCCCGCAGTTCCAGTGACGCTGCTATACGTGTCCCGGCTCCAGTACTCTACAAAGGTCGAAGAGATTGTAGAGTACATCCGAGTGAAGACCAGATACACTGAGGGTCGAACGGTTGGAGTCTCGATACAACACGAACTTTAATTAGTTTGTGGTGAGGGTTCCGACTGAACAGCTGTCGACCTTCATGCAGGCAGAAGGGTGTTGTATACCGTCGGTTTCGTAGACCTGACACCAAGTTGCAAAACACAACGCAGTCAAAATAGTGTGTTATACTATTATAATTGTACCTAGTATGTATGTTTGTCTGTAAGGTGTTTCTTTAATGTGTCTGTATTTTTTACTCTGTTGCCTGAAATAAAAAAAATTAAAACTAAATGCCAGACTGGGTCGTACAGAGTCATGTAGCCCCATAATGAGCTACTTTCTAACTTATACCATGTCTACTAGACAACCGATGAACTTATCTACTTTTCATTTCATAACAACATAGAAAACTTTATTTGATATTTTAGCAACTTAATTGCACTTATAATATCAGTATATAAACTTGAAAAATTTTGTTTCAGGCGGGACTCGAACCCGCATCACTCATCATCAAGGCTCACAGCGTAAGAATATGCTTGAAAAATTCGCAGTCGCAGTGTCTCGGTGGCCTAATGGTATGGCACCCGCCCGGCATGCGAGGAGATGCGGGTTCGAATCCCGCCTGAGACAACATTTTTCAAGTTTATATACTGATAACATAGAAAACACTCGGAGTCGGATCACTACGAACAAGTATGGCTCAGGAGCAGCATTTACTTCCACTGAACCAAACTGATCATCGAATTTTACCAGTTCTTTGGTTTGTCGCATCTTCAACCTTCGATATCCCAAAATTGAAACACCACCAAACTTGTCACTAAAGGAAGCTCAAAGCTAACCTAATCAATCAATCAATCAAATCATTTATTTCAGGCCTAGGAGCCCATATATAGTTAGTAACATTAATTTTTCTTAAAAACTAGTGTTAGTAAAATAGAGAATATTACATTTTATTTTAAATGGATCGTCATCCATTTTCGAAACAACACCGAGTCCCAACGGTCAACAAAGACCTTGAGAATAGTGTTGGTACTGCCGCGCAACCGCGTCAGCGCCGAAGCACACCTTTTTCTCATTATAGCGGCAAAGCCGTCTGTTCGTGCTTCGGCGAACATTCCAGAGGCGCTGCACCGCCAAGGCAACCCCAACAATATCCTCAAAGCATTGTTGTACTGAACCCGAAGATCGCTGTATGTCCGCCGACTATAACTTATCCAAAGGCTACACGTGTAAAATGTTTGGCAGTATGATTTGAACAGCGTTAGTTTGACCGGTCTAGTACAACGTGCAAACCTTCGAGCCAGCATGTTGCAGCGAACAGCCAGCGACCTGCGTTCTCTCTCTATGTCCAGATTGTCCTTTAGGTCCTCAGTGAGCCAGTGACCCAGATATTTAAACGTCTGAACTCTCTTTAAGGCCGATCCACAAAGTGAAATTTCTGGAACCTGTGTATAATTTAGTGACTTAGATTTAAAAAGTAGCCATTCACTTTTATTAGTGTTATACACAAGTCCATGCTGCCTCGAATAAGATTCACAGATGGCCAGCAGCCTACGCAGTCCACTAACAGACGGACTCAAAAGCGCCATATCATCAGCATAGCTGATGTTGTTCATGGAATTATGAACTAGATTAGCCAATGGTTGAGAAAATCAAAAGTACCGAAATTTTAATTTTGGAATACATACGCAGTACCTATACCGATGTCCATGTCTTCGATCTTGTATATAATGTATTCGGACATAGTTATAGATGTCAATCCATTCAAGTCATCCAGCTCATAAGTGCGTTCGGTGAACACAGGTGTTGTATCCGGCTGTAAAGAAAAAAAACATTACAAAGAAACCAGAAAAACATACTGACTGATAAACACTTCTTCACTATTAATGCCACAGACAGCCCTCTATGTAGAGGCTGATTGGATTTTTACCCTTTGGGTATAACAAATATCCATTTTTGAATGAGCGCGATACAAATGGAAACGCGCGCAAACGACAAGTTTAGTGACTGCGCCAGCGCAGCGCTACGTTGATTGGTCACTTATTTTAACTCTTAAAGGGTGCAAAGAGTTAAATAACTCACCTAAAAGGTGAACACATTCATAAACACACTTACGGACACAACGCTAGACACAATACAAGTGTTATTGTTATCACGTCGACAGGCGGTTGGTGCCACGGAAAGTGTTAAATGATTCAAAATTTAAGTAAAGTAACAGGCTATGAGCAAATGCTTATACTTCTGCCCAAACATGGACGTAAGTAAGCGCTGTGATTGGTTTCTTTTGACTCGACCAATAGGGTAGCTCTTACCGCTATCGCTTTGAAGAAGAATTCGCTTGATTGGCGTTCTTTGAACTCGTTTATGTGCGCGAAAGCTTGTGTTTATTATGTGCACAAGTAGTAGTGGGGCGCAAGCGGCGACATCACTCATACAAATGGCGTAATACAATACAGCCTTTCTAACTTTTTTCCATGTTCTGTGCTAACATTGAATTCAAGTTACTACGGCAATGATAATTCCTGATAATTATCACCCTTGCCAAATGTGGGTGACAAATCCATGTTCGAAAATTCATAACTCAACCCGATCTTGGAGTCGAATTCTGGCAGCCAAAATCTTAGCTTGGTATTTATAGACAACAGCACGTCAACCTACCACAAAACGTCAAAATTTCTCAATTGATATTGACCTCTACTTGTTGGACTTATAGTTCAAAATTCAATGACCTTTAATTTCTTGGGTAGGTTGACCTGCCGTTGTGTGTACTTAAACCCCACCAATAGGGTGTTTTATATCCAACACTTGTTTATCTCCTAAACGGTGTAAGTGCACAATTTACGCTTATTCAAAAAGAGTCATAAATGTACTTGCAATAGAGTTCCAAAGCGCCTGATCGTGCCGATACACTGGGTCAGTCCAGGGAACGGATCTCCAACTGTTTCCATACTTGGGTGATGATGGAGAAGAAGTGTATTTCTTTAGCTTGTCTTCTTCCGTTACGTAGGTGTAAAGGCAACGATAGTCATGGATGCAAGGCTGGAACAAGCATAATGAGAAAATATTGAATTAATTTTTAAATTAAATTTACCATGGATTGGCAATACCGGGAATGGATATGGAGAAGCATCTGCGTTTTCCTTAAAAAAAATATGTTTTGCTTCTTTCTTTTTTCTGTCTTTTCACTGACGAATTATAGAATAAAGATTTTCAATTGTGGTTTTTTGACAAGCGAACTGATTTTTATGAAATAATATTGTCTAGAAATAGTTTAAGCCCAGGAAAGGATTACTTTACTTTACTTTGAACTGTTTTTTTATGAAATATAAAACAAAATTCCTTGAATCTCTTTTTTTAAATACACAATTTTCGACTGCCTGAGATGGGGCTAGAACTCATAACCTTTCGCTATCTGGGCAACTAGCCTAACCATTAAGCTATAGACAGATAGTTTTTGTCTCAAAAATCATTTGTACCTCATAGTTGGAGTAAATGCCATCTCCTTTCTTGAGTTGGAAGTTCAGACTTATAGCTCTTTTTATGTTTGAAACCCATATTGGCTCTGAAGGCAGGTATATGAATTCTATAAGGCAAATGTCCTGTAAAGAAAAAAAGATCATATTAAATTAGAATGTCATTATTTTTTATGCACAGACACATTTAACTGACGACCCTCGTGGCGGAGTGGCGTACACACCGTGCTCGATTCCCGGACGGGGAAAAATGTAGTAGTAAATTTACAGTGTTTTTAAATTTAGAATAGTAAACAAATGTTGACGACGTTCCGTGGGCAGGCCCCCTACAAGGTGGACCGACGATCTGGTCAAGGTCGCGGGAAGCCGCTGGATGCGGACAGCACAGGACCGATCGTTGTGGAGATCCTTGGGGGAGGCCTATGCCCAGCAGTGGGCGTCGATCGGCTGATATGATGATGATGAACAAATGTTTTGAAAATATGCCTTAAACCGGCCAAGTGCGAGTCGGACTCGCACACGAAGGGTTCCGTACCATTGACTAGGTAAACGACAGTAGATACCTACATAAATTTAGTTTATGTAGTGCCTACCTGTTGCTATTATTGATATCGAGCAAAAAAGGTAAAAAAATCGCGTTTGTTGTATAAGAGCCTCCTTGAAATATTTTTTTTTTGTTTTTAGTTACGTTGTTGTTGCGGCAACAGAAATACATAATTTGTGAAAATTCCAAATGTCTAGCTATCGCGGTTCTTGACATAGAGCCTGGTGACAGACAGACGAACAGACAGCGAAGTCTTAGTAAAAGGGGCCCGTTGTTACCCATTGGGTACGGAACCCTAAAAATTTAAATATAGTCTGAAAATAAATTTGGTATGATCAAGAGCTCTGATTGCTTCTCCCTCTAAAGTATTATCAACAAAAGCAATAATGAAAAGCTTACTTTATAATATTCCACAATCCACGGCAGCTTCAAAGGTATCAGTTCCTCATCCAACTGATAGTAAATAAAATCAGATTTGCTTCTAACTTGAACCTGAAACAAAGCGACGATGAGGTAACAATTACATCATTTATGAATCATAATATTATATTTAGTGTAACTACGTTTTCACAGAAGCGGAGTTTAGCGGAGCGGAGGGTAATAAAGGGTATTTTAGCAAAGCGTAGTTAGCGGGGTGGAGGCTAATGGAATCGAGTTTAGCGGAGCGGAGAGGACTCGTTCAAGGCAAGGTTCCCGTGGCACCATCTACAAGGCTATAATAGCTCTAATGAGAAAGAAGACCCCGGTTCGAGTCTATAGAGTGTTATTTTTTAAATTTGTATTTTTTTAAATAGGTGTGTAATTCGTATCTAAATATAATTGCAAAAATAAACACTATTTACTAATAATCTTAAGACTTCATTGGTAGGTAACACTTTTAGTATTTTAAATATAAATACCTTGATGTCGTCCAGCTCAAACCGCACTTGGCTGTCATTGCCGAAGACTTGTGCCTTCAGCCGACCTGTCATACTCCATGATGTGTCTTTGTAATCTGTCAATATTGAAAAATAACTTAAAAACATCGATGAATAAGAATGACACATAAAACCCGAAATAAGTACAATGAACGCCAATCAAGCGAATTCTTGACCTCGCGCGATCAATGGACCAAACGTCGTACGTATGACGTACTGCATACCATACCCAGAATTGCTGAACCCATGGGGGGGTACGGAACCCTAAGAACGGTGATGATGACTTACCATCATTAGATACTGTGTCGAGGGTGGACACTGAGGCATCAACTTCGTATATGTACTGTTTATCCTGAGGGAAGAGCAGACGCACGTCTTTGGTTGAAAGAACTGGTGTTGTCAGAACTGAAAAATGAAGGATTTTTTGAGGAATCTTTTATTTGCGCTCACTGTTAAGAGCACGGGTCTCTCTCCTTTTTAAGGAGAGGATTAAGGCTTTAGTTCCACCACGCTGGCCTAGTGTGGGTTGGTGGACGGCGAGGGTGACACTGTGGCAACTACACCCCGCCGTTGGACGTTTTTCAAGCCGCCCGAAGGCCTCACAGCGCTTAACGACTGTTATCTCATGATAATCTCAATCTGACGGCCTAACGTACCCTTCGAAGCACGGGTATGATGCCACTAATGGTCACCCATCCAATTAGTGACCGCTCCCATCGTTGCTTAACATTCGTGACAGAAACTGATCACGAAGCAGCATTGGGCTATGAGCGCTTTATTCACCAATCTTATTTTATCTATATTATTAATGCGCAACTTTGCCTAAATATCTGTTATTTAATTATTTGCTGTTCCCGTCCGCATCAACTTCCGTTATTATGATCGCGATTATTTTTGCTACATTTTTCACTGATGCTTCGCTCCTATTGGTCGCAGCGTAATGTTATATAGCCTTCCTCAATAAATAGACTATCCAACACAAAATGAATTTTTCAAATCGGACCAGTACTTCCTGAGATTAGCGCATTCAAAGAAACAAACAAACAAACTCTTCAGCTTTATAATATTAGTATAGATTTGCTAGACCAATTTATATGATTTTTGTTTTTGGGTTTGTCTTTGTCGGGAATATGATATCAAGTAGGTATTATTAACACATTCCGGGACACTATGCTAGACACAATTGAAGTTTTATTGTTATCACGTCGACAGGCGGTTAATGTCCCGGAACGTGTTAAAATGATTTGGATAAAAGTTTAAAAAGCACTTAAGTTCGTTTTGATTTTCATATCACTACATAGTATAAAACAAAGTCGCTTTTTCTTTCCCCATGTCCCTTTGTATGCTTAAATCTTTAAAACTACGCAACGGATTTTGATGCGGTTTTTTTTAATAGATAGAGTGATTAAAGAGGAAGGTTCATATGTATAATAACATCCATTAAATAATGGAGAAATACTGTTATTTTTGAGGTTTCTAATGTGATGTCGTAAATATTCACATTTTTTTCCGCTTACATTGCAAACGCAGGCTAAACCCTACGAAATTTATCAAAATAATGTACTAAGTATTGTACATATTGAAAAGGTCTACAGAAAACTCCGCGATGGTGTATGTCTGTCTGTTATGGATATGCCACAATAACATTTTTTTGTCATTTACTTTTTACGACAAATAATGGCAAATTTTCGAAGCGATTTTAACCAATACAGCATTAATCCTTATCCAATTAAATACTTTAAATACATTGTTGATTTAATATTGATCTATATGGCCCTTTACAGAATATGATTTAAATAAATATTTTCGAAGATATTACAGATTTAAAAATTACGGGACGTAGCGTTTGCGGCGGTAGGCCGGCCAGGGCGGCGGCGGCGCGGAATTTAGATATTCCAAAGACAGCAGGAAATCTTCATGGTATTAGGGAAAGGGGTATTTTACTCCAAATTTAACACGTGCGGGCCACGGGCAGTAATGAATAAATCAAAACTACTGGATCGATTTTAATCATTTTTTCAGTGACATATTTCATACCCGTGCGAAGCCGGAGCGGGCCACTATGTTTTTTTTATATACAACGTTCACAGTTTTTTTGTAGTGTATAGTATCAGCATTGCACCCGTGCGAAGCCGGGGCGGGTCGCTAGTAAATAAATAAATAAAATAAATTGACAGGTGTGATAATAGACGCTTGTAGACTTTTAGGGGGGAGTTGTCCCCATTTTAATTGTGTCTGGAGAAAAAGTCTACAAGCGTTATTCGATTTCATTTCTATATTATGATCTTCTATCCTCTATTTTATAAAATAATGTCGTGTTAGTTACACAACTTATAACTCGAGAACGGCTGGACGGAATTTAATGATTTTTGTGTTTTTTGATTTGTCTTCGCCGGAAATAGAATAGCAACTATTAAAAACATTGGTAAGTTAACATCAAAAATAACTAACAAGGAACTGTATTTCTTCATTTATTTATCCAACCTCGCCATATTGATGACAGTGACATTTAAGACGTGCAAATAAAATATAATTACTAAGTGCCTGTTTCACAATCGCTGATTAAAGTTCTGGGTAAGCTACTTCGACCCTATCTGCTCAGTAAACTATTTTTCACGTTTCACAATCCCTGAGTAGGGTTAATCACCACTTTATCTGCTCGTTAAGTTAATCACCGGATGCACTGCCAAGTAGCCTTTTACTTGACAAGTAAATTTAAAAAGATAACCTCAAATACGTCATTTCCAAATTTTCATCAACAACAAGTTATTTTTTTATTTAAATGGACAGTTTTGCAGTCATTGTAAAATAACACAATGTTCGTAATGGTAAATTCAATGCAAACAAAATCACCACACAAAAAGTACCAAACGTCGGCAAATTTGACATTTGTCATTTACTGACTAACTGACGTTGACTCGACATAGACTTTTTGTTGAAACCTCGCTGCGTTCCATTCTTACAGAAACATTGATTTTAGAAAAGGTGAAATGAATCATTTACATTACAGTGTAAACATTTTTTGTACGAATTTATTGTTTTTATTACTTATAATCATAACAAAAAATATTTTTAATGATAATTCTGTGATTACTATACTTTATAGAAACACATAAATTATTCTTACCTTGAAACGAAACGTAACTTGTAAGTAAGTATTAATTATATAATCTTCACTTTAATTTACTGATTGGATGATTGTGAAATGCAAAGAAAGTTAACGAAAGGATTTAACCTCTATGTAATTAACTCGTTAAGTAACTACTTAAGCCTTTACTTAATGATTGTGAAACAGACCCTTCGTAATAACTAAATAATACAAACAAATTAACTTACCAAAAACAATGAAATACGCTGCATTCATAATTTATGCTTTCTGAAAAGAAACATTATTTGTAAAGTTACACAAAAAAGTACAAACTAAAACTATTATTAAAAAAAAATTAAGGAAAAAATTCAAAAATGTTGGTAATAAAATTAGTGTTTATGCTTGAAAATTTATGTCTCCGGCGGGACTCGAACCGAGACACTACGTCACGGCGCGTATTGGTTTTAGGATTCCGTACCCAAAGGGTAAAAACGGGACCCTATTACTAAGACTTCGCTGTCTGTCCGTCTGTCCGTCTGTCTGTCAACAGGCTGTATTTCAAGAGGCGCGATAGCTGCACAGATGAAATTCACATAAATTATGTATTTCTATTGCCGCAATAACAACAAATACCAAAAATGAAATAAAATAAACATTTAACGGGGACTCCCATACACGAAACGCGATTTTTTGGCCCCTGTTTTGCTCGATATCAATTAAAACAGGTAGGCACTTAAAATATTCACAAAACACTCAATTGTACTTGTACTTTAATAATAAATAATAAAATCAAAATAAAATAAATATTTAATTTTCCCATACAAAGAACTCCATATTTTGCCTATTTTTGCTCGATATCAATAAATGGTAACAGGTAGACACCTAAATTTATACCCACTGTTGTTTACCAAGTCAATGGTACGGAACCCGACCGAACAGCGAGTCCGACTCGCAATTGGCCGATTTTAGTAAGTTTGAATACTGATTATAATTGCATTTAGGTTGCTAAAATATCATACCTGTAAAGTAAGTTTTATATTGTCTTCGCATTAATTTGTAAACGTACTAATATTAAGAACTATGAATAGATGTTTTTTACCCTATCACGCTAAAATAACTCATCGTATCCCTATCAATTTTGACACGAAGCTAGATTAAAAACTGACAATTTTTATTCCATATGGTAAAAATTGACCAACTATTTTGAATTTGAATATTGAATTTTTGAAAAAAAAACAATAAATAAAAAAAAGTGGACAACATCACATGATACATTGTTCTGATCCCAATTTGAACAACTATTAAAAAGCAATCGTATTTTCGAAATCAGAAACAACGAAGGTACCACAAACAGCCAGACCCGTAAAAATGTAGATTAACACTTTTTTTACATTAACCCGTCCGGGAATCGAACCTGGGACCTCGGAGCAGGCGACAGCTTGAAAACCGGTGTGTACGCCACTCCGCCACGAAGGTCGTCTACGGTAAAGTAACCTTTAATCATCTCACTGCAGGGCAAATGCCTCCATCATTGAATTCAAGTTACCACAGCAATGATGGGTACATTCAAAACGCTTGTACTGTTGGTACATAATATACCACTTTTTTGGGGTGGTGGGATCTACCTCCTAGTGGTCTATCCTGGGCAACGGCATCTTTGGATTTCTAACCAACGCGCCTAACGCCTGAGTCTATTAATTTCTAACCAATGATGACGGCTAACAGATCCCTCTGCGGTGGTAGGCTTCGTAAGAGGCTGCCTGGATGCTACCACCCTCCTGCCGGAGTCCAGCGACAAACAGTTGTTCTGTGTTCCGCTGGTGTGTGGGAGAACCAGTGCCACTTTCTGGGTAAGCTCGCTCTATCTTAGGCTTCTTCTTATCCGTAGAGGTAAGTATGTAGTCAAAAGCAAGCCCATTGTATATATAAAAAACTGGACTATGGGATATTACTAAGTAGTAGGTACTAAGGGAATCCCCTTACCACGCAAATGTCGAAAATAAAATTACCTATGTGTGACGTCATCATCTCACCCATTTTAACTGTGCCCAAGGTCTATAATGAACAATATATTTTTCGTACTAATTTTAACACTTACAAAACATTTTGACGACCTCCGTGGCGGAGTGGCGTACACACCGGTTTTCAAGGTGTCGCCTGCTCCGAGGTCCCGGGTTCGATTCCCGAACGGGTCAATATAGAAAAACAGTGTTTTTCTACATTTTCTCGGGTCTGGGAGTTTGTGGTACCTTCGTGGTTTCTTATTTCCAAAATACGAATGCTTTAAATAGTTATTCAAATTGGGATCAGAACAATGTATGTGATGTTGTCCACATTTATTTATTTATTACAGAGAGAAATTATATAATTTGAATTTAAATAAGCTGTAATGTACTAATATTATAAATGGGAAAGTGTGTGTCTCTGTTTGTTTGTCCGTTTTTCACGGCAAAACGGAGCCACGAATTGACGGATTTGATGGAGTTGGATGGAGAGTGACATAAGCTACTTTTCGTCTCTTTCTAAGTCCCCACTTCCCTAAAATGGGGGTTGGAAGTTTGTATGGAGCATTTTCAAGGTAGAGAGCTAAAAATTGGTATGCAGACTATTTGTGACTAACGAAAAAATCGTGCATCATTTTTTTTTGGAAATCCGCCCCCACCCCTTAAAAGAGGAGAAATTTTTTATTGTTTCCCCGAATTTAATACGAGGGAAGCTGCGGGCAAAAGCTAGTTACATAGTTATAATATCAAACAAAACCTCCGTGGCGGAGTGGCGTACACACCAGTTTTCAAGGTTTTACCTACTCGGGTTCGATTCCCGGACGGGTCAATGTAGAAAAAAAGTGTTTTTCTACATTTTCTGGGGTCTAGGAGTTTGTGGTAGGTACGAGTACCTTCGTTGTTTCTGATTTCCAAAATACGATTGCTTTTTAATAGTTGTTCAAATTGGGATCAGAACAATGTATTTGATGTTGTCCACATTTATTTATTTATTTATTATCTCAGAATGAGATATTTAAGCAATTCTGGTTTTGTTGCTTATAGATTGATTTGATTTCAATGATTCCTAACCAGCAAATATCACTCAACTACTAGACACGGGCCTCTCATACAATCTCGATCGACAAGCTTTACTTTAAAAGGAATACTGTCAGAAGACGCTAAAACACGAACAGTAACGTCTTCTTCACCGTTGGTCAAACAGCGACTGTCAAACTCGTCTTCTAATTAATATTAGCTGAAAACCAGCGCCATGGCCTACACGGGCCATGGCACATGCTGAGTGAGGTTCTATTAAAGTGGACGTCTTGGACATGTAGTGGTACTAGAGTTATTTGATTCGGAGTTTATACCATGTACGAGGGAACTCCCGTGATCATGGCGCTTGCAACATGCCGAAATATCGGAAACTTATAATAAATAAGGTACATAGATAAATCCCGAATCAAATAACTCTAGTGATAGTGACCATATTCTATTAGTTGTTGTATGTATGTATATATATATATATGTCTATGTGTGTGTATATATATTATATTTATTTATTTTATTTTTAAATATGATTATTATTAGATTTAAGTATATTTATTTGTATTACGTTTGATACACAATCTAACTAATCTGCACCACGTCACCCCTACTCCACTAAAATAAGTTTTCCTTTTCTACCCTAAGGTTGTCTGGTAGAGATTGCTTTTAGCAATAAGACCGCCTATTGTACGGATGTGTCTCAATGTAATTTATTCTACCTTTGTTTTGTGCAATAAAGTATTATCTATCTATCTATCTATCTATCTATGTTTTTGCAATTTTTTTTTGCGTCAGTTTCTTTTTTTTTATTGACTTCAATAAAGTAAGAGGTTCTTTTTTTGTCTGTTTAAATCTTGTTAAATTTTTGTGTGTGCTACTATCTGGGTATGATGTCCACCTTTTATTAAATGTATTTCCCGTTTTATGACTGTCAAAAGCAGCTATAAACTTTCACGGTCACCATCACTGGAGTTGATTAATTTGGGGTTTAAACCGTTTACCTTGTTTTACAAGTTTCCCTTAATTCGGCACTATTGCAGTTCCGAGATCACGGTGCTTGCAACAGTGCCGAAATATCGAACACTCATAAAAAGGTAAATGGTAAAACCCCCGAATCATTTGACGCTAGTCAGAAGCTGATTGTTTCTGTAGATTTTAAAATAGTCATCTTTAGGAAAATAACTCTCGACCTAAGACTACAAAGCTTACTTATTCACAGAATTCGAGCAAAACTATCCCAAATCTTCACTCACTTGTATTTTTATGTACAATCCTAACTCACTTTCACTTTTAATGATTGGTAATAATTATAAACACGACATCATGTTTGTTCGGACACAAGAAATGCTTTGAGTTGGATAATTGTCCACTCTTTCGTTGATTAGATTAGTGATGTGATACGTTAAATGTATCTTGGGTATTTTTGTAGCGTTATACCTAAATTAATTAAGTTACGTTGGTATAAGGGTATAAATACCTAGTCAAAATCACGGGTACTTGGGTCAAAGCACAAGTAACATACTTAACTCTACGGTTAACAAGAAGCCTAAGATAGAGCGAGCTTACCCTGAAAGTGGCACTGGTTCTCCCACACACCAGCGGAACATAGAAAAACTGTTTGGCGCTGGACTCCGGCAGGAGGGTGGTAGCATCCAGGCAGCCTCTTACGAAGCCTACCACCGCAGAGGGATCTGTTAGCCGTTATCGTTGGTTAGAAAACCAAAGATGCCGTTGCCCAGGGTGGACCACTAGGAGGTAGATCCCACCACCCCAACCTTGTGTGTAGTGCAGTCGCCTAATAAGCGAAAGGTTGCAGATGAAATAATGTAAGTATGGGACTTTGGAATCCTGAAATATTTTTTATGTAAGGCAGTCAACATTTTTATTTAAGAAATTGCATTTTCAAATTGCACTGGCAAGTCAACTGGTGTAACTTAGCCGACTTTTTTTATTTATAAAGCTTATTAGGAAAATATTATAGCAATCCGAAAGTAGCGTATATTAACATATGCAAATAAATACTATTTGAAAAAAATATTTTCATTCAAATCGGAATCTCAAAATTTCAATTTGTATAAGAAAAAAAAAAATGATGATACCAAACTTGTGACTTCACCACAGTATTTATATGCATTTAAACCTAACCTAACATCCTGTATACTAAATAGATTCACTACCGTTGTACTAGGTATTCTAATATAAAGTGCCATCTATTTTTAACTCCTAACTTTCAACCCCAAAATTAATGAACCTGAAATACCTAAATCTCAATAAACTCCCGCGGACAACACTACACCTCTTATCAGAACGCGTGATAAGCATTTGACCTGTGACCCTGAGTGAGTATCGTTGCCACCTCACCAGCGTAAGCTGAGCTGTGACTTCCACAGTGCACAAACAATTCTCCAGTAGATATGATTAGAGGAGTACCAAGAGAAAACGGGTTGTAGCATTATATTGTTTGCTTACCGATTGAATGAACAATAGATTAACGAATACGCTATTTAATTAGTTCTATTGAATTGTTTTGCATAAAAAAAAACCGTGAAATATGCAATCAATTTGAAGTCGATTGTCCGTGACTTGTTTTTTGAAACCAACTTAAACTGGTGGTTTTTTACGCTTTCTATAGGTATTTCTTTGTGTAAAAATAAAAATCTTACTTAATATTATAAAGCTGAAGAGTTTGTTTGTTTCTTTGTTTGAACGCGCTAATCTCAGGAAGTACTGGTTCTCATTGAAAAATTATTTTTGTGTTGTATAGTCCATTTATCGAGGAAGGCTTTAGGCTATATACGCAATATAACATCACGCTGCGACCAATAGGAGCAAAGCATCAGTGAAAAAACAAAAATTGTCGCGGACGAAGTCGCGAGCAACAGCTAGTAGGTTATAAATATGAATTCAATCTTGCGGTGTGTCTATTTCAAATATGACATACTGTCTACCTTATTAAAAGTTATGCGTAAAGCACCCTATCTTTTTTGTCAGAAGATAAAGGAATCATGAACGCCCCTTTGGGCTAGAATGCCGGGCCAAGATATCGGGGTCCCGGGTTCGATCCCCGGGTCGGGCAACAAAAGTTTCGAATTTTCATTGCTCGGGTTTGTGATCACTAACCCGCATTTGGCAAGCGTGGTGATTATGTCTGTACTCATCATTGCTATGGTGAATTTAATGATGGAAGCCTTTCCCCTGCAGTGGGATGATTATAAGCCGTTACTTTTACTTTACTAAAAGAAATGATTCCTTTAGTAAAGTAAAATATCCCTTTTATGAAAAAGGGATATTTTCTAAAAAAAACTATTAAAATAAAATTAAAAGGTGCTAAAGTAACTAAAGTTTGCTCTTTTTTAACAGCTTCAACAAATAAAAAAAACAGTTAATGCATGTGATACCGCTCCAGTATATATTCTGTGAGTGTCTTGAGACACATAATAACCCCTAATAAAATAATACAGACATAAGGATGATTTTAGAGTCTCGCTGATTGTACGCTTATCATCGGCGCTGACCGCCAAAATGTATGAACTTGAGCGCCGACGGCGGTCAGCGCTGACAGCGATTTCCATACACGGCGCTGACGGCGAACGATCAGCGTGACTCTAAAATCAGCCTAAGCTTCCATCTAAATTTGGCCAAATTGCGATCACCAAGCGAGGCAATTATGGCAGAACCTTTTTTTTAAAGAGACATATACGTCATCATACATCAGTGTTTTAAAAGGACTGAAGAATACAAAGTCAAGATACTGAATGTTGTATGTACTGGTACACTCATTCCATACAACACAACAGAACGGACAGACAGACAAGATAAACTGGCCAACAATTGACTCATTCTTTCTTAGTTATTAAAGACAAGGTCAGAAAACTATATATGTATATATTTCGCTTAACTCTGCAAGAAAATCCCTTTTTTATAGTCGGTTAAGCTAACACAAATAGAAGTTATGTTTTAAATCGTATTACCAGCATAATTATCTTAACATTAAAATACATATACACTGTTTTTTGACGTGATAACGTCTTTAAAATCGTTTTAGTCGGGTGACATGTTCAGAAAATTGTGGCACACCAAAACCTCACGAGCGCGATCGCAGGTATAACGAGAGAGAGACGGACCGATCTCCCGTCTCATCTCGAGCGCTGCCAGTCATTCCGTGAAACTTGTCACGCGGAATCCTCACGAGCGGAGGCTGGCATAGCGTTCGAGTGAGTGGACCGATCTTCCGTCTCTCTCACTCTAGCGGCATACAAACGAATGGAGATTTTCTCGTTATCACGTAAACATCTCGATCGTAAAACTACTTTACAAACAACCAATTTTTAATCATTTAAATTGATGAAAATTGAAAATAAATTGATATAAACGTCCCATTGGTCTAGTGGTTCAAGTACCGGACCAAGACCTCGGGGTCTCGAGTTCGATTCCCAGGTCAGGCAACAACAATAGTTTCGAATTTTCGAACATTGCTCGGGTTTCTGATCACCAACCCGCATTCAGCAAGCGTGTTGATTATGCATGGACCCATCATTGCTGTGGTAACTTGAATTCAATGATGGAGGCCTTTGGCCTGCAGTGGGATAGAGGCCCTGAGAGGCCGTTACCTAATACACCTGACAAAAAAAAGCACTAGCATCTTTTTTGCTCATCGAAATAACTACGTAATTTACACTATCAGTTCAATGCCCTCCCCACAAACTGGGCATCGAACCTGGAACGTTAATCGTATGATCAAAGAGATCAAAGCGTTCCCGTTCACTGAGCACACACACGACGCATGGTAACAAAATTGTCGGGTGAAGCAACTGTTATGATGGATGGAGCTGGATGGGTGACCGGCTCGTTTACGTCTAATCTACAATCTAAATCTAAATCTAATATCTAAATCTAATAGTGACTTACGGCCTTCGACCGCGTGACTCACTAAAACAGCACTTCAAAGAGATAAATATACTAACAGTGGCTTCTCAATACATTATCGAGAATATTATTTAGATACGAGTACGTAGGTACGTAAAAACAAACTTCGATTTCTTAAGAAAGTAACTTACCTACCTACACAATTTCAACACAAGAAATAAAGATAAACTTGCCGTTCCAGGCTTCAGACTGCGAAAAGTAGGAAATAATAATAATAATAATAATAAATTAATTTATTTTGCCTTTTCACAACATGTTATTATACATATACGAGGGCGGGTCAATAAGTCCGTGACTTTTGGAATAAAACACAGATTTTTTGATAAACTAATCATTTTATTTTTCAACGTAGTCTCCCTTGAGCTCTATACACTTTGTCCAACGCTACTCCAATTTTTTTATCTCTTCCAAAAAATATGATTTGTCGAGGTCCTCAAAATAGGCCTTTGTTTGCGAGATGACTTCATCATAGTCAAATCTTTTTCCACCAAGCCATTTCTTCAGGTTTGGGAACAAAAAGTAGTCACTCGGAGCCAAATCTGGAGAATAGGGTGGATGAGGGAGCAATTCATAGCCCAATTCATGGATTTTTGCCATGGCAACTGCACATAATGTGTGCACCCTTGCATTGTCTTGGTGGAAAAGAACTTTTTTCTTGGCCAAATGAGGTCGGTTTTTTTTCAAATCGTCATTGAAGCGGTCCAATAAGTTGGCATAATATTCCCCATTGATTGTTCTTCCCTTTTGAAGGTAGTCAATGTGGATTATCCCACGTGCATCCCAAAAAACAGTCGCCATAACTTTATTGGCTGACAAACCCACCTTGGCCTTCTTTGGCGCCGATTCACCCTTAGAAACCCACTGTTTTGACTGTTGTTTGGTCTCTGATGTGTTGTGATGGATCCATGTTTTGTCCACGGTTACAAAACGGCGTAAAAACTCCTCCATATTGCGATTAAACAACGCCAAACCTTCCTGTGAAGTTGTTACACGATTGCGTTTGTGGTCGACTGTGAGCAAACGCGGCACCCATCTTGCGGAAAGCTTTCTCATGCCCAATTGATCTTTTAAAATTTAAACCACTGAGCCATGCGAGATCCCTACGGCTTCCACAATCTCTTGCACTTTCAATCTTCGGTCGACCAACACCATATCGTGAATTTTTTCGATTGTTTCGGGTGTAGAGACCTCAACTGGGCGTCCAGGACGTTCGGCATCTTCAGTGCTTTTACGGCCACAACGAAATTCAGTAAACCACTTTTTTACCATTGAAATCGATGGTGCAGAGTCCCCATAGTATTTATCAAGCTTAGCCTTGGTCTCGGTAATGGTTTTTTTTCGCAAAAAATAATACTTAATAAGCACACGAAATTCACCTTTTCCATTTTTTCCTCAAATGACTGGGTAGTCTTATAAAAATAGCTGTCAAACATAAACTAACTGACGCAGCAAGTTCAAATTTTGATAGGAATCAACTGACAGATACCTGTTGACAGGAGTAGTGTTGCTTTTTCAGTAAAGAGGTCAGAAATTCAAAAAGTCACGGACTTATTGACCCGCCCTCGTACATACTATAACAGAAAAGTGAAAATTCCTCTACCTGAAGGTTGTCTGGTAGAGATCGCTGCAAGCGATAAGACCGCCTAAATTGTACTAATCTAAATCTTACTCATGTGTTATTTTTCAATTTTATGGTGTGCAATAAAGTGTATCTATCTATCTATCTATCTATAGATATAAATTCGTTCATGGCACTTTTTTTTTCGTAAAAAAAAAGTAAAGTAACAGCCTATAATCATCCCACTGCAGGGAAAAGGCCTCCGTCATTGAATTCAAGTTACCACAGCAATGATGGGTACTGGCTTAATCACCACGCTTGCCAAATGCGGGTTGTTGATCACAAACCCGAGCAACGTTCGAAAATTCGAAACTTTTTTTTTGTTGCCCGACCCGGGAATCGAACCTGGGACCCCGAGATCATGGCCCGGTATTTAAACCACTAGACCAACGGGGAGTGTTTTTTTTTTCGTATATTCAACTAATTACCTCAGGCACAGAAAATATTATAATAGCCACAGGGTATTGCTGAACTTCCTATACATAAACTTAAATCATAATATGTCAAAGTGATTTTAATGAAAAAGGGCTATTGCACTATTAGTGATTATTTAAATCATAGAAATGTATGGCATTAATTGTCCTTGCTCGTACTTGCTAAAACCATTTGTAAACATTTATTTAAAAAGAGGCTGACAATAGTAACCGAGTTTCTTGCGCTGCTTCTTCTCGGCACTAGCCCAGACTTGTCCCGAAGCAGTTGTAGGTTTAAATATTGGGACGTGTAAAAGTGCCTCCTGGGGCCTATTTGCAGAAATAAAACTGATTTTACTGATATGTCTGTTCGTAAAGAATAGAATAACTTTATTAAATTCTTTTTATTAAAGTATCGGTCTATAATAATACCACTGCAAGGCATAGGCCTCCATCATTGAATTCAAGTTACCACAGCAATTATAAGCACAGCTATAATCACCACACTTGCCAAATACAGATTGGTGATCACAAACCCAAGCTATGTTCGAAAATTTGAAACTCTAATCCAGAGCCCCGATATCTTGGTCTGATACATACTTTAACCAAGAGATCAAAAGGAAGTTTGGAAGACATTGTATTTTAGACAATTTTTTACATATTTCTCTTTATTTTCAATTATGTACACAGCAAAACTAATGACATACATCTGATTAACGTGCAGGTGCGGCGGCGATTAAAGCCGATAATCTTAAAATAACCAAATATAGCCAAATAGGCACCCAGCACTGTTCCGTACCTTTTGGTGTCGAAAACCTAGGTCCGTGGGGTCCTAATGCACTCTCTTTATTTAAAGAGATTTCTAAACGTTCATCTGACGTCAGCGGTGACCAAAGAGCTGGCAGCTACCTCGCACAGCGACTGAGCATCGCAATCCAGCGAGGTAATGCTGCCAGTATCTTGGGCACCTTACCACGAGGATCATTCTTATAGGTTTTTTTTATTTTTTTTATCTAGTATAATATCTAAGTATTTGTTTCTTTTTCATGTTATTTTTAATTACCTATAAGTTGTAAATATTGTAGTTTTTTATTTTTATGTTAATATAGATAAATAAATATCTGATTAACATAAACATACTGAACAAATAATAAACTTGAATATTTACATATCTTTAATATAGAAATGAATCGCTGAATGTGTTGCTTGCAAATCACAAGAATTGCTGAACCGAATTCGCAAATTTTTTTTTAGAACATTCCTTGATGTACGAGGATGGTTATTACGCAGAGAAAAAAATTTGAAAAACTGCCTTAAAAAGTAAAAAAAACAATCCCCCTTTTTTTATCTAAGGGGATACCATGTTCGCGGGCTCGCTAGTTATAAATATAAATAATAGAAAAAAAAAACAAGTAGTTACCCATAAGTACTTACAAAAATTAAAAAAGAAAAAACTATAAAAAAGGTTCCTCGTGGTAAGGTGCCCAAGATACTGGCAGCATTACCTCGCTGGATTGCGATGCTTAGGTGCTGTGCGAGGTAGCTGCCAGCTCTTGGGTCACCGCTGATGTCAGACAAACGTTTTGCAATCTATTTAAATAAAGAGAGTTCGCTAGCCTATAGGTATTTATATATCTTTACTGCTTATTGAAAAATCGGTATCCACAAACAATTAACCAAACCATTGCATAAACTACAGACCAGCCTTTCTGAAGAATACCTCCGTCCTCCTCATTCATGTGTGTAACTCCTGTTTGCATCTCATCATTCAGACCTTTGATCGTTTGAGCGACAGTAATTTAATCCTTTACAGCGGTTCCTAAGCTTGTTACTCGGCTCAGGGGCACAGATTTATATCATCTGATGTTCTTTTGAGCGTTAAAATATGTCATACTATAGTGGATTTGGTTGCTATTGGAAACATAGTTATAAACTTTATTTGATATTTTAGCAACTTAATTGCACTTATAATATCAGTATATAAACTTGAAAAATTTCCGCCCGCTCCCCGCCCGGCATGCGAGGAGATGCGGGTTCGAGTCCCGCCTGAGACAAAATTTTTCAAGTTTATATACTGATATTACATAGTTATAAACTTTACCAAATATAGGCTAGTTTACTATACTTTAGGTAAGTCTTCAATGACTCATACTGTCCGATTAGATTTAAAAATATTACCCAATTTATTTGGTAAATAATAAATAAATAAATAAATCATGTATTGTTATAACTGTGGTACACAAAGATGGAATTAAAACATATGTTTCTCACTATAAAATTAGTCTTTAAAAAGGCATACAATAGTCAATTTTATGGCATGGTACTTAACAGAAATAATAATTCATCTTCTACTTTGATCTAAAAAACCATTAATACTATAAAAATTATTTTCCTTTAACCAATTATACAATTTAATTTTGAACCTATTGTTATGGTAGCTAGCTACGTTTACTACCGCTGCATACTAATATTAGGGGTTAAAGTATGAAATTGCCGTTTTGTATGGACGAAATCGAGAAAAGTCATTTTTCCATACTAACAATTTTTTTTTTTTTTAAAAACGCCTGAACCATTTTCGATGCAATTAAAGGTGAAAGTTAGATGGTTATAAAGCTACGCATTATAGTATTTCAATTTCTGAAAATCAAAGTATATAATACTAATATACTTAATTGAAGCAAGAAGGTCAGCTGACACATTGTAAGGGGTCTTTTCAACGACTTCCTTTGAAGTAATAGGCACTAGTATTTAATTTTTTTTTGTCAAAAGTTACTGTATTCAGTTTTTTATACAATACAAAAAGAATTACGCAATAATATGACTATACTTAAGAGCTATAAACAAAATAAAAAGTGGGAAAATAATCGGCCATTTCATACTTTAACCCCTATTATCTAGCATACTATTACTAACTCCCAATAGGATAGGTTAGATTATGTTAGGATGGCCCCTTTTTACCTTTTTGAGGGGACTAAATCCTGGACAAATAGGTTTTAATTCTAATCTATATCCTGTCCCAGGACTAAGCCCGGTTGGTACAACCACATTTACCACAATAGCCAACGCCGCCTTAAGCACTTCGATTACTGCACAAAACAGTCATTAGTCAGTAGTTTGTGAACCACCGTGTCTCCTAAAAGCAGGGTTCTGTTTTTTCGTCTGCTTACCTATCAGTAGCCCAAGTCACGGTCGCAGCCTACAGAGGCACCTTTGAAGACATCCTCTTCCAGATCAGGCCCCAGAAAGAATGTTGACTTATAACGTAGCAGACAATCTGGGGTACCCTTGAAATAAAAGGTAAGGTATTTACATAATAGTATATAGCAGTAATAGTATTAATTTTACATTTTGTCTTAGTACTTAGCACCACCTTCCCCTTTCTTTCCAGTTTTTCCTGTAAAGGTTGTCTGGAAGAGATCGTTAATGGCGATAAGACCGCCTTAGTTGTACATCTTACTGTAAAAATTAAATTTTGTAATTTCTTTGTAGTGTGCAATAAAGTGTATTCATTCATTCATTCATTCATTCATAATATCAAAAGGTATCTACATACCACAGACTGAAAACTCGCCTGCCTATGAAGTTCCCTTTGCAGCCACTGTACAGTTTCCCCTTTTTTTATAAACAATGGGATTGCTCTTGCTTGACTACATAAGTAGTTTAGCGCTGGACTCCGGCAGGAGGGTGGTAGCATCCAGGCGGCCTCTTACGAAGCCTACCACCGCAGAGGGATCTGTTAGCCGTCATCATTGGTTAGAAAACCAAAGATGCCGTTGCCCAGAGTGGACCACTAGGAGGTAGACTTACTTTCACACACATACAGTACACGCTTATCGTCCCAACAAGGTTGCCACGTGCATCTCGGTATAATTTATTCACATTGATGAGCTCTAAATCAAATCTCGGTTATATTTTCCTCCCTTAAATAGAATGATTCGCCGAAATCTACTGATGCTGACGTCAATATAGGTTGCAACTCTCTAGCCTAATTTAAGAGACTTTGTCTTTCTAAGATTGTGTAATGCTAGCGTATCAAAAAATTACTAATGAGACAAACACTTTCTTTTATGATGTAATAGATTTAGGTTACTTAAGTAATACTTATTTTCTTCAACACTAGGTACTATAAAGTACTTACTGCTGTCAAATATTGCATGCCGTTATTACCTATAGTTTTTAGGGTTCCGTACCCAAAGGGTAAAAACGGGACCCTATTAGTAAGACTTCGCTGTCTGTCCGTCTGTCCGTCACTCTGTCACTAGGCTGTATCTCAATAGCCGCGATAGCTAGACAGTTGAAATTTTCACAAATTACGTATTTCTGTTACCGCAATAACAACAAATACTAAAAGTATAATAAAATAAATATTTAAGGGGGGCTCCCATACAACAAACCCGTTTTTTTGGCCTTTTTGGTACGGAACCCTTCGTGCGCGAGTCCGACTCGCACTTGGCCGGTTTTATTTACTGTCAAGTGTAACTGTATCTCGTACTGATGTAAATCTTGTTGGTGATCTAATAAATAAAAATAAATAAAATAAATATTTAAGACATGCCACACTGGGCCACACAGAGCCATCTAGTCCCAAATTAAGGTACTATTAAGTACCCTGTCGTATGGGGTACTAGACAACCGATAAACTTACTTATATACTTTTTTTTTTTTTTGTAAATACATACTTATAATACATAGAAAACACCCAGACCAGTACAAACAGACATGTTCATGCACACAAATATTTGTACTGTGCGGGGATCGAACCCGCGACCCATGGCTCAGAAGCAGCGTTAACTACCGCTGATCCAAATGGTCGTCTAAAAATAAATAAATAAAAAATAACAGGCCTCTGACGTAATAGTACGACTTCTAAACTATATTATAACAACCCGACTTTGACTAGATAAAAACTGATTGAGAAAATATTTCTTCTAAAATCAACAAAACCTGGAATAAAGTCCGGGGCCTTTGCATAGTAGGGGGATTAACTATTACACTGATTACGGTGTTGCCAATAAATGTAATAATATGGGTTAAAGTATGAAATTGCCGATTATTTTCCCACTTTTTATTTTGTTTATAGCTCTTAAGTATAGTCATATTATTGCGTAATTCTTTTTGTATTGTATCAAAAACTAAATACAGTAACTTTTGACTAAAAAAAAATGCAATACTAGTGCCTATTACTTCATAGGAAGTCGTTGAAAAGACCCCTTACAATGTGTCAGCTGACCTTCTTGCTTCAATTAAGTATATTTGTATTATA
The DNA here is from genome assembly GCA_949315895.1 of Anania crocealis. Lineage (NCBI taxonomy): Eukaryota > Metazoa > Arthropoda > Insecta > Lepidoptera > Crambidae > Anania > Anania crocealis. The sequence continues at coordinate 8,552,808 of OX438875.1, forward strand.
TACTTTGATTTTCAGAAATTTAAGTACTATAATGCGTAGCTTTATAACCATCTAACTTTTACCTTTAATTGCATCGAAAACGGTTCAGGCGTTTTTAAAAAAACAAAAAAATTGTTAGTATGGAAAAATGACTTTTCTCTATTTCGTCCATACAAAACGGCAATTTCATACTTTAACCCCTAATATTAAAATTTTGTGGGGAAAGTAAACTATTATTATGATTTAATAGTACAAGAGGCCAATGCAAATAGTGTGTACTATACGTTCACTCGCACGGGGCTCTGATTCCATTGCGTGCCCATGGGCTCTTCAATTCCGTTAGCTATAATCAAATGAGGGAAATATTTCCAACTATCCATATTTTCTGATACACTCGTATAGTAGAAATCGATAGTTTTGGTCCAGCCGCAGTTTTTCAGTTACGGCCGCTCCTAATTATATCTATCTTCAGTTTTGGCATATCGAAGATAAAAAACAACTTCTGTCTTTGTTTCTCTGGACGGCAAAATTAGAGATGGAGACAATTCAATTCAAATATTTTATTGCGTTCTATAATGTTACAAGGATGTTATAAAGTATGATGTAGACAGTTCATTATAGACCCTGTTCGGGTACAACAATACAATTTGTAGACGGACAGAGAGGATGACGCCATAATTACATAATATTTCAATACAAAAGAACAAATAAACACCTATTATTACTACATACATACATTCTTTATTTGATATTTTAGCAACTTAATTGCACTTATAATATCAGTATATAAACTTGAAAAATTTTGTCTCAGGCGGGACTCGAACCCGCATCTCCTCGCATGTTTAATGCGGGTTCGAGTCCCGCCTGAGACAAAATTTTTCAAGTTTATATACATACATACATTACTTACTTTCTAAAATTGACTTTATATTCAATTTATAGATATCGACTAATTTTGTGATAGTTATTAATTTATATAAAATAACAGCTAATTACATATTTTTAGTAGATTATATTATTGAACATTTATATAAATTTAAATTTGAGAAATAAAATAAATTGTAATATTGGTTGTCATTGTATTAATTAATTTGATTATATATTTTTTTAATTTTATTAGATTTTCGTCATTTAGGTATTCATTTATTGTATAGTAGCAATTTTTTAAAAGAATAGATTTTATTGATTTTACATATTTAATTTTATTTGATTCTTCTTTTATAAATTCCGGTAGTTTATTGTAAATTTTTATTGACATGATTAGTGGGCTTGATGAATGAAGCTTTAGATGGACAGGCGGTAACATTAATTTGTTCTTACGAACACTTCTCAAAGAGTGGTTCGAGGGTAAATCCGATCGCTTTGTATAAAATTCGGGATGTTTTCGGACGAATTTACATATTTCCAAGATATACATACATGGAGGGGGAAGTATGTAAAATTTTCTAAAATATGGTTTGCAACTTTCAGTCTGTTAAGTGTTGGCGAGAATTCTAATTAGCTTTTTTTGCAAAATAAAAAGGCTGGATGCGTCGATGCTATTTCCCCATAGAACAATGCCAATGCCATAGACTGTTTCCTATCTCCGAAATGTCAAAACTGGCGATAAATAGACTATTGGGACCGGCCGTTAGTAAAGTTAGTGAACCTGGTCGATGTAGTAAAATAAATAAAAAAAATCAAATCCACTTATTTCAGACTTCATTGTCCATACTTACTCCAGAAATGCGTATGTTGCGTTGGACGGGAGGAGTGACACTTAAAGATAGAATGCGAAATGAGCATGTTCGCGGTAGTTTTGAGGTAGCACCCACTACCGCAAAATTATAGAGTCCAGGTGGTTCGGGCATATTACAAGACGACTCGACGTATTAAAGTATCTTTCCATGTCTACAGAGAAAAGAGGGAGAGTTAGACCACACACTACCTGGATGACGAATGCCCGAAGGGATATGAAGGAGTTAGGCCTATCTACTGACGATGCTTACCACCGGAGTAAATGGCGTCTCATGATTAGGAGAGCCGAACCCGAGTAACGAGACGTGGCGAGTAGGAGGAAGAAGAAGATGCTCCATAACTTATAGAAATAAAGGTTGATAAAAAGTATGTAATGTTCAACACAATTTAATCCAATTATCTGCCGCGATCTGGGGCGCTGTTGCAGGTTCACCTTTGATGTTCGCATAGACATTCGCATTTAGGACACGATCTTTCCTAGACAGAAGGCACGTAAAACGGTTAAGAAATTGTTTTCGAAGCAATCAAATTGCTGGTGTCAAGGACTTGAACAGGTACCTTCCACTCAAAGGCTCTTACGCCATGCTAAATGAGGTCGGTTCGGTTCGGCTTTAGTCCCAAGATCACCATATTCTTAGCCAAACGACGCTTACTGCGTGTCATAGGCCTCTAAAGGTAGCTACAATGATCCGGCGTAACCTGAACACAATGACTTCTCGCAACCATCGCTAGACGGTCCACATGGTGGGGGCTAGCCCACAGATTGTCGACAGCGATTTTAATTGGCGATTCCTCGGCGGAGCGAGATCGCAGCGAGCACGCGGTTTGGTCATAGATATAGTGCCTAAATCAACACGATTAAAGAAAAAATCTTTCTACATGTGTATTGTTATATTTAATAAGATACCTCAATCGATAAAGGAAATGACACTAAATCGATTTAAGACTGCACTGAACAGATGGCTTTTGGAGCGAATGTTCTACACAGTCCAAGAATTCTTAAGTTATAAATAGGCTCTTCTTTTTTAAGTAGTAGTAGTGGTAGTAGGTAGTACCTTGTTGACTCAATAATAAAATATATTTTGACTCAATAATAATAAATAATATTTGCATGCTATAGCTTATGGCTGAATAGGTGAAACAATTTTATTTTTATGAGACCTGTAATGTACCTACCTACCCTATTTCAAAGGCAAATAAATGATTTGATTTGATTTGCGGCTCGCGTCGTGCACGCAACGATATCGCCGAGAGTTATTAGCCGCCGCGATAACGCCGCGTGCTCGCTGCGAGTACGCGGCGAACTCGCGCTTGGTATTCGGTACCGTCGGTAACGGCTTCTCATGCATCTCTTCCCATGCATTTTTCTTTGTGTTCCTGTTGCTATATTCTTTTGTCTAAAAGTCCCATATGGCTGGACGTTTACGTATTTCTTCTATAAACAATTCGTGATCGAAGTCTAGTGCCATTATAATATCGCACATTATTTGTGAAATCTAAGAGCTGGCCCAGATAAGGCGTTTTACTCGCGATTTGACTCGCGCGTTTTAAATTTACATTGTGCAAAATGCGACTGCATGTGGACAGGATGTAACCTCCAGTACCTCAACGATCGCACGTTTCGAAACGCGCGAGTGAAAACGCGTTATCTGGGCCAGCTCTAAGGAACGCTGTGCAGAAGACTACAAAACGTTATAAATAATTGTGCGAAGTCTGCAGGTACTCGCCGCCAGCACGCGGTGACTCGTTGCGAACACGCGGCGTTATCGCGACGGTTGATAACTCGCGGCGATATCGTTACGTGCACGCCGCGAGCCGCCGCGTGCTCGCTGCGATCTCGCTCCGCCGAGGAATCGCTCATTAAAATCGCTCGTGTGAAAGGGCTCTTAGGGCGAAATGGTTCTTGAATGACGATGGACGACAATCTATGGGCAAGCCCCCCACCATGTGGACCGTCTAGCGATGGTTGCGAGAAGTCATTGTGTTCAGGTTGCGCCGGATCATTGTAGCGACCTTTAGAGGCCTATGACATGCGGTAAGCGTCGTTTGGCTAAAAATATGGTGATCTTGGGACTAAAGCCGAACCGAACCGACTCCATTTACCATGCATTTAGCACCGCCGCGTGCTCGCTGCGATTTTGCTCCGCCGAGGAATCGCCGATTAAGACGCTGACTGCAGCCGATGACCTTGAGCAATGAACACGCCCACAAATTTATTCGTCTTTGAATTTCTTTGGAACGCGCCACAGCTATCACTCTCGATTCTCGTAGGAGTGACAGAGAAAAAGCGCATGGAATAGAAGGGCCTAAGTGCCAAACAACAAAATTCGTTGTGCAATTTAAAATTGCCATTTTATTAAAAATCTAAATCAGCTATTTGCTTAAGCAACATGTACTTTACAATATAGCAAAATTTTATTAACATTGTTATACGGACTGCTGAGAAAAATGGTAATTTATGTATTTTCAGAGGCTATTTTGAGATTTTTTTCTATCGAGAAAAGTTTTTAGAATCGTGTTTTGGAAACAGCCACCTGGTCGAAAATATGATCAATTACAAATACATAGAATTTGGCAACAATACGAGCCATAGGCTTAAAGCAAAACAATCTTCATTGAGCTCAATTTGGCTCATGTCAGCGTCTTAAATTAGATTAACATAGGGTGTTTTTCGGCTTGTATACCATTTACCTAGCACCCTGTCTTTGTTATACCTATACTTAAAAGGGAAACCAAAAAAAAGGCCTGTGACCCGATGTGAGCTTCAAAACGACCTTGTAATAAAATCTTTGAACCTTCACACGACCGATTTTTCAAACCAGTTATAAGAATAGACGTAGATGGGGATAAGTAGACTGGAAGCATATTCCACACTCTATTTCTATCGCTTTTACGCATTTTTTTAATAGAGCGAGAAATTCGTTCAAAGGAAGCGTTCACTCAGCGAACGCCGAAGCTCAACTGACCGTTCGAACGTTATAATTTTAAATAAAGAACGCGGGTAGCGGTGCTAATGATTGGTCAGTGGTGGGCATAGACTAATCGGCTCATTTTCTCAATAGACCATAGACTAGGGAATCCTTTGATCGTTTTTCGGCCCAGTGACTTTATAATGCCACAAAGAGAGTGTCATGTGTCGGCTTAAGGTTGAATGGTTCGTTGGTTATCGTGCCTGAGGCTGTTCATATTATTTTTAAGTATCGCCTTTTTTCGCTTGATTAAAAGATTTAAGACAATTTGGGGTATCACAAGCTCCATTTGCAAAACTTTGATGTAGGTTACCCTTTCAAAGTGATGAAAATAATTTTTTGGCAGTGGAGTAGCTTAAACACCGGTTTAGGCGTCACCTGTTCCGAAGTCCCGTTTTCGATTCTTGACGGGTCAATGTAAGAAATAGTATTTTGGTATACTTTTTTGGTTCTGTAGTTTGAAGTACGTCCGTAGTTTCTGGTTTTCACAAAACGAGTGATTTAAACGGTTACTTTGTGATCAAAATATTATAACAATAACAATAACAAAAGTTTTTATTTTCTCCACAATCTTTAAGTAATAATAACTAATTATAAAAATACATAACAATGCATAAGACTATATAAGATTGTGTGAGACTGGCGACTGAACTAGGACAGCCTGTATTCCAGAGCGCCAGCACTCTCCTCTCTCGATGTGGTCAAGGTGCACATGACTTAAATTCAACTGTAAATCTAAAGTTTCAACATATTTGCAAGGGATGACTTATTCAAGTTCTGAGAATTTACTTCTTCCAAATAGGTAATCATAACTCACTCAAATCACTCACTCACACGCACACACACACACACACACACACACACACACACACACACACACACACACACACACACACACACAAACAAACACAAACACAAACACCTACTCGTGCTTGCACGCAGTTATCACAGCTAAGAAATTTATTATTATCCTCTATAGTTTGTATCCACTTAGGTACATCAAAATATTGTGTGTCAACATTAATTTTATTTATTAATACACTAGCTGTCGCCCGCGACTAAGTCCGCGTGAAGTAGTAATTTTCTGGTTTTTTTTTACGTTTGCATGCTATTTTCAGTGCACTTAATTATAAGTTCACCGACGTAAACAACTGAAATTTCATATGAAATTGAAATAATTATTTTCCGACTCCTAACTTCTAAGTAGATGAACCTGCGATGCAAAATAATATGGACATATTTTATGGCGATTTGTGTTGTGAGGTGTGACAGCGCCATCTGTTGTCGGTCGGACTCCTGTTTGTGGCGTGTGAGTTAGAGGTCGGCACAGGTATCTTCGAGTAATCAGGAAATATAACAAAATAACATCATCCCCCTTTTTTTAAAGTCGGTTATAAGTAGCCTATGTCCTTCCCCAAGGTCTAATCGACCTTCGTACAAAATTTCATCAAAATTGGTTCATAGGCTTAGTCGTGAAAGCTTAACACACAGACAGACATTTGTATGGAATATTAATGTTTGATGATTTTTATTTATTTCAAAGTGATGATTTTTAGTTTTATAAAATAATCACTCATGCATTAAATATGAATAATAAATATTAGTATAATCTATACTTTAATATCATAAAGCTGAAGAGTTTGTTTGTTTGTTTGTTTGAAGTGCTTATCTCAGGAAGTACTGGTTCGAATTGAAAAAATCTTTTTGTGTTGGATAGTCCATTTATCGAGGAAAGCTTTAGGATATATACGAGTAACATCACGCTGCGACTAATAGGAGCGAAGCATCAGTGTAAAATGTTGCAATAATAATCGCCTTCATAATAACAGTAATTGACGCAGACGAAGTCGCTACACAGCTAGTTAACAGCTAGTTAATAGCATAAAGTAAAAGTAAAGTAATATAGCGGACTATAATCATCCCACTGCTGGGCAAAGGCCTCGTTGAAATTAAGTAACCATAGCAATGATGGGTACAGGCATAATCACCACACTTGCCACATCACAAACCCGAGCAATGTTCGAAAATTCGAACTTTTGTTGCCCGACCCGGGGATCGAACCCCGGACCCCGAGATCTTGGCCCGGTATTCAAACCGCTAGACGAACGGGGCGTTTCACAAACCAATTAATTATTAGCATAATAAATTATAATTCATATTTAGTTATGTATTTAAAAAAAAAATATTATAAGTTTTTTGTTAAAAAAACCGACTGCATAACAAAATAATTTGCCTTATTTTGTCATTATTTTATTTAAGTAGGTGCAAAAAAGTACTCAAATTGCTGGCTTATTTCTTAAATTTGATACTATTTTAAATTAAAAGAAAAACCACCTTTAAAGTAAATAAAAAGTAACTAAACAATGTAAGAAACATAAAACAAGCCGTCAACTTCGGTGCCAAACAAATCACTGACGATCGTCATGCACCAACTCAAACTTGGTAGTTTATTTCTAGATTTGATTGATTTTTGTTTAAAGAAAGAAAGAAAGAAAGAAAGAAACATTAATTTGACACACATTTGATAGACAATTACAACACAGAAACATTACAAATAAAAAAGGTGTCAATAAGGACTCCCGCTGTTTGTTTTAGAAGCCCTTTATCAGTGGGGCAGATTCTTTCAAGTTTTATCTTAAAACCTTAATTTGTTAAATTAGTACCTTACACCGGCGATTCATTACTTAAACCACTCAACAAAAGCTATCCCAAAAATGTTAAACACAATATTTGTATAAGAAAAAGCTCGAAAGCTCTCTCTGCGAGCTTTAACAAGAAACACGGCGATGCCGAACGGATAACACGTGTATTGAAAGCTTTGTTTAGACGGGCAAGTGTAGTGGAAAGGTAAAATCAGAAAGTAAGAAAGTAACGAACTTTAGGGCAGAGGCCTCCATCAGTCATCGATCCACGGGTCGGGTAAAAAAAAGTTTCGAATTTACGAACATTGCTCGGGTTTGTGATCACCAACCCGCATTCGGCAAGCGTAGTTATCCCAGCATCCATAATTGCTGTGGTAACTTGAATTCAATGATGAAGGCCTTTTCCCTGCAGTGGAATGATTTAGGCTGTTACTTTATTCACAAGAAAATTACATCTTATTGATACTTTCTATGATATTTTAACAACTTAATTGCAATTAAGCTTGAATATCAGTATTTAAATATGAAAAATTATGTCTCAGGCGGGACTCGTACCGTCAACATTTGATGAAACTACGCTGGCTTACAGCGATAAGAATATACTTGAAAAATTCGCGCTGTGTTGTAGAGTCTCGGTGGCTAAAGTGGTCGTGCCCGGTATGCATGGAGATGCGGGTTCGAGTCCCGCCTGAGACATAATTTTTCAAGTTTAAATACTAATATAATATCTTAGTGACATTATAATTGTAAAAGTTGGGGTGAATGCTGGAACTCAATCACACCAAAAACTCATCTAGATAAACTTTCGCAAAGAGATAGACCATAGGCTGCAATCTCATTATCCTAGAAAAATATTTCCCTCTGTCTGAGGTATTTATTTATTTATTCATTGCATGATGTTAAAATGAAATGTAACAAAACTCTGTAAGGGTGTAGCAATTTATACAAAAACTAATTTAGATAAAAATAAAAAATAAAATTATAAAAATTTCAAAAAACACAAGATTAAGATTAAAAATTTATGTGATTGTGTATGTAAATATGAGTAAGTAGGCTATGTGTGTACAAATAATAATAAATACATATAAATTGTAGTTTATAATATGCATAAATATTGTTGTTTATACTTTAAGGGAGTAGGATGAGTGAGTTGCAGGTTTAGATTATTATTTATGTTAGAAATAGGTTATATATTGGGTGTGAATGTAAGTTTATGAAATGAAATGAAATGAAATGAAATGAAATATTTATTTGCATAAAAAATGGTACAGACAGGTGTTAAGAACAATTTGATCAACATTATCTTACCAAATCTTGGCATGCAAATATTTTATAATATTTGTGAATTTGTCAGACCCAAACATTCTCATCTTAAACAATTATTATCGGACATGTACTCTTCAATATTGTAGTAAGACTTTATGGGAGGATAGATTTTAGTTTGGACTTAAATGTTTTGATTATTATTACACAAGCCATGAACTTTTGATCAAAGAACATGTACGCGGGCAATAAAAGGTACTTATATGGAAAATTTTGAAGGAAAAACGCCAAAATGGAACTTTCCTAAGAGATATACTCGTACTATGGCTGGAATGGCACATAGGTTGATTATGCCTCCATCATTGCTGTGGTAACTTGAATTAATGATGGAGGCCTTTACAGTGGGATGATTATTTCCTTACACATTATACCCCGTCATTCAGCATTAGAAAGATTATTCCACTAGTTTTTTAGCAACTGTAGACTAATAGACAGTTTTAACGTAAAAGAATAACACTTGACCATTAAGTTGCGCTAGTAACTTGCCAAATCTAAACGCTCCTCGATTCTCGTTGCGACGCAAGTAACAAGAAAATTACAGATTATTTTCACTCGCCTAGAACCACGATGAGAAAATGTTATATACCTTTTTTCACAAGCGACGCCTTTGGCTTCGCACGGGTATTCTGAATTTTACGTTAATTTTTTTTTATAGAGCAGCATCCTTTCTCTTCCTATGGGTGTCGTAAGAGGCGACTAAACGACGACTTTTGAGAACCATTTGGATCAGTGGTAGTAAACGCTGCTTCTGAGCCATGGGTCGCGGGTTCGATCCCCGCACAGTACAAATATTTGTGTGCATGACCATGTCTGTTTGTACTGGTCTGGGTGTTTTCTATGTATTATAAGTATTTATTTAAAAAATATATATATAAGTAAGTTTATCGGTTGTCTAGTAGCCAAAACGACAAGCTTCTTAGTAGTAGCTTAGTTTGGGACTAGATGGCTCTGTGTGGCCCAGTGTGGCGTGTCTGAAAATACTGATTTAAACTTCAAAAAAGACTTGCAGCAGCGTCTTCCCTCCGCCTAGCCAAACTGTGATCGCCAAACCACTTGCCAAACGTGGCAAATTCATCCCTTTGAAGAGGCCTGTGCTCAGCAGTGGACGGACATAAGAGTCGTCGGCCTAGGCTAGAGTTGTAAATTGTTGGTCATATGCTATAAGCGTCCGTCATTTACAATAAATGCTCGGTCAAATTGGACATTTATTGTCACGATAGTCACATACAAAAATTTGTTAAAAATTAACAAAAAGAGGAAATTATATGAATTTATTGAAATAAAATAAAATTATAGTGAACAAAAACATAGACTAAACTATTATGCTTTTTATTATTTGCATTTCAACAACTCTGCATGCGTTTTTAAGTGTCACCCTACTGTTTGTTATCGTATTCTAGTTTTTGCACTAATAGTCTAGTATTTTTTTGCACTTTTTAGTATTTCATTTCGTTTTATGCAATTTCTAATTAATCCCGTCTCTTATGATGTTACAAATAAAAATGTAGCATGCTTTTCCAATAGAATTGAATGTGACGTTAATGACAACAAAATAATGTCCAAAATGTCCGGTCACATTGAGAAAATGACCAATTTTCTCGGTCACATCTCGGTCAGACATTTATAACGTGACTTTACAACTCTAGCCCACGCATGTACTGAAAGATCTAATAATTATAATATGCAAACATAATACTGGCAACTTGTTGAAAGAAATTCTAGAAAATTCTTAAAAAGTGAACTTATGCAATTTCCAAACCGTCCCCGCTTCGGCACAGCTTACTAATGTCCATAATTTAATTCCAACACTATCATTGAAGCTGCATCTACAGAAATAAGACTGTCCTTCTCACTCACACCACTTTGATATCACTTGGTAGACCGTCTCACTTGCTCTGAAAAATACATGACTCCCTAAGACCTGGTTTTCTATTAGCTTCGATTCTGGTTTCGAGTAGGGTTACCAAGTATTATAGTAACTATCTGTTTAAGTCACTTTCAGGTTAAAAAGTTTTAAGAAATTGTCAATAGATGGCGCTGTCTATCCTCTAAATCACGCAATGGTTTTACTCTTATTGTTTTCCTAAGGTTAAGGTATATAGATAAATAAAATAAAAATAATAATAATTAAGATTAAAATTAAGATAGAAAAAATAAATTAAGCTATTTTCGTACATATTAATATTTCTGGTTTTAATAACAATACTAGTTCAGACCTGTTCAGTGTTTTTTAAAGTCTTGTTTCTTATTTAGATGAACAGTTACTTGTCAGTCGTCATAATTAGGTCCTTGTATACCTCCAATAACCAGGCAGCATTGCTTCGATTCAATGGACTAATGCAAATAGCTCGGTCACTATAGAAAAAGATGGTCAACCTACCAAGAAACTGTGCATTATTCAGCCCGGTCCCCACAAAGGAGGTGCAACGTTATTAGTAAGTATGTACAGCTCCTGGTTGAATGGCTTGTATTGTAATATTAAACTGTCTTTAGTACTTGCTCAGTGGTGGCACACAGCAAGCTTTTAGAGGCTGATACAGGACTACATTTGAATAGCGATTTGGGAAAACATACGCGCTGTGTCAGTAGTGGCAGCTCTGAAATTGAATAGTATCATTTTGTAACTGGGACTGTTTTACATGAAATAAAAAAGAAATGATTTATTTATTATCACCAACATTTAAACTTGAAGGAATATGTGTCATGCGGGACTCGAATCCGCATCTCCATAACGGAGGCGGCGCTACACTATTAAGCCACCGAGACACTGCGTCACAGCGCGAATCTTTCAAGCATATTCCGCTGTTATATTTATATGGCTGAAAGCCTCAGCCTCATCAGATATTAGGAGTTTGCACTCTCAACACCCGAAAGAAACATCTTTACAGATATTTGACAGGCAATCAAGATGAAAAAGCTATTTAAATACTTTATACGATATTTCAGTATTGCCTTAAATTGCTTTCATTTATCACCTCTTGTCTTTCTTGAGGCTGGAGTTGTTATTTGGTATAACAAGAGTATCGTTTAAAAAAAAGGAAAGTATCATTCTGTAATCATCCCACTGCTGGGCAAAGGTTTCAAACGTTGAATTCAAGTTACCACACCAATGATGGGTACAGGCATGATCACCACGCTTTTCAAATGCGGGTTGGTGATCACAAACCCGAGCAATGTACGAAAATTCGAAACACTTGTCGCCTGACCCGGGGATTGAACCTAGGACCCCGAGATCTTGGCCCGGTTTTTAAACCACTAGACCGACGGGGCGTTACATAAAGTTATTAATAATCTAAATTAAGTTGCGGTTGTCATATAAAATTTAATACATTTTTTTTTATTATTATAGTAAAAAAAAGACGTGTGGCACTCGGAGACTGCCGCGGTAAAGCTATTGCATAGCATTTTTTATCAACTTATGCAATTATAAAACTAAAAAGTATCACCGCTGTGCCGGTCGGAGTGGGGGGTGTTAGGTTATTTTCGTTACGGAATTTCTGGATTCGGTCTCCACGCGATAGAAGCTATGCAATAGCTTAATTTTATAATTTTATGTATTTTCTAATTTTGACTTTTGTAATTAAAATTTTCTGTTATTTTGGCAGATATGGTTACCATAGGCAACCATACTGTCAAAATCCTTATTTTCTTCTAAAATCTTTTAAATTTCGAAAATTCAAAATTGTTCGATCGTGCCTCGCCCCGAGTGTTAGGTTAGGTTATTTTCGTTACGGAATTTCTGGATTTGGTCTCCACGCTCAAGGCCCGCGATAGAAGCTATGCAATAACTTAAAAATCTTTATTACTTTTATGTTTTATTCTTTGCAATAATCGCCTTTTTTGGCAGCCATATTGAATTTGCATTTTAGTATCATAGTACACTCTATTTGTAGTATCCGAGTAGTAATAAAGTCTATTTCACGAGTTAAGCCCTTTCATTAAAATTTAGTACCTTCCTTGATGTTGTGAAAAAATGTGTAGGTAATCCACCATTTTGTAGGCGGTCATCTTGGATTCATACTGAATGAGTATAAGACCAATAGTCCGTGGTATCATGTAGTACCACCATAATAAAAAAAATGAATATTTTTTTATTTATTAAACTTCATTCATGTAATGTACATTAAAATACTTTTTTTTATGACACACATTTGATAAATAATTACACAGAAACATAACAAATAAAAAGGTGTCAAAAAGGAATCCCGCTCAGCATATATCGTGGCAGCTTCAGGCGTGTCACGACGCTAATATTCTGCGGGAGCCTAGAATTGAAATAATTTAAATTTAAAAAAAAGATGAAAACAGTTTAAGAAAAAAGAACATATTTTATAACAGACAATAATTTAACTTCACAAGAAACACATAGCAATAACTAAACAAAAAAATAAATAAAAACAGAAACAAGAGAAAAACCAGATAAACAAAAAACAAGTGAAGTCATAGATACTATGATAAGAACATTTTGTACCTACCGGAGAGAATACAACCACTTTTAAACGCTATGCTCAAAAATATTAGCATCACCCATTCTCGTTCTATGTCGTAAGAATCGACTTAAGGAGTCTGCCAGAAGAAAGCGGGCAACAGCGTCTCTTCCTATGGGGTCGTAAGAGGCGCCTAAAGAAGGACTGCCGGAAGGAGACGGGCAGCAGCGTCTCTCCCTATGGGTGTCGTAAGAGGCTCCTAAAGAAGGACTGCCGGAAGGAGACGGGCAGCAACGTCTCTTCCTATGGGTGTCGTAAGAGGCGACTAAAGGAGTACTGCCAGAACGAAAGCGGGCAACAACGTCTTCTCCCTATCATTGGCTAAACTGCGCTTATCTAATCGATTTTCGAGAGTGGCTATGATAGCAAAACCCTGCTTTTGGAGACCGTATCCAACTGGGGACTAATACACGGTGCATTTTCAACCACACGGAAACCGAAATCCACTTTATGTGACCATTATATAAATAAAAATATTTTTGGAAAAATAATAAATATTGATTCAGACTTTTAATTTTGTAATACGCTGTGACGCGCACAGACGTACTATTTTGCTGCGGCGGGGTCTCGGTTGAATGGACCTCACACAGCTATATCCGTGCGCGTCACACCGTGTTTAAAAAAAAATAGCTGAACCAATATTTTGAAATTTTATAAAAAAAAATAGATAAAAAAATAAAAATAACACTGCCAAGATGTTACACCTAATGGTTAGATGACGTGAGCTTTTTTTTACAGGTGGTTCAAATTGCACGGTGTAAGTATAGATTGGTTTTGATCATCCCATCTTTTAAGAGGACGAGGGTAGTCCAACTTCTAACGATGACCCAAACAAACATGGCAGCTACAGAGAAACCGTTTAAAAAAGATTTTTGTAGGAAAATACGCTAACATTTAGATCAGCTCGTTCTGATAGTTCCTCGCACGAGAATCGTAAGTCAATATTTTATATTATTCACATCTTGAGAGTTGTGTTATCATAAATTATCATAATGGCCTCAGGATGGCACTGATTCTCAAACTGCTTATACAAAACTTTTTGTTGCTCTTTTTGCTATCTACTTCCGCTTATCTAGGATGTTTCTGTCTCTTTCTATTGTAATAACAATTAAATAAATGTGGTCATTTCTTCTTCTTGTCATCTGATATCATGGTTTTCCGACGAGCTTATAACAGGTCTCTGCTGTGACCTGTACTTGCAAAATCCATCTAAGCCGATTTAACGTGCCTTCCGAGGGATTGTGTTGTCATGCGACACATTATTTCTGATCCTAAATTATGTAGCTGAGAAACATTGAAGGTACTACGAACATCCATACTCCAAGAGAATATGAAAAAGTGTTTTTTGAGTGCCAGTGACAGTCCGGAGATCGATCCCGGGACTTCAGAGCTCACGACACATTGAAAACTGGTATCTATGCTTTTCGACTACGTGGGTCTGAAAATCTAATTATCTGAATCTATAAACATGCAAATAGTTTCAAAATTTTTAATTTAAGGACATTATCAAAATATATAAATAACAAACGGATCCGTCAGACGTTGTCCTGCCCGGAAATTCGGCGCCACCTACCGGGTTCAATTTGGTTTTCAAACCATCCAGGAACTCTCTGAAATATAAACAAAATTTCATTTCTTTTCCGTTTTGGAGGAGTAAGGTGACAAACTCACTTGGCTACAGAATAATTACCTATGTATATTAAAATGTAGTTTAAAAGATTTAGATTCACTGCCTTAACACAAAACGAACAAGATAACGCAAGTTGCGGGATGAAAAGAGTTAACTTGGATTTTTTAAATTTGAATTCATGTTTTCAGTTGCATCGTAGAACATTTAAATCTAAAGATATTTATTGTACTTAAACTTTTAAATCTAGAATTACTAGATAGGTAAACGGAAAACTCTATTTAAATGAAAAATTACGTAATTATATTGCACACCAAACATAGTCATTGAAGTCAACGTTTACAGAAATATGGTACAATTTTGGCGGTCTTATCGCTAAGAGTGAACTCTTTCAGTCAACCTTTGGGTAAATATGGATTTAGTTTTTTTTATTTTACTAATGATTTCCCTAACACCGGCCTAGGTACCTTCACTACACTACCCAAACTAACACTGAATGAGCAAGCACTATTTCATGCAGGAAAACCGCCCGCCTCTCTCAAAAATGCATGAAGTACAGATAATGCAAATTATTAGTACCCAACACCGATATAAAAAAACCTCGACGCGTTTTGCCACTTCATGTAGCATCCTCAGGAGATGTTCGCCTTCGCTATATTGGTATATGACTATAAATTAAGTGGAAGGTAGAATGCTTATTAACATGTCCTACAAATATTATAAAAAAAGTTTGGAGGGATAATTGTTACGCAATCACGCATGAACAGCAGTACTGAGACCTAATTCACGTATTTTATAACAGACCAAATGTCGCTAGTCCTATTTAAAAAACAGGCATAAAACCGTATTCACGTGTCATCACGATAGATCGATAATTCGATAGGATAGCAACTGAGCAATTTGTCAACTATCAATAATTAATGTTGCCATTACAATTTTACCTAATAAAATCCAATAGTTTTTGTTTACGAAAATATGCTGAAATGTAGTTTGTTTCGTAGAATGATGATTGTAAACATGTTGTACTGCATCTACATCCCGTCAAACTAAATTTCAAAATAATAGTTAAATATCGTGGAGGCAACGATCGAACTTTGATTATTGCACGTGAATACGCCTACACTAAACTGACTTAAATACAAAATCGTGCTATCAATACGTGAATACGAAAGGTGACATCAGCGATCAAATCGCTTGCATTTCGTAGTAGTTTTGCTACGCGAATTAGGCCACTGATCTGATTGAAATTTGACCCAGAGATAAGAATAGTCTTGAATAGAACTTAACGCATTTTTGATCCCGGAAAAAAATACAGTGTTCATGGGATGTACAGGAACGTATGATATTCTTGATGACATGATTTTTAGCATTGTTGCAGTAATAGTGCCAATGATTACTTATTGAACTAAACATGGTCTATTAATATGGGTATTTTATGATGTAATGGCAAGACTTAGTAAGGTGTAGTATTTCAAACCACTTTTAAATTATACATATTTCATATCAAGTTTCTTCTGTTATCTAACCCCACCCAGAACTAACTAAGCAATTAAACGTTAAGTTTGATCACTAACCTAAATCAGCAAACTTAGTTAAGACTCTGCTAATGTTTTCGTTTAATTAATTTTAAGTCTACCACGACGTATACCGTTACTTAACCACCACTACACTATTGAAGCTGTTTCTGCTAGCTCATAGCATAATGCTTTGTGATTAGTTTCTGACACGAATGTTAAGCAACGATGGGAGCGGTCACTAGTTGGATGGGTGACCGTTTGTGGCATCATACCTTGAGCGCTTCCATACTTCGGAGCGCACTTTAAGCCGTCGGTCCCGGCTGTTGTCACGAGATACCAGTCGTTAAGCACTGTTGGAGGCCTTCGGGCGGCTTAAAAACGTCCAACGGCGGGGTGATGTTGCCACAGCTTCGCCCTCGCCGTCCACCCGCACTAGGCCAGCGTGGTGGAGCTAAGGCCTTAACCCCTCTCCAGAGAAACTTGTGCTTAACAATAACGAAAATCGGTTGTTACTTTACTTTATGCTAGTTCGGTCGAAATATAGCTTTCTGTTCGGTAATCCTAAGCCTATAATCAACCCACTGCAGGGCAAAGGCATCCATCATTGAACTCAAGTTACCAGCAATGATGGGTACAATCATGATCACCACGCTTGATAAAGGCTGGTTGGTAATAAAACAGCTGAAAAGTGTTAGAAAATTCTAAATTCTGTTGCCCAATCCTGGGATAGAACCGACTCGAATCCCTCACGATCTTGGCTTGTTAGTTAGATTACTAAACATATGGGACGTTTAAAGAAAATTTAAGCTTACCTAACAACTATGTAACATCTTGACAGTGTTTATTTGATTTTTTATCGAAAAAATTACTTTGACAAATATACGAGTAAAATATTGGTTCAGCTATTCAATTTGAAACACGCTGACGAAGAAGACGTATCTGTGTAAGGTTCTTTCATCCAGGGATTCTGAATCCAGGACCAGGCCAAAGCAAAATAACACGTACGTGCGCGACACGCATGATTCATAATGAATAGTCTTATTTTTTTCATTTTGTTAAAACTAATAAATTGCAAATAAAGTATTTGAATTTCCTGACATTTTGATTGAATTTATTTTATTTTATGTAATTTAATTGAATAATGTAATATTAATGTATTTTTAACTTTTAACCAAATGTTGCATGCCATCTTATTATGGCGAATTGTGCGATCCAATGATAATTATATGTATCATTTGTATGTACCACTTTTCAGGCATTGAATAAATTTTGATTTTGATTTTTGAATTTGAATTGGCCTGTAACAGCGGCTTAGGAAAGTTAGACTCCAAACTACCCTTAAAAGATAATTAAGTATACCTAAAGAAGAAGATAGATATTTCGCTCGTAAATGTTGAAAGCAAGATTTAACTGGACGTCTCGAAAATAAATCTTCTATCAGTGTGTTGCACATACTCGTATTTTGATTAGTTTGAGCTTTATCAATAACAACTGCAAGTTAAAGTGTTAGGAAGATCTTTAGAGCTTCTGTCAAGTTCCGACAAAAATTTAAGGTTTCTAATGAGTTCCCATATTACACTTAACATATTACACGCTGAATATCAGTAAGGCATGTTGTTACTTACCAATAATATGGACACCAAGAATTTATGTTTCTACGTGTGAAGTCTTCATGCTAAATAATAAAAGTGACGTTTTGTCAAAATTCAAAATATTCAAATGTCATTGTGACATTCGCTGTTTATTATTATCGATCTCTCGTATTGTACATACATACATACATATTATCACGCCTCCTTCCCAACGGGGTAGGCAGAGACCAAGGCCTTCCACTTACTACGATCCTGGCATACATCTTTCGCTTCTTCCACATTCATCAATCTTTTCATGCATGCTCGTCGGTTTAGAGTACTCTTGACCTGACCTTTCTTCAGGACATCCCCGATTTGATCGTGATAGGTTCGTCTAGGCCTTCCTCTTCCAACGTTCCCTTTCACACTCGTCTTGTAGATCTGTCTAGTCATTCTCCTCTCATTCATCCTCTCTACATGTCCAAACCATCTAAGCATCCCTTTCTCAATCCTTGTGACAATATCTTCTTTCACACCACAACGTTCTCTTATCACACTATTTCTTATCCTGTCCCGGATGAATGAAGCTTACACACCTACATCCGTGCGCGTCACACCGTGTTTCAAAATAAATAGCTGAACCTATATTTTAAAATTTTATAAAAAACTATTGATAAAAAAATAAAAATAACACTGCCAAGATGTTACACCTAATGGTTAGATGACGTGAGCTTTTTTTTACAGGTGGTTCAAATTGCACGGTGTAAGTATAGATTGGTTTTGATCATCCCATCTTTTAAGAGGACGAGGGTAGTCCAACTTCTAACGATGACCCAAACAAACATGGCAGCTACAGAGAAACCGTTTAAAAAAGATTTTTGTAGGAAAATACGCTAACATTTAGATCAGCTCGTTCTGATAGTTCCTCGCACGAGAATCGTAAGTCAATATTTTATATTATTCACATCTTGAGAGTTGTGTTATCATAAATTATCATAATGGCCTCAGGATGGCACTGATTCTCAAACTGCTTATACAAAACTTTTTGTTGCTCTTTTTGCTATCTACTTCCGCTTATCTGGGATGTTTCTGTCTCTTTCTATTGTAATAACAATTAAATAAATGTGGTCATTTCTTCTTCTTGTCATCTGATATCATGGTTTTCCGACGAGCTTATAACAGGTCTCTGTTGTGACCTGTACTTGCAAAATCCATCTAAGCCGATTTAACGTGCCTTCCGAGGGATTGTGTTGTCATGCGACACATTATTTCTGATCCTAAATTATGTAGCTGAGAAACATTGAAGGTACTACGAACATCCATACTCCAAGAGAATATGAAAAAGTGTTTTTTGAGTGCCAGTGACAGTCCGGAGATCGATCCCGGGACTTCAGAGCTGACGACACATTGAAAACTGGTATCTATGCTTATCTACCACGTAGGTCTACAAATCTGATCATCTGAATCTATAAACATGTAAATAGTTTCAAAATTTTCAGTTTATGGCCATTATCAAAATATATAAATAACAAACGGATCCGTCAGACGTTGTCCTGCCCGGAAATTCGGCGCCACCTACCGGGTTCAATTTGGTTTTCAAACCATCCAGGAACTCTCTGAAATATAAACAAAATTTCATTTCTTTTCCGTTTTGGAGGAGTAAGGTGACAAACTCACTTGGCTACAGAATAATTACCTATGTATAATAAAATGTAGTTTAAAAGTATTAGATTCACTGCCTTAACACAAAACGAACAAGATAACGCAAGTTGCGGGATGAAAAGAGTTAACTTGGATTTTTTAAATTTTAATTCATGTTTTCAGTTGCATCGTAGAACATTAAAATCTAAAGATATTTATTGTACTTAAACTTTTAAATCTAGAATTACTAGATAGGTAAACGGAAAACTCTATTTAAATGAAAAATTACGTAATTATATTGCACACCAAACATAGTCATTGAAGTCAACGTTTACAGAAATATGGTACAATTTTGGCGGTCTTATCGCTAAGAGTGATTTCTTTCAGTCAACCTTTGGGTAAATATGGATTTAGTTTTATTTTTATTTTACTAATGATTTCCCTAACACCGGCCTAGGTACCTTCACTACACTACCCAAACTAACACTGAATGAGCAAGCACTATTTCATGGAGGAAAACCGCCCGCCTCTCTCAAAAATGCATGCAGTACAGATAATGCAAATTATTAGTACCCAACACCGATATAAAAAAAACCTCGACGCGTTTCGCCACTTCATGTAGCATCCTCAGGAGATGTTCGCCTTCGCTATATTGGTATAAGACTATAAATTAAGTGGAAGGTAGAATGCTTATTAACATGTCCTACAAATATTATAAAAAAAGTTTGGAGGGATAATTGTTACGCAATCACGCATGAACAGCAGTACTGAGACCTAACTCACGTATTTTATAACAGACCAAATGTCGCTAGTCCTATTTAAAAACAGGCATAAAACCGTATTCACGTGTCATCACGATAGATCGATAACTCGATAGGATAGCAACTGAGCAATTTGTCAACTATCAATAATTAATGTTGCCATTACAATTTTACCTAATAAAATCCAATAGTTATTGTTTACGAAAATATGCTGAAATGTAGTTTGTTTCGTAGAATGATGATTGTAAACATGTTGTACTGCATCTACATCCCGTCAAACTAAATTTCAAAATAATAGTTAAATATCGTGGAGGCAACGATCGAACTTTAATTATTGCACATGAATACGCCTACACTAAACTGACTTAAATACAAAATCGTGCTATCAATACGTGAATACGAAAGGTGACATCAGCGATCAAATCGCTTGCATTTCGTAGTAGTTTTGTTACGCGAATTAGGCCACTGATCTGATTGAAATTTGACCCAGAGATAAGAATAGTCTTGAATAGAACTTAACGCATTTTTGATCCCGGAAAAAAATACAGTGTTCATGGGATGTACAGGAACGTATGACATTCTTGATGAAAGGAAACGACATGATTTTTAGCATTGTTGCAGTAATAGTGCCAATGATTACTTATTGAACTAAACATGGTCTATTAATATGGGTATTTTATGATGTAATGGCAAGACTAAGTAAGGTGTAGTATTTCACGCCACTTTTAAATTATACATTTCATATAACATTTCTTCTGTTATCTCACCCCACCCAGAACTAACTAAGCAATTAAACGTTAAGTTTGATAACTAACCTAAATCAGCAAACTTAGTTAAGACTCTGCTAATGTTTTCGTTTAATTAATTTTAAGTCTACCACGACGTATACCGTTACTTAACCACCACTACACTATTGAAGCTGTTTCTGCTAGCTCATAGCATAATGCTTTGTGATTAGTTTCTGACACGAATGTTAAGCAACGATGGGAGCGGTCACTAGTTGGATGGGTGACCGTTTGTGGCATCATACCTTGAGCGCTTCCGTACTTCGGAGCGCACTTTAAGCCGTCGGTCCCGGCTGTTGTCACGAGATACCAGTCGTTAAGCACTGTTGGAGGCCTTCGGGCGGCTTAAAAACGTCCAACGGCGGGGTGATGTTGCCACAGCTTCGCCCTCGCCGTCCACCCGCACTAGGCCAGCGTGGTGGAGCTAAGGCCTTAACCCCTCTCCAGAGAAACTTGTGCTTAACAATAACGAAAATCGGTTGTTACTTTACTTTATGCTAGTTCGGTCGAAATATAGCTTTCTGTTCAGTAATCCTAAGCCTATAATCAACCCACTGCAGGGCAAAGGCATCCATCATTGAACTCAAGTTACCAGCAATGATAGGTACAATCATGATCACCACGCTTGATAAAGGCTGGTTGGTAATAAAACAGCTGAAAAGTGTTAGAAAATTCTAAATTCTGTTGCCCAATCCTGGGATAGAACCGACTCGAACCCCTCACGATCTTGGCTTGTTAGTTAGATTACTAAACATATGGGACGTTTAAAGAAAATTTAAGCTTACCTAACAACTATGTAACATCTTGACAGTGTTTATTTGATTTTTTATCGAAAAAATTACTTTGACAAATATACGAGTAAAATATTGATTCAGCTATTCAATTCGAAACACGCTGACGAAGAAGACGTATCTGTGTAATGTTCATTCATCCAGGGGTTCTGAATCCAGGACCAGGCCGAAGCAAAATTATACGTACGTGCGCGACACGCATGATTCATAATGAATAGTCTTATTTTTTTCATTTTGTTAAAACTAATAAATTGCAAATAAAGTATTTGAATTTCCTGACATTTTGATTGAATTTATTTTATTTTATGTAATTTAATTGAATAATGTAATATTGATGTATTTTTAACTTTTAACCAAATGTTGCATGCCATCTTATTATGGCGAATTGTGCGATCCAGTGATAATTATCTGTTTCATTTGTATGTTTTCAGGCATTGAATAAATTTTGATTTTGATTTTTGAATTTGAATTGGCCTGTAACAGCGGCTTAGGAAAGTTAGACTCCAAACTACCTTAAAAAGATAATTAAGTATACCTAAAGAAGAACATAGTTATTTTGCTAGTAAATGTTGAAAGCAAGATTTAACTGGACGTCTCGAAAATAAATCTTCTATCAGTGTGTTGCACATACTCGTATTTTGATTAGTTTGAGCTTTATCAATAACGACTGCAAGTTAAAGTGTTAGGAAGATCTTTAGAGCTTCTGTCAAGTTCCGACAAAAATTTAAGGTTTCTAATGAGTTCCCATATTACACTTAACATATTACACGCTGAATATCAGTAAGGCATGTTGTTACTTACCAATAATATGGACACCAAGAATTTATGTTTCTACGTGTGAAGTCTTCATGCTAAATAATAAAAGTGACGTTTTGTCAAAATTCAAAATATTCAAATGTCATTGTGACATTCGCTGTTTATTATTATCGATCTCTCGTATTGTACATACATACATACATATTATCACGCCTCCTTCCCAACGGGGTAGGCAGAGACCAAGGCCTTCCACTTACTACGATCCTGGCATACATCTTTCGCTTCTTCCACATTCATCAATCTTTTCATGCATGCTCGTCGGTTTAGAGTACTCTTGACCTGACCTTTCTTCAGGACATCCCCGATTTGATCGTGATAGGTTCGTCTAGGCCTTCCTCTTCCAACGTTCCCTTTCACACTCGTCTTGTAGATCTGTCTAGTCATTCTCCTCTCATTCATCCTCTCTACATGTCCAAACCATCTAAGCATCCCTTTCTCAATCCTTGTGACAATATCTTCTTTCACACCACAACGTTCTCTTATCACACTATTTCTTATCCTGTCCCTAAATTTGACTCCTAACATACTTCTTAGCGCTCTCATTTCTACTGCATTTATTCTACTTTCATGCTTTTTCTGCCATACCCAACTTTCACTTCCGTACATGAGTGTTTGAACCAATACCCCTCTATGCACAGCCAGATGAGCTTTCATAGAAATCTTCTGGCTATTCACAAAGGCGTGCAGCGCACCATTCACTCTGTTACCAGCATTTACTCTCCTTTCAATATCACTTCTCTATCTCTCGTATTGTATTCTTTGTAATTCTATGTGTGTACTTTTCTATTAATATATTTTATGTCACTGCACGCTCCTTTATTCTGATTGCTCTGCCAATTCCCCCTAATTATCTCACACATGTTTCTGTAAATAAATTTATCTTTATCTTTATCTTTATCTCTTTATCCCATTTCGAATTATCTACATAATCTTGTAAAACTAAAAGAAAAGTAAGCCTTAGCCATCCCACTCCCAAAGGCCTCCATCATTGAATTTAAATTGCCACAGCAATGATGGGTACAGTATAATCGCCACGCTTTCCAAATGCAGCTTAGCCATCCCACTCCAAAAGGCCTCCATCATTGAATTTAAATTGCCACAGCAATAATGGGTACAGTATAATCGCCACGCTTACCAAATACGGGATGGTGATCAAAAACCCAAGAAATGGTCGTAAATTTGAATTCTAGAACATTCTAGGCATTCACTAAGACGAGATAATAGGGGTTAAAGTATGAAATTGCCGATTATTTTCCCACTTTTTATTTTGTTTATAGCTCTTAAGTATAGTCGTATTATTGCGTAATTCTTTTTGTATTGTATCAAAAACTAAATAAAGTAACTTTTGACTAAAAAAAAGATGCAATAGTGCCTATTACTTCAAAGGAAGTCGTTGTAAAGACCCCTTACAATGTGTCAGCTGACCTTAGTGCATCAATTAAGTATATTTGTAGTATATACTATGATTTTCAGAAATTTAAATACTATAATGCGTAGCTTTATAACCATCTAACTTTCACCTTTAATTGCATCGAAAACTGTTCAGGCGTTTTTAAAAAAACTAAAAAATTGTTAGTATGGAAAAATGACTTTTCTCAATTTTGTCCATACAAAACGGCAATTTCATACTTTAATCCCTAATATTTTATTGCGAAATTTAATCCCTAAGGGGGTAAAATGGGATGCAAACATTTTGTATATTTTTTTTAGTTTTTTTAGTCGTTAAATCATTACACATTTAATCATTTTTCTAAACTACAATCATCTTCTATATTGAAATAACCCTAACTAACCTTTTTAGGGTTCCGTACCCAAAGGGTAAAAACGGGACCCTATTACTAAGACTTCGCTGTCTGTCCGTCTGTCCGTCGCTCTGTCACCAGGCTGTACCAGGCTCAAGAGCCGCGATAGCTAGACAGTTGAAATTTTCACAAATTATGTATTTCTGTTGCCGCAATAACAACAAATACTAAAAACAAAATAAAATAAATATTTCCCATACAACAAACCCGTTTTTTTGGCCTTTTTGGTACGGAACCCTTCGTGCGCGAGTCCGACTCGCACTTGGCCGGTTATTTTTAAGCTCATCGCATCATGAAAGGTACGCAACTTTTTTTTTTATTACCTTCTTTCAAAAGAAAAGTCTTAATAAACGCAATTGACATCCGTTAATATACCTTTCATTTCAATGTATAGTGTTTGGTTGCGTCAATAAACCAATATGTCATCGTAAAATCAACTTCCAACACTATACACTAACTAAGTACGCAACCCGAATCACCACAGAAGAGTTCTAATCAAAAACACTCATATTACAACATCCCTACAATAACGAGGGCTGAATTTTCACACAAAACCCCCGTGTTATCCTGTTACACACATACGTAGGATACTTTTATATATACAGTGAGGTGGCGAGAGTGCCAGTCGATCCGACGCATCGGTCGCGCGCGGACGTGTGTCGGTTTTCCTATGATACATTGCTTCTATGTTGTTTCACGTAGACTTAATGACCTCAGGTAGTGCTGTGAGGTAAGGGTTACTCAAATTACTTTGCTAATGTGTGTCGTAAAATATTTCCTGTTGAAAAGATAGTTCTTTTGTATGGGAATGG
The DNA here is from genome assembly GCA_949315895.1 of Anania crocealis. Classification (NCBI taxonomy): domain Eukaryota; kingdom Metazoa; phylum Arthropoda; class Insecta; order Lepidoptera; family Crambidae; genus Anania; species Anania crocealis. The sequence continues at coordinate 8,578,068 of OX438875.1, forward strand.
ACATTTTTGTGTGCGGTTTACGAGTAAATAGTTGGTGATAATGTCAGGAATTGTTAGTAGGTAAGGTAAAATGGAAATGTATTCAATATGAATTAGTTTATTTTTTTGGAAATTTGTTTTGAAGAGTTTGAATTTCACTGTGATGTGTTATAATAATTTAAAAAGTCATGGGTACGTAGGAGAAAAGCTTTATGGTAATTACAATATTTCCAAAATAAATAGAATTTAATGTTTACAATTTATAAAAAAAAAACAATCTAATAAATTTTAACAACATCAGACACATTGTTTTGATCTCAGAAGAAACTCAGAGTAACTATTAAAGGCATTTGTATTATGGAAATTAAAAAACACAAACACTCAAACCCTTGAAAATATAGAACATCATATTTTTTTTACCATGATTGTTAGGAAATTGAACCCGGTACTTCGGAGCAGGTTACGCATCGAAAACTGGTGTGTAACTCTACCGGAGGTCGTTATGTGTCAGATTAATGTTCATAATAAGTTTATCTTTATGGAACTATCATTATATTTACATTTAATATATAATTATTAATGTAATAACAATTTTTTTTAATTATAGCCTTCCGCCAAGGAAAAACACAAATTTACTATAAAAACCTCGTTACTACATAGATAGACTCTTGATTGCAAATTATATTATGTAACACAAATACCTTTGCATAATTTGCAACCCCTTATCACTAGAAGCGATCTCTTAATACTAACATTCTAAGTCTACTTATAAAATCAGTAAAATCAGTGTAATTTCTGTAAATAATCTCCAGATGACGCTTTTACACGTTACAATATTTTTTCGACTACTGCCTCGGGAGAAGAGATGAATAGTGACAAGATGAAGCAGCGCAAGAATTTCGGTCACTATTGTCAACTTCTTTTTAATACTACGTCATTAAAAAGTATAAACCCAGATTTAGTGTAAGGACCATATGGTTGTTAAAACTAGAGTCTCATAATTATTATTTTATGAATAATGTAATGGTAGCTTTATTTAATTAAAGTTTTAGACTTAAAATAATTCAATATTATCACAGGTAGAAATTAAATAAATTTTCTTACAATAACAAAAATTAAGAAAGTTTCAAATCGAATAAGTTACTCAAGTCAGTAATAAATAAACAATGACGTCTAAATGTTCTGCGTTATCACTTATTGTGTTTGAAGCTTTCTGTAGTAGAGTGGAGTACATAGGTTTTCAAGGTGTCGCTTGTTCCAAAGTCCCAGGTGCGAATCTTGGAAGAAGTCAATGTAGAAAGAAATTATCTAAATTTTGTTGGGAGCTGACCCGTTTGTAGTACCTCCGTTGTTACTGAAAAATTGCTTTATATAGTCACTTAAGACTTTGGGATCAGAACAATGTAATGTTTAACACATTTATTTATTGACTAGCTGTTCCCCGCGACTTCGTCCGCGTCAATTTCCGTTATGTTCGCGATTATTTTTGCATCATTTTTCAGTCATATTTCGCTCCTATTGGTCGCAGCGTGATGTTTTATAGCCTAAAGCCTTCCTCGATAAACGGACTATCTAACACAAAAAGGATTAGCGCGTTCAAACAAACAAACAAACTCTACAGCTTTATAATATTAGTATAGATTCATTGGTGTCGTTTTAAAAAGACATTTTTGTTGCTTAATTTTTTTACGCGAATTACATTTCACCAATAGTTCAGTAACGCCCCGTTGGTCTAGTGGTTTAAATACCGGGTCAAGATCTCGGGGTCCCAGGTTCAATCCCCGGGTCGGTCAACAAATAGTTTCGAATTTTCGAACGTTGCTCGGGTTTGTGATCACCAACCCGCATTTGGCAAGCGTGGTGATTATGCCAGTTCCCATCATTGCTGTGGTAACTTGAATTCAATGATGGAGGCCTTTTCCCTGCAGTGGGATGATTATAGGCTGTTACTTAGAATAGTTCAGTTGTTTAAGTTGTTAAAATAACACGAATTTTCCCATTTCCTATTTTGTAGGGCCTGATATTTTATAATTGGTATATCAAGGGATTTACGTTTTAACCAGTTAGAAATGTTTTTCAGTAACCCAAATAAACAGCTCTAAAACAACACTTTCCTTATTTACTAAGTTTATCCAAACGGATTTGGCAAAGAGATTATAGACTGAAATAGCGTTTGGGTATATTTTATATCGAGTAAATTAACCCCGGGATCTGCATCCTGAAATCCTGGATTTACTTTACTTTATTTATACAAGTTTTTTTTTTCAAGATGTGGACAACATGACATACATTGTTCTGATCCCAATTTGAATAACTATTTAAAGCATTCGTATTTTGGAAACCAGAAACAACGAAGGTACCACAAACACCCAGACCCGAGAAAATGTAGTATAACACTTTTTTTCTTCATTGACCCGTCCGGGAATCGAACCCGGGACCTCGGAGCAGGCGACACTTTGAAAACCGGCGTGTACGCCACTCCGGAGATAAAGTATAACGCTGCTGTACGAATTATTATTTATTTATTTACTAAGTTAAAAGAGCACCCAAACGGTCTGGTGGGCGCCTATTTAAGAAGCTGACATGAGTCAAATTCAGCTCAATGAAGATTGTTTTGCTTTAAGCCTATGGCTCGTATTGTTGGCAAATTCTATTTAGTGTTAATTGATCATATTTTTGACCAGGTGGTTGTTTCCAAAACACGATTCTAAAAACTTTTCTCGATAGAAAATAATCTCAAAGTAGCCTCTAAAAATACATAAATTACCATTTTTCTCAGCAGTCCGTATATCAATGACAATAAAATTTTGCTAAATTGTATATTACATGTTGCTTAAGCAAATGGCTGATTTAGATTTTTATTAAAATGGCAATTTTAAATTGCTCAACGAATTTTGTTGTTTGGCACTTAGGCCCTTCTATTCCATGCGCTTTTTCTCTGTCACTCCTACGGGAATCGACAGTGATAGCTGCGGCGCGTTGCAAAGAAATTCAAAGACGAATAAATTTGTGGGTGTATTCATTGCTCAAGGTCATCGGCTGCAGTCAGCGTCTTAATAAAAATTAATACACAGCTAGTAATTTACATTTTTTTTACTACGACCGCAATAAGTTCGTAGCTTTTCATTTAATAACTCGTAGTTGGCAAATACGTTTCACGCTACGAACCGTAACGTCCGTAGTCTGCTACGGAATATGCTACGAGTCGTAGTTTAAAAGATGTTTTTCTTGTCTTCGTAAATGTAACCTGCTTTTAAAATTATTTATTTAAACGAAATTGAATTGATTGAAGTTATCAATTATGAGGATAACCTTGTGAGTTCCTCTCATTTGAAAAAAATATAAAATATGTATTGTGTGTATGTATTGTATTTGTTTATATATATATATATATATATATATATACTATTTTATATTTATTATTCTATGTAATATGTATTATACAGGTATATTTATTATGTTTTACGGTATATATTCGAATTTTTTGAAAAATATTTTGGCCTTCTATCTTTTCGCACAATTTGTTTCGCACTGCGTTAACCCTTCTACGCTAATATAAGATTTCCTATACCCAAAAGGTTGTCTGGAAGAAATCGCTTTTTAGCGATAAGGCCGCCTTGTTGTACCGACATTAATACCTTGTTTGTATTATTTTCTGTTCTTGTGTTTTTCTGCAATAAGGTGTTCATCTATCTATCTATATATCTATATTAAAAGAAAGTCATGTTAGTTACACCATTTATAAGTCGAGAACGGCTGGACCGATTTTTATAATTTATGGGTTTTCGAATTCGCATTCGTCGGGAAAAGGATAATAGGTAAGATAACTATTGAAAAGTTAACTTAAAATAACTTACTAAGAAACTATATTTCTTCATACAAATTTCCGATCCCGCTATACTTGATGACAATGACATTTCACGGCCGGTCCTAATAACCTATCTGTCTTCAGTTTTGGCATATCGGAGATAGAAAACAACATCTTTCTTTGTTTCTCTGGACGTTAAAATCAGAGACATAAGATGTTTTCTATCTCCGATATGCCAAAACTGAAGATAGATAGATTGTTGGGACCAGAAAACTTTTGAGGCTTAACGAAGGTCGCGGGGTCTGCTTGTTTCATAAATAAAATAACTGAAATAGGACACAAAAACCACAACTTTTCGCTTGCCGGGCGACTCCTCTAACCACTGAGCGATCCAGTCATTATGTGTGTTTTTTTTATAAATAATGGGCTTGCTCTTGACTACATACTTAACTATACGGTTAAGAAGAAGCCTAAGATGGAGCGAGCTCACCCAGAGGTACTGGTTCTCCCACACACCAGCGGAACACAGAACAACTGTTTGGCGCTGGACTCCGGCAGGAGGGTGGTAGCATCCAGACAGCCTCTTACAAAGCCTACCACCGCAGAGGGATCTGTTAGCCGTCATCATTGGTTAGAAAACCGAAGATGCCGTTGCCCAGGGTGGACCACTAGGAGGTAGATCCCACCACCCAGAACGAATTTATAAAAATATAGCTGTGGCCGCGACTTCGTCCGTCAATTTCTGTTACTATGATCGCGATTGAGAAGTTTTTAAAAGAATATATTTTAAAGTACTTCTGCGTAAATTATATTTTAACTTGAACCGATTCCCTGTTTTTGTAACATAGCGTTGGTCGCAACGTGATGTTATATAACCTCAAGCCTTTCTCGGTAAATGGACTATCCATGGCAAAACCTTTGACGTAGTGTCTTGGTGGCTAAATGGTAAAGGGCTGCGCCCGGCATGCGAGGACATACGGGTTCGAGTCCCAATTGATATTATAATTACAATTAAGGCTGGTTTTATAGTAACGCTGATCGTCGGCGCTGACCGTCAAAATGTATGAACTTGAGCGCTGTCGGAGGTCAGCGTTGACAGCGATTTCCATACTTTTCGACGGTCGGCGCCGATGGTCAGCGCGACTGTAAAACCAGGCTATATTGCTTAAACATCATACAAAGTATTGGAAAGTTAGCTTCCATCAAGCTATATTCCTTCGTATTTTTTTTCGAACCACGCCTTATTTGATCTGATATTGGATTTCCAATGTTTTTGATACTTACTAACCTATTTCCTGAAGCAGACAAACCGAAAAAACAGCCGTTCCTAGGTAACCACTGGAATAGTTGTGTAACTAACACGATTTTAATTTAATATATAAATAGATAAGATGGAAATAAAAATAATTTCTAAAATAGAATAGAATAGAATACGAGTATGTTTACTTGGCACATCCAGAAAATATTAAATTTACAAAAAATAATAACAATGAATGTGCCAAAAAGGCCCCCACTCAGCATTAGTCGCAACAGCCTACGGCATACTGCCACGCTGATTTTCAGTGGGAGCCCAGTAGGCATTTGAGAAGAAAAAAAAATATACATATACAAAACAAATATTAACGCAAATAATAGAAACATGTTAATAACAATTCAAAATTAAAATTAAATTATTTATATATAAAAATTAGAAAAATCAAAAAATCTGTGGAATAAAGAAAAATCAATACAAAAAAAATCAATAGATGGAAAAAAAAAGACGTGTGGCACTCGGAGACTGCCGCGGTAAAGCTATTGCATAGCATTTTTTATCAACTTATGCAATTATAAAACTAAAAAGCTAAGCTAAAAAGTATCACCGCTGTGCCGGTCGGAGTGGGGGGTGTTAGGTTATTCTCGTTACGGAATTTCTGGATTCGGTCTCCACGCGATAGAAGCTATGCAATAGCTTAATTTTATAATTTTATGTATTTTCTAATTTTGACTTTTGTAATTAAATTTTTCTGTTATTTTGGCAGATATGGTTACCATAGGCAACTATACTGTCAAAATCCTTATTTTCTTCTAAATTCTTTTAAATTTCGGAAATTCAAAATTGTTCGATCGTGCCTCGCCCCGAGTGTTAGGTTAGGTTATTTTCGTTACGGAATTTCTGGATTCGGTCTCCACGCTCAAGTCCCGCGATAGCAGCTATGCAATAGCTTAAAATAATATTTAAATTACAAAATATATAATTATTTGTTCGCTACCTAAATTTCTAAGAGTATCTTTATTTTTACAATTTGTATAGTTCAATTATGAAATATTACCTAGAAGTCAGGGAAAACTCTCAATCAACCAATAAAATGCCATTCGTTTGAACACTGCTTAACTCTATGTCTCGACCGTGCGATAAAAGCTTTCGGTTATTTGAAAGCTCTTAATAAAGCTTATCATAAGTGAGTAACTGATAATGCGTTTTATCTATGCAGGTACCTATACACAAAAAGCTTATCAAGTTTAAGCACATGCCGTGATGGTCAAATCAAGCTTTGTTCATATTTAAGGTGACCTCCATACTTTATATGATATTTTAAGCAACTAAATTGCAATTATAATATCAGTATTTAGACTTGAAAATCTATGTCTCAGGCGGGACTTGAACCCGCATCTCCTCGCGCCGCGCCCAGTATTTAAATAGCTGTTTCATCTTAACTGACTGTCGAACATCTGCAAAGTTGTTTCTTTCGGGTGTTAAAGGTGCAAACTCCTAACATTTGATGAAACAACGCTGGCTTACAGCGATAAGAATATGCTTGAAAAAGTAACCTCCATAGTTCAGTCGCCCCGTGATGGCATGTTGGCCTAGTTAGCTAGCTTAAATACTGGATGAAGATCTTGGGGTCCTACGTTCAGTCCCTGGAACGGGCAACAGGAGTATAGATTTTGATTAAAATTGCTCGGGTTTGTGATCACCAGCCCGCATTTGGCAAGCGTGGTGATTATGCATGTACCCATCATTGCTGTGGTAACTTGAATTCAATGATGCAGACCTTTGCCCAGCAGTGGAATGATTGGGCCGTTACTTTAATTTACATGGCTGAGTAGCGTTCTCGCCTATCTCCAAGTTGACGCCAGCTTTGGAGCCCCAGGTTAGATTACTGATCATGGCGTGTTGAAAATTTATTTTCTCTATTGTCTCAGGTCTGGGTGTTTATAGTACTTTTATTGTTTCTAATTTTAATACGAGCAATTTATCACAATAATTATTGGCTATGGCAGTCGCTCGGTTACCGAAAAGTTGTGGGTTTGAATTAAAGTTGAAGCAGGCGACTTTAATATAAAACAATCAATATTTTTTTTGACGACCATTTGGATCAGCGGTAGTTAACGCTGCTTCTGAGCCATGGGTCGCGGGTTCGATCCCCGCACAGTACAAATATTTGTGTGCATGAACATGTCTGTTTGTACTGGTCTGGGTGTTTTCTATGTATTATAAGTATATATTTACAAAAAAAATGTATATAAGTAAGTTTATCGGTTGTCTAGTACCCCATACGACAGGGTACTTAATAGTACCTTAATTTGGGACTAGATGGCTCAGTGTGGCCCATTGAGGCATGTCTTAAATATTTATTTATTTATTTTTATTGTTTGTGATGTTGTCAACATTGTTTTTATTTTTACTATATTATCTAGTCTATTATCATATCAGTAATTAAACTTGAAAAATTATGACTCAAAGCGGGACTCAAACTCGCATCTCCTCGCAGGCGCGGAGCTTTATATTTTAAGCTTTTTTTGGCTTATTTTAAGCTTTTTTTCATGCACATTTTTTATAAGAAACGTTTAATTTATGCTGTTAGTTCTATTTGACTCTCTAATTTTATCTATCATGTCTGAATAAAAAGCTACAGATGCTAATATATGGCACTAGCTGTTGCTCGCAACTTCGTACGCATCAATTCCTGTTATTACTTGGGTATTAATTTTTTGGATAACTTGAACCGTTTCCGGAGCGCACGCAACGGAAGCCTTCAAATATGACAAATTTTCCCTATATTTGCAACATTTTTCACTGATGCTTCGCTCCTATTGGTCGCAGCGTGATGTTATATAGCCTAAAACCTTTCTCGAAGAACTATCCAGAAGAATTTTATAATTCGAAACAGTACTTCATGAGATTAACGCGTTCAAACAAACTCTTCAGCTTTATAACATTAGTAAAGATTTTAACAAATTTTATTTATTTTACTAATAAAAAGTTTGACATGACAAGCATCCTTCAGTCATTTAATTTAATTAATAAAGATAATATAATAATAATAATAAATATTTAAGACATGCATGCCTCACTGGGCCACACAGAGTCATCTAGTCCCAAATTAAGGTACTATTAAGTACCCTGTCGTATGGGGTGCTAGACAACCGATAATCTTACTTATATACTTATTTTTTTTGTAAATACATGTTTATAATACATAGAAAACACCCAGACTAGTACAGATTCAGTCAAACTTATATTACCATCCAGTAGTCCATTCGAACGAAGACCCGGGCATAGCAAACATCTAACTAGTATAATAACACAGGCCAAGTGCGAGTCGGACTCGCGCACGAGTTCCGTACCATGACTAGGAAAACAACAGTACATCAATTTAGTTAATGTAGTGCCTACCTGTTACCATTTATTGATATGGAGCAAAAATAGGCAAACAAATTCGTTTTTTGTATAGTATTTTTATAAATTTATTATTTATTATTAAAATAAAATTACAACTAAGTGTTTTATGAATATTTCAAGTGCCTAGCTTTTGCCATTATTGATATTGAGCAAAAAAGGGCTAAAAAATCGCGTTTGTTGTATGGGAAATACTCGTATTTATTTTATTTTGTTTTTAGTATTTGTTGTTATTGTGGCAACAGAAATACATAATTTGTAAAAATTTCAACTGTCTAGCTATCGCGGCTCTTGAGATGCAGTCTAGTGCCAGACTGACTGACAGCGAACGCAACCCTAAACAAGGGAAAAGCTTACAAATCAATCAACTCCTAAACTGCCGAAACCCTGTAATCACCTTATATTTTAGGATGCTTGCTATAAGGAAAACGTAATATTGATAAGAAGTCCCTATACAGAGGTTGTATGAGGAAAATCGTTTTGTAAGGCTTCGTATGCAACCTTTTAGCGTTTTCGAATATTTCACGACTTAGCGAATAAAAATAGATAGTAATACCGACTCTAGTTCTGGTCCTCGCACACCACTGCTGGAGACTAGAGCGGGAATTTCTTCGTCTGAAGCCGGGTGGGGCTCAAGTGAGCCAGAACAGGTGGAACTGCGGATGATTGCCCGGGGTAATAACGCCCGGGGCGCTAACCTGTGGCACCAGCTCACTAACGGAGGGTTTAGTGAGTATTGGGTGTGAGATTCAATAAAAACTAGAAGTAATTTACTAAAATGATACTGATCTAGTTTCTTAACACGTTCGCGCAAGCAGGGTGATTTTATTGTAGTGGCCACTGTGACGCATATTTTTCTCATACAAAAATGGGAACGTTTACATACGTTTCGCTTTATCTTAGCTGTTAAATATGACAGATAATGTCACTGACGTCAATAGACGTCAATGTCAATGTTCGATTTGTCACATGATAAATATTTCATAGGTGTCAGAGAACTGCAACGTCTAGTCACGTCAACGTTGAGTAGCGTACTGCTGCAGGAAAACAGCATTTGTTCCATAAATGTTTAACAACGTCTTATAACGTCGTCGTCTAATGACGTTCCGCCGCAGCCTGTCAGTATATTTATAAAGAATAATGAAGACCGTCAAGAAAAGTCGACGTTTATATACGTACCGCGAAGGAAATACTAAAATAAGTTATTATATACTCAGCAACTTTATTCAACGTTGACTTCAATAAACGTAGTGCCATAAAAGTTAGTGTTAATTTATATTTAGCAACTACAACATCTATCTACGTCGTCGTCAATAAACGTTCCTTGATATATCATACATTGACACACATATCCAAGATGAATTCGTTTAATCACGTCAATGTAATTTTACTTTCATATTTATAAATTATAAGTTAATAAATATACGAGCGTCTACAGACAGCAACGTAGTGAATAAATATTTGCTATTGAATAAATAATAATTGTTGTTATTAGTGCTAGTTAAAATGAAACCACTTTTTTTCAAATTAAGATTTTATTTTTTAATCAACTTAGTATTAACCAACATCATGTACTTAGGTACTTAATTATAGCACATAATATGTGCTTATATTATACGTAGTTTGATTTTGGCAACAAAAACAATATTAAAGTATGTATGTTATAATTTTTAATCACGTTCTAAATCACAGTTATATTACTTATTGGTAAATTCTCTTATTTTTAATTAGATATTAATAACATAAAACGTCAGTCTTAGACTTAAATTACTTTTAACTAAACAGTCATTAACTATTTAAGTTATAAACTTTCTCTTTATTTGGAACAATCATTATTAGCAACAACTATTACCTAATTTTTAATCTGCCTATCTATTAATTGATACCTGTATCAACTTAGGATGGTTTGAAGTTGTCTCTATTAGCACAGGTCTCTTATCTACCCATTTGGTCACGTAAACTTTGTTTTTACGTACCCAGACATGTTAACCTTTATTTAGTTTTTTTGTGGTTATATCCTTGGGGTTACCTTTTCTGTTGGGCCTCAGTGTTCCAGTGGTATGAGTTTTCAAATCCAATAGTTTTTGGGATAATTCGGTTGAGTTATAATAATTATCCATGAAAAGCCAGTGGCCTTTCAATACGTATGGCTTCATTAATTTCATGACAATTTTTTCAGTCTTCTTTCCTGTCTCTCTTGGATCATCGTCATCTTTTCCTGCGTACATTAACATATTAAGAACATAGCCGTCAGACGAAGTCAGTTCATAGAATTTAATGTCATATCTTGCTTTTTTAGATTTTATATATTGTCGAAATACTAAATGACCTCTAAACAGTAGTAACGACTCGTCTAAGCTCAATTCCTTATTTGGTTTGTAGCAATTTCTAAAATGTTCTGTTAAAGTTTCGATGAAGTTTATAATTTTATGTTTTCCTTTCGCATCAAGCTCTGACACATAAATACATCTTAGAAGTTGTTCAAACCGACGGCAAGACATTGTATATTGAAAAATGGGATGGTAATATAGTGGATCACTATACTATACGTTCACCTGACCTATTAATAAGCACAGCCCTATAAATTTCAGCATTTCTTCATTGTCTGTATCTTTGTATGCATAATATCGTGAATTTCTTGTAGACGGTCTTTTTGCAGAGCACAGTGCTTGTCTATAAGCATTTGTTCTTTCAACGATATAATCAATAATATGAGAGGGTAATACTTTTTTAAAAACGTCTATAACCGGCGTGTCTGGGCTGAGATCAAATTGTACTCCGGCAGGTCTACTATCAAATTCATAATAAGGAATATCAGACAAGGTCTGCTCCCATTCTGCTTCAATAGGTTCAGGAGTGCGTACATAGTTTGACCTGGATCGATGAACTGTCGATTCTCTAGGTGTTGTTGAGTTCACTGGATCCCTTATGGGCACAGAATTTGACGTTTGAGGCAATGGGGTAATTTGTGCAACTACGGGATCTGGAGCAGGTACAGAAGGCGACTGATAGGGTAATAGGTTACTTACAACATCCACAGGGTTTTGCGAAGACGCAGGAGTAGTTGGCGCATGAGGCGACGGGTTACTTTCGGCATCCACAGGTTTCAGCAAAGGCACAAAAAGCTGTGCGTGAGGCATTGAGTAATTTTCAGCAACCACAGGATCCGGCGTAAGTAGAGAAGGTGACTCATAGGGCAGCAGGTTACTTTCATCGTCCACATGATCCTGCGAAGACACAGGAGTCGGTGTGTGTGGCAGTGAGTTATTTTCTGTATCCAGATGGTCCAACACAGGCACATGTAGCAATTCATGATGTTGTTTACTTTCAGTATCTAGCGAAGGCATCGATGTTGATGCGGGAGATGACGCATTGCTCGCAGGTTTTGGCGGTGACATACTTAGCGTTAAGTCTTCATCAGGTAAAGAACTTAGATTGATAGACTCAATATTGCAACCTATATTATTCCGTAGTGTGACTGAATCCAGTGAAATTTTTTCCGAATCATTATTGCTTTTATTTGACTTGCACATCTTTGGTTTATTTTGCAATTTTCGGGAATGTTTAAGTTTACGTTTCTTGCGAGTATCAAATATACTATCAAAGCTATTAGAGTCAATATCGTCTTCATAATCTGGTTCAATACTATCTGTAGAATCACTGACAGAATTTAACTGGGATTCCGTACTTTTAGAGCTTGCGCTGGATACTGGATCATAATCTACATCGGAGCCATATTCTCCGTCATCACTATATGGATCATGCGTATGTTCATCAGAAGACGAATCAAATGTTCGCGTAGGCACTCTGATTGTTCGCTTCCTTTTTTCTATCTGTAATGGAACATATGAGATGAGCTCAATATTAGCTAAAGTTAGGGCTAGGCGGGTAGATATTTTTATTGCAATGAAAAGAATTAGGTACATACGGTTTGTTTTGAAGATCCAGGCTCTGATAATGGCTCCTGTACTTTGGTCAACTCCTTTTTACACTGCTTATTGCTCTTCTTAGTATGCCTCTTTTTATTCATCTAAAACAATAAATTTGTATTATTTTTCAATAATAATATTATAGCCTGAGTGTTGATATAATATCATCCAGTTAAAAATATAATAAACATTTTGAAAAAGTACTTACTATTCTAGAAATTCGTAACAAGTTCAGAGTTCAGTAGAATGCACACTTCCCCGCGCACTCGACTTATCACGCACCGTCGAGCAGGCATACTTAATGTATGGCCAAGCGCCGCGTAAAGACGTTGTGAGTCGCGTGGGTGGGGCTTTGTACATGTGTGCGTAGTGTTAACTTGGCAGTTGAAATTTCGATACGATATGGCGCTAGAATCTACAGAATTAGTTATGTTGTGGAGGAATGACGTAACTATCAGAATTCAATATCAAAATGTACCCTATACTTATGTTCCTAAGGCAAATAATAAATATAAATCGACGTATTCAGACGTTGTTCAACATTTCGTCGTCGTTTTTGGCCGTACCTATACGTTGCTTGCGCGAATGTGTTAAGAATTGATTTTGTTTAGAAGTAATAAAATTAAATGAATTGGGGGCCCTTAGCTCTAGTAGTACCCTTGAGGTAAGGTTAAGATTAACCAGGCGGACTATCCGTCTTCTACTGACAATTCTCTTTTAATCGCTTCTTACGACACCCTTAAGAAGAGAAGAGGTAGTGCTTTTATTTTAATGTGCCGACACCAGACGTTATTGATCCAAAGTCGCTAATCGTAAAAGCTAAAAGTCACAGCTTTTATAAGCTCAGTAACATAAATAAGACTAATGGCTCGCTACAAAACATGAATTAATGTATTGTGTTTGCCCATTAAAGCAATTCGATTCGTATTCGATATTTGAGAACAATTTACGGAATAGCAATGATTACTTATCTTCGAAGTAAAATAAAATTGGTTTTTTTTTTCAAATTCTTCTTTCTTTTTCTTTCCTATTAAAAAGAAAGTCGTATTAGTTACACCACTTAGGTGTAAGTAAAGAACGGCTTGACAGATTTAAATGATTTTGTTGTTTTTGTATTTGTCTTCATCGGGAATCTATACTAATATTATAAAGCTGAAGAGTTTGTTTGTTTGAACGCGCTAATCTCCGGAAGTATTGGTTCGATTTGAAAAATTCTTTTTTTTGTTAAATATTCCATTTATTGAGGAAGGCTTTAGGATATATAGCATCACGCTGTGACCAATAAGAGCGAAGCATCAGTGAAAAATGTTGCAAAAATAATCGCGTTCATAATAACAGAAATTGACGCGGACGAAGTCGCGGGCAACAGCTATAGGATAATGAATATTAAAAACGTAGGAAAGTCAACATTATAAGTATAAATAAAATTTATTTCTTGATATTTATTTCCAATCACACCATATTTAATTACAATGACATTTAAAGTCAAAATCAAATTAAATAAATGAGAAAGTGTTGACAGTACCAAACTGAAAAAATAATCTATACTAATATTATAAAGCTGAAGAGTTTGTTTGTTTGTTTGTTTGAACGCGCTAATCTCTGGAAGTACTGGTTCGAATTGAAAAAATATTTTTGTGTTGGATACTCCATATATCGAGGAAGGCTTTAGGCTATATAACATCACGCTGCGACAAATAGGAGCGAAGCATGAGTGAAAAATGTTATAAAAATAATCGCGAACATAACGGAAATTGACGCGGACGAAGTCGCGGGGAACAGCTAGTATTAGAAATAAAGTTGTATGGATTTAAGAATATATGTTACTCTTTCACGCTAAACGCTCTTTGACGATACTCTTCAGTTGCTCACTCCACGACACACTTCTAGCTTTATGTCCAACTCTTTCTCCGTGACAGCTGTACGACTTTAGAATGGACTGCTCTCCAAATTCAGAAAAGCCACCTCTAAATTTTCCATCTTTTCTCTCTCGAATCTCTCTGACATAATTTCTGTATATACTTATATTATGTGTATGTATTTTTGTATATGTTATTGTATATATTTATTGTTATAATTTTATGTATGTAACTACGAGAGTTCGTATACATATAAATAACCTTAAAAATTAAATTTGCTGCCAGTGCTTTGTAAGCACTCTAATGAGATATAATAATTAATATCTTACTTGTATATTTGTTACTACCTGCGACTTCGTCCGCGTCAACAACTAGTCGTTTAGATAAAGTTGTTTTTCGATTTCTATATTTTACACTAGCTGTACCCGCGACTTCGTACGCGTCAATTTCTGTTTTTATATTTGCACATTTTTCACTGATGCTTCGCTCCTATTGGTCGCAGCGTGATGTTATATAGCCTAAAGCCTTCCTCGATATATGGAGTATCCAACACAAAAATATTTTTTCAATTCGAACCAGTACTTCCAGAGATTAGCGCGTTCAAACAAACAAACTCTTCAGCTTTATAATATTAGTATAGATTTTTTGTTTTGTAAATGTGGACAACAACACATACATTGTTCTGATCCCAATTTAAAAAACTATTTAAGGCACTCGTATTTTGGAAATCAGAAACAACGAAGGTACCGTGTTTGTGGTACCTTCGTTGTTTCTGATTTCCAGACTGGAAAAAAATTTGAAAAACTTTTTTAATCTACATTGATCCTTCCGGGAATCGAACCCGGGACCTCGGAGTAGGTGACACCTTGAAAACTAATGTATTGAAAACATGATTGACATATTGCTGAAATTCCAATTAATGTCACTTATTTTGATTTTATTTTTTATCTTGCTCAACAATTAACCATAGTTTTAATTGTTAGTAGATTCAATTTCCGGTAATATATTTACAAAATTTTAATATAAAGAAATATTTTATAATGCACTTTATTTCGGCAAAAATAAATCGTCTTCTTCTAGCTTTAAACTTCTTTAGTCGCCTCTTACGACACACACACACAACGGTTTTCAAGGTGTCGCTTGCTCTGGGTTTTTGATTAACGTACGGGTCAATGTAAAATAAAATACTTTTCTTTAAATTATCTTTTCTATATTTACTTTGGTCTGGGTGTTTCAGGTGCCTTCACTGAATCACACCCATTACAATTTACTGTAATCAAATACTTTTGTAAAAAACTTTGTTTGTTCTTCGATCATTTAATTATTACTACGATTCGAGAGATGGAGATGTGTCAAAAAGCTTTTTGAGTAACTCTCAATGTATACATCTAAATATATGTATATACTAAAGAAACTTTAAGTGTTTTCAATTACTGAGATCTTTGTAGAGCTTTTAATATGTTTTTTGTTTGGAATTTTTGCCGAAAACAGGAATTACTTCAATCAAATATTCATTGAGAATACGAATGTTTTGAATTTGAATAGATTCATACCTACAAGATTATAAATTTGTTTAATGTTATGTGTTAAAGGAGATGTCCCAAATTGTATGGAGGCCAGGCCCAGAACCTGTACACCCCACCAAAATATAGACCAATACACCTACAAGATTTTGTTATTATCCAATTCTTTGAAAATGGCTTCGTTAAGTGGTTCAAATAAAGAGTTAAGTAAGAAAATAGCAATACAAAACAAAACCATCATGGCGGAAGATGACATTTTGATGATATCTGTCAGTTTTGGTTTCATAATCGCGCATCTAGGAGCCGAGTGCCATCGCTTGCTGTAGTAACAACAAACATTATGAAAGTAATGTGTCAATCAATACCAAATCCAGAAATCGAAAATGAGGTCGTTATAATGAACTACATTTAAAACGCGACAAGCAGAACAAAAACTTGAAGTGAATGATTATGCCAAAGTGACAAGGGGTATCTGACAGCTACTGACATTTAAAGTTTTTTTAGATTGACGCCATCTTGGAATGCCTATGAAGTTTGATAACTTATTCGATCTTGTTTATTTTTGAACCACTAAATTATATGTTATATAAATTTATATGTATTTTTCCCAGAATCAATAAATTTTTATTGATTTTTGTAAATGGTGTACTATGTCTTGGCCTATAATGGGACATCTCCTTTCACGTTTAAAATTAAAATGAAAGTTAGATTCGCGTCTGTTGTAGTTTTAAATTAAATTTTGTTTTATCCCGTGGTCACAGGTAGTCTGCGGTGTCAGTCGTCATAAAAAATCATAACATTAGATTTCAAATTCAAATTCAAATAATTAATTGCATTCGATAATGTTATAAAAGTGTTACTAGTAATTAAATGTAGTTCATTATAGACCCTGTTTGGGCACAGCAATATAAATGTTAGTAGACAGAGAGGATGACGCCATGAAACTTGTTTTGCCTTTGATTTCAAAATCACCTCATATTACAAACTCCCACCAGATTTGTTTTATCCGTAGAAATTGGTTTTTCAGGCATGTTTGCGATATCATAAAGAATGATTTGTGCTCCTCGATCCCTTGTTCCTGAGAAATGGGGGGAAGTTAAATAAATTATAAAACCTACGCGCCGGCTGCTTTTTAAGGTTCAGTTTGGGTGCTGAAAAAACCTTTGATTTTATTAGAATGTACAGCCAACGAGTTTAATTAATAAGAGTATTTATGATAGCTCTTCGCCCGCGGGCACATCCTAATATTTTAATCTTCAACTGCTTCGAGACTGGTGCAGGCTACTGCCTAAGGAACAGCGCAAAAAAACTTGCTATTGTCAGCCTCTTTTAAAATAATCACAATTTCTAAAATAAGAGATAAACTAGTAATATACAAGTGCAAGAAAGGACAATTTACAGTTAATCGATAGTACAGTACCTTATACCTACTCATTAAAATGACTTTATATTAAGTTCATATACAGAGAGTTCAGTAACAAGCTGTGTTAATTTGTTAAAAGTAATAGTAATTAGCGACCTATAATCATCCCACTGCTGGGCAAAGGCCTCCATCATTGAATTTAAGTTACCACAGCAATGATGGGTACAGGCATAATCACCACGGTTGCCAAATGCGGGCTGGTGTTCACAAACCCGAGCAATGTCCGAAAATTCAAAACTTTTTGTCAGACCGGGATTCCAAAATTTTGGAATAAATGAAATTTGTTAAAAATGGCAATACAATGTCTCATAAACGAGTTTCTCACGCAGTCTGTATCCTGAGACCTTACTCCACAACACAATGTTCGTCTATTAAAATCCATCTGACCCTGTCGTTCATACCGATGTCTTAAAGTATCTGAAAGAGACAGATATATCTTTCAATACGAGCTCCGTGTTGCAGAGTTAAGGCATCTGGAACGGCAAGTTAATCTTTATGTCTAGTATTAAAATTGTTTACGTAACTTATCTTAACCACTTCTTTTAATTGTCGGTTGAGCGAAATAAAAAGCATCTAACCAAAGTGAAATCGTTTTCATAAATCAAAATTGAATGCGCTGGGAATATATTTCGGCGTTAGACAGTCGCTCGATCATAGCCGCACCGGAGTCAGCAAAAAGGTTTTGTATTTCAAAAGGGTTAGTTTTAAAAGGGTTTTTTTGTTCTTTTGACTGACATTTTGTTTCTTTTTTAGTCAGCGTTGCGTGTGTGACTGGATTTTAGTGTTTTGAAGCGATGTATAACAGAGTTCACTGAGCAAAACTAACGCTTAAAAGGCTCACACGAAGGCTCAAGATCGCACAGGGGGATATAGATACAGAAATGCTTGGTATTTTCCTGCGTGATTGAATCAGAGATGATGAAATAGGAGAACTAAGGTTGCAGAGCTGAAGTGGCAGTGGGTAGGTAACATAATAGGAAGAACCGATGGCCGTTGTTGAGTGGAAAAAAAAATGTTCAGACATGCCACACTGGGCCACAGAGAGCTAGTGAACGCATCGCTAGAGCGTTCACTAGAGCCATCTAGTCCCAAATTAAGCTACTAGTAAGTAGTTTGTCGTATGGGGTACTAGACAACCGATAGACTTACTTATATAAATTTTTAGTAAATATATACATACATAGAAACCACCCAGACCAATACAAACAGACATGTTCATGCACACAAATATTTGTACTGTGCGGGGATCGAACCCGCGACCCATGGCTCAGAAGCAGCGTTTACTACCACTGATCCAAATGGTCGTCAAATGGAAAGATTCTGGATAGGCAATATCTAAATAATTATACTATTTTACGACAAAATATCGGCCTTTCTCTCTTCCACGTTGCTGTGCCATAGTGCATATGAATATTGAAGCTATATTATTTTTTTTTTTTTTTTTTACCAAATGTGAATGTGATTTATTTTATTTATTTACAAAATTACTGACATGTGTTATGTTTTTAGCATCTTTAATCAGTAAATCAGTAAAATCAGTTTTATTTCTGCAAATAGACATCTGGAGGCGCTTTTACACGTCCCAATATTTAAACCTACCACTGCTTCGGGACAAATTTGGGCTAGTAGTAGTAGCTAAGTCATGTGAAATGCAATGAATAAATAATAACAAAGCGACCGCCCACCGGATGACGATCTATGGGAAGGTTTCGTTTTAGTTGGACCGACGATCTGACGAAGGTCGCGGGAAGCTGGATGCGGGTGGCGCGGGACCGATCGTTGTGGAGATCCTTGGGGAGGCCTATGTCCAGCAGTGGGCGTCGTGGAGCTGAGATAATGATGATTATGTAGAAGTAATTATGGTTTACTAATACTTTGTTTCTGTTTACAGGTAATGCCTTAATACCAGCGAACTTCGAAACAGCATAGGTAAGTGGCTAAATCTTTTTCTGTTCTGAAATGGTTTTTTAAGCATTTGAATAACATATGTAAATAAAAAAAAAATTTTTTTTGAGTAACTATTTGTCGACTGCCTTAGATAGGACTAGAACCCACTCCTTTAATCTATCGAGCGACTGCTCTTACCAATAATTAAGCTATTAAGACCTCGTATATATCGACATATTATATTTATATATAATCTTCAACATTTTAGGGTTCGTCACCTTAAAAGACAAATCGGAACCCATATAGGATTATTATACATATTATTACTATCTGTCCGTCAGTCTTTTAGTCCGTCAGTAATATCAACAAGACCGCTTATCTCGGGAACGCGTCAAAGTATCAAATACAAAATAAAACCATATACTCAAGTCAAGTCCCTTGAAGTTATGAGAACTTATAAGTTTGAAGTTAACGTTAAAAAAGATATGGGCGTTTATGACATAAAAGACATATTTTATATTTTGGCACTCTCGAGGGAATAAATATGACTTCATTTTCCGGATGACCTAAAACTATGACATTCAGCAAATACTTAATACTTTCTTAACTACAAGTAGGTACAGGGAAAAATTTAAAAATATACATTTGTAATCTATACTAATATTAAAAAGCTGAAGAGTTTGTTTGTTGGTTTTTTTGAACGTGCTAATATCTGGAAGTACTGGTTCGTATAGAAAAATTATTTTGTGTAAGATAGTCCATGTATCAAGGAAGGCTTTAGGCTACTAACATCACGCTGCGACCAATAGGAGCGAAGCATCAGTGAAAAATGTTGCAAAAATAATCGCGACAATAAAAACAGAAATTGACGCGTACATAGTCCCGGGAAACAGCTAGTTTAATCATAAAAATTGGGAAAATCTCTTTAATTACTGCGAGATTTGATTCCTAACCACTTATGTATTTATATATTGTACAGCATCCTCGGTGGGCGAATTCAACTTCACTTTTCCGGTTATTATGTATTTAAATATTTGATATTCTTGTGTGTTGCCGTAACAAAATATAATAGCACTACTCCTCTTGCTATGGGTGGCGTAAAAAGCAAAAAATACCTTACAAAGTTCAGACGGTAATAAATTCGTAGCTTTTCATTCAATAACTTGTAGTTTGTAAAATACATCTCGCTACGCGCCGTAACGTCCGTAGTCTACGGAATATGCTACGAGTCGTAGCTTAAAAGATTTCTTTATAAATGTCCCCATTTCAGATTCTATATTAAAACGGAAATGTTCCATCATTTTAGTGTCTGCCTATCTGTGTGCCAATTAAAAATGGCAGACTTATTAAGGTTGTATTTCCACAGAAATCGATTGTTTTAAAGGAAAATAAATGCCTTTTTGGAATATAAAGCATTGATCTCGCTATTTACAGAACTCGGTTCTGATTAAAAATTTCAATATTCTCCAATATTAACTCTCGATTTTCGTTGGTTTGTTATTGAAAGAATATTTTGCCTTTTAACGGTTTTTATCTGTGTTTTTATAACCTTTAAAATGGAGTTTTTGAGGGGGTTAAGTCATAAAGACTGGACATGTGCGAGTCACACTCACCAACCGAGGATAGAATTTTAATCTACGAGACAAAAACAAATTATGTATTTTTAAGCTATTGCATAGCTTCTATCGCGGGCCTTGAGCGTGGAGACCGAATCCAGAAATTCCGTAACGAAAATAACCTAACACCCCCACTCCGACCGGCACAGCGGTGATACTTTTTAGTTTTATAATTGCATAAGTTGATAAAAAATGCTATGCAATAGCTTTACCGCGGCAGTCTCCGAGTGCCACACGTCTTTTTTTTCTTCGTATAGCCCTGAACAATCAAGATAAAATACGAAGAAAATGACCGCCGAAATGCAAAAATTTTGCCTCCCCGCAACATACTTTTTCTTGATGTGCATCTTATTCATTCATTAGTATACTTTTAATAAGTTATAAGTTATACGTTCACAGGCTTAGAACCGTAAAAGATTTGAACTATGTTGCGAAAAATATTTTCGGGTGACAAGTTGTCACCTGCATTTTTTTACTTCTTATATGGGTTCTAAATACGATACTTAACGGCTATAAAAAATGAAATAGTCATCCTGTGAAAGTTGGGTATGGCAGAAAAAGCATGAAAGTAGAATAAATGCAGTAGAAATGAGAGCGCTAAGAAGTATGTTAGGAGTGAAATTGAGTGACAGGATAAGAAATAGTGTGATAAGAGAACGTTGTGGTGTGACAGATGATATTGTCACACGGATTGAGAAAGGGATGCTTAGATGGTTTGGGCATGTAGAGAGGATGAATGAGAGAAGAATGATTAGACAGATCTATAAGACGAGTGTGAAAGGGAACGTTGGAAGAGGAAGGCCTAGACGAACTTATCACGATCAAATCGGGGATATTCTGAAGAAAGGTCAGGTCAAGAGTACTCTAAACCGACGAGCATGCATGAAAAGATTGATGAATGTGGAAGAAGCGAAAGATGTATGCTAGGATCGTAGTAAGTGAAATGCCTTGGTCTATACCTACCCCGTTGGGAAGGAGGCGTGATAATATGTATGTATGTATGTATGTATGTATGTATGTATGCATGTATAGTATAATTAGTTAGAAATCGAGTCTCGTTACGCATTCCCGAGATAAAAAGTCGTGATAAACAAACGGAGGAAGGATTAAAAATCACTGAAATTGATCGAGCTGAAAAATAATAAGTTTGGTCGGTTACATGAAAAATAATTACAAATACGCCATAGCAACTCAGCGACTTGTCAACTATTAATACTTAATGTTAAATATAAATATATCTTTATTAGGAATTTTAACATAGGTTCTTAATTTATTCGGGAAAAACGATGACCTCTGCAAAAGTTAAAACTGTGGCGCAGAAGTCAACGCCCTCCTCCGGAGAAGTTATACAATTCCATATACAAACTAATTTTAAAATTTAGTGTAACGTCTGTGGTGTGTGTGTGTGTGTGTGTGTATGTGTGGTGTGTGAGTGTGTGTGTGTGATGTGTGCGTATATGTGTTCAATGTTGCCATTAGAATTCTATCAAATAAATTCTAATACCTTTGTTTATGAAAATATGCAGTAATGTGTGTAATTTAACAAAATTATGTTTATTATACTGCATCTACATCGGACCTAACTAAATTTCAAAATAATAGGTGAATACCGCGGAGGCAAATATCGAACTTCGATTATTTCACGTGAATACGCATCATACACAAAACTGACTAAAACAAATGCGTGCTATTAGTACGTGAATACGAAAAGTGACATCAGCGATCAAATTGCTTGCATGTCGCTGTAGTTTTGTTACGTGCCACTGATTAAATTCGAATAATGCTCGTAGCACTAAATATCGGTAGTTCAAGCACATTTCTCGTTACGTCGTAGCATCCGTAGTCGGCTACGGCATACTAATTCAATACTCGTAGCATGTATCATGTCTTGTTTACTACGAGCCGTAGCTAAATACGATTTCCTTGTGCCTTCTTTAGGACTCTTCCTTAGGTCATTATGTTTAAATTTAATCATCATCATCAGCCTATCATAGTCCACTGCTGAACATAGGCCTCTCCAATTGCACGCCACTTAGGTCGATCCTCGGCTTCGGTTCGGTTTAAATTTACTAAAGAAGTATAATTGGCAATTTTGGGCGGTTATTTTATTGCATCGTTCATTAGTTTATATTACGCAGTCGCTTTCTAGATTTTTAAAATTAAATATCTTACTATTTTAAGCTTTTTTAAGCATAGCTTCTATCGCGGGCCTTGAGCGTGGAGACCGAATCCAGAAATTCCGTAACGAAAATAACCTAACACCCCCCACTCCGACCGGCACAGCGGTGATACTTTTTAGGTTTATAATTGCATAAGTTGATAAAAAATGCTATGCAATAGCTTTACCGCGGCTGTCTCCGAGTGCCACACGTTTTTTTTTCATTTTTGTTACTACATTTTCATTTTCACATTTTCAGTTTTACTAATTATTCATCTAAGACTCATTGAGGTAGTAACAAAAATGAAAAAAAAAAGCAAGATATTTAATTTATAAGTTTTTAATACAAAACATATTAAAGTATTTCCTACTGAAAAAAAAAATCGTCAGTACGAGTACAAACTGTATATCAGGTATTTACCGGCTTATCCGGGGTGGTCTGACAATGAAAGACATTATCGTGAATCCCACTGGAGCTATATATTACGGGATAAAGAGTGTTCCTACTTTTTTCCATTTACTCGCTGGCCATGGCTTAAATAAATGGTGTTTTTTGTAACGAGTATTGTAACATTGAATTCTGGAAAACGTGGCATCCGTTTACTGCTAAAATAATAACTGTAAACCATTATTTAAAAGTAAAGTAACAGCCTGTTAAGAGAAGAGTTGGTGCCTTCGGTGATAGATGAGGTGGAAATAAAAAGCGGACTGTATTTCATAGGATTTACTACAAAAGTGACCGCACACTAGGAAGATATTGAAGGAAGTGTTCGCTCGCGAACGTAACGTTCGCTCGGTGTTGTTCGCTGCGTTTCGGCGTTTGTGACTCCCTCATGCCCCTCCGGTTTTCGTGATGCCGCCCGTGCGTAGAAACAGCTTATTATAATCCCACTGCAAGGCAATAGCCTGAATCATTAGTTCAAGTACCACAGCAATGATGGGTACAGGCGTAAT
This sequence comes from Anania crocealis, assembly GCA_949315895.1. Taxonomy (NCBI): domain Eukaryota; kingdom Metazoa; phylum Arthropoda; class Insecta; order Lepidoptera; family Crambidae; genus Anania; species Anania crocealis. The sequence goes on from OX438875.1 coordinate 8,601,864, forward strand.
CACTATGCCAGTGTTAGGGCCCTCGCCCAAGGCGACTTTTTGTAGCGATGCAGTAGCGATTCTGTCGCGCGTTCGCATCGATACAGTCGCAATGCGGTCGCTAGCTATGTGCCCTCGCCCACATAAACACGATTCAGTCGTGATGCAAACGTGATACTGACGCGATGCAAATTCGATTCAGTTTCTCGCCCCGTCCTCTCCCCAATGTCGTCCGACACGGTCGCGCGTCCACATCAATACAGTCACGATGCTGTCGCGCGTTAGTAGCGCGTTGGCATCACTTCTGTAGTGCGTTGCAGATGCGACTAATCGATAGTAACGATGCTGTCGCTCGTTTACGAAACGCGCGACAGAAGCGCTACAAAAAATTGCCGTGGGCGAGGGCCCTTAGTTATCACAAACCCGACACTATGCTGCAAATGCGTGTTAGTCCAACCCGGGGATCGAACCCAAGGCCCAATCTTGGTCAGGTTTTAAACCAACGCGACGGGGCGGTAATGTGAGTGTTACTTATTGCTGTAATATCTTACACTAACAACGCAATCTTGGTGAGATTGGCGTCGATTAAGTTAAACACCTATCGTTGATGTGGTAGCTTGAATTCAATGATGGAGGCCTTTCCCCTGCACTGGGATGATTATAGGCTATTACTTTAAGTTAAATGCTGTAGTATGCGTAATGCGTAGTTTGACGACCTCTGTGGCGGAGTGGGTTCGATTACTGGACGGGTCAATGTAGAAAAAATGTGTTTTTCTACATTTTCTGGGGTCTGGGTGTTTGTGGTACCTTCGTTGTGTCTGGTTTCCAAAACATGAATGCTAAATAGTTATTCAAATTGGGATCAGAACAATGTATGTGATGTTGTTAATAAAAAATGCAAGAATTATGAGTCGTTGGTCAATGTTTAGTGTAGTAGGATGCGGATTTTTCAACTGTTTTCATAGTTGTTATGTACAGATGCTTACGAATGTTTCGAACCCAGAAACTCGAGATGTTGGCCCGGAACCTAAATTCCGGAGCTACGGGGCGTTCACCCAGTAGAATGAAAAAAATTTTGAAGTTATTTTTGTGTACAAAAAGATGAAAGTAGGAAAATCGTTTATGGGAAATTGTATCCGTATTTTCAACAAATTACCAAAGGATATTGCTGAACTCCCTGTACATAAACTTAAATCGTATGTCAAAGTTATTTTTATGAAAAAGGGCTATTACACTGTTAATGATTATTTAAATGATAGAAATGTATGGCATTAAGTTGTCCCAGCTCGTACTTGCTTTAACCTTGTAAAAATTACCTTACCTTGTAAAAATGTATTTAAAAAGAGGCTGACAATAGTGACCGAGTTTCTTGCGCTGCTTCTTCTCGGCACTAGCCCAGACTTGTCCCGAAGCAGTGGTAGGTTTAAATTGGGACGTGTAAAAGCGCCTCCTGGGGCCTATTTGCAGAAATAAAACTGATTTTAACTGATTTTTTAACTGAAAAACCAGCAGAATACAGACAGTCCAATATAAAAACTCAACTACAAAATGTGAAATTTTAAATAAGAGCAGCTTATATGTTTTTTTTTTAGACACACCATCGACAATATCAGTATACATCTTATGAATAAAATACATGTAGTCTAGAGACAAAAGATATGTCATTATTACAACGTTTACAGCATTATCAAAAGTAAACTAAATAAAACCGGCCAAGTGCGAGTCGGACTCGCGCACGAAGGGTTCCATACCAAAAAGGCCAAAAAAACGAGTTTGTTGTATGGGAGCCCCCCTTAAATATTTATTTAATTTTGTTTTTAGTATTTGTTGTTATTGCGGTAACAGAAATACATAAATAGTGAAAATTTCAACTGTCTAGCTATCGCGGCTCTTGAGATACAGCCTTGGTGACAAAGCGACGGACAGACGGACAGACGGACAGAAGGACAGACGGACAGACAGCAAAGTCTTAGTAATAGGGTCCCGTTTTTACCCTTTGGGTACGAAACCCTGAAAACTATAAAATATTTACAAAAATAACAATGCGAGGAGATGCGGATTCGAGTCCCGCCTGAGACATAATTTTTCAAGTTTATATACAGATATTATAATTGCAATTAAATTGCTAAAATATCAAATAAAGTATAAAAATACAAGATAAAATTTTAATACTTATAAATTATTTTGACGACCACTTGGATCAGCGGTAGTTAACGCTGCTTCTGAGCCATGGGTCGCGGGTTCGATCCCCGCACAGTACAAATATTTGTGTGCATGAACATGTCTGTTTGTACTGGTCTGGGTGTTTTCTATGTATTATAAGTATGTATTTACAAAAAAAAAAGTATATAAGTAAGATTATCGGTTGTCTAGTACCCCATATGACAGGGTACTTAATACTACCTTAATTTGGGACTAGATGGCTCTGTGTGGCCCAGTGAGGCATGTCTTAAAATATTTATTTATTTATTTATTTTAGCAACTTAATTGCTTTGTTTTTCATATTCAATTATATACTTATAAATTAAATTGAGAGTATTTACATTTACATTTAGTACATTTACATTTTTCAATTTACCGTAACACAAATTTTATTTAACGTACGTCACTAGAATGATCAAGATAAATCAAATTAACGTTGAATAGTATTCAATAATTCAACTATCCAAATGTTCATTTATAGTGCTCATTTAGCGATGACGAATAACAGTCTCTAGGTAAATAGTTACTTCATATGATATTTAAGAATTTTTAATTTCAAATATTAGGGGTTAAAGTATGAAATTGCCGTTTTGTACGGACGAAATCGAGAAAAGTAATTTATCCATACTAAAATTTTTTTAGTTTTTTCAAAAACGCCTGAACCGTTTTCGATGCAATTAAAGATGAAAGTTAGATGGTTATAAAGCTAAGCATTATAGTATTTAAATTTCTGAAAATCAAAGTATATAATACAAATATACTTAATTGAAGCAAGAAGGTCAGCTGACACATTGCAGAGAATAAGCTGTTAGTGGCGGAAAGGAAAATTCTAATATAAATAGTTTTGATGGTATTTTGACACGGTAACAGGCGACATATTACTGGCCATGTGCAAAATTCAGTTTTTTTACCCCCTATTTGACGATATTAGCAGCACACATTCTGTCCATGTTATATTAAACGCCATACATTAAAAAAGTTTAAATTTTCAAAAGCTATACCTAAAGGTTGCATAGCAAAAAATTTAGTATGGTGATTAAGTTTTCTTAAAATTTCTAATTTTCCCCGCCATATTTATTATTTTTTTCTTTCGTAAAAACATTCTCCTGACAATAACAAACAAAACAAAAAAAGAATTAGCGAAATCGGTCCAGCCGTTCATGCGTGATGCGATGACCAAGGGAAATAGGGATTCATTTTTATCAGTTTACATTAATGACACTTTTACAAGTTATTTTCGTAAAACTTTCAAAGATATTCGAAGTAACTTTATGCGGTGAAACCATTAAATACTTCAGAATTCGCTCTGATTCAATACTCTTGACATCTAATACCCAAAAGGCATACTCTATTTCAGTAAAAAGATTTCCCATTGCCGCAGAGACATAATACTTACGTCGCGACGCGACTTCGGAACTGGGACAAAAGTAAGTCAGCCGTGCAGATGAGGGTGGAAGAATAATAGTTTTATTTAAAGAAATGTTAGCGGTTCGGAATAACGCGAGGTTTAAGGACACACTTGTTGGTATTTTCGCTTATTTGCTGATACAGGAAGTCACTAACACTTAGTGATAAAATGTATTAAAAAGCAAAGCACTCACACGCACATACACTCACACACACATACAACACAGAGATACGTACGTGCACAAAGAGAAAGAATGAGAAAAAGGGAGAGATGCACTCATACACGCAGAAAGAGAGAGAGAAAAAAAGAACAACAGACACATTCACACAAACGAACGCACGCACGCACACACACACACACACACACACACACACAAACATAGTATTCTTTATCTATCCCTCTAGATGAGGGTCTAGATCTAGTTTTATTTAAAGAAATGTTAGCGGTTCGAAATAACGCGACGTTTAAGGACACATTAGTTGGGGTTGTTCGCTTGTTTGCTGATACAAGAAGTCACCACCACTTAGTGATTTAATGAACTAAAAAGCAAAGCACTTACGCACATACAAAAACACTCACACAGAAAGAGACAGTTACAGGGAGACACACACACATACACATGTATAAAACACACACCCACACCCTCACACACACAAAAACACACATAATAGCACTTCTTATTTATCCTTCGTGATTAAATTAAAATTATAGACTGCAATATTGTTATTATCTAATAAATATTTTCGATTTTTTAATAATCCTTTCCGCCCCAACGGCCATTATTCTTCTTACTATTACTAATAATATAAGGAAAGTAAATAAAATAAATAAATAAATATTTAAGACATGCCACACTGGGCCACACTGAGCCATCTAGTCCCAAATTAAGGTACTATTAAGTACCCTGTCGTATGGGGTACTAGACAACCGATAAACTTACTTATATACTTTTTTTTTGTAAATATATACTTATAATACATAGAAAACACCCAGACCAGTACAAACAGACATGTTCATGCACACAAATATTTGTACTGTGCGGGGATCGAACCCGCGACCCATGGCTCAGAAGCAGCTTTAACTACCGCTGATCCAAATGGTCGTCTAAAGTCATAAGAATGTAGGTAAGTGAATCTGTCTAACTGTCTGTCTGCTTGTCTATCTGCCTTAGTCAATCTGTTACGCTCTCAGGCGAAAACTACAAAACCGATTTTGATCTAAATATTTTGTACAAAGATTTCAGACCCAAAGAATGGTCGAATATCATTTTGGATCCCACTAAAGACGCAATTTTCCCACGCTTTATAAAGTGTGACTCACGCGGGCAGGGCGAGTGAAAAGCTGGTAATAGTAAAACAGTTCAAAAGTCCAATAGTTAAGGCACCGTCCATTTATTCTGAAGCACGGACCCAAAAACTAAAGATGTGTGCCTAGTGTGCTAAGATCTATTATGTCCGAAAGTTTACTTTGAAAACGGAACAAATGGTGTAGGGATGAGTGCACACTTAACATAATTAAATTAAATAAAATTCAATTAAAACGTTTATTTCTAGAAGTGCCAAAACCACTTTTGTTTACCGTTAGTCCCTAAACTTGGTAATCCGGTCTTTTGGGAACTACCTGATCAAGTAATAGTCGCCACCTCTTCTCATTTAATCGGTGTCGTAAAAGTCGACTTAAAGAGTGTTTCCAAAACAAGCAGCGGAAACTACTTTTCTCTATAAATTGTCAATATCTGATCGCCAACCTGTACCTGCAAAGCGTGGCAATTATGCAAAAACCTGATGCAGGCTGATAAGGAATATAAAGTACATAAAATTATACATGGAAGTAAGAATAGGCCCCTGTAACAGCGGCTTTGTGTGTGCGTGCGTGTTTGTGTGGGTGTGTGTACATGTGTGTGTGTGTGTGTGTATATGTGTGTGTGTGTGTGTGTGTGTGTGTAAGAGAGAGAGAAAGAGAGAGAGAGAGTTGTGTGTGTGTGTGTGTTTGCACCTAGCACAGCCCTTCGTAAGTGCCTTACTTGGGATCAGTTGTGCGAAGCGATTGTAGTCTTACGATTAGCTTATTAAAAGCTCAGTTTCATCGTAACTGATTTGGAGGAGCCACTCAAAGAATATTTTTTTCAAAACATATAGGCAACAAGTTTTGATGACACATTTGATTACAACTTTGTTGTACTCGTAAATGAAGGGTTATAGAAAGAAATTAACCTACTATTTGCCGTGGTAACTTGAACTTAATGATGGAGGCCTTTGCCCTGCAGTAGGATGATTAAAGGCAGTTACTTCACTTTTATACTATCATTATCATGATCAGCATCGGCCTATTTCAGTGCACTGAACACAAGGATCTATGGAGATTTTGCGGGTTGGCCATCGAAGTTGGGCCAATGAGAGAAGACGCTACTGTCTGACTTTCAAAATTTAAATGATTGGGTAGTGGCCTGGTGGGTCTATCTGCTTCTGTCGGACCCACGCTCCAAATCAGGGTCCCCGCTGAAAATCAGCGTTGTGATAAGCATCTAGCTTTCACGACTAAAGCTGAGCGGGAAACTTTTTGGCACTTAATGTTTCCTTTTGTTTAAAATGTTTATGCTTTGTGTTTGTATGTGTCAAATAAATATTTCTTTCATTCTTTCTTTCTTTCTTTCTAAATGCGAATTTTCTCGGGCAGTACTCCTTTTAGAAAAGTAAAGTAAAGTGACAGCCTATAATCATTACACTGCAGGGAAAAGGCCTCCATCATTGAATTCAATGATGGGTACTGGCATAATCTATGCCAAATGCGGTTCGGTGATCACAAACCTGAGCAACGTTTGAAAATTCGAAACTTTTTGGTTGCCCGATCCGGGAATCGAACCCGGAATCCCGAGATCATGGCTCGGTATTTAAATCACTAGACCAGCAGGGTGTTAGTATTCCTTTAGCTGGGTATTTTCTTGACCGTTGGACAAACTTCTGTCAACCGTGTCAAATATGGCGAAATCATTTTTTTTAAATTGGTATCTGTCCAACAGTGCTCTGGCAAGCCTATAATGATGATAAAGGCATCAAAGTCAATACTAATATACAGAACCAGCGGCCCGTCCCGGCTTCGCACGGGTGTACATACATTTTTCTTCTCCTTAATTTTCCTTAATATTCTCTAGCAATAAATATAGCTTATGTCACTCAAAGTGAATGTAGCTTTTTAATGAAGTAAGAATTTTTGAAATCGGCACAGTAGTTTTTGAGTTTATTTATGACAAACATACACACACACAAAAATACAAATCTTTCCTCTTTTTAATATAAATGTAGATGTAGATAAATGAATAAAGCCATGTTACTCTTCTAAAGCAAAAGTTATAATATGTCCCTACCAAATTGGATGTTGAAAAAAGCTCCAGTGCGTTCGCAGCCTCTACGAAAGCCCCCGTTCGCCCCGTAATAAGGTCACGTACTGAAACTTGTTTCATACAGCTTTGGGAGCTTTTTAAGTCTTCACCCTATTCCAAGAAAAAGCTCTTATTGTTAGTGCAAACTGTGTTGTGGTTTTTAGAATATGTGTCATGTAGGAAATGTGCTAGAAAAGGTATTTAAGTTTTTAAAAAAGCTCAAGCTATGGGCAAGCTGTTGTAGGCAATTATTTATTTTGCACAATATTTTTATGGAATAAATGCAATTTAGTAAACAAACTTCTATTATAGTCAATGATATTATATTAGGGGTTAAAGTATGAAATTGCCGTTTTGTATGGACGAAATCGAGAAAAGTCATTTTTCCATACTAACAATTTTTTAGTTTTTTTAATACGCCTGAACCGTTTTCGATGCAATTAAAGGTGAAAGTTAGATGGTTATAAAGCTACGCATTATAGTATTTAAATTTCTGAAAATCAAAGTATATAATACAAATATACTTAATTGAAGCAAGAAGGTCAGCTGACACATTGTAAGGGGTCTTTTCAACGACTTCCTTTGAAGTAATAGGCACTAGTATTGCATTTTTTTTTTAAGTTTAACGTTACTTTATTTAGTTTTTGATACAATACAAAAAGAATGTCGCAATAATATGATTATACTTAAGAGCTATAAACAAAATAAAAAGTGGGAAAATAATCGGCAATTTCATACTTTAACCCCTATTATTACAACGAAGCAGAGACTATGTTATAAGCGCGCGCGTTGTGAAGACTCAAATACGCCCTAATTAGAGAGTTTTTTTACAACGTCCACGTCGAGTGCAGTCAGGAACGGTAATCATTACATTTTATATAGCTATCTCTTTCTCATTTGCGTGCTATTCCGCATCTTTTGTTCTGCTTATCAGTGAAACTTGTCAATGTGTGCAGTTTTGGATTGCTACACGAATTACTATGGTAACATACTTACACTAATTTAAAATATCATCCATACTTAATATTATAAATGGGAAAGTGTGTGTGTCTCTTTGTTTGTCCGTCTTTCACGGCAAAACGGAGCGACGAATTGACGTGATTTTTAAGTGGATATAGTTGAAAGTATGATAAGTGATAGAGGCTACTTTTTGTCTCTTTCTAACCCCCCCATTTTAGGGAAGTAGGTTATAAAGAGACAAAAAGTAGCCGGTAGTAGTAGTTTGTGGAAGTTTGTATGGAGTATTCCGCAATTTTCGAGGGAAAGCTAACGATTGGTATGCAGACTATTTGTGAGTAACAAAAAAAATCATGCAGATTTTTTTGGAAATCCGCCCCCAACCCCTTAAAAGAGGGGGTGAAATTTCATGTGGGACTTTTTGCAGTTTTTAAGGTAGGAAGCTTAAAATCGGTACACAGACTCTTTGTTACCAACGAAAAATATGTTGGTTGTAGGAACAAGCCGACCATGGACTTCCTGAGTGGACTGTATGCGGACGAAAACACTTGTTGATTTCTTCAGAGTTTATTTTCTTTTCTTGAAGGTGACCGTGAGAGCAGGGTCAATTTTCGCCTGATCACGTCCTATTCTTATTCACATTTCTTAAATTAGCCTAGTGACTATACAAAATTTGTGATTTTCCTTAGATAGACAAAGATAGAACACACATAGTCTCTTTTACTCTTTGGACACTTTCTCGATCCACCCACATAATAACTTCGGAGAAAAGAGAGGTCCGATATGTGTATTGCTATCTCTGTCTTACATATTCTAAACCTACCTACAGGCTTCCTAATACGAACCGATCACCGCGTATGTCACAACAGCCAACACCGCCTTAAGCACTTCAATTACTGCACAACACAGTAGTTCTCCACACCGCACCCGTCGGAGGTGGGTGCGTGGTCCCGCCTTTCATTTCGGCCGACACAATCATGTGCCTGGCCGCTTCTCACCTGCCCCCCCCTCGGACGGCGACCCAAGCCGAGGTCCGAGCCTACAGAGGCGCCCTTGAGGTCGCTGTCCGATCCCCCCTCCCAGATCGGGCCCGCCAGAATGGAGCCCGACCGTGATCCGGCATGCCACGGCATCTCCGGTTCCGGCGGCGCCACCACTGGTGGGTTCGCCATTTGGTAGGGTGCCCTTAGCACCCCACACTGGCCCGATCACGCCCGCTAGTATGGGCCCCGGTGCGAGCGAGCCTGAGGCTTCGCTTCGCGAAGCCTCACTCTCGGCCACACCGGAATACCGCTAGCGCGGCGGACCTAGGCTGAGCGCCTTCAGCGCTCGCCACACTCTGCCCGGTTTAACTGATTATGGGGTTCCCATATGGGGTTTCAGTGATAGGTCCGTCCACAATAAAAAAAAAAAAAAAAAAAAGGCTTCCTAACATTTTTTCCACTTACAATGATCCTACCTACATGGGTTTTTGCTACCGACCTTCAGAATCTGTTAGGGGGACAGGGACAGCCTATAGGATACCTCCGCCGCGCGTGAGCGGGACGGCCTACAGTTATTTTCCTTCACCCCAGTACCTTTAAACAACCATACCAGATCCTACCTAATACTTTAGATATTGTAAGTGGAAATAGGAAACCGGTTTACTATTTTATTGTAATAAAACAAGCCCTGCGCTAATACATTTCCTTATAAACTAAGGCCCTAACAGAAATTACGTTTATTTGTGAAAAATATAAAGTCTTTACATACATACATATTCAAAGCTTAAATAATACAATTATAAGGTTCATTACATACAATAAATATTAAATTAACGAGATTGACGTGTGTCCGTAACAAAATACATATCTTTTGACGTGATAACGTCTTTAAAATCGTTTTAGTCGGGTGACATGTTCAGAAACTTGTGTCACACCAAAACCTCACGAGCGCGATCGCAGGTATAACGAGAGAGAGACGGACCGATCTCCCGTCTCATCTCGAGCGCTGCCAGTCATTCCGTGAAACTTGTCACGCGGAATCCTCACGAGCGGAGGCTGGCATAGCGTTCGAGTGAGTGGACCGATCTTCCGTCTCTCTCACTCTAGCGGCATACAAACGAATGGAGATTTTCTCGTTATCACGTAAACATCTCGATCGTAAACCTACTTTACAAACAACCAATTTTTTTTTTTTGGAAATCTTCACCAGCCCCTACAAAATAGGGGATAGAAAATCAGGAAAGGGGAACCGTTACCCGAATTTAAAGCTAGTTGATTATAAGTTTTGAAACTGATTAGTTTAACTTATTTCATTTTATTTGCCTGACCACGGCTGATGTGACTCGGTCGTAACGTCAGGCAAATCAAATAAATAAAGTATGTTCGCGTTCAAAACGTTTTAAAGTAGAGATTTTTCCTAATTAGATTACTATTTCTAGAACAAAAACATTGCTCAGATTTATGATTTGCAACCAGTTATGATATTTAGTTATGTAACCACGTTATGATATCTGTAGGTACCCCATCATTGCTGGTAACTTGAATTCCATAACTTATAACTTAAATTTGAGGCCTTCGCCCAGCAGTGGGGTGATTATAGGCTGTTACCCTACTTTACTTTAAAAATATTGTCATTTAATTATCCTTTTGATACTAAATTTTCGAAAACCCAAGGCTTTAGAATGGTTACTTCAAAAATGCTTTTACTCAACCAAAGAATACCTTGACATAAGAATTCGTGACTCCATGTTTTAATTACTCGTATAATCATTGACTGATTTGACTTATTGAGACGACTTGACATTGATTATATTGTGTTAAATGTGGTTTGGTAATTAATTTAATGTATTCTATTCAAATGTAATTCAATTCATCATATTATTTAATTTTATTTCAATCTGATTTATTTTGTGTTACTTACTATAATTTCTACACCAGCAATGGTCGAATATGCGGTAGCAATATGTAATAAAAACCAATGTAATTAATACCATATTCTCAGAAATAAACCATTTGAATTGATTTGATTTGATTTGATGTAATTTAACCCCTAACTCAAATGTGAAATTCGCTGCATCCTATTTTTCTATATTAGTTTGTGCACTCACACTAAAAGGCTTTCGAGGTTCGGGTCACATAAAAAGGCTGAGGTCGTCCCCAAGCTGCTGACGCGGTAGGTGAAAAATGTAGTAACACATTTTATGGAGGGAGATAGTTGTGTTGTCAGGTAAGGTTGGAACACTTTCCAGATAGAGATCTTAGAGCCAAGTACAAAGTAAATGTATTCAACCTGCATGCAGACGTGCAAATTTTAATAATCAATACTAATTTGTCTTATAATCTATAAACTCTCTAACACTATAAAAACAATGCAATAATAGCCATTCCGTTAGCTTCCGTTTAAAAGCAAAACCTTCTAATACTTTTAATTCTTCAGGCAAGTGGTTAAAAATTACTATATACACATGTTGACAAAATTTTTTTTGTACATCACCTTGTGACATGGGGGGTGATAGTAGGGGATTATTGGGCATTCTAAAACAGTTTTTCACATCATCGATCTCACTATCGTTCGATCAATAATGCAAAAAACTTTTTTAGAATCCCCAATAATCCCTTCGCAAAGTTGAAATCTCACTGCCGATCAATCAACGTTTTAAACTTTTTAACGTAGTTTAGTACATAAAAATTTATACAAATTTGAAACTGGTTGGGTTGGGGAATAGAATACACCCAAAAGATAATATAACTTAAGCTGGATGGGGCTTCTTGGCCTGCCAAGACTGGATCCCCGAATAAGTTACACATCAAAAAGATGAAAATCCGTATCAGTAAAACTCATAAAAACATATTTGACTTTTTAGCGTAGTGAAGTACAAATGTGAATACAAATTTGAAACTGGTTGGGGCTTCCTGGCCTCCCAAGACTGTATCCCCGAATAAAATCTGTATCTACAACTTGCGCTAACACTTCGTTTCAAAGTAAGGAAACCTTATTCACTCTTATGATAATACAACTTAAGCTGGTTGGGGCTTCCTGGCCTCCCAGGACTGGATCCCCGAATAAGTTGCACATCAAAAACATGTAAATCGGTTTCACTGAAATTCATAAAAACATTTTTAACTTTTTAACGTTGTGCAGTACAAATGTGAATACAAATTTTAAACTGGTTGGGGCTTCCTGGCCTCCCAGGACTGGATCCCCGAATAAAATCTGTACAACTTGTTCTTACACTTCGTTTCAAAGTAAGAAAATAGAATACACCCAAAAGATGATATAACTTAAGCTGGATGGGGCTTCTTGGCCTGCCAAGACTGGATCCCCGAATAAGTTACACATCAAAAAGATGTAAATCCGTATCAGTAAAACTCATAAAAACATATTTGACTTTTCGACGTTGTGCAGTACAAATATGAATACAAATTTTAAACTGGTTGGGGCTTCCTGGCCTCCCAGGACTGGATCCCCGAATAAAATCTGTACAACTTGTTCTAACACTTCGTTTCAAAGTAAGAAAACAGAATACACCCAAAAGATAATACAACTTAAACTGGATGGGGCTTCCTGGCCTCCCAGGACTGGATCCCCGAATAAGTTGCACATCAAAAAGATGTAAATCGGTTTCACTGAAACTCATAAAACGTTTTTAACTTTTCGACGTTGTGCAGCACAAATATGAATATAGATTTTAAACTGGTTGGGGCTTCCTGGCCTCCCAGGACTGGATCCCCGAATAAAATCTGTACAACTTGCGCTAACACTTCGTTTCAAAGTAGGGAAACAGAATACGCCTATAGATAATACAACTTAAGCTGGATGGGGCTTCCTGGCCTCCCAGGACTGGATCCCCGAATAAGTTGCACATCATACAGAGGTACACATTGTTCTCCGATTTTAAATGTGAATGTTCAAACATTATATACCCGTTGTCGCTATGCGACAGCTACGTCACGCGCCACACATCAAGTTCGTAAGTAAAAATATTTATTAAAGTTCCATATGTTTTAACGCAACTAAAATTTGTCATAGTTAATTTACACACGGAAATAAAGCTTGTGTGTTGTGTGTGTTGTAAGTGTGTTGTTCTAACTATTATAATAAAAAAAAATACGCCTGTACAAAAAATGCCTGCAAAATACCTATATTGTAAAATATATTTACCTTACGTAATGAGGTACATAGACCATATGTCTCAAACGTTCAAATAGGTATCTACTTATAAGTTTCTACAAAAAAATTATTCTTTTTATTAGAAGATAGTAATAATTTTATTTATTGGTTACTTATGAAACTATCAATCTAACTTTATATAATATTCTAAGTGCCTATCATTAATCTCGTTTGTATAACAATAAAATAACAAACCGAATACATTTTAAGCAAATTTAGGAAGCAACAATAGGAAAGTTATAGTTAAGTATTACTTAGTATCAAACGTGAATTATGAAAGTTATTTTTTTTTATACTTAAAAAACAACTGACGTTATAGTAGATCATTATGTTTAATTGAATCATAAAATAGTTTCCTCATTCTACTAAAGGTTTTATATAAGCTAAATGTACCCCAAATCAATAATATCAAATTAAATCAAGTCAAAATTAAATAAATACTGCTGAATTTTGTATTTGGTTTGCACAATATATTATTCGCAATACATCTTAATTAGGTTACGAGTTGTCTGACTAGGCATTAATACATGAAGGTTGGTTCATATGGTTATGAAAGAAGTTACAAAATGTTATCGGTATTACCTATCGTTATTGGATAAATAAATGAATTAAATTTTTATTACGCCTTTAAACTACTAATAACAGACTTAATGCCTTAACAAATTCTCTACCCGTTAGCCATGGGGTAATGCAAATATTTTAACCATGTTAATTGTTGTCTTTTCATATTTATATTTTAAACCGACTTCAAAAATGAGGGTTTTCCATTCGTGAGTGTGTTTTTTAAATGTGTATCCTGCGATTGTTCTGACTATTTTGATGATTTTTTTTCGTTGGATAAGACATACTACTTTAGAAGCGGTCCCATATGAACTTTGTTGAAATCGATTCAATACTTTTCGAGAAAATCTAAAATCTTTGAACACATAGTTCGCATTTTAGTATAGTTTAAGTACAAAACAGTTGTGCGTAGATGTAGTCTTGAAGTCAGTTTACGTTTATTTAAAAAAGATTCTAGTAGTTGTAAATATAAATGTATGTTTAATGCAATACTTATATATTTTTATTCGGTTGATATTTTAAAATATTTATGGAATTATTTTCATGTTCAGTGTAAACCGAGTTTTTTTCGCGTTGCGTAAGTCAGCGGATACAAATAATGCTTACAATTATTACAAATGGGGTTAGTTTCACAAGTATGAACAACTAAACAAATAATTATGCTGAATTTTGTAAAATTCAGAAGTAGTCAACTTTATGAAATTATGAATTATTCTATTAATATTATAGATACGAACTGAATCCTAACTTACCTAATTATTAATGTACATAAGTGCTATTCAAATACTTACAATGCCTTAGCAATTAATATGATTTAAACATGATAGTTATATTTGAGAGGTTTTATATAATAATAGCATTTGATTCTTCTACAAAATAATGTTTTTTGAAATAAGTTTACACATACTATTCTGAAAAACGATAAGTAAAAGAAACTAAAACGAAATTTTATTTATTCTATATTTATTATGTGGTGAATACCTATTTATTATATACATTTAACTATAAGTTAAATTAACACCATTATTGAACGGCTGATTGAAATTTTACACATTCTACTTAGAATTTTTTTTCAATTACTTTCCTATAGATGATAATAACATAATTTTAGGTTGACTACTTCTGAAAAATTATTGCTTGTTTTGCGTTTTTCTATAATAAAAACGTGAAAAATGCTTGGCATTGTATCAGTTCTCCGCAGTAAGGTACTGCTCGTAAATCTTCACAAGTAAATCACCAGGAACTTCAACGCTGCCCAAATAATGTTCGTAAGTTTTTTATCATATTAATTATTTTACTAACATACTCTTACCTTATTTTGTCTTTATTATTTGCATTTTATAGTATGTTTTACATATTTATGTATATATTCTTGTGAAAATTATCTTTTGGTACTCTAACAGTACTGGTGTGTCTATCTATTGCAGGGCTGAGAGCAAGCAAATTAAAAGGTCTGCAAAGAGCAGCAGTGAAAATCTTTACTTTGATTCAGATGAGGAAATTATAAGGTAATTTACAATTTACATTGATTATTATTACAAATTAACTTATGTTAAGTTATTACTTATTCTTAATATGTCTGTTAAAGATAGGTTAATGAAGTAAGTTTTTATCTTTTCAGTTCCAAGAAAACGAGTAAGCCTGCAAAATCAAGCAAGCGCCAAAAGACAGTCAAAAATCAACCATCAACGAGTAACGGCTCAGATTGGTTATTTGACTCGGAATCTGACGACGAGTTACCGCCACAACACACGACGGCTAACATCACAACAACCAGTTGCCTGACTCGTAGAGTTCCTGGTGGAGTGACACGTCGGACTGCACAGCTAGACGGAGGTTTGTTGGCGGAACTCCGTCTTTACAACGCGGACGAGGTACGAGCCTTAACAGGTCTGGACAGGTGTGAGAAGGCGATTGTTTGGGTCCGCTTGCAGGGCGAAGAGGACTCACCAGAATTTAATACGCTAAAAAAGTTTGTTAAATTAGCTAAAACAAAATTTAACGAAGACGGGGTTTATTTAGCTCACAAAAAGAAAAAATAAATCATTTTTTAATGATTTCCTTTTTTTTCGTTAAAATATGCTTTAGCTAGTTTAATAAATATCTTTTAATAAGGTAGATCTTACTTAATAATTTTAAACCGCTTTACTATCTACATTATTATCATGGTTAAGTCTACTTTCTGTTCAGTTTGCGATATATCCGTAAATAACAAAGTTTTCTCTGCCCACTTAAAAAGTATTTTACACAAGAATAATAGTTCGGTTGTTGAGAGCGAAGGCATTGAAAAGATTCATAGCGCTTTTCGCAGTCGTATCGCATCTTATCGTGTTCGAGGCGTGGACGTCGGCCAGGACAACAACTCTGTCACGAACCTACCCATTCAATTTTTATTGCACTTGCGCACACGCGTACGTCTATTACTTTCAGCACGAATAGAAACTTATACTAATGTTAAAGTTAACTTTGAGCTATTTTCTGAATTTTTTCAGCATAAGAATAATATGATTTCAATTAAATCTTTTGCAACTGAAAACATTATTTTGTATCAAAATTTTAATTTTGAAGATATGTTTTCAAACGTTATACGTTTGCTTTGTAAAAAAATTGAAGAATTTGAAGAGCGAGATAGCGGTTGGGCTTATTTGCGAAGCTTATATCTAGAAGTTAATATAAATAAATACAATCCCTTGAGAGCCTCGGGCTACGTAGATTTACCTGACACTATTAAATATAAACGCGCGTGTATAAACATACAAAATTCTGATAATTATTGCTTTTTGTGGTGTGTAGTGGCAGCCCTTTTTCCCGCAAAGAAAAACGCTCATCGAACATCAGCTTATCCACATTTTGAAAGTGTGCTTAACGTAAAAAACATGCGCTTCCCAGTGGGTTTCGCGGACATTAAAATTTTTGAGAAAAATAACCCTCGTCTAAGTATCAACGTTTACGGTCTTAAAAAAAACAAAGTTGTTGGCCCTTTATACCGAAGTGAATCGCGAAAAAAACATCACATAAACATGCTTTATCTTGAACATGGAAATCGTACTCATTACTGCCTTATTAAAGATTTATCTAAATTAATACGCAAGCAATTAACTAGGCATCACTCAAAAATATATTTTTGCGAGGATTGTATGATATTTTTCGATAACAATAAAAAATTAGAAGCTCATGTTTGCAGTGGTGTCGCAACCATTTTACCCAATGAAGGGGCTTATATACGTTTTAATCACTACGAACGAATGCAAGATATGCCTTTTGTCTTGTACGCAGACTTTGAGTCATTGTTACAGCCAACTGAATCCAATACTGGAACAACTTGCACAGTATCGTTGCAAAAACACATACCCGCTGCATTTGCTTATTATATTGTATGTTCCTATGATAACTCGCGGAATAAATACGTATCCTATCGAGGTCCTTACTGTGTAGATAAGTTTTTCGAAAGTTTGTTAGTTGATTTAACTGATATTCATAACATTTTGCAGTCAACAGTGCCAATATCTTTAACAGACGAAGATATTGTCAATTTTTCTCAAGCTAAAAATTGTTTTCTGTGTGATAAAATATTATTTGATGATAAAGTAAAAGATCATTGCCATCTCACTGGGCGGTATCGCGGTGCAGCTCATTCTTATTGCAATATAAAATACCGTTTGCCTAAATTCGTACCGATTTTTTTTCATAATTTAGCTGGTTATGACAGTCATCTTTTTATACGTCAGTTAGGAGAATTACCTGGTAGAATACAAGTGATCGCGAAAAATAAGGAAAATTATATATCGTTTACAAAATTTTTTCAAGTTAATGTAAAGGACATAATACCTGTTCGATTTGTCGATTCTTATAAATTTTTAGGTACCAGTTTAGAAAAACTGGTAGCAAACCTTATTAACGATGATTTCAAACATCTACCATATTTTTTTCCTTCTAATGAGCATTTGAATTTATTAAAACGCAAAGGAGTGTATCCTTATGAATACATGACTGCTTGGAGTTCATATGAAGAAGATAAACTTCCTTCCCAAGATTGTTTTTTTAGTAAATTACACAATTGCCAAATATCAGACATGGATTATGAACATGCGAGAAAAGTTTGGCAAACTTTTAAACTATCGAACCTTGGCGAATACACTGATTTGTATCTTAAATCTGACGTACTTTTACTAGCAGACGTTTTTGAAAGTTTCCGTCGAACTTGTAAGGCAAATTATAAATTAGATCCAACTTTTTACGTTACTGCTCCAAGTCTCAGCTTTGACGCGATGTTATTAAAGACGGGTGTTAATTTAGAGTTAATAAATGACTTGGAAATAATAAGAATGATTCAAAAAGGAATACGTGGTGGTATATGTTTGTGTTCCACAAGGTATTCAAAAGCTAATAACAAATACTTAAAGAATCATGACTCTAAAAAAATTAATAACTTTTTAATTTATATTGATTGTAATAATCTATATGGTTATGCAATGTGCGCTTATTTACCTCATTCAAATTTTAAGTTATTAAACAATTTAGAAATCGCTAGAATTGATTTCAAAAATATCTCGATAGACGGGGATACTGGTTACATACTAGAAGTAGACTTAGAGTATCCCGAACATCTGCATAATGTTCATAACGATTTTCCATTTTGTGTGCAAAAATTTACTCCACCAGGTTCTAAAACCTCAAAATTAATTCCAAATTTGTACGATAAATTTTTTTATGTCATTCATATTGCTCACCTGCAAACATGTCTTAAACATGGATTATTGTTAAAGAAAATACATAGAGTGATTCAATTCAAACAAAGTCCATATTTAAAACAATACATTGACATGAATACTGAATTACGTAAAAAGGCAAAATCTACATTTGAACAAGACTTCTTCAAACTTTTAAATAATAGTATATTTGGTAAAACTCTTGAAGACGTTGAAAAAAGAGTTAGTATTAAATTGGTAAATAAATGGAGTGATGATAAAAATAAAACGAAAAAAAGTTACTGTGCTGAGCAATTAATTGCTCGACCAAATTTCCATAGTGCTTCAATTTTTTCAGAAAATTTTGTAGCTATTCAAATGAAACCTGAAACTATTACTCTAGATAAACCTATATACATTGGTTTTACCGTTTTAGAAATATCTAAAAGTCATATGTTTGATTTTCACTATTCTATTATGAAACCTTTTTATGGGGAAAAGTTAAAACTTTGTTATACGGATACTGACAGTTTTCTTTATTCAATAGAATGTAATGACTTTTACAAAGATTTAAAGTCACATTTCCTTCCCTATTTTGACACTAGTAATTATCCTGATAACAACATCTTTAATATTCCACGTCTAAATAAAAAGGTACCAGGACTATTCAAAGATGAGCTAGGTGGGAATATAATTTCTGAATTTGTCGGATTAAGGTCGAAATTGTACTGTATCAAAACAACTCAGGATGAGTATAAAAAAGCAAAAGGTATACAGAAACAAGTTTTAAGAAATGTACACTTTAAAGATTATTACAGGATATTAAATGAAAATGTTTACTTAAGAAAGAAAAATGTTATATTTAAATCTCTAAAACATGAAATATTTACACAAGAACAGAACAAGATAGCTTTGTCAGCGAATGATGATAAACGTATTATTTTAAAAAACAAAATTTCCACTATGTCATGGGGTCATTGTGATACTATATACTAATGGTGATGGTATTAATAAAATAAAACATGGGTAGTAATATGATGTATAGTGGTTGAATTAATAGACAACTTTTGTATAACTAACATGTAGGAATACAATTTTAAATTGTCTATACTCAGTAGATACCTGATCACTTTTTGTAAATACGAAATTATTTAATCAGTGGTTTTAATAACTAATTTCCTGTACATAACAGATATTTCATCATATTTGTGATTGTGAAAATAAATATATTATTAGGCAGCAATATTGTATGAGTGGCTAAAGTAATAATGTACTAGTTTAATTAGGTTAAGAGCCTCAGATTTCATGTACTCGACAGATATTTATACTTATGAAAATAAATTACTTTACTGACTAATAAGCATTTTTATTTAAAAACTTGTAGAAACCTGTGACATGATGAAATCCAAATATTTGTTGCTGTATCAGCATTTAGAACACGTATATATAG
Source organism: Anania crocealis (assembly GCA_949315895.1). Lineage (NCBI taxonomy): Eukaryota > Metazoa > Arthropoda > Insecta > Lepidoptera > Crambidae > Anania > Anania crocealis. The sequence continues at coordinate 8,621,642 of OX438875.1, forward strand.
CTATTAAAATTTGTTTATTTTATACTAGTTTCAATTTGAGTCAGCGATCTATAGACAACTGTCAACTTCCTGCAACTAGCAAAATGGTAAGTAAAAGTATGAATTTTTTATGATGACAACAACTTCACTTTTCCGGCAAAGTGTAGCAAAATGATTGTTGCTGAGACAAGTTTTGTAATACTTTCGTTGTCTTTTTGTTGTTGTTATCACAAGTGCTTTAAATCCATTTATGTGTTTTCTAAATTAGGTATGTGTTTTTTCTTTTAGAATACACAGCAAGTCAACACTCCTTACTACGGCATTTCCAGTGAAGAGGTACCTTTAAGGTATTTGCAAGATGCGCAAGACCCTCTGGAAGGGTTTGACCAAATGTACTCGTTGCAGCACAAAGTGCGGCGAGCAATCAATAAGAAGAAAACGAGTGAGAAAAAGACGTACATCCATCATCGAATCAACAAAAACACATCGTTTGTGGCTAAGAGCAAACCGGCTACTGGACGACGATTGATTCGAATAGAAATAATTAATTTAGAGTCAACTGGTGTGCAGGAGGAAGATGGAGACCGGCTTCGTGCACAGTACATAGTGACCGATGACATCGATCCAATATTGGATCAAACAGAAAATGTGGTAAATAACATTTCAAAAAAATTATGTGGTTACAGTTACGGATTTTAATAAAATGTCATATTTTATAAATTAAATAATTTTTCTCAGGTATTTAGTCACGCATAACCTACCGAAAAGTCTTTTTTTTTAATTTAAATAAATAATATTATGCATAATTTTTTATTAAGTAAGAAATCTGTTTTTTGTATTTATGTATTAGATAAGTTTGTTTTCTAAATAAATGTAAACTTTATATGAACACTTTGTTTTACTTCTAAAAGGAATCCTCATAATAAAAGAGTTTTTATTTGGCATGTATTTATTAGGTATCATTATTTATAACATAATAGTTTTCTTAAAAATCAAACAGTTACTTTATTTTCAGCACACCATTTCTTTATACATATTACATTTTTTAATGCACATATTTTCTTATGATTAAAACAGTTATATAATATAGGGTTGCTTAAACAATAAAGTTTACAAAGAGTATTTAAATTGGGAGCGCCTAAAGAAGTTATGTCTGAAATATCATTTTCGTTATCACATAGATCATGCACCCATTTAATTTTTTCATCTCCTTTTACAAAAATCTTTCTACCTTTTAAATAGGATTTAATAATTCTTTGAAATTCTCTATAGTCGACGTATCCTTCGCTCCACCGATAGCCTCTGTTCTTTTCGATCCAGCAAACCTGTTTCTTTTCTTCAGCACTCAATGAAGTAAAAGGGTATGGAGGCTTTATTAAAAATATGTGAGTATGCTCTTGAGTAGCTATAGCAAATTCTTTCACTATAAATTCATTCAGACTATTTTTAAATCCTTGCAGATCTACGATTATTGAATTTTTATTCATGATAGTTTCCTTACAATATTACTCAAAGGCTTGTACTCAAATATACAATCGTTTAAAATCAAGCAATAAGCAGCTGTCTGATCTGGAATTGCTTGATCTGTTTCGATTTCAACTCTAACATCGATCGATCCCTTTAAAGTTTCGTGCTGTCGTGAACAGTCGATAACAAATAAAGGAGCAACGTCTTTGAATTCTTTTAAACTCATCAATGGCTCTGGTCGACGTCCGTGATACGACTGTTGAAATCTTGCATACTGTTCGTATAATAAAGTAAATTTGTCTTCTGAAAAACTGACATTTAGTCCTTCATACGGATAGTATGATGAATTTAAAAAGACTCTTATATCTCGTACGTGACAATGATCAAACTCTGCCATTGACAATGCAGCGTTATGCTTGCGGTTGGTTTGTAAGCCAATGACAACAAATCGTGGTTTTTCTATTTGTGATGACGTTTTTATAGACCAAGTATGTTTACGTGTTTTAGGTAATAAAGGGTATTCGTACAGATCCCAATTACGAAACGCTAATGGAATAGCTCGATCTTTCTCTAAATGTTTTAATAGGTTAATTCTTTCTCTATCTGATACTTTAATGTGTGGGACTCGCCAAATGATTTTATTGATTATAATATCCTCTACGATTTCGCCTGCATTTAACTTGATTGCATTAAGATTTGTATTACTTCTTAATAACACTAGCTCGTGTTTACAGTTGATAATTATTTTTTCATAATCTTCTGCAAATCCCAATATCTTGTTTAACGGAATGGACGCGGAAAATGTTCCACCACTAACATTCTTTGTTCCTGCGGTTGACCAACCCCAAACTCGAGCACATTTGGATTCATTTTCATTTAAGGATAGGTAAGATTTCATTGTTGTAGTAATACCTGCATTCTTAGTTTTATCTATTTCTACTCCATTCAGTTCATATCTAATATCTTGAAAAAGAAATAGTGCTGGATTATTAACGAAATGTACATTGGATATTTTTTCTTTAGTGGTGCTGTTAAACACATTTACTTTGCCTTCGATATATAAACTACTAAGTGAAGGTAACACGTACAGGTCTTGTTGGTTGATAGGTATTCGTATTTCATCATTCTTGTTAAAACTTGTTACGTATGGTTTGTATGAATGATACTCGAAACTTTCAATGCTGTTATCATGTGATGTTTGTTGAGAAATATTTAAAATATTCATTTTATTAAACCAATTATCTTAAGAAATTCTTTATTGGTCTTAGTTAGCTTCTTTTTAAGCTGAAGCGATCTGTCTTTGTTCAATGTTCTGTTAGAACTGAGCAGAGTACATGATGAAGAAGGGCTTTTATTGAAATTAATCATATTTTTCTGAAATGTAAATACAGTTGTACTTCTTCTCCTCGTAAGTTTATCTCTTTGTTTTCAGCGTCCAACAGCCTTATATTAATAGCGCTTATAGAACTTTGGTTAACAGGAAAATAAATTAAATTTTTAGGTATTTCAATTATTCGATAACCAGGTGGTACATTAGGCACGAATTCATAAATTATATGGCTTGCCTTCCCGTTTACAAATGAACCACTAATTACATCGCATTCGATCCGCACTATGGTTGTAGATAGAATGCTTACAGGATACTGCGATTCGGTACTTATATTTGCATTTATTGTTTCCATTCCAAAACCTAAAATTTTACCAAGTGAGTCACTTTTTTCGAAATGAATGTCTTTGGAACAATAAATATTTGTTTTCAATGTGTTATTATTGCAGTTTAATTTCAATACAGTGTTCTTGATGCTATTTTTTAAAAAGTCACAAATATCCTGAAGCTCATAAGACCCTTCAGGAATTTCGATGATTTCATTTTCACCATAATAGAACTTGTTGTTTCTTTCATCAATGTTAGGAATGGAATTAAAGGTTGAAAAATATAGAAGACCACATTCATAGTCTCCTCGAAGTTCTAACGTTGGTGAATAATTTGTTGTTAGGGAGGCTCCTCTCCCGGTTATAGACACAGTGAAAGACATCATTATACTGACAATTTTATTAATTATTTTCATTTTATAAATGCTTTTTCCAATAATTCCTTAAAAATTTTAGACACAAATGACCACAGTTTACAGTACCAAAGGCTTGATGTCGTACATAATTATAGTATATAGGTATTTTACGCAAATACTTGACTAATTCCAGCGGTGGTTTTAAATTACCGAAACTGTCATAATATTCCACGTAATTATTTTGCTTTACAAAGGCTACCCAATGCGTACCAGGATTTTTGTTACTGTCCAAATTCATGATTGCACATTCCATCTTTTTAGGTTTCGAAGGTAATGTATCTCTCATGAATACACCACGAAAGAATGGAATGTTACTGGCATGTTCTAATATATCCAAATTAGTGAGCGCACGTCTAGGTAGCCGCTTAATTAGTTTTTTGAGGGATTCAGATATAAACCTGTCCCTTTTTTATGAGGTTTAATATATAACCCTTTTCCAAGAGCCACCGCTTCCATCATTCTGTTGTGTCTTTCAGATTCCTGAAGACTCTTTTGTGCGGCTTTAGAATCATTAACAGCTTTTGCTATACCTGCCGCTCCTCCAGCAAGAGAACCTAAAGCTGATAACCCCGCAAAAATGGGAATAAGTGGTAAAAGTCCTCCACATTTTGGAAGAGGAATAAATCGAGGTATACGTATTCCCTTTTTATCACCAAAAAGTTTCTTTGCAGCTGCATAGGCATATTTTATAGCAGAGTGGTTATCTTTGGATTTAATTTTTTTTAGTCCTGATTTTATTTTCTTTATCGCTTTCTTAAATGTTGTTATGCCATGACCTGCTCTGATTTTCGCTTTCATCGCATTTTTAACTATCCATGAAGCAATTTTTTCCCCTTTCCCAACATCTTTTGATTTAAGCCTTCTCTTAGCCATATTTAACAGTTCTAAGTCAGCCTTATGTCGAGCACCAGAATCTTTATTCAAGTAAGCAATATCGTGATGCATACAAGCTTCATCCAATTTGTTTATCCCTCGTTCACCTTGAAGTAATCGTTTCTGAAGTTTTGTACCAGGACCACAAAATTGGTACCCAGGTAAATGTAACTCAAACGGTAAATGATCTATCAAGCTATTAATTATACCACTGCCTTCCTTCATCGATAATCATAAAGTGAGTTTTAGAGGTTAATAATGTGCTACTTATATACCTACACCACTAATTTGCTTTTGTCAACCCAACTGTTTTCCTTATCACTTAAACCCAACCATTTTACAAAAAGTTTGTTTCCTTTTCTCTTTATAACTTTCTCAATAAGATAAAGGTCTGGCAATTTAGTTTTTTGTAATTCATATCCGTAAAAAGAACCAAGAATAATTTGATTATGTTTATCTTCAATTTGGTACGTTTCAGGAATTGTTTGATTGACTTTTATGATACGGAAAATTTCGGTAGACCAATTGGGTGTATAACCCTTATAAAAATCTCCTTTGTATTTACTTATACGAACAAAATCGTCAACTTGAAATGTTGTTCGTTGACGCGTTTTTTGCTTTTGGCTTTTAATAATATTAGATTTGACAACAGTCTCATTAGAACTATTAACATTTATTGGTTTGAATTTTGTAATACGATGCAAAGTGTTGTTATACTGCTGTACAGCGGTATCTAAATTATTTCTAAACCATTGATATCGACCGCATAAACTAAATAATTTGTAGAGCAGAGATTTTATCGTTCTTATTACTCGTTCCACAATAGCTGCTTTTTTAACCGAGTACGTTGAATAATGATTTATGTTATAATTGTTTGTTAACTGTTTAAAAGAATCGTTATAAAACTCTGTACCCAAATCAGTTTGCAAATGTTTAGGCTTTCGTGCTGATTCTATTAATATATTGTGCATTGCATTTGTGACACTCTGTTTGGATTTTGACTTCAATGGTCTAACCCATAAGTATTTTGATAAAGCATCAATTACAACTAAAACATATTTATATCCTTTATTAAATGATGAGTATTTTTGAAAATCCATTAGGTCCGCTTGCCATAAATCATCTATTCCTTTTATAATAGTATGCCTACGAGAGAAATTTCTTCTCGCTGCTTTGTGAAGCTCGTTTACGATGTCTTGTTTACTCATTTTTGAAAGGTTTCGCTGCAATCATGAGATCGATGTCCTTTTTAGTGTAATACAATGTACTCAGATTGATAGTAGTTAATTTTTCTAAATTGTTGAGGTATTTTTTGATATTACTTTGAATTGTTTTCATTTCATTCTTTAGTTCTTGAACACATTTATCTACGTATTCTTTATTCACAGCCTCATCGTTTTTCTCTGGAGATTGTAATCCTTTTAATCTTGATGATTTTAAATCAAAATCGCCTGCATCTGTTCTTACTAATGTATTTGTAAGAATATCTGTGAATTCAGACAATCGTAAACGCTTATGAACGTGATGCCCAAATTTATCTATATTCATTGCCGTCTTCTCTGTTTCTGTAGTGAAATGATACTGCCTAATCCTCCTGATGGAAGCTTTATATATTTTTTGTCTTTTATAATACCAGCTTCTTGCATTTCTTCGATTATTGCATAAATTTCATTGTGTACCCCGGTGTTACCAGCTGCCCAGGATCCAAGTAGTAGTTTTAATCGTTCCACTAACTCGTTTGGATCGTTCCAGTAGACTAAATCAGTATCTTTCTTAACTTCTTTTAAAACATCGATACCTTCTCCTCTTGGAAGACTTTCTAAGCTACTTGTATGATGTCTTGTAAACTTAAACAAAGGTTTAATAATATTCATATATTTAAATCCTTTGTTACTGTTTATTGGTTTGGATGGATCATAACTACGTTTATGTGCATTAGTATCCGTAAGTAACAATTTATAATTTTGTAAGTCTTCTTCTGTAATAATATCTAAATTAGGTACCTTTTTATACAATAATTCTTTTAAGCCTAGAGTTTTTTTCAAACTACGATTTCCAATTTTCAGGATGTGGTCATCATCATGAACACGGGTTTTGCCGAGCCAAAGTTTCCCTCGTTCATTTCTAACACCATAAGGTACATCTTTCATCACTTCAGATGAGACCGACCATGTTAAAGAGTCGTTGTTTATACTTGGTGAAGATTGAAGAGATTTAAATGAGTTTTCATGGACATCGTGATCCACCGAGGACGACGTGGTTAGGGTTTTGTTAGATGTTTTGTAAACATTAGTATCCGAGTTGATTTCATCATCACCAGATTCTTCAAAATCTTCAGTAGAAGTACTTAATGCTTCGCTTTCGTCGTATTTAGTTCTTTTAGGTTCAGTTTTAGGGTTTTGTTCCGATTCTTTATTTGTAACACGTTTATTATCAGTTTTGTTTGTCAACAATGTCAGTGGGTTAACGATAGGTTTAAATATTGTATCCAAAGTCATTTCATTTGTATTTTTTACGTCTTTAATCATTTCTACCTTTCTTTTTACAGCTGCAGCAGATTTTACAATTTGTTCTTTGAGGTTCCGTTCCATTGTTGAGAATTCCACTCTGTTTGACTTGTCTAATAAAACTGAATGGTTAGTAACTTATCAGCTTTATAAAGGGTTTAGTTAGTCCATTACTATGAATGTATCAAAGTTCATTCGATAACAGCCTTTGTTACGTTCACAATCCTTATTGATAACCACATAACTGTAAGGTTTACTCCATACAGTTGAACACATTTCACGAAACTGTGGCCATGTCATATCAGACCCAACGTGTTCATCGTAAGCATGTCTTAGATTTATATCGTCTTGCTTAAACAATATAATAAGATTAGCATTATCTCTTACTAGTTGCTTGGGTATTTTAGTATAAGTTTGATTCATATAAAAACAATCAATATTTTTATGTCGACCCATGGCGAAATAACTACGTATATTGTTTTGGTTTTCACAAGCAACATCGTCAAATATGATAATTGAGTCAGGCAACGCTTCATGTGGAGATAAAATTTCAGTATTATGATTATACTTGTTATATGATGTGCCTGCAACCTTCTCCAATACTTTTTCTAAGAATACGTACTTAGGTTGGTATAAAGACTTAGAGTAAACATAAAGATTACGAAAACGTGGTCCATCCTTATGTAACAAAAGACTGATAACCAAATTGGTCTTCCCACAGTTTGATGGACCACACACAATACTGCGTATAGTGTTTGGCAATAAATTCCCATGACGCTTAGCCTCGTTCAATGTCGTAGGACAGATGCATTCTAATTTAAGTGAATCTTTTTGTTTTAGAAATTTCATAACAGATTTTTTAACTTGACCGTCGTGAATAGTGGGTTTTAACGAACTGATTACAGTATTCTAGCGTCGATGATTAAAAAGTGTAGCTCAAAACATGATCAAATGCATTTACCTACTGCAAGCGCGATGTACTTTCATTTGTTTTATTGAGCAATCTATCGCACAGAGTGAGGTCTTGATCGGCAGTGAGATTTACGTATTTATCGCCATAATACGCTTATGCGTAGGGATTATTGGGGATTCTAAAAAAGTTTTTTTTAACATTATTGATCGAACGATAGTGAGATCGATGATGTGAAAAAACTGTTTTAGAATGCCCAATAATCCCCTACTGGTGATAAAATAGGTTCCTAAATTTGGCCCTTTTATGCCGAGTTATAATTTCACTACGCTTTTTGAATAATTCATGATGCCTTTTGGTAAAAAGACATATTTCTTTTATTTACATGCAAGGCAACGGAAGAACATTAGAAATCTTAAATAAGGGTTTACATCTGTCTAAAAACCAGGCCTTGTTTATTACGCGAATGAATCGTTTCTGCAATTTAAAAAGTCTATCCACATCTACCGAGTTTCCCCACATTATAAGTCCACACTATATATTCAAGCGTTTGGATGGATGGATTATTTAATCAGAAAAGAACGGCATAATATAAAAATAACACTAAACGGGATGTAATGCACTGTATTTACCAATTTACAGGTAAAATTGAATTTATCTTCTTAACTTTTTGTTCCGATTGCACGGATCATTGTAAAATTAACTCCCGTCTCTTACTTTGTATACAGGATGACGTTTCCATTATCTTTAAAAAAAATTATAGGCGTTCAGTATCGTATTTAGAGCCCATTTGAGGCAAAAAATGTAAATCTAGTTTTCACCCGAAAATATTTTTCGAAACATAGTTTTAAATTTTTACGGTCTGCCTGTTAAGTTAAGAAGGGAAAATAAAAAACTTATTGACAGTACCGTAATAAATGTATGAGATGCGCATCACGTAAAAAAGAGTTGCTCAAAAATTTTTGATTTTTGGCGAAAATTTTCTAAGTGCTATTACTTGACACTTTTGAACTGGACTATACCAAAAGAAAAAATACGTCATTTGTTTGTCTTGTAGATGTTATATTAAAACTTGGAAGGTAGTTAAAATTTCATCCTGTATGTCAATGATTGTGTATTATACCTATATATTCTATTTAATTTATTATTCCACATGAAGGTTACAAAATAATTAACAATACATATACCATGTTGTAACTCGATTAAATTACCTCAACGAACCACCCCTCCCAACCCTCTTTGTGTGCGCTGTAAACATGTCTTTAATGCCTTTGATTGTACCAACAGCAAATATGTACTTTGCTTTGTGTAAAGAAACATTTTTTCGCATTAAGACTGTCCCTTTTTTAACCAATGTAAAAGTTTGAAGATCGCAATTTGATATGAATATTTTTGTGTACGTATACGTACGTCACTCTCGATTAAGTATTTATATTATCACTGTTGGATATATTTAAAGTTCAGTAACAGCCTACAATTATCCCACTGCAGGGCAAGGCTTCCATCATTGAATTTAACTTACCTCAGCAATGATGGGTGCAGGCATAATCACATCACAAAGCCGAGCAATGTTCTAAAACTTTAAAATCTTGCTGCCCGACCCTGGGATCGCCAGGAGCCTGTGAACTTGGCTCGGTAGTTTAACTACTAGACCAGGGGGTTTATTGGGTATAATAGGCCTCAATGGAAGCTATCGCTAGTGAATTTGCCACTAGAGGCGCTAGTGTCGCGTGAGGTCCAATATCATTCACTTTGTACTGGTTTTAGCGGAATTTGTTGCATAAATTATAATTTCTTTAATTTACCTGCTGGAAAGTGATCTCCTTCGTAAAATATCGCAAATATGGATTATTTGGCGACCAACGTGAACGCTTTAAAAGCGGAATTAAGAAAAAGCGCAAAAAAAGGCGGCCTCAAGAGCAACTATTTCAGAAGTTAGTTTGTTGATATCAAGATAGTTACTTATAAACAATATAACCTTAATTAGATTCAAGATAAGTATAACACTTTGTGCCAATCGCCTTTGACTGCTATAACTCCGGACCTCAGTCTACAGTGGCACCAACTGGTGAGCAAAGAAACGGTAGTCCCCATTGGGGCCTCACCAAATAAGTACTTTGCCAATTGTTATGCTAGCAGACGGGTTGGCGATCGCACTATAGCAAATATTAGAGAAAAGAAGCTTTTCTCGTCTCCTGTTGCACAGCTTTCTCTTACGACTGCTTCTTCTCCTTTTTCTTCTTGTACCAACTTACCAATAACTATTCTCCAAGGACAGTTTAGTGTCAGAGTTTTCCAAAATGCCTAATACAGGCCTCTGACATTACTTGTTCTAACGACTTCACCCCCACCCGTTAGACCTGACCTAATTTAGAAGAGATCGTTACCTAAATTGTCCCGGCCAGGAACCAAAACTGGGACTCTTGGTAGGCGTGCACCTATTTTTGCGACTATTGGGACGTGTAAAAGCGCCTCCTGGGGCCTATTTGCAGAAATAAAACTGATTTTAACTGATTTTAATTTTGCTCACCAGTTGGCGCCACTGTAGACTGAGGTCCGGAGTTATAGCAGTCAAAGGCGATTGGCGCCGAAACAAAGTGTTATATCTTGAATCTAATTAAGGTTATATTGTTTATAAGTAACTATCTTGATATCAAAAAACTAACTTCGGAAATAGTTGCTCTTGAGGCCGCCTATTTTTGCGCTTTTTCTTAATTCCGCTTTTAAAGCGTTCACGTTAATCGCCAAATAATCCATATTTGCGATATTTTACGAAGGAGATCACTTTCCAGCAGGTAAATTAAAGAAATTATAATTTATACACAATGTAACGGCCTATAATCATCCCACTGCAGGGCAAGGTCTCCATCATTGAATTACCTCAGCAATGATGGGTGCACATATAATCACCACGCTTGCCTAATGCGAGTTGGTGATCTACACATAGACTGGGAGATAACTAAAGCAGTTTGGCAAAGATTAAGTTTGTGTAATATAGTAATTTTTCTGAAAGAAATAAATAAAACAAAAAAACAAAAAAAGTTTATGTTTATTCTGTTTTAGGAGTTCTTGTGTAAAGTAACAGAGAAAAAGCTACGCCTGCCTTCGGCTGCACTCCTGTAACCATCTCATACAATACCGATAATAATGCAATAAAAGCCAGGTGTATATGTATGTTATATTTTTTATTCATGTTTTTAATAATTACAACCTTATTTTCAATTATTTTCTCAATGTTTTAGTTTAGTTATTATATCTTATGGTGCCCGCAGAAAACCAGCGTTGTGTCACTCTTTGCCTCGACATATGCTGAGCGGGACCTATTTGGTACAGCCTTAATTAAGTTTTTTATTTCATTAGTATTTTCAATTCAATTTTTATTGTACCAAATAAACGTTTATCTTATCTTATCTTATCTTATCTCTAAATGAATATGAATAAAACGAAAAATATAGGCGGTGCCATAAACCGCGTCCTAGTCACGCACCGTATGTCAAATGATTAAAATATTTATGAAAACGATTGATTTACAATTTTCTATTCACGAACAAACGATAATTTGAAATTGATTTTTCTGCTATCTATACTCAAGGTCGATGACCTTAGCATGTGGATTGTACATTACAAAGCTTATTTCCGTCGTTGTGAAACCACTGTCTATTGAATTGCCTCTTATTTCAAATGAAAACTGTTTTACACATGCGAGCAAAGAACCTGAACACAATTACTTAAGCTGGTTGCGGCCTTAGTAGCGTCACTGGCAGGTTGACCAATAAAAGTAACACCGGACAGTTTGGATTTTGATGCGCGTGGACAAAAGTAACACGGGTCATTTGAGTCGGTAAGAACCATCCTCGTACTGCAAGGAATATTCTAAAAAAATAATTAGCAAAATCGGTTCAGCTGTTCTCGAATTTTGCGCTTAGCAACACACAGTAACGAACTAAATAATCATCATACAGGGCAAAAACCTCCATCACTGAATTCTAGTTACCACAGTAATCTTATTGATCATAGAACCTTCGCTAAAGAAGCGAAAAAATCTAAAATCGATTAAGTATTTACTGGACTGAATGCGTAATAATTACGCATTCAGTCCAGTAAAGTTTCAAAAACATTTCTTAATAATTAATTTTATTATCATCAAGAAATGTTTGTGAAACTTTAATTTTTTTAGTTGTCCGATTTTATTGTCTAGAAGTGTACTTAGAATGAAGGTTGTTAACCTGTTGTCTGCCTTTTATGGATACAAAGCGATCGCCAGAGGATCTTTCCACGTAAAATTCTGTTTGGAACATTTAATGCTTGTGACGCATTCTTATTTCATTTGAGTTAATATGTAAAAGCACAGATAAGATAATACTAAAGTCTAAAAGTAAAGTTCGATCCCCGCACAGTACAAATATTTGTGTATGAACATGTCTGTTTGTACTGGTCTGGGTGTTTTCTATGTATTATAAGTATGTATTTACAAAAAAATAATATTTAAGTAAGTTTATCGGTTGTCTAGTAGCCAATACGACAAGCTTCGTAGTAGTTGCTTAGTTTGGGACTAGATGGCTCTGTGTGGCCCAGTGTGGCATGTCTGAAAATATTTATTATTTACTAGCGGGCCCTAGACGTTGTCCTTTCTTAACTATAAATATGGATTTTAAATTGGTCCTATAATTATTAAAAATAATTAAGATACAAATTTATTTATCGACATTGCAATATGCTAACCGCACAGAAATGTAACCGTTTGCAGCACGCATTCTGTCAATGTTATGTCAAACGCCATAATGTTACAATGTTACAATACATTAAAACAGTTTAAATTGTCAAAAGCGCTAAGGTTACATTACAAATAAATTAGTATGGTGATTAAGTTTTCTTAAATTTTCTAATTTACCGCGCGATTTTCTTTATTTTTTCTTTCCTAAGAATATTCTCCTGACAATAACAAACAAAACAAAAACAGAATTAGCTAAATCGGTCCAGCCGTTCACGCGTGATGCGATGACTAAGGGAAATAGGGATTCATTTTTAGGGTTCCGTACCCAAAGGGTAAAAACGGGACTCTATTACTAAGACTTCGTTGTCTGTTCGTCTGTCCGTCTGTCCGTCTGTCCGTCGCTCTGTCACCAGGCTGTATCTCAAGAGCCGCGATAGCTAGGCAGTTGAAATTTTCACAGATTATGTATTTCTGATACCGCAGTAACAACAAATACTAAAGACAAAATAAAATTAATATTTAAGGGGAGCACCCATACAAAAAACCCGTTTTTTTGCCGTTTTGGTACGGAACCCTTCGTGCGCGAGTCCTACTCGCACTTAGCCGGTTTTATTATTTAAATAGATTGTGAGAACGGCCTGTGATAATCCCACTACACATGTCTTTATCATGGAATACAATTTACCGCAGCAATGGCAAAGTAAAAAGTAAAGTATCGGCCTACTTGTATAATCATCCCACTGCAAGGCAAAGGCCTTCATCATTGAATTCAAGTTATCACAACAAATATCATCATCATCATCATCATCATCACGCTTGCAAAATGCGGGTTGGTGATAACTAACCCGAGCAATGAGCGAAAATTCAAAACTTTTTGTTGCCCGACCCGGGGATCGAACCCGGGACCCCGAGATCTTGGCCCGGTATTGAAACCACTAGACCAACGGGGCGTTACCAGCAATGTACTCGTCTCAAAATATACAATACAATACAAAACAATTTATTGCACTTAAAGCACATGAAAAAGAAACTATTCGAGTTACAAAATTCATACAAATAGGCAGTCTTATCGCTAAGAAGCGATCTCTACCAGAAGTAATAATAGTTTACTAATTTTATGCTTTTGTTTACAGGTAATGCCTTAATATCATCAAACTTCAGAACAGCATAGGTAAGGCTTAATCTTCTTTTTCCGTACGAATTTTCTTTAAGGGCACTATGTAGGTAATAGGGGTTAAAGTATGAAATTGCCGATTATTTTCCCACTTTTATTTTGTTTATAGCTCTTAAGTATAGTCATATTATTGCGTAATTCTTTTCGTATTGTATCAAAAACTAAATATGTAACTTTTGACAAAAAAAAATGCAATACTAGTGCCTATTACTTCAAAGGAAGTCGTTAAAAAGACCCCTTACAATGTTTCAGCTGACCTTCTTGCTTCAATAAAGTCGATTTGAATTATATACTTTGATTTTCAGAAATTTAAATACTGTAATGCGTAGCTTTATAACCATCTAACTTTCACCTTTAATTGCATCGAAAACGGTTTTGAAAAAACTAAAAAATTGTTAGTATGGAAAAATTACTTTTCTTGATTTCGTCCATACAAAACGGCAATTTCATACTTTAACCCCTATTACTAGAGCTATGTGCGGCCCCCAATTGATTTATTTTATTACTTCTAAACAAAATCAATTCTCAAAAAACTAGAACAGTATCATTTAAGCAAATTACCTCTAGTATTTATTCAATCACTGTTAACTGCTTTTCATTTTGGCATTCTTTCGTATTGTACATTATTGCTAAAAGTGGCCGCTTTTGGCGTTAGCGACAAATTCGACTTTATAAACAACTAAATTATATTAAACTAGCTGACTCGGCAAACGTTGTTTTGCCATAAAAATGATTAAATTACTAAAATGGCTAACAAAAAATAGGGGTTGGTGGTAAAAGAGTAAAAATTTAGGGTTGTATATATTTTATAAAATTTTAATATTTTACTACCCTACCCCTACCCTACCCCTACCCTACCCCTACCCTACCCCTACCCTACCCCTACCCTACCCCTACCCTACCCCTACCCTACCCCTTTTTTTTTTTTTTTTTTTTTTTGACGCAGGAAAATGCTTTGCGCATACCCGCCGCACCGGGGGGAGCGACGGGTTATGTGGGACTCTCTTGCCGGGTGGCAGCTATAGCGGCTGCCAACCGGCAAGCATACCCACTAAAAACCTGCGGTGTACCCTCAACGCTGTGTGACGTGACGCTGGCTCCCGATTTGGATTCTACAACGTCGCGTCAGCGTATAGCCTCATACCAGACCTTCCACGTGGACGGACCCATCTGTACACGAGATGGGTCCCCAAGTAATGAGACCATGCAGTGTGGGTGTCAGGTCCCCCGACCCTTCACCCACTGGTCACCTCATATCTAGGGAGGGGGAAGGAGGCGGTCGAAACGCCTTCTTCTCCTTCCCGGGCGTCTGCGCCGGAGCGCGTGGGCATTAGGATCGTCTTCCCTGGCCCGTTCGTCGGTCTCCTTTTGCAGCATTACCTCTTCGCTGAAGGAGACCATTGCGTCCCACGCGCTTGCGCTCTCGAGCATCGCTCTCACAACGCTCGCGAGCTCGAGGTCCAGCCCTACCACCGCAGTCAAGGCCCGACGCTGCTCGACCCAAGCTGAGCACACCTCCAAGGTGTGCTGAGCCGTGTCTTCTACAGCACCGCACCCGTGACATATAGGGGATGGCTCCCTTCCAATCAGGCACAGGTACTGACCGAAGCAACCATGTCCGGTCAGCACCTGCACCAGGCGGTAGGTGAGGGAGCCGTGCTTCCGCGCGACCCATTGGTCCAAGACCGGGCGAATCGCCTCTATGGTTCGGGTTCCATAGCGGGGATTCTCCAGGTCAGCCGCCCATTGGCGCATCAGCTCTTCCTGAGCAAGGAGCCGGGCGCGGTTAACTTCCTCGGGAGGCGGACGCTCCCCAGCTTCACGCCTCGATGCACGAAATTGGTATACGGCGTCGAGGACTTCGGCTTCAAGCTCCCATGGGGGAAGTCCAGCCAGTACGCAAGCCGCTGCATGAGAAACCGTCTGGTAGCCTCTGATGGTCCGCAGCGCGATTGTTCGTTGCGGCTGACGCAACAGACTACGGTTCTCTCTGTCAATAGACCCGGCCCAGATAGGGGCCCCATAAAGTGCCATGCTTTTTATAACCCCAGCATAGAGCTTACGGCACGCTGTACTGGGGCCTCTCAGATTCGGCAATAGCCTACTAAGAGCTGCTGCTGCTCCGACAAGTTTTGGGGCTAGCCCCCTAAAGTGGGAATGAAACGTCCACCGCCCGTCTAGCACAAGGCCCAGGTACTTCATCTGGGCCCCTATTCGTACCCGACTGCCCGCTACGTTGATGTGAGCTCCAGGGGGAGGCCCACGACGTGGCCCATGGAACAGGAGAGCCTCGGTCTTTTCCGGGGCCACCTCCAGGCCCAATCCTCTGATTCGGGCCACAATCATCTCGGTGGCCACCTCAATTCGTGCATATAGCTCGGGAAGAGCCTTGCCTGTGGCCACGATCAGTGTATCGTCCGCATAGCAGAGCACGCTTGTTCTGCTTACAAGCGCACCCCGCAGCACACTGTCGTAGCCAATATTCCAGAGGATCGGCCCTAGGGCCGACCCCTGTGGGACTCCGCGTACAGTGGGCCATTGGACTAAAGTGCCCCGTCTGTCCACATAGACAACCTGTCTTTCGGCGAGGTAGTCCGCTAGCAATCCGACGAGATAGCCCGGCACGCCGTGGTGGTGGAGCGCAGACACTATCACGCCAGACGGCAGCGAATTAAATGCATTGGCGATGTCAAGTGACACCGCCAGTGCCCTTTCCCCTCGGGATACAGCCTCCTGCGTGTTTGCCTTCAGAGCGGACAGGGCGTCAAGAGTTGAGCGCCCCGCTCTAAAGCCAAATTGTCTCTCCGATAGGTTTGGGCCTACTTCACTGAGCCGCTGGACAAGGCGTAAGACCAGGATCCTCTCCAACACCTTTCCGACCTCGTCCAGCAGAACGATGGGTCTATAGGCGGAGGGAGAGTCAGGAGGACGGCCTTCTTTCTGTAAGAGGCAAAGACGACCCTCTTTCCAGAGCTTAGGGAACCGTCCGGTCCTTAGAATCAGGTCGAACAGTCCCCTCAGCTGGTCCTCGTTCTCCTCGACCTGCGCGTAGAGGCAGAGGATTTGGCCTGGGACCCCGTCTGGGCCCGGAGCAGTCTTTTTGGCCCGCAGATGGTCAAGAGCTGCACCCAGCTCTACCTTCGTGACAGGCGGGATTGCGGCATCATGCGGTTGGGCCGCTACGCGATGTCTTTCTGGGGTGTGGGAATTTCCCTGATTGGGGAACAAAGTTTCCACAACCCCCCGGAGGAGATCCGGCTCCATCGTCTCCGTGACAGGTGCTGTTCGGCCGCGCAACTTGTTGCGGGCTACTCGGTACGGGCGCCCCCACGGGTTGCTGTCCAGCTCCGCGAGCATTTCATCGTGGGCTTCGGCCTTTCCTTTAAATATGGCCTCTTTTAGTGCCTTCTTGCATTCCCGATAATGCTCGTGGAGGCGGTCCTCGGCTTGGTCACGCCCATGGCGGCGACGGTGGCGCGTTAAGGCCCTTCTTGCCGCGTTACTGGTGTCACGGAGGCAAGCTATCTCCTGTGACCACCAGTAGACTTGACGTCTTACAGGCACGTGGCGGGCTCTAGGCATAGCTGCGTCGCATATTGTAGTCAGCGATGCCCGAATGTTGCCAGCCCAGGTGTCGACGTCGAGGGGTGGAGTGGATCCCTTGAAGCACCATGCCTGGACAATGGCCGCCTCTTCGGCCATCTCCCTGTCCAGTTTGGATATAGCCCATTTAGGAAAGGCTGAATGGCCGGGTCGCCGGTTTGCCGTAGAGCTGAGGGAGGAGGAGATCTCGAAACGGATGTACATATGGTCCGAGAGGGTCTCCTCCTCCACCACCCGCCAATTGATAACTCGATGAGCAGTGGCAGGGGTGGCGAATGTTACATCCACCCTCGAACTGCCCTGCGGCCTCACACATGTGGGGGCAGTGCCGGTGTTGAGCAGAGACAACCCGACTTCCGCCGCCCATGCCTCAAGGGCCACCCCCTTAGGGTCGGTGGTCACACTGCCCCACGCATGGGACTTCGCGTTCAAGTCACCCATCAAAATGACTTGAAGTGGCGCCAGCCTCCTGACTACCGGGCCAAGAACTCGGAGGTAGGCCTCGAAGTCAGACAGCCGTTTGTTGGGGGAGAAGTATCCGCCGACAACAGCATATTCTCCCCATTTCGCTGCTACGTATCCGGGGCCACTTTCCCTGAGAAGCAGGGGAGTTGTCGTGGGCCCAGTTCGGCAGCACATTGCCACGTCCTTGGTGGGGCTGGCCAACCAGTGTGCCTGAGCTGGGACATAGTAAGGTTCCGACGCCACGGCAACATCAATGTTCCACTCCGCTAGGGCCTGGTGGAAGAGATCCTGTGACCCAGAGGCGTGGTTGAGGTTCCCTTGGAGGAAACGAAGATGGCGACTATCCATCTAGCATTTCCTCCTCGCGCTGTTCGGTGCGCTCTTCTTGGACTCTGGTGAGAGGCGTAGCAGCCAGTTTTCCTCTTACTGGTGGGGGGTTACAATTCCGACCCCCCATTACATGGCCGGCGTCGCGGCCGCTCTCTGCACACAGGGCGCAGTGAGCGTTCGCCGTGCATTCGGCAGATTTGTGCCCCGGGTTTCCACATCGGAAGCACAGGCCGCTACGATCCGCCGGAGATGGGCACAACATCCTTGTGTGTCCAATCCCCATGCACTTAAAGCAGCGCATAGGACGTGCCTCCAGGACTTCTACCCGTGCAGAGGTCCAGCCTATTAAAAAGCGGCCAGCTTCGGATAGATTCCTGGCCACGGCCAGAGGGCAGGAAATTGTGGTTGCACCCAGACCCCGCGTGCCTGAGCGAATCTCTCCCACCTTGACCGCCGCAGGAGAGCATCCGGTTTTGCTGGCCACTGCGGCCGCGACTTCTTCTCTGGTGACTGATTCATCCAGACCAGAGACTCGCACCTCAGCTCGCTTCTCCGGCCTGGAGACAGTCACCTCTCCACCGAGGGCTAGGGTCAACTTGGCGGCCAACTTGTCGGCCTTTTCCCGGCACTCTGCACCTGGGACTTCAATAAGACGGGCCCCAGTCGCAGAGTTATGGACCTTAATGTGCGGGATCTCAAGTTCCGTAAGGTCCACTGCGGCCTTGGCTCTTGTGAGGACGGCCTTGTAAGTGGCCCCCTTCAAGATCGCCTCTGGCTGCAGCGTTAGGACAATCGCTGCAGTGCGGGGAGGGACAAGTTTAGCCTTTGGCTTGGCTACGGCTTGAGTGGTTGTGGCGGCTGAAGCTGCCGAAATTGCTGGGGGCTGAGTAACGCCGGAGGGGGCCAAGGAGTTTTTGCCCTTTTTGCCACGGCGAACGACTGTTGTCCAGTCCTCTACACCGGAAGTAGAGGGGGCTGCCGTCAAATCGGCAGAGGTTCTAGCCGGAGTCTGAGCGGGAGTTGTCTGCCCTCTAGAGGCGCCGCTGCCCGCAGGCACCAGGGTACGGGAGGACAACACTGTGATTCTCGCATCCGATGCCAGCGGGGGGCGGATGTTCTCCCTTGGGAGGCGGCTTTCAATCGCCCCTAGCCTGGCGTCTATCATCTTGGCAGCGGATTCTACGGCTCTTTTGCAGGCCAATTGGAGCAGATCCTCAATTGATTGGGCGCACAAGGCACCCTGGGGGAGAGGGCTGCTACTAGTTGGAGCAGGTAGAGTTTCCGCTGCTGAGGCCGTCTCCCTCTCGTTTGCCCTCTGCGATAGGTCAGCCATGCACCTCTTCATGGCCAAGATCTCTTTTTTGAGGTTATCGACCTCCCTTCTGAGGTTGCCATTGTCAACGCGCAGTCGGCGATTTTCCTCAGTCTCGGATCGCGATGCCAGTTGGTCAACAATGGCAGTCAGTTGGCTGGCAGCCCTATTAAGTGCCCCCTGCATGGGGCCTTGCAGGTGCCCTGATTTCGAGGAGACCCGAAGTACCTCGGAACAGAAGAGCCCACCGCGAGCGCGTAATTCCTCTAGGTTTAGCTCGCCATTGTCAATAATGGCCTTGGGATCCGAGAGGTCTGAAGAGACTGTCCTAGAGCCAGATGAGCCACTCTTATTCCGACCCGACAGGTTTGCTTTGGCCCGTTTATCCAGGTCAGCAGTGAAGTCCCGTTCTGCCAGGTCCTCCAGTCGCTCCCTTAGAAGGTAGTTAGCCCGATGTAGACCTCCTGGGGCTTGAGCTCCTTTTCCGCGGCGAGAAGAACTGACTTTAGCAGCCGGGGCTGTCTCCTCGTCGTCGCTAAGCTCCGGGATGTAATCCTCAAAGAAGGTGAAATCTTCTTGCCGGCGCTTGCGTGCGGCTTTGGAGGAATTTTCTAACCCCGAAGTAGAGTCCTCCATCTCTACCTCAAGTATGCTCCTGGTGTCGTCAGAGCAGGCTGAGAGCCTCTCCGCAGAGTGGTCCCGATCGGGCTGCTTAGTCTTTTTTTTTGCTTTGGACTTAGGCATTTTAGTGTCGAACCTCAAAATGAGACCTTTCGCAAGCAAATCAGAGTCCACAGATAGAGCCAGTATCGCGCAAAAAGTGTCGTCAGAGTCCGTAGGCAGAGCCGAGTCAAAATAATGCCAGAGATCCAATCCGTAAGTAAGCCAAGTCGTCAAAAGTAAGGGAATCTAATTTAGGATCACGAAAACAAGTCCCCAACCGGGGGGGTTCCAGCCTAAGGGGGGGGGGGGAAATGTATTCGGATGACTAAAAGAGAACAAGCAAGGAGAGACGTCGAAATTCCAAACAGCCCTGAAAAGAGCTCCAACCGCAAGC
This sequence comes from Anania crocealis, assembly GCA_949315895.1. Classification (NCBI taxonomy): domain Eukaryota; kingdom Metazoa; phylum Arthropoda; class Insecta; order Lepidoptera; family Crambidae; genus Anania; species Anania crocealis. The sequence goes on from OX438875.1 coordinate 8,642,102, forward strand.
GGGAGAGTGGATGGTGATTCCGAACGCCGGGAAAGAGCAAAAGACTGCTGGAAAGCAGCTACCAAAGCACGTGAGTGGTGAGGATTTGGCCTCGCTGGTGACACTGCGTTACCGTGTACACCAGGAGTTTCCAGGGGACGCCAGCTGTAGTAGGGGAATCGTCAAGAAAGCATACAGCACACGTGGAGGCACCTCACCCCGTCCCCCACCCCTACCCTACCCCTACCCTAACCCTACCCTACCCCTACCCTACCCCTACCCTACCCCTAACCTACCCCTACCCTACCCCTACCCTACCCCTACCCTACCCCTACCCTACCCCTACCCCACCCTACCCCTTTTTTTTTTTTTTTTTGTTTTCGCAGGAAAAAATGCATTACGCATACCTACTGCTTCAGGGGCAGCAGTAGGGTATGTGGGACTCTCTTGTCGGTGCCCGACAAGCATACCCACTAAAAAGACCTGCAGTGTACCTTGCAACATATGTTGGCAGTGTATGGGTTTCCCTTAGGATGCCCTCCATGCACCGCCTACGTACGGCCTATGCCGGGCCTCAGGCATAAAATATGGGTGATCCTGTACACCAGGAACCACCCCCAGTCTGGCAAGCTGTGCAATGCGAGCGTTGAGCCCCCCGGCCCAACGCCCACTAGCCTGCTAGAGGGGGGAAGTTGAGTTCGGCGTATGTCTTCTCGTCCTCCCCCATCTACGACTTCGGGTCGGGTCCGCAAGCAACCTCGCCGACCCGATCCGTGGCCACCCTTTACAATGACATTGCATGTCGTTGCAAGGCGCCGCCAACGTCTCACGCCCACTCGCTGCCCAGCATAGCTCAAACCATACTGGGAAGCGAGCGAATTCCGTCCGCCGCGGGGCTGGCGCCCCAACGGCAACACCGCCGTCGCACCCTCCAGCACGAACGGCCACAACAGGCCACGGGCCGAAGCCCGCTACCACCGTCTGGAGACGCATTCAACAGCGGACTGCCCAAGCCCACTGGAAGCGTCTCCCTTCTGGGTTTTGGTCCGCGCCGGCCAAATGGCCGGTACCCTCCATGTCTGGAGGGCGTTCCCCTATCCGCCACCTGGGGACGCGCCCGGTAGGAGACCCAAAACTCCTTCCCTGTGAAGGGCGGGACCCTACCCTACCCCTACCCTAGCCCTACCCTACCCCTACCCTACCCCTACCCTACCCCTACCCTACCCCTACCCTACCCCTAACCTACCCCTAACCTACCCTACCCTACCCTACACATACCCTACCCCTACCCTACCCCCAAAAATTGTGAATCTAAACCATTCCCAGATCCCCTTGAACACACACAAAAAATTTCATCAAAATCGGTCCAGTCCTTTGAGAGAAGTTCAGTGACATACACACTCACAGAAGAATTATATATATAAAGATATTGAGAATTTTTGTTACTAATATACTGTTTTAAACTTTCATGGTCACTATCGTAAGAGTTAGTTATTTCGAGATTTCTACCATGTACCTTGTTTTTTATGAGTTTCCGATATTTCGGCACTGTTGCAAGCGCCATGATCGCGGAAGAATTTTTGTTAATAACATTAAATAGTAAATTAAATAAACATAATTATAATGGTTTGCAAAAAAAAACAATAAGTATGTGAGGCACAAAACAAGTAAAATATACAGTTAGTTAAGAAAAGGCCAAAAAAATTGAAAAATTAATATATATAGGTCAGAAAAACAATAAAACTACCTAAAGTCGATTTCTGCCCCGAGCTGTCCCTACAGTAAAAGAGCCGATGACGCTAGCCGCGTTACCTCGCTGGATAGCAATGGACAACCTTTGCACCAGGAACAACCTGTAGCGGGGGTCACCGGTTTTATGCCTGAGCCGACGCCCCAACTCCCTGACTTTGGATGCTTCCGACCCCAGCAACCTGCCGTCTCCACAGCCAAAGGGACGAAAATATAATTTTCTTTTAATAGTGCATACTTAAGCGCCGCCTGGTGGCACTTAGGTAAAATAAAAAGTTAAATGCAATTCAATAGATACTAGAGGTAATGTACTAAAATGGTACTGTTCTAGTTTTTTGAGAATTGATTTTATTAGAAGTAATAAATTTTTATCAATTGATGGCACCACTTAGCTCTAGTAGTCCCATTAAGTATCGACTGGTGAGACAGTTTTTAAAACGCCTATCACAGGCCTTCGAATTGTTTTTACGCCATCTTGGGACAGAAGCCGGGACAAACAAAACCTTTCCAGATCCGAGACAACGACAACAAGGTCGTTCCCAGCTGAATTGACCCGAGAAGGAACCTGGGACGCTAAAATAACACACATGTCCACATTTATTGTAAACTAGATTAATGCCTGTACCTCTGCCCGCATGAAATACTTACACGTTACATCGAGTGGGCGAAAACCTGTGCCCAGAAGTGGGATACCAAGTAGCCTATATCCGTCTTCAAGATTTAATCTACCAACCAAATTTTATCAGAATCGGTTCCGAAGTTTAGGCGTGAAAGCAGCAGTTATTATTCTTAATATTACTCGTAGTAAACAAGTAAGGATGATTCGCTTTTTATCGAAATAACTAAAGTCTCTCAATTCCAAAACACTTAATAGGCGAAAAGATAACCCCCATTTTCATCAGCAAAAAAACATATTTCAAGCAGCTTCCGCCATAATTTACAACACTTTTAACCTTCGCTTCAAATGGTTTAATTGCTTATGAAAACAAACCTTATTAAACAGAAAAACTTCGTAAAATCCATGGAGAAAACCTCAAATATTCTCTTTCAACTTTTAAATTTTCTTTCAACAGTATTTAAGGTACCCGAAAGCTAGCCAAATAAAAATGCAGGTTTAATTTCGCTGGGTATAAATCTCTCACCCCAGGGATCGAGGTGGGGGCAATGAATCCTAAGGGAGCTAGGGTTGTTAGAACAATAACACGAGTTCTTTGGGTATAGTGATATTGTCCACAAAGTAAGAGTAAAGTAAAGTTAACAGCCTATAACCATCCCACTGCAGGCAAAGGAATCCATCATTGAATTCATGTAACCTTCCCGAGATGGTCTTGACAGACAGACAGACGGACGGGCAACAATGTAATTCAGTAAGTATTTAATTCTTTTACGAAACCTAAAAAGGAAAACTCGTACTGTTTCTTTAGGGTTCCGCACCCAAAGGGTAAAAACGGGACCCTATTACTAAGACTTCGCTGTCTGTCCATCTGATCGTCCGTCTGTCTGTCGACGAACAGTGATAGCTAGATGGTTGAAATTTGTAAAAAATATTTTTTTCTTGTGCCGATATAACAACAAATAATAAAAACGAAATAAAATAAATATTTAAGGGAGGGGGGGGGGCTCCCATACAAAAATGATTTTTTTTGCCGTTTTTTGCCCGACATTGAAATCACTGAATTCCATATTGGGCAAAGAGGTAGCTAGTCAAAGGTACGGAACCCTTTGTGCGCGATTACGACTCGCACTTGGCTGGTTTTCTGTTTGTTACAATTCTAAATTTTCTCTGGTTTGTAATATTTTGTCTTCTTGTGTTTAGTGCAGCAATGAAGTGTATATCTACCAGTATTAAGTTTGCAATTTCATTGCAAAAATAATACAAAAGTATGTATACCTGTTATTTCTGTACTATTCAGAAATCTAAATACAAAATCATTTGGCCAAATCCACAATAACAACCAGTTCCGAATGCTTGACCGCGTATTTCAGATTTGACAGCCCTATTAGCAATAAATCTTGTCGCCTCCGGTTAACCGTAGTATGGTCAAAATATAAATGGATTTAGCAGACCTAGTATTTAAAGGCCGTTGGGGCGTAGAATCAGAAATGAGGAAAACTAAGGTAACCGAACAATATATAAACTTGAAAAATTTTGTCTCAGGCGGGACTCGAACCCGCATCTCCTCGTTGCACTTATAATATCAGTATAGATGTATAGATAAGTTGCCAAAATATCAAATAAAGTATAAGGTAACCGATTTTAAACTTTCGCGATTTGAACACATATTACGGGTATTTATAGTACACTAACGGGTCGTTATTGCGTTAAATATTGTGAAGGTTTATACCTACCTATACCTATTTATTTACGACGAACCCCTGCTCACCCCGAAGGATACTATTCCCCTACAAACACCGAGCGTTTACAAGGTAGATTGCAGTTGTGGTAGTTCTTATATCGGACAAACCAAACGCACAATAGCGGAGAGGGTGAAAGAACGTATCACAGCTGTAAGACGCTATCAGACGCAAAAATCGGCGCTAGCTGAGCATTTGCTGGAGGCAGGAACCAATCACTGGATTGAGCTACACAAGCCACAGGTGCTATCCAAAGACCGGCACTATTACTCCAGGATGGTACGGGAAGCGGTTGAAACAGAAAACCACTGCAACAACTTCAACCGCGAAGATGGATACCGCCTATCAACAACTTGCAACCCAGTCATCAGCAAGTGTACAAGGCCAAAAAACCTCTCATTTCGCCGTCGTGAAGATACTGTCAGTGTTGTGTGTCATACCGATATTATAGCGAAAAATAAAAATAATCAAGATCAATTGGGGGTAGATGTTGAACCACGCTCTTCATGAAGACGTCGTTGAGCTGTCATCAGTCGGCCCGTGACCACGGCTTGGTGCAATCCAGTCGAAACGTCGGGTAAATAAATAGGGGTATAAACCTTCATAATATTTAACGCGATAACGACCCGTTAGTGTACCATAAATAATAAGGTAACCGACATCGCTCGAAGAATTGCGGAGCTGAAGTGGCAGTGGTGGTGGTGGAAAGGTTAGAAAGGCAGTCATGCACCATTTGTATGAGAACTGATGTCGCTGCTTGCGCCCCACTACACAAACGAGTTTAAAGAACGCCAATCAAGCGAATTCTTTTCACGTCGCGCGACCAATGGGGTTGCGCTACGTCAAAAGAAACCAGTCACAGCGCCCGCTTACAAGCATTCGCTCTTAGCCTGCCCCGCCTACATCGCCTTTCAAATTTTTTTCAAGTTAGTGGGCGCTACACATAGTAAGAAGTGCCGATGGCCGTTAAGAAAGGTTCTGAAATGACGACCGCGCACCGGAAACGATCTGTGGGTAGGCCCCCCACCATGTGGACCGACGATCTGGTGAAGGTCGCGGGAAGCTGGATGCGAGTGGCGCGGGACCGGTCGTTGTTAAGATCAGTAAAATCAGTTTTATTTCTGCAAATAGGCTCCAGGAGGAGGTTTTACACGTCCTAATATTTAAACCTACCACTGCTTCGGAACAAGTCTGGGCTAGTGCCGAGAAGAAGCGCAAGAAACTCGGTCACTATTGTCAGCCTTTTTCTAAGTAAATATTTACAAAAGGTTTAAGAGGAAACACTACCGTCGAGAGAATTGAAAAATAGGTATTTTTGAAATATACGAGTATTGCTGTCGCGCAGTCCCTAACGCCTCCACCGCGGAGCGCGATAGAGACAACTGCATTTTGGACTGAAAATATATACTAATAGCACGCAAAATCAACGTTTCGCAGTCCCCCGAGTCCTTTTCCAAAAATAGACCTATTAAAATACTTTTTTCATTAAAAATTAAAGAAAGGCTTAGGCCTTGATCGTATATTTTGCTTTTTTTAAAAAAAATTGCCAAATTTGTTTTCTGGTTGTTTGAGCACAGCGGAAAATCTGGCGAATGTTATAGATTTTTGGAGGCTCTTATATCTCTTTTATTATTTAATTTATGAAAAAAGGAAAACATAGAAACATGTTAATAGTGGCCATAGATTTTTGTAATAAAAATTATGTCTCTACTGGCATTATCCAGGGTTTGCAGGGATTCCCCCCTACGGGACTACGACTAGGGGACTACGTTTGTATGAAAAAACGGCCTTTGTGTTTCCTCTTAAGCAAGTGCGAGCTAGGACAATTTAATGCCATACATTCCTATCCTTTAAATAATCATTAATAGCCCTTTTTCATCAAAATTACTTTGACATACTCTTGACGATTTGACTCCGTGGCGGAGTGGCGTACACACCGGTTTTGAAGGTGTCGCCTGCTCCGAGGTCCCGGGTTCGATTCCCGGACGGGTCAATGTAAAAAAAAGTGTTTTTCTACATTTTCTCGGGTCTGGGTGTTTGTGGTACCTTCGTTGTTTCTGGTTCCCAAAATACGAATGCTTTAAATAGTTATTCAAATTGGGATCAGAACAATGTATGTGATGTTGTCCACATTTATTTATTGTCCACATTTATTTACATACGATTTAAGTTTATGTACAGGGAGTGCAGAATACCCTGTGGTAATTTGTTGAATATACGAATCCAATTTTCCATGAACGAGTTTCCTACTTTTTGCAGTCTGAATGATCCTTGGGGAAGGCCCATGTCCAGCAGTGGGCGTCGTTGTCGATGTCAGCTCAGTAAACGAATAGCACCATTATTCTCTTCCTATGGGTGTCGTAAGAGGCGACAATACTGCCAGAAGAAGATGATCAGCGGTCTTTTCTCTATCAGGCCAAACTGCGATCGCCAACCCGTTTGCCAAGTGTGGCGAACTGGCGAATACGACAATGTTCTGTTTTTTAAGAGGCCTGAGTTCAGTAGTGAAGGTATATGCTGGTTATTATAGTTTTATTTCTTTCAATTGGTTTTTGTTTATTTTTTCCTGGTATTTGTAAGATAATTAAGTTTATGTTAATTAGATGTAAATACTCGTATCTTTAGTTTCACTGTGTACAGAAAATAGAAGGTCAGCCTACCCAAAAGTTAAAGATTTTCAACTTTAAGTCCAACAAGTAGAGATCAATATCAATTAAGAAAATTTGACGTTTTGTGATAGGTTGACGTGCTGTTGTCTGTAGGTACATTGAAAATATAAGCTGATTATAATAATTTATTAATAGTATTGAATGATGTGATTCACTAAAAAAGTAGGAAAATCCTAATTCTACTAAATATGATAATAAAGTTCTCTGAATTATTATTAAAACTCTGACGTCAACCAACTAGGGTCGACTTAATCTATTACGTGAATTTTGTTCTATTTTTAGAATTTCGTTACCTGAAAACGATATAACCGGCTAAGTGCGAGTCGGATTCGAGCTTGAAGGGTTCCGTACCATTATCTATTTAAATAGGAAAAAAACGCGTTTGTTGTATGGGAACCCTTTTAAATATTTATTTTATTCTGTTCTTTAGTATTTGTTGTTATACTCGTAGTGGCATCAGAAATACATAATCTCTCAAAATTTCAACAGTCGGATAACAGTCGGACTGACAGCGAAGTCTTAGTAATAGTGTCCCGTTTTATCCTTTGGGTACAGAACCTTAGAATCTGAACATTATAAGATCATTTTCCATCCATCCGTCGGGCAAAAGCTTATAGTTTATAAGCTCAATAAAAAGCTTGCCTTATAAAAGCTGACTTTTTCCTGAATATATGTAACAGTATGTCAAGTAAAGCTCTTATTTTTCGGCCATAAACCGGGGAGATAGATCATCAGTCGTGTTAAGACGTTTTATCACATCAATAAAACACCATTGTCGTAAATATATGACGTGAAAGGAATTCCTTATGAATGAGGAATTTAGGACAGTGTCTGTTAGTAATCTTGGTAATACAGGATGAAATTTTAACCACTTTCCAAAATTTTTGTAGGCGTTCAGTATCGTATTTAGAGCCCATTTATGAAGTAAAAATTGTAAATCAAGTTTTCACCAGAAAATATTTTTCTCAATATAGTTTTAAATTTTTACAATTTTAGGCCTGTTTAGGTATAAAGGAAAAATGATAAACTTTTTATTAGTATCGTAACGAATGAATGTGATGTGCATTGCGTTAAAAAAGTGTTGCTAGGTGGCCGTATCAAACATTTTAGATTTTTGGCGGACATTTTCAAAGTGCTTTACCTTGACATTTTTGTACTGGGCTATACCAAAAGAAAAAATACGTCATTTGGTTTTTGTCTCGTAGATTGATATATTAAAAGGAGATGTCCCAAATTGTATGGAGGCCAGGCCCAGAACCTGTACACCCCACCAAAAGAAAGACCAATACACCTCCAAGATTTTGTTATTATCCAATTCTTTTAAAATGGCTTCGTTAAGTGGTTCAAGTAAAGAGTTAAGTAAGAAAATAGCAATACAAAACAACAAAACTATCATGGCGGAAAATGACATTTTGATGACGTCTCTCAGTTTTGGCAGTTTCAAAATCGCGCATCTAGGAGTTGAGTGCCATCGCTTGCTGTAGTAACAATAAACATTATGAAAGTAATGTGCCGATCAATACCAAATCCAGAAATCGAAAATGAGGTCGTTATAATGAACTACATTTAAAACGCGACAAGCAGAACAAAAACTTGAAGTGAATGATTATGCCAAAGTGCCAAGGGGTATCTGACAGCTACTGACAGTTAAAGTTTTTTTAGATTGACGCCATCTTGGAATGCCTAATGGTGTTTGATAAATTATTCGATCTTATTTATTTTGAACCACTAAATTATACGTTACATAAATTTATATGTATTTTTCCTAATAACAGTAAATTTTTATTGATTTTTAAAATAGTGTACTATGTCTGGGCCTATTATGGGACATCTCTTTTGGAAGGTGGTTAAAATTTCACCCTGTATAATAAATTCGAATATGTTTCTTACTCTATCACACCAAAACTGATCAGAGTGAAATTCAGCACAAAAATGGATTTTATTAGGGGTTAAAGTATGAAATTGCCGTTTTGTATGGACGAAATCGAGAAAAGTCATTTTTCCATACTAACACTTTATTAGTTTTTTAAAAACGCCTGAACCGTTTTCGATGCAATTAAATGTGAAAGTCAGATGGTTATAAAGCTACGCATTATAGTATATAAATTTCTGAAAATCAAAGTATATAATACAAATATACTTAATTGAAGCAAGAAGGTCAGCTGACACATTGTAAGGGGTCTTTTCAAAGACTTCTATTGAAGTAATAGGCACTAATATTGCATTTTTTTTTTTAGTCGAAAGTTACTTTATTTAGTTTTTGATACAATACAAAAAGAATTACGCAATAATATGACTATACTTAAGAGCTATAAACAAAATAAAAAGTGGGAAAATAATCGGCAATTTCATACTTTAACCCCTATTATTATGGGCTAGAAAATAAAATACACATACTTTTAAACCCTGTGCTAAACTTTTAAACTGTAGATTTCTGCAATTAACTTTAACAACGCCCCTTTGGTTGTTTGGGTCAAGAACCAAGCTTAGATATTAGGGTCCTGGTCGATTTCCGGCTGTGGGAACAAAGTTTCGAATTTTCGAGCATTGCTTCGTGATCACAAACCGCAAATGGCAAAGGGTTGTGATTATACTACCCATTATTGCTGTGGTAACTGGAGTCAATGGTGGAGGCCTTTGCTTTGCAGTGGAATATATAAAGGCTGATTATTTCCTTTGTTTTTATACACAATGAAATTTTAACCACCTTCCAAATTTAAATATTATAAATTACGAGACAAAAAACAAATGATGTTTTTTTTCTTTTGGTATAGACCAGTACAAAAAAGTCAAGATAAAGCACTTAGAAAATGTCCGCAAAAAATCAAATTTCTTTGATATGACCGCCAAGCAACAATTTTTTTACGCGATGCGCATCTTATTCAATCATTAAGATACTACTCGTATTCATAAATTTTTGATGTTTCCTTTATACCTGGACATGCCTAGGACCGTAAAAATTGAAAACTATATAGCGAAAAATATTTTCGGGTGAAAACTTGATTTACATTTTTTACTTCATAAATGGGCTCTAAATACGATACTGAACGCCTATAAAAATTATGGAAAGTGGTTAAAATATTTTATCCCGTTTAACATCTTTATGATTTTATGAGTTTATATTTAATTCAAATAACTGTAAGAGCGAGGCTCTCCACTACAGGCATTCATTTGTATAAGAGTAAGTCTCAAATACACTAAAAAAACATCTTTTTGTAAACAAAATAAATGGGTGGACAACATCATAAAATATATCTACACATCTGATCCCATTTTGAGTATCTATTTGAAGCTCTCATATTTTTATAATCAGAAAAAACTAAAGTACCAAAAACACTCATACCCGAGAAAATGTAGAAAAACACTTTATTTCTACACTGACCCGCCGAGAAACAAACCATCGGAGCAGGCGACACCTTGAGGTCGTCGAATCTTATATCATTTTCTTTCAATTAATTGAAAGTTTCTCCCAACACTATTGTAAGTGTTAATTGACTAAAATTTCAATCAGTTAATCTCACAATAACAGACATTAATTGTGAATTCATAACAAACTGAACCGGATAATTAACTCATTCATACAATTGAACCAATTTGCCACTACGCTGAACAAATTGAAATATGAAGCCTAAGACAATTGATTTACTATACCGGGTGAAACCATATAGTTAGGGAAGTGATTTTAACATTATACGTATAGCTATACACTGCAGTATAGTAAATATAAATAAATATAAACAATTCTTGTTCATTTAAAGGTAAAAAAAGTAAAATTACGGCTTTTAATCATTCGACTGGAAGGCAAACGCCTCCATCATTGAATTCAAGTTACACGCCAGCGATGGGTAGGTACTGGCTTAATAACCACGCTTGCCAAATGCGGATTGGTGATCACAAACCCGAGCACTGTTTGAAAATTCGAAACTCTTTGTTGCCCGACCCGGGGATCGAACACGGGATCCCGAGATATTGGCCTGGTATTTAAACCACTAAACCAATGGGGCGTTACTAGACCAACAGTGCGATAAATTTTGATAATTAATCTTAATTAAAAAAATAACACATTATTAATTTCTTTCTGAACCCAATTCCGAAATCCATGTGAATAAATTAACCAGCAAACAGAAGTATTAAAATCAAAATAGCTAAAATATCATTTTAGCTATTTTGCATGCAGATACATTGCAGGCTGGAACAAAGGCTTTCTATTCCGGAAAAATTTACGTTACCCGTGGAATAGTTTCAAATTTGACGAACCCCGTGGCGGAGTGGCGAACACACCGGTTTTTAATCGCCTACTCCGAAGTCCCGGGTTCGATTCCCGGGTCTGGGTGTCTTATTTCCACAATACGAGTGCTTGAAATAGTTACTCGCTTTGATGATGTTGTCCACATTTATTTATTTGACTCAGCTCTGAAACTCTGTTCTTCCTATTTCTATTCTGTATTACGACACACCCTGTATTAATGTCTTGTTGTGGACCAATTATGCAGGCTTTCAAGTGCTCTTTGCGCAATAACAAGGTTACAGAGTAATGGGCAACATGTGGCATACTGAGTCGGCGCAAACTCTATTACTATCACACCGGTATAGGTAATTTTTGATCATCGATTTATAATCGCCATAACTCTAAAGATATACAAAGTCATGATAAAATAAGTAAGTCGAAAATTATTGCTCCAAATCTTAAACTTATTTTAATGAAACAAATGCTCAAGAATAGTGCCATCTTTTTTTTATAAGCAATGGGCTTGCTCTTGACTATTTACTTAACTCTACGGTTAATAAGAAGCCTAAGATGGAGCGAGCTTACCCAGTGGCACTGGTTCTTCCACACACCAGCGGAACACAGAACAACTGTTTGGACTCCGACAGGAGGGTGGTAGCATCCAGGCGGCCTCTTACGAAGCCTACCACCGCAGAGGGATCTGTTAGCCGTTATCATTGGTTAGAATACCAAAGATGCCGTTGCCCAGGGTGGACCACTAGGAGGTAGATCCCAACACCCCGTATTAACTAAACAAAACCCACTGCTGGAAATAGGCTTCTCAAGGATCTTCACAACGATCGGCGTCTCATGGTCTTCGCCAGATCGCAAGTTCATAAGACAGATCGTCGTCCATTGCTCGGACGCCATTCCAGATGCCTTACTCTGCAACACACAGTTCGTATTCACGGATATATCTGTCTCTTTCAGATACTTTAAGACATCAGTATGAGTGACAGGGACAGATGGATTCGAATATACGGACATTGTTGCCACGTAAGGCCTCAAAACCTTTCCGCCCCAACGGCCATCGGTTCTTCACTAGAGTCCCTCTGCCACTTCAGCTCCGCAATTCTTAGAGTGATGTCGGTAATCATAGTTATTTAATGTATCGAGAAGCAAATAAATTTCTATACATCTAACATATTAGGGGTTAAAGTATGAAATTGCCGTTTTGTATGGACGAAATTGAGAAAAGTCATTTTTCCATACTAAAAATTTTTTAGGTTTTTTAAAAACGCCTCAACCGTTTTCGATGCAATTAAAGGTGAAAGTTAGATGGTTATAAAGCTACGCATTATAGTATTTAAATTTCTGAAAATCAAAGTACATAATACAAATATACTTAATTGAAGCAAGAAGGTCAGCTGACACATTTTAAGAGGTCTTTTCAACGACTTCCTTTGAAGTAATAGGCACTAGTATTGCATTATTTTTTAGTCAAAAGTTACTTTATTTAGTTTTTGATACAATACAAAAAGAATTACACAATAATATGACTATACTTAAGAGCTATAAACAAAATAAAAAGTGGGAAAATAATCGGCAATTTCATACTTTAACCCCTATTATTTCTTAGCGAATCTAGGAGTTTGAAGCCATAAATAGAAGAAAAGCCGTCATGAAGACACCCATAGAATGAAAATAGGTAGCTATTTGCAATAACGCCCCGTTGGTCTAGTAGTTTAAATACCGGGCCTAGATCTCGGGGTCCCAGGTTTGAATCCCGGGTCGGGTCACAAAAAGTTTCGAATTTTCGAACGTTGCTCGGGTTTTTGATAACCAACCCGCATTTGGCAAGCGTGGTGATGATGCCAGTACACCCATCATTGCTGTGGTAACTTGAATTCAATGATGGAGGCCTTTTCCCTGCAGTGGGATGATTATAGGCTATTACTTTTGCAATAACTAAAAAGCTCTATTAACATCTGCATAAAGTTAGTTTAAAAGCTGTAATTACTTTATTCGCAAATGATAAATTCCAGTGACAGTTATTATAACGAATGTAGACGTTATTATCATTGAGACAGTTTCCATTGCATTTTGCACTCGCAAGTCCGTGTAAAAATCGGATAAAACGGTTTCAAAAAATATTTAGAACACATCGTGCAAGAGGTTGGTTCTATTTACAAAATTTAGAAGTAAAATCAGTTTTATGTTTGCAAATAGGCGCCTGGAGGCGTTTTTACATGTCGCAATATTTAAATATTTTCTTATATTAAAGTAGATAACTTTTTAATCTTCCCTCGTAATTAATCATCATAGTTACTTAATCTAAGAAGTATATGTTTAAGGGTCCAAGCAGACCCCAGTTTCCATCAATCTGACCACATGGAGAGAGACGATAAAGTTCTTAGACGCATAATGAGTAAAAAAGATGCTTATCTTCCTAATCTATCTGGAACGTAGCAAAGCTGACAGTTAAATAAGTATTATAAAGTGGTATATCTGTGACTGTGGATGGATAGACAGGTAGAGTGCAACCTAAAGATTGGATGGATTCTGTTATATGATTGAGAAGGGGGTAGACGACTCGATGACGACTGACAGGATTGTATGGTAGAGAAAAACATACTACTCCGACCCCAGATAACCCGGGAACAGGGCAAGTGAATGACGATAAAAAGTGGTATAGTATGCAAGCTCCGATAAATAGAAAATACGAGTATTTATTGGCGCACATAAGTACATTCAACATTGCTAATAAGTTTTTGTAAACCTTTCCTAAAAGTGGTTTGTAGTTTGTTTTCAATATAATTGTTTTAACTGACATTTACGTGCTTATTTATATAGCCCAACATGTACATCTACATATATTTTTGTTATTAAAACCTTGTATAGGTACCATATATTAGACCATATTGAGGCAAATAAATATTTATGATTTAAATGAATACATGGATTTTGAACAAAATTTACTTAATAATGATTATTGTGAGTGTCTTGTGTCATTTATGTACTTTTTATAATAGGGTAATTTTCAGCCTTCTCTCTTATGTATTATCTCATCTGTTGTATTACAGAATAGAAAGGCTTGTTGATAGAAACAAGGCAGTGATTTCACTGGCCATTACAAACATTTACTATACATTTATATAATAATCGATTTCTTATTTCTTCATTTAAAAAAAAAATCCAATTAGTTAATGTCGATCAGATGTTATGCACGTGAACACATTTCGATGAATATTTTTTTATTCATACACCTTGTTTTTTGAACCACCTTAAAACGAAGCTCATGTTACGAGTATGTGACCATTACTTTTGCATTTTTAAAAATAATTTTAGGAAGTTATCAAATATTGATTCAGAATTTTAATTTTGAAACACCCTGTGAAGCGCACAGATGTATTTTTTTGGTGCGGCGGTGTCCCGGGTGTATGAACCTTACACAGCTGCGTCCCTGCGTGTCATAGTATGTTATGAAATGAATAGCTAAATCAATATTTTAGATTGTTTTAAATGATTGGTATTGGTAAAAAAAAAATTGGTTGCCTGTAAAGTCGGTATACGGGCGAAAGTTTTACGTGACAACGACTTTGAGTGGTAAAATAATTTTAATGTGAATATTCATTCGTATAGTAGGAAGAAGGATGAAATAATAGTAACAATTTAAAACATTTATTTATACAAAGAATCTCGCACTGAATTCCATATTAACAAAATTTTATTGAACTGGATTTTATAGAAGCGCAAGACATGAACCGGTGTGTATGCCTATCTCTCTCACTCTCTCTCTATCGCTCTGTCTCTCTCGCTCTTAGGCGGGCTAACTGTGCTCGAGTGGAAGGGACGCGTGCCTTTCACTTTTTATGTCTGTCTCTCTCGCTCTTAGGCGGGCTAACCATGCCCGAGTGGAAGGGACGCGTGCCTCTCACTCGCTCTCATTGTGAGCGCATAACGTGAGCGGAGCGTAACGCAGTTTCTTGAAGTGTCACCCGGCAAACCAATTTATAAGACGTTGTCACGTCAAAAACACTGCCAAGATGTTTTACATAATGGTAACGTAGGCTTCGTTTTTTAGATGGTTGAGAACGCACGGTGTACTGATTTCTCATGCAAAAAACAATCGCAGAACGCAAAAATTACAAAATCGTTCAAAAATCGTGCGTAACAATGGAAACACGGACTTATACCTAAATCTGCCCACAAAATGTTGTTCACGCTTCACAAACTCGAATGATTCAAAACTTTTAATGGATAGTAGCTCTATACATTTTTAGTATGCGTCTGCCAATCTAAAAGAGACTTTATGACTCTTATTATAACTTGCACATTTGATTGACAGTGAAGTAATGTAGAATAATACTTGTATGGAGATAAAATAATACTAATTCGCGCCGTTTAGGTATAAAAGGATTTTGATGCTGAGTTTTTATTGTTTTCGTTTGAATTTACATGTTATGGCTCCGCTTTTGTTTGGAGATGTTTAGAATAACATAACTTTTGAATTAGGAAAGCTACTGTGTACTATTTGGAGTAATTTGGGTTTGGTTTTGTAAACAAACACACTAGAACAAACAGAAACGTACGCACACACACACACACAACAACACACTCAGTTTTTTTTTTTTGTTTGGACCTATGCTGTGGCAGAAGGCCGTTACAGCTTCACCGGGCGGGTTTTAGGCGAGTGCGGGAGGCACTCAGCCCAAAAACGGCCTGCTAGCGGGTACCTCGAGCGCGAGGCGAGTCCTAGGCTTCGCATAGCACACACACTCAGAGAGAGTGGCACAGGCACACGCCCGCATGCACTGACACACACACAATTGGAGTAAATTACTTCTAATTAATTATCGTGCTTCTAGCAGTTAATTTAAAAAATAAAAACCCGTTAAAAATAGTAGTAAGTAACAGCCTATAATCATCCCACTGCAGGGAAAAGGCCTCCATCATTGAATTCAAGTTACCACAGCAATGATGGGTGTACTGGCATAATCACCACGCTTGCCAAATGCAGGTGGTGATCACAAACCCGAGCAATGTTCGAAAATTCGAAACTTTTGGTTGCCCGACGGGGATTGAACCCGGGACCCAAAGATCTTGATCCGGTATTTAAAACACTAGAACAACAGGGTGTTGCTAGACCAACGGGGCGTTACTAGACCAACGCTGCAACGGGGCGGACAAAAAACCGGTACTTTCGGAGATTTTTTTATTTTCCCCTGATTGACATTATGCTTGTAAAACACTTTGGCGCAAAAAACGCTCAAGTTTTTTTAATCCTCATATTACTGAATAGTAAGGTCTCTAATAGAGAAATTAACTTGACATCGGCAGCTTTCGGCAACAAGGAAAACTCCAATGGAACAAACTAAAATGATTTTTTTATTTCAGTAAAAAAAGATAAACAAAAATATTTTTTTACAAAAACTGAATGTGGTTGCGAAGTGTACATTCTATGCTATCTAATGATGTATAACACTAACATGCTTCCTTGGAAAACTTCCGATTAATTTTGTGTTGAACTTCCTTAACGGTAATTTAATTCTGCATGCCTAGAGGTCGCACTGACTTGCGAAGACATAGTTCGCTGTCCAGGATGTATACATTGTACAAAGACCGTGAGGCTATTATTGACTTGAATACTACTTCATTGTATGGTCTGAAGAAGGCTAGTCACTGAGCGATAGTTCTTAGGTAAATAGGAAGTAAATTTTGCAAACTATACACATATCTGACGACCATTTGGATCAGCGGTAGTTAACGCTGCTTCTGAGCCATGGGTCGCGGGTTCGATCCCCGCACAGTACAAATATTTGTGTGCATGAACATGTCTGTTTGTACTGGTCTGGGTGTTTTCTATGTATTATAAGTATGTATTTACAAAAAAAAAAAGTATATAAGTAAGTTTATCGGTTGTCTAGTACCCCATACGACAGGGTACTTAATAGTACCTTAATTTGGGACTAGATGGCTCTGTGTGGCCCAGTGTGGCATGTCTTTAATATTTATTTATTTATTTATTAATAACAAATTTAGACTAACAACGTACGCATTGTTTGGTACATGAGGTGCTTTTCTATAAGTAATGGGGCACTTAGTTAAACGTTTACAATTGTATTTCATGTATGTTATAGTGTACTTGTTGTTGAAAAGCCAAATAAATAAAATAAGTATTTATGCCCAATGTTTGAGGTTGATTTTATAAACGTAACACTAAGTTATTTAAATTTTCGTGTAATTTGTTCGTAAGTTCCATCCTCTGAGAGTATAAAACCATAAAGAAATCTATGGATTTACGACATTCGTCACAACCATTTTTGAGATGGAAAATATCGTTTGGTCCCATAGTGCGCGCCGTCCCGAAAATTTGTTTATTTCATTCAACGGCACAATTTTGTAAGTTAATTCTAATCAACGACTTATTACCGCTGTGACGATACTTCAATTAGTGTAATAGCCGACCTATTTGCATATAGACATAGTAATGCCGGACACAAGGTAATTGGGTCGCTATATTATACATCTTTTATAGAATCGATCCAAAAGTTCAGGTTTGATACTTTCACGTGGTATTTACGGGGCGGAATGAATTTTTAAACGGCATTCCTATAAATAAACGACTATATGTAGAACCAGGGCCGTGTGCAGGTGCAAGGGGCGCGGGGCACTCGAGGGGCCTTCCTGGAGGCCCACGTGTTATTAGGTTTGACATCACACAACACACAACTAGTCATCGTAAGAAACAACCTGTTACGAGGGTTTTTTATAAACACTTACTAGGTAGTCTCAATCGCAATTATTGTGAAGCATATTTTGCATACGAAATAAAACTTTTATTTATTTATTACATAACTAATTTATGAAAGGTTCCAGTGTGATTGTATTCATCATACCGATAGTTGCACATTCTGAGGTGGGCTAATTGGCCACTTACTCATGGTGTTAATTAGTTTTTCTTTATTGTGTCTTATGTTATTTTGTCTTGTTCTGTAATAATAATATCGTCTATGTCTTGTGTTCACTATAAATGTTTTTTATTCTTATTCTTATATTAGGTACACCCAGTGAACCGATAGAAGGTATCAATAAGATATTATACAGATAAATAGTTACTCGTTATTGTAACCAAACATTAAATGTAACATAAGAACTAGATTTAGATTTGTACAAAATATTGTATAATTTTCTTTCTTTCGTATACAATAGAATGAAGTATTTTTTGTTGATAAGATTCTATTTTATATTCGCACTCTAGCGCCCAGGGGTGTTTTAAAATTCTGCGATGAAAGTTTTGCCACCCAGTTAATTAATGGAAACATAATTAGGCACACATTGTCTATAAAGTACCCTTTCTTACTTAATATTACGAGTATTAATTTACTGTAATGACTGTTCAATGCCAAAATAAATAAAAAAAATATATATAAACATTCAGTGCTCTGACTATCCCTGAATTTAGCGAATATAGTTGCCCACCTTTATGAAACTTACAATCATCATCATCATCATCATCAGCCTATCACAGTCCACTGCTGGACATAGGCCTCTCCAATTGCACGCCACTTAGGTCGATCCTCGGCTTCTCGCATCCAGCTCCTGCCATCTTGCGCAGATCATCACTCCACCTGGACTCCACGCGGTCTCCACTCAAGCACTCGTTTACCACAGCGGTTGTCGGTTCTGTGGCTAATATGGCCAGCCCACTGCCACTTCAGCTTGCTAATCCGGTGGGCTATGTCGGTAACTTTAGTTCTCTGCCGGATCACCTCATTTCTGATTTTATCCCTAAGAGAAACTCCGAGCATAGCTCTTTCCATAGCCCGTTGAGCGACTTTGAACTTGTGGACTAGCCGTACCGTCAGTGTCCACGTTTCGGCTCCGTATGTCATGACGGGTAGGACGCACTGATTGAAGACTTTCGTCTTGAGGCATTGTGGGATCGACGATGAGAAGACTCGACGTAGTTTCCCAAATGCTGCCCAACCCAACTGAATTCTTCTGTTCACCTCATCCTCAAAGTTGTTTCTACCTAACTGCAATGTCTGCCCGAGGTACACGTATTTCTGAACAACTTCGAGGACGGCGCCGTGCATCGCAATCGGTTGCGGTAGTACATGTTCATTCTTACAAATAAAGTGATATTTAGCAAGTATGGTTGCCCCACCTTTATGAAACTTACAAACAAAGTGAATATCGATGTTAGTTAATTTGGTAGGAGGCTGTTTTTAATTACTTAGGCATAAAAAGTCGATTAGGCGCAAAAAGTTGAGCGCTAAGTACTACTTGCATCGCCCCTCGTGGCCTTCTGCCCCGGGCCATGACACTTTTGGTCCCTAGGGTAAATGCGGCCCTGTCAGCGTCTAATATGGTCAAGATCACTGGGTAAAGAAACGAAGTGGTGCTGTGAATTGTGTCAACTTCTAGTCCTGGGTACACCTACTTTTTGTGACACTGCAGCTTAGTCTAACCAGAAATGATCCGGCATGGGAACTAAAGTTACCGACATAGCCCACCGGATTAGCCAGCTGAAGTGGCAGTGGGCTGGCCATATTAGCCGCAGAACACCGCTGGGGTAAACGAGTTGTTGAGTGGAGACCGCATCTTGGCAAACGTAGGCCAGGTGGAGTGATGATGTGCGCAAGGTGGCAGGAGCTGGATGAATTGTCACCTGAGTAATGACTTTAATTCAAGTAATTACTTTTACTTGTTTATAAATACGGTTATTAGTATGTCCTTTATCAAGTTTAAATCTTGGTACTAATTTTAATTGAAATCAAATCAGTGGTTTAGGCGTGAAACAGCAACAGACACACAGACAGATACAGCTACTTTTGCATTTAATATTAATAATTAATAAAAAAAATAAAATATTAAATATTTTATTGATTTGAAATAACATTATAATTGTATAATGATGTTATTTAAGAGCTGTGGATTCTGTTACGAGTAGTACTTAATTAAAATGAAATAAAAACAGAATGTTTGTCCAATGTTGTTCAAAAGGTGGCAGGCATCAGCGTTTTTCTCTAACAAAGATGGACTGATTTTCTAAACTGAAATATAGAAAGAGAGAAATTTCGCGACCTGCCAAACGTTTTGATTATGCCATAACCTTTCATCAGGAGAAGCCAGCCAAGCTGTGGACTGAAATTTTCATGTTAATCAAGCATTTTGTATAATTATTAGACAGTGGAAAGTTTTCAGTTTATAAACTTTTGGGTGGTTTATAACGGCGGGTCCAATCGAAACAAATTTGAATATCTGTTTTTCGTTATTAACCTACATCGGAAATACCTTAATTAATTTTCAGTGACATTATCTTAAATTTCCTTTACTTTTTCGGATAAATCATAATGGTTATTTTTAAATATTATATATTAGAAGATGCTTTGTCGTGTATTGTCAGATGTTAAACAAAAAAAATCGTCTATAAAGAAATACACTTATTAACGAAATATAAAACTTATAATCGAAAATCAATTTTGACTAAATTTATTTTTAAGGAATCTTTTAAACAAAAAGGAATCATAAATAACATATCAGTATAAAAACTTGAAAAAATATGACTCAGGCGGGACTCGAACCCTTATCTCCTCGCATACCGCACCCGGTATTTTTTTGAGAATTAGTTTTTTTAGGAGTAATAAGTAAGTATGTAACAGCCTATAATCATCCCACTGCAGGCAAAGGCCTCCATCATTGAATTCAAGTTACCACAGCAATTATGGGTGTACTGGCATAATCACCACGCTTGCCAAATGCGAGTTGGTGAACACAAACCCGAGCAACGTTCGAAAATTCGAATATTTTTGTTGCCTGTCCCGGGATTCGAACCTGGGACCCTGAGATCTGGGCCCGGTATTTAAACCACTAGACCAACGGGGCGTAGAAGTAATAAAATTAAATCAATTGAGGACAGCACAAAGCTCTAGTAGTCCCCTAAGGCCAAAATCCTCTATTTGGAGAAACCTGTCTTCTGGACTAATTTAATTACCTTTAGTATTTACGATAAAGCGATTTTCAGAAAGATCAAATCAAATCAAATCAAATCATTTATTTCTAAGAAAGTGGTACACATATATGATCTTAAATAAACATAGTTCAGCACATTCTGCCACTAGTGGCGTAGAAATATTCATATTACTCTATTAGGTACATATTTTGGATACAGGCAGATATTTTGCGGTGCAGTCAGCCTTTCTTTATCCAATGATGACGGCTAACAGATCCCTCTGCGGTGGTAGGCTTCGTAAGAGACCGCCTGGATGCTACCACCCTCCTGCCGGAGTCCAGCGACAAACAGTTTTTCTGTGTTCCGCTTGTGTGTGGGAGAACCAGTGCTTCTGGGTAAGCTCGCTCCATCTTAGGCTTCTTCTTATCCGTATAGTTAAGTATGAAGTCAAGAGCAAGCCTATATATGCAATATGATTCAGTATAGAAACTTGAACCTCATTGCTTCACTCAGGCGTGAATATGAAGCGCTCACATTCAAAAGCTATCTTTCTACTTCAATTGCTATTCATTTCTATTTCATTTAACTTAACGTCATGTCTGTTATATGAATTTACATATTCATTTTTAACTTATATAGGTTTTAGAAGATGTCACATTATCTTCAACCGTCCAATGTTATTTCAGTGGTTTGTGTATTACATCAATTACAAAAATTACCGAGAAAGAGATGGATGGACTGTGTGAAGACCGCTTGCTGTGGTGTCCTTGTCTTCATCTTATAATAAAGTCAGCAGCAGTGTGGATATTTTCTCTGGGTACTTGAGATATTTTTGCAGACAGGTTTCCGGGTGTTAAAAATAAAATATATTTCAAATATTTAATTGCCTCTTCCACCTTAGGATGCAGGCAACATCACTTTTTCCTTTTTTTTATACACTGTATGTAGTGACCGAGTTTCTTGCGCTGCTTCTCAGCACTATCCCTGCCCCGAAGTAGTGGGTGGTTTAATATTGGATTGGGTAAAAACGTCCTTTTGCAGAAATAAAACTGATTTAATATTGGGATATCACAACATAATGGTTGGAGTCAACCAATAAGCAAAAGGGTTCGATTCCCGGATGGGTCAATGGAGAGAAAAAATGTGTTTTTTTACTTCTCGGGTCTGAGTGTTAGTGGTACCTACGTTGTTTCTGATTCCCAAAATGCGAGAGCTTGAAATAGTTACTCAAGTTGGGATCAGAACAATTTATGTGATGTTGTCCACATTTTTTTTGTGGGTTCCATTCCATGGAAGGTATTGGAATTGTTTATTCCAGAAATTTGATGGTTGCATAATAAATGGAATGATAACTTTGTAATCACCATCAGACTATAAGTCCACAGCTGAATAGCCTATCCAAAAGTTGTGATTCGGCATAAACGCCACCTTTGGCAGGTTCACAGCTTGACCAATGGTGAATAGAAGAAAGCTTCTGCTCTTCTTCTGGCAGTACTCCATAGGTCGCCTCTTACGACACCCATATAGGAAGAGAATAAATAAATAATAAATGTGGACAACATTGTGATACACTGTCCTGAGCCCAATTTGAATTACTATTTAAAGCATTCGGTAACAACTAAGGTACCACAAACATCCACCCGAGAAAATGTAGAAAAAAACACTTTTTTTCTACATTGACCCGTCCGGGAATCGAACCCGGGATCTCGGAGCAGGCGACACCTTGAAAACCGGTGTGTACGCCACTCCGCCACGGAGATCGTTAAAACGGGGAATGGTGCTTTTGTTTACGTAACACACGAAATTGATTTTGTTTGTTGCTAATAGACCTGGGCTTACTCTTGAATTTGATTAAAACTCGAAGTTCGATCTCGATTCGACCTAGTCAAAAATCTAAACTCGATGATAAAACAGTACCTACTCCCGAACTCAATCGAATCGAAATCAAAATCGAGTCGAGATCGATCTAAAATGGCGATCCATAAAACATTTCCGGTTGATGACGTTATCACCATCGACTCAAAGGGGTTCACTTTCCAGAGTACCAAATCGCTGATTCTCGACGTTGATTCGATTTTGATCGTAACTCGAACTCGTCAAGAGTAAGCCTGATGATTATTGTAGATTACCTACTTTTCCTGGTTTCGATACCCGGGTAGGTCAACAAGTTTTGAATTTTCAAACATTTCTCGGGTTTGTGATCACCAACCCGCAAGGCAAGCGTGGTTATACCTGTACCATCATTGTTGTGGTAACTTGAATTCAATGATGGAGGCCCTTGCCCAGCTGTGGGATGATTATAGGCCGTTACTTTTTACTTGCTAATTAGTAAAACCCAATATGTGCATCGATATTTTTGTAATTATAACTTTTTTTTTCCACATGAATACATTTTACTACTGGATCTGAGACAAGCTAATAACTTTTGACAAAAATGTCCGTCGTGACATCTAGTTAAAGACAGACAAACTTCTTAGCGTTCCATGGATTCACCGTGCGGGTGCCGGGTCCATCGTGTGCCAGAAAGAGAAACTCCGAGTAGCTCCCGGGACTTGTGACACGGGTGTAGGTTTAAGGGGGGCCCCGACGTACATCAACACTCACCTTCACTACTCGTGATTCTCTCCCTGCCCAGACTAATCTGGTACGAACCTGCTAATGCAGCTTTAGACACTCGCTCTAGTATAGAACTTACTGCAGTTTTTCCTAAGCATTCCCCTCAGGAAATTGATTTGATAACTCTAAAACAAGCTGATAATAAAGAGTGCATATCTCTGACTGATAAATGACCGTTAAAGTTATCTTATCTGTTAATTCAAATATCGATCAAAGCGCAGTGAGATGGCAAAATATTGAAAATACTACTGCAGAACAATTAACCTCCATTATTGAAATCAAGTTACCACAGCAATTATGGGCTAGGCACAATCACCACGCTTGCCAAATGCGGGTTGGTGATCACAAACCCGAGCAATGTTCGAAAATTCGATACTTTTGTAGCCCGGCCCGGGAATCGAACCTGGGACCCCGAGATCTTGGACCGGTTGGATTCAAACCGGTAGACCAACGGGGCGTTAAAATTTCCATTACCCCATTAGTATTGTGATTCTAAGATACTAAGATTTTTGGTCCTTTCCAGAACCTCAAACTAACTTTGTACTTACTTAATATTATATTATTTAAATTGAATTTAATTGATTAAAATCTTCAGTGGATGCTCATTTGGTAAGGACGGTTTTCTGTTACTAATTGTTTATTTTGTAATATCAGTAGTTGTTTTTTATTTCACACCAACATCGTAGCTAACATTTTTATAAATATTGTAGAAATAGAAACTACGAGAAAAATCGAATACCCTATAAATCAATTTCAATACACCCTAAGACGTGAGTATATCAAGTTAAGACACAAAGTCCTTGAGCCGATAATTGGACCTTGGGATCCGTTGGACCCTTATAACCAAGTTATGCACTAATCCCATGAAGGCTTCACTTAGCAGGCTCTGATTTAAGCTGCGACATAGTACAATAACTAGCAGTAGTATATCTGTGATATATTTAATTTTATTTGTTGGAAAAGTGTGAATAAATTTAAATTTAATGTTCTTAATATCTTTCCTAATCGCATTTGGCAAGCGTGGTGATTATGCATATAACCATCATTGCTATGGTAATTAAATTAAGTGATGGAGGCCTTTACCCTGTAGGGGGATGGTTATAGGCTGTTACTTTTTTTTTGATTCTTTCAACTGTATAATTGACAAAAACCTTTTGCCTACACACGGTCAATTTAAACGTGTGGCAAGTAAGACGCAGGGGACGCACAATCGGCGAACGGTGGCGGACAACACCTACAGAACTTTCGGTTCGATGTTCGGTCGAACACTCCCTTCAATAACTTTTTAGTGCATAGTCACTGTTACCGTTATCTTCAAACCCTATAATAAAGTTCGTATTATATTCTAGCTCATCTGCTACCTAAGACACTCTTTTCCTTTTCTGTTCAGAAACATGTTCTACTGTTTGCTAAACCAAAAAAAACACAAAAATAATAACCTTGTTGGTTATATTTTTAGTGCTTTTTTTTTTTAAAGGACTGTAGAAGATTGTCGGAGAATTCTTGTTTGGCAAAGAATCACAATTAAAAAAGTATTACATCACGCTTTTTGTCTATAAATTATAATAAGACCTTGGCCAAATGTTTTTGTCAGATTAATCCTTGACGACCTTGGCGGTTAAAGGGTAAAAAGTTTTTTTTTATCCCAGATAAAGAGATCTTGTAGGAACGAAACAAGAATCTAAATAATTTTAGAGTTACTACTTGTGGTATATAATGATACATCTTAAATAGGTACCTTCAACTTCTTACTAGATATATTTTGACTGTGGCTTAGATACATCAAAAGGGTTGAAAGCCTTGATAGGGAAAGGACTTGAGATGTTTTAAATAATAATAAATATAGATATAATTTCAAACTTTGCTCTGTGATAACTAATAAATAATAAGACAGCATAACATGGGTATATATCGGAATGCCGAATTATTTGTACTCCCAATTGTCATTGCCCCGTTGGTCTAGTGGTTGAAATACCGGGCCAAGATCTCGGGGTCCCAGGTTCGAATCGCGGGTCGGGCAACAAAAAGTTTCGAATTTTCGAACGTTGCTCGGGTTTGTGATCACTAACTCGCATTTGGCAAGCGTAGTGATTATGCCAGTACACCCATCGTTGCTGTGGTAACTTGAATTCAATGATGAAGGCCTTTTCCCTGCAGTGGGATGATTATAGGCAGTTATACTACTACCACTACAACTACCAATTGTCATTGGCACACAAACTATTAGCCTAAAATTTTTTCGCTCATTTTTCTTTTCTTAAACGTGTTTAGCTTATTTTTAGAGCGCCTAACTGTATATCGCCGTATTATAATTTCCCAATAGCGACATTTAGCCAAATATACCTATCCTAACACCTACCATTTACCTACAGTAAGAAATTTTTATTCGCAGGAAGTTAAAAACTTTATTAATATTTGAAATAGCCATGCATGCATGCATGCTTGCAAAGAAGTAAGCATGCATGCATGCAATCAAGCAAACATGCATGCAAACAAGCAATCATGCATGCATCCAAACAATCAGACTTCCGTTACGAAAATATGCAGCAATGAGATTTTACATATTAATATAAGCAATGTATTATGTGACTTTAAAGGATAAGAAATTGAAGTAATTTCTTTTTAATTTCAAAAATAGATGTTTTCGAAATTATCTGTATTGAGTCAACATTTTTCAATCGCGTTTTTAGGCAAGCAAATTCATGATAAAGAACTAAATTTACTTCAGGTAATTCCAGATCCGTCAGTCTTGTCATTGACCTATAGGAATTGATGCAAAATATGGTATTTTTTCAATTTGTCGCCTTAACAAATCAATGATGAGTGTGAAAAAGTAACGGTCTATAATGATCCCACTGCTGGGCATAGGCCTCCATCATTGAATTCGAGTTACCACAGCAATGATGTGTACAGGCATAATCACCACGCTTGCTTGCGGGTTGGTGATCAGAAACCCGAGAAATGTTCGAAAATTTGAAACTTTTTGTTGCTCGCTCTGAGGATCGAACCCGGGATCCAAGGATCTTGGCCCGGTACGGTGTTTAAACTACTAGGAATTGGGCGTTTATTAACTTTCTTTTTTAAACTTTTGTATGTACAGTCAACGGCAAGTCAACCTACCCAAAAAGTTAAAAATGATTTGATTTTCAACTTTAAGTCCAACAAGTAGAGATCAATATCAATTGAGAAAAAGTCGTTTTGTGGTAGGTTGACGTGCTGTTTTATGTACTAACCTTGCTTTGTGTTCTAAATATATATATTTTTTTAAGACCTCATATGTTAATTATGTTTTTATTTAAACGTTAAATTGGTGTTGTATTATTGTGTCGTTGTTATGTCAATTAACAATAAATGTTTCTTATTCTCACTCTTATTATGAATTGGTTGACACATGCAAAGCCCGGACTGAGAGCTTTATTTTTTAATGAAAAATGGGTTTGCTCTTGACCACATACTCAACTATACGGTTAAGAAGAAGCCTAAGATGAAGCGAGCTTACCCAGAGGCACTGTTTCTCCCACACACCAGCGGAACACAGAATTGTTTGTCGCTGGACTCCGGTGGTAGCATCCAGGCGGCCTCTTACGAAGCATACCACCGCAGAGGGATCTGTTAGCCGTCATCATTAGTTAGAAAACCAAAGATGCCGTTGCTCAGGGTGGACCACTAGGAGGTAGATCACACCACCCCAAAAATATTGCTGTTTAAAAGTAAAGTAAAGTATCTGCCCATAATCATGCAAGGCAAAAGCCTCCATCATGTATAAATAAATAAATAAATAAATATTTTAAGACATGCCTCACTGGGCCACACAGAGCCATCTAGTCCCAAATTAAGCTACTATTAAGTACCGTGATGTACTAGGCAAACGATTAATTTACTTTAATACTTTTTTTAGTAAATAAATACTTATAATACATAGAAAACACCCAGACCAGCACAAACAGACATGTTCATGCACACAAATATTGTACTGTGCGGGGATCAAACCCCCATGGCTCAGAAGCAGCGTTTACTACCGCTGATCCAAATGGTATCATCATCAGTACAGGCATAATAACCAAGCTTGACAAATGCGGGTTGGTGATATTGCTGTGTACCACAGTACATTTTCAATTACATTTTTTCCATTGGTAACCTTTGCCCAAAAACACGTGATATTTCGATTCGCCCGAATCTAAATTTTACAGAGTCAGGATTTCTGAGTCGGGACAAATCCAGTGTCCAGCGCAATTAAGCCTGCATTGTCCTCAGAGGCTGTGTGCTTTGCCGACCGTACCGGCGCAATGTCAACACAATTAGAACGCGGTACCGTTAGCAAAATGGTTGGTAACAAAATGAAATGTTGAACGGGAATAAAATACGTCAGCCACATTTTTTTTTCTTTAGTTGGTTTAACGGCCTCGGATACTTGTCCATACAGCCAATTCTTTAGTAATAATTTCTTTATTTTTGCATTAAAACGTTGATGTTAGACGTTTTAATGCTTTGATGGAGTTTTTGGAGACAGTCGAAAGATTGAAGGAATGTAGATAAGTCCCCAAGAAAGAAGTGAACTGTTCGCGTTCCCGCGCAAAATTCACGGTCCACTTTTCTTGGTTACGACCCATACACCATGTTATTTTACCGAACTGTATATTGTTCACCCGCACGACACTTTGTTTCGCAAAATAACACCACTTTTACGACCCAAAAATCACTATAAACAATAAAAATTCGATAAAATAAACGGACTCCAAACGTTTCTCACGAACTCCCGCCAAAAACTCTCGCCACATTTATTGCATATAGTTTTGACAACTTTACACATTATCTATCTATATATATAAAATGCCTATTTCCCTTGGTCATCGCATCAAGCGCGAACGGCTGGCGGCTAATTTCGCTAATTCTTTTTTGATTTGTTTGTTATTGTCAGGAGAAAGAAAAAAAATTTAATAAATTTGCGCAGAAAAATAGAAATTTTTAAAAATCTTTATCGCCATACTAAATTATTTGTAATGTAACCTTAGCGCTTTTGACAATTTAAACTTTTTAATGTAACATTAAGGCGTTTGACATAACATTGACAGAATGCGTGCTGCAAACGTATCAGAAATATTCACTGAGCAAGTAAATATTTTTTAAATTAATTATACCAATTTGAAATCAATATTCATAGTTAAGATAGGACAACGTCTGTTGGGTCCGCTAGTAAGTTATAAAATTCAAAATTTTAAATTTCTTTTTAAAGCCACGTATATTTTTTCAACAATGACAGAATAAATTTTACATTTTTACTTAAATAAATGCCATTAGGTTGGTTAAGGAGGTTTGACAGCTTTATAAAAATAAAAATAAAAATTTAATCACACAATCAATAACTGACAACGCTAATTAACCACCAAATTTGATCAGTGCCAAAAAAATCACTGGCAGACATTACGCTATTAAATTTTTGTAATTTTTTGACAATATTTTTTCATAACACTAGTTCTAACAAGTATTAGACCCCTAAGTAGTGTAAGCTCATGACGTTACAAACTAAGTGCCCGTCCCTGAAGAGTCCTATCAATGCCTAGCAGTGATGATGACGAGAAAGCCTCCTGTTTTTGTTAACTGTAGGTACATCGTTACAACGACCCGTCAGAGACGAGAACGAACTTAAATTACTTACTTTTAGAAATTGACGACTTTCGTACAAGCAGAATGGAGTTTAAAGATGTATGCCAATGTAAGAAGGAAGAGAAATTCCGGTTTTGCTTTTTCTGACCACAAAGTAAGTAAATAGTCAAAGCCTAGTGTTTTTTGTAGAAATCAGAAACGAAGGTACAAACAACGGCAGATCAACCTACCTAAAAAAATTAAAGGTTGAATTGATTTTCAACTTTTAGTCCAACAATTAGAGGTCAATATCAATTGAGAAAATTTGACGTTTTATGGCAGGTTGACGTGCTTTTGTCTGTACCTTCGTTTTTGATTTCTACAAAAAAGCACTAGGCTTTGACTACAAAACCGAGACTGCCTGAGAATCAAACCACAGAGCGCTCTCTCATCTTACTCTTCTCGTCTTGTCTCTTGATTAAAATACGTTATCAGCAAATCTAGTCATTGTATTTTAGATATTACTAATATTCCGCGATTTCTCTACTCAAGAAAAAGAAAAAAATTAAGAAAGGACGGAAAAAAACAGTTGAAGACAAAGGTCAACGTGACATGTGCTTCATAAAAAATCCAACAGATGGCGTTGCATTTATTTGAAGTCCCTTTTGACACATTGTTGTACACAACGATACAGTTCAGTAGTTCAAATAGTTAAATGAAATATCAAAAGAAATAACTTGAACAGTTAAAAAAGTTTAAAAACCTGTTATAAGCATACAAAGAGAAAAAAATAAAGAAACAAACAGGAAAGTTAGAGAATGGGAAAGAAAATTTTGGCAATAGATACTCTTTAGTCGTCTCTTAAGACATCCATAGGGTTTCTTGCGGATTTTCTTTTCTGTTTTAAGCCATAGGCAAAAATATTAAATCGTCCGGTCTTGAAAGAAGAGCTTCTGTGATTATTTGCACTGTGAAGATTTTTGTTGCGTTTCATAATTATAAATTGTCTCATTTGATGCCGGAGGCGTAGTGAAAAGGAAAAAGTTTTGTTAATTATGTTTGGTACCAGGGTTTTCATAGACGGTATTGTCAGTTGTCTATGTATACCAAAAGCTGTCCTGGCATTCACTGTCACTATAAAAGAGTTATTCTTTTTATTGACGACCATTTGGATCAGCGCTAGCAAACGCTGCTTCTGAGCCATGGGTCGCGGGTTCGGTCCCCGCACAGTACAAATATTTGTGTGCTTGAATATGTCTGTTTGTACTGGTCTGGGTGTTTTCTATGTATTATAAGTATGTATTTACAAAAAAATAGTATATAAGTAAGGTTATCGGTTGTCTAGTACCCCATGCGACAGGGTACTTAATACTACCTTAATTTGGGACTAGATGGCTCTGTGTGGCCCAGTGAGGCATGTCTTAAAATATATATTTATTTATTTATTTATCGTATGACTAAATTGTATTTTTTTTGCGTGAACGCTATTTTTAATTGCCTTGTTTGGTTTGCAATAAAGTGTATTCTATTTATGTATTTATCTTTCAAGGAAATTCTGCTGTCACAGTTTAAATATAACGGAAAGTAACCGCATAAATAATCATCTCACTGCAGGGCAAAAGAATCCATTGAATTCAAGTTACCGCAGCAATGATGGGTACAGGCAAAAATCAGAAACCCATGAGATGTTGTTGAATGTTCTTGTTGTCTGACCCACAGATGGAACAAATAATGGGCAGACGCGCCACAGAGGTTACGACCAAATGCTTGTAAGTGAGCGCTGTGATTGGTTTCTTTCACGTCGCGCAACCCTGTTGGTCGCGCGATGTCAAATGAATTCGCTCGTTTGCGTTCTTTAAACTCGTTTATGTGTAGTGGTACGCAAGCGGCGACATCGATTCTCATACAAATGGCGCATGACAGCCTTTCTAACCTTTTCCCATGTTCTATGGTCCGACCCATATGATCGAAAGGAGGCCCCAAGATCATGGCCTTAAACTACTACTCGTAGTATCAGTATATAAACTTGAAAAATTTTGTCTCAGGCGGGACTCGAACCCGCATCTCCTCGCATGCCGGGCGGGCGCCATACCATTAGGCCACCGAGACACTGCGACACGGCGCGAATTTTTCAAGCATATTCTTACGCTGTAAGCCAGCGTTGCCCGGCAAGAGTCCCGCCTGAGACAAAATTTTTCAAGTTTATATACTGATATTATAAGTGCAATTAAGTTGCTAAAATATCAAATAAAGTATACTAATTGTAGACCCACGGGGATGGATGTAGACCCATGGATACCCACACGATTGAAGGAAAATCCCTGTAAGTCTCAGTAGCGACTTCAATCATGACTCTGAAACTTGGGAACGATCCACAACAGTGGTCGGTCTAATATTAAACTTACCAAGAAGTTTTCTAGGGTGACCACAAGCTTATGGATAAAATAAAAAAGTTTAGAAACATATAATCATAGCACTGCAGGGCAAACGGACCTGGCGATCGAAGCTGGGACTCCGAGAACTTGGCCCGGCAACAGTAAAATCATAAAATGCATAAAGGCCCCAGGAGGCGCTTTTACACGTCCAAATATTTTAACCTACCACTGCTTCGGGACAAGTCTGGGCTAGAGCTGAGAAAAAGCAGCGCAAGAAACTCGGTCACTATTGTCAGCCTCTTTTTAAGTATTTATTTTACTAAACATGAACATGTCTGTTTGTACTGGTCTGGGTGTTTTTCTATGTAGGTATTATAAGGACCGCTACAGAAAACCGATTAAGATTACCTAAGCACAAGTCAGAGCAATATCGAGGATCTTTTAAGTTCTACGCAGCAAGCATATGGAACGATCTACCTCCTCCTTTGACAGGAAAAATGAGTATCGGTTGTTTCAGGAGTAAATACAAAGCAGTTTTATTAAATAAACAGCTTGCTGCGGAAGATATCGTTCATAGATTTTGGAAGTCACTGCCCCTAAAACGATAATCCCGAGTTTTTTTTTTTGTAAAGTTACGCATCCAAAAACGCACACACACACATTCACGTACATACACATATACACACACACACAAGTGCTTTTAGTTTATTGTTATTTTCAATTAATTATTTTTTGTTAGCTTTCAGGTAATGGTTGTTAAGCATAATTTTTAAGCCCTCATTACATAGATTCTCGCCTCACACCTTTAGAGAAGTGGAGGTGGCTGAAAATCAGCGCTGGGTGGGATTGCTTATCCATAACAGCACAAGCTGAGTCACCTCCAATTGCTTTCCTGGTAGTTAGGCTTAAATAATGTTCGTAACTTATGTATGTATTTATATTTGAAAGCAATAAACTTATTTCATTTCATTTCATTTCAAAGTATATATTTACATGAAAAATATATTAGTATATTTATCGGTTGTCTAGTAGCCAATACGACAAGCTTCGTAGTAGTTTTTTAGTTTGGGACTAGATGGCTCTGTGTGGCCCAGTGTGGCATGTCTGAAAATATTATTATTGTGTAATCACCAACCCGTATTTGGCAAGCGTGGTCATTATGCTCGCACCCATAACTGCTGGAAACTTGAATTCAATGATGGAGGCCTATGGACAGTGGGATAATTATGGGACGTTACTGTTATACAAACGTCCTGTTTAATTTCGATTTCTTGGTCACCCTATTTGGTATAAGTTGGAACAAAGTGAAGAAATAATTGTTGGAACGCCAAACTTATACTATATGATCGATATTTATTGTGACCTATGTTATACTAGCTATAATTAAATTAAAATTATGTACCTCAATTATTCAACGCGCCCGCGGTACATGTATATTTACCCAGTATATAAAGTAGATGCATATACTGTTTTCTTGAGTTTAGGCGAACACTATACATTGAAATGAAAGATAGCGTTTACTTTTGATTTAACCCGACGTTTCGAACCCTTTACAGCGTTCATGGTCACGGGTAGACTAAGGTGTTATTCGTCTTTAAGATGGTAATTTGAAAAATGTTTGGGACCCTGTCTTATCATCATTGAAGTCCACAAACCATGGCAGCACTGCGAAGACTCCGGACACAGTTAGCTCATTTTGTGGGAAACCGTGCCTTATCCCGGGATAAAAATTGGCCTATAATTATTCCCTCTAATAATAAAGTATATAAATAGCTGTTTCATCTTAACCGACTGTCAAACATCTGCAAAGATGTTTCTTTCGGGTGTTAAGGGTGCAAACTCCGAACATATGAAACAACGCTGGCTCACAGCGATAAGAATATGCTTGAAAAATTTACGCCTATGACGTAGTGTCTCGGAGGCTTAATGGTATAGCGCCGCGCCCGGATTGCGAGGAGATGCGGGTTCGAGGCCCGCCTGAGACATAATTTCTCAAGTTTATATACTGATTATTATATATATATAGGATTCAGACTGCGAAAAGTGGGTAATTCGTTCATGGGAAATTGTTTTCTTCAATAAATTACCACTGTCAATTGCTGAACTCCCAGTACATAAACTCAAATCATTTAACAAAGTAATTTTAATGAAAAAGGGCTATTATACTATTAATGATTATATAAATGATAGGAACGTGTGGCTTTCAATTGCCGCAGCTCGCACTGACATACAGGGTGAAATTTTAACCACTTTCCAAAATTTTTATTGGCGTTCAGTATCGTATTTAGAGCCCATTTATGAAGTAAAAAATGTAAATCAAGTTATCACCCGAAAATATTTTTCGCGACATAGTTTTCAATTTTTACGGTCCTAAGCCTGTAAAGGTATAAAGGGAAGACCAAAAACTTATGAATAGTATCGTAATGAACGAATGAGATGCGAATAGCGTGAAAAAAGCAACACTAGGGGGCCGTATCAAAACTTTTACATTTTTGGCGGACATTTTCTAAGTGCTTTATCTTGACATTTTTGTACTGAGCTATACCAAAACAAAAAATACGTCATTTGTTTTTTGTCTCATAGATTGTCATATTAAAATTTGGAAAGTGGTTAAAATTTCACCCTGTATATCTTATGTAAACATATTTATTTAAAAAGAGGCTGACAATAGTGACCGAGTTTCTTGCGCTGCTTCTTCTCGGCATTAGCCCACATTTGTCCCGAAGCAGTGGTAGGTTTAAATATTGGGACGTGTAAAAGCGCCTCCAGGGGCCTATTTGCAGAAATAAAACTGATTTTACTATTTTTATATATTCTATATACAATACTAGCTGTTACACGTGACTTCAAATGCATAGAGTGACTACCCCACAGGAGCTATTCCTCTTCTGGGAGTAAAAAGTAGCTCATATAAGGTCACCTCGTTTCAAGTGAAAATACTTTAAGAGCCGGTTCAGCATACTAACGCCAAATATAGTAAAAGTTGCCTGGCTATGAGTGTTAAAATCTATAGTAAAATTCCAAATGAATTTAAAGAATTAACCAATATATTATTTAGGAAGAAATTGTATTACTGGATCAATTGTAATAATTAGGGTTCCGTACCCAAAGGGTAAAAACGGGACCCTATTACTAAGACTTTGCTGTCTGTCCGTCTGTCCTTCTGTCCGTCTGTCCGTCTGTCCGTCGCTTTGTCACCAAGGCTGTATCTCAAGAGCCGCGATAGCTAGACAGTTGAAATTTTCACTATTTATGTATTTCTGTTACCGCAATAACAACAAATACTAAAAACAAAATAAAATAAATATTTAAGGGGGGCTCCCATACAACAAACTCGTTTTTTTGGCCTTTTTGGTACGGAACCCTTCGTGCGCGAGTCCGACTCGCACTTGGCCGATTTTATTTTTTACTAATTTCTACCTGATCCCTTATTACCTCGCGTACAGAGGTCGTGAGTTCGGTGACCATCTAAATCCTAAGACATTCGCAAGTGGAATGCTAGATACATAACTGAAATCCACTAACGGCCATTTCCAATAAACTATCTTTCTTCAGTTTTGGCATATCGGAGATAGGAAACAGTTTCTATCTCTGTTTTTGCCGTCCAGAGAAACAAAGACAAAAGTTGTTTTCTATTTCCGATATGCCAAAACTGAAGATAGATAGGTTATTGGAAATGGCCGTTAATTACTCAAGACTAATGTACCTTTTTTTGTTTCAGATCGACTATGCCTGTGAAAGGTAAGTTGTTATTTATATATTTAATTAATTTTGGTTTGTACTATAGTTAACCAAATCGTAACATTTGATACAGAAATTAATCAATAAATTATAAGTAACTACGTGTAATGAATTCTTAAAAATATTATGACGACCATTTGGATCAGCGGTAGTAAACGCTGCTTTTGAGCCATGGGTCGCGGGTTCGATCCCCGCACAGTATAAATATTTGTGTACATGAACATGTCTGTTTGTACTGGTCTGGGTGTTTTCTATATATTATAAAAATGTATTTACAAAAAAAGTATATAATTAAGTTTATCGGTTGTCTAGTACCCCATACGACAGGGTACTTTATAGTAGCTTTGACAAAAAAATATTATGTTAGCGTTATTTTACAACGATAAATATTTTGCAACAATAACGATAAATGTTAAATTGAATTTTATACTGCTAACCGTTTCTTATTACCGACAACCTTACCGATACCATATTTTTAAACTAAGTTTTAAATATATTTGAAGCCATGTCAAATCTAAGTACTATAAAACAATTTCTTTTATTCCATAAAACAAATTCTTGGAAATTTTGTATCATGTTTGCTTCATCAATTTAAAAGGCTTTACCATTCATTTCGATTCAAACAAAACATCTTCTCAGATCATAGAATCAACATTATATTCAAAAGAGAATTTGCTTTAAAAATAACACCAGCTATCATTTTCCAAGAACAAAACTGCCTAGAAAAACTGTCATGGAAGCGAATTTTCTGTAGAAATAAAAGTAATTTCCTATTAGAAAACTATCTAAAAAACCTCCACTGAGACAATAACGTTTGGTATAGACAATTTATCAACATCACTGCGCGTTATATAAATATTTCGAATATGGCTTCTCCGTTTAGCCTTTCCGAGTCATTAAGCATCCCCTCCCCGGGCAAAGACTAAGTATTTCGTAACAGAAGGGACATCGAAAGATTTATTTACGATTTAAGATACAAGTGGCAATGTAGGTAATATTTTAGTTAAACAACAGTATAATAACATGTTAAAACTGTTTCATCTTAACCGATGATTCAATGGTTTTGAGATTTATATTTGAACAAGTTTTTTGAATGTATACACGGCGGCACATCAGACTATACATGTTGACCTTGAGACCGCCTTTATGCCATACGTAATAAAAGCTGTTATCGCAGTTCAACTGTTTAACTTGATGTGCTGTCGAGTGTACATTTTTTGAGTAAAATAATTTTGACTCTTACACTAGCAATGTATTTGATAAAAAAAAAGTCTTAAAAGATTTTTAATCTGTTTCATATACAACATGACCAGTTAGGCTCCTGATGTAGTTTAACTTGACAGTTTATTATTATGAGTAAATATATTAATACAAAATATATAAATGATTCATATCTTTCCTTTGAACCAATATAACTAAACCATTACAAGTCACTAGTATATGGCCATTTACCAGGTAGGATCTTACAGACTGTAGTTGAGCCTATTGTAAAAAACAAGACAGGTGATCTCTCCGATATAAATAACTATAGACGATCGACGATCTCACTGGCAACTGTAATATCCAAAGTGCTTGATAGCGTGGTTAATTCACAACTAAATATGTATTTAGACGAGGCCTGTCTACTGAGATGGCTGTCACTTATTATATTAAGCTTAAGACACCAGTATTTGCCTGCTTCCTCGATCACTTGTTAACGTCCGACCTCAAGGATGGTGAGGATGTTGAGAGGGAACGCAGGGCGCTGTCGGTAAGGGCAAACATGTTGGCTCGTAGGTTTTCACGTTGTTCAAAACATGTAAAGATTACTCTTTTCAGAGCTTATTGCACAAATTTTTACACGTGTAGCCTATGGGCTAACTGCCCTCGTTAGTCTTATAGCGCTCTGCGAGTCCAGTTCAACAATGCTTTTAGAATGCTGATGCGGTTGCCCAGGTACTGTAGCGCATCGGGAATGTTTGCAGAAGCAAAGGTGGGGACTGCTTTTATGCCACTATGCGAAAGCGGTGTGCCTCCTTGGTGCGCAGGGTACGGGGCAGCCCCAACAGCATTCTGGCTATGATAGGAAGCAGGCTGGACTGCCGCTATATAAACTTTTGCTGCACAATTTCTGCCGGAGTTGTGCAGTCTAAATAGGAATGTATGTAGATAAGGAGACTAACATAAAATAAGTATGTAACTAACCAATATTGAGTCTTGTAACTTGAGAATGAATGAATAATAAGTATAACATCATGGCAGTGTTATTTATTTTTTGATATAAAATAATTTTTGGAAAATATTAAATTTTGGTTCAGACTTTTAGTGTGTAGAAGCGGCACGTGTTTCGATCGAACAAGGTCAGGGTCGTACATTATAACAAACGGGATGTTTTATTTTACTCTTCAATTGAAAAGTGTTCATGTGATTTATTAGGGAACTAGCGAATAAAAATATTTTTTTTTAAGTAAAACCTTATTCTTTTTTTATGCTGAACCGGTCGTTAAAAGGAAATTACATGAAAAAAAGTGCCCTTATATAAGAAAAAAGATCTTAAAAATTAAGTTTTACAGTATTTGTGAATAAAGTTAGTAACATATTACAATAAAAAAAACAGGTGATGAGTATATGACTAGGTGACTGTTTTCTTTACAATCGAACAACCGGAAATATACAACTAGGGAAAATTAAGTAAAATTTTAACCTCCTTTCGGAAGGTGGCTAAAGAGCTAGTTTACTACCACTGATCCAAATGGTCGTCTGCGCCTGACTATTTTAGTCGCATACTACCTTTTTTTTAAGCCCAGCCGGCAGGGCTACTTTTCTACCTACCAACCTAGAAAACTACAAACTGACAAGACAAATCATCCCCACCCTCCTAACCCTCCCCATTTCCTAGAAACAAGGGAGATCAAGGGATTCCTGTTACGCAAAAATTGCCGCAGTGAATTTTGATTTTAGGTTAAGATACGTAGCGATGTTGCGCTAACAGATTAGATAAAAAGGTTGACCAGGGTAGATCATGTTTTAGGATTTAATTGGTGTTATAAATTCAATGTGATGCGAGGAGACCCTGAGACATAATTTTTCCAGTTTAAAGTACTGATATTATAATTGCAATTAAATTGCTTTAATCTATACTAATATTATAAAGCTGAAGAGTTTGTTTGTTTGTTTGAACGCGCTAATCTTAGGAAGTACTGGTTCGAATTGAAAAATTCTTATTGTGTTAGATAGTCCATTTATCGAGAGAGGCTTTAGGCTATATAACATCACGCTGCAACTAATAGGAGTGAAGCATCAGTGAAAAATTTTGCAAAAACGCGGAAAATTATTCATATTATTTGACTAGGATGAAGTCGCGGGCAATTACTAGTGTCATATAAAGTATTTAAATAGTTGTTTCATCTTAACTGACTGTCATGCATCTGCAAAGATGTTTCTTTCGGGTGTTAAGGGTATTAACTCCTAACATTTGATGAAAAAACGCTGGCTTACAGCGACACGAATATGCTTGAAAAATTCGCGCTGTGACGCTGTACCCCGATGGCTTAATGGTATAGCGCCGCGCCCGGTATGCATGGAGTTACGGGTTCGAGTCCCGCCTAAGACATGATTTTTTCAAGTTTATGTACTAATATTAAAATTGTAATTAAATTGCTTAAATATAGGTAATGAAAGTTTTCAATGAATTGTATTTACAAGTTACAGCAGCTAATTATTTTCTTAAAAAACACATTTAATTAAAGTCTTTTCGAAGCGGCATTTGCCCCTATGGTTTTTAAGAAATGTTATAATATATTTGGAACTTTGCAATGAACTGATTGTCGTTACGACGATAGGTTGACTATCATAAACTTTCCCTATAACAGAGTATTGTGTCAATAAAATAAAATCGTAAAACTGGTTACCCATTAGGATGCGTCATCAGGATATAGAGGCTCATTTCTTACGTCATGCTTTATGACTCATTATTTTGAAATAGGTCAAGTTTATGCAAGTTAATTAATCAGCCCCTGATGTTAACTATTTCCGGTTTCTCCTATAGGAGATGATTATAATGCTTGCGTCAATAATAATAATAAATAAATAAATAAATATTTAAGACATGCCTCACTGGGCCACACAGAGCCATCTAGTACCAAATTAAGCTACTATTAAGTACCCTGCCGTATGGGGTACTAGACAACCGATAAACTTACTTATATATATATTGGTAAATACATGTATAATACATAGAAAACACCCAGACCAGTACAAACAGACATGTTCATGTACACAAATATTTGTACTGTGCGGGGATCGAACCCGCGACCCATGGCTCAGAAGCAGCAATATAAGATATCAACAAATTCCTGCTGATATTATAAATATGATTGTTAAAATATGTTTTTTCGGCTTTCTCACAGAAACTACTCAATCAATTTTAATGAAATTTGCTTGGTGATGAAGAAATAATTATGACCATGAGATAGAACATAGGTAAATTTGTATACCACAACTGGGCGCTGGTACCTGTGAAAATTATGGGAATCTGTGCTTTGTACCTGATAAACATTGTCTAGATATACAGAATGAAACTTTAACCACCTTCCAAATTTTAATATATCAATCTACGAGACAAAAAACAAATGACGTATTTTTTCTTTTTGTATAGCCCAGTACAAAAATGTCAAGATAAAGCACTTAGAAAATGTCCACCAAAAATCTAAAATTTTTGATACGGCCGCCTAGCAACATTTTTTTTACGCGATGCGCATCTCATTCATTCATTGCGATACTATTCATAAGTTTTTGATTTTCCCTTTATACCTTAACAGGTCTAGGACCATAAAAATTGAAAACTATATCCCAAAAAATTTTTTCGGATGACAACTTGATTTACGTTTTTAACTTCTTAAAATGGCTCTAAATACGATACTGAATGCCTATAAAAATTTTGGAAAGTGGTTAAAATTTCATCCTGTATGCACGGTGTTATTTTGAACCTCCTGGAAGAAGCCCACGTTATTACATGTGACCATTTTGTATAACATCTTGACAGTGTAATTTTTTTACCAATTGTTTTTTAATATAAATATTAAATGTTTATATTATCATGTTTATTGTTGTTAAAATTTACATAATTTACTAAACAAAATGCGATTTAAAACAAATTACGTAGTGAATTACATAATTATATTATTGTGTGACAAAATATCTGCATTTCTCTCTTCCACACTGCTGTGCCTGTCAGGGCGCATATGAATGTTAGAGTTATATACTTACCCATGTTATGTATTGAGCATCTAAGTCATGTGCAATGCAATAAATAAATAAATAAATAAAAAATAGTTGGTTCAGCTATTTATTTTGAAACACGCTGTGACGCGCACAGATGTAGCTGTGTAAGGTCCATTCAACCGAGATTTCGCCGCAGTTAAATAATACGTATACTTTATTTGATATTTTAGCAATGAAATTTCAACTATAATATCAGTATATAAACTTGAAAAATTATGTCTCAGGCGGGACTCGAACCCGCATCTCCTCGCATGCCGGGTGGGCGCCAAACCTGTCAAACATCTGCAAAGATGTTTCTTTCGGGTGTTAAGGGTGCAAACTCCTAACATTTGATGAAGCAACGCAGGCTTGCAGCGTTAAGAATATGCTTGAAAAATTCGCGCTGAGTCGCAGGGCCTCGGTGGCTTAATGGTATAGCGCCCGCCCGGCATGCGAGGAGATGCGGGTTCGAGTACCGCCTGAGGCATAATTTTTCCTGTTTATAAACTGATATTAAAATAATACGTCTTTGCGCGTCACCGAGTGTTACAAAATCAAGTCTGAATCATGTTTTAATATTTTTCAAAAAAATGTTTTATTGATTAATTTAATAACACTGTGGACTTCGTTTTCCAGAAGGTTCAAAATGCACGTTGTTTATAGAGGGATACAGGTAAATAAAACTTCTTTTCAGCCACTATTTCTTACGCCATGGTCTAGTTCGCAAACAGATTTCATATCAACTATAACAATGGGATCAAAGTGTATTATGCCAACTGCAAACAAAGATTTTATTAAAGTTGATTTCATTCCGAGAACAATGGTTGTGTTAATCAAAGCTCGGAAGCTATAGGAACGAATTAGTTCTAGAGCTTTTCTTACCTAGCGACATCTATCGTAGAATGTTTAAGTATTTGCTGTATAAACCTTATTTCTTTCGAAATGAAAGACAAATTTAAGGATTTCATTATAGTTTATTAAGTTTTGAGACTAAGATTTTTATAGATTTGACGTCCTTCGTGGCGGAGTGGCGTACACACCGGTTTTCAAGGTGTCGCCTGCTCCGAGGTCCCGGGTTCGATTCCCGGACGGGTCAATGTAGAAAAAATGTGTTTTTCTACATTTTCTCGGGTCTGGGTGTTTGTGGTACCTTCGTTGTTTCTGGTTTCCAAAATACGAATGCTTTAAATAGTTATTCAAATTGGGATCAGAACAATGTATGTGATGTTGTCCACATTTTATTTAGATTAAAACAAAAAGAAAAAGCTGAGGTACGTTCATACTTCGCCGATTCGATTTTCTGGTCCAGACGCGCGTCTATTATATTTTTATCTCGCTCACTCAAAATGGCCGTTAGAATATTTATTGCATAGAGAACATTGAAAAACAATCTGATTGGTGTACTTACGTGAAAAAAGTTATTCGCGAGTATACTCTTAGAGCAGATAATTTTTTATTTATGAAAATGTATTTACTTGCACCATTGAAATTCAAAACAAGTTGTAGTCCTCGATTAAATGATTAACGTTTATCGTTGAGTCTGTTAGAGTCATGTTTGTAACCCAGCCAAATTATGTTGATATGCAATAGTATAGTATTATTATATCATGCTGTATGTATTCGATTGATATTAAGTTGTACGAAATGTGCAACCTTATCTAAAGTTCAAAGTTCAAAGTTCTTTATTGCATCATGTTGTTTACAAGATGTTAGTTGGGTGCACATTCAGTTGGGACACTTTTTTGGCGCCGATAGACAGACAGACTGAGATACTTTTTGCATTTATGTTATTTGTAGGTAAGTATTGAATTAAAAGATGTCTGATTTCTTCGTGCAAGTAGGTCAGTAGCACATAACCTCAGAGCCTTAGGGAGGGAATGACTTGGAGGTGTCTCAGAGTAACTTAGATTGCATAAGTTAGCTGAGGATGACCAAATTATTCATGTAAAGTGGAATAGTTATGGGAACTTATGTTATAAATTTTCAAAGCTCGTAAAGGATGTACAAAAATTAACGAATTTTCGATAGTTTACCCATCTT
This sequence comes from Anania crocealis, assembly GCA_949315895.1. Classification (NCBI taxonomy): domain Eukaryota; kingdom Metazoa; phylum Arthropoda; class Insecta; order Lepidoptera; family Crambidae; genus Anania; species Anania crocealis. The sequence continues at coordinate 8,684,615 of OX438875.1, forward strand.
TAAATCTAAAAGTGGATAGTAAAGTAAGTAACAACCTATAATCATCCCACTGCAAGGAAAAGGCCTCCATCACTGAATTCAAGTTACTACAGCAATGATTACAGACTCTTTTACTGGCTTTCGAGATCGGCTTATGAATTTCGCTACAAATAAATTTTAATGATAATATTATATTTATTCAAGGTACCACAGCAATGATGGGTACAGGAGTAAACACCACGCTTGCCAAATGCGGGTTGGTGATCACAAACCCGAACAACGTTCGAAAATTCGAAACTTTTTGTTGCCCGACCCGGGATTTGAACCTGGGACCCCGAGATCTTGGTCCAGTATTTAAACCACTAGTCCAACGGGGCGTGTTGCTTCAAATCTGTATCACCATGCTTTAAATCTACATATATATCTATATAAATGAATCCCTATTTCCCTTGGTCGCGCGTGAAAAAATAATTAGCGAAATCGGTCCATCCAACCGATTTCGCTAATTATTTTTTTGTTTCCTTTGTTATTGTCAGGGAAAGGTCCTTATCAAAAGAAAAAGGTAAAAAACTGCGCGTAAAAATTAAAAAAAATATATTAATACTTAATCTCTATATTAAAATACTTCTAATGTCAGTATATAAAATCAGTTAAAAAATCATAAAAATCAGTTAAAATCAGTTTTATTTCTGCAAATAGGCCCCAGGAGGCGCTTTTACACTTCCCAATTTAAACCTACCACTGCTTCGGGACAAGTCTGGGCTAGTGCCGAGAAGAAGCAGCGCAAGAAACTCGGTCACTATTGTCAGACTCTTTTTAAATAAATTTTTACAAGGTAAGGTAATTTTTACAAGGTTTAAGCAAGTACGAGCTGGGACAACTTAATGCCATACATTTCATTAAAATAACTTTGACATACGATTTAAGTACTTTATTTGATATTTTAGCAACTTAATTGCACTTATAATATCAGTATATAAACTTGAAAAATTTTTTTTTTGTCCCGCCTGAGACAAAATTTTTCAAGTTTATATACTGATACGATTTAAGTTTATGTACAGGGAGTTCATATAATATAGCATTTGCCATAACATTGACAGAATGCGTGCTGCAAATATCGTCGAATAGGATGTAAAAAAACTAAATTTTACACATGGCCAGTTATATGTCGCCTGATTCCGTGTCAGAATACCAACAAAACTATTTATCAGTATTTTAACTTAATAAATTATGTCTAAGGCGGGACTCGAACCCGCATCTCCTCGCATGCCGGGCGCAGGAGATGCGGGTTCGAGTCCCGCCTGAGACATAATTTTTCTAGTTTAAAAACTGTTAATATAATAGTAAATCAATTGCTTAAATATCATATTAAAAATTATTTATATTATGTTACACGTACCAGAAAAAAAAACAAAGAATGTTGTATGATAGTCAAAAAGCATGAGAATAATAAACAATTTCTATCTGACATCTTTTTTTTTAGGGTTCCGTACCCAAAGGGTAAAAACGGGACCCTATTACTAAGACTTCGCTGTCTGTCCGTCTGTCCGTCTGTCCGTCTGTCCGTCTGTCCGTCGCTCTGTCACCAGGCTGTATCTAAATAGCCGCGATAGCTAGATAGTTGAAATTTTCACAAATTATGTATTTCTGTTACCGCAATAACAACAAATACTAATAACAAAATAAAATAAATATTTAAGGGGGGCTCCCATACAACAAACCCGTTTTTTTGGCCTTTTTGATACGGAACCCTTTGCGCGCGAGTCCGACTCGCACGTGGCCGGTTTTATTTTTAATTAATTACTAGTTGTTACCTGCCACGCTTCGCTGTGGCACATTGTGATTGAATGGTTTTTGATTTTTATTGTTTTTCATAGTTTTTCGCGTATAAATAGATAAAAACAATCCTTCATGCGGATTATATATCATGCTAAAATTACAGCTCGATCGGTGCAGAACTTTTTCAGTTTTTGAAGCGTACACAAACCAACATAACATTTTTATATACATGATGAAATTTTAACCACCTTCCAAATTTTAATATATCAATCTACGAGACAAACAACAAATGACGTATTTTTTCTTTTGGTATAGCCCAGTACAAAAATGTCAAGATAAAGCACTTAGAAAATGTCCGCAAAAAATCTAAAATATTTGATACAGCCGCCTAGCAACACTTTTTTATGCGATTCGCATCTCATTTATTCATTACGAGACTATTCATACGTTTTTGATTAACCCTTTACACCTTATCAGGCCTAGGACCGTAAAAATTGATAACTATATTGCGAAAAATATTTTCGGGTGACAGCATGATTTACATTTTTTACTTCATAAATAGGCTCTAAATACGATACCGAACGCCTATAAAAATTTTGGAAAGTTGTTAAAATTTCACCCTGTACAGAAGAAGATTTGACACACGACACGCCCCGTTGGTCTAGTGGTTTAAATACCGGGCCATGATCTCGGGGTCCCAGGTTCGATTCCCGGGTCGGGCAACAAAAAAAAGTTTCGAATTTTCGAACGTTGCTCGGGTTTGTGATCACCAACCCGCATTTGGCAAGCGTGGTGATTAAGCCAGTAGCCATCATTGCAGTGGTAACTTGAATTCAATGATGGAGGCCTTTTCCCTGCAGTGGGATGATTATAGGCTGTTACTTTACTTTACTTTAGAGAAGAAGATACCAATTCGATATCAAAATTGTTGTTAAGACAGGACAACGTCTGTCGGGTCCGCTAGTCTAGAATATAAAAGAAAGCCATTAGTCAGGTATACAACTTATAAGTCGAGAACGGCTGGACCAATTATTGTGGTCTTGTTGTTTTTGGATTTGTCTTTGTCAGGAATAAGACAATAAGTATTCAAAACATTGAAAAGTTATAGTTTAAAATAATGATTAAATTTTAGCGGTATCACTTTTCTTTTTTTTTTCAATGTATGTGATGTTGTCCACATTAATTTTATTTATTTATTTTATCACTTAGAGCGATCTCAACCAGACAATCTTCTGTGATTTTTTTCGTTAAGTCCTCTACTATTTTAATTAATGTCGTAAAACATGTTCTACCCAATGAATCCTCTTCTAGCTATCACTTAAATAATCCGGTAAAATAAAGTCTTTGGCTATCGATCACCGGATATCCGGCCGGGCCACCGTCCGGTGACCGGACGGCCGGTTGATTGGATAACGGTTATGCGAGAGTGGAGTAAGGTCACTCGGATACAGGGTTACCTACTAAGGGAAATGATGGTTGCAAATTCTGTTTGGGATCGGTTCGAATGTGAGTTTTTGATGTTTCACACTTTTTACATTGATATAGGTACGCCCCGTTGGTCTAGTGGTTTAAATACCGGGCCAAGATCTCGGGGTCCCAGGTTCGAATCCCGGGTCGGGCAACAAAAAGTTTCGAAATTTCGAAAGTTGCTCGGGTTTGTGATCACCAACCCGCATTTGGCAAGCGTAGTGATTATGCCAGTACACCTATCATTAATGTGGTAACTTGAATTCAATGATGGAGGCCTTTGCCCTGCAGTGGGATGATTATAGGCCGTTACTTTACTTTACTTTTAAACAACCTTAATCGTATTTATACGGTCCACAATATTTAAACCGAGTAACAATTTCTCGCCACTAATGGGCCATGTATACGGTAATGGCTTGATTGGCCGGCCAGTAATCGTCCGGTCTAAAAATAACACGGTTCAAATATTACCCGTGTGAAGGGCGCGTGGGAGGGTTGAAGATTAATTTTTTCAGGGTAAGTCATAATCGTACATTGTTTAGTTAAGCCTCTTTTAAGTGTATGAAGAAGAGCGAGTCGGACTCGCGCACGAAGGGTTCCGTACCAAAATGGCCAAAAAAATGGGTTTGTTGTATGGGAGCCCCCCCCTTAAATATTTATTTTATTTTGTTTTTAGTATTTGTTGTTATTGCGGAAACAAAAATCTTCAAAAATTTGTGAAAAGCCTGGTGACAGAGCGACGGACAGACGGACAGACAGCGAAGTCTTAGTAATAGGGTCCCGTTTTTACCCTTTGGGTACGGAACCCTAAAAATGAATTTCCTATTTCGCTAATTCATTTATTGATTTGTTTGTCATTGACAGAAAAAAAAATAAGAAATCACGCGGAAAATTAGAAAACTTAATCACCATACTAAATTATTTGTAATGTAACCTTATCGCTTTTGTCATTTTTTTTAAGTATGGCGTTTGACTTATCATTGACAGAATGCGTGCTGCAAATTTTATATCTTCAAATAGGCGGTAAAAAATAACTGAACTTTGCACATGGTACTTAATTAATGTCGCTATTACCTTGTCAGAATACCAACAAAACTATTTATATATGTGTTGTGTATCATCTTAAAACATAATAGGTACTAATAAACAGTTTGGTAATTTTTTTTTACTATACAATTTCGTAATCAATATTCATAGTTAAGACAGAGCAACGTCTGTCGGGTCCTCTAGTCTGAAATACGTCATAATCAGAAAAATCTGTTTTATTTCTGCAAATAGGTCCCAGAAAGCGCTTTTTTGCGTCCCAATATTGTATCCTACTACTGCTTCAGTAGTGCCGAGAAAACAGGGCAAAAAAGTCGGTCACTATTTCATTGTCAGCCTCTTTATCAAAAAGTATGTTACAAGAAGCTATAGCGAGCAAGGACATTTCCGCATTCGGCAAGCGTGGTGATTATATAAATATATTTCAGACATGGCACAATAGGCCACACACGGCCATCTAGTCCCAAACTAAGCTACTACTAAGAAGCTTGTCGTATTGGCTACTAGACAACCGATAAACTTACTTATATATTTTTTTTTGTAAATATATACTTATAATACATAAAAAACACCCAGCCCAGCACAAACAGACATGTTTACGCACACAAATATTTGTACTGTGCGGGGATCGAACCCGCGACCCATGGCTCAGAAGCAGCATTTACTACCACTGATCCAAATGGTCATCTTATGCCTGTTCCTATTTTTGCTATAGTAACTTGATTAAATGATGGAGGTCTTTGTTCTGCTGTGGGATGATTATAGACCGTTACATATATGAGACTAAGTCAAATCAAATGGGATTATGATGATAAAGAAACCAAGGAGGCTGCTAAAGCTTCCTCCCTGATTATTGAGTATATCCCCATGAGTGTTCATCCGAAAACTGTTGCAAAAAATTATTAAGCTTTCTGCTTTAAAAGCTCAAGCGTGATCGTAATTTAGTTTGTAACTTATTGACTTGGGAGCTTTTAATATTTTAGGAGGGGAAAAATACCTATATATTTATAAGCAATATGTTATCCCATAGTTTCACGTGTAAGTTCATGGGCGGAACTGAAACGTGATCTTTTCACAAGATCTCGTTAAGAGACAGGATACGAAACGAGCATATTTAATTTTGTCAGAGGACGAAATTTATCGACAGAGCACGAAGGATAAGCACGCTGAAGCGGCAGTTGGTCTGCTGGTCATGTCTGCCGTAGAATCGACAACCGTTGAAGCAGACAAATTCTGGAGTGGAGACTGCGTTTAAGCAAGCGTAGTGTAGGACGCCTTGCGGTTTTTTTTTTTTTTTTGCGGACCTATCACTGAAACCCCATATGGGAGGCTTTAATCAGTTAAACCGGGCAGAGTGTGGCGAGCGCTGAAGGCGCTCAGCCTAGGTCCGCCACGCTAGCGGTACTCCGGTGCGGCCGAGGGTGAGGCTGAAGCCTCAGGCTCGCTCGCACCGGGGCCCATACTAGCGGGTGTGATCGGGCCAGTGTGGGGTGCTAAGGGCACCCTACCAAATGGCGAACCCACCAGTGGTGGCGTCGCCGGAACCGGAGATGCCGTGGCATGCCGGATCACGGTCGGGCTCCATTCTGGCGGGCCCGATCTGGGAGGGGGGATCGGACAGCGACCTCAAGGGTGCCTCTGTAGGCTCGGACCTCGGCTAGGGTCGCCGTTTGAGGGGGGGCAGGTGAGAAGCGGCCAGGCACATGATTGTGTCGCAGAAATGAAAGGCGGGACCACGCACCCGCCTCCGACGGGTGCGGCGTGGAGAACTACTGTGTTGTGCAGTAATTGAAGTGCTTAAGGCGGTGTTGGCTGTTGTGACATACGCGGTGATCGGATCGTCGGGGTCGTTCAGCACGTGCCTGGGCCGACGGCGTCGGAAGGCGACATCCCTCTGGGGGGTGTACGTGGCGGCTTCCGCTATGAGCGGATTGGGGTGATTCACTGCCTTATCGAAAAAGCGTTGAGCGGCTTCTTTCATATAGAGGGCAATGGAATGGATCTAAAGAGGGCAATAGATTGGATCTAACGCCTTGCGGCTCAATAAAATCTTTCTTTTGAGGTGGTGGGATCTACCTCCTAGTGGTCCACCCTGGGCAACGGCATCTTTGGTTTTCCAACCAATGATGACGGCTAACAGATCCTTCTGCGGTGGTAGGCTTCGTAAGAGGCTGCCTGGATGCTACCACCCTCCTGCCGGACTCCAGCGACAAACAGTTTTTCTGTGTTCCGCTGGTGTGTGAGAGAACCAGTGCCTCTGGGTGAGCTCGCTCCATCTTAGGCTGCTTCTTAACCGTAGAATTAAGAATATAGTAAAGAGCAAGCCCATTGTGCGTAAAAAAAATCCTTTGTCCAATAGCGTATTTGCTGACTGATTTGATAATGATGGCATACAAATGATCATCTACAAAATTGGTGACCTACTTTACGTATTTGAACAGCAAAAAGTTTGTTTTTAGTTTAATAGGTTCTTGAATGGGATAATATTATTATGATTATGTTTAACACGCAGATGGGATGTTGCGATGTCGAGGTTATTCAAACTTATCCGACATTAAGAAAGATTAAACACGAGAAAAACGCTGAACAAAAACAGCATAACGTCAAAGAGGATTCGAAAGATATGGATTCAGTAATTACTTTCCGTGCCATTTCCAACCGTATCACCGCGGGTTACGGGGTAAATTGAGACGGTATGCCTTTGTTCGTAGTAAGCTCGTGTTATCCAATTAAAAATGCAGTCAACTTAAAATATAAGGTAAAATGAACAACAGAGTTTTTTATGTAACAGTTCGCAATATTAGGGTCCCTCAACCAGTCCGTTGTTCAGATATTCTTAGTATAGACAACAACACGTCAACCTACCACAAAACGTCAAATTTTCTCAAATGATATTGATCTCTACTTGTTGGACTTAAAGTTGAAAATCAATTCAATGACCTTTAACTTTATGGGGTACTATAAGGCCTACTATCCACGTAAACTGCATGTCATGTGCACGCTTTCGTTAATTGACAATTGATTGCAGCCTGCGTGCGTGTTTCATAGATACAAACGAAACTGTGTCCACGTCACGTCTGCCGCTCGCCTTCAAATTTAAATTCAAATTCAAATTCATTTATTCACTGAAATACACGTACATATTGGATCTTATGGTTATGTAGTTTTCGTCACAGTGTATCTTGCCATAGTTGGCGTGTGAATATTACAATAGACGGTTAAAATAACATGCAAATTAAGTTACATAGTTAATAACATCAATGTCAATTCCGATTTATATGAATGTCAATTTAAATGTATAATAAAGTCAGTAGTTAAATATATAGTCAGTAATTAAAATTTATATAATGCAACAATTAAATCAATTTATTCAATTATTAATAAACTAATGATATCAACAAATAAATATTAATTTAGAATAACTTAAACAGGAAAATACTAATATCAAGAAATAAACAATACAGAATTCAACGACCAAAAAACTCATCAATAGAATAAAAACAATTATCAATGAGTCACTTGTGTAGCTTTTTTTTAAATTCGGGATTCAAAGCTTCTTGTATGTTCATAGGTAGTTTATTGAATACTTTTATAGCCATACAAAAAACTTTTTTTTTATATAACACTAAATTAATTTTGGGCAAGTACAACTTGTTCTTGTGGCGAGTAGATTTCTTTAATACCTGTCCATGCGTCTTAAAATTATCAGGATGTTTTTTTACAAATAGGCATAGTTCCTTGATGTACATGCATGGAAATGGCAATATGTTAAGTTGCTTAAAGAGCAATTTACAGCTATCCCTATGTTTGGCTCCACACATTGCACGAATACATTTCTTTTGTACTTTGAAGGCTTTTTTAGAATCTACAGAGTTTCCCCAGAGAATTATACAATAATTTAATACGGATGCCACATAGCCGTAATATGCTGATAGCAGTGCTTCGTTGTTTGAGACGTATTTTAATCTTTTTAATACAAATACAAATCTTTCCAGTCTATTACATACATCTTCTATATGAGGCTTCCAAGTACAATATTTATCGAGAACAACACCTAGAAATTTTGTTGTTTCTACCTCGGTAATAGCTTTACTATGATAATTCACGTTTAATTTGGGGTCTCTTGATTGAAATGTCTTAAAATTTATCATATTTGTTTTGTCAAGGTTTATATTTAAATTATTGTTGTCCAACCATGTCATTAAGTTTTTTATTGTGTCATTAATTTCAGTTTCTAATTCATAGGCTTTGTCTGATTTGATAAGTATTGTCGTGTCGTCAGCATAAAGTAAGCACTTGTGTTGTGTTATGTCAGGAAGATCATTAATGTATAATAAAAACAAAAACGGTCCTAAGATGCTTCCTTGGGGGACTCCAGTGTGATTTATTAGATAGTCAGAGAAGAAATCTTTTTTCTCAAATTTTTGTAATCTATTTATTTTCACACATTGCTTTCTATTCCTGAGGTAACTTGAAAACCAGTCATTGGCAATGCCACGTATGCCATACTTTTCTAATTTATGTAATAGTTTTTTGTGGTTAACAAAGGCAAACGCTTTACTCATGTCCAAGAAAATTGCTACTAGGGGAATCCCGTCGTTGATAGCCTCGGTAACATATTTCATTAAATTAAAGCATGCCAGTGATGTTGACAAACCTTTTCGAAATCCAAATTAACTGTCTTTTAAAATGTTTTCTTTGTTTATAAAATTATAGAGCCTTTTATACATGATCTTTTCAAAAATTTTTGAAATCACTGGTATCAGAGCTACTGGTCGATAATTGTTCAGGTAAGTTTTGTCGCCTTTTTTAAAAATCGGATTAATAATGCTAAACTTTAACTGTTTCGGGAATAAACCTTGTTCAAAAGACATGTTGATTAAGTAGCTTAACGGAACAGCAATGATTTGTGCCACTCTCTTAACTATATCGGTCCTTATACCATCGTAGCCGAACGATTTACTATTTTTAAGGGATCCTATAATTCCTACAACTTCAAATCTCTCGGTGGGTGTTAAAAAAATACTACTTTGAATATTTTATATTATGTGTTACGGCCGAATTGTCTGTGCTTTTATTAGTTGGTGGCTTATTGGTCAGTTCTGTAAAATATGCATTAAAGACTTGGCATACATCCTTTGGATTTGTAAAGATTTTATGATCACTTTTTACAATCTCTAAATTTTCCTTAGTAAGATTATTGTAGGAATATTCTTTTATCACCTGCCATGCTGCTTTACATTTATTAACACTTTTATCAATGTATTTGGTATTAACAAATTTTTGAGCTTTATTTATACATACTCGCAATAATTTATTGTATCTCTTATATTTAAGTTTGTTTATTTGTCTATTATAAGCAGAGTTTATATATGACGTGTACAAAATTCTCTTTGTATGACTAGATTTTCTAATGCCTTTTGTTATCCACGGAAGCTTGAATTTTTTACTAGTGTACTTTACTCTTATAAATGGAAAACAGAGACCATAAAACAATAACAATATATCAATAAATTCCTGATATGCGTCGTCTAAATTATCTCTTTTATAAACTTCTGAGAAGGACAGAGCACTTAAGCAATCCCAAAATTTTGATATGTTATCCTCTGAGTAATCTCTGTGACTCTCATGCCAGTATGGAATATCGCTATATGCCTTGTATTTAACTTTAAAGGAAAGAGTCTGTGCAGTTTCATGATCTGACAGTGCCAAATAATGTACATTTCCCTTTGCATTTTTTATATTACTTGTTATTAGATCTAAACACGCTAGTCTTCTAGTAGCTATATTGATATTTAAATGAATGTTATGATTTTTTAAAATCGAGTTCAATTCTTGTGAGTATTTGTTTGCTTTTAACATATCTATGTTCCAATCACCACAAATAACAAATTTCTTATTTTTAGACCTTCTACCTAACTCATGTAACAATGTTGTAAGTTTTTCGTAGAATATATTTACATTATCAAATAGGGGTACCCTATAAATACAGACTAAAATAAGTTTGATGTTGATTATTTCGATACCGCAACATTCAAATGATGACTGGCTTGCCAAATCCTTTGTTATTTGTAATTCTTTAAATTCGGTGATATCCTTTTTTATTAAAATACACGTGCCGCCCCTCTTCTGATTGACTCGACAAAAGGTTGCTGCTACTTTGAAATCCTTAAATTGTATGTTGTTTTCATGACCTTTTTTCAAGAAAGTTTCGCCAAGACATATAGCTTGCACATTTAATTTATTTTTATGTAACTCTTGCAGAGCCATCTCTATTAAGTCTCTTTTTTTTTTAGTACTGACGCAATGTTCTGATGCATAATGACAAATTCATTTGTCTGCTTCTTCTCGAAAAAAAAACAACTTTCCGTTTCTTCATCTAAACCTTTCTCGATGTTGTATGTTATGTCTTCTATTAATTGGTGGAAATCTCGGAAGATTGTGGCAATGCCGCAATTATTCACTTTGCCTGACCGTCGATTAAACATTGTGTAGTCATACTTTAGATTGAAGTTAGCGTCCAATATATAGGCGTATTTATTTACGAGGTTATCCAGGTAGAGTAGGTTATTTATTTAGTAGAGTAGGTAAATTCGTAACTTCCAATGAAAGATCTTCTATTTTTTTATGCGCACGTTTAAGTTCAGAAGTGACGTTTTCCATTTGTTTCTTCAAAATCTGCATTTCACTCATGTCATCGTCCGAAATGTTGTCGATATCATTGACCCTGGTGTCGAGGGATTCGGTCAAAACATCAATAGTTTCTTGCGTATAAGAATCTGAGTGTGTTCGGCCACGTCTAAATGTAATGTTCTCTAAGAAATTCATTTTCACAAATGTTATTTGATAATAATAAAAATAATATAAAAAGTTCTATTTAGTTATTCTGTTTCATAAAGAATAAAACAAAAGCAAAAACTTGGAAAAAAAAACAAAAAAAAACAATGTTCATAGGTTGGATTCGATCGGTTGTACATTGCAGTTAAACTAACCGCGAGTCCAATTTACAACGTACAATTTCGATGAATTTTAAAGTCATATCTGTACAATGTGACAAAAAGTTCGTTAGGTAGGTGCTTCTTATTTGCATGATTATCAGTTACCCGCGAAATTTATTTGTGTTGCTAATTTATAATCACTTCACACTCGTTATTTTGTTTGTTTATATTGTTCAAAACTTATACATAATAATAAACTTTCACTAATATGGTTGCACTTGTAAATCTTCAAGAATGTACATACCTATCCAACACTTTGACAGTCAATATTTGAATCCTTTTTTTTATCAAATTAAACAATCCATAATTATGATTTAAAAAAACACTGCCACAAATACTTTGACTTATTTTGTCACCGTTTGTATGGATTTAGTTGTTAATAAGCCACTTTTTATATTTTTAAACCAAAAATTTACGCGCACTGTGTTGTTTATATGACGGCAGCGCCACTTGCGTTCGTTATGCGGTGCGCGCGGCATTATGCCGCTCCGTGGACACAGTTTCGTTTGTATCTATGAAATATGCCGCAAGCTGCAAGCAATCGTCAATTGACGAAAGCGTGCACATGACTTGCGGTTCACGTGGACAGTAGGCCTAATTTTCGTATTTTCCAAAATGTTACCGCAGTGTAACACCAGTTTAAAGCACTGATCTTACCGCTGACGATAAACGAGAGAGAAAGCGAGTACCTAGTGCGAGAAACTAGAAACGAATTGTCTCACAGCAGGAAGTGAGTGTGTTGTATGATAAACTAGTGAAGCGAGTCCTCGATCATCAGATCAACTGGTTATATGAATCTCTTTTGTTTACAAGGTATTTCTATTGTACTTTTCTTGAGCGAGATAATAGCCGACCTCCATCATTGAATTCAACCTACCACAGGAATTATTATCATGTAAAAAACTATTAAAAAAAAAGTACAGTAACAACCCATTTTCGCTTACTGCTGAGCACGGGTCTCTCTCCTTTTGAAGAACAGGGGTTAAAGCCTTAGTACCACCACGCTGGCCTAGTGCGGGTTGGTGGACGGCGAGGGCGACGCTGAGGCAACATTACCCCGCCGTTGGACGTTTTTCAAGCCGCCCAAAGGCCTCCAGCAGGGCTTAACGACTGTTATCTCATGATAACAGCCGAGACCGACGGGTTAACGTGCCCTCCGAAGCACTATATCAAAAGAAAGAGCTATAATATTGTAAAATTTTAGTTAATTCTACTAGGTTGTTTTTGCTTGAAAAGAGTAACAAATATATTCACTTCCATCCATTCAAACAACATTTCGTATTTACAATATTAATAGGATATTTTATGTATATTATATTTTATTAATATATATTTTATGTATATTAATAGGATATCTTAAAAATATTGCTACGGAACCTCACACTACATATGAGCGACACGCACCTGCGGTTTTAAACTTGTGATCGAATGCAAATGTTTTGGCGGGATAACCTCAAAATTTACTGTTATTTCAGTTGTACACGTTTTGCGGTTTAGCCAATTTGCAATTTATGATGAGATAGAGAAAATCCACACTAATATTATAAAGAGGAATGATTTATATACTTTATTTGATATTTTAGCAACTTAATTGCACTTATAATATCAGTATATAAACTAGAAAAATTTTGTCTCAGGCGGGACTCGAACCCGCATCTCCTCGCAAGCCGGGCGGGCGCCATACCATTAGGCCACCGAGACACTGCGACACGGCGCGAATTTTTCAAGCATATTCTTACGCTGTAAGCCAGCGTTGTTTCATCAAATGTTAGGAGTTTGCACCCTTAACATCCGAAAGAAACATCTTTGCAGATGTTTGACGGTCAGTTAAGATGAAACAGCTATTTATATACTTTATTTGATATTTTAGCAACTTAATTGCACTTATAATATCAGTATATAAACTTGAAATTTTTTTTAATTGTTTGTGAGCTACGAAACTACTGGACCGATTTGAAAAATTATTTTAATATTAGAAGCCGACATTATTCCTGATGAACATTGGCTGCTTTTTATCGGGTAGGTGGCGCTGCTGTCAGTATGTCAATTACTAAACAGCTTGATCCGTTCGGTTGAAATTTTGAATGTGATTTCCATGGTTTCACGGACACGAATGTATTTAGCCTACCTAATAAACTTTCTATATGCCACCGCTAGGCACAGGTTTCCGACATGACGTGGAGTTCACGCGGGCAAAGCTGTAGGCGAAGAGCTAGTGTTACATTAAATCAATAATAATATGATAAGTCGTCTGAGTAAGCTGTAGGTAGTAGCAGTAGCAGAAACGGCCTCCATCATCATTTAGGTTACCACAGCAATGATGGGTTTAGGTGATCACAAACTTGAGAAAAATCGATTATTCTGATCTCAAAGTGAGTCATTGAGGAAATCAGAAACAACGAAGGTACCACAACACCCAGACCCGAGAAAATGTAAGTAAGTAATCATCCCACTGCAGGGAAAAGGCCTTTCATTGAATTCATGTTACCACAGCAATGATGGGTACAGGCATAATCACCACGCTTGCCAAAGGCGGGTTGGTGATTACAAACCCGAGCAATGTTCGAAAACTCGAAACTTTTTTAAGAGTAAATTATTTCAAGATTTCTACCATGTACCTTATTTTTTATGAGTTTCCGATATTTTGGCACTGTTGCAAGCGCCATGATCGCGGTAGAACTCTGTTCTTCCGCGATCATGGCGAATCTCGAAATAACTTACTCTTACGATAGTGACCATGAAAGTTTAAAACAGTATATCGAAACTTTTTGTTGTCCGACCCGGGGATCGAACCCGGGACACCGAGATCTTGGCCCGGTATTTAAAACACAGGACCAACAAGGTGTTAAATGTAGAAAACTTTTTTTCTACATTGACCCGTCCGGGCATCGAGCCCGGGTCCTCGGAGCAGGTGACACCTTGAAAACCGGTGTGTACGCCGCTCAGCCACGTAGGTTGTTAAAATGATGATGATGATGATGATGATGAACTTTTGAGCAACCCGAGATGAGGTGAGGATTACCCCTACTCCTATTTCATTTTAAATAGGGTTAGATTAGATTAGATTAGAATACTCTTTATTGCACACCACAGAAGAAATAAATTTACAGGAAATGTTACAGAAAGATGTACAACTTCGGCGGTCTTATCGCCTGTAGCGATTTCTTCCAGACAACCTTTAGGTGCAGGATAGGTACTACAAAGAAAGGGGAAGGTGCACAGAGTACTTTATGTAAAAATAATCAAACATAACAAAACAAATTAACTTAAAACAACTTAATTTCTACTTAAACATACATAAACATATTTCAAAATATAAACCTAAACACAACAGTACATAAATACCTTATAATATACATACATATAATAAATATATATACAATAAAACATACATACACTAGATAACATATATGATGCATCTAAATATTGAACAGCAATCCATTATGGTTACAAAATAAATAAATGTCAATGTCAAAGCGCTAGTAAATGTGCTTTGAGTCGACGCTTAAGGTTAACATCCTATAAAACAAAAATCGACATTATAACAGTCGTTTTCTTCATTGCTGAAGGTCATTCCCAACTCAGAAGTTTGCGGTGTTCTTAGTTACGTCTTTTCACCCTTTGCTGTCTTCGGTTTCCCTAAAGGCCAGGTTTATTGGAAGTCCCGTTATGGCCTTGATTTGATCTGACCAACGGTTTGTTGTCTTTTCCCCCCTACTTTTCCCATTGTGATGGTCTTTTCGAGGTTTCGATGATCTCTTCTGGGCGTATGTTCGCAATTGCTCATTATCCTCTGAAAGCAAATTATGGACAATCTGGTGCGAATGTTCAGTTGTTCCAATATCGACTTATTAGTTATTTTTGCAGTCCACGGTATACTCAACATTTGTCTCTAGCACCACATCTCAAATGCGTCTACCTTTCAGATCTGCGTATGGTCAAAAAACAACAAAAATATTTTATCGTAAAAAACATTTCATGTATTTGTCAAAGATCTTCCCTTTTTTCCGTAGGTTAAGTAGACAGAACGCGATGTTTCGCTGCCCCGTACGGGATGCTAGTAAATTATAAACCTGATGGTTAAACTGAGAGTAAAGTTTGTTTACAGATAAATTATACAACATTTGTTGGAACTAACAACGGAACATTGCCTAACTAAGTCTACTTGACTTAGAAGCTGCGTTTCTCAAACTGTCGTAGCCACAATCAATAATATGTACACTTAATTGCACGAAACACAAGAAGAAGAAAAGTAGAATCCAGTTTAAATAGTACATTCGGCGCTTTTAATGCTTAAAAACGCTATTTTGACAATCTTTACTATTTATTATTAGGGGTTAAAGTATGAAATTGCCGTTTTGTATGGACGAAATCGAGAAAAGTCATTTTTCCATACTAACAATTATTTAGTTTTTTAAAAACGCCTGAACCGTTTTCGATGCAATTAAAGGTGAAAGTTAGATGGTTATAAAGCTACGCATTATAGTATTTAAATTTCTGAAAATCAAAGTATATAATACAAATATACTTAATTGAAGCAAGAAAGTCAGCTGACACATTGTAAGGGGTCTTTTCAACGACTTCCTTTGAAGTAATAGGCACTAGTATTGCATTTTTTTTAGTCAAAAGTTACTTTATTTAGTTTTTGATACAATACAAAAAGAATTACGCAATAATATGACTATACTTAAGAGCTATAAACAAAATAAAAAGTGGGAAAATAATCATACTTTAATTAATTATTATTTATTATAAACGCAAAAGTTTGTATGGATGGATATTGTTTGTGTTTGTTTGTTACTCTTTCACGGTAAAACTATTAAATGGTTTCAAATTACATTTTCAACGATCTAGCCTTAACCCCAAACAACACTTAGGTTATATTTGATCCTGAAATTCTGTATAAATCCTAAGGGAAAAATACAACAACAGTTGTATTTTCAGCTTAAAGTAGGCACCTTAGTGCCAGTACATATCTTTACGCGTTTACAACATTCTTGTTTTTACTTCTAATCGAGAAAAAGAAATCGATTGAGATTTTATTTTTCTTGTAGGTAGATTCCCGAAAGTTATTTTATATAAAGAGTTTATTAACACCTTAAAGTTTGAGAAACACAGGTCCGACCCTCCATTTATAATTTGCAAGCCCGTGGTTTTATTCCTTAAGTTGAAGAACAAAGTTAGAGCGTTCATTTTGATAGTAAAGTACTTTGCGAATTTGTGTGATACATATTTACACGGTCAGCCCAGAGTTGGACAAAGGATACTTAAGAAGGAAGACTTTTTTTAAATAAATAATGGGCTTGCTCTTGACTACATAATTAACTATACGGTTAAGAAGAAGCCTAAGATGGAGCGACCTTACCCAGAGGTACTGGTTCTCCCACACACCAGCGGAACACAGAACAACTGTTTGGCGCTGGACTCCGGCAGGAGGGTGGTAGCATCCAGGCGGCCTCTCACGAAGCCTACCACCGCAGAGGGGTCTGTTAGCCGTCATCATTGGTTAGAAAACCTAAGATACCGTGGCCCAAGATGGACCAGTAGGAGGTAGATCCTAACACCCCAAAAGTCTTCTTTAATCACTACGTATTTTGAATAGAAGACGTTACTTCTCTTCGTACGGTTTTCTTTTAAGAATATCATACGAAAAGAAAATAATGGTCTACCTGGTTTATACAGCGTGTTAGGTAAATGGTATAATAAGCCGAAAGGATCCTTTTTTTTTGAGACGGGTAATGCATTTACGCATACTCTGCGACAGCGGGGCCGTCACAGAGTTATGTGGGGTTCGTCCGAGGTTAACGGACCCTACCCACTTAACCACCCTCCGTGTCCTCCGGTGCCATTCAGTGAGTCGGAACCACGGGTTAACGGCCCGGGCGTTTTTACCCCGGGCAATCATCCGCGGTTCCACCTCTGGCTATGGCTCGCTTGACTAGCGAGCGCCACCCGGCTTCAGGGGGAAGAAGTACTCCCCCCAGTCTCCAGTAAGCAGTGTGTGGGACACACACAACACCGCCACAGGCCTCCTTTAGTGGACAACTGACACCCCCGTGTTGGTCATCCGAGGCCTTGTGAGGAAGGGCATATGCACGACGACCTCCGTGGCGGATCATATGTTAACATATGCATATAAATACTATGGTGAATTCAGAAATTTGATATCATCATTTATTTTTTAAATATTTTCGTGTAAAATCGGAATTTCAAAACTTTGATTTTTATGAAAATGAAAAAAAATTATGATAAGTACCAATTTTCTGACTTCACTTCACTATTTATGCAGGATGAAATTTTAACCATTTTCCAAATTGTAATATATCAATCTACGAGACAAAAAACAAACGTATTTTTTCTACTGAAAACTTAGAAAATGTCCGCCAAAAATCTAAATTTTTTGATTCGGCCGCCTAACAACACTTTTTTTACGCAATGCGCATCTCTTTCATTAATTACGATACTAATCATAAGTTTTTTATTTCCCTTTTATAGCTATTTTTACGGTTAGGCCTAGACCTGTTACTATGCCTAACCGTAAAAATTTTGAACTACTCGTATATTGCGAAAAATATTTTCGTGTGAAAACTTGATTTACATTTTTTACTTCATAAATGGGCTCTAAATTCGATAAATGCTTAGTTTTGGCTTGTTTAGTGGCGGGGAGCCTCTCCTCCTCTTTAAACCACGCGCTGGCTTATTAGTAAGCGAGCCACAGCCGATCTGGGACTGCGGAGCATGCCAATGGCTATAGGCCTACGGCGAAACCCGTAGTCTCGGTTCATAAAGCACCGGAGGGATACCGCTGGTTTTCTAGTAAATAAATAAATAAATAAATATTTAAGACATGCCACACTGGGCTACACAGAGCCATCTAGTCCCAAATTAAACTACTATTAAGTACCCTGTCGTATGCGGTACTAGACAACCGATAAACTACTTATATACTTTTTTTTTGTAAATACATACTTATAATACATAGAAAACACCCAGACCAGTACAAACAGACATGTTCATGCACACAAATATTTGTAGTGTGCGGGGATCGAACCCGCGACCCATGGCTCAGATGCAGCGTTTACTACCGCTGATCCAAATGGGTAATATACGGATTTCATGTGGAGGTCCGGAGTAACACATAACCTGTCACTTCCCCCGGGGTGGCAGGTATGCGTAACGCATTTATCCAGCGACAAAAAAAGTTTAGGCTTGTTATAGTACTCTTTACCTAACATCCTGTAGATCGTGTGATTAACTTTCAAGGACGACCTGTTAACGGAGATTTTCAAGACGCCATTTAATTGTTATTTTAAGCTATTGCATAGCTTCTATCGCGGGCCTGGAGCTCGGAGACCGAATCCAGAAATTCCGTAACGAAAATAACCTAACCTAACACTCGGGGCGAGGCACGATCGAACAAATTTGAATTTCCGAAATTTGAAAGAATTTAGAAGAAAATAAGGATTTTGACAGTATGGTTGCCTATGGTAACCATATCTGCCAAAATAACAAAAAATAATAATTACAAACGTCAAAATTAGAAAATACATAAAATTATAAAATTAAGCTATTGCATAGCTTCTATCGCGGGCCTTGAGCGTGGAGACCGAATCCAGAAATTCCGTAACGAAAATAACCTAACACCCCCCACTCCGACCGGCACAGCGGTGATACTTTTTAGTTTTATAATTGCATAAGTTGATAAAAAATGCTATGCAATAGCTTTACCGCGGCAGTCTCCGGGTGCCTCACGTCTTTTTTTTGGAATATTTGACAACTTTTAATAATGCTACATAGTTTTCATATTAATACAGCTCTTAAGGCGACTCCTAGAGCTAAGTGCTGCCCCAATTAAATTTAATTTTATTACTTCTAGAACAAAATCAATTCCTAAAAACTAGAACAGTATCACTTTAGCAAATTACAGTATTTATTGAATCACAGTAAACTTTTCATTTAGTTGTATAAAATTCGAATTTGTCGCTAACGCCAAAATCGCCCGCTTTTAGCAATAATGTACAATACGAACGAATGCCAGAATGAAAAGCAGTTAACAGTAATTCAATAACTATTAGGGTTAAAGTAAAAGAAGTAAAGTAACAGCCTATAATCATCCCACTGCAGGGAAAAGGCCTCCATCATTGAATTCAAGTTATCATAGCAATGATGGGTACTGGCATAATCACCACGCTTGCCAAATGCGGGTTGGTGATCACAAACCCGAGCAACGTTCGGAAATTCGAAACTTTTTGTTGCCCGACCCGGGGATCGAACCTGGGACCCCGAGATCTTGGCCCGGTAGTTAAACCACTAGACCAAACGGGGCGACTACGAGGGAACTACTAGAGGTAATTTGCTAAAATGATACTGTTCTAGTTTTTTGATGATTGATTTTGTTTAGAAGTAATAAAATTAAATCAATTGGTGGCAGCTCATAGCTCTAGCAGTCGTCCCCATAAAAGATGAAATTAAGATACGAGTAAGAAGATGCCAATATCTTACATGTTATGTTGTTATATTTTTTGTGTCTTTTTTTGTAATATTAGTATAGATTTTAATAATATAATATTTATTACCATAATTATAGAATAAATTGCAATAAATAAAATATAGCTAACTATAAAATAATTATTTCAGTCTCTCCGCGCTGCCTGGCCGATCCGAAGGTTCCCATTACGCTGGCTGCATTGCCACGTTGAATGGCAATGGAGACCTGCTGAACCAACCAGGACCCAGAGCGGGAATCATTCCCTTTCTCTCGCAACCGTCGCCCTAACTCCTTAAAAAGGTCTCGAGCCTCACTACCCCATGGTCCTGCCGTCTCAACTGCGAACGGTACGAAATCGTAGAGTGACTCTAATGCTGTATATTTAGAGTGTTTTAACTTCGCACCGTTTTCCGCCGCCGACCCCGCAGAAACAACGGTTTGTTTCAGATGAGACGCAGCAAAAGTGCTAACACATGTAGCATCCCACAAGAGACACCGACCCCTCCGCCATGGAACCAATGTAAGTCCATCCGGCCTCTTACCATCTGTCCGAGATAATCCCGGAGGTTCTAAAATACACGGAATATTTAGTGATGTCATGGCCCGATGAATAATCTCATTAATTGAATGGTGCCTCGGAAAGCGACCTGCACATCTTTGACAGCTTAAACCATGGTGTCCATTCTCCTCCACCATTAAACCACAAATACAGCGATGCGCTTCACACACCTTGCCTCCCAATCTTAGACCCACTGCTATTCTTAAGGAATCGTTATCGAGCAGTGTGCCTAATTGAGGAGAAGGAAAGGCATGTAACCACGCACCAGATTCAGGCCTTATGACAGCCTTCAGACGCGCCAAATCAGCTCCTCCGGCACCACTCAACAAACGGGAATACAATAGTTTACAGAGGATGTCGTCCCATTCCTTCTGAACCACAAGATTTTCTGGGCGATTATCAGCTGGACAAAGCATGGTCCACCTCTCAAAGGCCTCAGTAACAAAAGGCAAACGAATATTGCTGCCATCTTATGATAAAATGCGAGCAACAAGATCCGCCGACCCATGTGCAGAAGCCAAGAAAGCCACCAGCCCTACATCCTGAACTTGACGTATTCCCAGACCTCCATATCGAATTGGTAAGGCCGCCTGACACCACTGTACGTCATTTAAACTCACATTGATTATTGACTCTAAAGCAAACCTAAGCATATTGTCGAGTAGCTTCAATTCTTTTTCAAAAAGCCAAGTGGGCGATGTTCGCAAGACATACACTATCCGCGGCAAGGCTAAACAGTTTCGCAGCAGAACAAGCGATACATGACTAGAAAGATGCGTCAAATGCTCCTGTGCCACAGATAGTGCCTGCCTTTTTTGTTGCAAAACGGAGCCAACACCTTCAGGGAATATGGGTGCACCTAACATATTTAGTGAAGATTTATCAATATGTCTGATCCCAGGCAAGAGAGCTTCTAAATTTTTTATATTTGAGTCCAAACCACAACATCCGAAGAATTCACACTTGCTTGGGTTTATCTCCAATCCTATTGTTTTTAATGCTGGGATCAAAATCTTCAAATCCTGTAAAACCACTTCTGGGCTTCCTCCTAAAATACCATCGTCAAGGTACCAGACATTAAGAGGCGCTTTCAAATCGGAAATAACCTTTTGAATGGCCAAACAAAACAATAATGGTCCCAACGGATCACCTTGTTGAGCACCAACCTGTGACTGTATAATAGAATCAGAATAAAAAAGATTACTTGGAGAAGCATAACACTGATATATAAATGGATATAATGAAGGGGTTTGCTCCAGAACTTCATTGAGTATGACATCTCTCTCTACGCTGTTAAAAGCGTTTTTAATGTCTATTTTAATAATTAAATTGTCTGATATCTCGTTTTCCACAGCGAAATACCGGGTGGAATGTATTGCCGCCTCACAACCCAGTGTAGTTCCAAATCCAATCTGCCTTGGCTGCAAGTAGTTGGATATTGTATCCCGAACGGATCTAGAACAAAGCTTGGCCGTAAGGCGGCGTAAAACACTACCAACTGCAATCGGTCTTATACCACCATCCTTCTTAGTTAGAGCACACAAAGAAGCACCATACAAGAAAGGTCTGACCTCCAAGTTGAGTGTACCTCTCAACAAGAAATTGCACAACCTGGTGATGGATTCCAACAGACGAGGACCATTGCTACCCGCTGAAAAGGACGTTAACTCTTTAAGATGTTGGGGGCGTAAACCGTCAATACCAGAAGCCGATCCATTATAAAAAGATGCAATCGCATTAGCCACATCTAATGGTGTGACAGTCAAAAAAGGGCTAGTTATACTTGGTTCTGGTGGTAGCATTATCGATCTCGATGGAGCTGGATGTCTATCCTTTAAGGCTTCTAGTGTCATTTGTGGGAGCAAGGGAGCAGTCTGAGAGAAGCAACCGTACTGCGCCTCTCATATCTCCGTCGTGTACCTTGGCTTCAATAGTTCGGTAGACTGAAAATGTTCTGGATGAGGAATTTGGTTCACAGAAATATATATTACAATCATCAATATTCTGTTTGACCTTTGACGTCAATGATTTGCCCGTTCCTTCACTAGGAACTCTCAAAGCTGTATATGAAAATGACAACAATTTGAACCAATCCTCCGAACCATTCGTACGTAGACAATCGTCTATGACCGAGCATAACTTGCCAGCAGCCAAGCTCCTTGCCCCCTTCGGTATATGACATAAAACTCGAACCTTAGCCTTCAGTGAAGGTAAATCATCAAAACCCCATCTAGATTGAGAATCAATTCCCGGTACTGCAATAGGCACCATCTGAGTATTCGTACCCGAATGGTTGGGCGAGTCCAATGCCTTATGATTTTGCAAAGCCACATTTTTATGTACCCTACTTATGTGCACATTAAGGCCTCTTGGTTGTACATAAAGTCTAGACGATCCTGGACAATAAGGGCAGCCCACTTTCGTTGTGTGCATATTATAAAATATAGTAAATTATATAAAAACTCAACGAAAGTTGTGAGAGAAAGGGTAAGGCTTAAAAAATATATTATATTACTGGTATTTAACTATAAAAACTATTTAAAAGGTATGTCCAAATACGATATTTTGTAGCAAAACGTCCAACTTATAAACTAAAAATAATTAATGAAAAGACCGTTGGAGGTAAACCTGGAGTAGGTTAGCTACTTATAATTTCACAATAATTATTATTAAAAGTTGTTTTCTGCAGGTGACTGCTTTGCTAACTTAGTCCTATGATTATGCCAGTCGATTTTAAGCCCGTCGCGTTAAGGGCTAGAGCGAGTGCACAGGTGTGGTAGTCCACCCCCTGAAACGTCTTGAAGGTTTGTGATTGTGACGTTTGGACTTGCGTGCGGCGCGCGGCGGCCGCGTGTATCACTTGCCGGCCGCCTTAGTGAGGGGCAAAATAATCCTGCTGCAGATATCCACCAAGAACTTCAACTCGACAAGAAAATAGTATCTCTAAAACGCTGGGTCTATACAAGTTCTTCCAGGAACC
Organism: Anania crocealis; assembly: GCA_949315895.1. Taxonomy (NCBI): domain Eukaryota; kingdom Metazoa; phylum Arthropoda; class Insecta; order Lepidoptera; family Crambidae; genus Anania; species Anania crocealis. The sequence goes on from OX438875.1 coordinate 8,707,909, forward strand.
CTTCTGTACAATTGAGTAAGCTAACTTCTTTGAGCTTCAACAATAAACATAACCATTTACCACAGCAACACTATATCTTTGCACTCAGTTGATTCCAAAACTCCACAGTTCACATTTATTATTAATTATTTATTTTAATTTGTTTATTGAAATCGACAAATTGTCAAATCGCTGTCATGTCATATGGGGTTAGGGGTTAAAGTATGAAATTGCCGTTTTGTATGGACGAAATCAAGAAAAGTCATTTTTCCATACTAACAATTTTTTAGTTTTTTTAAAAACGCCTGAACCGTTTTCGATGCAATTAAAGGTGAAAGTTAAATGGTTATAAAGCTACGCATTATAGTATTTAAATTTCTGAAAATCAAAGTATATAATACAAATATACTTAATTGAAGCAAGAAGGTCAGCTGACACATTGTAAGGGGTACATTTAGTTTTTCATACAATACTAAAAGAATTACGCAATAATACGACTATACTTAAGAGCTATAAACAAAATAAAAAGAGGGAAAATAATCGGCTATTTCATACTTTAACCCCTATTACTTGCAAGGGCAAGGATGATTATGAATCAATCTTGCAGACTGTATACTGAGTTTTTGGCAAACTAGTTTAAGGAATAATGTGAGTATGAAATCAATCAAGAACTTCCCGACACATAATAAAACTCGATCTATCATCTATCAAGTCTTATGTAGCTTATTACAATATTTTCTCTTCTCATCTTTTCAAGGTCCTAAAATATACTTCATACTAGCTGTTGCCCGCGACTTCGTACGCGTCAATTTTTGTTATTATGATCGCGATTATTTTAACAACATTTTCACTGATGCTTCGCTCCTATTGGTCACAGCGTGATGCTATATAACCGAAAACCTTCCTCGATAAAGGACTATCCAACAACGAACCAGTACTTCCTGAGATTCAAACAAACAAACAAACTTTTCAGCTTTATAATATTAGTATAGATATTATAACAGTATTACCATCATTACGAGTCTATTTTAGTCTACGGCTGGACACGAGCCAACGGGAAATAGTGGACCCAAGTCACCGCTGCCTGTTTGCTTTTTAGGGTTCCGTACCCAAAGGGTAAAAACGGGACGCTATTACTAAGACTTCGCTGTCTGTCCGTCTGTCTGTCACCAGGCTGTATGTCAAGAGCCGCGATAGCTAGACAGTTGAAATTTTTACAAATTATGTATTTCTGTTGCCGCAATAACAACAAATACTAAAAACAAAATAAAATAAATGTTTAAGGGACATACAACAAACGCGATTTTTTTGCCCTTTTTTGCTCGATATCGATAAAGGTTACAAAAAGGCACTTGAAATATTATTATTTTTTATATTCAATAGGCTAGCTCTTGACTACATACTTAACAAGTTAAGAAGAAGCCTAAGATGGAGCGAGCTTACCCAGAAGCAGCCTATTCACTCTTGCTTTAAAAATTTTGGGGTTATAGTTTTTCGGGAAAACAGACGCAGGCAGGGCATTCTACTCCTTGGCGGTGCGCATCACAAAACACTCAGTTATATTTTACTTTAATTATATATATTAAAATTAAAACAAAATAAATATTTAAATCGGGCTCCGATACAAAAATAGTTATTTGTGCAAGAGTGCAAAGTTCTTTTTTAACCGCGTGCTCAACTTTGATGACCGAGCAAGCAAAGGATTCTAAAATTGAATCACGAGCGCGAGTGATTAAAAAATTTGAATCCTGAGCGTTAGCGAGGGAATTAAAAGAGCACAAGGTGAAAAATCTTTGCACTCGAGTGCAACACGTAACTTTTCATCCCCCCTTAGCGAGGAAATGACTGAATGCAAAAAAAAAGCATTTACAATCACAAGATACTTTTATTTTAGTTTAGGTACATATTTACTACAACATTATGATATGTAAATATTAAAATAAACTTCTTCGTCGCTAGAATCACTCATTTTCGTTTTTTGACGTGATAACGTCTTTAAAATCGTTTTAGTCGGGTGACATGTTCAGAAACTTGTGTCACACCAAAACCTCTTTTTTTTTAGTGGACGGACCTATTACTGAAACCCCATATGGGAGGCTTTAATCAGTTAAACCGGGCAGAGTGTGGCGAGCGCTGAAGGCGCTCAGCCTAGGTCCGCCACGCTAGCGGTACTCCGGTGCGGCCGAGGGTGAGGCTTCGCCGGGGCCCATACTAGCGGGCGTGATCGGGCCAGTGTGGGGTGCTAAGGGCACCCTACCAAATGGCGAACCCACCAGTGGTGGCGCCGCCGGAACTGGAGATGCCGTGGCATGCCGGATCACGGTCGGGCTCCATTCTGGCGGGCCCGATCTGGGAGGGGGGATCGGACAGCGACCTCAAGGGCGCCTCTGTAGGCTCGGACCTCGGCTTGGGTCGCCGTCCGAGGGGGGGGCAGGTGAGAAGCGGCCAGGCACATGATTGTGTCGGCCGAAATGAAAGGCGGGACCACGCACCCGCCTCCGACGGGTGCGGTGTGGAGAACTACTGTGTTGTGCAGTAATTGAAGTGCTTAAGGCGGTGTTGGCTGTTGTGACATACGCGGTGATCGGATCGTCGGGGTCGTTCAGCACGTGCCTGGACCAACGGCGTCGGAAGGCGACATCCCTCTGGGGGGTGTACGTGGCGGCTTCCGCTATGAGCGGATTGGGGTGATTCACTGCCTTATCGAAAAAGCGTTGAGAGGCTTCTTTCATATAGAGGGCAATGGATTGGATCTCGAGATCTCGGTGGATATTATTGTTGCGTACGAACCACGGGATACCCGCGGCCCGACGCAAAAAGAGATTTTGAAGTGTTTGAAACTTCTTAACCCTGCAGTACTCGCTAGGTATTTAAAGACACGAATACTCGCTACCGGGTAATAAATACCACAGGTTTTAAAGTACAGCTATTTAAAAAAAAAAACTAAAACTTTCAAGATTTTGTTATTGGATATTGTTATTTACACTATTTTTAATAAATAAAACAGCAAATGAAAGTTTTAATGTTAATTCGTTTGAAATTAAAGCATATCCTAATAAATCAACAAAAATATTAACTTTTTTGGTTACAACCGCAGAAAAATCAACAAAAATATTTTTTATTCTTTGGGACTGTTAAAAGTCGAGATCAATATCAAAATAGGACCTAATACACTACCAAAATAATTCAAAATCATGATACCTTCATAATAATTGAACTTTGAGAAAATTAACTTCAAACATTGTAGTGACAACTACTTTATTTTATCATAGCAATCGCCACAGATTGGGGTTGTATGCTCTTTGCATATTTTTTTAAAGCATAACTCGCAAATTGTTTTTGTTTTTTTGTCCTTCTTCCATTCACATACAGCACAGCGAGAAGCAGATGTGGATGGACGGGGCCTGGATGAGGTAGAAGGCGTATTTTCCTCATTCAAATTGGCACTTAGCAAAAACTGTATCTTTGTTTTAATGTATGCTGACAAATTAGGTACCGATGACCTCTTTTGTATTTGTGTACGACCCAAAGCTAGTTCTTTCAAGGCAATCCTTCTCTCAGCCATCAAAACTCCACTATTTTCTTTATTCTTCTTCACTATAATATACGCATTGATGCCGACAATGTTCAGAAGCCCATAGAAAATGACCAGTGGCCATCTTTTTGTTGTCCACAACATCGACACCACATTTGGTTCTGTTGTAGTCCATGATCATTTCAGGCTTTTTGATTTCACCCGAATCTTTTTTGCATCATGATGCATAGTGGAAGCTAATAGCACCACTTTATTCTTTTTTGGAACATATGACACTACCCTACAATCTTTTTGAAACCCAAAGAGGGAGCTGTGAACTTCTCGTCCTTTGGTTGCTGTAAATACAGGTGGAATTTCAGCTTTATTCTTCCTCAACGTGCCAAGTGCTGTCAGTCCATAATCTTTGGCAAATCATTCAATAGATGTCAAAACTGGTGAACCAGTTGTCCATCACTATGTTTCGGTGGTACACGTCGCGACGGCTCATGAACTTGCCATTGAGTTCTTCTGTCTTTTCCAGTAAAATGTCCTCGTCTAATATACTTCAATGGCACATCCTCTAAATATTCTTCATTTATAGTTTCTTCATTTTCCTCCGAATCTGAGGGTATTTGGTACAGAATATCGTCTGAATATGACACCGCGTCCAAATTATCTGCTTCCTGCTCAGATTCACTTTCGTGTTCACTAAACTCCTCATGATCTACAATTTCCGACACATTTTCCTCTTCACTATTTTCTTCAGCAAGCAATTATTCTATTATGCTATCCCTAAGTAGTGTAATAATCTATAAAACAAAAAATACAGTTGATAATATGCCAAAAAATAATATGTCAAGAACCGTCGCTACCGGGTATTTTTCACCCATACTCATTTTGTACGTCCGTTGTTGACAAGCGACACACGCGAACTGGTTGCCACACGGGGTGCGGGTGTGCTAACTATCGGTTCGAAGGTACTTAAAATCCTGTTACGCTAGAAAAATTAGAAAAAAAGATGCAACTCAAACTAAGCACTCTGTGGTATTTTTTACCCAGTAGCGAGTATCGCCGGGTTAAGGAGGGATGGGGCGGCGTGAGCAAACACCGGACTGGCGTAAGTCATCACGGGGCGGATGCAAGTTTTGTAAATTGTCAACTTATTTCTAAGCGACATTTTACTCTTGCGGCCGACTAGGTGGTATAGTCGGTGCGTGTAGAACTTCGCTCGGTTACAGACGCGATTGATGTGCGATGCGAACGATAGTCGTCGGTCTAGGATAACACCTAAATATTTGACCTGCTTGACCCATGGGATCCGCTGGTCGAATAGGGTGAAATGAGTGGACCAAAACCTCACGAGCTCGATCGCAGGTATAACGAGAGAGAGACGGACCGATCTCTCGTCTCATCTCGAGCGCTGCCAGTCATTCCGTGAAACTTGTCACGCGGAATCCTCACGAGCGGAGGCTGGCATAGCGTTCGAGTGAGTAAACCGATCTTCCGTCTCTCTCACTCTAGCGGCATACAAACGAATGGAGATTTTCTCGTTATCACGTAAACATCTCGATCGTAAACCTACTTTACAAACAACCAATTTTTTTTTACTTGTTTTCAAGTTTCTTATATAAAACAATACGAATTCAAAACAAAATGGCGAGCGAAAAGCAAATTGAAAACAAAAGTACACTAAGGAGGTTAAGGGTCTGAGTTTTTTCAACAAATTAAAAAAAAGTTGTTTTTTTTAATACGGCACCATGGAGATGAAAGTAAATAGGTTTAATGATGTTTTGAAATCACATACCTAGTGCACGCAATGTTCTTAATTCAAATTTACTTTATCCTCCAGCGAATAAAAACCGCTTTTGCACTCAGATATCGAAGAGCAAAAATACTCTTTCCGAGATGGTGGGATGAAAACGCTATTTTTTGCCTAATTTTGCTCGATATCAATAAATGGTAACAGGTAGTAATACACTAATTTAATTTATGTTACCTACTTTGTTTACCTACTTAGTCAATGGTACGGAACCCTTCGCGACTCGCACTTGGCCAATTTTTTATGACTCTTTTAGAAGATTCTTTCCTTTTTTATGTGAAGGCAACTCTCAAAATGACATATTAATGTGTCAATGTTTACAAATAAATGTGGACAACATCATGTGATTTATCAGAACAATTTGTGGATATGCAGGTTCGATTCCCGCATGAAACATAATTTTCTAGTTGTTTTTTCAGTTAATTGAAATGAAACACTTGTACTTTGAAAATCAGAAACAACTAAGGTACCACAAACACCCAGACTTGAAAAAGGCAAATAAAATAAAACAAACAATTTTAACTAATAGGTTTAACAGTTTGCATACTAAGTCAGTATCTTGATCAATCATTTGTAATTTGATGTAGCATTTACCGATTTGAATGCTTTGATATCAGTTGATTCTGAATTTTTATTTTAGTCGGTCGATTTTTATTTTTTGTTTTACCTGATCTCTAACCAAAATGAAAAATTTTAAATTACGTAAGCTTGTAAGGTCGTATTATAAAGTTAAGCAAATTTTTTGTGACTGGATTAGTATTTTTTTTACTCAACTTACATCATCCAACTGCTGGGCAATGCTTTCCACTGGTCTCTGTCAGCGGCCAATGACTCCCAATCTTTTGCGAAGCCGTATAAAGTATTTAAATTTTAATCATTATTTTATATAACTGTCTTGAACAAATGTGCAAAATATCTTAATATGACTCATACTAATAATTTCTCGTATAAAATATTATGTGAATCACTCGTATGACGTTGGTACAAAGCTGCGTCATTTCTTTCTCTGCTGGGGCCTTATTCAGCTATTTCAATCGCAGTTTGATCGTGATTGAATTGGACGATTTTGACATTTAGCCCATACTAGAACTGTCAAAAACCTGCAATTCAATTACGATTGTGATACGATTTGGTTACGCGAATTAGGGGACTGTCATTCTAACCAAGCAATATTTTAAGGACTTTATGCGACCACGATTCAGTTTCAGCATTTTTTTTTTAATAATCAATGGGCTTGCTCTTGTTTTACATATTTCAGTTTACCTAGAAGCAGCCTATGCACTCATGCTTTTAAAATTGTAGGATTATTTTTTCGGGAAAACAGACACAGGCAGCGCATTTCATTTAAACATGAAAATATTTATACAACGTGTTCCTTTTGATATCCCATAACTCTGGGGAATTAAACAGACCATGGTAAAGAATCAAATTGCATATGAATTATGTTTCAATTATTAATTTTTTCATACAAAATAATTCCAAAAAGTCACGACTGTTTATGTGAAATACCCTTATCTTGTTACGAATGAACTTTTGAATGAAAACGATTTACTCGTACCTACTTATCAATGAAACACCCACACACGTCAATGTTTTTACAAGTTATGCACTCCCGCTACTTTACTACTACACTTTAGTGTAAGTTTGCCAACGTCTCGCAAAACTAAGGATTCGCCATACTGGGTTAAATTTTTTAAACGAAGGTCATTGGGCATTATCTGACCCGGTTTTTGAAATATTTCCTACAGAAATAATGGTAGTTGTAAATTATTGAGTGCTAACCCACATTTCGGGTCGGTTCTTTTTTTTCTTTTTTTTTTTTAACCGCGGGATTAGTCGGAAAAAAAAACATTTTAATTGAAGAATGTGTTTAAAAATTATATCAATTAACAAGTTTTTTGGCTTAGGCCAGACACCAAGAACAAATAGATACACCAGCAGGGTTCTTGGATGACTTTCGTGTCTTCTTTGACTATCGTGTCTGTAGATATTGATAATGTAGAATAAAATACGAGTAACATATGATTCTAAAGCTACCTATTTCTTTTATTTATAAATACATTAGATTATTACTTTGATATATTTTAATGATCCCACAGTCCCACTTGTCTTGTCTGTCAGTCCCACTACTGGTACCGGCTAAATAAAAATACATTCAATGCAAAAATGTGTTATTATCTGAGGATATCTCTTATATTTTATTTTTCAATTTTTGGGTAACTTCCCATATTCTACATTGATGCGACATTTAAATTCGTAAACTATTGACGTTTATCTAAACATCCAAACCAATTTCGTTTCTGTAGGCCGTGGTAAAGTTTTCATACTAAGTTGCCCAGTGACCTTTAACTAAAATTGATGTAATATTCGAAACTATTGTTTTTTGAACCACATGTTCTGGGGCGTTTTATATTATTTTTACCTATAGAACATAACCATAGAGTTACCTATGGGATATCAAAAGGAACACGTTGTATGTGAAAATAAATAGTTAGCTACTAAATTACGTAACATTGTTATCTATTCGGCAAATTGTGTTTATACCATAGTATAATCCATGACCTTGCGCCAAAACTGTCGCCAAGGGCTGCGCTCTAAACACACCCTTCAGCCCCGACCCCTTTCAACTGCCTCAGCGGTGTAGCAGGGGTGGCAAAAGTGTTATTGCGATTCTATTTTTTGCCATATTTGAATATATGTATGTATATTACTGCTGTATATAATGTAGTTTATTTTATGCGTTTTTTTTTAGTTCCGTCTGATCTAGACTTTTTTCTCTCTCAAATTTTGTTTAGTTTTAATGTCACACCGCCTACAAAACATTTCTGTTTTACCCAAAGGTTGACTGGTAGAGAATGCCATTTGGCATTAAGTGCATCTTTTGTAAATTTTTCACTCATTTGTGCAATAAAGTTTAAATAAATAAAAGAATAATGTTATTCATAAAGTTTTCTTACCAGGGCCCAGTCTGCGGATTCTAAGCCATGCTAGGTTATCACAATCAGAACACTCACTCTCTGTAACCTACTTTAACACATTGAGCGCCATGGGGGTCACCGGTGACCTCCAAACAATAAAATTTTAATTGTGTCTAGTACTTCGGCGGTTGAATTCGTTATAAATGTTGATGCGTCACATTGGCAGAGATGATTTACTTAAAGCACACACACACACACACACACACACACACACACACACACACAAACCACGTCGGGCGGTATCTTATAAATAAATATTTATTTTCTTTGTATACATGGTGTGAGTATTTATGTTTTAATTATTATATGACTTCAACTCTTTATGTAAATTTGTGGAAATCTGTAATTAGCTGTATTTTTAAATTAACTAAGATGTCTTACACAATGTATCGCTGTTGATTTCCTGAATAAAAACAAATAAAATAATAAAATAAAGGCTTAAATGAGAACAAAGGACAACTTGGACAAATAATACAGCGTAAAAAAGAAGTAGCGATTAACAAGTTTTTTATATTTAGACTAGCGGCCCGTCTCGTCTATGCACGGGTCGATATGTTTTCGTTTTATAAGGATCCCTAATCTTTTTAGAAATAAATATAGCCTATATCACTCAAAGTGAGTGTAGCTTTTTAATGGTGAAAGAATTTTTAAAATTGGCACAGCAGTTTTTTAGTTTATTCATTACAAACATACACACACACGCAAAAATACAAATCTATCCTTAATCGCTTCTGAGCCATGGGTCGCAGGTTCGAACCCCGCACAGTACAAATATTTGTGTGCATGAACATGTCTGTTTGTACTAGTCTGGGTGTTTTCTATGTTTAGTAAATATATTCACAAAAAAGTATGTAAGTTTATCGGTTGTCTAGTACCCATAACTCAAGCTTCCTTAATTTAATAATAGTACCTTACTTACTACTTACCGTAGTAGGTACCTTAGTTTGGGACTAGATGGCTCTGTTCGGCAATTTCAAAATCGCTTATCTAGATTCGAACAAGTGATATTGTTTGCTTATTTGTGCTTGTTGTAATAACAAGAATTAAAACAAAGAGTTTTAACTTATGTAATGCCTAAAGGATATACAGGATGAAATTTTTGAAAGAAAGTTGTCACCCGAAAATATTTTTCGCGACATAGTTTTCAATTTTCACGGTCCTATCCCTGTTAAAGTATAAAGGTAAAAATAAAAAACATATGAATAGTATCGTAATGAATGAGTGAGATGCGTGACGTGTAAAAAAAGTGCTGCTAGGCGGCCGTATCAAAAATTTTAGATTTTTGTCGGACATTTTCTAAGTGCTTTATTTTGGCATTTTTGTACTGGACTATACCAAAAGAAAAAATATGTCATTTGTTTATTGTCTCGTAGATTGATATATTAAAATTTGGAAGGTGGTTAAAATTTCACCCTGTATATTTGCGATTATGTAATATTAGCTTATCACGTGTGAATAAGACGAGTGGCAAAAACTTGAAAAGAACGGATAAGTCAAATATTGACAAAGGAAATCTGAGGAGTTTTGCGCGGGAAACGAAAAGAGAAAGATGGACTTTGTTTCGTAATTTTGTGAAATTATCCTAAGCGGCATTTATTGTGATAAAGTGGTGGTGGCATTGTTATAATAATGTGTCAGTGAGTAGGATAAATCAAATAAAAGTGAGAAACAAGGAAAGGCGCTCCTATTTGACTCAGACCCACGTTCTCGCGTAAAACTCCTGTAATCATTGAAACGTATAAACCACCCATACATTTCAATGAGTTAGGTTAGTTTAGGTTTAGGTTAGGTTAGACTATTATGTTTATGTAAGTATTTATGATATTGTATATATTATAAATGGACATTATTACTAAAGACTAGGCTGTATGGACTCGTCTGAAGCCGTTAAATTTATATGAAAAAAAAAGGAAATCTGACAGCTACTGACATTTATTAATAGTTTATGGTTTACATTTTTTTATCGGCAAACGCCATCTTGTATGCCTAATTGAAAAGAATATTTATTCGATTGCATTTATTTTTGAGCCGCCTAATTATACTAAACAGTTATAAGGATTTTTCCCAAAGATTTTTTTTGATATTTTAGAATGTTGTACAATGAATGGGCCTGTTACGAGACATCTGTTTATCACAATATTCAGTCTACATATTTAAAGCTTCCGCCAGCCCTACTACGACCCCCTCGCCACGACCGCTACTATTTATTATTCAGAGAGAATCAGATAACTAGCTATACTCCACATCTGTGTTTAACCACATTTTTGTCACACCCCTTTTCAAGTGAGGAAGGAAATTTTGCGATATTGAGTGACTTGCTATAGTGTTTGTAGATAGCGCTACCAGTTATAGAAAGGTTTGGTAGAATAACGTCCTTACCATGGATATAAATAGAGCTGTAACAAACCGTATGTATTCGGTATACTGAGTAACGGGTACTCCATGTAGTACCGAGTAACCAATCGTTACTCACGAATGCATTTCGTTACTCGCATTTTCCGTATTAGGGCGCGAAAGTTCCGTTGATGCGTGTGTTGTATCGTTTGCTGGTCGTGTTGTAAGAATGCGTGCCTTATTCAATTAATTAAAAAAAAAAACAAGACAAAATTGCACCTTAATTTTGTAATTTAAGTATTTTATCTACATATTACGATTAATGCGATTCCGTGATATCATACTTTATATAATATGATATCACGTATTAAATACGACTCGTTTTTTTTGTTCCGCACTGTGTTATTAATGAGGTACTAAGAATAACGAGTAACGTAACTATACGAAAGTAACGAGTTCTTTTTGTCGAAGTAACGAGTTCATACGGGTACAGTATATTTCGTTACTTTTACACCTATGAAGACCTAGATTCGGACCTTAAAATATCACTTAGTAATAGTATTATATTATCTGTGGTAATGTCCAAGTTTGAATGGATCTGTCCTGTCCATGTCCTTCATAATCTGTAGAGTAAAAGTAAAATAAGAGCCTATAATTATATCAATACAGGGAAAAGGCCTCCATCATTGAAGTCAAATTACCACAGCAATGATGAGTACAGGCATAATCACCACGCTCGACAAATGGGAGTTGGTGATCACAAACCAATGTTAAAGAATTCGAAAATCTTGTTGCCCGACCGGGGCATTGGAACCAGGACCCTGAGATCTTGGTGTGACAAATTTGTAGTAATGAAATAATAAAAAAAAAACATTAGTGTGTAACCGCATAAAAATATACTACTAACGATTTCTTCAAGCTAAAAAGTAGCAAGCCAAGAAAATAACGAAAGAAATACTGTAACAGTGGAAATCATAATTCTCACCCCATGTCAGAAGCAGTTGACCTGTTTTCTTGGTAACGAGAAACACGCAATGGCAACATTTCATAGGGTACCGTGGAACAAAATAGACTCCTATTGTAATCAAGGAAAAATATTACAGTTTCAACAAAAAATGGCACAAATTTTCGTTAATACTGTTAACATATATAAAATACTAGCTGTTTCCTGCGACTTCGTCCGCGTCATTTTCTGTTATTATCATCGAAATTATTTTTGCCACATTTTTTCACTGATGCTTCGCTCCTATTCGTCGCAGCGTGATGTTATCTAAAGCCTTCATCGATAAATGGACTTATCGACACAAAATGATTTTTTCAATTCGAACCAGTACTACCCGAGATTAGCGCGTTCAAACAAACAAACAAACCTTTCAGCTTTATAACATAATATAGAGTAAAGATTGATTTAGCTATTCATATTGTAACACACTGTGACGCACACGGACGTTGGTGAGGCAAAACAATACGAGTACGTCAGTGTCTTTTTATTTTATTCATTTTTCTTAGACAAATTTTAATTAATAAAAAAAAAAAAACACAGCCTAGACGTTATACATAATGGTTACATTATGCACGGGTATAATGTACAGACACCGGCAGGTCAACCTACCCAAAAAGGTCATTGAATTGATTTTCAACTTTAAGTCCAACAAGTAGAGATCAATATCAATTGAGAGAGAGAGAACTGATAGCTGCAGAACATACTTCCAGAATCTAAAAATTCTTACTTTGCCCTGTATGTATATATTAGAATTGGCTCTATTCATCATGCAAAACAATACCTTATTTAAAGTGGTTCGTGGTCTTCGCAACCGATCGACACTATAATACTGTTGATCATATCCGATACAAGACAGCTCTTTATGGACATAGCGTCTTAGCTATGGCGCCAAAGATTTATAATAGAATTCCGAACTGTATTAGAGAGTGTGATGACCTTCCAATATTAAAAAAAAGACTATTTACATTTCTGACAAGTAACTCATTTTATTCAATTGACGAATTCTTACAATTCAAATGACATTCAATCCAAATCTCTGACATCCGTTTGGCTGCCTGATATTATACTATAATATGATGATTCTTTATTAATGATGTTGACATGTGACGTTTTTATTATTAATCTGATTTGACATGTTTCTCTTGCCTTTGTTTAAACTTTTTATCACGAATGTTATTCTTGTCATGTAAATTTTATATTAATTATGAATTATTCTTTTATATTTGTATGCCAAAATGGCCGATCACAGCCTGCACTTTAAATATAATTATATATGTCATCTTAATTAACCTGTGTATCACAAATAAATTATTTGATTTGATTTGATTTGATTTGATTTTGAGAAAATTTGACGTTTTGTGGTAGGTTGACGTGCTTTTGTCTGTAAATAGAAAAAATATGAGTCGGGGTAATCACTCTTTTTTGTCGGTTAAAAATCTACTAAGAAAACCCAAAGAATTCCACTAGAATGAACGATTAAAATCATAAAAATGGGTTCCTGATTTTTTCATCGTCTTACGAAAAGTTCCCAACTACTACGAGATATTCGGCTGAAAGTTACGGAAGGCATTCTTGGATCTTCAAAGGGCTTTGAAAGCTTAGGATGCTTACTATTTGGAAACTTTGCGGGGAAAAACCTTTTACGTTGCTGTATACTTAAAACCAGTTAAAATCAGTTAAAATCAGTTTTATTTCTGCAAATAGGCCCCTGGAGGCGCTTTTACACGTCCCAATATTTAACCTACCACTGCTTCGGGACAAATGTGGGCTAGTGCCGAGAAGAAGCAGCGCAAGAAACTCGGTCACTATTGTCAGCCTCTTTTTAAATAAACATGTTTACATAAGATATATGCCAGTGCGAGCTGATACAATTTAAAGCCAAACGTTCCTATCATTTATATAATCATCAATAGTGTAATAGCCCTTTTTCATTAAAACAACTTTGATATATGATTTGAATTTATGTACAGGGAGGTCAGCAATTGATAGTGGTAATTTGTTGAAAATACGGATACAATTTCCCATGAACGAATTACCTACTTTTCGCAGTCTGAATCCTGGAACGGCAAGTTTATCTTTATTTCGGGTATTGAAATTGTGTACGTCACTATTTTTGATAAAAAATTCGAGGTTTTTACGGACGTACATAATGTTTTCGAAAATGTATTGAGATGCAACTGTTAGTATGTTGATCTCTTTGAATAGCTCTCTTAGAGAGTCACGGGGTCTAAGGCCGTAAATAGCCCGCACAGCACGTTTTTGCAATATAAAAATAGACTCAATATCTGCCGCTGAGCCCCATAACAAAATACCGTATGACATTATACTGTGAAAGTAGCTAAAATATACTAATCTTGCCGTTCCAACATCAGTCAATTGTCTTATCTTTCACACAGCATAAGCAGCAGAACTAAGTCTTCCAGACAGAGACCTGATATGAGCACCCCATTGCAGTCGAGAGTCTACAGTTATACCTAAAAAGGTAGAGGAGTCTACTGTGTCTAATGGCTCATCTTTTACAATAACATTTGTGGCGGAAAACCTTACATTAGGCAAAGTAAATTTAACACATTTTGTTTTTCTTGCATTAAGCAAAAGATTATTCGTAGCAAACCAATGCAATAATTTAGAGAGGGTATTGTTAACATCGTCAAATGATAATTCGCCCCTCTTAATGTTTATGACGTGAGGTATATATTTATTTTATAATCAATGGGCTTGCTCTTGTCTACATACTTAACTCGGTTAAGAAGAAGAATCCTAAGATGGAGCGAGCTTACCCAGAAAGTGGCACTGGTTCTCCCACACACCAGCGGAACACAGAACAACTGTTTGTCGCTGGACTCCGGCAGGAGGGTGGTAGCATCCAGGCGGCCTCTTACGAAGCCTACTACCGCATAGGGATCTGTTAGCCGTCATCATTGGTTAGAAAACCTAAGATGCCGTTGCCCAGAGTGGACCACTACGAGGTAGATCCCACCACCCCAAAGAGTTTATTAGAACGTCTTCTCGGGCTACGGGTGTTAAAAGAAGCGACTGAAGAAGTAACGACAGAAGCAAAAAGAGAGTAGAAGTCTTCTCTCCAACTGGGTAAAAAGTAAAGTAAATTAATAATCATCCCGCTGCAGAGCAAAGGCCTCCCTCTATCATTGAATTCAACCTATTTAATTACTACGGCAATGATGGGTACAGGCAAAAATCTAGTGATGTACAAACCTCGAGGCGTCGAGTTCTGCTTTTGAAGCCTCGAGGCGAATTGGCAGGACTCAGTGAGCTTGGTAGGCTCGTAGTCCCGAGCCTAGCCGAGACGCGAGTTGTCTGAGCCATGCTTTGAGGCTTTAAAAGAGTTCGAAACTTCAAAAAAGCTTAAAACTATCAAAAGAGCTCGAGCCTTTAAAAGAGCTCTAGTATTAAAATGAACGCAAGCCTTCACAATAAAAACTCAAATTTATGTTTCTGACTTTAATTTCACGTAAATAAATAATACATTCAAACAGTGGTGTACATGATTCAAGTTACAAGTTACAGAACTCGAATCTTTTGACTGATTGATCGGCGACTGCGAGCTTACGTGAGCCTATGAGCTTAATATTAGAGCTCGAGTCTATTTTTGAAAAAGGCTCGAGTTCTGAAAAAGCTTCGAGATCGATCGAGCTCTCAAAAAGGCTCGAGATTTCAAAAAGGCTCGAGATTTCAAAAAGGCACGAGCCCTGGAAAGGAATCCCGAGTTGTCGAGCGTTATAAAAATGAGGCGAGCCCTGTAAACGGCACCGAGCTCTAGCCATAAGGACTCGGAGGCCTCGAGCCTTGCACATTACTAGGCAAAATCACCACGCTTCAAATGCGGGTGGGTGATCACAAACCCGAGGAATGTTCGAAAATCCAAAATTCCAAGAGATCTCGGGATCTAGACCCGGTACTTGGTTCTACGATAGTAAAAGCGTCACCTTGGAGACGCCTATCCTGTAGTAAACTGATTTGGAATGTCGTTGATGATTATAAACATCATCATCATCTAAATTTGGGATCAGAACGATGTATTGTGATGTTGTCCAAAATTATTTGTTTATAAACGGCGGTTACGTGGGTCATGTCTTTCAAGAATATTCCCTCGATCGTGAGTTATTCCAGAAACAATTGAAATCAATTGTTATCGTGGCACCCGAGTGCCTCCTGGGGGTTGAGGGAATATGAAGCAACGCTGGGAGCAGTCACTAGTTGGATAGGTGACCGTTTGTGGCATCATATCTTAAACGCTTCCGTGCTTTGGAGGGCACGTTAAGCTGACGGTCCTGGCTTTTGCCACAAGATAACATTTGTTAACCATAGTCATTGTACCCGGTCAGTGTCTGCGGGCAAATTTGAGGTACCTAAAGTAAATAACTACTTTGGTGATAGAACATTAAAGAAACGGTTACCATACCTATTGAATAGTTTGCCCGGGGATATACGCCGGGAACAAGATAAAAATGTTTTTAAAAGAAAACTTAAAAAGTATTTTTTAGCTAACTTTGCTTAGTACCCATTCAAGTTTTAATTTGATATGTTAGAGACTCGTGATCCCACAGACAAACTATGTGAATAGTTTTGTGGGACAACTGTATATTTTACTGTAAAACTTTAAGCCCTGTTGGAGGCTTTCGGGTGGCTTGAGAAACGTCCAACGGCGGGGTGATGTCACCACTGCGTCGCCCTCGCCGTCCACCAACCCGCACTAGGCCAGCGTGGCGGAACTAAGGCCTTAACCTCTCTCCATATAAAGTAGAGAGACCCGTGCTCAACAGTGAGCGTACATGAGTCGTTACTTCACGTGGGTCATCCACCGGGGACTAGATCTTTATTTTTTTACGTAACTACTTATGTGCTTTGTTCAGTTTCTGATTTTATTATTTTATTTTATTATAATTCAGTGCGCATGCTGGCTTACAGTGTGCCCAAAACGCTAGCATGCTAATTTATAAATCATAAGAATAAGATGATAAAAAAAATACATTACAATTGCAAATTAATAAATATCAGATTGCTCAAATAGATAAGTCATGTCAGATAAATTAAATGTAAAAATTAAAACAAGCAAAGTAGATATCAAATTAGTCACGATAAATAAATTATAATATGTCAAAATGTGATGTCAAAAATTGAAGGGCTTTGTAACAGAGTTGTCCAAAGCTGTCAGCAAATAAATCTGTATCGTAGTCATGAGCGAGCATATCCCCAATCAGTCGTATAGCACGAATAGTTGGCGCGTGCGCAGCGTACCTAGTGCGCGTCGGCGGCTGCCACAAAAGGCGCGGCCTCCGGCGCGGTGCCACCGTCCCCTCCGCATCACAGCCCAGACGCGTGGGAGCCAATAGCCCCACTCTACTAAGTATTAATGAGCTATCTATTCTACTGTGTATTATCGCCAAGTAGTGCACTATCATCTGCATAGCTCTCCTCAGTTTAAGAGAATCTAATCCCACCATGCCAGACACAAATAAGGATGGATATAAGTAAGGGTAGTAACCATATCTCCTCTTATACAGCCAACGTGCAAATTTGCGCTGTACTTTTTCTATCATGAGACTATATTTCTCCTCACAGGGATTCCATACAATGGCACCGTATTCGAGTTTGCTTCTCACGTAAGAATTGTACAGTACTAAAGCGGCACCCACTCCGTCAAACTGAGATGATGTGCGAATGACAAAGCCGAGCATCTTGCTGGCTTTTTTACATATAGTAGTCATATGGTTATGGAAGTCAAGTTTAGAATCTAATGTTAATCCTAAGTCACGAATTTCGCTTACCCTTTCTAAGGGCGTGTCCAATAGATTATAATCGACATATAATGGGTAACGTTTACGCGTGAAAGTGATTGCTCTGCATTTATTGTTATTAAATGGAAGATGGTTTGCAACACTCCAATCCATAACCGCATTGATGTCCTTTTGTAATGCTAGACAGTCAGATGGATCGCCCACACAAAGACTCAATTTGAGGTCATCTGCGAACAATAGACATTTAGATTTGATCACGTTGTTTGGCAGGTCATTAATGAAAATTAGAAAAAGCAATGGCCCTAGCGTACTTCCCTGACTCACCCCGGATCTCGTGAAGTAGTCACAAGATATAAATGATCCCACTCTAACAAACTGACGTCGATCACGCAAGTAATTTGCAAAAAACTTCACGAGTTCCGGAGCAAAGCCCATCACCACCAACTTACGTAACAAGATGTCATTATCGACCAAGTCGAATGCCTTCCTGAAATCGAAGTAGGCAGCATCAACCTGCCTACCAGCATCTAACTCAGCATATATATAGTCAAGTTGAGCTACAAGATTAGTAGTGGTAGAACGACCACTCCGAAAACCGTGTTGACTATCATGCAATAGATGCTTGGTTTGCTTATTAATTTGTTGGCTTAAAACAGTTTCAAAAATCTTAGCTGCCTGTCAGTCTTCCTATCCTTAACATACTCCCAGAATTTGGTTGGATCTTTAATTATATTTTGTTCTGTCATATATAAGTGCTGCTTATACGCATTGTCAATCAGATTTTTAACATGCCATCTATAATATTTAAATAATTCCTTATTGATGTCCTTGCCTTCAGCTTTAAACCGTTTCAAGTAATAATATTTTTTCCGTATATTACTTATAATGTCTGTATTAAACCATTTTGGATATAAGTACTTAAAATCTGGCATATATCGGGGTTTGGTTGGAACGTACTGACGAATACAATTATAAAGACGTTGATAAAATAACGCCACAGCGTCGTCAATGTCTGTTATAACAAACATATCCGACCACTCTAAGCTTTTTAATGCTGAATATAAGCCCTGAAAGTCAGCCTTACGCCAATTCCAGTCAGTGGCTCCAGTGCGTTGTGTCGGTGGCGGAGAGGGCGGCGACCTAAGCGCGCCACACTGAATCCTGAGCGTCACCTCAAGCGGGGGGTGGTATTTATCCATAGGTACTAAGGGCTCAAAGCCCTCGACCACTTTGACTTGCTCAGGGTTATAATCACTCAATACGAGATCTAACATACCGCCACATTTGTTAAACACAACGTTATGCTGCTGTAACGCACAATAGTCACAAAAATAATCAAAATTTGACTTAACATTTACGGTACAGGAGTTTAAATTAAAATCACCTAGTATTAAGACATTCAGAGACGAGTATGTAACAGCAGCATTTTCAATACAAGTGAGAACATTAAGATAGAGATTGTCACTACAATTTGGAGATAGATAAACGACACAACATAGAAACCTTTCGACATTTTTACCACCAATAATAGCGAAAAACTGATGGATGCCTTATTGCTATTTAAATAAAGTTTTATCTATCTATCAGGTGGACCAACAATATAAACGAATGTTAACACCTGATTACGTGAACACCCACATCCTGCAGGCTTTTTAAAATTCTACTGAACCAAGTGAAATAAACTCGATTAATATCAGTATAGCTTTATTATAAACACCCTTTAGCTACAATTATATTATTCTTAATTATGTTTATACCCTTATCTCAAAGGCTGATGCAGTAAATTAACTTTTGTGTAAGTTCTAAAAAAAGAAATTACTATTAACTACGAGTATATTCGGGTCAATGTTCTTGCTGTACTTTGAGAAGCGGTTTACGATTTCAGAATTAATTTGGTGAAACAAATTCATTCAGTTGTTGTTTACATTAAGAAACAATATTGTTACTAAATATTATGATTTGTGTCCGAACTTTTACCTTTTCTTACTTTCGTAAGCGTTGAATTATAATTTGTAAGGAAGGAAAGTAACAGCCTATAATCATCCCACTGCAGGGAAAAGGCCTCCATCATTGAATTCAAGTTACCACAGCAATGCTGGGTGTACTGGCATAATCACCATATTTGCCAAATGCGGGTTGGTGATCACAAACCCGAGCAACGTACGAAAATTCGAAACTTTTTTGGTGCCCGACCCGGGATTCGAACCTGGGACCCCGAGATCTTGGCGCAGTATGTAACCACTAGACCAACGGGGCGTTATTATTATTATTTGAGTTTTATAAAAAAGGATCAAATATGAAACAGTTGATCGAAGTCAACTCTGAAGCATCCACTAGTAGGTATGTAATAGGGGTTAAAGTATGAAATTGCCGATTATTTTCCCACTTTTTATTTTGTTTATAGCTCTTAAGTATAGTCATATTATTGCGTAATTCTTTTTGTATTGTATGAAAAACTAAATAAAGTAACTTTTGACTAAAAAAAAATGCAATACTAGTGCCTATTCCTTCAAAGAAAGTCGTTAAAAAGACCCCTTACAATGTGTCAGCTGACCTTCTTGCTTCAATTAAGTATATTTGTATTATATACATTGATTTTCAGAAATTTTAATACTATAATGCGTAGCTTTATAACCATTTAACTTACACCTTTAATTGCATCGAAAACGGTTCAGGCATATTTAAAAAAACAAAAAAATTACTAGTATGGAAATATGACTTTTCTCGATTTCGTCCATACAAAACGGCAATTTCATACTTTAACCCCTAATATTATGAATGTGAGTGCTAGTAACGCAAGAACTATTGAACCGGATTGGATGAAAACTGGTTACATTGTGTATGTGTGTGTGCGTGTGTGTGTGTGTGTGTTTTTGCATGTGCGTGTCTTAATTTTTCGAATTCATTAAAGGTTTTTTTTTTCATGTTTATGTTGTGTGTGTACCCTGTGATTTGCGTACCCAGGCGTCCAATTAGGTTAACACTGAATCTAAAGCATCGTTTATCTGATAAAACAAGTTCCGGAAACTGCTTTGAACATGATGAAACTAGTCGAAACTGGTTGTGACCGGATTACGCTAAAGTTTTGGGATGAAATTATGAAATATGACTAGTTTTGTGAGTACGGTCTGCTGTAATGTGTTGCTATTGTTTTTATTTGAAATTCATTAACCTCTTTTCAAAGTGGAGTTAAAGCTATTAATAATTGAAATGAAAGATATGTTTACGGATATAAACTCGCGTTTATTTTAAACTAGTGGGCCCTATCGCCTCAGAAATGATTTTGACGTCTTAAATGACATTGTTTATTAAATATGGCGAGGTCGAAAAAATTTTTTTGTATGGATGTATAGAAACGTATTGTTTTTTTACTTTTTCAGGTGTTTTTTTTTATTTTTCTCTGCGTAGTGACCATTCTCGTACTGCAAGGAATATTTAAAAAAAAAATTGCGAATTCGGTTCAGCTGTTCTCGAGATTTGCGCTTAGCAACACATTCAACGATTCATTTTCATATTATAGATTATATTTTAGTTAATCTGGGTCGATCTTGGGACAGCCGGGTGATTTAGAACATCGGTACGTACCTATCTTTGGAGTGAGCCGATTCTTAGGGAGGGGGAGGTCTGGTTTGTAACACAACAATAGCAAAGCTGATACAAAACTGCCCGTTCTCTCACAAATTACTTTAAGAAAACAATGCGCCGGGAAATTCTATTATAGAGAATAATATTTAAAACTACCTCTGGGCTGCCTTATTTAGAATCTGCTCACGAATGCTCTGAAGATTTATAGCCACAGTCAAGATGTATGCAGAAGGTATTCAAAATTAAAGTGAAACAGAAAAGAAAATTTATTTCTTTCTTTCAGATAGTTACAACTAACTTACAAACAAAATAGTTTACATTATTTTAGCCTAACAGTTTGATTAGAATATGTAGGTAGCTGGTAGATATTATAATGTTTTGTTATTTTTTCCTTTAGAGACCGGTAGGCTCAATCGCCGGGTCGGGCAAAAAGAAATTAGAATTTTCAACCATTGCTCGGGTTTGTGATCACCAACCCGCATTTGGCAAGCGTGTGACGACATTGGACGACTTAATATTCTTGTTACATTTACATTTGTTTATATGCCGTAATGGCCGATAAGTAATAGATCGTATTTTGTTTATCATCTACATCTAATTAACCTGAGTATCAATAATATATAAAAAAAGGCTTTATTTGATTTTTAAAGATGACTTTTTTAACAAAGGCACAGCTTTTCTTTCTACAATTTATTTTATTTCAAATGAGATACAGATATTTTGGCACTATTACAAACGCCATGATTATGAAATAAAAGGTCTCCCAAATATCTCCGTCGTTCGGTCTCATGCTACCCGCAACCAGCTTGAAAGATTACTAGATTATTATTACAAAATTGACATACTGTTTAAATGTCATATTTACTGTGGTTCGGGTTGAGATCACTGAACCTTTTTTTATCACAATTTCGCATCTGTTTCTAAGATTTATAACAAATGTTTGGGGAAATAATGCTCGCTATTCACAAGCTGACTTTTTTGTGTTTCTTTAGTATTGTTTACGACTTACTGTTTTGTTTCGTGGAACTTTTTCGAAAGCACTATTTAGTTTTTGTTTAAGGTAGATAGAAAAGCTTTTCATTTCCAGTTAATCTTGAACAAGCTGTGTTCTTTCTTATTGTGAATACAAGAAAAACAAATATTTGTTTCGAAAATTATATTAAGTGATCTAAAATTTTAACTCTGCGAACTTACTTGTTTTGTTATTTGAAATTTTGTTTGTGTTTTGCAAAGATAATTATACAAAAATAATAGTATTGCCCCTCGTTTTCATAAGACGCGACTGAAGGAGCACCGGCAGAGGTAGAAATTGATCTCTCGTCGAACTCGAATGTCCAGAACATTCGATTCCACGAAAATATGAATCTGATATGGCGCTAGTGTAGCATTCAAGAGTGCGTAACAAGTTTTCAATTTCAATCCAAATCTCTAACAAAATCAAGAGTCAAGAGAAGTCTATAAACGGATCAATGATCTGACGAAGGTCGCGGGAAGGCACTGGATGCGAACGGCTCGGGACCGATCGTTGTGGAGATTCTTAGGGGAGGCCTACTATGCCTATTAGCGTACGTCGTTCGACTGCGAGATGATTAAGATAAAGATTAGTAAAATCAGTAAAAAACAGTGAAATCAGTTTATTTCTGCAAATAGGCCCCAGGAGGCGCTTTTACACGTCCCGATATTTAAACCTACCACTGCTTCGGGACAAGTCTGGGCTAGTGCCGAGAAGAAGCAGCTTATAGGTATCATCATCATCACCAACAATCCACTGCTAGACACAGCCTAGGTGTATATAAGAAAGATTTAGCCTTAACTGACTTGCTTGGGTTCGTGATAGTTTTCCCAATGGCGGAGGAAAGACGCTGCTACCGGTTTGCTTGACAGCTTCTGTAGTCTTTTGGAAGAAAAAGGGGTGGTGCTGTTCTTTAATCGTGTAGGCAGCAGGCTATTTAAAAAAAAACGTGGCCTATAATTATCCCAGCGCAGGACAAAGGTCTTCATCATTGAATTCAAGTTACCACAGCAATGATGGGTACTGGCATCATCACCATCATAATCATCACCACGTGATCACCACGCTTTGGTGATCACAAACCCGAGCAATGTTCGACAATTCGATATTCCTGTTGTCCGACCCAGGGTCAAATCCAGGACCCGAGATCTTAACCCGGTATTTGAAGACTAGACCAACCAACGGGGCGTTAAGCTTTATAGCTTAACGCTATTGTTATCAATATCATATTTCTTCAAATTTTTTTATTGGCGTTCAGTATCATATTTAGAGCCCATTTATGAAGTAAAAAATGTAAATAAAGTTTCACCCGAAAATATTTTTCGCAGTATGGTTTTCATTTTTTACGGTCCTAAGCCTGTTAACGTATGATGGGAAATTAAAAACCTTATGAATAGTATCGTAATGAATGAATGAGATGCGCATAGCGTAAACAAAAGCGGCTTGAAGGCCGTATAAAAAAAAATCTGATTTTTGTCGGACATTTTCTAAATGCTTTATCTTGACATTTTTGTACTGGGCTACACCAAAAGAAAAAATACGTTATTTGTTTTTTGTCTCCTAGATTGTTATATTAAAATTTGGAAGGCGGCTAAAATTTCATCCTGTATGTACCTATATTATAAACTCTGTTTCTAACTTACCCAAGTTACACGTGTCTTACTCCACGAGTAGAAAGTCGTAAAATTTTATGTCAGGGCGTGAATGGTGGACTTTATTTCTTACGTCTTTTAACTGAATGCACGGATATAACGTTTTAGAAGTGCATAGTTCTTTAGTACCCTTGGCATTTATCTATCTATACTTATAATATTATAAAACTGAAGAGTTTGTTTATTTGTTTGTTTAAGCGCGCTAGTCTCAGGAAGTACTGGTTCGAATCGAAAAAATATTTTTGTGTTGGATAGTCCATTTATCGAGGAAGGCTTTAGGCTATATAACATCACGCTGCGACCAATAGGAGCGAAGCATCAGTGGAAAGTGTTGCAAAAATAATCGCGATCATAATAACAGAAACTGACGCGGACTAAGTCGCGGACAACAGCTAGTAGAGGCAGTAAAAATATAACAAAGCATATTTCAGACAACTTTGTCCAAACTACGAGTATTATAGAGGGAAGATGGAAGCGTTGAATTAAGACCAAAAATAAGCTATATGCAGCAAATAAAAAAATCGGCCAAGTGCGAGTCGTACTCGCGCACGAAGAGTTCCGTACCATTGACTAGATAAACAACAGTAGGTATCTACATTAATTTAGTTAGTGTAGCGCCTACCTGTTACTATTTATTGATATCGAGCAAAAATAGGCAAAAAATTGCATTTTTTGAATGGGAATAAATATACATTTTATTTTAATTTTATTATTAAAGTTAAAATATAACTGAGTCTCTTTTGATATATTTAATGTGCCTGCCTATTGCCATTATTAATATCGAGAAAAAAAGGGCAAAAAAATCGCGTTTTTTGTATGGGAGCCCCCCTTAAATATTTATTTTATTTTGTATTTAGTAATTGTTGTTATTGCGGTAACAGAAATACATAATTTGTGAAAAATTCAATTGTCTAGCCATCGCGGCTCTTGAGATACAGCCTGGTGACAGAGCGACGGACAGACGGACAGACATCGAAGTCTTAGTAATAGGGTCCGGAAGACCTAGAAGCGCAGAACTGTCAAGTAGATTTATCTGTCTTATGTCTAGAAGAATAGAAAAAATCTCACCGGCAAGAGCAAAGCTCTTAAATTTGATAATTTAAGAGTTTTTGACAAATTTTGAGTCGCTACATCATTATTGTTGGTGTTTTCTTGTTTGGCACCAGTGTATGACATTTGTAATGGGAATCAAAACCTTATAACGTCTTGAAATGAAATGAAAAATGTCGCCTATATCAGGCTTCTGATTTGATTTACATCTTATATTGCGAAACAAGCCGGTACCGACAGCTTAAAATCGACATTAATCCCACCTATTTCAAACCAGATGCAATTTATAAAAGATCCTTTCCTTGATTTTGCTGTCCAAGAATCAAACCGGGAACCCTTGCGTAGTAAGCGGACTACCGCACCAATACACAAACCGTGGACAAGATCTTTAGAGGGTCCTTTGTCCAGCCGTGTGCGTCCTTCAGCTGAGTTGATGATGACACCAACCAAGTCTTCAAAATTAGGCCCAGAGATAACACTTTATAACTTAACAGAATCAATAATATTCCTTTGCCTTTACATCAGTTTCACAAAGCCAAGAACCGAACCATTTACGAACAAAAAGAATGAAAAGAAAAATAAATCAACTCAACTCCTTAAACGAAATAGGATACGATTCCTGAATAGTGCTGCCGCTGCTACTTTGTGAAGTATTGATAATATCGATAAATTAATATGTTATAAACTATATATGTTTTGGCGACGTCCGTGGCGGAGTGGCGTACACACCGGTTTCCAAGGTGTCTCTTGCTCCGAGGTCCCGGGTTCGATTCCCGGACGGGTCAATGTAGAAAAAAACTGTTTTTCTACATTTTCTCGGGTCTGGGTGTTTGTGGTTTCGTTCTTTCTGATTTCCAATATACGAGTGCTTTCAATAGTAATTCAAATTGGGACCAGGGCAATATTTGTGATGTTGTCCACATTTTTTAAAAAAAAAAAATCTCACTTTGTGAAGTATCAATAATATCGATAAATTATTATCAACTAGATCTCCACTCCGTCCGTGCCTCACAACAACTAATAAATCCAATAAAGACACATGGAACCGAAATTGAAGATCGAATAAAACGAGCAAAACCTGTAAAAAGTAATTTTCGAAAATTTTAAATTTAAAGTTTGAACGATTTTGGAATTTCTCAAAACGTGCCTATTTATTAAACTGATGTTTGGACTTTTAAAAATTACGGGGTTACCATTGTACATTGTGAAGTGTTCGAAAAGTCGGGACAAATCAAAATCTATACTAATATTATAAAGCTGAAGAGTTTGTTTGTTTGTTTGTTTGTTTGAGCGCGCTAATCTCAGGAAGTACTGGTTCGAATTGAAAAAATATTTTTGTGATGGATAGTCCATTTATCGAGGAAGGCTTTAGGCTATATAAAATCACGCGACGACGAATAGGAGCGAAGCATCAGAGAAAAATGTTGCAAAAATAATAGCGATCATAATAACAGAAAATGACGCGGGCGAAGTCGCGGGCAACAGCTAGTACAACATAAAATCCTAATAAACGAAACTTACATTCGTAAATACATCTTAAATTTCGATGAAGTACCTACTGTCTTTTTGCGTAGCCATTCCATTTCAATAATTGGGGGCGAAATTCTTCAGATAGTTCTATTCTGGGTCGTCGAGTCATTGGCTTGGGCTTTCTTTAGGTCATTTTTATTGACGGACATACCTAAAAGTTTGGGAGGCCTACCGCGCTGCTTTGAGCCTGTGTTCACTGTCAGGAATTGTCTAGTCATGTGATTTCATTTCATCGCTTTGAAAAACAAATTAATCGATTTATTTCAGCGACCATGAACGCTTTAAAGGGTTCGAAACGTCAGGTTAAATCAAAAATAAACGCGTCCTATATCCGTAAAATTATCTTTCATTTCAATGTATAGTGTTCGCGTAAACTCAGAAAATCATCGATGATTATTTAAGTGATTCGTCGACATAACCACATCACTACGTCCCGCCCTACTCAATGCGTTCTTTTCTTGGCAAAGTGATCCCTACAATGGACGCAGGTGTGACCTTCTGTTACCTATTTATGTATCGAGAACAGAGCCCTTACTCCGTAACACAATGGTCCCTATCACTCATACCGGTGTTTTAAAGTATCTGAGAGAGACATATATATCCGTTAATACGAGCTTCGTGTTGCAGAGTAAGGCATCTAATATTAAGTTATTTCGTAGCAAATATGGCGAAATAAAATCACTTGTGTCGGGTAAATTTAATGGACTCAGGCGATGCGGAAATCCATAAAAGTAACAGCCTATAATCATTCGGTGCAAGGAAATATGTCCATCACTGAGGTACCACAGGAATGATGGGTAAAGGCATAATCACATCGCTTGCCAAATGCGGGTTGGTGATCACGAACTCAAGAAATGTTAGAAAACTCGAAACACTCTTGCTCGACCCGGCATCGCGGCACTTGAACAACTAATCCAATGGGAATGGGAACATAGGCAAGGATATTAAAAGATCACCAAAAAATAAATAATGGTATGAGCAATGGAGAGAGCGATGCTTGGTATTTCCCTACTCGATCGAACCAGAAATGATGAGATCCGCAGGAGAACTAAAACAACCGACATCGCTCGAAGGATTGCATCGTTGAAGTGGCAGTGGGCGGGACACATAGCGCGGAGAACCGATGGCCGTTGGGGCGGAAAGGTTCTCGAATGGCGACCGCGTACCGGACGACGTTCCGTGGGCAGGCCCCCTACAAGGTGGACCGACGATCTGATCAAGGTCGCGGGAAGCCGCTGGATGCGGACAGCACAGGACCGATCGTTGTGGAGATCCTTGGGGGAGGCCTATGCCCAGCAGTGGGCGTCGTTCGGCTGATATGATGATGATGTTTCAATTTAATTACTCGTAGTAACGAAAAATAAATTACCAATTTTCGGTTCTTCAAGTGCCTACCCTATAAGTTGATATTTCGGTGCTGGTTAATAGATTTTTTAGTTATGTCTCTTTTTAGGTAGATAACGCCCCGTCGGTCTAGTGGTTTAAATACCGGGCCAAGATCTTGGGGTCCCAGGTTCGAATCCCGGGTCGGGCAACAAAAAGTTTCGAATTTTCGAACGTTGCTCGGGTTTGTGATCACCAACCTGCATTTGGCAAACGTGGTGATTATGCCACTACCCATCATTGCTGTGGTAACTTGAATTCAATGATGGAGGCCTTTTCCCTGCAGTGGGATGATTATAGGCTGTTACTTTGGGTAGATAAAAGTAGTTTAAAGTACCTGCCAGTCTAAACTTCATGAAACTTACAACCCTTGTAGTCTGCGCTTGTGGCTGTGATCATGGATGTCTCAGCCGTAACATCGACCGCTGTTGTCACGACTTTGTTCGGTAGCCGTGCGGCGCTAGTGTCGATCAGCGTTAGTAGAGAATACCAATAGTGCGTTCATAGCTGTTGCAGCAGTTGTAACCAAAGCTGTTATTATGACATTTGCGCTAAGAGAATCGTATTGCTAGAAGAGGTTTGTTGCTATACTTTATTTGATATGTCTCAAGCGAGACTCGAACGATGCGAGGAGATGCGGGCTCGAGTCCCGCCTGAGACATAATTTTTCAAGTTTATATACTGAGGTTTGTTGCTATTAAGGGGACTACTAGAGCTATGAGCTGCCCATAATGGATTTAATATTATTACTTCTAAACAAAAAATTCTATAAAACTAGAACAGTATTACCTTAGCAAATTACCTCTGGTATTTATTTATCCATGTTAACTAGTTTCCATTCTGGCATTATTTCGTATTGTACATTAATGCTAAAAGCAGCCGCTTTTGGCGTTATTTCGACTTTACAACTAAATGAAAAGTAAGTTTACAGTGATTCAAAAAATACCAGAGGTAATTTGCTAAGATGATAGTGGTCAGTTTTTTGAGATTTGGGTTTTGTTTAGAAGAAATAAAATTAAATGAATTGGGGGTAGCTTAGGGCTCTAGTAGACCCCTTCAGTTTTTGTGTTGGAAACAAGACATTTATGGCCTAAATTCCAAGAAAGATTGCCCGAAGCTCGTTAACATCCAGAAGTTTAATCTTGATGAACTCAACTTATGAATATATTCATGCTCTGACTTTTGTAAGAAATATTGTTTTGTTTGATAAATCATAAGATCCATTGTATGTATTACTAATATTATGTTTACATAGGCTTTTAATATAGAAAATTACGTGAATCTTTTGTAGAAAAAGGATCGCTTTATAAGGCATAAAGCGATCCTTTGGATCAGCGGTAGTTAACGCTGCTTCTGAGCCATGGGTCGCGGGTTCGATCCCCGCACAGTACAAATATTTGTGTGCATGAACATGTCTGTTTGTACTGGTCTGGGTGTTTTCTATGTATTATAAGTATGTATTTACAAAAAAAAAAAGTATATAAGTAAGATTATCGGTTGTCTAGTACCCCATACGACAGGGTACTTAATACTACCTTAATTTGGGACTAGATGGCTCTGTGTGGCCCAGTGAGGCATGTCTTAAAAATATTTATATTTTATATTTATTTATTTAAATTAAACATTAAACAGGGTAATTCGAGTATCTGCCGAATTCATATTAATGTTATAAATGAGATAATAAGTATCTGTCAGTCTGTAACTAATCGCACGTAAACTACGGAATCGGTTTTAATAAAATTTGACATAAATATATATATATATTTTTTTTTTTAATGGTCTTTATTGGAATATATAATTACATTACAGTCTTAGGCCTAGTGTACATTATTTCCTAGTTCTAGAACATCATTGTATGGCAAATTTATGAGGCTGTATCGTGCCTATTATAACTGTTTGCTTGTTGGTACGATAATAAAAATTAAATAAAACTAATGTGATCTACCTACCTAGCAGTTTGTCAGAAATATAAATCTACGAACATTTTGTGTAACGAACGTTTTATGCCATCCAGTATACATATAACTTGAAGTAAACGCAAGCAGAGCCGCGGGAAAAAAGCTGTTAAACATTATCAATGTGAAAATGTACATTGTTTGTCACCTCTTGACACTAACACTGACAATGGGGTGGTGGGATCTACCTCCTAGTGGTCCTGGGCAACGGCATCTTTGGTTTTCTAACCAATGATGACGGCTAACAGATCCTTCTGCGGTGGTAGGCTTCGTAAGAGACCGCCTGGATGCTACCACCCTCCCGCCGGAGTCCAGCGACAAACAGTTTTTTGTGTTCCGATGGTGTGTGGGTGAACCAGTGCCACTTTTTGGGTAAGCTCGCTCCATCTTAGGCTTCTTCTTAACCGTATAGTTAACTATGTAGTCACGAGCAAGCCCATTATTTATTAAAAAAAATACACTGAAACTATTTATATAAAGTTTGGTATGAAGATAGTTAAAGTCCCAGCAAAGATCATAGAATAGTTTTTGTCCTCAGGAGGTAATACACAAACCGTAGTCTTTAGTGTATAGTGTCGTAAGATCTTTAGAGAGGGTCTTTGTCTACCAACCGGGTCTTCAAAATTAGGCCCTGCTATGATGATACTTTATAACATAACAGAATCAATAATATTTCTTACCCTATATTTTCACAAAGCCAAGAACCAAACCATTTACGTGCGAAAAGAATGACCCTTAACCCTTTCTATCTATCCAACTCGACAACATACTCTGAACTTTATTTAGTTATGATAAGGTCGTGAAAGGAAAATCTGAACATGTTCTGCCTTATAAGGGGTTGAAAAGGTTGAAAGAAGGTAGACGTTCTTCCAGTTTACAAGGCACCGGAGAAATACCGCTGGTTTCCTTAGTATACGGCCCTCAGAGGTCCGAAATAACATGTCATTACCTAGTAAAATCCAAGTGTGTATGATGGCATCGTTAAAGCTGTCTAATTACACAAACTAACCGGTCGGTATATTGGTTTGCTGTTCGTACTACGCGAGGGCTGGTATCGGGAAGAAAAATCACATGGCAAAATACCACCCAGGCTAATCCTCTCGACACAAGATGATCATTAAAGAATATTCTAGCTAGTTCCATCCCCTTGGTCAAGTGGTTTAAATACTGTGCCAAGATCTCAGGGTCTCGGGTTCGATCCACAGGTCGGGCAAAAAAAAGTGTCGAACTTTCGATCACTGCTTGGGTTTGTGATCACCCACCCGCATGCAAGCGTGGTGATTATGCCAGTACCCATCATTGCTGTGGTAACTTATATTTAATGATGGCGGCCTTCTCCCTGTAGTGGGATAATTACTCGTATTTACTTACAAATTAGAAAAAGATCACCCAGTCTAATCAGAACCATTTCTTTGTTCCAGATAAATAGCATGCAAAACAAAAGCACACCTATCGCCGTGATGAGACCGGCGTCCGCTAGATGGCGTTGTACTATCGTGGCTTAGTGACTAGTGCGGACCAGTAGTCGTAGTGTCGAGTGTAAGTGAAATGCGAGACGGGACCAAAGCTGGCCCCAGTGGTGCCTCTGGGAGCGAAGAAAACGATGAAGGTATGTATCTTTGCCCTGCAGTGGGATGATTAAAATCTGTTACCTAATATTTTTGATTAGGAATAAATATTATTTGTTTGGTAAATAGTACGAAAAGTTGTATCACCTATGTTAACATAATAATATGCTTAAATACGTACGACCTACTATTACAGAGTGAAACATTTAATTTTGATGTCAGCATTTAAAGGATTTTCGCCTTTCATGCCTAAATGTGTTATCTTTATATTTAAGCCATACCTCAGTCAGCGGATCCAACAAAAAAATAAAACAGTCAAGGGGAAGAGTTTCATATTGCTCGTCAAAAAAAAAATTAAAAACAAATCCAATAACAACTCATGGAACTGGCACAAAATAAAACAAGCGAAAACTGAGAACAACAATAACCGTTGCAAGTTTTGAATTTATAAATGGAACGACTCCGAAACTCGATTCTCGAAGTTGTTCGGAAGTATGTTGGCCAGTTTGTCCATTTTATAATCTTCGATTTGAAAATGGAAGTCATAATGTTTATTAACTGTATTTCAATTTCATTAGTTAGACCCGAGTTAACCAATTCTTAAACACCCGGTAAACATAGATTGACGATTAATTCGACACAATTCCCATTTTCCTTTAGTATGCTAAAAGAGGATTTACTTGAGCGTCTCATTGAGACCTATTGCACAACAGACAATAGGAAGTCAATCTACCATATACTTACAAAGTTCGCTTGAACAACACACACATAGACACCACTCACGGACACGAAATCTCGGTACTGTTCTGACCAGGGTAGTGTGAGTGTCAACTTGTGTACCTATTTGTCTTTTGTGCCTATTAGGTTGCGAAAAATAGATAATGAAAAGAAAAAAAAATTAGATAATGTAAACCTTAATGTATACCTTTGGTGAAAAGGTATAGTAAAGTAAAGTAAAAGCCTATAATCATCCCACTGCAGGGAAAAGGCCTCCATCATTGAATTCAAGTTACCACAGCAATGATGGGTACTAGCTTAATTACCACTCTTGCCAAATGCAGGTTGGTGATCACAAACCCGAGCAACGTTCGAAAATTCGAAACTATTTTTTTTGTTGCCTGACACGGGAATCGAACCTAGGACCCCGAGATCATGGCCCGGTATTTTAACCACTAAACCAACGGGGCGTTAGTAAAGGTATACATTATAGGTTTCCAAAAATGTATAGAAGTCTGTTGCCTGGACATACTCGAGAGCTTCACATATTGATAGTGTACATGTCCCACGTATTTTAATTAATATACGTAATTTCGTATATTAAATTGCCTGTATGATTTGAAGGTACAATATCACTACATAAGGTAGGTGACCCAAATAAGGCCTACCTTATTTTTTTTATTACGTAGCTAGCGGGTTTATCATAACAATGCACTGATAATTTGAAATACTTATATTTATTTACTAAACTTTGTAATAAATACAACAAAATTGGTTTAGAAACAAAAACCACACTTTTGTGAAGAGAAGTAACCAAAATGACACTTTGGCCTTATTGGGAACCCCATGTCTTAATAAAGCCTCACTAAAAACAAGTAAGCAATCAACTTCTTAATGAATACAAAACGTGGTCTATTCTTTTTAAAATGTAATGATATCTTATTAATTACGTTTGGTCATTTTAGATAAGATTTAACGAGTTTGTCGTCACATAAAAGTACCATATCAATCACAATTTTATAAATATCATTTTTTTTTAAAGATTCTCCTGAACTGTATTTTTTTCATCAGAGGGTGTGAGTCTAACACACACCTCATCATATCAAACATCACAAGTAAGATAACTAGCATATCATCAACTTGATCTTCTTTATAGGACAGTACCAAGAAGGTTCACTATCTTGAAGTTTTGGTTTTAATCCCGCTAACTTAACTTCTGTCAAAGAAGCAGTCTTTACTGAGGTTTACTTTGCAGCGCAGTAACTGCAGGTTGTCCAGATGTACAGCCAGTAACTGACACTGATTTTGGTGTCTTTGTCTTAATCTTTATCATGGATGAAGTACCATTAATATCTTCAAATCTTGACGATGGTACAGTAATCTGTAATGTGGAATTCGTGTTGTCACCAAACAGATCCTTTGTTACCTCTTTGGGGTGTTGGGATCTACCTCCTAGTGGTCCACCCTGGGCAACGGCATCTTTGGTTCTGGTTGCGTAGGGAATGGAATTAGAATATTTTTTCTGGCTATGTACTTTCAACTTTTTACAGCGTTTTCCAACAGTTATAAACTCCATTAAGCCCTTTATGCCTTGTGGTAGAAGATTGATGATGAAGTGAGTGATTCGTTTTCTATGATGTTACTGAAAACAAGGGTTTACTATTTTACTGTGATACTTTTCTAACTGACTTAAAACATTGCCTTAATAAGGCCTGTACTTGTGCCGTTATAAGGCCTATACATTTTTTTTGTAGGCTTTATTAGGGCATCGCCCATGGGTTAACAAAACATCAATTATATGAAATACACCGATATTACAGCTTTATCAATTATGTGGGGAGATAGCTACACGTATTATTGTCCTATAGACAAAACACAGCACACCGTGTACAAATTAAAACAAAAATACTTCCTGTTTACACTGCCACAATTTTATAAAAACATGCGTGCGCTCCGTGTTGTGGTTGTTTTCGACTGCAGGTTCCAACACGCTCGCCGTACGTGCTACTTACTGTGATTGTAGGCGTTAGTTAAAGTACACGCACACTTCTAAAAAACATTAGCGGCCATTTTAAATCGTGTGGCGGGAAATATAAAATGTAGGCCTTATTAGGACATAGGCTTTATTTGGGTCACCTACCTTAGTATAAAACAAAGTCGCTTTTTCTTTCCCCATGTCCCTTTGTATGCTAAAATCTTTAAAACTACGCAACGGATTTTGATGCGGTTTTTTTTAATAGATAGATTAATTCAAGAGGAAGGTTCATATGTATAATAACATCCATTAAATAGTGGAGAAATACTGTTATTGTTGATGTTTCTAATATGATGTCGTAAATATTCACATTTTTTCCGCTTACATTGCAAACGCAGGCTAAACCCTACGAAATTTATCAAAATAATGTACTAAGTATTGTACATATTGAAAAGGTCTACAGAAAACTCCGCGATGGTGTATGTCTATCTGTTATGGATATCCCACAATAACATTTTTTTGTCATTTACTTTTTACGACAAATAATGGCTAATTTTCGAAGCGATTTTAACCAATACAGCATTAATCCTTATCCAATTAAATACTTTAAATACATTGTTGATTTAATATTGATCTATATGGCCCTTTACAGAATATGATTTAAATAAATGTTTTCGAAGATATTACAGATTTAAAAATTACGGGACGTAGCGTTTGCGGCGGTAGGCCGGCCAGGGCGGCGGCGGCGCGGAATTTAGATATTCCAAAGACAGCAGGAAATCTTTATGGTATTAGGGAAAGGGGAATTGTTTTACTCCAAATTTAACACGTGCGGGCCACGGGCAGTAATGAATAAATCAAACTACTGTATCGATTTTAATCATTTTTTCAGTGACATATTTCATACCCGTGCGAAACCGGAGCGGGCCACTATGTTTTTTTTTATATATACAACGTTCACATTTTTTTTGTAGTGTATTTAGTATCAGCATTGCACCCGTGCGAAGCCGGGGCGGGTAGCTAGTCTTAAATAAAAATTTCGGCTCTGCCCCTGTCAACTACAAAATGGCTGACAGAGTTACTTTTGCATCTAACATCTGTAAAAATATTAAGACACGTAAAATCGTTTTCTGTATTCACATGCAGAAATGTAAGTATTTTTTTACCTATTCCTTAGTTTTCTTGTTAAAATTGTCTTATCCCTTCCCAGGTTCAAACCAAGAGGATTCCAGTTTCGAAGAGCTAGCCTCACTGAAGACTCATCTGAACTTCCCCGAGGAGGTGGCTCTGAGGCTAACTGATACGGAGTATCAGCTGTTTTATCAAGTGAGTCTTTTTAAATGTCTATGAATAGTCATAAAGAAAATTCTTTAGAGTAACAGTCAGTGTTTTGAGAAAATGTGATTACCTTCAATAGGCAGGTTGAAACCAGCCTATAATAACATATAGTGCATATAAATACTATGGTAAAGTCAGAAATTTGATACCATCATTTTTGAAGAAAATGTTTTACCTAAATCTCAAAATTTAAGTTTGTAGGAAAAAAAATTATATCCTGATTTCACTGTACTATTTATATGCGTATTTTAACAGGCTTGTTTTGCCTTGATATACCATTAACATAACACGCTGTATCCTCAGTCGAGTCGAGTCGGGATCAGTGCGAACACTAGAGCTATAGTCTGCTTAAGACACCCTGACTGTGAACTTATTTATGCAAAATAAAGCAAAAAAAATTAAACTACTGTTCAGTTGCATAAATTCATTACTAAATGGTGAATTTTCGTTGAATTTATAATCAACATCAAAATAATAATGTTTGTATTATTTATATTTCCGTTCGTCCTGTTTCATTCTCAACAATAAATCAAACAACAAGATACGAGTGCCACTGCCACGGTTTTTGTGCATGAGCCAAAGTTGACGGCCCTTTTCGTGCGTAAGATGGCCGCCAGTGGAGAGGCAGCGACCGCCGAGTGTAGGCAAAAAAGTGAAGTAGACACATGAGATTGACTTCTGTTCTTATCTGATTTGTGGAATAGATCATTTGTATCGGTTGGCGTAGTGGTTCGGTGTTCCACCTACTACACAATGGTTCGATTTCTGTACCTCTAGCACAAAAAACTATCGTATTCGAATCGTTTGCGTGTTCGTATCGCCATCGAAATATTTAGTATGAAAACTTAAACAGCGCTCGCGTGGTCAAAACGAGAACTACAAAACAAAGCACGAACTTTGTGTCGTTTGCTTTCGATACGCAAACGATTCGAAGTCGATAACCTTTTAAATAGCGTTATACCTTTTTAAAAATGTATATCCTTTGAACAAGTCTCGTCAGAGCCCTGTTATAGGTGGCTTCGAAAACTCAGACTTCAGATCCTCAAAGAATAATAACATGGTCAGAAGATTGACCATCAGTAATTATTGTAACAATAACTCATCTTTAGAAACATGGACACTGACGGTACGGCTAGTCCACAAGTTCAAAGTCGCTCAGCGGGCTATGGAAAGAGCTATGCTCGGAGTTTCCCTTAGGGATAAAATCAGAAATGAGATGATCCGCCAGAGAACTAAAGTTACCGACATAGCCCACCGGATTAGCAAGCTGAAGTGGCAGTGGGCTGGCCATATTAGCCGCAGAACCGACAACCGCTGGGGTCAACGAGTTGAGTGGAGACCGCGTCTCGGCAAACTTAGTGTAGGAGCCCTCAGGCCAGGGGGAGTGATGATTTGCGCAAGATGGCTGGCAGGAGCTGGATGCGAGAAGCCGAGGATCGACCTAAGTTCCGTGCAATTGGAGAGGCCTATGCCCATCAGTGGACTGCGATAGGCTGATGATGATGATGATGAGCCCATCATTAAAATCTTTGTCGTAGCTTAAATTGACTCGTAAAAAAACGGAAACGCAAGTCTAAATAAATTAGTATCGTTTCGCCCTTCGCTTTTAAACCGCACTCGTACCGTCCTGGGAAACGTTTGCATATTTTATTAGCACGGCCCAGTCATACAAGAGGTATAGATCCTGGATTTTAGGACCACCTTATTATTCTATCTGTGAGGAATGTTACCAATCTAAAAAAAATATTAACGACCATAATCAAAGAGCAAGGCAAAGGCCCCCATCGTAAAGTTCAAGTTACCATAGCAATCTATACAATTCGCATTTTTTGATGGATTGAGACAATTATTTTGCTAATGATTTCCGATTCTTAATAAGAAGAGCGGAAGCGGAAATCATTAGCAAAATAATTATCTCAATCCATAATTAGTTATGGATTTCCGCAAAGTAACGCCTGAGTCTATTAATTTTATATGCAATTTTGACCACCTGACAAACGAAGCCGACATTTTGTTACCATTATGTGTAACATCTTTGCAGTGTTTTTTTTTTTAAATTTAAATAGTCATTGGTGCAATTTTTAAGTAATCTATGTAATGTTATTTAATTGGATATAGTTAAAAATAATGACATTTGATAATATAATGTAATATCATCATTCTCTTGGCCATTTTCCCTAAATTCTTTATAATAAGAATAATAATAAATCTTTATTGAAAAACTTACTTGACAATGTAACAATAAAATTCTTAATATACTTACAAACATGCAAAATACACTTATGCCTGAACTAGGATTCCCTGTATATCAGGCAAAGGAGGCTTACATAATTAATTTAATCTATCACAAAAAATTCAATAAAGTAAAACCTTAATCCGTAATAAATAGTATTCTAAATACAATTATATGTATAATAAGTACACTATTATTAACTAACATTGATTTAACAAACCTATTAATATTTTGCGTGCTGAGCATTTTTTATGTAGAACAATTGCAAGTATCCGTGTCATCAGAATAATAACTGTATGTGTAATGGGTTTATTTAAATTTGTAGTTTTATAAATATTTGCATGCCATATTTAGGTAAAACGTGAGTTCTAAAATTATTTTTGCTAACACCAGTTTTGTACAATGTTTTAAGCAAATAAAGAATTCATATCATTTCATTTTATTTCATTTCATAAATATAACAAAAAAGGCTATTTATTTTGAATCATACTGTGACGCGCACGGACGTATTTTTTTGCTTCGACCGGGTTAGGCTGCCCGCCCACGTCAGGCTTTTTGTAGGACCGATTTTTCTATAGTAGGCAACAGTATACACAATCATGACCGATTGTTTGTAGGACGTGTGCGTTGCTCCATTGCTATCAGTACGTTCTATTTTTCTCCTACAAAAAATCGGTCACCGATTATCGGACGTGGGCGAGCAGCCTTATGGGTGAATGAACCTTACACAGATACATCCGTGTGCGTCACAGCGTGTTTCAAAATTAATAGCTGAACAAATATTTTATATTTTTTGAAGATTTTTTTTTTAATAAAATTTTTAAAAAAACTCTGCCAAGATGGTAAACGTAGTGGTTACATAACTTCGCTTCGTTTAACAGGAAGTTCAAAATGAACGGTGTATACTAGTATGTTATTGGCAATATGTATAATACGGTATTCTATACAATACCTAGGCAATGTATAGAATACCTTAAACGTTAAGGTATTGTATGAAATATTTTTCATTTGGTACATTATAATAATAGTAATTATAAATCATTTATTTCAGGATTCCTTACTCCCATATTCACAAAAACATCTTACTCAATAAAAAATAAATTAATAAAAAGGAAATTAATATTAGAACTAGCTGTTCCCCGCGACTTCGTACGCGTCAATTTCAGTTTTTAAGATCGCGATTATTTTTTTAACATTTTTCACTGATGCTTCGCTCCTACTGATCGCAGCGTTATGTTATATAGCCTAAAGCCTTCCTCGAGGCATGGACTATCCAACACAAAAAGAATTTTTCAATTCGAACCAGTGCTTCCAGAGATTAGCGCGTTCAAACAAACAAACAAACTCCTCAGCTTTATAATATTAGTATAGACTAGATGTTGCCCGCGACTTCATCCGCGTCAATTTCTGTTATTATGATCGCGATTATTTTTGCAACCATTTTCATTGATGCTTCGCTCCTATTGGTCGTAGCGTGATGTTTTATAGCTTAAAGCCTTCCTCGATAAATGGACTATCCGACACAAAAATATTTTTTTTAATTCGAACCAGTACTTCCTGAGATTAGCGCGTTCAAACAAACAAACAAACAAACTCTTCAGCTTTATAATATTAGTATAGATATTATTGCCCCTTAGTCTAGAACTTCAGCAGCGGGCTGACATCACGGGTTCCTCAGTTCGACCCCTGCGTAGGGCAACAAGTATCTTATTTTCGAACATTGCTCGGGCTTGTGGTCACCAACCCGCATTTGGTAAGCGTGGTGATCATGCCTGTACCCATCATTGCTGTATGTATCAAATAATATTACTAATAATAATAAAAGCGACGACCTCCGTGGCGGAGTGGCGTACACACCGGTTTTCAAGGTGTCGCCTGCTCCGAGGTCCCGGGTTCGATTCCCGGACGGGTCAATGTAGAAAAAATGTGTTTTTCTACATTTTCTCGGGTCTGGGTGTTTGTGGTACCTTCGTTGTTTCTGGTTTCCAAAATACGAATGCTTTAAATAGTTATTCAAATTGGGATCAGAACAATGTATGTGATGTTGTCCACATCATTAAAAAAAGCAGCAGCCAAAAATTTTAATCTTCAATAACTTAACAGTACCATATTTATTGTATTAAAAGTTTCAAAAGATTCATAAATCTTATCTAACAAAGTAGATTTCAACAAATCGCCGCTTAACTCCTAAAAGCTATTTATTTTAAAGCTCCAAGGCTTCGGAGGCTGTGCGGCCACGTATCGATTGGTCTAATTTTAAACCGAGGCAGATGAAGGCGAGCTTTAATGACCACTGAGATACGACATATTTTAATTGTCGTATTATTGTTTGAGTGGTAATAAGGCTGTAAGATTTATTTATTTACTGAGCGCAAATACACAACTCGACTCTTGTCACAATTAAGTAAAATAAGGCAACTACCTCATAATTTATGTTTGTGAAATATTTACGTAACTGGTTGATTGACAATTGTTTTTATAGTCTGAATGAATTTTTTGACATAAAATGATTTAGTTATATACTTTCTCGACTGACATTTTATATAATGACTTTGATTTATATTCTTTGTTTATTTTATTTTTATTTTTATTTCATCATATTTAGAATGTGTTATTGTTGAACATTTTATATAACTAGACAAATATTAATGTTAATGTTTAGATTCCATAATATATTCTCATTATTATAATAAAATATTGTGACAATTTGTCTGAAATTTGCATGCCACCGTGATGGCGAAACGTGTGATTCTTTTACTTATAAATTATTGTAATATCTTAATAACCATTTTTTATGCAATTAAATAATTTCTAATTTCTAAATAATAATGTTACGGCCTATAACCATCCCACTGCAGGGCAAAGGCCTCCATCATTGAATTCAAGTTACCACAGCAATGATAGGTACAGGCATAATCATCGCCCTTGCATGTGGGTTGGTGATCACTGATCACAAACCAGCGCAATATCCGGAAATTTAAAACTCTTGTTGCCCAATCAAACCTTTACCAGTTACCTATTAATTAAAATAAAATGTAATTGCTAGGTACCTACTCATCTCTTCCAAATCCGTGTTAAACACATTAAGTAAATAGGTTGTTAGAGCTATGTAACCTTTGTGTTTAAACGTTGCCCTCGATTTGTCCAAGATCCATTATTAGATCCTGACTTCATGCTAATCAGACCACCTAAATATTTACCGATTCAAACAAAAAAAAATGAAATCGGCTAGTACATATTTAAATATATAAATAAATAAATAAATGGGGACAACATCACATACATTGTTCTGATCCCAATTTGAATAATTATTTAAAGCATTCGTATTTTGGAAACCAGAAACAACGAAGGTACCACAAACACCCAGACCCGAGAAAATGTAGAAAAACACATTTTTTCTACATTCACCCGTCCGGGAATCGAACCCGGGACCTCGAATCGGAGCCGGCGACACCTTGAAAACCGGTGTGTACACCACTCCGCCACGGAGGTCGTCAATATTTGAGTAAATAATAATAAAAAACCGGTCAAGTGCGAGTCGGACTCGCGCACGAAGGGTTCCGTACCATTGCCTAGGTAAACATCAGTAGGTACATAAATATAGAGCCTACCTCTTACCATTTATTGATTTCGAGCAAAAATAGGCAAAAAAATCGCGTTTGTTGTATGGGAAAGCCCCCCTTAAATATTTATTTTATTTTGTTTTTAGTATTTGTTGGTATTGCGGCAACCAAAATACATAATTTTCAACTTTCAACTGTTTAGCTATCACGGCTCTTGAGATACAGCCTGGCGACCGACAGACGGACAGACAGCGAAGTCTTAGTAATAGGGTCCCGTTTTTATCCTTTGGGTACTGAACCCTAATAAACATATTTTTTTTATCCAATGGATAACCCTCCTTTTCTCGAAGTCGGTTAAACATATTGCACAAGAACCACGTCTCTGTAGCCAAATATCGTAGCTAAGAAATTCGTAGTATCAAGATTTTCGACCGCTACTTAACTCGTAACTAGACCGTAGCCCGCTCGTAGCATTCAAGATGATCGTACTACGAAAGTCGTAGTAAAATCAGCGGAATTCGTAGTATAAAGTTTACTGGTCGCTTGCTACGGAGCCGTAGCATGAGAATTAGTGACATATACTTTAAAGATCGTATAAATGTAGTACCTACCAACTACTAAAATGTTATGTCATTGATTAGTTAACGACCTTACATTTCCGTAATTAAAATTCATGGAGAGCGGTAGATTACGTCATACTTGGAATTCGTTGATTTTCCACTTGTAGCATCAAATAGATAACCAGCCAAGTGTGAGGGATAGTCAGATAATCAGACTGGCACAAGAAAGGTTCGGTGCCTTAATTTAATTTGACATTCTGTGAATATTTCAAGCTTCTAACTATTGGCGTTAATAACGAGCAAAAAATATCACGATTGTCGTTCGGGAGCCCCAATTAAGTTTATATAAAAAACTTGGACGCCCCCTTGGTCTAGTGGTTTAAATACCGGGCCAAGATCTCGGGATCCCAGGTTCGATCTCCGGGTCGGGCAACAAAAAGTTTCGATTTTTCGAACGTTGCTCGGGTTTGTGATCACCAACCCGCATTTGGCAAGCGTGGTGATTATGCCAGTACCCATTATTGCTATGGTAACTTGAATTCAATGATGGAGGCCTTTTCTCTGCAGTGGGATGATTATAGGCTGTTACTTACTTACTTACTTATTTAAATTTAATTATTTACTTTTAAAGTGAATAAAAATATAACTTAATATTACATATTATTACAAATAACATCATGCATTTATATACACAGCTTCGTACAAAAATCAAAAATTGTCGGTTGCAATGGAAATTCAACCTCAAATGATACGAGTATTATGACGAATGCTTCTAATTTAAAAGAGCACCAAAATATTATATTGGCACTCATTTGGTAAGGACGTTGACTGTTTAATTTACTTTTCTTTTTTAGGGTTCCGTACCCAAAGGGTAAAAACGGAACCCTATTACTAAGACTTCGCTGTCTGTCCGTCTGTCTGTCTGTCCGTCGCTCTGTCACCAGGCTGTATCTCAAGAGCCGCGATAGCTAGACAGTTGAAATTTTCATAAATTATGTATTTCTGTTACCGCAATAACAACAAATACTAAAAACAAAATAAAATAAATATTTAAGGGTGGCTCCCATACAACAAACCCGTTTTTATGGCCTTTTTAGTACGGAACCCTTCGTGCGCGAGTCCGACTCGCACTTGGCCAGTTTTATTA
This sequence comes from Anania crocealis, assembly GCA_949315895.1. NCBI lineage: Eukaryota > Metazoa > Arthropoda > Insecta > Lepidoptera > Crambidae > Anania > Anania crocealis. The sequence goes on from OX438875.1 coordinate 8,750,563, forward strand.
TGTTTATGGTTCTACAATGAAACGTAAACAAACTAAGAATTTTTATTATTGTTTTAAATAAAAAAGGACAACATCACATACATTGTTATGATCCCAAAGCGAGTAACTAATCTATACTAATATTATAAAGCTGAAGAGTTTGTATGTTTGTTTGAACGCGCTAATCTCTAGAACTACTGGTTCGAATTGAAAAATTATTTTTGTGTTGGATAGTCCATGTATCGAGGAAGGCTTTAGGCTATATAACATCACGCTGCGACCAATAGGAGCGAAGCATCAGTGAAAAATGTTGCAAAAATAATCACTATCATAAAAACAGAAATTGGCGCGTACGAAGTCGCGGGGAATAGCTAGTAATATAATACAAAGCACCTTTAATGTGAAAATCAGAAACAACGAAGGCACAACAAACACCAGAGGCCTTACTCCGTAACACAATGTCCGTATTTTCGAATCCATCTGTCCCTGTCACTCATACAGATATCTAAAAGTATCTGAAAGAGACAGATATATCCGTAAATACGATCATCGTGTTGCAGAGTAAGGCACCAGACCCGAGAATATATGGAGAAACTCTTATTTTTCTAAATTGATTTCTTATACTTAAACCAGTGTGGCCCAGCAGTGCCTGCAAATCAAGTATCAGCATAATTCAGAGAATGAAAAACATAATTCTACGATCCATATCTGGTGTTCCTTCACTACCTACACTAAGATCAATAAGGCGCTAATGATGGTAACTGTTTCTGAAGAAATCCAGAAACAGACCAGAAAATTCCGGGAGAGGCTGGTGACACACCCTAACTACGGTTTTTTACGGCCTTCGACTCCGTGACTCGCTGGAAGAGCTCAGCTACAGCCTTCTTAATACGTTCTCGGGAATATTATTTACGTTCGTAAGAACATAATATACACATTTATTACTTAAGAAAAGTAACGTACACAATTTCAATACCAGAAATAAAGATAAACTTGCCGTTCCAGGCTTCAGACTGCGAAAAGTAGGAAAATCGTTTATGGGAAATTGTATTCGTATTTTCAACAAATTACCACAGGGTATTGCTGAACTCCCTGTATATAAACTTCAATCGTATGTCAAAGTAATTTTAATTAAAAAGGGCTATTACACTATTATTTAAATGATAGAAATGTATGGCATTAAATTGTCCCAGCTCGTACTTGCTTAAAACTTTTACAAAAATTTGTTTAGAAAGAGGCTTAAGTAGAATCACGCTCTCACTGCCTCCAACAAAACTTCAACTCACCTGCTACATTGACTCGTCCGGGAATCAAACCCGGTACCTTAGAGCAGGCAACCTTGAAAACAGGCGTGTTAGCCACTCCACCACAGGGGACGTTAAAAGGTTACACAGTCAGGTTTTAGAACACAAAGTGAATTGGATTCAGAGATATCGCAATCACAAGATTCGTATTCAACTAATGAATTTGGCAGATCGCCATTTTAGTTATTGCCACAGAACTTGTGCTTTTTTGTATTTCGAATTAAAACTTCTTCATTGGGCAGTAGTAAGGCCTGTAATCATTCCAATGCAGGGCAAAGGCCCACATCATTGAATACCAGTTACCACAGCAATGATGGGTACAGGCATAATCACTGCCCGAGCGATGTTCGAAAATTCCTAACATTTTATTGCCTGACCCGCGAATGTAGAAAAAAAGTGTTTTTCTTCATTTTCTCGGGTCTGGGTGTTTGTACTCGTAGTAGCTACATTGTTTCTGATTTCCAAAATATGGTTCCTTTTAATATTAGGGGTTAAAGTATGAAATTGCCGTTTTGTATGGACGAAATCGAGAAAAGTCATTTTTCCATACTAACATTTTTTTGTTTTTTTAAAAACGCCTGAACCGTTTTCTATGCAATTAAAGGTGAAAGTTAGATGATTATAAAGCTACGCATTATAGTATTTAAATTTCTGAAAATCAAAGTATATAATACAAATATACTTAATTGAAGCAAGAAGGTCAGCTGACACATTGTAAGGGGTCTTTTCAACGACTTCCTTTGAAGTAATAGGCACTAGTATTGAATTTTTTTTTGTAGTCAAATGATACTTTATTTAGTTTTTGATACAATACAAAAAGAATTACGCAATAATACGACTATACATAAGAGCTATAAACAAAATAAAAAGTGGGAAAATAATCGGCAATTTCATACTTTAACCCCTATTAGGGATCAGAACAATGTATGTGATGTTGTCCACATTTATTTATTTAGTCATTACAAGTCAACTGAAGGTACTCTACGCTTAATGTTTAATGATCTACATAGATCGTTCACTTGGCTTTAATATTTAATAGAATCGTTAACGGCCAATTAAATTGATTACGAGTACTATTCTATTATTCAACTCAAAAGGTAAACGCGCAGACTGCTTTGCGTATAGACGCCATTTTGGATTCACGCAGGTGCCAATCTATTGATATTAAAAAGTAACGGTATCTAGTCACACAGAAGGTCTCCATCATTGAATTCAAGTTACCACAGCAATTATGGGTACAGGCACAATCATCACGCTTGCCAAATGCGGGTTAGTGATAACAAACGCGACCGAGGTTCGAAAATTTCGAAATTATTTATGCTCAATCCGGGTATCAGACCTGGGGCCCAGTAATTGAACCACTACAACAACGGGTCGTTAGTATATTTTTAACATAAGTGTTTTGGGCTAGGTGCTTAACTTGCCACTTCGACCAGTGCTTGATCTATTGTGGCGGCCCTTTTGGTTTAAAGCTCACTATTAAGACCCGTTGAATCCAGGAAACGCCAGATTAAAATAATAATATTAGGGGTTAAAGTACGAAATTGCCGTTTTGTATGGACGAAATCGAGAAAAGTCATTTTTCCATACTAACAATTTTTTAGTTTTTTTATAAACGCCTAAACCGTTTTCGATGCAATTAAAGGTGAAAGTTAGATTAAAAAATTAAAAAAAATTAAAAATTGTTTATTTCATTAACACACAAAAACGTATACAATATTGAGGCTGGGATCTACCCAGTAAGTACTCGATGGTTATAAAGCTACGCATTATAGTATTTAAATTTCTGGAAATCAAAGTATATAATACAAATAAACTTAATTGAAGCAAGAAGGTCAGCTGACACATTGTAAGGGGTCTTTTCAACGACTTCCTTTGAAGTAATAGGCACTAGTATTGCATTTTTTTTTAGTCAAAAGTTACTTTATTTAGTTTTTGATACAATACAAAAAGAATTACGCAATAATATGACTAAACTTAAGAGCTATAAACAAAATAAAAAGTGGGAAAATAATCGGCAATTTCATACTTTAACCCCTATTATAATATATTTTAAGACATGCCTTACTCGGCCACATAGAGCCATCTAGTCCCAAATTAAGGTACTACTAAGTAGCTTAGCGTATAGGGTACTAGACAACCGATATACTTTTTTTTTGTAAATATATTCTTATCATACATAGAAAAACACCCATACCAGTACAGACATGTTCATGCACACAAACATTTCTGTCACACAAATATTTGTACTGTGTGGGAATCGAACCGGCGATCCATGGTTCAGAAGCAGTGTTTACTGCCACTGATCTAACTGGTCATCAACTGATTCTTAGCCATCTCATCAGGGTGCATTATGTGTTACCCTAGATAACTATGTTGCGCATCAATTTAGCAGAGCTGAGCAGAGTGTGTGCATAGCTGTCTCTTGTGCTTTATGGCTGATTCAATCAATCAATCAACTACACTCGGCACGACGAACTGTGTGTAGGCCTACCCAAGGTAGACTGACGATCTGGTGAAGGTCACTGGAAGCCGCCGGATGAGGGTATAGTGAAACTAATCGTTGTGAGCATCCTTAGGGGAAAAGTATATCTAGGGCGTGGTTAGCCTGAGAAGACGATCAATAAATGGCGTAAAATATTGTTTAATCGCGATAGTATTTTGTTTTTTTTTACTTTATAAGCATCAAAAGTATTTTTATTTTTATTATAATCATCACAAGGAAGATTTTTTATAATGTAAAACAATATGGGGTTTCTATCACCTTTAGGCTGTCTGTTAAAGCTTCGTTGCCTTCTAATGAAGCTTCCAAAGCTTCTATAGATCTAAATAGTCTTCGAGCAAAGAACTAGGTCAAAGTCCCAAACTGTGAGGAATGGTACAGTGTAAAAAGTTTATTAAGGGGAACAGTCGCGAAACAAAAAGGGTGGGATTTATGTGTGAAATAAATGTATGATGGAAAATATAGGGTGTGCAAAACGTGTTAATTCTAACTCATCTGTCAACCCTATTTTGCAAACGGCAAAAAGAGGTTCTATGTTTTTTTTATGTACGAACACGCAAAACTTTTTACTGTGTGAATTGATTTGGAAGGTTTTTTTCTATATGGTATAGGTCAATGTTATTCCCGTATACAGGCTGAAATTTTAACCACCTCCCTAATTTTAATATGTCAATGTACGAGACTAAAAACAAATGACGTATTTTTTCTTTTGGTATATATAACCTAGTACAAAAATGTCAAGATAAAGCACTTAGAAAATGTCCGCCAAAAATCTAAAATTTTTGATACGGCCGCCTAGCAACACTTTATTACGCGATGCGCATCTCATTCATTCATTACGATACTATTCATAAGTTTTTGATTTTCCTTTTATACCTTAACAGGTCTAGGACCGTAAAAATTGAAAACTATATCGCGAAAAATATTTTCGGGTGACAACTTGATTGAAATTTTTTACTTCATAAATAGGCTCTAAATACGATACTAAACGCCTATAAAAAATTTGGAAAGTGGTTAAAATTTCATCCTGTATAGAAACAGTCTTTGAGGTAAGCTATTGATCAAAAAATGACCTCCGTGGCGGAGTGGCATACACACCGGTTTTCAAGGTGTCGCCTGCTCCGAGGTCCCGGGTTCGATTCCCGGACGGGTCAATGTAGATAAAAAAGTGTTTTTCTACATTTTCTCGGGTCTGGGTGTTTGTGGTACCTTCGTTGTATCTGGTTTCCAAAATACGAATGCTTTAAATAGTTATTCAAATTGGGATCAGAACAATGCATGTGATGTTGTCCACATTTAATTGACGTGACAACGTCTTAAATTAGGTTGCGGCTGGGAGTCACTTATGAAAAAGTGTAACGCTCGGTAACGTTACGATGACGTCATCGTCCTATCCTCAACAAAATCACTCAAATAGGAATTAGTTAAGTTTAAGTTTACATGTACAATGTTTTAGTAAACAAAATATATTTCTATAGTTAAAATTTGTGCAATTCTTATTTTCATTCAATTCCTTGTTCCTATTGTGCAATTTAATTATATTCATATCAATAAATATTCTACCGAGAAAAAGACGTTGTCACGTAAAATCTTCGCCCGTAAAACCGACTTTACAGGCAACCATTTTTTATTTATTTATTTTAAAAAAGATCAATAAACTCCACCTGGTAAAACATTAGGTGAGGTCACAAACAAATCAAACTGTTTTTTTGTCAGTTAAAAAACAAATAAACCCAAACGCAATATCTACTTCACTCACACATACTCCCTTAATAGTCACAGATGTTGCCACTCTAATAATAGTTCAAGTGCGTGACGTAACGACTTACGACAGTACACACGATTCTGTGCCTTACCGCCACGAGATAAGGATTCGTTGATATTCTCAGGCCAAAACAATCTAACTGTTTCGTCATCATCACCATTATTTCAGCCAAACGACCTCTACTGCTAGACATAGGCCTCTCTTCATTTCCATAACGATAGATTTAACTACGTACCTGTTTTGTGATTTTAATCTGGAAACCACAATTTCCTTGCACTGCGCTTATGCGTAAGAGCGTTTTATGTATGGTACCCACTATATTCAACAAAATTCTGAAAGAAATGAGAAAACTGAATGTGAATGAAATAAAATTCAATTAAATAATGTTTTAGCTGTAAAATGTTACTAAGATATTAACGAATTTATCACAGATAGACATTTTAACGCCCCGTTGTTTAAATACCGTCTAGTGGTTTAAATACCGGGCCAAGATCTCGGGGTCCCAGATCCCAAGCATGCTAACCACTGTATTTTCATTCGCATTGCTATTTTGTTTTAACAATTATGAAATTATTGTATGCCTACTTTGGCGGAACATAGTGACACTACACCTTCTATTGTATCTATTAATTACCTATAAAAAAAAAAAGTAACAGCCTATAATCATCCCACTGCAGGGAAAAGGCCTCCATCATTGAATTCAAGTTACCACTGCAATGATGGGAACTGGCATAATCACCACGCTTGCCAAATGCGGGTTGGTGATCACAAATCCGAGCAACGTTCGAAAATACGAAACTTTTTGTTGCCCGACCCGGGGATCGAACCTGGGACCCCGAGATCTTGGCCCGGTATTTAAACCACTAGACCAACGGGGCGTTGTCTGTCTAATTACCTATGATTCACAATAAATGTTTCTGATTTTCTGATTTCTGATTTTCTAGCGTAAAACTATTTGAAAGAAACTCTGTCTTTCCCCCAGGTGCCTCCGATCGACTATTTAAGACAAGTGACTCTCGATCTGGGAGGAGAGGGAGTTTTGGGCGCCGTCAGCGAGCGCCACATGATAAGGAGGGCGCCACCGACGCAAACGCAGCAAGCGAAAAGCACCGTACGGGCGCTTATAAGGAGATTTAACGAGGTTAGTAATTTAAAAAATCTATACTAATATTATAAAGCTGAAAAGTTTGTTTGTTAAAACACGCCAATCTCAGCAAGTTCTGGTTTGAATTGAAAAATTTTTTTGTGTTGGACAGTCCATTTATCGAGGAAGGCTTAGGATATATAACATTACGCTGCGACCAATAGGAGCGATGCATCAGTGAAAAATGTTGCAAAAGTAATCGCGATCATAATAACAGAAATTGATGCGTACGAAGTCGCGGGCAACAGCTAGTTATTTATAATTACAGTGTGGTAGTCTACGCATTTAAGCGACTTTTCCACCACTGTTAATTTCTACTGCTTGTTATCCGGGCCGCGGACCAGGGGCCAGTTTCCTCCTAACCCAACATAATTATTATGAAAATTCATGATTAAATCAGCAATATACAATTACAATTAAATTTTATTTTACAAAACAAGATTTAAAAAAATATGAAAACAAAAGAAATGCGACAGTAAGGCGCTCTTATCGCTGATAGTGATCTCTACCAGACAACCTTTGGGTAGAGGAAAACTTAGACTAAGAAGAATATAAGTAATGCAGTGCTAGATTAAAGACGTAAAAGACATACATATACAATTTAATTTAAAAACCCTATCATCTTATAATCTAATTCCGTTACTTCATCAATTATAGTTTCACTATATAGCCTAAATAATTTGGGGTGATGGGATCTCCCTCCTAGTGGTCCACCCTGGGCAACGGCATCTTTTGTTTTCTAACCAATGATGACGGCTAACAAATCCCTCTGCGGTGGTAGGCTTCGTAAGAGGCTGGCTGGATGCTACCACCCTCCTGCCGGAGTCCAGCGACAAACAGTCGTTCTGTGTTCCGCTGGTGTGTGGGAGAACCAGTACGTCTGGGTAAGCTCGCTCCATCTTAGGCTTCTTCTTAACCGTTGAGTTAAGTATGTAGTCAAGAGCAAGCCCATTACTTATAACAAAAAGTGTCCCATAATGACCGAAATAAATGTGAAAATCAAATGCCAACTTGATCTAACAGGCTCACATTGTAAAAGAAATATCTTCGAGCAAGCAATCAGTATCAGATATAAATTAAAAGGAATCCATTCGCCAATATATCCGAATAGGTCGCTACATTGGCACTTATCGTTTTTTTCTAAGACGCCAGATATCGTAATCCTATTTCGTATCGGGAACGGCAAATCGAATTTCAAGAGTGGCGTTAAATCGGGAAAAACACGTATCTTTCCTCGATTCTGACAGTCCGAATTGAATCAGTAGGTTCGGTTTGCTGACAACGATTGTTGAACATCTATACTTGATATTATAAAGCTGGGGGAATTCGTTTGTTTATTTGAACGCGCTAATCTCCGAAAGTACTGGTTCGAATTGAAAAAATATTTTTGTGTTGGAAAGTCCATTTATCAAGGAAGGCTTTAGGCTATATAACATCACACTGCGACCAATAAGAGCGAAGTATCAGTGAAAAATGGCATTTCATAATAAATGTGGACAACATCACATACATTGTTCTGATCACAAAATTATTTACTATTTAGAGCACTTGTATTGTGGACATCAGGAACAACGAAGCGAACTTAAAGCGATATGCTAGAAAAATTGGCGCTGTGTCATAGCGTCTCGGTGGTCATGTAAAGTGCCGCGCCCGGTATGCAGGGAGATATGGTTTCGAGTCCCACCTGAGACATAATTATGCAAGTTTAAATAAATACTGATATTATAATTGAAATTCAGTTACTAAAATATCATATAAAGTAATGTATATTGTTAAAGTAGCTGTTCCCCGCGACTTCGTCCGCGTAAATTTCCGTTATTATGATCGCGATTATTTTTGTAACATTTTTACTCATGCTTCGCTCCTATTGGTTGCTGCTTGATGTTATATAACCTAAAGCCTTCCTCGATAAACGGACTATCCAACACAAAAAGAATTTTTCAAATCGGACCAGTACTTCCTGAGATTAGCGCGTACAAACAAACAAACAAACAAACTCTTCAGCTTTATAATATTAGTATAGATCACTATTCGTAAAGGTACAGCTATGTAATATATTAAAGATAACGGCAGGTCAACCTAATACCCAAAAGTTAAAGGTCATTGAATTGATTTTTAACTTTAAATCCAACTGGTAGATATCAATATCAATTTAGGAAATTTGAATTTTTTGTGGTATGTTGACGTGCTATTGTCTGTAAAATACCTTAAAACTTAATAATAGGGGTTAAAGTATGAAATTGCCGTTTATTTTCCCACTTTTTTTTTGTTTATGGCTCTTAAGTATAGTCATATTATTGCGTAATTCTTTTTGTATTGTATCAAAAACTAAAAAAAGTAACTTTGGCTAAAAAAAAATGCAATACTAGTGCCTATTACTTCAAAGAAAGTCGTTGAAAAGACCCCTTACAATGTGTCAGCTGACCTTCTTGCTTCAATTAAGTATATTTGTATTATATACAAAAAATAACTGACTGTCAAACATCTGCAAAGATGTTTCTTTCGGGTGTTAGGGGTGCAAACTCCTAGCATTTGATGAAACAACGCTGGCTTATAGCGTAAGAATATGCTTGAAAAATTCGCGCCGTGTCGCAGTGTCTCGGTGGTCTAATGGTATGGCGCCCGCCCGGCATGCGAGGAGATGCGGATTCGAGTCCCGCCTGAGACAAAATTTTTTAAGTTTATATACTGATATTATAAGTGCAATTAAGTTGCTAAAATATCAAATAAAGTACATTATTTTATATTTTTATGCTTGATAATTAATTGTTGACATTTGTACTCAGATTAATAAATTTTAATGTATTATCCTAACTAATATTTGACATGTAAATATTTGCACACCGGTATAATACCCGGTAGAATGTATTTGAAACTGACTTTATCACTGAACACCAACATTCATTCTGCATTCTGCAAATAAAATTATTTGATTTGATTTGATTTCCACTGAGTCGAAGAGGTCCGTGAAGAGCCTGTTTTAACAGGCAACTGTGCTTGGGGACAAGTCGGGCCCCGGTCCCTTACCATCGCATTTTTTAATGCCTTTGGTCTTCAAAAACAAAAGGTAGAGATATCACTCTTCCTTATGAAGCACCAAGTCGACATCTTTTTGGTACAAGAAACCTTATTAAAACCCTCCATCCTCCCTCGTAGTGCTATGATTGCCAACTATAACGTAGTTCGCAACGATAGACCCACTAGAGGTGGCGGCACTCTAAATTATTACAAACGCTCCTTGCATTGCGTTCCCCTCGACCCTCCCACGCTCACAAACGTTGAAGCTTCTGTCTGTCGGCTAGCCATGACCGGCCATCAACCAGTCATAATAGCTTCTATTTATCAACCTGGCGACAAGACTCCCTTAAGGAGCGACTATGAGGCTCTTTTTGCTATGGGACCCTCCGTCATTCTCGGCGGAGATTTCAATAGCAAAAATACTCAGTGGAACTGTTTAACAACCTCCAGCAATGGTAGAGAGTTAGCAGATCTCGCTGAAGTCCTCAATTTCGACATCATCGCCCCCCTTTCTCCGACCCACTATCCTTTTAGCGTAAACCACAGACCCGATATCTTGGACATGGCGGTTCTAAAGAATGTAGGCCTGCGCCTTCGTTCAATAGAAGTCCACCATGACCTAGATTCTGACCATCGCCCAGTTGTCCTCCAATTAGGTCCCTCTGACCAACAGATATCCATGAAAACAATACTGGACTGGCACAGGCTCGAGAGCAATCTCGGACCTAGTCCCAAATCAGTATTGAACTCAATCCCAGACAGGTTAGGATCGCCTCACGAGACTAACCAAGCGATCGATGCCCTCACTAGCCACATCACGACCGCTATTAGCGATTCGTCTAGGCAAGTTCCAGATATGCCTAGGCATAGATTGAACTTGCCGGATGACGTGAGAGAGCTGTTGAGGGCAAAGAGAGCTGCGACCAGAGCTTATGACTCCTATCCCACCGAATATAACCGAACCCTTCTACGCACTTTACGGACATCTGTAAAGGAACGTATTAAGGCTCTTCGGGAAAGTCAGTGGGATAGCCTACTTGAAACGATCTCACCATCTCACCAAGCCTATTGGAAGTTGGCGAGATCCTTCAAGTCAGATATAGTCACATCTATGCCTCCTCTCTCTAGACCCGACAACTCCGTCGTATTCGACGACGAAGAGAAAGCCGAATGTCTGGCCGACAGCCTAGAGGCCCAGTGCTCTCCTAGCACGCTTCCTATAGACGCTGCCCACCTTAGTATGGTGGACAGCGAAGTCGAACGTCTCTCGGCCCTCCCTCCAACCTGCCCCCTTGCACCCACCACCGCCGATGAGGTGCAAACCATCATCAAAGGTTTCCGTCCAAACAAGGCTCCCGGTCCGGACCAGATCTTCAACAGAGTCTTACGAGTCCTCCCCGCCCAACTGATTTGCCTATTGGTTGCTATCTTCAATAGTGCCATGGCAAACTGCATCTTTCCAACCGCGTGGAAAGAAGCAGACGTCATAGGTATCCCTAAGCCCGGCAAGGACCGCTCCAAGCCCGCCAACTACAGGCCCATCAGTCTCCTCAAGACTATGGGCAAATTATACGAGCGTGTTCTCGTCTCCCGCCTAAGAGATTACATTTTCTCGAACAATCTCTTAATCAACGAACAGTTTGGCTTCAGAACCTCCCACTCTTGTGTCGAACAGGTGCACCGCCTAACGGAGCACATTCTCGACGGCCTCAACAGATCCAAACCGATGGTAACCGGTGCACTCTTCTTCGATGTAGCGAAGGCATTTGACAAAGTCTGGCACAACGGCTTGATCTACAAGCTGTACCAACTCAAAGTGCCCGACAGTCTCGTGCTCATCCTTCGAGACTTTCTGTCAAATCGTACCTTTCGCTACCGCGTAGAGGGGTCCTATTCATCTCCCCGCCCCATCAGGGCTGGAGTCCCTCAGGGCTCCGTGCTATCTCCTCTTCTCTTTTCAATTTTCATTAACGACATTCCCAGGTCACCGCAAGTAGAGCTAGCTCTATTTGCGGACGACACAGCCCTCTATCACTCTGGCCACCATGCCGGTTACATCATTAAGGCACTACAACGTGCAGCCCAATCCCTAGGTGACTGGTTTAGGATGTGGCGAATAGAGGTAAACCCCGAGAAAAGTGCAGCAGTGTACTTTACTCGAGGTTTCTTCGCTTCAAAACATCCTAAACGATGTCTCACACCAATCACCCTATACGACCGTCCGATCCCTTGGGAGAAGACAGTCAAATACCTAGGTGTCACCTTAGACCGTAGAATGAGCTTTAAACCTCACATCAAACGCGTCCGTCAGACTGCAGCCTTTTACTTTTCAAGGCTCTACTACTATATCGGCAGGAAGAGTAAAATGTAACTTAGAAATAAGTTGACAATTTACAAAGCCTGTATTCGACCCGTGATGACTTACGCTAGCCCAGTGTTCGCTCATGCCAGCCCCTCAGAACTAGAAAGACTCCAAATCCTCCAAAACAAATTCTTACGCTCTGCCTCGGACGCCCCGTGGTATGTGCGTAACGACAATTTGCATCGCGACCTTAACATTCCGTCGATTGCCAGCTTTATGAAAGAAGCGTCTCAACACTTCTTTGATAAAGCCGTCAATCATACGAATCATCTTATAGTCAAAGCCGCCACCTACTCGTGCCAAAAAGATGTCGAAGCCCGTTTCCGCCGACCGAGGAACGTTCTCGAAGATCCCGACGACAAAATCACATCGTTCGTAAAACAATTCACCACTCACAACAGTACACACCCGACAAGCACTAGATCGAATCAGCGCACTCGCCGGCGAGTGCGAGGACCCTTGCATCATTTTGGCAGGTACAGACATGTACCTGGCCGCTTCTCGCCAGTCCGCCCTTCGGACGACGGCCCAAGCCGAGGTCCGAGCCTACAGAGGCGCCCTTGAGGCCTAGTCTGCCCCCCTCGATCGGGCCCACTAGAACGGGGCTCGCGTAGATCGGTCTGTATGCACAGACCAGTCTGTGTTGCAGCGCCGAGCTACGCGATGCAACCACTAGTCGGGTTGACCTCTTGGCCGGGTGCCTTCAGCACCCGGCACGGTCCGATCGCGCCGCTAGTACGGGGCCCCTGCTCGATAGTGCGAGCCCTAGGCTTCGCTACGCGAAGCCTAGGACTCGCCTCGCCCTCGAGGTACCCGCTAGCAGGCCGCTTTTGGGCTGAGTGCCTTCCGCACTCGCCTAAAACCCGCCCGGTGAAGCTGTAACGGCCTTCTGCTACAGCATAGGTCCTTTCAAAAAAAAAAAAAAAAAAAAAAAGACAAGTCGGGAAAGGCTCCGCTGCACCGATTTCCCCTTGCATGGCGTGATGGCGCATGGTGGTCGTTTTAGTGGGTAGGCCATACCCTTCTGGTACGGAGAGCCCAACATAACCCGTCGCTTGACCTCGGTGTTGGGTATGCAATTTAATGCATTTTTTCCACTCCAAAAAAAAGGCTGGTTATCAATTCAATTCAATATTTTTATTGCGTTCTATAATGTTACAAGGATGTTATAAAATATGATATAAACAGTTCATTATAGACCCTGTTCGGGCACAACAATACAATTAGTAGTAGACAGAGAGGATGACGCCATAATTACTTACGAGTACATAATATTAATATTTCAGTACAAAAGATTAAAAAATAAGAAGTGTAGGCACCTATATATACTTTCTAAAATTGACTTTATATTCAATTTATAGATATCGATTAAATTTGTGATATGTATTAATTTATATCAGCTAGTCTCATATTTTTATTAGATTATATTATTAAACTTTTTTATAAACTAGAATTTGAAAAATAAAATAAAATAAATTGAAAGTAATATTTCTTGTCATTGTATTAATTATTTTTGATTATATAAATTTTAATTTTCGATGGATCGATTAGAATCGATCGCAGTCTGCCCAGAATTATGTTAATAATGTATACGGAATTTAATTACTCAAACTTGCACGTACCTTCTGTATAAACTTACACTGTGCCCTTTATGTCATTGTTAAATATTTGATTGGATTCGAACATTCCATATGACACTTGATTTATAAGATTTTAGCTCCGATATATCTGGGGAACGACAACAATTTCATTGAGGCTCTTCGCTTGTGAAAGCTTATCAAAAGCTTATTAGATCAATTAATAAATATATGAAATGGTTTACTTTTCTGGCAGAATAACGCATCCTTATTTATTATTAAATTAATTAGAAATTATACAAAAAAATTCAACTGCCTCGCTATCGCGGTTTGTGAAATACAGCCTAGTGACAGACAGACGGACAGACAGTGAAGTCTTAGTAATAGGGTCCCGTTCTTACCCTTTGGGTGCGGAACCCTAAAAAGGACCTAAACTACAATCGCTTCCCGCTACCTTCACTAAATCGGTTCAGCCGTTCTCCACTTATAAGTGTTTGAACTAACACGACTTTCTTTTATATGTATAGATATAAGATTCTAATGTCTTTTATAAGCTAAAGCATTATAATTACTAGAAAACAGCTACAAAATTACAAACAGTTTTCGAGATATTAATTGTTCGAAAATATTATTTTACATTAAATCAACAAAGATAATCCTCTCTACGTACATAATAGCTCAAATTTACATGTATTTAAATGTTCCTTCGCAAACTCTGATATCGTTTTAGGAAAACGGACCATATGATCTTTGCTTTAAGTTGTAAATTCGATCGGTTTATTTCGAGTAAGCTCTCTAAATACCATTATTAAAGGTATGACGCACTAATTTTCTATTCAGCGGGACGAATTTGATCGATTTAAGAGCCCTTTGGAACTGTTTATTAAGTTGAAGTCGAAATTTAAGACGTTCGAATTTAAGAAAAGTCCGCCAGCTGTTTTTCATCAGAGTTGAAATCATAAATTTGATTATCTATTAACCTTTCGTTTGATAGGAAATAAATAAATAAGTGTGGACACCATCACATAACATTGGTCTAATCCCAGAGTAACTAGGTATGTAGAAAAGCACTGTTTCCCGAGAATCGAACCCGTCGAACTTAATGGAGGCTTCTACTTTTAGTATTTGTATATCAGTCAAACTGTGTCTAGCGTGTAATACCGTATAAGTTGGTAGACAATAAACAAAATAAAAATAAAACACTAGAAACAAGATTAAACCTTGCTTCTTACTGCCTTACTCAATGATGGAGGCCTTTGCCCAGCAGTGGGATGATTATAGGGATTTACTTTATACGGAACTTCAACTTTTTTGAAAATAATAGGGGTTAAAGTATGAAATTGCCGATTATTTTCCCACTTTTTATTTTGTTTATAGCTCTTAAGTATAGTCACATTATTGCGTAATTCTTTTTGTATTGTATCAAAAACTAAATAAAGTAACTTTTGACTAAAAAAATAATGTAATACTAGTGCCTATTACTTCAAAGGAAGTCGTTGAAAAGACCCCTTACAATGTGTCAGCTGACCTTCTTGCTTCAATTAAGTATATTTGTATTATATACTTTGATTTTCAGAAATTTAAATACTATAATGCGTAGCTTTATAACCATCTAACTTTCACCTTTAATTGCATCGAAAACGGATAATGCGTTTTGAAAAAAACTAAAAAATTGTTAGTATGGAAAAATTACTTTTCTCGATTTCGTCCATACAAAACGGCAATTTCATACTTTAACCCCTAATATTAAATTGCCTTTATTTATCAGGGTTATTGTAGGATTCTAATGGTAAAAGAATTTTTGAAATTTATCCAGTTGTTTCTCTTTATTATAGTACTAGCTGACCCCGCGAACTTCGTATCGCCTCAGAATAATAATACAATTGGATTTTGACGTAAGACGTCAAACAATGTCATTGGCATCAAATATGGCGTTTAC
The DNA here is from genome assembly GCA_949315895.1 of Anania crocealis. Lineage (NCBI taxonomy): Eukaryota > Metazoa > Arthropoda > Insecta > Lepidoptera > Crambidae > Anania > Anania crocealis. The sequence goes on from OX438875.1 coordinate 8,766,154, forward strand.
CTTACAATAAATTGAGATGTAAGCTATCCTATCTTGTAGGTAAGTCGGATCAAACTACACACGATGTGCAAATTTGATTAAAATCGGTTAGTAGTTTAGGAGTCCATCGCGGAAAAACAACGTGACACGTAATTTATATATATTAAGAAGATACAGACAAAGGTTTTTTTTTTAATAGGTACCTCTTAAATTAATCAGTTGACAGTATTAACGTTTTATTAACCGTAGGTATTTTAATTTACAGCCATAACTGGCTCAAATCCACATTTTATTTATTCTCATATCAATAAAAACGGGAATAATCGTTTTCCGATGGCCAATTAAGACGAGGAAGCGGGTAGAAATTAATTTTATAGCAAACCACCTGTTTTTACGAACGCCAACGAAGGGTGGCGTGCCACAGTGCGGTTATCATGAAAAGAAGAGGTGCAGACTTAACACTGCCTGGGACAAAAGAATAAAACTTATAGTGTAGCAATGTGCCACGGATAGTGTTAAGAGATGGTTTATACACCATAAAGGCATACTAGCGCCACTTTTCCGACCTAGTTGTTTGGTGAGATAGTACGCAAGGGTGCCGGGTTCGATTGCCGGTCGGGTAAACTTAAGAAAAGATTATTCCTGAAAAATTCGGTTCTGAAAGGGGTTAGGAGGTCTGCCCGAGACCGAGAACGAAATCTAAAATTAACGCGTTCTGTAATCCGTAAACATATCTTTCATTTCAATGTATACTGGTCGCGTAAATTCAAGAAAACAATGGGTTAGGAGAAGGTTAATATCGTGCTTCGGAAGTTACGCTAACCCATTGGTTGGTCCCGGGTTTTGTCGAAAGATCAAAAACAGAGTCAAGTCAGGGGCTGGTAATAAACGACTTAGAAAATTCTGATACCTGAAAATCCTTAAACTCTCTTCACCTACTATTAGGTTCTCTGGTAGAGATCGCTTAAAGCGGTAAGACCGCCTAATTGTACTTTCTCTCTGGTTTGTAATATTGTCTTTTTGTGTTAAGTTCAATAAAGTGTATACTTATCTATCTACGTAACGATCATGACTGAAACAGAATATTAAAACTGCTCAAATAAGAGACTAGGGTAATTATTGCTCTGTGGAAATCACACAACCGAATTCAGTTGTATCAATTCACCAAAATTTTGAGTAGCTCGTAGGTATACTGTTTTCTAGTTACTGTACTGTGGCTGAATCGCTTTGTATAATAATCGGGCATGGGAATGGTCCAATCGTGGAGATTGGTTTGATTGGTAAAAGCACAATGAAAGTAAAGTTAAGCGAGAAATGCCCTGCTAATTGCGGTGCTGGGAAGAACAGTCTCGTAATCGATTAGAGACTGACGTCGTACGACGTTGTGTGCCGTTGCGTGACGTTTTGTGACGTTGTAGGATGGAATATTATCTTTGATGAGCCAAAACTCATCTTGTTACAATACTGTTACGCGTTATAGCTTCAGAAAGAACTTAAAAATAATGTTAATAGATAATTTAGAATTTTTAGATATCACGATAATAAGCTCTTGTTGGCTTTTACTAAATCCAAAACAAAAAAAAGACGTGAGGCACTCGGAGACTGCCGCGGTAAAGCTATTGCATAGCATTTTTTATCAACTTTTGCAATTATAAAACTAAAAAGTATCACCGCTGTGCCGGTCGGAGTGGGGGGTGTTAGGTTATTTTCGTTACGAAATTTCTGGATTCGGTCTCCACGCTCAAGGCCCGCGATAGAAGCTATGCAATAGCTTCATTTTATAATTTTATGTATTTTCTAATTTTGACTTATGTAATTATTTTTTTCTGTTATTTTGGCAGATATGGTTACCATAGGCAACCATACTGTCAAAATCCTTATTTTCTTCTAAATTATTTTAAATTTTGGAAATTCAAAATTGTTCGATCGTGCTTCGCCCCGAGTGTTAGGTTAGGTTATTTTCGTTACGAAATTTCTGGATTCGGTCTCCACGCTCAAGGCTCGCGATAGAAGCTATGCAATAGCTTAAAAAAAATTAAAATATTGAATATCGGTTCAGCTATTTATTTTGAAACACGCTGTGACTCCCAAAAATGGAGCTGTGTAAGGTCCATTCAACCGAGACCCCGCCGCAGCAAAATAATACGTCTGGGCGCGTCACAGCGTGTTACAAAATTAAAACTCTAAATTTAAAATTGTCACTGTCATGATGTTATACATAATGGTCCAATAACGTAGGCTTCGTTTCACAGGTGGTTAAAATTGCACGGTGTATGATAAACGTATTTGGTAAATAAGTTTTTTCAATACAGATATGAGTAGAAACGAGAAAAAAAAAAGTTGTGCGTGTACTAGTGTACACACGTAAGAAGTGAAACTTCTTTATGGCCTTATTTTTCGAAAAATGATCTACATGCAACTTTCCAGAAATTGGTTAAATTAGTTAAATTGGTTAAATTGGTTAAATTGGTTAAATTGGTTACATTGGTTAAATTGGTTAAATTGGTTAAATTGGTTAAATTGGTTAAATTGGTTAAATTGGTTAATATGGTTACATTGGTTAAATTGGTTAAATTGGTTACATTGGTTAAATTGGTTAAATTGGTTAAATTGGTTAAATTGGTTAAATTGGTTAAATTGGTTACATTGGTTAAATTGGTTAAATTGGTTACATTGATTAAATTGGTTAAATTGGTTAAATTGGTTAAATTGGTTAAATTGGTTAAATTGGTTAAGTTGGTTAAATTGGTTAAATTGGTTAAATTGGTTAAATTGGTTAAATTGGTTACATTGGTTAAATTGATTAAATTGGTTACATTGGTTAAATTGGTTAAATTGGTTACATTGGTTAAATTGGTTAAATTGGTTACATTGGTTAAATTGGTTAAATTGGTTACATTGGTTAAATTGGTTAAATTGGTTACATTGGTTAAATTGGTTACATTGGTTAAATTGGTTAAATTGGTTAAATTGGTTAAATTGGTTACATTGGTTAAATTGGTTAAATTTGTTAAATTGGTTAAATTGGTTAAATTGGTTAAGTTGGTTAAGTTGGTTAAGTTGGTTAAATTGGTTAAGTTGGTTAAATTGGTTAAATTGGTTAAATTTGTTAAATTGGTTAAATTGGTTAAATTGGTTAAATTGGTTAAATATTATTTCACTTTACCTTTTTGCTATCGTCTGAACCAACCGTGGTAGGGGCAAGAAAAAGATGGCGCGTAACCGAAAAATGTGACGAAAATTTGACGCAAAACGTGACGGTAAATTTTTTCCAACGCCGATAAAGAAGTTTCACTTCAAAAATAATAGAAAACAGCACACTCAGGCACGGTAGAAAGAGTGGGTACTAGTTTCTCTCCCTTCCCCTCGATCTTACGCTTTTTCGATCAGCATCACGTGACCCTGACGCGAGTTTGGAAGTTTTTACCCATCCAACAAAAAATGCTCAGCGCCGCTAAAGAAGTTTTCACTTCAAAAATCAAACAAGTGCAAGTTATTATTTCTGAATGTAGCAAAAACGTAGCAGTAGAGGAATTGTTAATACAAAGTTTAAAGTCACTTAATTTCAAAGTTGTTCAAGATGTTAAATCTTGCATAACTTCGAAATTTAGTGATTTGATAAATTAACAGTGGTATATTGAAGTTGTTTTCAAACTAACTTAGTTCAAATGACTGATTCAATCTTACCAACAATATTAATAATATCATATAATATTCAATGTCACCCAGGGACGCACTATGTTAACTTTAAATAACTTTTTTAAACTATTTTACAGTCAATAAGGTAAAAAATATTAGTTGTAATTTCAGTACAAAATACTCTCATTTAACTTATACCCATAACTAGCTGTGGCCCGCGACTTCGTCCGCGTCAACTTCTATTATTATGATCGCGACTATTTTTGCAACATTGTTCACTGATGCTTCGCTCCTATTAGTCGCAGCGTGATGTTATATACTAGCCTAAAGCCATCCTCGATAAATGGACTATCCAACATAAAAATAATTTTTCAATTCAAACAAACAAACAAACTCTTCAGCTTTATAATATTAGTATAGATTTATTTATAAATATAAGATTCTATGAAGACACACTGAATAACTAGTACGTGTTGCAAGAGAATCAGAAATAAGAGAATCCGTAGGACAACTGAGATTACTGACATTGCTCGAAGAATTACGATGCTGAAAAGGCAGTGGATAAAATATATTACTATGTGTATTGGTTATTCTTATTAAAAGAACCGATGGCCGCTGCGGTGGAAAGGTTCTGGACGAAAATCTGTGGGCCCTCCACCAGTTGGACGAACTATCTGGCGAAGGTAATGGGAAGCTGATGGATGGGGGTGGCGCGACACTGATCATTTCTTGGCTGCGATTATGATGATGATGACTTTAAATACCAGGAATAGTATTGGTCTTATGATGCAACCTTGGAGGACTTTAAAATAATAAACTGCTGGATGAAAAAATGATTAAATACATTTTTGCGCTAACGTACTAACAGTAATAGTAAATTATTAAAAGTGTTAACCAAAATTGATCCAAGGTATTTGAAAAAATATTAATTCTTCGGTAAGAAACTGTATCAAATGCTTAAGCAAAATCGATTATGTTAATAATACAAGCACTTGGTCAAAGTTGTAATGCAATTTTACGTGATTCGGGGGATTTTAATTGAGTTATAAAGTGTTTTACGCTCACCATGAAATTGGGTAAAATCTTAAGAAGTTACATTATAAAATACTGGCGTTTTCCCGCTATTATGTTTCCGTGGATATCGAATTTTGCAGGTATTTCTTAGGAAAAAGAAATTTGCGTTGCATCACTTCGTTGTCAGTCTGTTTATTAAGACCCTTTATTCAGGAATACGATAAGGTGTAAGTTAAATTAAAAAGTCATACTATAGACTGCAGTCCCTTAGAGCTGTAAAAAATCAAGCCTTTAAGTATAGAGATATGGCTTTATATCGCGATTCCCCATTCGTAAAGGGAATCAAAATCTCAAAAAAGGTTACCTACTTCCCATTGACCTAAAAATAGCATGAAGCTGTATCTTCTGGTATATTGATATATTGTTGGTCTTGGTGGTACGGAATCCTCAGTGCGCGAGTCCAACTCGCGTTTGCCTGGTTTTATCTATTTCGTAATTTATTGAAAGATCGAATATAATTTCTTAAAAAACTTTTCAACGTTTCGCAGTCCGAAAAGACATGTTAAAGTGAAACCTGATTTGATCTTTCATCTACGCTAGGCGAGCTTATGCGAGGTCTGTAACATTATGTAAAATACAACCCTTTGTATATGCAAATACTGTGCCTATGATCCGATTACATAGATGGGACAATTCCTTTTCCGTCCTAAGAATAGGGGGACAACTAAACTAGAAAATTGATGGATAAACACTTGATCGCAAAAGAAAAATATATAACGAACAAGACAATAATATAAGTTCAATAAGGCGGTCTTATCGCTTAAATCTAACTCTTCTAGACAACCTTTGGGTAGAGGAAATTAGAATTAATTCAGATACAGGAAATATCAGTGCAGTAGTTAACGCAGAGCGAGTCATATAGTGTGCAACAGCCATCGATAAAATACGCCGTGCTTTTTTAATTACTTGGAAAACGAAACCCACGTTATTAGACCATTATGTATACCATCATAACACTGTTATTTATTTTTGATCTATACTAATATTATAAAGCTGAAGAGATTGTTTGTTTGTTTGTTTGTTTGAACGCGCTAGTCTCCGGAAGTACTGGTTCGAATTAAAACATTCTTTTTGTATTGGATAGTCCATTTATTGAGGAAGGCTTTAGGCTATATAACATCTAACTACTACGACTAATAGGAGCGAAGCATCAGTGAAAAATGTTGCAAAAACGGGAAAAAATATTGATATTAATTGCGATCATAATGACAGAAATTGACGCGGACGATGTCACGGGCAACAGCTAGTTAAAAATAAGTTTAGAAAAATATGAAATTTTTATTCAGACTTTTAATTTTATAACACGCTGTGACGCGCACAGACGTATTATTTTGCTGCGGCGGTGCAGTGTCTCGTTTGATTGGACCTTACACAGCTACATCTGTGCGCGTCACAGCGTGTTTCAAAACAAATAGCTGGACCAATATTAAATATTTTGATAAAAAAAATTTTGATAAAAAAATTAAAATGCACTGACAAGATGTTATACATAATGGTTATATAACGTGGTCAGGTGGTCAAAAATGCAAGGTGCATACTCCTTTAGTCTCCTCTAATGACACCCATAGAGATTGGACTGTGAATTCTATTTTCGGCTAATATCAAATAATAATATTACGATCGTTTGATAAGTAATGTTTTAAAAAAAATTTGAATATTCTTTTGACCAAATTTTAAGGTTCCTCTTTTCACGACAAGACCCATTTTGTTAATATTTCAACCGACATAAGAAAAGAGATTCTTAATTCGTTTATTACGCAACTAGCTGTGCCCCGCGACTTCGTCCGTGTCAATTTCCGTTATTATGATCGCGATTATTGTTGCAACATTTTTCACTCATGCTTCGCTAATATTGGTTGCAGCGTGATGTTAGATAGCCTAAAGCCTTCCTCGCTAAATAGACTATCCAACACAAAAATAATTTTTCAAATCGGACCAGTACTTCCTGAGATTAGCGCGTTCAAACAACAAACAAACTCTTCAGCTTTATAATATTGGTATAGATTACCACTACAATCACTAATTATAAGTACAAAAAAAAAACCTTTCTTTTAAACATTAAAGCATAAGTTTTATATTGCAAATACAATTCTAGAATAAATATATCGTTTTATACGAGCCTTTAAATTGCTTAGAAGACAGTACATAAACACAAAGTGTGGCCATATTTTGATCCGGTGCCAAATGAGCATTCTCCAACAATTACGGACGAAATTGTTGACTCACCTACAAGTTCATTTTGTTGAAACGTTTTTTTATTTTTGTCATTAAAGGCCTCGACAAAGGTAAACACCGAAAAGGAGGAAAACCAGTCGACCCTTTCCCAAACATTTAATTTAGCTGGTCCTAAATATTTGCAAGGGAAAAAGGTGGTGAGGGATATATATTGAATAAATTTTCTTTTAAAGTTTATTAATCTTACACACACATTGCGTACTAGCTTTTCGCCCTTGGCTCTGCCCGCGTCAACGACAATTATATCGTTTAGGTATCCCACCATTATCGCTAGTATGTCATTGCTGGGCACAGGTTTCTACTTGTGGGATAAAAAAAGCTTATGTCCTTTGCAGGGTCTAGTCTATCTGTAGAGTTATTTGATTCGGGGTTTATACCATCAGAGGTGTAAAAGTAACGAAAAGTCGCTACTTTGACAAAAAGTACTCGTCCCTTTCGTATCGTTACGTCACTCGTTACTTTTGAAACACTACGGGCGAGAGAATTGAAAAATAGGTATTTGTAAAATCTATTGCTGTCGCGCAGTGCCAATCGCCTTCACCGCAGAGTGTGATAGAGACAACTGCTTCTTTGACATACATAAAGTATGATATTTGGGGTCCGTGTAACACAGGCTACCTTTTGTTAAAATAAGGCTACATGGCGAATGCTACAACAATACATTGGGGCACTTGAAAAAGTTTGCAGTCTAAATGAGGGGGAACCTAATGAAAGAAGCCAAAATTCTAAGTACAAAAATGCTTCAAAAATACTTTGAAATCATTGGCAATTTCTTAGCTGGGTAGCGTTTTTAATTATTTAATAAACTACATATCGATGTACTCTTGACACTTATTGTGTCAGTAATTCCTACAATAATTTCTAAAACTTTAAGTCACCCTACCAAGAAAGGGTTTGAAATGCGATCATCAGTTGTTCGTCGATTGTGAAATATTGTAATCTCCTACCCTTAGCCCTTAGGGCGGGCGGTAAAAAATAAGTGCCCTTTGGACAAAGCTTATCAGTGTGCCTTTTCCGTTCAGGTTTTTCAGGAAAAATACTTGAATGAGACTTAGACAAAACGCTTGCCCCATTCATCCATGGTAATATTGTAAACGCGAAATTTAACTTCGTATCATCATCATCATCATCATCAGCCTATTGCAGTCCACTGCTGGACATAGGCCTCTCCAAATGCTCGCCACTTAGGTCGATCACTCCACCTAGCCTGAGGGCGTCCTACATTACGTTTGCCGAGACGCGGTCTCCACTCAATAACTCGTTTACCCCAGCGGTTGTCGGTTCTGCGGCTAATATTGCCAGCCCACTGCCACTTCAGCTTGCTAATCCGGTGGGCTACGTTGGTAACTTCAGTTCTCTGCCGGATCACCTCATTTCCGATTTTATCCCTTAGAGAAACTCCGAGCATAGTTCTTTCCATAGCCCGCTGAGCGACTTTGAACTTGTGGACTAGCCGTACCGTCAGTGTCCACGTTTCGGCTCCGTATGTCATGACGGGTAGAACGCACTGATTGAAGACTTTCGTCTTGAGGCATTGTGGGATCGACGATGAGAAGACTCGACGAAGTTTCCCAAATGCTGCCCAACCCAACTGAATTCTTCTGTTCACCTCATTCTCAAAGTTGTTTCTACCTAACTGCAATGTCTGCCCAAGGTACACGTAACTTCGTATGTAGCGAATAAACTAACACCGTGAACATTCAGAGTCATTTTGCGTGAATGACTAACAAACATACAAAATCAGTTAAAAATCAGTTAAAATCAGTTTTATTTCTGCAAATAGGCCCCAGGAGGCGCTTTTACACGTCCCAATATTTAAACCTACCACTGCTTCGGGACAAGTCTGGGCTAGTGCCGAGAAGAAGCAGCGCAAGAAACTCGGTCACTATTAACTGACTCTATTTACATCCATATATGCATTCTTACAAACTTTCGTGTTAATAACATTAGTAATATTAAATGGAAGCTATTTTTACAGAAAAGTGTTGTCTTTTTAAATTTTTCTCCGCGTAAGAACCATCTTCGTACTTCATGGAACATTTAAAAAAAAGAAATAGCGAAATCGGTTCAGCTGTTGAGATTTGCGCTTAGCAACACATTCAGCGATTCATTTTTATAATATAGAAAACAAAACCCAGTTAAGTCCTTAGAAAGTTGGAAAAACATGGCGGAACTCAATAAATTGGGAACCATCTACCCTCCAAGCATTGCATATCAATAGAGAGGTTAATTAGAGGGAAAGGCCCTCCCTTCAAACCCTCAATTGAGGATGATATTGTAGTATGAAACACAACACTTTACGCATATAATTTGTACACAACAAATACCTTTAACGAGCACTTGTATAAATGAATAAATAATAAAAAATGAGGACATCACACTGCTCTGTTCCCAGAGTGGGTAATATTTAAAGTACTCGTATTGTAGTAATCGGAAACAACGAAGGTACCACAAACACTCAGAGTCGAGACAGTGAAAAAAAAACCTTTTTTATACATTGACCCGTCCGGGAATCGTACCAGTCACCTCGGAGCAAGCGACTCCTAGAAAAACGGTGTGTACGCCACTCTGCCACAAAGGTCTTAAAATACAGGGTGAACTTTAACCACTTTCCAAAATTTTTATAGGCGTTCAGTATCCTATTTAGAGACTATTTATGAAGTAAAAAATGAAAATCAAGTTGTCACCCGAAAATGTTTTTCGCAATATAGTTTTCAATTTTTACGGTCCTAGACCTGTTAAGGTATAAAGGGGAAATCAAAAACTTATGAATAGTATCGTAATGAATAAATGAGATGCGTAAAAACAGTGTTGCTAGGCGGCCGTATCTAAAACTTTAGATTTTTGGCGGACATTTTCTAAGTGCTTTATCTTGACATTTTTGTACTGGGCTATACCAAAAGGAAAAATACGTCATTTGTTTTTTGTCTCATAGATTGATATAATAAAATTTGGAAGGTGGTTAAAATTTCATCATGTATAGCTTTGTAAATCATAAACTCAAGTTACCACTTCAATAGTGTTATAGGCATAATCACCACGCTCACCAAATGCAGGTTGGTGATCAGTGATCACGAATCCGAGTAATGTCCGAAAATTCGAAACCTCTCACAGTTTCATTTGTTCTGTATTTTTATGAGAATAAAGTTCTTATTTGTGTATTTACCCTGTGCTTAAACCAATGGGACGATCTCGCATTAATATACAAGGAAATAGATATTCGAGAAACAGAGAAAGGTTGTGTGTCCCGAAAACGAGACTTGTTAAAGCGCGCAAACAGGGCATCTCTCTAAAAATTAATATGTATAATAAATTACCAATTAAAATTACAAGGATTAATTTTAACGCATTTCAACAGGTAATTAAGATATTTTTAAAAAATAATGCCTTCTACAATATAGAAGAGTATATGAACTGTTCATTTTCTAATATGCTCACATGATTTGACTCCTGTATTGTTTGTTTGTTTGTCCTGTATTAGTCAATTAAATTATGTATAAGATAAATTGTAAATTTTGACGTACCAATGTTATGAAATGTAACGAAAAGGTGAATAAATAAATTGAATTGAATTGAATATTCCAATATTATACATAATAGGATAGAATTTGACCTCAACTAAAACCATATAACTGGATGCCTTCCTTAGAATGCCACGCGTACCCGTGCCGACACGCGTGACGTCATTAATGATTTAGAACTAGAGATGTGTATGTGTCGATATCGACATTGATGTAATATATAAACTACAAACACAATGAGCGCGAATAAAGTGTGCCAATCAAATGTGCTGGGTGGCTAGTACAACCTATGTCAATCGGATAGATACAATATGACATTAAACATACTAATTATTGCATGTCGACATAATTTGGACGGGTTATAAAGTATACTTTGACATAAAGTCAATGTCAAACCAGAAACAACGAAGGTACCACAAACACCCAGACCCGAGAAAATGTAGAAAAACTCATTTTTTCCACATCGCCCCGTCCGGGAATCGAACCCGGGACCTCGGAGCAGGCGACACCTTGAAAACCGGTGTGTACGCCACTCCACCACAGAGATCGTCAAAATAAATGTCTTTTGTCTTTGTGAGTGGGATTTTGACATATTCGCTTCGCTTGATAGAATGTTTGACGAGAAAATATAGATCCGAGGATAGAATGTCAATCATTCAATCGAGGATAGTTTTAGGTGTAATTTCATCTAGTTCTTGTATCTTGTGTATATATCAATTGATATCAAACACTAGTCTGAGTCAGACGTAATTTAAAGCGATAAAATAAATGGTTGGTATTATACTGAATTATCCCTTTGTGAACACTGTCACAAGAGCTAAGCCATTCGGGTTTAAATTATATAACTTTCTCTATGATTTCTCAATGTTAACTAAATAACTAATAACTGATATTATAATTACAATTAAGTTGTTAAAATATCATAGGTATATAGCCTATATGCTTTTCCAGAGATAGATTAAAGCTATCTCCGTTCTTTAACAAATCTTTTCAACTGTTATTGCTTGAATAAGAAACAACTACCCTTCCAAACATTCACACTTATAATATCATATTAAAATAATATTAGTAAGGTTTATCGATAGCAAATATTGACGTAGTCACTACACTAGAGCGGCGCCAGTATCGGATATCTCCGTCTCCGTTTAACACTCTCGATATAATTATCGGGTTCGCAACGGCTGTCTTCCTGCGCCTCTAAAGCTGGGTTACACTGAAAGCTATGCTCAAGCTATGATTTCTAATAGGAGATCATAATAGATAGCCTTGATAATAATACTCAGGAAAAAAGGTTACAAAATTTGGTAAGTGCTTTCAAATCGGATCAGTATTTTTAATAATAATCTATACTATAATATTATAAAGCTGAAGAGTTTGTTTGTTTGTTTGTTTGTTTGTTTGAACGCGCTAATCTCAGGAAGTACTGGTCCGATTTGAAAAATTATTTTTGTTTTGGATAGTCCATTTATCGAGGAAGGCTTTAGGCTATATAACATCACGCTGTGACCAATAGGAGCGAAGCATGAGTGAAAAATGTTGCAAAAATAATCGCGATCATGATAACGGAAATTGACGCGGACGAAGTCGCGGGGAACAGCTAGTAATAATAATATATATATTTATTGCCTGCGTTACAAACAATGACGGTACAGAATAAAAACATGAACAATTAAGAAGTCGAAAAGAAAGCAAATGGAAAATGGCTCAGCTTGTGCTGATATAGGAAGTGATCCCACTCAGCGCTGGTTTTCAGCCATTCCCATCTCTCCATAGGTGATGATAGGTGAGAGTTAGGTCATGAGGGCTTACAGAAATTTTATGGATTGGAGATGTCAAATAATAAAACAAATAACCTTTTCAGCTTTATTATATTTGTTTACTTTATTAGGCTTGCTTAAATCATCTGACAAGATGACAAAGGCCTATTAGTATAATAGTATGATGATATTAGTATAGATAAGCATCTTCTAAGTAAGCTTTTTTTTATTTCCGAACGTACCTATTAAAAAAACATTAGTAGTAACAGCCTAAAATCATCCCACTGCAGGGAAAAGGCCTCCATCATTGAATTCAAGTTACCACAGCAATGATGGGTGTACTGGCATAATCACCACGCTTGCCAGATGCGGGTTGGTGATCACAAACCCGAGCAACGTTCGAAAATTCGAAACTTTTTTTTGTTGCCCGACCCAAGTTTTGAACCTGGGACCCCGAGATCTTGGCCCGGTATTTAAACCACTAGACCAAGGGGGCGTTAAAAACATTAATGAAATGTTTTTAATATGTACACGACGTTATATATAATATTAACGCATAGCTGAATTCAGAACGAGCTATAAAAAATACACATATCTATTATTAGGACATACAAAAAAATTTCGATATCTCCTAACCACCGTACGCCTATGTAGACTGACATGAGCTGATAATAATGACTTACTTAACACAAAAACTAGCGATAATAAAAGAAAGAAGAAAATATTTTTGACACAATAATCAATAAAGAAACACAACGTATGAAACATTCAATTAAGAATTTAAACAAGTGTCATAAAGGTTCCCAATCAGCATTAATCGTGACAGCTAGTGGCTTATCACGACGCTGATTTTCAGCGGGGACCCTGACAAAGATATGATAATAATAAACTTAACAAGTAATTCGTTAAAAAGTGGCAAAGTGTATTCACAAGTGAATGAAGCAAGGGTCCATTAATTATTGGCCATAATATGGTTGACAAAACCTATTATCTAGCCACCTATCTATTAACTAACATATATTCTATATTCTAGCCACCTAAAGCTAGTTTCTGCCCGTAGGAAGGATTCATTAGAAGCCGAAATAAAAGGAAAAGTGATCGAGCCGACTAATGTAGTTCCCTTTTTGGGAGTTCAAATTGATGCTTATCTAAACTGGAAACCTGAATTAAAAGATATAGAGTCAAAGGTTAGTTCAGCTTGTTATGCTATATGATGTCTAAGGGAGGAGCTCTCGCTTAGCCAGTTAAAGACTGTATATCATGCGTTGGTTGAATCCAGATTAAGAAGAAGTGTAAAATTTTGGGGCTACAGCTATAAATATAACATGGAAAAAGCATTTATTATCCAAAAAAGAGCCATCCGTGCCATGGTTCGTATTCCACCATGGGAATCATGCATGGTGTATTTCAGAAAGCTCAACATCTTGACAGTCCCTGGCCTCTATTTGTTTATTTTATTAACTGACCTTGTTAAACAAAAACATAAATATGAGACGGAAGCTGAAATGCATATAAGACTCAGTACGCGGAAAAAGAACCTGAAAAGAAATATCACGCCTAACCTTGAAATTGTTAAACATTGTCCGCGTAATCAAGCTATAACCCTTTTCAACAAACCGCCGGAAGAATTAAAAATTGAGACTAGGCTTAACATAATTTAAAACTAAATTTTAAAAAAAGTGCTTGTATAGCGTAGATGATTTTTAGATGTTTTAATTTGCCTTTATATTATAATTAAGTTTAAGATTCAAACACAATGTAATATTGTTCACTGAACTAAATAAAATAAAATATTAATAAAAATAAATTTCTCTCTTATAGCGTGGCGTCCACTTCCCTCTCTGTGTACTAACACCCTAACTACTTTTTCAGTCACCTCATTATCAGTATGTTGTACGGTAAAATTGGGTAAAACCCAATTCTTTTCAAAGCAACGACGGAGCTTCTTCCGTTATTTTTAATGATAACGAAATTTCTTTACACATTTCCTCCTTAGGGCTACGATGTATTACACAAAGAATACATAACTAAACAAACTAGATTACAAAAGGACCAGGGAAAGCGATAAGTATCTGGAAAATGAAAATTTGACGTCACTTTTTTCCACTATGTATAAATTGTCCTAGCTCGCATATTCATATCTTTGTAAAAAAACATCATTATTTTTTATTTATTTTATTTATTGCAAAAATACACTAAGAACCATGTACATACACAGAGCTAAAGTACAAACCCTATTAGGGTACAGCAATGTAAGAATATCATAGAAATACAAAGTTATTTTAATTTGTCTGTCAAAAATTCTTCTGCCTTATATACAGGATGAAATTTTAACCACTTTCCAAAATTTTTGTAGACGTTAAGTATCGTATTTAGAGCCCATTCTTGAAGTAAAAAATTTAAATCAAGTTTTCACCCGAAAATATTTTTCGCAATTACAGTTTTATATTTTTACAGTTTCAGGCCTATTTAGGTATAAAGGGACAATAAAAAACTTACGATTGGTATCGTAATGAATGAATGTGATGTGCATTGCGTAAAAAAAGTGTTGCTAGGCAGACGTATCAAAAATTTTAGATTTTTGGCGTACATTTTTTAAATGCTTTATTTTGACATTTTTGTACTGGGCTATACCAGAAGAAAAAAAACGTCATTTGTTTTTTGTCTCGTAGATTGATATATTAAATTTTGGAAGGTGGTTAAAATTTCAGCCTGTATAGTACTCTTTTTAATTAATAAGTTTTTTAGTTTGCCTTGAAAGGTTTTGTCCGAGTCTAGTAATTTTAGGGAATCTGGAAGCTTATTATAAATCAGAACTTTCTATAAAGTGGGCTATCTCTGAACATTTCTATTCTAGGTGTTGGCAAAATTAACTTAGTGTTACGACGGTCACTCTTAATTAACGAAACTAAAGTGTATTTAAAAACAGGCTAGCAATAGTGACCGAGTTTCTGACGCTGTTTCTCGGCACTAGCTCACACTTGTCCCGAAGCCGTGATAGGTTAAAATATTGAGTCATGTGAAAGCGCCTTATGAGGCCTATTTTAAGTTATGCAACTGATTTTACTGATTTTACAAATTAGCCATACTGCATGCCATGTGCAAGAGTTACGGCGAATTCCTCCTTTTGCTGTCGTGTATGTCAAGCAGTGGATCTCTAGGTATGCAATTAATAATACGTATCAAACCTGATACCTCTATATTCGTCTTATCGTATCAAGGATACTCACATGTTAAAGTTTTCCAAGAATCCTATTGCAGGCCTCTTACGTGGTTTCGAGGTACTACGAGTTCCATCTTGTGTCATAAGCCGGGACTTCAACCTACAATAAAACGTCTTTCTCAATTGATATTGATCTCTAATCGTTGGACTTAAAGTTGAAAATCAATTCAATGACCTTTAACTTTTTGGGTAGGTTGACTTGCCATTGTCTGTACCTTCCCAAGCACGCATTAACTCTCACTCACCCCTTCCAGAATTTAGAAGAGATCGCTTCTCTAGTTTTTTATTTTCTTAGTCTTTTCTTTCTTTCTTCCTAAATTGTCACCGGGAATCGAACCTGTAGTAGGCCGACTACCGCATTACTAGGCCAACCTATCTCAAACCTCTATCAAAACAGCTCGCAATTACGTCGGGTTGAATCCAGTATTAAACCTTGAAAAGATTTGTTGAAGCACAAGCTTAACAAAAGGGTTAAGGGGCGTTTTCACTAAAGTATACTGAAGTCCGACCACGCCTCGTTGGTATAATGGGTTAGGTTGAAAAGGCACCGAATTATTATAGTGGCGTTCAATAAGATGTTTTTCGTTCGTTGATTCTTTTATCTATGGCCAATTTGATAATAGCTGAAGAAAACCAGATAGTTACCTACAAGTTCAGTCAACCTACCCAGAGTGATGAAGAAATGATTTTCAACTTTAAGTCCAACAAGTAGAGATCAATATCAATTGAGAAAACTTGACGTTTTGTGTTAGGTCGAAGTGCTGTTGTCTACATCAATATGAATTAAGAAAAGTTGCAAATACTTTCCGCTCGTCAACACCGGCTTAGGCACTTACACCACAATACCCGCACACAGAGTGAGCAAACCCTTCCTCAAAAATGTTAACAGCGCCTTTAGACAAGTGGATTTCTAATACGATAGTGGAGCCCTTCCACACGAGCGATTTTAATCAGCGATTCCTTCGCGGAGCGAGTCGCCGAATGCTGACGCACGGAACCGAATACCAAGCGCGAGTTCACCGCGTACTCGCAGCGAGCAAGCGGCGTTATCGCGGCGGTTAAAATAACTCGCGGCGATATCGTTGCGTGCACGCCGCGAGCTGCGATCTCGCTCCGCTGAGGAATCGCCGATTAAAATCGCTCGTGTGGAAGGGCTCTTAGAAAGCCGCTTGTCTATGGGCACTGGTCAGCTGCTTAGTCCCGGATTCGAGCATATTATGACAATTCTTTTATAATGTGTCTAGTATTACCCACATTCAAGGAGGAGTTAAACCTCAAAATAAGCTTATAGTAGCTCATTTTAACATAAGATGACTCTGTGTACCTATATACGAGTACCAGTATGGCATGTCTTGAAATATTGTTTGGTATGAAAATATTATTTTATGTGTAGGTAATGTTCGCGAATGCTCGCGAACACTGCTCGTGAAACTGTCCGTTAAGAAGAAGGTCTAGCATTCCTTTTTGTCATTGTTAAGTCAGTCAAAATTTAATTTGTTAGAGTTTCCTTTCCTGCCATTCTTGAACTGAATGGTCGGGCAGAGTGATGGCAAGAGGCCTGATGGACTAATTTTTGTTCTGTTGAAGTAAAATCTGTTTTATTTCTACAACTAATATTTTATATCTGTCTGTCTGTTTGATCCGGCTTATCTCTGAAACAGCAGAACTGATTTTTAAGGTACCTTCGCTTGCAAATAGCTAAGGTTATCGTTGTTCTAGTGGTTTAAATACCGGGCCAAGATCTCGGGGTCCCAGGTTCAATCCCCGGGTCTGGCAACAAAAAGTATCGAATTTTCCAACATTGCTCGTGTTTATGATCACCAGCTCGAATTTGTCAAGCGTGGTGATTATGCCTGTACCCATCATTGCTGTGGTAAATTGGATTCAATGATGGAGGCCTTTTTCCTGCAGTGCATAGGATGATTATAGGCCGTTACTATATGGAGTAACTTAGACTTCCAACTTATTTTACAAATTACATTTATTTTATTCAATGAAAAAAATTGTGTGTCATGCAAAGCATCCTGTAGTCGACGCAAACGAAATCGCGAGCACAGCTAGTTATGCAATAAAACACTAAAGCCATTAGAACCCAGTAGAAATCCACGGGCGCCATTAAAATACAACTGTCAACACATAAGACTAGGTATTTTTGTTGGAAAATCGCACGTATCCCAAGTGAATAAGATGCCAAAGTGTTCCATGGTTTGTACTGTATTGAGGCTTTCTTAAGCTATATTTCAATTTGCCAGGTCCCTCTGTCGGAAGTTCGGAACACGTTATGATCCTACAAATCTTAAATTATGGGATATTTTAATCCTTCAAAGTAGCTCAGATGTCAGTTTTTTTTATTTGATGAGATTACCATGGTGGGTTTTAGCTCTTTTAACCGATGATAAATAATAGATTTCAATGTTTTTTTTTTATAAATAAAAGGTTTGCTCTTGACTTCATACGGTTCAGAAGAAGTCTAAGATGGAGCGAGCTTACCCAGAGATACTGGTTCTCCCACACCAGCGGACCACAGACAAGTTGTTTGGCACTGGACTCCGGCAGGAGGGTGGTAGCATCCAGGCAGGCAGCCTCTTACGAAGCCTACCACCGCAGAGGGATCTGTTAGCCGTCATCATTGGTCAGAAAACCAAAGATGCCGTTGCCCAGGGTGGACCACTAGGAGGTAGATCTTGGAAAGTTCTGGGTGATCCGGTGGAAATAACAACACGAACGTACATTAACCGAGTATATTTCAAACTGGCTCGACAATACAAACTTGTGCCCTAGCTTAAGATACCCGCCACCATAATATTATTATTTTTACTATGTACCTACATTACAGATCCCACCACCCCCAAAATGCGACGAACATCGACAGACATTAGGGTATTTTTTTTGACTGACGATTACCATTTGGAATCACATAAGATGTTTTGTCTCCAGGTATCCGCCTGGGTGACTGAGCTGGTGCTGGCTCAGCCCACGGTCGAGGAGCGGAAGGTGGCGCTGGCGTGCGTGCTCAGGGTCGCCTTGACCTGCTGGAACATAGGCAACTTCAACGGAGCCATGGAGATCGTGGCTGGACTGAAGTAAGTCATTCATCACAGTCATTTTTATAGGCGATAAGTATCATATTTAGAGTTCATTTAGGAAGTAGAGATTTATTAAGTTTTTACCCGAAAATATTTATCATTTTTTACGTTCGCCTGTGCAAATATAAACGGAAAATCAACAACTTATGAATAGTATCCTAATAAATGAATGAGATTCGCATCGCATAAAAAAGTGTTGCGAGGAGGCCGCATCAGAAATTTTAGATTTTTGGCGAACATTTTTTAGGTGCTTTAGCTTGACATTTTTGTACTGGATTACACCAAAAGAAAAACATTTGTTTTTGTCTCGCAGATTGTTGTATTAAAATTGGAAGGTGATTTTAATATAAGAGAAGAAGAATAATAAACTTAACTATAAAAGAACAAAATTTTATTTAGGTATAAAATCCTCAGCCCCCTAAAAATACCTATACAAAAAAATTTATTTAGTTTTTACAAACAGCCAACATTGCAACATCACACGACACTTTGTTTCGCAAAATAACACCACTTTTACGACCCAAAAATCGCTATAAACAATAAAAATTCGATAAAATAAACGGACTCCAAACGTATCTCACGAACTCCCGCCAAAAACTCCATGGTAAACCTCTTGTACATTACACAGATAAATAATAAGACGTTTGTTTGTGTGTGTATGCCCATCTTAAACTTTTATTTTGTTAATCTAGTAAAACGGTGTTGACAGTTCAATTACGTCGTTTTTGTATAAAATCCTTTATGTAAGTAAACAATATTGTTCAATAGTATTTTTTTCAATAAGTTTAAGGAAAAAGTGTTTGATAAAATTGTGCTTAAGTAGGTAGATTGTTATTGAAAATTTCTATTCTATGGATGTAAAAAGTTTAAGTTTAAAGTACTGGGTTTCAGATAATATGTTTATGAAACTATATTGTAATATTAAAATCTGTGAATTAAATGACTTAATCTGCTTTCATTTGAATTTTTAATCAATATTTATAAGAATTGCAAATCCAACAAAAAACATCAAGATTGTCTGACAACTGCAAGCCCAATAATAGGATCAAAAGAGAAGAACGAAGAAGACAGAAGAGAAAGTACGGTCAGAAGGGGTTTCTTTCGGCCTTCAGCTTTCGTAGACTGTAGGCCGGCGGAAACTACTTGCTGACTGTACTGTAAAACAACAGTGAAGATGATGAAGAGAGAAGTATATGAAGAAACTGCCAAATGCTGAGGAAACATCAAAACAGTTAATTTTAGCTACTAAATGCACTGTATAATAAGAGCAAAATCGCTTGCAGCTCGCGTCGTCTATTGTTTGAAATGACGACCGATTTTGTGTAGTACCTACTGCACGCTATTTTCGTTTGAAAGTGGTTAGGCGGCGGAGGCCTCGAACGTACCTACCTTGGACTGCCTTGGACTGCTTACCCTATTTTAAAGATGTCTTGAAAAGCGATTAGTAGATTACTGCCAGCGGTTAATAATATTATCTCATAGGGGGACAAAATCAATCACAAAAAAGTATATCAGTATCATTTTAGCAAATTAGCTCTATTATTTATTGAATCACAGTAAACTTTTCATTTATTTGTTTATAAAGTCTAATTTATCGCTAACGCCAAAGGCAATTTAGCCGTTTTTAGCAATAATGTACGATACAAAAGAATGCCAGAATGAAAAACAGTTAACAATGATCGACGGCGAGTGCAGTCACGATCGGTAATCATTAACAATTTCTAGCCGTCTCTATCATTTGCATGCTATTCCGCATCTTTTGTTCTGATTATCAGTGAAACTTGTCAATGTGTGCAGTTTTGGATTGTTCTTAACAGATTTAATACGCGAATTACTGTGGACATAACATTTCCATACTTTAAATTGTAATTGGCCCTAACCCAAACTGTCGCGAATAGAATAGAATAGAAAATCTTTATTGCTATAAATGTGGTAGGTACATTAGGGTTACAAATCACTTCGTGGGCTCTCACATTTAACCAACATATGGTATGCAAAATAAATAGAGATGCATGCATAATAATATAAATTTAAATCAATTGTAAGGAAATTATAATATTAATAAAAATTAAAAAATTAACTTATTATAATTATTCAAATATAATTCACAATTTGCAATTCATATATTCGTCAACACTATAAAAGCACTGCTCACTCAACAGCCTGTATAAACCTGATTTAAATTGATTCACAGGCAGATCTTTTAGAGAATTTGGTAATTTATTATATAATTTAATAGACATAGAGTAGCAACTCTTTTGGCATCCTTTTGTTGAACAAAAAGGTGCAACTAACCTAGTCGGGTACCTAGTCAAGAAAGCACATATTTCACGTTTCATTTTAAACATATCTAAGTTATTTTTAGTAAAAACGCAAGTCTCATAAATATACATAGCCGGCAATGTTAATAATGAATGAAGGAATGGTAGTGGTATTTTCATAGCTACTGTGCTAAGTGTTTTACATAGCTACTTACTTTGAGATCAACAATGTATGTGATGTTGCCTACAATTAATTAAATACATTTATTTGGATAATAAATCAATATTTTCTTCGTGTCAATAACTAAGAATTGGGTAAATCCTGATAGCAATCTTCCGATTGAGACGTCAGGGGCGAGGAGCGGTGTCGTTTGATACAAGCCCATACCCCGGCGACCGACCACTATCTAAATGTAGTTTGGGGGACACACTTCAATCATTTGATATGTTATATAGGATTTTAAAGTTTCTTGATGAATTTTTTACACTTAAAACCTAACACTACACGGTGTTGGATGCAACCGAAATTAGTTATTTAAGGGTAAATAGTAATTTACCTTCCCGACGTTTCGATCCGATTGCACGAATCATGGTCGCGGCCAGTCTGCCCGCGACTATTCAGTTTTATTTGATATGTTCTTTTCGATTGTTACAATTTGGAAATTTTCAATGAAATGCAGATTTTTTAAATGTTTACACGACCAGAAATGGGATGATCGGATGCATATTCACCAAAATTAGTTTTCATGTGCCGTTAAGTTGTTTCATTAAGCCGCTTCCATGAAAGCGGCTAAATAAAACATATATTATTATACAGGGTGTAAAAAAACTAAACGCAGACCCGAAGTTACGCAATCTGAAAAGCAAACCAAGCCGTATTACAAAGTATTATAGCTGGGAAATGATTTTTATTTATGGGACTCGAAAAAATATTATAATTCGTAGCGTGCAATGTATAGCAGCCATGCCAGCATGCCATGTCATGGCACATTAAAAATCAGTATCAATATAATAATTCCCACCCTATCCCTTGAACTAGGGTCCTGACGGGTCGGACCCGTTTCAAGCGATATGTCATAATTTGTACACGAGTCCTGTTCCCAGACTATATTTTATGGATATGTGGACGTGGCAGTCTGTCGCGTGTCGAAATTATGAGGACGCATACCCTTAAAACGACAGAGAATGTGTAGAGTAGATTTTTTAAGTTTATTTATTCAGTAACATCGAAAATTCGGAATTCTTGTAGTTCGAACCGAGAATCCCGAGATCTTAGCCCTCTGCTTAAGGCTCGGTAGTTCGGGATTTATGGATCGATATCCATCGATCGCTTACGGAGCGCCTGCGCACCGTAAGCGCCAGCGCGCGACAGTACGGGCATGACGAGCCGCCGCGCTCACGTAATTATTTAAACATAGTAATTAATTATATCATTTAACGAATTCAAACTCAGCGAATATGTCTATAAATATTTAGTAGCTTAATACGAGCATAAATTTTTATTTAAAATGTCCGTAGATTAGTCGTGAAATTGAAAAAACATTTCGAGTTTATGTAGGTTTGTGATTTTTTCTATCGAGCCAAGTTAATCAAATTGTGTAACTGATAGCGACTATGAAAAGACTTGATTCTCAACTAATAAATATATTTTTTTCAGACTTTATCCGCTGTTTTATAGTTTTCAGATTGATTTTAAAAACTCAAAAACGCTGCCTCTTAAGACACGAGGCTAAACGGAGCGTTTTAATCAAACATTGTTTTCGTTGATAACAAACCTGTATTGCAAGTGTGGTGATTATGCCAGTACCTATCATTGTTGTGGTAGTTTGATTTCAATGATTCATTAATTTGTATGAGTTACTTACCTACCAGCCATAGGCTATAATCATCTTACTGCAAGTCAAAGTCCTCCATCATTGAGTTCAGGTTACCACAGCAATAATGGGTACACAGGCATTGTCTCCAATGCGTGTTGGTGATCACAAACCCGAGCAATATTCGACAGTTCGAAACTCTTGTAGCCCGACCCGGGAATCGAACGCAGGACACCGAGATCTGGGCTTTGGATCGTACCTTAACCACTCTACCAATGGGGCATATATGGGGGTAGCTACCATGTGAATACGGTAAAATAGTTATATTTGTGTGAAGTCACGTGACATATACGATAGACTTAGGGTGGTGAGATCTACCTCCTAGTGGTCCACCCTGGGCAACGGCATCTTTGGTTTTCTAATCAATGATGACGGCTAATAGATCCCTCTGCGGTGGTAGGCTTCGTAAGAGGCCGCCTGTATGCTACCACCCTCCTGCCGGAGTCCAGCGCCAAACAGTTTTTCTGTGTTCCGCTGGTGTGTGGGAGAACCAGTTCCTCTGGGTAAGCTCGCTTCATCTTAGGCTTCTTCTTAACCGTCTAGACGACCATTTGGATCAGCGGTAGTTAACGCTGCTTCTGAGCCATGGATCGCGGGTTCGATCCCCGCACAGTACAAATATTTGTGTGCATGAACATGTCTGTTTGTACTGGTCTGGGTGTTTTCTATGTATTATAAGTATATATTTACAAAAAAAAAGTATATAAGTAAGTTTATCGGTTGTCTAGTACCCCATACGACAGGGTACTTAATAGTACCTTAATTTGGGACTAGATGGCTCAGTGTGGCCCATTGAGGCATGTCTTAAAAATTATTATTATTATTATTATAGTTAAGTATGTTGTCAAGAGCAAGCCCATTATTTATAAAAAAAAAATATGGCACTGCCGGTTGGTTACCACATATATATTTTTTAAGCAAACATTATTATTTTCTCCCTGAACCTAATACCGATGTCCACACGGACGAAGTCGCGATAAAAAGCTAGTTCCTGACACAGTCACGGAGCAGAATTAAAAATCTCCTTTTATAAATAGTTCAAATAAAACAAAGCAACACTGTAAAGACCGTAAAGCTCCTGAAAACACAAATAACATTTTTGAAGCACATTTTTCACGGCGGCCATGTTTTGGGATCAGTATTTAATAAAGAGTACCTACAAATACTACAACTTAGTACAGTAGGTTCATTTCTTATCGTTTTTATGACGAGATTTGCAAATTTCTATCATCCAAAAATGCTAATCAATGTTTCTCATCAATCCACTACATGACATAGGCTACAAAAAGAGAGATTTACTCTTACTAGCCACTTGGCCTCATCATCATCTAAATCATCACATTCAAACTACACGTACTGCTGAACATAGGCCTCTCCTAAGGATCTCCACAACGATCGTCCGAAGACCTTTGCTAGATCGTCGGTTCACCTGGTGGGGCTTAAACATATATCTGCCCATATGCGCAGTGCTGCCACCATCAGCTTGGTCTAGTTTGCTGTCTGTGTCCTGTGCCTAGCTAAAACCATCCAGCTGGTTTATGTATTGGATTTTTTATTGAATGGGGACTACCGTTTCTTTGCTCACCAGTTGGCGCCACTGTAGACTGAGGTCCGGAAGTAAAGCAGTAAAAGGCGATTGGCGCCGAAACAAACTGTTATATCTTGAATCTAATTAAGGTTATATTGTTTATGAATAACTATCTTGATATCAACAAACTAACTTCTGAAATAGTTGCTCTTGAGGCCGCCTATTTTTGCGCTTTTTCTTAATTCCGCTTTTAAAGCGTTCACATTAATCGCCAAATAATCCATATTTGCTATATTTTACGATGGAGATCACTTTCCGGCAGGTAAATTTAAGAAATTATAACTTATGCAACAAATTCCGCTAAAACCAGTACAAAGTGAATGATATTGGACCTCACGCGACACTAGCGCCTCTAGTGGCAAATTTACTAGCGATAGCCCCCATTGCAAACGGTTAAATGTTGATTATATTTAATGCTACTATTACTACTGATTTTATTTACTTTTTGAATTGTGAACTGTACCAACTGTAAAATATTATTTCATTGTATCAAATTATATCAATCAATTCTGTTAATAATAGGGGTTAAAGTATGAAATTGCCGATTATTTTCCCACTTTTTATTTTGTTTATAGCTCTTAAGTATAGCCATATTATTGCGTAATTCTTTTTGTATTGTATCAAAAACTAAATAAAGTAACTTTTGACTAAAAAAAATTGCAATACTAGTGCCTATTACTTCAAAGGTAGTCGTTTAAAAGACCCCTTACAATGTGTCAGCTGTCCTTCTTGCTTCAATTAAGTATATTTGTATTATATACTTTGATTTTCAGAAATTTAAATACTATAATGCGTAGCTTTATAACCATCTAACTTTCACCTTTAATTGCATCGAAAACGGTTCAAGCGTTTTTAAAAAAACTAAAAAACTGTTAGTATGGAAAAATGACTTTTTTTAAATTAGTTGTGTTTATTTTGTTATTTTTTTTTATTTTTCAAGTGCCTCCTGGGCTCCCACTGAAAATCAATGTCGCATTATGCCTTCGGCTGTTGCGACTAATGCTGGGTTTTAATTATTGTTATTTTTTGTAAATTAATCCAATTTCGAAGAGCCAAATAAACGTATTCCATTCTATTCTATTCCCATATAACTGCGATTGCTACGAGTACCTATCACGCATAATATATGGCGTCTATCTTCCGGAACGGTTTACTAATGTGGAGTAATACCAGTAATATGACGAGAGCTTTTATTGCCCATAAAAGATGCATTAGAGCAATATTTGTCGGTCCTCTAACATCATGTCGTCCTCTATTTGAACAGTCGCAATTATATTAACATTGACGGCGCTGTATATTCTTGAAACATGTGTATTTGTAATGCAAAATAAGCATCTATTTAAAAGGGCATGTGAACTTTATCCACGGAACACAAGAAATCCAAATAGACTGGTATTCCTAGAAAATCCAAGAACAATGCAGTACAAAAAAGTTTAAAAATCTTTAATAATATACCTAATGAATTTAAGACATTGAATATTAATCAATTTAAAACTAAATGTGGCTCATTTCACATACCTTTTATGAGTTAAAGGAGTTTTTTTAATATTAAATATTTGTTTTATCATATTAGTCGTCAATTTAATTTTATCAATTTATAACAATTTTATACATAGATATGAACACAATTTAATATAACATTTGCATACCATTTTTTTGGCTAGACATGCATTAAACTTTTATTTCATAACACTTCTGTATACCATGTTTAAGCAAATAAACATTATTTTATTATATTGTGTCGTGTTTTGATGCGGCGCGGTCGCCATTCCAGAACCTTTCTACCCCAACGAACGTCGGTCTTCTTAGCTTGTCGCTCGCTTCAGCCACTGCCGTGTGCCGCTTCGGCTCCGCAATTCTTCTAGCGATGTCAGTTATCATAGCCAGACATACTAAAAGAAAACATTAGAAAATGCTCTTAAAGATTATGAATCCGAATGATTTCAAAATAAGTCACTGAGATTTTATTTGTTTTGATGGTTTAATCCAAGTGATTGGTGCTGTAAGCCTTGTTTCATCTGTGTTTGTTGCATTTTTAATCATTTTGTTGCAAAATAGCACCTATACTAAATTGAATAAGATATCCCAGATTTTTTCATGAATCATTGTTTTATTTTAAAAGTCTATAGTCTATATCGGACTATAATCATCCCACTGCAAGGCAAAGGCCTCCATCGTTGAATTCAAGTTACCATAGCTTAAAGGCATAAACACCACGCCTGCCAAATAGTGGTTGGTGATCACAAACCCGAGCAACGTTCGAAAATGCGAAACTTTTTGCTGTCCGACCCGGGGTGCGAACCGGGGATCCCGAGATCTTGGCCCGGTATTCACACCATTAGACCAACGGGGCGGTCTACTGTAGCTTCAAGAAACATAAAATATTTTGATAGAATTATACAGACAAAAAATTTCGCATTCAGTAACCCTTCTACATCCCACTTATACTGTGGCGGGCATACTGCCCACGCAACGGAAACCTTTGTTGATAGAACAGAGGAATATGTGGAGAATTCTCAAAACCACAAATTAAAGAAGTTAATAAAGAATGGTCGACTTTGAAGAATGGATCACAAATTATTAACTAAAAATCTTGAGTACCCACGGGTTTAAGGCCGTTGTATGCATGGTTTTATTCATCCTACTAATATTATGAAGGTGAAAGTGTGTGAGTGTGTGGATTTCTGGATGTTTTTTACTCTTTAGCGCTTAAACTACTCAACTTAAGGGGACTACTAGAGCTAAGTGCTATTCCCAATTGATTTAATTTTATTACTTCTAAAAAAATCAATTCTCAAAAAACTAGAACAGCATCATTTTAGCAAGTTACCTCTAGTATTTATTGGATCACAGTAAACTTTTCATTTAGTTGTATAAAGTCGAATTTGTCGCTACCGCCAAAAGCGACCGCTTTTAGCAATAATGTACAATACGAAAGAATGCCTGAATGAAAAGCAGTTAACAGTGATTCAATAAATACTAGAGGTAATTTGCTAAAATGATACTGTTCTAGTTTTTTGATAGTTGTAAAATCAAATCAATTTTTTGGGCAGCACTTAACTCTAGTAGTCCCCTTAATTTAACGCTTAAAATAAGAGAGGGTGTTAGTTTATTGGAATAACATATAGGCTACTCTTTATCCCGGGGAAGGGTGCGGTTTCTCGTGGGATAATTTTAATACATAGTTTTATATTTAATATTCCACGCGTTCGAAGCCGCGGGCAACAGCCAGTACATATTTTATAAATAAGCTGTCAACCCTAGTATTCATTTTATTCCTTTTATTCCTTTATTCCTTTTATAATAAACCTATACATGACGACGTAAAGGCATTCAAATGTATTCAACTATTAAGAGTGGAATTTTCTTCTAAAATTTATATGGGTCAATGTTTGAGCTATCATCGTACTAAGTAACGGCCTATTATTATCCCACTGCTGGGCAAAGGCCATCATTGAAATCAAGTTACCACAGCAATGATGGGTACAGGCATATCCACCAAGCTTGAATGCGGGTTGGTGATCATAAACCCGAGCCATGTTTGAAAATTCGAAACTTTTGTTGTACGACTCGAGAATCGAACACGAAACCCCAAGATCTTGGCCCGGTATTTAAACCGTTTGACCAACAAGTCACGTTGGAGGTATTAAGTAATAAGCGGATTCGAAAACTCTGATACCATAATAATATCAATGAAACAACTATGAGAAACTACACAAGCAAGGAGAAAAAGGTCTAGTTTTACTAACCAGAATTTTGAGCAAGTTAACTAGAACGCATGTCGCATAGTGCTATACGTGACAACTATACATTTTGTAAATGATATTTTAAAAATCTAGTTTTTAGTAACGTGCATTTTTTGGTACACTTCACCATCAAATTTATACTGCTAGCTATACTTAAACATAGTTGTGCCCATTACTAACTAATTATTTTGATCTTTACAAAGAAAGTAGTAACTGATACTGTTTGACATGTTTCGTACACTTAACTTATTTACCAGACTTTTTTAGTATTTTCAATTAAACGACTATTTATCCTTAAAACTAATTGTGATAGCACTCGCAGTTTTTTGTTAACTTTTAATAGATTTCTTTTTACAAGTCGTTCTGGTAGTATTGTAAAATATTTAGTAGTTAAATAAGAATCTAATAGAACAAGCAAGATGTGTATATTATAAAATGGCAGAAAACTAAAACAAAATCAGCTTAACGACAGTACAAAATACAATCAGCTCACATATTATCTATACTAATCTATACTAATATTATAAAGCTGAAGAGTTTGTTTGTTTGTTTGAACGCGCTAGTCTCAGGAAATACTGGTCCGAATTGAAAAATTATTTTTGTGTTAGATAGTCCATTTGTTCAGGCTATATAACATCACGCTGCGACCAATAGGAGCGAAGCATCAGTGAATAAAGTTGCAAAAATAATCGAATTCTTATTAACAGAAATTGACGCGGACGACGTCGCGGGAAACAACCAGTTTAATACAATTGACAAGGCCATAGATATAAACCATTTAAAACTAAGAGACTACAAAAAAATTTTTTTGGATGCACGATTGGTTGCTGCCACTGAATTCAAACAGAAGACCTTCTTTCGGTGTAATTTATAAAGTGTCATAGTTTATAGTGTATATTACATCTACTGGCTTATTACAACGCTTATTGTTGTATTAAAAATTAATCCTAAAAATATATACCCACTTCTTCTTCTTCTTCTTCGAGTCGAAAGCAAATTCAAATTTTATTGGACCAAAACTCAGCCACTTTTACTGCCCTTTCATTGGCCTGAAGGAGATCCCCGTGCGAGCAGCTTTCGGGGCACGCAGTGCAGGACAATAGGTGGTCCATTGTTTGTATGGGATAACCAGATTAATCAGGAGAAGCCATATGATGTGAGGAAGGAGCCGATCCCTGCGAAGAAACTGTCAAGGAAAGACAAAATCTTCATAATTGCTGATCAACAAGGACGAGGCTTGCAACAGGCCTTGCAAAGCTTGGTGGGGACGAATTTTGAAGTTACGTGCTTTTGGAAGGACGGCGCAGACCTACAAAAGGTATTGACCACTTGCAAGACAGGTCTGTCTAGTCTCACGATGCGAGACTATGTTGTGGTTATGGGAGGAATGAATGATAAAAACCCGCAAATATTTAAGAAAACACTCCTAAAATGGTTAAATTCCTTATATCACACAAATATTGTTATATGTGGTCTCCCTTGTAATGCCTATCTCAACAGCTCTATAAATAAGGAAATAAAATTAATATGTATGGGCTTCACCCATTGCTTATTTGTTAAACTAGACTACAACCGATCTTATCTAGAATCTAAGTACTTCTTGTCGGACTTGAGTTTTGGCATTTTTCGGGAAATTATACATATATCGCATCACAAACAGTTATTGTCTACAAGTCAATGTGACAGGGATGTGAACGATGATCAATTGTTAAATTCACCAAAATCGACATTGGCAAACGACGTACCTGAGGAATTTTCTCAAACACCAGGTCCGCGATTACACAGGACACTTTCTTTTTTATAAATGATGACTCTATTTATATTATGCATCAAAACATAGCTGGTTTTTTAAGTAAAAAAGAATTGCTGGAAATAACACTTTGTGAAATGGCTAAAGATAAGAATGTCCCAGACTTAATCTGTCTAACTGAAACATTTGTTCAACAACATAGTGAATCAAATATACAACTGAGAGGTTACCAATTGGGTGCTTCCTTTTGTAGATTAAAGCAAAAACGTGGTGGGGTTTGTATTTTACATAACGATACTATTAGGCCTAAAGAACTTCCTTTTGTGAAAGATTTTACATGTGAATCCACTTTCGAATGTTGTGGATTGGAAATAACAGAACATAAAATAATCCTTGTTTGCATATACCGAACTCCAACATCTAATATTAACATATTTTTTGATAAAATCCAGCTGCTTCTTGACAAATTAAAAACTTTTAAAAAACGTATAATTTTGACGGGGGATTGGAATATTGATACCTTAAATAAGAACACATTGACAGAAAAATTAACAGATACGCTTTTGGGCTATAACTTACACTTGCATATTGACACACCCACACGACAAAAGTCATGTATTGATCATTTTGCGAGCAATATCAAAGATGCAATCGGAAAAACTGAAGCAGTGTGCTTGTCGGACCATAACACTGCTCAGTTTTTGACGGTACCGGTCAAATTTCGTAAAGAATCTCCTAAACATTGGTTTGAATCTAGACGCGACTACAGTGCTGAAAATATAAACAATTTTAAAGATACATTGGCTAATTACCCTTGGAAAAATCTTTTTAATTTCGATAGTATAGTACTAGATTTTGCACTGTTTCATGAAGAACTAATTCTTCTATACAATTTATGTTTTCCAAAATATGTCATTAAAATCATAAACAAAGCAAAAAATGAATGGCTAACAAAAGGATTAAAAACTTCATGCCATACGAAAAGAAAGCTTCGTTTATCTTACTATAAAATAAAAAGTCTTGGTAGTAAAATAAAGTATCGAAAATACTCAAAAATATTAAAAAAATGCATACAATTATCTCAAAAATTAAACAATGATAAATATATTAATGCTGCTAAAAATAAATGCATGGCCACATGGAAAATCATAAACAATAAAAAAGAACTTAATAATAATAGACATGACATTGAATATTTAAAAATTAATGATAAAAATATAAATAATCCTATTGACATTGCAAATTTATTTAATAATCACTTTATTGATTCAACTGATTCATCAAAAAATCATCGACTCAATTTTAATAATTTCAATCATATCAAGAGCATACCCACATCAATATTCTTGAACCCCACTGATGAAAAAGAAATAAACGAAATCATAAGATCGCTGAACAAAACCAACTCTACCGGTTATGATGACATTTGTACCAGGGTCATAAAAAGCTGTGCAAATGAATTGGCCCCACTGTTAGCATATTTTGTAAATGGCTGTTTCGTGGAAGGTAGATTTCCTGAGACCCTTAAAATTTCTGTCGTGAAACCATTGTTTAAACGTGGAGAAAGGCATGACTTCAACAACTACAGACCGATTTCCCTAATCCCAGTGTTGTCAAAGGTTTTCGAAAGAGCTATGCATACGAGACTGACTTCGTTTATAGTAAAAAATAATATAATTAGCGAGGAACAATATGGTTTTCGTAAGAGAAGATCAACTGCACTAGCTTGCTATTCCCTCATCAAAAACATTTCGCAACTTATGAATGGGAAGGTTCCTGTATCAGTCGTATTTTTCGATATGAGTAAGGCCTTTGATTTTGTTAACCACAAAATACTCTTATCAAAGCTCGAACTATGTGGCATACGGGGACCTGCCTATGAATGGATTAAGAATTATCTCAGCAAAAGAATACAATTTGTAGAAATTCCGAAAGTAAATAATAGGTTTCAAAGTACAGCATACAGATCGGAAAACAGATCAAATAATTCAGGTGTTCCCCAGGGCAGTATATTGGGACCATTGCTCTTTATTCTTTATATAAACGATCTGCCTAAGTGTACCCAATACCCGGTGACACTCTTTGCAGATGACATATCTGTAACAATACATAAAAAACCTAATATTGACTACAATAATGAAGTAAATAAGGAAATAGACAAAATTACTAAATGGCTTGAAAATAATGATTTAAAAATAAATACCAATAAAACAAAATGTATCCAATTCTGCAACAAAAATGCTATACCACCAAACCTAACCATACATCATCGAAATGTTCCCATTGCAGGAGTTACCTCTGCGACTTTTCTAGGCATAGTCATAGATTCGAGACTAACGTGGCATAACCACGTTGACGCTGTATGTCAGAAGCTAAGCCGTTTCGTATATGCTCTGTATCGTCTCACAAAATTAACTAACATAAATACAGCTCTGATGGCATATCATGGTTATGTTGGTTCTTTGTTAAGATATGGTCTGGTGCTTTGGGGAAATTCCACAAATATGAATCGTGCTTTTATCTTACAAAAAAAATGTGTCAGATCTATTTGTGGTGTCGGGCAGTTAGAATCATGTAGGCCTCTTTTCAAAAGCTTGAATATACTTGCATTGCCATCATTATATATTTTTGAAATTCTAATATTTACGAAGAAAAACTCACATCTTTTTACTAAAAATAACGAGAATTGCCACTACTCTATGAGATATCCAAACAAGTTAACTGTACCAGCATCAGCTACTACCTGTTTTCATAGAAATAGTTATAGCATGTGTATAAGGTTATTCAATTTACTTCCAAATAATGTCCAAATCCTACCATTGCCTGTTTTCAGGAGGACCATACTTAAAGTTTTGGTTGAAAATTGTTTTTATGACACAAATGAGTTTATAAGGTTTTGCCGTGACGGACATTTTAAGAAAATAGCAAATAATTTAAATATTGTTTGACCTGGTTCTATCGCCTGACATTGTATTTTATTATTGCACGATTGACATTGACGACTAAGTATAATTTTTAATTGACCTTTTTTTTTGTTTTTTACTGTATTCTGACTTTTTTTTTTAAATGTAACACATCTTTTGACATAATAACTAATATTTTTGAAATCAATGTAATTTTAATTTAATTGCTTATAATTTTAAATTTTTGTCTGTATATTAATGTTAAATGCACGACGATAGCAAACATTTGCTTATCGATAGATCGATAAAACATGTATGTGCTATGCCTGAAGATAATAACTAAATGTACCGTGTTTTATGCAAATAAATAATTACTTACTAATTACTTCACACTCGCACCGATCGTCCAGAACACCAGAGAACCCCCACCTGCGCAGATATGCCCACTATTGTGTATAAGTAAAATATAAGCAAAAACTGATAATACTTTTGTAAACTAAGTAAATATCTTTATATATATAATTCTTCTGTGAGTGTGTATGTCACTGAACTTCTCTCAAACGACTGGACCGATTTTAATGAAATTTTTTGTGTGTGTTCAGGGGGTCTGGGAATGGTTTAGATTCACAAGTAGGGTAGGGTAGGGTAGGGTAGGTTAGGGGTAGGGTAGGGGTAGGGGTAGGATAGGGGTAGGGTAGGGGTAGGGTAGGGGTAGGGTAGGGGTAGGGTAGGGGTAGGGTAGGGGTAGGGTAGGGGTAGGGTAGGTGTAGGGTAGGGGTAGGGTAGGGTAGGGGTAGGTTAGGGGTAGGGTAGGGGTAGGGTAGGGGTAGAGTAGGGGTAGGGTAGGGGTAGGGTAGGGGTAGGGTAGGAGTATGGTAGGGGTAGGGTAGTAAAATATTAAAATTTTATAAAATATGTACAACCCTAAATTTTTACCCTTTTACCACCAACCCCTATTTTTTGTTAGCCATTTTAGTAATTTAATCATTTTTATGGCAAAACAACGTTTGCCGGGTCAGCTAGTTAATATTATATAAAATATGATGTAAGTATCATGATAGGGCGGAGCTGCCTGCTACAAAGTATATCCCTGTATACTCACTAGGCAGCTTCAACAAATAATATAATACAGTGATTTAAACTTTCATGGTCACTATCACTAGAGTTATTTAATTCGGGATTTATACCTTGTACCTTATTTATTATGAGTTTCCGATATTTCGGCACTGTTGCAAGCGCCATGATCACGGGAGAACTCATAATAAATAAGGTACATGGTATAAACCCCGAATAGAAATAATATATTACTAATAATACGTTTTTTGATGAAATAAATACACTTTTTATTTTTATAAGAAGAGTATCACGGATATAACCTTTTACTGCCTTCAAAAGTGTATACATGTTAACAAGTTCCAATGTTTATTTAAAGATCTTTCCTTGAAAACCTTTTCTAACCCTCGAGGCAACACAAAACAAGGAAGAAATCTTCGCGTGCCCAAACAAAATGTTTTATCATGTGAAAATTAAGCCGAAACGCGAAATAAATTAATAAACATAATAAGCAAAGGAAAGCGAAAACATTTTTTAATTGAACCGAATTACTTAAATACTGTTAAGTAACACCCTAAAATAACACTACCCCGAACTACTAAGTTAATTCATAATTTATAAGCAGAGAACTGTCAAGCACGATTGAATATAAAAAAACGGGTTCCGTATCTTAGGTTGTTAGTTAATCAGTAAACTTTTCATTTAATCATATTATGAGTATATAAACTTGAAAAAATTTGTCTTAGGCGGGACTCGAACCCGCATCTCCTGCGAGGAGATGCGGGTTCGAGTCCCACCTGAGACAACATTTTTCAAGTTTATATACTGATATTATAAGTGCAATTAAGTTGCTAAAATATCAAATAAAGTAATCATAATTTGTATAAAATTTGTACCATCTCAACTGTAAACTGTTTTCTGTTTAAATAAAATAAAAAAAATAAAAAAATTTAGTTGTTTATAAAGTCGAATTTGTCGCTAACGCCAAAAGCGGCCGCGTTTATTAATAATGTGCAGTACGAAAGAATGCCAGAATGAAAAGCAGTTAACAGTGATTCAATGAATACTAGAGGTAATTTGCTAAAATGATACTGTTCTAGTTTTTTGAGAATTGATTTTGTTTAGAAGTAATAAAATTATATCAATTGTGAGCAGCACTTAGCTCTAGTAGTCCCCTTAATTAATTTTAGCTATTCCTCCCGGTTTTTGCACGAGATTTCCTATGAAGATTATGTAAGCAGACCCTATAACGTAACAGAATATCTGGGGTACCCTTGAAGAGGAATACCCTCAGAAACCTAGGTTCTGCTACGCTACAAAAGAAAATTTGGAAAGAGGGAAGTTAATGGGAACCTACCTCCCTATAATCATTCCCTAAGAGTTAAATAAAATACAAGACAAGATATAAAGTAAATATATTAAAATTAAAAGTATGATAAAATATATACGTAACTTAAATTTACACGTGAAAGTCCAATTAGTGGTTTGATGAATAGAGGTGGCCCGGCGGTCGACCACGCCAGGATCCAACTGCGCAGCGGAGGTGAGGTAGTCCGGCGATCTGCCTGATCAAGCCGAAATGATGGAGATGGCCCGGCGGTCTACGTGACCGCCAGGATCCAACAGCACTAGATTGAGAAGGCCCGGCGGTCTACGTGACCGTACCAGGGTCCAGGAGTAATGAATAAATAGGAGTGTCCAAGATAATTCTCCCAATAATAATATTTAGTTCACAACAATAGAATAAGAAGAAGTGATCTGAAAGCCGAATGTCAACTGACTACTGATTGACGTGCTCGCCCGACATGGGCGAGGCACGATCGAACAATTTTGAATTTCAAAATAAGAATAAAAATGGGAGTGAATCAAAAAGTTTCTAACAGAAATTTAAAAGAATTAGAAAATATATCTATCTATATATATAAAAATCAATTGCTGTTCGTTAGTCTCGCTAAAACTCGAGAACGGCTGGGCCGATTAAGCTGATTTTGGTTTTGAAATGTTTGTCGTAGTCCAGGGAAGGTTTAAAAGGTGAGAAAACATGGAAAAATTGCGAGGAAGATAGTAAAAACGTTAATTTCATATTCCCAAAAAATGCTCTACATCAAATTTTTGAGCCATTAAGTCAGTTTTAATGATGTTAGGATCAGGTGATATGAAGTACACCGGAATATACATAATTCTTCTGTGAGTGTGTATGTCACTGAACTTCTCTCAAACGACTGGACCGATTTTGATGAAATTTTTGTGTGTGTTCAAGGGGATCTGGGAATGGTTTAGATTCACAATTTTTGGGGGTAGGGTAGGGGTAGGGTATGTTTAGGGTAGGGTAGGGTAGGGTAGGTTAGGGGTAGGGTAGGGGTAGGGTAGGGGTAGGGTAGGGGTAGGGTAGGGTAGGGGTAGGGTAGGGTAGTGGTAGGGTAGGGGTAGGGTAGGGGTAGGGTAGGGGTAGGGTAGGGGTAAGGTAGGGGTAGGGTAGGGGTAGGGTAGGATAGGGTAGGGGTAGGGTAGGGGTAG
Organism: Anania crocealis; assembly: GCA_949315895.1. Taxonomy (NCBI): domain Eukaryota; kingdom Metazoa; phylum Arthropoda; class Insecta; order Lepidoptera; family Crambidae; genus Anania; species Anania crocealis. The sequence continues at coordinate 8,802,360 of OX438875.1, forward strand.
GGTAGGGGTAGGGTAGGGGTAGGGTAGGGGTAGGGTAGGGTAGGGGTAGGGTAGGGGTAGGGTAGGTGTAGGGTAGGGGTAGAGTAGGGTAGGGTAGAGGTAGGGTAGGGGTAGGGTAGGGTAGTAAAATATTAAAATTTTATAAAATATACACAAACCTAAATTTTTACCCTTTTACCACCAACCCCTATTTTTTGTTAGCCATTTTAGTAATTTAATCATTTTTATGGCAAAACAACGTTTGCCGGGTCAGCTAGTCAAATTATAAAAAATGAGAGTAAAACTAGTAAAAATGAAAATGGGATGAGAAGGTTATGAGAGATGAGGTATCTACACGCCACAACCCTTTACATACTTTTCATGCAAATATTTTTACCAATTACCCAAAAGTATGTATCGATATTTGGCAAAATCAAAAACCAGTAGCATCTGTTTTATTTCTGCAAATAGGCCCCTGGAGGCGCTTTTACACGTCCCAATATTTAAACCTACCACTGCCGAGAAGAACCCCCTACAGTCCATAAGGCATGGTTGATTTTAACGTATGAGATGCCGTTAGATTTGTGTTGACTGTTATAGTATTTGGCTTAAAAAATCAAATCAAATCAAGATCAATTTTGATAAAATTTGGTACAAATATAGACTATGCTTACCAAATGCGGGTTGGTGATCACAAACCCGAGCAATGTTCAAAAATTCGAAACTTCTTGTTGCCCGACTCGGGGATAAAACCCGGGACCCCGTGATCTTGGCCCGGTATTAAAACCACTGGACCACAGTTCTTTAATAAATAATAAATAAATAAATATTTAAGACACGCCTCACTGGGCCACACAGAGCCATCTAGTCCCAAATTAAGGTACTATTAAGTACCCTGTCGTATGGGGTACTAGACAAACGATAAACCTACTTATATACTTTTTTTTTGTAAATACTTACTTATAATACATAGAAAACACCCAGACCAGTACAAACAGATATGTTCATGCACACAAATACGTATTTGTACTGTGCGGGGATCGAACCCGCGACCCATGGCTCAGAAGCAGCGTTTACTACCGCTGATCCAAATGGTCGTCAATAATAACATGATAATAAGAAGATTGTATTCAAAAGGTTTTGTGTTTAGACAACGGATCCCTAAATAATGCGTAGGCCATGCCTGAGGGGTAGCGTAGGTTTTAATTAGTACAAGAGGGCTTTCGTCGAGCTTTCCCGGGCATTAGCTTTGTGTAGCGGGATGTTATAACATTGTCAATGAGAAACGGTGTAATCTTTGCGTAATAATAAGGCAAAAAAATATAATAGACTTTTCTTAGAAAAGTCGTGCAGGTCATGTCAAAAAGAATGTGGACAACATCACATACATTGTTCTGATCCCAATATTTTAAATAACTATTTAAAGCACTCGTATTTTGTAAATCAGAAACAACGATACCACAAAAACACAGACCCGAGAACATGTTAAAAAACACTTATTTTCTACATTGACCCGTCCGGGAATCGAACCCGGGACCCCGGAGCAGGTGATAACTTGAAAACCTATCTGTACGCCACTCCGCCATGGAGGTCGTCAAATCAGAAGAATGTTTTGTTTAACCCAAAGGTTCACTGGTAGAGGATGCCATAAGGCATTAAGTCCACACTTTGTACATTTTTTTACTAAATATTACAATATAAAGTTTAAATTAATAAATAAAATCCACATTTGGCAAGCGTGGTGATTATGCCTGTACCCATCATTGCTATTGTAACTTGAATTCAATGATGGAGGTCTTTGCCCAGCCGTGGGATGATTGTAACCCGTTGCTTAACTTAACTTTTTTGTTTCGAAAGCCTACTCACTGCAATGCAAACATTGTGAAAGCCTTATCTAGCAAGAGTTTAATGAGCTAAGTCTTCAGTTAAACATCTTCCAACTATATTCAGCAGTTCAGTTAAAATTTTCTTTGTGCCAAATTCTTTACTGACAAAACTTGCTATCGATCCGTGAACAAATATTTGGTGTATGCTATTGCTGTGCGATAGTATGTCGATAGTTCTAACAATCAATTTAGGAAATAGCAATACAATATTTAATAAAATTCCACAGGCTGTTACTGAACTACCTGTGTACGATTTCAAATCGTAACTCAAAGCAATTCAAATGTTTTGGAGCTAGTTTTAAAGCAATAAAATTACTGGTTTAAACTGAAAGTGCAGACATAAGCACGTCAACTACATAACGTACAATTTTCTTAATTGATATTTATATTTACGTGATGGATTTAAAGTTTAAAATCAATTGAACGACCTTTTATAGCAAAAATAATAGTTTCAAATCATTTTTTAAAAGCTGTTTATTTTTAACGATTTTAAAATCTCACTTAAAATGCCTCACAGATTATAATTTTATACGAAAACAAAATTTACATTCTTTCCTTTCTCAAAGCATTTTTTTTAAATATGTAGTTAGTTTGTTATGAAAGAAGATATTGTCACAAGGATTGAGAAAGGGATGCTTAGATGGTTTGGGCATGTAGAGAGGATGAATGAGAGAAGAATGACTAGACAGATCTACAAGACGAGTGTGAAAGGGAACGTTGGAAGAGGGAGGCCTAGACGAACCTATCACGATCAAATCGGGGATGTTCTGAAGAAAGGTCAGGTCAAGAGTACTCTAAACCGACGAGCATGCATGAAAAGATTGATGAATGTGGAAGAAGCGAAAGATGTATGCCAGGATCGTAGTAAGTGGAAGGCCTTGGTCTCTGCCTACCCCGTTGGGAAGGAGGCGTGATAATATGTATGTATGTATGTAGTTAGTTTGTTACTATTGTTTTTCTTGTAATGTTTCGACAACACTACTATAGGTATACGAGAAGTGTTTTCTTACTGAATAAATTACTTTCTATATCATATACAACATGTTCCTTTTGATATCCCATAACTCTAGGGTATTAAACAGACCATGGTAAAGAATCAAACTGCATATGAATTATTTTTCTATTGTTAATTCATTTTTTGTTTAATTTTTTCATACAAAATAGTTCTAAAAAGTCACAACTGTTTATGTAAAACACTCTTACCTTCATCATCATCATCATCAGCCTATCATAGTCCACTGCTGGACATAGGCCTCTCCAAATGCACGCCACTTAGGTCGATCCTCGGCTTCTCGCATCCAGCTCCTGCCAGCCACCTTGCGCAAATCATCACTCCACTCTTACCTTGTTATGCATGAACTTTTGAATGAAAACGATTTACTCATACCAACTTATCAATGAAACACCCACACACGTCAATGTTTTTACGTTACGCTCTCCCGCTACTTTACTACAACACTTTAGTGTAAGTTTGCCAACGTCTCGCAAACTAAGGATTCGCCATACTGGTTACATTTTTTTAACAAATTTAACTAACATTGATGTTATATTCGAAACTATTGATTTTTGAACCACATGTTCTAGGGCGTTTTATATTATTTTTACCTATAGAACATAACCTTAGAGTTATGGGATATCAAAAGGAACACGTTGTATTTCAATTCCGATTTATCACCAAACATTTTTCGATTAAATTGTCAGGCCTCTATCGATAATGGCCATCGATGTTTCGACAACACTACTGTATACGTGATGTGAGAGGTAATCGGGGCTCCGATTTGTCGATGAAAGAAAGAGGCCGATTGGGAATGAGCGATATTGTTTTCTTATCTTTAAGCGAACACTGCTTGGTCGGGTACAAGAGTAATACCAGGTTTTGCTTGTTAGAATTGCATTTAACGAATAACTTCTGAATTAAAGAAATTCAGTCTGAAACTGAAGGCTGTGTTAGGGTTATTATCAGCCTATCAAAGTCCGCTGCTGGACATAGGCCTCTCCATTTGCACGCCGTTTAGGTCAATCCTCGGCTTCTCGCATCCAGCTCCTGCCATCTTGCGCAAATCATCACTCCACCAGGCCTGAGGGCTTCATAAACTACGTTTGCCGAGACGCGGTCTCCACTCGTTTACCCGTATATACAAGAATGATATTTTAAAGTATAGATATTATGTTCCTTCATATTAATAAAAAAAAAACCTTCATATTAATTCTCGTTTTAAATCTGTTCCGAGCAAACCAAAACTGCACACATTGACAAGTTTCACTAATAAGCAAAACAAAGGATGCGAAATAGCACGTAAATTAAAGAGATGGCAATAATTTTTATCGATTACCATTCGTGACCGCACTCGACGTGGACGTTGTAAAAAACGGCCTAATTGAGGCTTCACAACGCGCGCTTATAAAATATCTGCTTCGTTTTAATATAATAACTATCATTGACTATACATGAGACAAATGGCGAACCCCTGTGAACGCAAATTGACGCAATAGCAGCACGGTATTTGTGATAAATGATCTAATCATTCAAGTATCCGTCGGAATACTCCATAATTGTCCAGACTACGTTCCTGGTGTTGAGTGATGGCACATTTGGACAATATTGATACGTGCAGTATTCATAACCCAATCCATCTTTTTAGAAATCAGAAATCAGAAATCAGACATCAGGAATATTTATTTGCTTTTAACATGGTTTTTCAAGATATTTACAATTGGTATGTCCACATGTTTGACTTAGTTAGCCATGCAAATATTAAATATTAAAAGTACAATGTCAAAAGGATTACAATTATAGAGCATATTTTACCACAAATTCTATTAATTACACGTCAGGAAATAGTGAATAAAATAATGAATACAATTAATTATTTGTCATCAAAATATTCCTGAATTGAGTAGTAACATTTAGGTATTCAGAAGCCAGGCATGCAGCTGCTTTTGAAACAACACTAAAGGCAATAGTTTAAAAAATTCAGGCAACTTATTATATATTTTAATAGCCATGCAATACGGGCTTCGTTTAAATAATTGCAATCTTATGCTAGGATACATTATTCTATTGTGATGTCTTACTGGCTTGTTTTTATTTTGACCTCTTGTTACAAAATATTGAGGGTTTTGCCGTACAAATATACACATTTGCTTTATGTATAAGCAGGGACATGGTAAAATTTTAAGTTTTTTGAATAGGGGTTTACAAGACTCCATACTCTGCAAATTGCCCTGATACATTTTTTTTGTGCTATGAAACCTTTTTTATTCTCAACTGAGTTACCCCACAACAACGCACCGTAGTTAAGTAGGGACGACACATAACCATGATATGCACATACAGCAGTTTCGATAGACGAAATATTACTTAATCTTCGTAGTGCGTATACAAATTTATTAATTTTAATGCATAGCTTTTCTATATGTGCTTTCCAATTACAATACTTGTCTATGGTGAAGCCGAGAAAATTCACATCGGTTTTCATGTCAACTGTATTACTGCCATATTGGACCAATAAATCTAATGGTTGTGCCTTACAAGTAGAAAATTGTACACAATTTGTCCTTTCAATATTTATTTTAAGGTTGTTTGAATAGAGCCACTCTATCAGACTTCTTAGTGTTTCATTAATATCATCATTAAATTTATCTAGGTCATTACATTTTATTAACACTGTGGTATCGTCTTAGGTCTCAAACGTTTTTGTTGCATTTGTTGATACAAGTCTAAAAGTCGGGAAGGTTGAATATTACGTCATCATCTTTATCATCTCAGCCGATCGAGGTTTAATTCTGGCCCCTAATTCAGCTAACCAAATCGTATCACAATCGTAATTGAATAGCAGTTTTTGACAGTTCTAGAATGGGCTAAATGACAAAATCGCACAATTCAATCACGATTGAACTGCAATTGAAATAGCTAAATAAGGCCCCCGGGCATAGGCCTGAGGATCTTCTGACGATCGGTTTTGCGTTGCCTGCAGCTACTCACACCAGATCAACGATCTACCTGGTGGGAGACGTTACCAAAAATCGTCGTACTTAGGGCGATTGCTATTTAAAAACCTTTCCGCCCCAATGGCCATCAATTCTTATTGTATACTTTCATACAATATGATTTTTTTAAACTTAAACACAAGTCTGGACCTAAAACATTTTTTTCATTATTATTTGAAGGTCAAATAGTACCTTACCTACGTTTCAACTTCATTGCACGAACGATGGTCGTGGACAGATTGGAGGCGCTCGGCGACGTCAGACGATGCTATTTCAGACTATAACCTGTCTACGTGTCTTTCATCTAGATTGTGGTGTGATTAAGCATCAAGTACAACATGCATTTAATGCTTCAAGCCTCAAGAGACAACCGGTTGTCTCGATAACAATATAATTGATTTTAATTGTGTCTGGAATATCCGATCGTCAAAGGGTTAAACTTTCGCGTCTAGCTAAATTCAATTGAATCACCTAAATGTATTTTCGCACTCAATTCCTATTGACTGCTCCAATTTGAATAGTTATTTTTTTGTTATGCCTGTAATGGTCAGAAGGTTTGTAACAGAAAATGTTTGATAATTGCAAGGGAAAAAAACTCTTGCAGAAATATTTGCATGGGTAAACATGGTCGGAAACAGACCATTTGCTTGCATTATCATTGGTGAGCCCGTGCGAAGCCATGACAGCCAGTTAATATTAGCAAGATTACTTCGAGATCGGATTATAAACACGAGCAACAACTCAAGCGAAGTTGCTGATTAGAACACATGTTAGTGACGTGTCTGGGTTGATTAATAGCCTGATTATTATTATCCCGCTCACACGTAATGCCTGCTACGTCATCCGGCTACACCAGTACTAATTGAGCTCAGTTTTAAGCATCGATATCTATACTTTACTAATATTATAAAGCTGAAGAGTTTGTTTGTTTGTTTGTTTGTTTGTTTGTTTGAACGCGCTAATCTCAGGAAGCACTGGTTCGAATTGAAAAAATCTTTTTGTGTTGGATAGTCCATTTATCGAGGAAGGCTTTAGGCTATATAACATCACGCTGCGACTAATAGAAGCGAAGCATTGGTGAAAAATATTGCAAAAATAGTTGCAATCATAATAACAGAAATTGACGCGGACGAAGTCGCGGGCAACAGCTAGTACAGGATAAAAGTTTAACCACCTTCCAAATTTTAATTTGTCAATCTACGAGACAAAAAACAAATGACGTATTTTTTATTTTGGTATAGCCCGGTACAAAAATGTCAAGATAAAGCATTAAGAAAATGTCCGCAAAAATCTAAAATTTTTGATACGGCCGCCTAGCAACACTACTTTTACGCGATTCTCATCTCATTCATTCATTACGATACTATTCATACGTTTTTGATTTTCCCTTTAAACCTTATCAGGCCTAGGACTAACTAATATTTTCGCGTGAAAGTTGATTTACATTTTTTACTTCATAAATGGGCTCTAAATACGATACCGAACGCCTACAAAATTTTTGGAAAGTTGTTAAAATTTCACCCTGTATAATAAGAACTAGATACACGATTTTAACGAACATTTGGATCAGCGCTAGTTAACGCTGCTTCTGACCCATAGTACAATATTTGTGTGCATGAACATGTCTGTTTGTACTGGTCTGGGTGTTTTCTATGTATTATAAGTATGTACTTTATTTGATATTTTAGCAACTTAATTGCACTTATAATATCAGTATATAAACTGTCTCGGTGGCCTAATGGTATGGCGCCCGCCCGGCATGCGAGGAGATGCGGGTTCGAGTCCCGCATGAGAAAAAAAAAAAAAAAAAATTTTTCAAGTTTATATACTGATATTATAAGTGCAATTAAGTTGCTAAAATATCAAATAAAGTATATAAATGGCTGTTTCATCTTAACTGACTGTCAAACATCTGCAAAGATGTTTCTTTCGGGTGTTGGGGGTGCAAGCTCCTAAACATTTGATGAAGCAACGCTGGCTCACAGCGTAAGAATATGCTTGAAAAATTCGCGCCGTGTCGCAGTGTCTCGGTGGCCTAATGGTATGGCGCCCGCCCGGCATGCGAGGAGATGCGGGTTCGAGTCCCGCCTGAGACAAAATTTTTCAAGTTTATATACTGATATTATAAGTATGTATTTACAAAAAAAAAAGTATTTATGTAAGTTTATCGGTTGTCTAGTACCCCATACGACAGGATACTTAATAGTAGCTTAATTTGGGACTAGATGGCTCTGTGTGGCCCAGTGAGGCGTGTCTTAAATATTTATTTATTTATTTTATTTATTTATACACAGTCCGATAAAAAAATGACACCAAAAACTGTCCTCGATTGAATGATTGACGTTTATTTTATGTCAGTGGCAACTTTTTTTTTGCTTCTTGCTTCTATGACCGTTCATTCGGTCTTAATGGGGACTACCGTTTCTTTGCTCACCAGTTGGCGCCACCGTAGACTGAGGTCCGGAGGTATAGCAGTCAAAGGCGATTGGCGCCGAAACAAAGTGTTATATCTTAAATCTAATTAAGGTTTATTATTTATAAATAACTATCTTGATATCAACAAACTAACTTCTGAAATAGTTTCTCTTGAGGCCGCCTATTTTTGCGCTTTTTCTTAATTCCACTTTCAAAGCGTTCACATTAATCGCCAAATAATCCATATTTGCGATAATTTTACGAAGGAGATCACTTTCCAGCAGGTAAATTAAAGAAATTATAATTTATGCAAGAAAACCCGCTAAAACCAGTGAAAAGTGAATGATATTGGACCTCACGCGACACAAGCGCCTCTAGTGGCAAATTCACTAGCGATAGCCCCCATTTCGCCAATGTCGGGTTTACCGGGTCACGGGATCATACAAAATTATATGAAGCAATAGACCAGCCTCTAGTCTCAACCTATTTACATAATTTGCAGACACAAATATAATAGGAATAGACAAAAAATCATATAGATATTAAAATTTAATATTATATACAGAAATATACTTACAGATATATATAATAATAGACGAAGAGGGAAACAAAAGGAGGAATTGGAAATTCATAGGGCGAGGGTCTTTAGTCGGAAGAAAATCGTACAGAGAGATAGGGTATTTTGGACAGTTAAAGATCGGCAAATATTATGGATAGTTATGTCATGTAGTATTCGATTGATATTATTATAGGTTAAACTAAAAGTGTCCAAGTGTCAAATGGGTGCACTTTTGGTTAGGTTTTTGACCCTGATCGTGCATTGGTTTTAAGCCATTACATAGGCGATTTTACACGTCCAATATTGAAATGGATGTTAATTTATCTCGCGTTTATTACAGATTTTACATTGTATTTTGGTTTATCCCAAAAACCACTTAACAGAACATTAAATTATTACGCGTTGAAAAAAATTCCATTGTGTATGCCGCAAAAACCGTATACGTCCTCTCTTAATGAATCCAATATTAAAGGGGTATTTTTCTTTGAACTACATCTATGATATTTTGTAAGGAGTACCGCCTTAAACTTGAAAAATTATGTCTCAGGCGGGACTCAACCCGCAGTTCCTCGCATGCCGGGCGCGGCGCTTTAACCATTTAGCCACCGAGACACTACGTCATAGGCATAATTTTTCAAGCATATTCTTATCGCTGTAAGCCAGCGTTGTTTCATTAAATGTTAGGAGTTTGCACCCTTAACACCCGAAAGATACATCTTTGCAGATGTTTGAAAGTCGGTTAAGATGAAACAGCTATTTAAATACTATAGATGATATTTTAAGCAATTAAATTGCAATTATATTGTTAGGGGTTAAAGTATGAAATTGCCGTTTTGTATGGACGAAATCGAGAAAAGTCATTTTTCCATACTAAGAATTTTTTAGTTTTTTTAAAAACGCCTGAACCGTTTTCGATGCAATTAAAGGTAAAAGTTGGATTGTTATAAAGCTACGCATTATAGTATTTAAATTTCTGAAAATCAAAGTATATAATACTAGCTGATGCCCGCGGCTTCGCACGCGTGGGTTTTGATCTGTTACAAAGTTTTCGTCACGACTCTCTCCTCCACTCTTTTCCTCAACTTCCTTTGCCTACGGTGCCGAGGGTGCCCATCTCGGGCGAGGTGGTGGTGGGCACTTAGTGGGAGCCGATACGTCGTTGCCGACTTACCGGGGCCCGTTGATACAATAGTTGGATGAAAGGGGCCGATTTAAACTATTTAGGGATCCGGTGTTAGTTCTCCTAGCGAACCGTGGTCCAAGCGAGCTCGAAGTACAATATCATTTGAAACTTTCAAAACTGTCAACGCTGTAGTACAACAAACCATTCAAAGCAGCATGTAAACTGTTTTCGAATATGATTAACACTGGCGTAGAGCCCTGAAAGAAGTGGCCCTGTGTAAAAAACCACATTCTTAATTTCCAACCAAGTAGGTTACCATTTTTCTCGATCCATAAGCGTTAAAAAGGCGATTTTACAAAGACAATTTGCTTGCATACTACGTTTGGATAGAAGACCGGTGTAGTACCAGCATCGGTGTAGAGCTCTGAAAAAGCCTAGTCATTCTCCCTTCATGATCGATAAACGAAGTTTCAAGTACCTCAATATGATGTTAAACACAAATAATTAACCACAAAATTTTCAACCGTTTTTCTCCCCCTCAAATATTTAATTATAAAAAAATCCTTATAAACAACATAACAAAATTTATACCAAAAAGCTGACGTAGTTTCACAAAACTTTCATGTGGAATGTTGGTTCGAGGCATGAATAGTAGAGGATGATCAGTAGGATAAAAAGTGTTCAGAAACTTGACAGGATAGAGAACTGATTCGACTGTACTGACCACTGTGTCTATAAATTTTTTTATTCCTTCAGCTTTAAATGATGTCAGCAAAACATCATTAATTACTGCTGCTTGGTCATTAGTGGGTGCGTGGTGGTAGCTATTCCTAAATTAAACAAGACGGAATTATGAAGTGAGGTGATTTTTTTCAACGTTTTATTTTCATGTTATAAAAGTGTATTCTTTTAAATATGGAGGATATTAAATAAAAAGATAATTTGGATGCGTAGAGAGGCAGTTGCCAGGCCCCCAAAAGCGGTGCGTCCTAGAAAAAATAAATCGTTACTAAATGGAACTTTATCAAATTATCGTCTAAATGGAAGCTTGTCAAATGGTCTACCAGTCTATATTGATTTAATCCACCAGTCAGCTGCTTAGTGTTGTTGCAACACACCTGTTACCTTTTCCTGCCTGAGATACGGGTCTATGCCCAGTTTTGGAATTATTTTTGTACTGCTTAATATAGTTGACAATGTCATAAGGTACAACAGTGTAATTCTATACACTTTTTTCGATTTCCCAACATTTGTCTCTACCGTATAAACAAAATCGGCCAAGTGCAAGTCGGACTTGCGCACGAAGGGTTCTGTACCATTGACTACGAAAACAACAGTAGGTACCTACATTAATTTAGTTAATGTAGTGCCTACCTGTTACCATTTATTGATATCAAGCAAAAATAAGCAAAAAAAGATTTTTTTCCCTTCAATATTTGTTTTATTTTGTTTTTAGTATTTGTTGTTATTGCGGTAGCAAAAATACATAATTTTGTCTAGCTATCGCGGCTCTTGAGATACAGCCTGGTGACAGGCAGACGGACAGACAGCGAAGTCTTAGTAATAGGGTCCCGTTTTTACTCTTTGGGTACGGAACCCTAAAAATGATTAAGTTCTAAATAATACCATTCTTATAGTAAGTACCGATATTTATTTTCTGAATATGTGGTACATATATACATATAGATAAGACATCCAATAGGAATTTTCAAGTTTCGTCTTTTCGTTACATAGCCTCCTTATTTCTTCGTCAACTTTGTCCTTCAGGGCATATGGAATACGTCGCGGCTAGATGAAAATTGGGGTCACATTTTCTTGAAGCACTAATTGAGCTTTGTAGTTTGATATTCAAACAAGAGTTCCGTCAAACACCATTGTTAAATCTTCTAGTAATCTGTCCAATTTTGAGTTGTTGATAATTTACTAACTGAATTTTATCCAACTCTTCAAATTCTAACTCACAAGGATCCCGTGGAGCACAAAAATATAATAAATATAATACGTTTTCTGATGTAATTCTGGGCTCAAAGATGTATGATTGACGTGTATTTCCTTGTATCGATATCATCACATCTGTTCAGTTTTAAGTACGTATCCAACCGTTTAATGATATTTTTGAATGTTTCGTCCTTGTCTAATGGTACTGAGTTCAATTTAGATGTCTTAAGATTTGTTTGTGACCGACCTTTGCTCCTCAGTACCTTCTGCATACATGGAATTGTTTCGTGCTATCGAATTCAAACTCTGCAGTTATAGTTTAAGCTGTGTTGTAATACCCTGAAGGTTATTTTTTTCTTCAATCTCAGTTTTCAACTGTAGGTCATCAGTAAAATTATTTGTAGTCGTATCTCTACCAAATTATTCTTGGTAAATTTGTTCATTTGTCACTTCACCAGCTGATCACTCACTAATTTTAATTCATAATAACAAATTTCTCATAGGTTTTGTATCTGGCTGCCGAATTTTGTTAAAGTTCTACACGTTTTAATTCAGTTAATTCATCCATTTCGGCACCAATTATTAAATTCTAAAATAATACCATTCTGTTTGCAAGAAATTACCTATTTATTTTCTGATTGACACATTGAATGTCATAACAAACTCAGTAAAGTCAGAGAGTACAAATATGTAAAGAGTATGGATATGACGCGGAACCGAACAAACTTTGCCCCCATTTTTTATCCCCTTGAAGATTAAATTTTCAAAAATCCTGAAAGACGTCATTCTTAATTTCTAATCAGGTAGCTGGATACCAATTTTCATTGACTTAGCTTCAAAACTGAGGGAGTTTCATACAAACTTATGGGGCCCTTTTTACCCCCTTAGAGGCGGAATTTCCAAAATTCCTTTCTTAGTGCTCACCTACACTATAAAAGGAAGCAAGGTAAAAATTTTCAGATTTTAAATCCCAGTAGTTTGGGCTGTGCGTTGATATGTCAGTCAGTCAGTCATTAAATCAGTTTTCATTTTTATATATTTAGACAAACATACTTAACTGAAGCAAGAAGGACAGCTGACACATTGTAAGGGGTCTTTTCAATGACTTCCTTTGAAGTAATAGGCACTAGTATTGCATTTTTTTTTAGTCAAAAGTAAATTAGCAGAATTGGGGCCCTGGACAAGTAAGAGTCAGATTCGCCCATCGACGATTCTTAATAATAATAAAAATTGATTATTTGGTTACGTACTTTTAATGATTTAAGTACATGTAAAGTTATATATTGTTTTTCTTTATACGATATTTTAAGTAATTGAATTGCAATTATAATATCAGTATGCAAACTTGAAAAATTATGTCTCAGGCGGGACTCTGTTTGAATACTGATAATAGGGGTTAAAGTATGAAATTGCCGATTATTTTCCCACTTTTTATTTTGTTTATAACTCTTAAGTAAGTCATATTATTGCGTAATTCTTTTTGTATTGTATCAAAAACTAAATAAAGTAACTTTAGACTAAAAAAAATGCAATACTAGTGCCTATTACTTCAAAGGAAGTCGTTGAAAAGACCCCTTACAATGTGTGAGCCGACCTCCTTGCTTCAATTAAGTATATTTGTATTATATACTTTGATTTTCAGAAACTTTATAACCATATAACTTTCACCTTTAATAACACCGAAAACGGTTCAGGCGTTTTTAAAGAAACTAAAAAATTGTTAGTATGGAAAAATGACTTTTCTCGATTCCGTCCATACAAAGCGGCAATTCCTTTTTTTAACATTTAATAATAAATAGCTACTCAGATTGGGCTTAGAACAATGTATTTGATGCTGTCCATTTTTTTATTTATCTTTAAAGTGTCCACCTTAACCATCATTCTTTTGTTTTAGGTCCACCAAACTAAAAGCCTTCTGGTTCAGCATATCAGATGAGCCTCTACCAGCGCTGGACTTCCTGTCTGCGGCCCTGCTGTCTGCGGAGTACGAGAGGGCGCTTGGCAGGGCCCTGGCGATGCCTGAGTGCCGCCTGATACCATTCTTTGGGGCTTTCTTGAGGGAGTTAAGGTTTGTTTTTAAAATAACACCTAAAGGAGTAGAGAAATGGCCTGTTATCCTTCTTTTGAAGTGCAAAGGCCTCCATCATTGAATCCAAGTTACCATAGCCTTGATTGATTTGTAGAATCAAAATAATCACCACGCTTGCTAAATAATAAATAAATAAATAAATATTTAAGACATGCCTCACCGGGCCACACTGAGCCATCTAGTCCCAAATTAAGGTACTATTAAGTACCCTGTCGTATGGGGTACTAGACAACCGATAAACTTACTTATATACTTTTTTTTTTGTAAATACAGTAGAATCCGGTTATAACGATGGCCAAGGGACCGGTGATATTACGTCGTACTAACCGGAAGTCGTACTAAACGAACTGTAAATTTTTTGTTTATTTTATTTAAAAAAAAAGCAGCATAGGCCCTGCCCGTTTACGGGTATTCCTGGATTACGTTGCAGCTTAAACCATTGTAAAAGTGCCAAGTCAACTTGTTCTTGAGAGGATAACCTCACGCGTTTAGCTTTTAAAACATTCGCATTGAACAAAAGTTCTATCTTGTGTTTATTTTTCTCAATTGTAGATATTGTCGAATGATTTACACCGAATTCCTTCGCAATCGTTACATTAGACTCGCCAGCTTCTAAACGTTGTTAATTATACCACTGTTTTCTTCAATGGTGAAACTTTTTCGCTTTGTAGAAGCCATTTTTGTACACGTAATCAGTCATCACTCACAAATTACTGACGTAAATAAACAGTCGCATTCGAATCAGCGACGTGCAGGCAAGGGGGGTGCGCGGGGTGAAGATAGTTTCTTACTTACAATAAATTTACATATTTGTAAAAACGTCAACGCTAGACGTCTTTGCAACTGGACAATTTTATGTGAAATTCTGTCGTTAAAAGCGGTCGGTTGCTGTAAGCGGAGTTGTAATAAACGGATGTACTTTCATAGTGGCTCATATAAAAACCAAACATGTGCCTATATTTACGTCGCTAAAAACGGTTGGTTGTTATATGCGAAGTCGTACTAAACGGACTACACTGTACATACTTATAATACATAGAAAACACCCAGACCAGTACAAACAGACATGTTCATGCACACAAATATTTGTACTGTGCGGGGATCGAACCCGCGACCCATGGCTCAGAAGCAGTGTTAACTACCGCTGATCCAAATGGTCGTCAAATAAGTGCGGGTTGGTGACCACAAATCTAAAAGCAATGTTCGAAGAATTCAAAGATATTCTTTTTATTTTATTATTTTACATAACAACAGGGTAGGTATTCGGTAGAATCCCCGTAACAACAAATTCCTATTATGTAGACTATTGTAGACCATGAAATTAAAAATCAGTTTTTTTCATAAGTCTTTTTAGATATTTTCTTTCTTATGGCTATGCCGGTTGGTTATTATCATTTTTAAGCGAAATACATTTCGCTTAAAAATGATAATCTCTGAACCCGACACCAAAGTCCATGCGGACGAATAGCTAGGTTCATTTATAGACAATAACTATTATTATTATCTTAATTTATGACACAATTCACTGGGAAACAGGTGTGTAGGTATTTGAAAACGTCTCCAAACCCCAATTCGCTTCGGGTCACGGGAACAATATTAAGTTTAGGGTAAACCACTTTATCTAGCACCCGAGAGACATCCAGGCGTCTTAATTTGTATGAAGGTTCATTGATATACAGAATGACTTTTACATCACCTTAATTTTTTTTATAAGCGTTCAGTTAGTATTTAGAGCCCATTTATGAAGTAAAAATTTTAGGTCAAGTTTTCAACTGAAAATATTTTTCGCAACATAGTTTTTTAGGGTTCCGTACCCAAAGGGTAAAAACGGCACCCTATTACTAAGACTTCGCTGTCTGTCCGTCTGTCCGTCGCTCTGTCACCAGGCTGTTTCTCAAGAGCCGCGATAGCTAGACAGTTGAAATTTTCACATATTATGTATTTCTGTTGCCGCAATAACAAACAAAATAAAATAAATATTTAAAAGGGGGCCCCCCATACAACAAACTCGTTTTTTGGCCTTTTTGGTACGGAACCCTTCGTGCGCTAGTCCGACTCGCACTTGGCCGGTTTTTTAATCTTTACGGTCCTAAACCTGTAAAGGTATGAAGGGAAAATCAAAAACTTATAAATAGTATCGTAATGAATGAATGAGATGCGCATTTAATCATCATCCAAATTTTTAAACAACAATCTATGAGACAAAAAACAAATGAAATATTTTTTCTTTTGATATGGCCCAGTACAAATATGTCAAGATAAAACACTTAGAAAATGTCCGTCAAAAATCTAATATCTTTGATCCGGCCTCCTAGCAACACTTTTTTTACGCGACGCGCATCTCATGCATTCATTACTATACTATTCATAAGTTGTTGATTTTCCCTCATACCTTCACTCACAAGCTAGGACCTTAAAAATTTAAAACTATGTTGCGAAAAATATATTCGCGTGAAAATTTAACCTAGACTTTTTACTTCCTAGATGGAGTCTAAATACGATACTTAACGCCTATAAAAAATTTGGAAGTTGATGAAAATGTCTGTATAATATAAGACAGGGATGTTAACCCACTTCGCCTAAACCTAGAGACTGTGTAATGACAATTTAAGTGGAAAAACGGGTTAACACATCCCTGCCGGGGTGTGAGCTCGACTTTGAGATATCTGTATAGAGCTGCTCGTATCTCTTTTTATTTTTTTTTCTTTTTACCGATATAAAAACTATTTTTAATGTCAGTATTTAAACTTGAAAAATTATGTCTCAAATCCGCATCTACTCGCATGCTGGGCGCGGCGTTTTACCATTTAGCTAAATGGTGAAGCTAAATGGTAAAGCAAGCAGCAGTTCGAGTCCCGCCTGAGACATAATTTTTCAACTTTCGTCCCTGATATTATAATTGCGATTAAATTGCTTAAATATCACAAAGTATTTTTACTAATATTATAAATTCGAAAATAATTCTGTCTGTTATGTTTTCATGCCTAAATCATCGATTCGAATTTAGATTCACAGCTAAGCTAGGTTATAGGTTTATTTATAGGTTTCCGCCTTTTTCGAGTTAAAGTCATGTAACTAACACGATTTTCTTTTATAAAGGGTGTTTAGTCACTTCCCGTAAATGGCATAAATATGTTACTTAACTACTGACTAACTTAATGCATAATAAATCCATACTTCATAAATTATAAATGAAAGTGTGTGTCTGTTTGTTTGTCCGTCTTTCACGGCAAAACGGAGCTACAATTTGACGTGACTTTTTAAGTGGAGGTAGTTGAAGGGATGGAGTGTGACATAGGTTACTTTTTTACTCTTATTGCCCCCCCCCCTCCCTTTCCTAAAATGGAAGGAGGAAGTTTTTGTGGAGCATTCCGCAATTTTCAAGGAAGAAGGCTATAAATTGGTATTTTTGAATAACATAAATCGTACATAATTTTTTTTGGTAATCCACCCCCAACCCCTTAAAAGAGGTGGTGAAATTTTAGAGTTACCCCGAATTTAAAGCTACAGACAAAGGCTAGGAGTAAATATTTTAACAGAAATTCTATCTTTTTTAAATTTCATAAAAACCTACATTTTGAGATTTCGATTTGTATAAAAACATTTTCTTCAAAACTGATGATTTAAAATTTCTAAATTCACCTTCGTATTAATATGCTTATTAGTATGTTAATATGGCTGGTTTCTGCTTGTCATACCATTTAACTAACACGCTGTATAAAAGGATAAGATTTTATTTTATTTCTAAGGAGTTTTATCATCTCTATAGATATATTAATCATAGCCACCCCGGCTCGGTATCGCCAAGTGTTATTTTTAATTACTCGCACAGCCCTGTGTTTGTTTTTGAGCGTCATTCAAACGTAAATTGGCTCCAATTCAACGTTACTCCAGTTTGTATGAGAATCCTTCAAGAGATGAGGATTACAATTTGAAAATGTTGGTTATTTCGGCGATGAGGTTGGTTAGCCATGCGTATCGTATTCGGTGGGATATTAGGGGTTTTGAGTACATGTTTCATTAGTGAGAAAGAAAGGAGTTAACAGGTAAAGGTAATATGAAATTGCATAAAACACAAAAATTGAACCTACTAAGTTAAAAACTAAAAAAAAATACATTCGTGTTATAAACAAACAACCCGGTTCAGTCCCGGGTTCGAATTTCTGACGGTCGGGTCAAGTTAGGAGAATAAAAAAAAAATTAATGGCATGAAAAGTGGTAGGTACATACAGATGACACAGATAACTATTATTGGATCGCACACATAAGATGGCTTGCAACATTTGGTTAAAAGTTAAAAATACATTAATATTACATTATTCAATTAAATTACATAAAATAAAATAAATTCAATCAATAGTCATGTCAGGAATAATTCAAAAAATAATCAATACGTTCTTGAAATTAAATAATGTCAATGCAATTATAAAATAATAAATAATTATTACATTCATTGAGTATTTACCATATCTAATTTCACCATAACAAACATATGGACTACAACGTTTACGCTCGGAGTTTAAAATATTGGCAGTATTCATTTATAGAGTAGAAACTATTTTGTACTAACCATATTTTTAGATTTTTGTGAAAGAATTTGAGCGGTAAGGATTTTAGATTTTTATCTAACCTGTTAAAAATTTTAATGGCCATACAATATGTATTTTTACTGTACAGAGTTGTCGTTTTAATCCCTCGATCGTGAGTTATTCCAGACACAATTGAAATCAATTGTTATCGTGGCACCCGAGTGCCTCCTGGGGGTTGAGGGATACAGGGAAATTTAATCTGTCTGGGTACCTCGTATTAAAATTGCATTCACCTTTTTTGCTTTTGAACAAGTGCATGTTCGTTTTGACAAATACACATATTTCATAGATGTAAATGAAAGGGGCCGTTAGCAATTTCAATTCTTTAAATATGGGTTTGCAAGAAGTTAATATTAGATGTTAAAGTATGAAATTGCCGTTTTGTATGGACGAAATCGAGAAAAGTAATTTTTCCATACTAACAATTTTTTAGTTTTTTTAAAAATGCCTGATCCTTTTTCGATGCAATTAAAGGTGAAAGTTAGATGGTTATAAAGCTACGCATTATAGTATTTAAATTTCTGAAAATCAAAGTATATAATACAAATATACTTAATTGAAGCAAGAAGGTCAGCTGACACATTGTAAGGGGTCTTTTCAACGACTTCCTTTAAAGTAATAGGCACGAGTATTGCATTTTTTTTAGTCAAAAGTTACTTTATTTAGTTTTTGATACAATACAAAAAGAATTACGCAATAATACGACTATACTTAAGAGCTATAAACAAAATAAAAAGTGGGAAAATAATCGGCAATTTCATACTTTAACCCCTATTATGTCAACGTTACTTATTTCGCGAATACATTGTTACTGAGCTATATACAAGCACCATAACTATGTGACATGAATTCCCCCATAAAAGAACTGCATATCTCGGAAGAGAACACACGTAGCCATGATATACCTGAAGGGCAACTTTATTGTCACTGATTCTTGTTAGTGGCCATATCGCATAGGCAAAAGAATTAATTCTGTTGCAAATTTGATTTATATGCTCTTTCCATGAAAAATGATCGTCTAACAAAATACCCAGGAAAGTAGTTTGGCTAGACTCTTTTATAACTTTGCAACCAAAATGTACGTTCAATTGCCGCTTATTTGCATTTTTATTAATAAATTGAATAAATGTCGTTTTGTTTAGATTTACTTCTAAGCTATTATTATTGAGCCAATTTATTACCTTACAAATAGTGTCATTTATGTCTTGGTTATATGTCTTGGTGTCTGTACACGGTATAGCGACAGAAACGTCGTCAGCAAAAAGAGTGCACCTAAAGTCTGTCGCGTCTGGCAGGTCATTTATACATAGTATGAATAATAAGGGACCTAGGATGCTACCCTGTGGTACTCCAAATTTATTTTCCTTAGTTTCCGAATTAAAGTTACTTATTTCCATTTTTGAGTCAAAACTTGAAACTTTGACATACTGCATCCTATTACTAAGGTAACTATTTAGCTACTTGTTTGCCACGCCTCTTATTCCATATAGTTCACATTTTCGTAAAAGTATGTTATGTGCTACAAAATCAAAAGCTTTGCTCATATCAAAGAATACTGACTTTACGGGTAATCGTTTATCCATGCGAGTCATAATGTTGTTTACTAACGGCCGGTCCCAATAACCTATCTATCTTCAGTTTTGTCATATCGGAAATAGAAAACAACTTTTGTCTTTGTTTCTCTGGACGGCAAAATCAGAGACAGAAGATGTTTTCTATCTCTGATATGCCAAAACTGAAGATAGATAGATTATTGGGACCGACCGTAAGGAGAAGGCAGCTAGAGATGTAGATTTACCTTTTTGAAATCCGAATTGCTCCTTTTTAATTATTTTATACAAGCTCATAAAATTTGTAAGATGGATATGCATTGCTCTTTCAAATATCTTTGATATGGTAGGTAGAAGAGATATTGGGCGGTAGTTATCTACAATATCTTTAACTCCTTTTTTGTGTTGAGGTTTAACAATTGCAACCTTTAGTGGTTAGGGGAAAATACCTGTGGTAAACGATACATTATAAAGTGGACCAAAACTGGAGCAATTTCTGTTTTGCATGTTTTTAATATTTTTGTTTGTATTCCATCATGACCTGATGACGATGTATCTTTTAGCGAGTTAATTATTTTAACAACTTCACATTTTTTCTACAAAAAAGAGACGATTTTTTCAAAATTGTCACGCCTCTGGAAGAAGTGGGGTTTTATTTTAATCGTGCTTCAGAAGACACAGACACAGATTCAAGATATGCCGTCGGTCTCAGTTTTTGTACCAATATAGAAATAGGGAAAACAAGTCACTTTATAAATTTAGGCGTGCGAAGTTGCGGTCAACAGCCAGTTGGATATACAATAAAAAACTGACTCAAGGTCTGAATTACATCATTTTTTTTACAGAGAGATCCTCTCGGCCACTCCTTCGCTGACAAGCCATTCAGTAGCTGCTACTCCTACACACAGAAGAGATTTCAGAAGAGAGTCAGGGAAAGAGGATAGGTAATAATATTTTAAATTCTAAGGTTTTATTATGGGCTCAAGGTTACGCAGTAGGCAATGCAAAGAGCGGTGCTTGGTATTTCGCTACGCGGTACAATATATTAATATCTTTAAACCTACACTCGTGTCACAAGTCAGGGAGTTACTCGGAGTTTCTCTTTCTGCCACACGATGGACCCGGCACCCGCACGGTGAATCCATGGAACGCCAAGAAGTTTGTCTCTCTTATCTTGAAAAAATTGCAAAAATATGCTCGAAACAAATAATTAATAAATAAACAATAAACTAAATTTTTGTAAAAATATTTCCTTCAACATTTGAAGGAGCTACATTAATATCTTTGGTACAAAAACATTTATATGTAACTCCGCTTGTTTATATTGTAAAGCCTGGAATAAATTCATCGGCACCAACAATATCTTAGTAGCTAAACTGATTAGAGCCACACGGTAAGCGTAATGTTAGTATGAATATCAAGTCCATTTTAAGTGTTTTTAGTGTTATTTGTTTTGTAATTCGTGATTGACGCAACTTTATTTACTTTATTTACTTAACTTTTCATTTCTAATAATTAATTATGCCATGTGGACTCGTGTGTGTCTGAAATAAATGATTTGAATTTGAAAAAAATTGAATTTAGGACAGTCAAATTTTTTATTTAAGGAATGTACTCGTAGTTCCAATGCACATCAACAATTTCATGGCTTAAAACTGTTTCAAAACATGTAAGATGTTGCTTAATTTTAAGATCACTGTGTCATGTAAGATATATTCCAGTAAAAGCTCTTTCTGAGTTCCAATTCGTAAAATGTCCTTCTCTATCCACAGAGGCACGCAGAAGAAGGACCCAAGAAGAGAGAGCGGGAAGCGAATAGATCAGAGCACGACGACCAGCCCGCTCAGAGACAGTAGCAAGCGAGATCCTCGGATGAGCGAACCCAGCAGACAAGTGGTGAGAACACTTTAAATATGTGGCAGTAGAGAACTACAAATGTGCTCTATTTGCAGGGAAAAGATTCAATCCTAGGTAGATTACTTCTGCGAGGACCGTGGCTAGGACTTCGTCGTTGGTGGTGCGTCCATTCATCACTGTCGATAGCGCTGTCTTGACTGTCTTCACCAGCCTTTCCCAAGCGCCGCCCATGAACGGCGCGCCCGGCGGTATGAAGCGCCAAGAGATGCGGCGTTTGCTGGCTTCAAGTTCTGTTGCGCTGTCGATGGCTCGGCGCAGCTCCCTCTCGGCGCCGTGCAGGTTGGTTCCGTTGTCAGAGCAGATCTCCTTCGGGCAGCCTCTCCTCGCGATGAATCGCCTCAATGCCATCACCGCTGAGTCAGTGGATAGCGTAGCGGCGAGTTCCAGATGGACCGCTCTGGTCGTGAGGCACGTGAAGAGGGCCCCGTAGCGTTTGTGTGTGGCTCGTCCAACGGTGACTTGTAGAGGCCCGAAGTAGTCGACCCCTGTGTAGGAGAAGGGTCGCTGATGATGGGCCAGTCTGCAGGGCGGATGGTTTCCTGTTGATGGTGCTGAGGGTGCCGCTCTTCGTTTGCGACAGTGAAGGCACTCTTTGACTATCTTTTTTGCAGTCGGCCGAAGTTGCAGGATGTGGAACCTCTGGCGACACTGGTTGACGGTGGCTTCCACTCCCTGGTGATGACCGGTGAGATGGACGTGCGCGATGTAGAGTCGCGTGATGTGGTGACGTCCATCCAGGATCGGTGGTCTTCGTTCTACTTCGGGTATTCCTTCTGCAGCGTCGATTCGGGACTTCAGGGTGATCAAACCGTTGTTCATTTCAACAGCTAATTTCTTCATTCTGCTCTGGCGGCTGATCTGATGTCCTCTTCTTAGGTTTTCTATGTCCTCTTCGAAGGCGTCTTCTTGGCTCGCCTTGATGAGAACCTTCTCAGCTTCGATGATGAGTTCAGCGGGAATCTTCAAATATTTGTCTTCTTCATGAACCTTTTCAATTAATTTCTTCAATTTTCTGTCGACACGCTGAGCACCCCAGGAAGGATCTTTTGTCTTGTTCGGCTTCGTTCTTGAGAAGAATGTTCTGTGTTTCTTTGTCTTCAGCAGGCTGACGAACTGTAGGACTCTGGCTGTGGTGCGGACCAGACGTTCCCATCTTGAGAACCTGGTTACGTCAGGCACGACTTGTGTTGCGGTCGATGATGACTTTCTGAGGTTCAGTGTTCGTTCTTCTCCCGTTGTTTCAGGAATGGTCTTCTTCTCTTCCGGCCACGTCGATCGATCTTCTTTCAGGAAGCTGGGGCCGGTGAACCATCTGTGGGTCTCGTCGAAGTCCTTGGGGACGTCCCGTGTCGCGTCGTCAGCTACATTGAGTTTCGTGGGAACCCAACGCCATTCCTCTGTCTTGGTGTTTTCTTCGAGTTCGGCGATCCTGTGGGCGACGAAGGGCTTGAAGGATCGGGCTCCTGTTCTCAGCCAGGTCAGGACTGTCTTGCTGTCGGTCCAGAATGTTCGGGACACTGGCTTCCGATCGTGTTCCTCGATGGCTGCTTGCGCCATCCTGCTGCCCATCACCGCTGCTTGTAGCTCCAGCCTCGGGATCGATGTCACCTTCAGGGGAGCCACTCTCGCCTTGGCCAAGATGAGTGGTGTGTGGATGTTCCCGTCTTCATCTTCGATGCGCCAGTAGACCGCAGCTGCATAGGCGACCTCGCTGGCGTCGACGAACACATGGAGCTCGATATTGTCGCTGCGACTGTAGTTCGGGTAGCACCGGGGTATGTGGATTTGGTTCAGCCTCTGGAGGTGCGTCGTCCATTGTTTCCATTCCAGTGTCAGGTCTTCTTCCAGTTGTTCATCCCACGCCGTGCTCCTTCGCCATATCTCCTGGAGGATCTGCTTTGCCCTGATTGTGACAGGCGAGGCTAGTCCTAGAGGGTCGAATAGGGACATGACGATCTTCAGGGCTTCCCTCTTCGTCGGCCTCTTCTGTAGGATGTCTTCAGGCAGGCGCGACAGGTCCAGGTTGAAGCCCAGGTGGCCGGTTGACGTTCTCCAGGTGAGCCCCAGAACTCGTTCAGTCTTGTCATCTTCGGCCAGGTTCATGTTTTCTTGTTTCTTTCCCGGATCCAGTTGCTGCAACACTGCGTCGGAGTTCGATGTCCACTTCCTTAGTTCAAAGTGTGCCCGCTGGTGGATGTCTCCAACTTCTCTTGCGACCTTGATTGCCTGTTCTTCAGTCTCGAAGCTCTGGATGTAGTCGTCCATGTAATGGTTGCGTTCGATGGCATCAGCAGCTTCGGGATGTTTTTCGGCGGCTTCTTTAGCGTTGCGGTTTTTTGCGTAGATCGCTGTGGCAGGGGACGAGGTGGCTCCGAAGATCAGTGACGTCATTCTGTATTCGGTGGGTGGAGCGTCACGATCTGTTCTCCATAAGTAGCGGAGCGCATCCCTGTCTTCTGGTCGGATTTTCACTTGCAGGAACATTTCTGTGATGTCTGCTGATACTGCGATTTGATGTTGCCTCATCCTCAGCAGCACTCCAGGAAGTGATTGCAGCAGGTCTGGTCCGGTGAGTAGAGTGTCGTTGAGCGATACACCCTTCGTGATGGCTGCTGCGTCATGCACCATCCTGACCTTGTCCGGTTTCATAGCGTTGATCACCGGGAAACAAGGCAGGTACCATGTTCTGTTTTCAGTCTTCTTCGTAGGTGCAACTTCAGCGTAGCCTTTTTCTATGAGCGCTTTCATTTGTTCGTGGACCTTGGCCTTCAATTTGGGATTCTTCTCAATTTTCTTCTCGGTGGCACAAAGTCTTCTTAGCGCGTAGTCTTGATTATCAGGCAGCTTGATGTCCGCCGATTTCCACAGCAGCCCGGTCTGGAAACGGCTGTCTTCGAGGCGTTTGGTCTCCGCATCCAGAATCTTCAAGGCTTGGGCTTCTGGATCGTTCTGTGGTTTCTTCGGCGCGACTCCGAATGACTCCAGAGAGAAGAAGTTCTTCAATTGTTCGTCGATTCTCTCTGATTCTTCTGTTTCCGTTGTCACGTGGTTCACGAAGTGGACTCTCTGCCCCAGCGTCCGCACCTGTGCTCCGTGAAGGACCCATCCCAGCTTCGTAAGTGAGGCGACTGGTTGCTGTCTGTCACCGACGCGAGTGGTTTCTGCCAGGAGGAGTGGCCAGTTGTCTTGCCCGATGAGTATTCCCGGCTTGGCTTGTTCGTAGGTGAGATTCTTCAGGCCCTCCAGGTGACGGCAGCCAGCCAAATCGCGTTCGTCGATGGTCTGCGGGGATAGTCGCAGCTGATTGATGCTTCTGGCTTGTATGGTGTGGCGCTTCTTCTGGTCACCCTGGATCGTTAGTTTGAGCCGCCTTGAAGATCCTGTTTCAATTTGCCGTTCACCGATCGCTTCGATGCGTAGTGGTTCCACTGGTCCTCTTAGTCCGGCGCGCTGTGCCAAGCTCTCGTCGATGAGCGTGATCGTAGAGCCGTCGTCGAGAAGCGCGTACGTGTCGATTTTCCTCTTCGGTCCGACGATGGTCACAGGCAGTATCTTCAGATACGCTTGAGGCTTCCTTGGCGTCCACGTGGAACTGACTACTTCACTTTTCTTCTGTTCTGTCTTCTGTTCACCACTCTTAGTGTGATGTAGCAGCTGATGATGTGGATGGGGGCACCCGTCTATGTTGCATTTCGTGGTGCGGCAGTGATGTACTTTGGTTCTATACCGCAGGCACCGAAAGCATAGTCTCTTCTCTTTGGCGAAATCCCATCTGTCATTGACGCTCAGCTTCTTATATTCTTCACAGTTCCCGATGGCGTGCCCTGTCTTCTCGCAACGTAGGCAGCTGTATGTCTTCTGTTCGGGTTCCGTGGTGTTCGTGCTGTAGGCCCGTTGAGGCCTCTTCGCTGGCATGACGTTGTCCGGTTGTTCAGGTTGCGCGTAGGGGCCGCATCGTTCGGCCTCCCGGTTCAGGAAGCGCAACAACTTGACTAGGTCCGGTTCTTCACTGTCTTGTTCAGCCGCGAAGTCGTACCACCGATATCGCATGGTGGAGGTCAGTTTTTCTATGGTGTTCTTCGTGATTTCCGGGTTGTACAGGTAGTGCCTCTTCTTGATGGCACCTAGTGCTGCGACGATGTTCGAGACCCGGGAGGCAAAGATGCATAAGTCCCGCGCCGTGTCTTGAGGTTTCGATAGCGTTCGCAGCCGCTCCAGTTCGGACATCGCGATAGCGTCCGGACGACCAAACCTTGCTTCTAAGGTTTTCACGACGTCTTCTGGGTTGCCGTTGTATAGAAGGAGACTCTCTACTGCTTCCCTTGCACGTCCTTTGAGGCTTCGGCGAAGACGGGCGAGGTTCTCCAATGATGTCAACCCGTTCTTCGATTCTTCGTAAGCAGCTTTAAATATCAGCCATTCTTGATGGGACCCGGCGAATATAGGCAATTCAATGTTCATTCTCGGTTGACTTGCTCTTGTAGCCATAGTGATCGCGGCAGCCAGTTGCGCGATGTCACTCTTGATTGTTCCCGCCGGTGGGGCGCCGACGCATGCCGTCTCGCTCACTCCCGCCGCTGAGACGCCGATATGTGCTGTCTCGTTCACTCCCGCCGGTGACACGCCGATATGCGCTGTCTCGTTCACTCCCGCCGTAGGACACGTCGCGATCTGCGGGGCAGACGCCTGCGTCGGTATCGGCGGCAGCGGCTCTGGGTTGTGTGGTTGCTCGGTGATAGCCAGCACTTGCAAGCGGCTATCGTCAACCCAGGCGACAGTGCGTTCGTTGTTGTTGTTGCCGGAGTCATCAATCACGGTGTCAATGTCGTCTTCGTCGGTGTCCGTTTCCGCTTCTAATGCCGCTATCTTGGCGGCGGCGAGCTGTAGCTGGATGTGCAGTAGTTCTTCCCTGGCCTTCAGTAATTTCTTGCTTTTCTTTGATATTACAGAAGGTGCTAATTTCTTCGTGTGTGCTGCGGGCGGCTGCGCCTGAGCGGGCGCAGCCGGCGGCGCCAGCTGCTCTTCTTGGCGGCGTTCTGGCTCAGTAGCCAGCGGACTGGTCGTTTGACTTGTGGCCGAGGTATCTGGCATAGTGGTACCAGTGACTTCGGTCCCCGACGATGTTTCCGTCTCCGACGTAGGCGATCTTTCTTGTGTACGGGAACGAGTGACGGGCATCTTGACAATCTTCAATCTTCAATGTTCAATCTTCAATCTTCAATACGACGATCCGGCTCGAAGGACCAACAATGTGCCGGATGACACGTGGCCGGGTTTGGTACGAAGATGAGGGAGGAAGCCAGACGGTCAGACGCCCGTCTTGTTTGATGATGATGTTTGAATAATAACGCCTTATGTCGGGTTACGGAGTAACAGCCAACCCAATGTTTACTGTGTGGACTGTATTGTATGCGGTGAGGTGGCTGTGTATTCTTCCTATGTTTCTTCCCAGGATCTGTTCAGGTTGATCTTCTAGGGCTCTTCCTACTTGCTTAGGAGAGAAGGTTCTTCCTTGCTGTTGCTGGATCGAATGATTCTATGGCTGCTCGCCTTATATTCACAATTTTTGGCGGGAAAATCCCCACCTACGCAATCACTGTGTGAGCGAGAGGTCGGTGCGAGCGAGAGGGGAGATGGCATGCGCGTGTTTTCCGCGGTCGATCGGCAATACCGTAGGGAGAGCCGTATGCCATCTCACAATTAGAAAGAGAGGGAAATAGTACGGGCTTGTATTTTGACTCGAAAAGGCAATACCGTAAAGAGAGCCGCGTCCTATTTCCCTTCCTAGTCCTCGTTATCCTATACGAGGGTGTGTGCCTACTTAGGGTGTGTTTCCTAAACCCCCGGCTGTTATTCATTTATTTCCCATAACAATATAAAGTTTTACAATAATTTACAATTCAACAACATACAAAATTACAAATTCAAAGTTCAAACATATCACAATATAAAATAATAAAAACTTATATACAATTAACATTTTATAACGCTGTCCCGTACAAATAAATTATCCGATTTGGTGCAGTCAATCCGAAGTTATGCGCGTACATTTCGGTGACGCATTTTTGTTTTAAATATTACTAGCTATTTCCTGTGACTTCGTACATATTAAAATCCTCCTATGATAAATATTAAACTATCCCACGAAAACCATTTATAAGGATAAAATGTTGATCACGTTTCTTTAGACCCCTAGACGATCACTGCACAAAAAATTATGACGGCCGCTTTGAATATTAAAAACAAAGTTAGTAATCACACGAGAACCGTAATTTTTTCTGTTATCTTAAGTAGCCTATGTATATAGGCTACGGAAATAGTATTATTTCCCTGCCAAATTTCATTTAGATCTGTTCAGTCGTTTTGATGATGATTGAGTGACAAACATTCATCCAAACATTTGCATTTATAATATTAGTAAGATTAAGTAATATTAAGTAGCTATTCAATTTCATTCCCTTTTCAGTACATAGCATCGTTCGACGAGGATGGTGAGCAGGCTCCAGGATGGAGGCGGGTGGGGCCTGAAGGTCTGGTCAACCTGGAGAAGGTCTACCGGACGCAGGCGGTCATGGACCACATAGCCAGCTTCCACCAGCACCACTATGTGCTGGCGAGGAACCACATGCCTGTCTTTGGGGAGTATTTGAGGTGATGGCAACCAATATTAGTACCATCTTGAATAGTGGTGGGCCAATGGGGGAACCCTGAGGTACTCCACTTTTAAAACATATGATTCAGTGCAATAACAGGACTAGACCAATGATTGAACGCCGAGGTAGTTCACTTTTAAAGCACATAATTTAGGTCATCTAACAGGAATGGACACATGAGGGACACATGAGTAAGCCTTGAGGAAGACCAATTTTAAAACACATAATCCAGTGCAATATTCATGACTGGGCCGATGAGTGATCCCTAAAGCAATCTAGTTTTGAAGCCCATTATACAGGACATCATACAGAGCTGGACCAATGAGTGAACCCTGAAGTATTTCACTTTTACAACACAATATGCTGACCTATGAGTGAGCCTTGAGGTAGTCCACCTTATAAATACATAAGTGAAAACTTTCCCTTTACCATATCTCATCTAAATCTTTGAGCGGTTAAAGCGAGGGGCTTCCTATACATAGAACTAAAACAAAAAAAAAATTTTTTACTCAAACCTACGCATATGGATAGGTCTTTTAAAATGACATGGAAGTTTTTATAACCATTTTTTCCAAAAGTCTAACGTTTGGAAGATAGACGGTTCCAAAGTGGTAAAATGGGTGTCTCCCCCCCCCCTCCCCCTCTAACTTTGAAACTGAGCAAGTGAACATTTTGGAAAACAGTACATAATGTAGATCTTAACAAAAACTAACAACGAAAATTGGTTTGAACGAGATGAAACCGGTAGTTTTTGAGAAACAGCACTTAACAACCGCTAATATAACTTTGTTCTTCATACAAACACTATGATTAACAAAGTAATTTTTGCAGTCAATTAAATATTGTGGTATTTTGGCTAAGTGGAAGTAAGTGGACCTCTAATTCAGTTAGTTGGTACGGAACCCTCAGTGCGTGAGTCTGACTCGCACTTGGCCGGTTTTTCTATTTATTATCTCTAGTCGCCTGGCTTTTTATTACGTACTAGGGCACACTACATCATTATCAATCTATCTATACTAATATTAAAAAGCTCAAGAGTTTGTTTGATTGAACGCGCTAATCTCAGGAAGTACTGATTTGAAAAAATCTTTTTGTGTTGGATAGTGCATTTATCGAGGAAGGCTTTAGGCTATATAACATCACGTTGCAACCAATAGGAGCGAAGCATCAGTAAAAAATGTTGCAAAAATAATCGCGATCATAATAACAGAAATTGACGCGGTCGAAGTCGCGGGCAACAGCTAGTTAATTATATTCCTCGCAACGACCATCAATTCTAGGTACTAAAAAATCTATACAGGTACCAAAGAAATTTTCCATAACATTCTGAAGCCGTATCGTCTTTTTCAGAGCAGCACTGTCTTCGTGTGATGAGCCGGTCTTCTCCCAGTCTTCCCAAAAGACCAGCGGTTGTGACTTCGAGAACGAAGCCTTATACGAGCTGGAGGGTGGGGGCTACTGTCCAGTGCAGCCACTGCCCCACGACCATGGAGTGACCATGTTTCCCCTAGCCCCACAGAATGGAGAGAGGATCGATAGGCATCTTTTACAAGTAAGTTTCTGTTAGGCCTATGAAGATATAGATTAGAAAGTACTACATCTAGAATATTCTACTATAATCTAGAATATGTCATGCCCTTTCTTTTTCTAGTAGTAGTAGGCACTGGCAGGAGTAGAAGATGGGCAGCAGCGTCTTCTCTCTGCCATCGAACATACCAAACAAACCCTTCCCAAAAGTGGAAATAGTGGAAAAATCCTGATGGAGACGCCCGTATCCAGCCGTGGACTAATATAGGCCTAATATGGTAATGATTAAGAAGAAAAACTGGTAGTCTTTTGGTATTAGAGCTAAAGAAGCCAAAACACTTTCTATATTTAAAATGAAAAATATGTTTACAGATCTGACTCGCGTTACCAGGGTTTACATTGTATTTTGGTTTATCACAAAGTTTCGAACACTTAACATTTGAATTACAGTATGAAGTCAAAAACTGTTTTACTAAAGCGTCTAGCTAGAGGTATCTCTATTTTACCCTCGATTTTTTTTTATAACTTACTAGCGGTCCCCCGCGACTTCGTCCGCGTAAATTTTGGATTTCCCACTAAACACAACATGTTTATCCAGTTCGAAACATCTTGGCATCATTATAATACACATTATATAATAGACAACCCTACATTTCAGGTTTACCAATTTAGCTATTTGGGAAAAATCGAGTTTTACCGCGACTTAAAAAGGTACAGCGCCATCTATGGCCGATAAACCGAACCAGAGTCACTAAGAGCAGTAGAATCAACTGATGATTTTGATAAATATTAAACTCATGATATCTTTTGAATAGTATGTCCGATTTGAATTATTCAAAAAATTATTTACAGGTATTGATATAACCTTGAATATGAAGTTGTTTATTTGGATAAGGATTAATACCAAGGTACGAATAATGTAACCTACTTTGAACCGTCCTTAATCTTACATAATAAAAGAGTTATAGTGGCGTGTCTGTTATAGTTAGACATATAGTATCGCGGACTTTATTGTAGATAATGATGTCCTCTACAAAACTGTAGTACATTATTTTGCTCTATTGTCAATAGTTTTCGCAGCGTTCGTAATTTAATGATTTTCCTTTCACACCTTCGGTTACATAATCGAAGTTTTCATACGGATCCCTTACTTTTTTGATAATGTAATATAGCCTTTGTCCATCGCAGATAAAGCAGGATTCTTATGATGAAAGAATTTTTCAAATCGGTCCAGTTGTTTCGGAGCCTGCAATAAAAACATTCGATGCAAATAAACAAACAAACAAATCTTTCCTCTTTATAATATTAGTATAGATATAGATATAGATAAAAAATTAAAAATTAATTAATTAATAATAGTAAAATAATAATAATAATAATTTATGGGCTGGATCTATCTAGGCTTTACATTGAACCCAAGAGTTGAGAGGAAGCCTACAATGGGGCGAGCTTACCCAGAAGCAGCCTATTCACTCTAACTTTAAAATGTTGGGGTTTTAGCATTTGGGGTAAACACACGCAGGCAGGGTTATTATTTAGATGATTTATAATAATTTGGTAATGGGATTTAAACAAAGACATTCCTTATTTTGATTTGCCTGACGTTTCGACCGAGTTATATCGGCCGTAGTCAAAAGTTCAAAAGTTCAAAGTTCTTTATTGCATCATGTTGTTTCCAAGATGTTAGTTACAGGTTTAGACCCAAACATCACTGGCTGACTCAGGCAAATAAAATAAGGTATGTTCGCGTTTAAATCCCGTTATACCTTTTAAATAGTTATGCAACGCGTAATTTTAAAAGTAGTTATAAACTCGTTAGTGCATATTTTCCTAATCTTTTTTTGATCATTTCTTTCCTGTAATCTCCACAGATAATGCAACACGGCACCGCGTGCGTGGTGGGGGAGGCGGAGTGGGGCGGCGCGCTGGCGCAGCTGAGGCTAGAACGCGCGTGCGCAGTGCTCGCCTGGTGTCGGACCGCGCACAGACCACACACACAACATGGTAGGTAAAATGAGGAGGGTTATGAAAATTAGATAAAAATATAGTTGAAAATACAATCAATTCGTTGAATTACCATTTTTCGACTGCCTATTTAAAACGTTGAGCAATCCAGTCATTTGGTGTGCCAAAGATTTTGTTCAAGGCTTCACGCTGTAAATCAGCGGAGTTATATTTGGTTAGTTCCTATATCCGAAAGAAATATTATTACAAATATTTATCAATCGGTTAAGTAGAAAAAGCTGTTTTTTTTATAAAGTTTGTTATTGTTTTTTATTCAGAGAATTGTATTTAATAAGTTTAGACTAGCAATTTATTTGTTTAAAAAGCAATTTGTAATAACATTCAAAAAGTGCTTCATATCTTATATACATAAAAATGAATCCCTATTTCCCTTGGTCATT
The DNA here is from genome assembly GCA_949315895.1 of Anania crocealis. Lineage (NCBI taxonomy): Eukaryota > Metazoa > Arthropoda > Insecta > Lepidoptera > Crambidae > Anania > Anania crocealis. The sequence continues at coordinate 8,834,980 of OX438875.1, forward strand.
GCATCACGCGTGGACGGCCGGACCGATTTCGCTAATTCTTTTTTTGTTTTGTTTTGTTATTGTCAGGAGAATGTTCTTATAAAAGAAAAAAAAATAAGAAAATTGCGCAGAAAATTAAAAAATGTAAGAAAACTTAATCACCATACAAAATTATTTGTTATGTAACCTTATCGCTTTTCGTTCGTATGTTTTCCTCTTTTTCTAAAATTTAGCCAAATTTGTTTTCTGGATGTTTGAACACAGCGGAAAATCTAGCGAATTTTTTCGATTTTTGAAGGCTCATATCTTTTTTATTAATTAATTTATGAAAAAACAGAAAACATGGAAACATGCTAATAGTGGTCATAGATTTTTGTAATAAAAATTATTGCTCCACTGGCATTATCCAGGGAGGAAACAGGGGACTACGTTTGTATGGAAAAACGGCCGTTGTATTTCCTCTTAAAGACGCCTTAAAACTTAGCACTTGTCATGTTCCATACATTAGCATTAAATTCACCTTTTCGTTTCTTCAATTTGTGCAATAAAGTTATAATTAAATAAATACATTATTTTCACAGGTGAACCTTTATCTGAAAACGTTCAGCAACCAGAAGTCAGTTTGTCTTACAACCCTGAGGAGGTAATACCTCTGAAGTACACCGCCAACTTGGCGCACGAGAACGAGGCGGGTGTGGTGGGGGATGAGGGGTGAGTTAAGTCTTTATTATTATTCTGTTAAGGAGAAGCGTTGGTGCATTCGGTGGTAAATGAGGTGGAATAAAAGCGGACTATATTTCTGGACAAGTACTATCAAAGAAAATATTTTCTTTGAGTACTATAACAGTGACCGCACACTAGGAAGATATTAAAGGGAGTGGTTCGATCGAAAATATGCATTACTTCAAGCAGGCCAAAGAGGTGTACACACGTAATACCAGAAATGACAATAGACTGGTTTCCGAAATCATACGAAAGAGTGATCGTTACAAAAAGAATTGCTACTGGATGTGTATGGTCATATACAATAAAATACCGCAGTCTATAAAAGATTTACCGTTTAGTAGATTTAAAGGTGCCCTCTACAAATGGCTTAATGGACATTGCTTTTACAGTGTGAATGAATACCTGAACCTTATGTGACAGTGTAGTACTTTTTGTTGTTTTTATTGTATTGACCTATTGTTTTTTAAGTTACATTGTGTCGTTGTGTTTTGTTATTATTAATTCTGACATACGCATAAATTTTAAATTGATATTATGAATGTATAGATGCTTTTATTCAAAATTCCGACATTTAAACTTTAATTACCTAATCTTATAATGTAATAGTTTGACATACCTAATTATAATTTGTGTTTTGCATGCTATTTCTATATGGCTGAAAAAGCTGAACCATGCTTTTATATTGACCACCACAATGTACCCTTTTTCAAAAGCAAATAAATCATTTCGTTTCATTTCGACCGAGCATCGATGTTCGCTCGCGAACCGAACGTTCGCTCGGTGCTGTTCGCCGCAGTTAATAAAAATCAGTATTGAAACTTGAAAAAATATGTCTCAGGCGGGACTCAAACCCGCATCTTCTTGCATGCCGGGCGCGGCGCTTTACCATTTAGCCACCGAGACACTACGTCACAGGCGTCAATTTTTCAAGCATATTCTTATCGCTGTAAGCCAGCGTTGTTTCAACAAATGTTAGGTGTTCGCACCTACAGTTGAGTCCAGTGAGATATATTTTTTCAAGTTTTAAAACTGATATCTCTATTGTTCCTCTAGCTTCATCGACCTCCAGTGCGTGAAAGACATGCGGCTCGGAGGCAAACTCCTGGAGCCGAGAGACATCGCGGAGCTGACCGCTAGCGCAAGGAGGCACGGCCTGGAGTCTCACAGTCCTCACATCATATCCCTTGTGTATGGGAGGACGCTGAGTGACAATAGGACTGTGCATTTTGTGCTGCCGGCTTATTCTTACAAGTAAGTACACATCAGTATAGTATTTAAGTACTTACTTGAGAAACTGTTTCATCTTAACTGACTGTCAAACATCTGCAAAGATGTTTCTTTCGGGCGTTAAGTTGATGAAACAGCGCTGGCTTACGTAGGGGAGACCGAGGGGAGTTGAAACAATTTTCACATTTTGTTTCATATACGAAATACTATAGAGAGAAATCGTATGATATTAGTACCAATCGATAGGTCATTCTTTACACTTGCGAATGACTATCATGAAAAAATTGCAAGCGTTAAATATTGTGGTGAAAAATCGACTTAACCGTTACAAGTCAACTTGTTTCAACTTCCCTCATACCGAGGTAAGATGAAACAGAGGCTGAGGAGAGTTAAAACATATGATTTTTGAAAAGTATTAAGGGCTTTAAAATAAAAATGATTATATAATTTAAAGGTATTTATTAAAATTATACTTTTCAAATAATAAACAAATTTTTTTATTAACATTTTGTACTGATATATCAGTTAAGTAGGTAATTAACTACAGGTCTTATTAAATTAATCAACTCCTAAAGTGGTTAAAAGTACCATAACGTCCTATTCGTAACATTAATTAAAACAACAGTCAGATTAACAAAATGTTTTACATTCTAAATCTTTGACATAAAATAATTATTAACGTTCAATCGTTTCATAAGTATTACAATCAGTCTTTATCAATATTTCTTCAAATATTTAATTAACAGTATTCTCACAAATGACAATAATAAAAATATTATGAAAATAAAAAACCTCAATCCGACAAGCAGTAATGGCAAATATAAGAAAGTTCCCCAGCAGTGCAAGCTTCGTGAGCCCAGTGGTGGCATTCCAGACATTGCACCCATTTTTCTTTGGCTCTGCTATTGGAATATGGCTCCAAACAACATAGGCAAAAGGATTCTTCCTCTTCTGAACTGTCTTCGTTTCCTCTTTGTTTCTTGACAACTTTGACCTTTTTAGTTTTAGTGCCTGGTTTTGATCTTTTTCTTGTTTTTATATCTTCAAAGTTAGATTTTTTCACCTTTTTCTTAGCTGTTCTAGCTACTTCAATTGCAGCTTGTTCATCCTTTACGGGAGTTTTTCATATTATTAGAGTTATCCTTTCATCATAAGCAGTTTTATTTAATATACCTGTAGGTAGAGGGATGTATGGTTCAAGTTGTAACTCGAAAGCAGCGTCACGAAAAGTTTTCCCTCGCAAAGTTACTTCTTCTGCTGTGAGATCATATATTTCGCGACTCGCCATACCTCTGTCAGTCTTTCTCTTATAATCAGTAGGCATTCTGAAACAAAATAGACAAAATATGTTTTCTTGTGCCCGTTATTTATTGACTTCTGTCTAATACAAAATTGAAAATGAGGAGAGTTGAAACAGCCTGTTTCAAATCTCCTTAGTAAGAAAAAACCTCCCAATTTTTATTTAACTCACAATCAAGAAGCAAATACACAAAAATCAATTAAACCAAACATATATAATAAATCTTTAGATATTGAGCTTTCGAAACATATATAACTTAAGCTAAAATGCAAAATCCTAATCACAATATAGTCATCGTAAAAAAAGTTAAAAACTTACTTTTCACGATTTTTGTCACATGGCACGCAGAACTCCACAACCGCACGACTTACGCCACCGACGCGAACTTGACACGTCCGCGGGCGGAGGGAAGTGAATAAAAAGCGACGTTGCCAACTCGGTAACGGTTTTAAGTTCCGAGAAATCTGCTCTGTTTCAAATCACCTTTGTTTCAACTCCCCTCGGTCTCCCCTACATAAAATAATATGCTTGAAATTAATTCTAAATGTGAAAGGAATCTCAACAAAAAAAACAAACCATAGACAAATTACGGATACTTTTTGGACAAAATGGCGGATGTTGCCGTAATCGCCACAGTTGGCAGGCGCGTTTGGCGTTTGGCCAATGCTAAAGAAGAGAAGTCGCTTTAGCCCGTCTTCTCCTGGCAGACTCTACTCTTTCAGTCATCTCTTACGTCAGCCACAGCGAGAAGAGTTGATGCCATATTTTATTGCCGGCCTTTTTTTAATGATAATTTCTTTTTTTACAAGAGTCTGGGCAGTCGGTCTCCACTCCGTCATCAAGGCCCTGATGAGCCAAGCCAAGCTTGCTGATAGGAGTTTGGCATGGCTTAAGAACAAATACACCGCCCTGTATTACGAAGATGGGTGCTGCTGTGAACCGCTGGTCTCTGATGCTATCCGGGTGATTATTTTTACACCGCTTCTTCTTGACACTAGAATATTATGTAGCTTCTTGGCATGGGGTTCAACTATAGGCAGATGGATAGATAAATAATTAGTCACTTTATTGTTTATATAAAAGTAGTAGGTACAGTCAATTAACTAAAACTAAATTTATAACCTAAATGTGTGCAATGGTGGCTATAAGCGATATTTCCAGGATATGGATGCAGTTTCCCATGATTCCCGTATATATAAGGTCACCTCGTTTTAAGACATCATCCATCATCTCAACCAATTGATACCCACTGCTGGACATAGGCCTCCCCCCCCCCCCCCCTCCCCCAAGGATCTCAACAACGATCGGTCCCGTGCCAAGTTCCCCGCGACCTTCGTCAGATCGTCGGTCCACCTGGTGGGGGGCCTACTCACAGATCGTCGTCCGGTGCGCGATCGCCATTCTAGGACCTCCCCCCCCCCCAAACGGCCACCGGTTCTTCTTACTATGTGTCCCGCCCACTGCCACTTCAGCTCCGCAATTCTTCGAGCGATGTCGGTTATCTCAGTTCTCCTCCGGATTTCCTCATTTCTGATTATATCACGCAGGGAAATACCAAGCATTGCTGTCTCTATTTCCCGCGATACGACCTTGAGCCTTCTTATGAGACCGTGACCTTGACCGAGATCATTTAATATTTGGATGTTGGATTCGGGTGTAGGTGTGTGCGTGCAGTAACAAAAAATAACAAAAAGTAACATTTATTAGGAATAAAATTAAATAAAATTTATATAGATCAAAAATTAAAAATAAATAGAACAATTTAATATCTTCCACATTTCATGTCTCAAATGACATTGAGTTGGTTATCGTGCTGATTACTATTTTGTTGTGTATTGTGTGTGTTCTTTGATAATGCGTGGATATTGTTAGCATTTCCATCCTTTACTTGTGCTATTGATGAGATAAGGGAAACCTGTTATTGGCCATATTTACTATCAATTAATGTATGTTAACATTGTATATATACGCTGTTGGTTTTCTCAATAAAGTAAAATAAAATATAATAAAATATGAAAATATTTTAATGGCCCGTTTAGCATAAAAAATGAATCATTTCTAATAAAAGAAATATAAGCTAGTTCTCGAGATAATATATCTGTATTCACATACTTTACAACACCAATGCACGAGCACAAACACACACACATACAGAGGGAGAGAGACGCACACACACGCAGTGTGCGCGCGCGTCTTCAGGTAGAACAGGCTTTTTGTCGCTGGAAAAATGCTTTAGAAATGCCTGTACCATACTAGGGCTCCGGACCTCCACGTGAAACCCGTATGCTGATTTGGTACTACGGGTGTCGCCTTAGGCCTATAGCAGGTACGACAGGCATGGCATGGAAATAGTGATTATAATACACACACACACACACACACACACACACACACACACACACACACAATAAACACACAAATCACACGTCGAATTTATGGATATTATGTTAATAAGACCACTATAATAAATATAGGCGAGTATGAATGGAAATGTTGGAAGTGGAAAGATGTGGTCTCTGCCTACTCCTCCGGGAAAAAGGCGTGAGTGTATGTAAATGTATGTATGTATAATAAATAAAGATTAATTCCAGGTGTTCGGAGGTCGCGAGTCCGTGTGCGGTAGTTCATCGCACTCCACTCCGGTCAAAGGCGTATTCACCGAATCACATTCAGATTCCATGAGGAGTGGGGCAATTAAATTTAAGGTAAACTTACATAATATTTTTAAGGAGCTATTCTAAATTACATTAAATATAAAGACTTAAAACCACACGAACAAAAATACATCAATAAAATCGTTCTCCAAGTAGACCGCAGGGAGCGCTTTTACACGTCCCAATATTTAAACCTACCACTGCTTCGGGACAAGTCTGGGCTAGTGCCGAGAAGCAGCGCAAGAAACTCGGTAACTGCAGTCAGTCTTTTTTTTAAATATTTATGTTTACAAAAGATACCTTTATGCCAATGCGAGCTAGGACAATTTACGCTGTATGTTTTATCATTCGTATAATCATTAATAGTATAGTATTTCATTAAAATTACTTGGACATATAAACGACTCCTCTGCAGATTCATCCTCTGATTGTAATTTAAAGGCTATTTTCTTCTTTCTTGCTTTTTTCAAATTATTTTAGAATTGACTCTGAATGCTCAGATACCAGAAGTCCTCATTTGAAAAGACCTCTGCACTGATTATAATAAAATGTCATTTTTCCTTAGAAAAACAAATCAACATCCGAACTGAAGACGAGTTCCCCCAAAAGCTACGGGTCCACCCACGCTTCAGGCACGAGGAGCGAGGACGAGGTCATTCAGGGGTTACCGAGGCACAGGTAATCAAATAAACCTTATTGATGTTATATTAAAAACTAGATTCCCAATCAGGGTCCAAAGAGTGACCAAGCTAAAAGTGCACCCATTTTTTTTTTAATATAAATAATGGGTTTGCTCTTGACTACATACTTAACTATACGGTTCAGAAGAAGCCTACGATGGAGCTCACTCACCCAGAGGCACTGGTTCTCTCACACACCAGTGGAACACAGAACAACTGTTTGGCACTGGACTCCGGCAGGAGGGTGGTAGCATCCAGGCGGCCTCTTACGAAGCCTACCACCGCAGAGGGATCTGTTAGCCGTCATCATTAGTTAGGAAACCAAAGATGCCGTTGCCCAGGGTGGACCACTAGGAGGTAGATCCCACCGCCCCTGATTTCACATAAGAAATCAGGGGCGACAGTTTTGTCATATCGGAGATAGGAAACAGTTTCTATCTCTGTTTTTGCCGTCCAGAGAAACAAAGACAGAAGTTGTTTTCTATCTCCGATATGCCAAAACTGAAGATAGATAGGTTATTGGAAATGGCCGTAAGTTGTTACAGGCTTTCTACAATATACAGACAACGGCAGGTCAGCCTACCCAAAAAGTTACCGGTCATGGAATTGATTTTCAACTTTAAGACCAACAGGTAGTGATCAATGTCAATTGAGAAAATTTGACGTTTGTGGTAGGTTGACGTGCTGTTGTCTGTGCCTTGCTTTTTATGAGGTTCCGATATGCGGGAGGTCCTGAAACAAATGCCCGGATGATATTATACGGATCCAAATGTTAAACCCCCACCTCTTGCTTAGGCTGTTCTACGAGGAAACTAAAGAAGTACCACCAGAAGCAGACGGGCAGTAGCGTCTTCTGGAAACTATTGGCCAACTGCCTGCCAAGGGTGGCGATTATGGCAAAAACTTTGGGGAGGTTTAGGGAGGTGATTCATAGGGGAGACCTTTGCCAGCTGTGTGTATCGTTAAGAGAAATGATGATGAAATTCGAGGCAAAGTTACGTTTTGACGGATCATAAAAAGGTTGCCAATTGATATATCATCAAAGATAATTTTAACTTTTTTGTGAGCGTCAAGATGGCGGGACCAAGTCCCCAATTTGAAATTAAGCACGTCAAAGTGGCGGGATCAGGTAGATCTTTTTTAAACTTCCTAAACCTTTAGAGGTACAAATATCTGGTTCGGGCTACAATTAGTACATATGTGGCTCAAACATTTAAATGTGCTAAATTTCAAATTGGGGACTTGGTCCCGCCATCTTGACGCTCACTGAATTTATATTAAACTAGTTGTTGCCCGCGACTTCTTCCGCGTCAATTTCTGTATTATGATCGCGATTATTTATGCAACATTTGCTTCGCTCCAATTCGTTGCAGCGTTATTTTATATAGCCTAAAGCCTTCCACGATAAATTGACTATCCAACACAAAAATAATTTTTCAATTCGAACTAGTACTTCCGGAGATTAGCGCGTTCAAACAAACAAACAAACTCTTCAACTTTATAATATTAGGATAGATTTCTATCATATTTGCAAACGCCTTTCTTGGTCTAGTAGTCTGAGTACCGGACCTGATCCTGGGATTCGATCCCCGGGTTGAGCAACATGAGTTTCCAATTTTCGAACATTGCTCGGATTTGTGATCACCAACCCGAATTTGACAAGCGCCTGATGCCTGTACCCATCATTACTGTGGTAATTTGAATTCAATGATGAGGCCTTTGTCCTGCAGTGTGATGATTATAGGTCGTTAATTTACTTTACGATTTTGCAGTTCGTACTCAGCGTCTTCGAGCCACCATCACCCGTGCGCACCTCGACACAGCAGCCTTACAGCAGCGGCTACCAGCATCATTGCTGGATCTCCTAACAGAAGCAGGTGAGTTCCTAACTACCTTAATTTTGCCTCAATATTACCCCAATGTTACCTCAATTACTTGTAATGATTCATGTGTCTAGTCTATCTAAACTAATATTATAAAGAGGAAAGATTTACTGTCTGTTTGTATTGAATAAGCTCCGAAACTACTTGACGGATTTGAAAATTTATTTTACCATTAGAAGCCGACATTATCCCTGATGAACATAGGCTACTTTTTACCACGGGACCCGGTAGGTGGCGCTGCTGTCGGTATGTCAACAATTAAATGACTTGACCGATTGGGTTGAAGTTCTATTTGTGTATTTCCATGGTTTCACAGACACGAATGTATTAAGCCTACCGAATTTATCTTTTTATATGCCACCGCTAGGCACAGGTTTCCGAACGCGCGATATGACGTGGAGTTCACGCGGGTGGAGCCGCGGGCGAAGGGCTAATACCAAATAAATCCTTTTTTGCCTTTCCTTCTTTAAACTGAAACGTGGTCGCTTAAAAGTCTTAAATGAAGGTTCAAAATCGCACAACTTCTAAATTACCTCAATGTCACGAAAGTCTTTAACCAGCGCGTGTTGCCAGTGATGACATATGGAACTGAAACGTGTCCGCTTAATTAAGAAGGCTCAAGGTCGCACAGCGGGTAATGTTGCGCCATGATTGATATTTCCCTGCATGATGAAATCAATAATGAGAAATGATATAGCAAAACTTGCCGTTCCAGGTTTTAGACTGTGTAAAGTAGGAAAGTCCATGGGAAATTTAATTTGCATTTTAAACAAATTATCTCAATCTAAAGCTGAACAGCCTGCTATTAAGTTAAATCCAGTATTTAAACTTAAAAAATTATGTCTCAGGTGCCTTCCGGGTGACTGCTCTGACCATAGAAATATATTTCTACGCGCAACGTCAAAAGAAACCAATCACAGCACTCACTTACAATCATTTGCTCATAACCTCAGTGGCGCGCCCGCTCCGCCTACATCGCCTGTCTAACCTTTTTCCATGTTCCGCGGTCAGAGCTCAGAGCAGGAAACGGAAGATTGTTGGTTTCAGTCCCATCTAGGCTATATACTGACTACGACGGAGGGTAGATCGATTTGTCTGCTCTTAACAACCCACCCGCATAGACATTAGTTCTCCATCTGGGAAACCCATAATGAATAAGGTAGATGGTATAAATCCCGAATCAAATAACTGTAGCCGTCTAAGCTATAGTCCTTAAAATATAGCTTGATTAGAATGACACCTGTCAAACTGATGTGACTAGCGATGGGACTGACTCGACTGATCAAACGAAAAAAAAAACATATATGGCGAATAAAATAAAATGAAAATCAGATATATTAAGATTTAACAGTAAGTCAGTGTCGTGATCATTACGAGAATAATTTTAACAATCATGAAAATCTATTAGAATTTTTTATACATACATACATACACTCAGATCTGGAGATACGAGTTTCGAATTTCCTAACATAGTTAACATACATACATACATACATACATACATACATACACTCACGCCTTTTTCCCGGAGGGGTAGGCAGAGACCACATCTTTCCACTTGCTACGATCCTTACAGACTACTTTCGCTTCATCCACATTAATAAATCTTTTCATACACGCTCGCCGGTTTAGGGTACTCTTGACCTGACCTTTCTTTAGAACTTCCCCGATTTGATCAAGATAAGTTCGTCGAGGCCTTACCCTTCCAACATTTCCATTCATACTCGCCATATATATCTTTTTAGTCAACCTGCTTTCATTCATCCTCTCAACATGTCCAAACCATTTAAGCATTCCTTTTGCAATACTGGTCACTACATCCTCTTTTACTTACACTACATCGATCCCTTATCACACTATTTTTAATCCTTTCACTCAGATTGACTCCAATCATACTTCTCAACGCTCTCATTTCTACTGCATTTACTCTGCTTTCATGTTTTCTCTGCCACACCCAACTTTCACTCCCATACATCAGTGTTGGAACCAACACCCCTCCATGCACAGCCAGGCGGGCTTCGGAAATCTTCTGACTGCTCATAAAAGCGTGCAACGCTCCATTCACCATGTTGCCGGCATTTACTCTCCTTTCAATATCACTATTACACCTTCCATCCGCTGTAAACATTGATCCCAAATAAACAAACTCCTTCACTTGCTTCACTTTTTCATCTCCTATCAAAATGTTACACTCTGTCATGCTATTCTCCAAAAACCATTGCTTTTGTCTTACTTACATTCACTTTCATTCCTTTCTTGTTCAAATCTTCATGCACAATATTTACCATCTCCTGCAACTCCTCTGCCGACGATGCGAGTAAGACTTTATCATCAGCATAGAGCAGACATTTGACGATCAAATCGTTCATTCTAAATCCCCGTTCACTTTCTTTCAAATTTTTCAAGCAACTATACATGAATAAGTTAAACAGCCATGGTGACGCTACACATCCTTGTCTAACACCTTTTTCGATTCTAAACAATTCAGTGTACGCCCCGTTGATCCTGACACAAGCACTAGAATCCTTGTATAGGGATTTCAGTACTTGTATCAAAATACTGTTAACCCCATACATGGATAGTGCTGACCACAATTCATTCCTCACCACTCTATCATAGGCCTTTTCCAAATCTACGAATGCGCAATAGACTTTCTGGTTTTTAGCCAAAGATTTTTCAGCTATGCACCGCAAGGAAAAGACCTGATCCATACATCCCATTCCCTTTCGAAATCCTGCCTGTTCATCCCATACTTTCTCATCAGTTTCTTTTGTCACTCTCTTAATCAATACCTTTGCATACAGTTTGCCAACGACACTAAGGCCCGAGTTCACCAACAGACGTTTAAGTTTAAACAGCTTTTAAACAGCGTTTAAAATATTATTTGACATATTTTGTATGGGAATTGTGTCAAATTAATCGTCACTCTTTGTTTACCGGCTGTTTAAGTGTTGGTGAACACGGGTCTAAGCAGGCTTATACCGCGATAATTTTTGCAGTCTAGCTGTGACCCTTTTCCCTTATACAGCGTGCAACGTCTAGGGGTTGGAGAGGGTGTGGGGGTTGATGTGGATGATCAGGATGAGGTGGTAAATAAAGAGGCGAGCATGAATTGACAAAATATATTTATTTGCTCCGGCTAAGCTTACCACCTCTTAAAAGCTAAAATCTCAGGCGTGAGTCCTTTGTAAGGCTCTGAATTACCCCTACTTCTGAGCGAGTTGTACTACCAAACTTATCATGTAAATTATACTAAACTGAATAGTCTGAATTTAATTAGGAACGGAATACTAAAAAACGGCAACCGGAATTGTAGACTGCTAACTGGATTAAGAAGATGTTTCCACTTACTTCAACAAAGATAGGGTAGGGTGACCTTATGCATCCACGTGGCGTGGTACCAACCCGAATCTCATCGAGACAAGCTTCTTGCGTCTTTCATTTGATCAGCGGAAAGTCAGCGTAAAACGGTAAGGTAATGTGCTAAGCCTGGTAGCCAAACCAAGCGGCCATCAAAAGATCTGAAAGAAACCACTTATGTTATAGAACTGCAATAAGCGACTCAATGAACAAAATCCTGCCAAATCAGCAAATATACTTACGGCACTTAGACCGGAACAAAATTTAAAATATTATATACGGCGACTATAAGCCGGTATCAAAAAGGCGAGGTAACGGCCACCGTCTTCTCCTTCGGCTTCCTGGCCGACCTCTTCAACAGCAAGCAAGCAAGTCCCTTCCTCGACATCCTTGCAAATAAAAGTCGAAACTCGAATCCAATGAAATCGAATTTGCAAATCATTGTCAAGAAGGAATTTCCGAGTGCTCAGTTCACTAACTCAAATCTCCCCAAAACAATCGAAACAACACAAAGAACTATTTCTTTGTAAAACAGATATTAAACTAACAAGAAAACATTTAAACTTTTTAGGTTATTAATTTACATTATTTTAATATTCTAACTATAATTATAAACTACAGACTGGTCGTTGAATTAATTTGTTTTCTTTACCAGCCAGTCCGTAAGACAAATATTTTTCCCAAATAAATTCCCAATGTTTGTAAACCTGCAACACTACTATTTTTATTAACTTTTTTAAACATCTGTCTAAGGTCAAAAACGTCATTCTGCCAGGCTCATGAAAATTACTTCGGCTGCGTGAAGTTTCATTAAATAAGTTATGACTTTAACATACAAATCGTAAAAATATAGAAAACAAATATTAATATATTTATTGAAATAAATCATTCTCGACCTTTGTAAAATGAGTATGTGTTCCGTGCGTTTGCTAAACGCAGACAAACGAACGTAACGTTATTTTAGTCATTCGGAGCATACGGACAGTCGCATGCGCATCTGACAGCTCCTTGTCATTGACAGTAGGCATGGGTCGTACTTGATAAAATCAGTACCAGGGCGCCCTGGTACGCAAGCCAACAAATACTAGGGCCAAAAACCAGGTTTCTAAATACTTGCAAGTATTTTCTTAGTACCTAGGAAAATTAGACCTTAACATGTTACAATAAGGTACATAATAAATGTGTCTGCTTGCGCGACAACCGATCGTACACGAGACGCCGCGACATGGTTTCCGAGCGTGTCCGAAGACGCGAGACGGCCACCGAGTAAAATACTTTCAAAGTATTTTACTTAAAATTAAGTCCTACCTTTATCCACTTAAGGATTACAATTGGTTTGGCAAAAAAAAATACTTTTTCGGTTAGCAAGTTTTTAACTTAGTTTATACGATTATGTTCCTTATTCCAATGTGAATAATTTTGAATTTCCTACTTCATATTTAAAGGGCTCCAAATACTAGAAGTTTTCGAACGAACCCGGAGACGCGAGACGGCCATCGGGTAAAAAACTTTTAAAGTATTTTATTTGAATTTAATCTCTACTGTAATACACATACGGATGACCATAGTTTTGGCAAAAAAAAAACTTTTATGGTTTCCAAGTTTTAACTTAGACTATACGATTATGTTCCTTATTCTAACAACGGTAAAATTTTATTTCCTATTTCATGTTTGAAGGGCTCCAAAGACGCGCTGGCTTGACAAACGTTCGAGTGCGCCCCGCGTACAAATACCTTAAAAGTATTGCAAGTATTTGAGGTTGAAACCTGGTTTACGTACTTCGAAGCAGAAACCTGGTTTTAAAACCTGGTCGCGTAAATACGCCCCACCTCTGATTGACAGATCAATAACCAAAACAACGAAACTCGATTATTATTGAAGTGAAATTAAATGTGTTTTAATAATGAAACAATGAATGTATTAACTAAACGTGAGTATTTATAGATTAGTGCGCAGCTCAGAAATCACAACGTGACAAGCGGAACTATAACAGCCTTGCACCAATCACTTGGTACTCGGCCGCTTCTCTAACACAAGTTGAAAAGGCAGTACAGCTGATTAGCTACTGCACCTTCGCCAGCCTTTAGCATCTCGACTGATACTCTATCATACCCTGCAGCCTTACCCGACTTCATACTTTTCAACGCTTTTAGAATATCATCCATTTCTATCTCACTTTCATCTACTTCTGGTATATTCAACTCTTGCGCTGCTTCTTCTTTTTCAAACAAACTTTCATAATATTTCTTCCATCTTTTCAACACGCATTCCTCATCTTTTACTATGTTACCATCCCGGCCTCTAACTCTACTCAACTCGGATGATGCGGTTTTACCTCGAGCTGACCTTATAGATTTCCAGAAAACTTTCAAGTTCGAACGAAAGTTTTCCGATAGCCTTCTGTCAAACTCATCCTTATTCTCATCTTTCTTTCGAGCCTCAGTTTTCTTGACTTCATCCTTCAAACTTTTATACTCCTTTCGTGCTTTCTCTACATCCAGATCTGTTGCATTTTGATTTCTTTGGTTAGCTTTAGTAGCTAACCAATCCAACCATGCTTTTTTCTTTTTCCCAACAATTTCTTGCACATCTTTACTCATCCATGCACTCTTCTGTTTATTTCCTTTCGCGCGTCTAGAAACTCCACAAACTTCTGTAGCAGCTTTCAAAACTCCTTCTTTAAGTCCCTTCCAACCTTCTTCAATATTTTTATTATCGCATATAGAATCTAATAAATTTGAAAAATTTTCATAAACTACAAATAATTGCAATTTGATGTTCTTAGCATCAACCAATGCTCATTAAATCATTTGTAACATTATTTTATGTTACATAACTTCGATTTCGAAATACTGTTAGTCTGTCGATTTCGATTATACCATTTTACCTCATCACTAGCGATTATGAAAAATTACGTAACCTTGTAAAGACGTTTTTCAAATTAGGTGTAATTTTTGTAACTGGATTATTTAAATGTTTTTAACTTTAAATATCTATTTTATATAATTAACTAGCTGTTCCCCGCGACTTCGTACGCGTCAATTTCAGTTTTTAAGAACGCGATTATTTTTTCAACATTTTTCACTGATGCTTCGCTCCTACTGGTCGCAGCGTGATGTTATATAGCCTAAAGCCTTTCTCGAGGCATGGACTATCCAACACAAAAATATTTTTTCAATTCGAACCAGTACTTCCAGAGATTAGCGCGTTCAAACAAACAAAAAAACAAACAAACAAACTCTTCAGCTTTATAATATTAGTATAGATTTGATTAATACTCGTATGTACAGCAATGCATAAAAAAATATTCTTAACATGCCAGTTACCAATATTTTTTCGTGTGCAAATGTGTTTCACTTGTGTGATGCTGGTACAAAGTTACATCGTCTCTTTTAGTGAGAACTGTCATTTTAATCAAGCTATATTTTATGGACTATAGTCGAAATGTTTATTTTATGGAATTGTAATTTAAAAATAACACGTCAAATAAATTATTAATTAATAAAATTTGTAAAATAACTAGTTTTTCTGCATTTCAGGGCGGCTTTTTTCATAAGAAATATTTTCTTTGTAGTGTTAAATTAAATCCATCCAAATTCAAGTGAATTATCATTCCGACTCTGAGATTTTTATTACATAATAAGAAACATGAAGTGTTCAGGCTGTCTACAGAATATCAACAAGAAGAATGAATCTGTTATTTGCACTAAAAAGGATTGCGGACAGTCCTTTCATGCCGTTTGTATAAGGGCAGACATCAGCTCAGTTGAAACTAGCACTTGGATTTGTCCTGATTGTAACGCCAAGACTAGAATGGGAGGAGACAACTCGCTCACCCCGGCTCGCTCTGGATCAGAGAATGTTACCATGCGCATAAAAAGCCAAGTGTCTAACAAATCCATTGTGCCTGTATCGGAGACTTCGCAAGTTCTTCAGTCAGTCTCATCAGATATTAGTACGTTGCAACGGGAAATGTCTGAAATGTGGGCCTATCTTCGCGACCGCTTTGACAGCCTTTTTTCAAAACTATCGGACTGCGAACAAACTATCAAAACCCTGGCAAACGAAAATTCCACACTAAAAGCTACAGTAGGAAGCTTAAAAGCGCAACTTAATGATCAGGCTCAGCTAGCATTACGAAATGAGCTGGATATTGCAGGGCTTGATGAGACTCCAAACGAAAACCCAGTCCACTTGGCTATGATCATTGCTGCAAAGTTAGGTGTTGAGATAACGGAATGTGATCTGGATTATGTGACCCGGGTTGGACCTAAACAGGGTAGAAGCAGCATTGCAGACCGTGGCGCCAGGCTGCAACGTCCGCTGGTGGTGGCCTTCACTCGCAATACAAAAAGGGACGAATTTCTCCGTCAAGCAAAATCTCGACGGATGCTTACAAGCAGGGATATCGTAATCGAAGGACTAGACAATAGGGTCTATATTAATGAACGCCTGACTAATGCAAACCGTCAGTTATTTCGTGACTCCAGATCTTTCGCAAAAACACACTGCTATAAATATTGCTGGATTCGCAGTGGATCAATATTTATTAGAAAACAAGATGCAAAAGACGGAAGTCCAGCGATTCGCATTCGGTCAGAGGAAGACCTCAACCGCCTGCTCTCGACCACCAATTCGCCTCTTTCGAACTCACCATACGCTAAAGGTTTCTCTAACTTCGTGTCTGGAGATGGTCAACTGCTTTGAATTTTTTATAGTTATAACCTTTCTGTCTATTTCTTTTGGAAATCGTGGAATACTGTTTTTATTTTTACTTTTAGCTCCTGACTCCTGCTGGAATACTGTTTTACTGCGCTTCACTTCAAATTTACACTTACAATTCAAGAATTCACATTCATTTACACTAACTTATATTATAGTTTTGAGGTGTGCTAGTGTGGGTTATATCCTCTATGACGTATTGATTACTAGTTTAGCTCTCCTTCGGTTTAGTTTGGCATTTATAACTAAATACTCATTGAACTATTCTTACTTTTTATACTCAATATTTCCATGGCTTCCTTAGATTTATTAGACGACATAGACAATTCATTTAAGATAAAATGCCATTCTACTAGTGTTCCGGAGGACTGCAAGCATATTATTTCGAAATATAATCTTAAAATTTTAAATGTAAATATCCGAAGCATACAAAAAAATTTTGACGGTTTTATGGTAGCATTTGAGAGGTTGGGTGTGGATTTTGATGCAATTGTGTTCACAGAATGTTGGCTAAATGCGGACAGTACTATTAGGCAACTTCATGGATACACGGGTTTCCACTCCAAAAAAATTATAAATAGAGCCAGTGGAGTTACAGTTTATGTCAAAAATAAATGGTGTCCAGTTTTCTCTGAATTAGACATAGAAGAAGCGAATTGTGTATTTGTGGAGGTTCCCAATTACTTTAGCCTTTTAGCTTTATACAGATCACCTTGTTTTCACAATACTGAGATTTTCACTGCCTCTCTGGACTCAGTCCTCAAGTCCAAGGCTTCTACTAGCTCTTGTTTGATTTTCGCAGGTGATATTAACATTGATATACTGGAATCAGCCACAGATATATCTGCTGCCTCAGACTACCTTGGTGTTCTTGCACAATACGGTCTTGTGACTTCTATCGACAAACCTACTCATGATAAAACCTCTATTGACCATATTTTCGTGCCTGCTGTGTATCGTTCTGAATCAATCGTATGTTCAACAGATTTAACTGACCATGATATAACAATGGTAGGTATTATGAATAGATTATCGAAAAAATCATTCTATCACAAGCCAGCCCGTACCATAACTCAACTTGATTATCGTTCTTTACAGTCAGAGATGAAAACGTTTGATTGGTCTCCAGTTATAAACAATGGCTCTCTTGATGAGTCGGTTGAATTGTTCACTTCCATTATTTCTGACGCTGTTTCAAGACATTCTTCTAAAGTCAAAATCAGTCGCTCCAGGGTTATTTTGCAGCCATGGATGACTCCAGGCTTGTTAAGATGCTCCAGACATCGCGACAAATTACATGCTCAAGCACGCAGAAACCCTGATGACCCCCTCAAAAGACTCGTTTATACGCGTTATAGGAACTTTTACGTTAGTTTACTTAGGAAACTTAAAGCGGCATATTATAATCAGGAAATTTCTTCAAATAAAAGTGATCCTAGGAAGCTCTGGAGGACAATAAGAGAAATTAGCCACAAAAATAGGACTGTAACAATTCCAAATGAATTGCTAAAAGTCGAGTCCTCGTCTAGAAAATCACTCGATTATTGCAACTCCTACTTTACCTCGGTGGGCAAGAGTTTAGCGGAATCTATCTTATCGGGGATCGGTGAGACCCAGGAATCACTTGCTGTAGGAGTAGGGGCTACCAGTTCTCCTTTACAGGGCTCCTTTTTCTTATTCCCTACGGATGCATTAGAAGTTCTAGATCTCATTAAAGCCCTTAACCCCTGTAGTGCTTCTGGGTTGGACGGCTTTAACAATCGACTATTGAGGTGCATTGCAGGTAGCATTGCGGAACCATTGGCATCTATTTTTAATCTTAGCCTATCCTTAGGGCTCTTTCCAAGGTGCTGGAAAGCAGCCGTCGTGGTTCCTATCCATAAAGGTGGTTCTCAGGACAACCCAAGTAACTATAGACCCATATCGCTCCTTAGTGTCTTCTCTAAGCTTCTGGAAAGAGTAGTCAACAAGCGGTTGGTTAATTTTTTGGAAGCAAATGGGTTGCTATCTGATCGTCAATTCGGGTTCCGTCGGGGCAGATCTACTGAAGATGCTGTTTCACGCCTTACTGAGGTTGTTGTCAATCACCTTGACCAAGGGCGAAGATGTATCGGAGTCTTTCTGGATTTAGCCAAGGCGTTTGATACAGTCTCCACTCCTATACTACTCAGAAAGCTGGAGTCTCTTGGAGTTCGTGGATCGGCGCGGGATTGGTTTGCTAGCTACTTGACCAATAGAAGCCAATGTCTTAGGATTGGTGACCAAATAAGCAGTCTTCAGCCTGTGAGCTATGGAGTTCCCCAAGGTAGCGTTTTGGGCCCCACTCTCTTTATTGCATATATTAATGACGCTATGAACATTCTCCTCCCAAATTCTGAAATGTTTTGTTATGCTGATGATACAGCTGTGATCTTCAGTGGCCAGACTTGGAATGAGGTTCTTCATGATACAGCTTCAGGTATGCAGGCAATTTATGACTGGTTAAATCGCAATCTCCTGACTCTGAATGCTGCCAAGACCCAATTCTTGTGTTTCCACAAGACTGCTGCTTCTAGACCTCCTCCAGCTCTATTGTACATCAAAGTGCACGATCGGACATGTAAAGCATCTTTGGACGAAATTTTTTCCAGCTGTAATTGCGCCCAAATAAAAAAAGTGGAAGCTCTTAGGTACTTAGGAGTCTTTTTGGATGAAAAACTTACCTTTAAGAGGCACATATCTATCACTGCAGGAAGAGTTCGCAAACTGATTTATGCTATGAAATTACTAAGAGAGACAACGGATGGTAGTTTATTAAAATTGGTGTACCTAGCGTTGTGTCAGTCCGTCATTAATTTCTGCATTTTGACCTGGGGTGGCGTTGGGTCGACTACATTGATGGTTTTGGAGAGGGCACAGAGAGCTGTTCTAAAGGTGGCTCTTGGCAGGCCACGGCGATACCATACTAGTGATCTGTACGAAGAAGCCCAGGTGCTGAGTGTCCGGAGACTATATTTGTTCAGAGTCGTAGTATACATGCACAAAATAGCCATCAACTTGCTGGAGCAGGGTGGGTCCAGGAAAAGAGTCTTTAGACTCCAAACTCCTATCCTAAAAACAAATTTTTCGCACAAATTCAAAGCATTTCTTTTCCCTCGCATTTATAATAAGTTCATTGGCTTATGTAATTTAAAGTACGTCCAACTATATGAAGCCAGGAGACATGTCCAAAACCTTCTGCTGACTTGGAGTTATGAGGAGACTGAAGATGTTTTCAAAGTTTCAATTTAGATATTTCCACCCACTCGCACCCTCATGGACAAGCACTGATACATACATAAAACACTCATAATCGCAAATACACGCACACACGCTCATTCACACGCACATATACACACACACAAGCGCTTCTTTAATTTTAATTTAATTTAATTTTAGTTTTTATGTAAATCATATAAAATATAATAGTATGAATTTAATTACAAATTCAAATTCAAAATTCAAATTTATTTATTTCGGATAATTTTAGATCCATAGTGTTAGTAACATAGTTCTTAATGACAATGTTAGAAACTTTTGATCTAAATTAAAACTTACTAGGTTCATTTTTTGTGAGTAAATTCAATGTGATTCTTACGAATCAGGCCTAGCCTAGTGTAGGAATCACAGGTAAATTGTAATAGATTAAGTTATGATTCGGCAATAAAAATATTCTATTCTATTCTATTCTATTCTAAAATGGGTAATCCTAAATACGGTAGTCATTAAAATACAAAGATGTCATGAAGGTAATTTATTTATAAAAATACACTTTATTTGTAAAATAAAACTTAAATACTCAGCATTTGTTCTATTACATTTTTTCATTCACTTTTATCTGAAAAAAAAAATCTTTAAAATTCGACAATTCATTCATAACAACGTTTAGTATAGTTAAAGCACAAGAATACTGAAAAGGGAAGCCCAATGCCGTCTTTAAATGTACAGACAATGGCAGGTCAACCTACCCAAAAAGTTGAAAGTCGTTGAATTGATTTTTAACTTTAAATCCAACAAGTAGAGATCAATATCAATTGAGAAAATTTGACGTTTTGTGGTAGATTGACGTGCTGTTGTTTCTCTCTTCCACCTCTTCTCTTCCTACAGGTCAGACTTGTCCTAAAGCACTGGTTTAAATATTGAAACGTGGGACGTGTAAAAGCGCCTCCAGGGGCCTATTTGCAAGAATGAAACTAGTTCTACTAATTTTACGGGCGACCTGAGAGGCGACTTAAGTGCTGCCAGATGGAATAGATTTTTTTTAAACTGTTTTTTTATCAGTTAGACTGTTAATTTTCCTTGAAAATAGATTGACTCAAAAGAAATGGCTGTGGGTTGAAGTAACAATTAAGTTGAAAAAAATTATACCAAGCGATTTTATTTTCAATACAGTATCAATGTTTTGCTTACTTACCTACGAATCTACGATAATTCCAAAACCGCCATCTTTTTCCGGGCAACATATGTCTGTCATGATCCAGCAAGAATCACGGCTGTAAAAAAAACAATAAATAAATTGAATTAATAAATAAAGTAAGAGATATATAAAGGTATAAAAAAATCATCGATATATATCTACAGACAAAGACAGGTCAACCTACTCAAAAAGTTAAAGGTCATTGAACTGATTTCGAACTTTAAGTCCAACAAGTAGAGATCAATATCAATTGAAGAAAATTTGACGTTTTGTGGCAGGTTGTCGATACGTGCAGTCGATTGGAAGAGCATTACTCCCGATCGACAGCATCAATTTTTTTATTCTAAGACATGCCACACAGCCAGTCCCAAATTAACCAATTCATAATTTCCAAAAAATAAAACACTACTAATAGCTTACACTGTAGGGTACTGGGCAAATATATATATTTTTAAATATACATATACTTATTAACTAAATAAATAAATATTTATTTCCTCTCTCACACAGAAAATGATAGTGACAACAGATATTCATATTATCTAGGTAACAGTGTAGTAAATAAAAATCTAGTCTATGTGAGAGACTGGTCTCTGTACTAAGAGACCTGTATGACAGACTAGCAGTCTCTCCACATCCGAGCCAAAAGGTGCGATAGCTTTTTGATGAATTGTTAGCACAGTGATCATTAAACAGATTGTTTTATACAATAAGAAGTAGCACAATATTATTAGAGAAAACTACATTGTATTACGATGATGAAGAGTGAGAGTGAATGTGTATTTGTGTATGTGTGAGTGTGTGTGTGTGTGTGTGTGTGTGTGTCAGTGTGTGTAAGAGTGTGTGTGTCTATGCGTGTGTAATTTGGGGTAAAACACCCAGGCCAGTACATAAACAGATACGGTCATACATCATATCTTCTTTAAATATAAAACAGACAAAGTTACACCAGTTATAAGTCCAGAACGGCTGGACCGATTTATTTTTATATTAATATTTTTTTTATATATATAGTACGGAATAAATTTTAACCACCTCCCCTAATATATCAATCAATTTATGAGAAAAAAAAACAAATGACGTATTTTTTCTTCTGGTATAGCCCAGTACAAAAATGTCATGATAAAGCACATAGAAAATGTCAACTAAAAATCTAAAATTCTTAATACGGCTTCCTCACAACACTTTTTTTACGCGATTCGCATAGCATTCATTAATTAGGATACTATTCATAAGTTGTTGATTTTCCCTTCATACCTTCACAGACTTAGGACAGTAAAAATTGAAAACTATGTTGCGAAAAATACTTTCGGGTGAAAATTTTACCCTTTTTACTTAATAAATGGACTCTAAATACGATACTTAACGCCTATAAAAAATGTTTCTTTGGATTTGTCTTCGTCAGGATTAGGAAAATAAGTAATAAAACGTTGGAAATTTAACGTTTTAAAAAAAAAGTAAATAAAATAATTAATAGGTAATTTATATTTTTACACAATCACGCCGTATTTGGTGACAATGGCATATAAGACGACAAAATACAATTATATTAATCGCAGGCGATATGAGTTCGCGGGGTCCGCTAGTTTATTTATATTTGTACTGTGCGGGGAACGAACCCGCAGCCCATGACTCTGAAGCAGTGTTTACTACCACTGAACCAAACTGGGCGTCAATTATTTTTTTGTTAGGATAAGGTTTGTATGGAAGTAAATGTTTGATACTTGTAAAAATAAACTGTTTTAGATCTATCCTTAGGACAAGTGTGTAAGGTAAACATGATCATGAACAGACCATTTGCTGGCATAATTTTTGTTGGTAAACTAGTGCAATAAAATAAAGAAAGAAAGAAAGAAAGAAAGAAATATTTATTTGACACAAACAGACCCATAAAGCACAAACATTATATTTAAAAAAAAAAGGAAATAAGTGTCAAAAGGTTCCCGCTCAGCATTAGTCGTGACAGTTAGGGGATGATCACGACTAGAAAGTCGTATTTTGGAAATCAGAAACAACGAAGGTACCACAAACACCCAGACCCGAGAAAATGTAGAAAAACAAACAAATAAAGAGAAAAATAAACACTTTTTTTTTCTTTTCTACATTGACCCGTCCGGGAATCGAACCCGGGACCTCGGAGCAGGCGATTCCTTGAAAATTTGTGAGTATAGTATTATCAGAATACAGATTTCTAACTATGACACTTACATAGCTGCGGCAAATACGTTAAACTTCGGTTCGTACACCAAATGACATTCGGCGAAAGGTACACAGTGACCAGCTGTTTCCCCAGACATGCAGGCAGGACCTGTAACAAATTATATAGTAATTATCCATCCAACAGAACACAGTAAAAAGGTTAGAAAAGCCTTGTAGGCGGGGCGGGCGCGCCACAGAGGTTATGAGCAAATGCCCATACTTCTACCCAAACATTAATGTAAGTGAGCGCTATGATTGGGTTCTTTTGACGTATCGTTTTTTTAATGTAAATAATGGGCTTGCTCTTGACTACATACTTAACTCTACGGTTAAGAAGAAGCCTCACGGCCATTTCCAATAACCTATCTATCTTCATTTATGGCATATCGGAGATAGAAAACAACTTCTGTCTTTGTTTCTCTAGACGGCAAAAACAGAGATAGAAACTGTTTCCTGTCTCCGATAAGCCAAAACTGAAGATAGATAGGTTGCTGGAAATGGCCGTAAGATGGAGCGAGTTTACACAGAGGCACTGGTTCTCCCACACACCAGCGGAACACAGAACAACTGTTTGTCGCTGGACTCCGGCAGGAGGGTGGTAGCATCCGGACGGCCTCTTACGAAGCCTACCACAGCAGATGGATCTGTTAGCCGTCATCATTAGTTAGAAAAACCAAAGATGCCGTTGCCCAGGGTGGACCACTAGAAGGTAGATCCCATCACCAGTGATCGTGATCAATAGGTCGCGTTCTTTGACCTCGTTTATTTGTGCGAAAGCTTGTGTTTATGTGAACAAGTAGTAGTGGGGCTTTTTAACCTTTCTAACCTTTTTCCATCCCATTACTCATACAAGGAAGCGGCAACCCTCGATGCTGGACTGCCTTTTACATTATAAAAAGCATAAAAAAATGTCGTTGTGGCAACGACAAGAATTAATTGACAAGCGTTTATTAAAATACAATAGAATCAGTGTTCATTAAATGTTATACTTTTTAAATACATTTTGAATTACTGTTGTACTACTTTCCAGTAAATATTTGTTTCAACTGGAAGCGTGAATGGAATTTCATAAGTTAGGTACCTACGTAATATCTGGTTTTAAATTATCAAAATGTTAGGATTTGAGATGTTTATAGGTCTGATATACATATAGAATTAGGTAATCGGAGGCTTTAGTTGTAGGAGAACTATTATTAAAATAAATTATAAAATAAATACGTCTCTTACCTCTAGTCATGAAGGGGACTTGCCTCTTCTCCCTGACACCATGGGCACTGGGGTCAGCCCCCAGTGTTGCCATTTCATTAGCTTTTGTAGCTACGTATGTCCCGTATATATTACTTGGCATCACTAATGGCAACACCAGGGCTAGACAAAATGTTGCTAGAATTAGCTTGTTCATCTGAAATAATAAATTCATTGAATTAAAATTTGGACTGGCTTAGGCGGGACTGGAACCCACAACTTTTCGTTTACAGAATTTTATTTTACCTAAACCAGCGGGTTTTCAGTAATGTTTATAAAATATTCAACACCATATATCGATGGAACAGCTTTTATGTTTTAAACTGAATCAGTAAATAAGTTGTCTGTCATTGTAACGTTTTTTCGTAATCAATATTCATAGTTAAAACAGGACAACGTCTGTCTGTCAACAATAAATTTTAAGACATGCCACACTGGGCCAAACAGAGCCATCTAGTCCCAAATTAAGGTACTATTAAGTACCCTGTCGTATGGGGTACTAGACAACCGATAAACTTACTTATACACTTTTTTTATGTTAATACATACTTATAATACATAGAAAACACCCAGACCAGTACAAACAGACATGTTCATGCGCACAAATATTTGTACTGTGCGGGGATCGAACCCGCGACCCATGGCTCAGAAGCAGCTTTTACTACCACTGATCCAAATGGTCGTCAAATGGATACTAATATTATAAAGCTGAAGAGTTTGTTTGTTTGAACGCGCTAATCTCAGGAAGTACTGGTTCGAATTGAAAAAATATTTTTGTGTTGGTTAGTCCATTTATCGAGGAAGGCTTTAGGCTATATAACATCACGCTGCGACCAATAGGAGCGAAGCATCAGTGAAAGATCTGGCAAAAATAATCGCGATCATAATAACAGAAACTGATGTCGATGTCTGAGAAAGTCGCGAGCAACAGCTAGTTATTAATATAATGACGACGACGATAATATTTAGACGACCATTTGGATCAGCGGTAGTTAACGCTGCTTCTGAGCCATGGGTCGCGGGTTCGATCCCCGCACAGTACAAATATTTGTGTGCATGAACATGTCTGTTTGTACTGGTCTGGGTGTTTTCTATGTATTATAAGTATGTATTTACAAAAAAAAAAATATATATATATATAAGTAAGTTTATCGGTTGTCTAGTACCCCATACGACAGGGTACTTAATAGTACCTTAATTTGGGACTAGATGGCTCTGTGTGGCCCAGGGTGGCATGTCTTAAATATTATTATTATTATTATTATTAATGAATTTGTTAAAGGAATTGTGTTTAAAGAAGTTCTTACCTTAGATGGGGTGTATAGATATCTTCTGGTCGCTAGTATGAGACGTCAGCTTAAGACGACTCCGCACGAGTATGTGGCATCAAGTATATCCTTCTGCAATTTAAATACTTGCTCAAATTAATCATTAAACATTCCGTGTACAGTGGGCTACACGTCAGAATTGAACATTTTCGGTCCAAAATAGCTCTTATTCAAACAACTTAAAGTGCTTCGGTGTTTGGCGTGGTGCGGTGTCGATTGTACTTAGGGGTATTTTACACTGCGGTCGCAACCGCCTGACAAACGTGGCGATTAAGGGGATTACTAGAGCTAAGTGCTGCTCCCACTTGATTTAATTTTATTACTTCTAAACAAAATCAATTCTCAAATAACTATAATAGTATCATTTAAGCAAATTACCTCTAGTTTATTGGATCACAGTAGGAATCGCTAGGATCGCCAAAGGAAGTCGTTGAAAAGACCCCTTACAATGTGTCAGCTGACCTTCTTGCTTCAATTAATTATATTTGTATTATATACTTTGATTTTCAGAAATTTTAATACTATAATGCGTAGCTTTATAACCATCTAACTTTCACCTTTAATTGCATCGAAAACGGTTCAGGCATTTTTGAAAAAACAAAAAAATTCGTCCATACAAAACGGCAATTTCAAAATTTAACACCTAATATTTTACGCTTCGAACCCCGCGCGACAGCCGGCTGTCGCGATGACATTTGATTTTAATTCTGTCTGGAATAACCCACCACGCTCGAAGGCAGCGTTTCCCATTTGCCGGGTCGCGACCCGGTACCGGGCCATCAAAATAAAAGACTGAGTCGCAAAATTCCCGCCTTGTTTAAAATATAATACCTACTATCTATCGACGCATGGTACAAATTTTTCTTATACCTACTTAAGTCATTTTCGGAGAACTTAAATTCGGGCCTGTTTCACAATCGCTGAGTAAAGTTCTGGGTAAGCTACTTCGACCCTATCTGCTCAGTAAACTGTTTTTCACGTTAATCACCGGATGCACTGCCAAGTAGCCTTTTACTTGACAAGTAAATTTAAAAAGATAACCTAAAATATGCATTTCCAATTTTCATCAACAACAAGTTATTTTATTATTTAAATGGACATTTTTGCAGTCAATGTAAAATAACACAATGTTCGTAATGGTAAATTCAATGCAAACAAAATCACCACACAAAAAGTACCAAACGTCGGCAAATTTGACATTTGTCATTTACTGACTAACTGACGTTGACTCTACATAGACTTTTTGTTGAAACCTCGTTGCGTTCCATTCTTACAGAAACATTGATTTTAGAAAAGGTGAAATGACTCATTTACATTACAGTGTAAACATTTTTTGTACGAATTTTTTATTTTTATTACTTACAATCATAACAAAAAATATTTTTAATGATAATTCTGTGATTACTATACTATAAAGAAACACATAAATTATTCTTACCTTGAAACGAAACGTAACTTGTAAGTAAGTATTAATTATATAATCTTCACTTTAATGTAATGATTGGATGATTGTGAAATGCAAAGAAAGTTAACGAAAGGATTTAACCTCTATGTAATTAACTCGTTGAGTAACTACTTAAGCCTTTACTTAATGATTTTTTTTTTTTTTTTGCACACGGACGACCGGTCGTTTCCTATTGAAACGATCGCTCGACCGGCAACCCTCCCACGGGGGAAGGAGGTGGTGAATCCTTATGGATACCTCACAGCCGGCTGTGAGGTATCGCTATCACCAAAGGGTGTTATAGCATATCTGAGCGACCACACCCCCTGGAGGGGGTGTGGTGCAGGGCGTCACTCACCTAGGCGAAGTGCGCACTGAAGAGGGCTGGCATTCAGAAGGAATGATCAGCTGAATTGAATTTAAAAAAATAGGCCTGTGTCCAGAGTGGACGTGGGCTGGAATGGAATAAATTTAATTTAATTCGACGGACTCCCAGAAGGGGTGACTGCCGATTGAGAGGACTGGGGTTGACCTGAAGGGTCCTGTGGAAGTGAGTGGGGTTGACCTGAAGGGTCTTGGGAGAGGATGGCTTCTGCGGCTTCCTGAGCCTCCAATAGGCGGTTCAGGTCGGCCGTGAGCTCGTCGGGCGGGTCGTTTAGAACAGATTTGGGTTTGCGGGATAGCGGAGGGTCAGAGGAGGTGGGTGGGTCATAGTCCGCCGCGGATTTGATTAGGGGGTTAGAATGGTTCTTTGCGGATTCGAAGAATCGCTCGGAGACCTTTCGGAAGTGTTGTTGGAGTGTGGGAAGCTGAAGGTCCCTATGTAAGTCCGCATTGCGGACATAGTAGGGGGCATTGACCGCACGGCGGCAAAAGATGTTTTGAACTCGCTGTAGTTCTTCAAGTTTGTTTGGATTGGCATGGGCGAATACGACTGATGCGTATGACAGTACCGGTCGTATGCAAACCTTGTAAAGCGTGCGCTTGTTTTGTAAGGACATTTTACAGTATCCGCCTATAATTGGGCTCAGTCTATTTAGATAAAATCGGGCGTTTCGTGTCACATTTTGAACGTGAGGCTTAAAACTGAGTCTCTGATCTAATGTGACACCTAAGTATTTAACTGTACTTTGCCAGGGGATGGCTTTGCCTAGTAGGGTCGGGGGGCGGTGATTGGGAGGTCGAATGTGTCGCTTTGAATCGAAGTAAATCGCGGAAGACTTTTCCGGGTTTACTTCGATTCGCCATTTGCAAAACCATTCACCCAGCTTGTCTATTGAGGTTTGGAGCCTCGGTAGGATTTTACTAAGGGAGGACGCTCGTGCGTATAGTGCCGTGTCATCGGCGAAAAGGGATAGTTGAACATTTTTGTTCGGGATGGGGATATCATTAGTGTATGCTGTGTACAGCAGTGGCGCCAGGACCGAGCCCTGCGGGACACCGGCTGTAATAGCCCTGGGAGAGGAGAGCGTTTTTTCGTGCCTAAACCGAAAAGTACGATTTTGTAGGAAGGAGGCGATCAGCCGGACTAATCGAACTGACAGATTGAGTCTGTACAGTTTGACTATAAGTCCGGTGTGCCAGACCTTGTCGAAGGCTTTGGCAACATCAAAGAAGACTGCTACGGTCTTGTACTTGCGTGGCCAGAAACCGTTCAGGTTAAACTCGACAATGCGATGTACTTGTTGGGGGCACGAGTGTTTAGCTCTGAATCCAAATTGATGGGGAATGATTAGGTCCTCACCGTGGAGGTGCTCTTTCATACGAGCCAGAATACATTTTTCTAAGAGCTTTGCCATTGCCTTGAGGAGGCTGATGGGGCGGTGGCTCGACGGTTGGTTAAGGGGTTTCCCTGGCTTTGGTATGCCTATTACAATAGCTTCTTTCCAGGAATCCGGAAAGTAGCTGTTCTTGAAACAGGCATTGAAAATGAGAGAGAGGAAAGTCAGGACTTGTATTGGGAAATACTTCAGCGCCATGTTGGAGACACCGTCGGCTCCAGAGGCTTTTTTGACTTTAAGCTCTCTGATGAAGGTTTTAATTTCATCAGTAGAGATCAAAATAGGGTCGGTGTCAGGAGATAGGGGGGCGGAGTTCAGAGTACTGAGCTCCTTCTCTATTTTCCGGATATGGGCTGGGTCGCAGGGTTGTGTACTGACAGAGCATTGTGAAGCAATGCTGTCAGCAAAGCATTCCGCTTTTTCGTCATCCGCGAAGGCTACGGAGCCATCGGGACGGACGAGTGGGGGAGTATAGGTAATAGCGTCAGTACGAAGGGCTCTCGCCACTTGGTAGTACGCTTTGTGAGATGGGGAGACCTCGGCCATGAGGTCATTGAACTGGTTCGACCTCAGTTCCTTTAGCTGGGTTTGGATTTGGCGCTGAAGGCGATTGGCAGTGGCTCTATACTCGGGAGTGGGGTATTGGGCTGCCCTTCTAAGGGCTCGGTTTTTATTCGTAATCAACTTTCTGAGAGACGCGGGAATGTCACTGCGAGGTTTCGCTGGGACAGACTTTACGTTCTCCTCAATTGATTTTTGAATAAGGTTGGTGAGGGAGCTCACCGCACTGTCTATCTTTTCCTTACTATCAAGATAGTCGGGTTCGATAGCGTACGGGGAGTTTTCGGCATCCATTGCCGTCCTGAGTGACTTTTCAAAACCGTCCCAGTCGGTGATGGTTTTAGTAAGGGGCTGGGGAGGATCACGGTGCCCTAGGACGAGTGACACCGGCCTATGGTCTGAGCCAAGGTCGTGGAGTGTTTCGATCGATCTAAGGTCTAGGGACACGTCTTTGACTAGCGCAAAGTCTAGTACATCGGGTTCGCAATCTAGTCGATCGGGGTAGTGAGTGGGCTCGTAAGGTGAGATTACGGATAGGTCGAGGGCTTCGGTGATTTCTAATAACCTATTGCCAGAGGTGTTGGTTTGGCGGCACGTCCAATCGGTGTGCTTTGAGTTGAAGTCACCAAAGAAGATAACTGACTCGCCTAGGGATAGGAGTGTTTGGAAGTCACTCAGGAGGGGAGTAGTACCAGACGGTATGTAAACTGACACTATGATAATGGTGCGGTGACCAGTCATAGCCAGTCTACACACCGTGGCTTCCATGTTGGAGAGTGGAGGGGTTGGTATAGGTGAGCAATGCAAACTCCTCCTATAGTAAATGGCTGTACCGCCTCCGTGCGGTTCTCTAGTACGGCTGGGAGTGGGGGGTGGTACCCTATCGTTTCGTAGTAGAGTGTACGAGGGGATTGTTAGTCCCTTCCGAAAGCGTGGCTTAAGCCACGTTTCCTGAAGGAGAAGAAGGTCAACTCCCGTTTTGCTTACGAAGTCCCTTATTTCGGGAATATGTAAGCGTAGGGAACGAGTGTTAAAGCTCACAAGCGATAAGCCTTTTGGTTTGACACGACCGGCACTGAGAGCCCCGGTGTACACCATAGGGGAGGAAGAACCTAACATATTAATCAGCTAGTCAGTTGCACTCGGCAACTATTTAGTTGATCAATAACCTAATCGCCTACCAACCAAATAGTTAGTTGAGTAACTAATCGGTTGCCTAGCAGAGGGATGCCTGTTGAGACTTATAGATCCTTTGAATAGCCCTTAGGCTTTTCTGATGTTGATCTAGTGCGTTCATAATGTCTAAGGGGCAGCGGGCATTCCTAACTTTAATGGCAGCTACAGTGATATCGTCAAAGTCGATGTCAGCTGTGAGTCTGCCGAGAAAGCCTATGTCGCCCTCACCAGAGGCGTTTATTGCCTGAGACGGCGAAGACGGTGGCGTTTGGGAGCGCTCACGCGGGGCGAGGGCGGGGGTCGGGGTTGTGAGCGACTTTGCCCAGCTCCCTGCCGGTCTAGTGACCGGAGCTGTTGGCTTGCCAACCGCTTTCGGGAGGGCTGGGAAGTTAAGAGCGTCACTAGTAGGAGGGCCAGCCTGCGACCTCTTAATAGGTTGCTGATTGGCTCCTCCTTGCGTAAGAGACTGGGGTTTCGGGCGCGGGGCGCGTGCACACCCCCGCCAGTTGGCGGGATGGCCAGTAAGGCCACAATTGACGCACGCCGGCTCACCGGGGGAGTCGCGCGTGCGCTCACACTCCTTGGTGAAGTGAGAGCCAAGGCATTTAACACACCTTGGCGGGGCTGTGCAGTTCGCCGCCGCGTGCCCATAGAGTTGGCAGCGGTGGCATTGGGCGGGGACTCCGCGGCTTCGTGGGGGCTCAAGTTGTCTTTGAATCTGAACAGATCCCTAGCTCGGGGGCTGTTGGTCATTGCGACCAAGACAAGAGGGAATCGACGACCGCCATGGCCGAACATAGGGTGGACGGATTCGGCTGGGAAGCCTTGTTTAATGAGATCGGATTTGATCTCATCAGGCTGAAGTTCGATGGGGACTCCGCGGAGGACCGCACGTACTTTACGCTCTTCCGGAAGAGCGTAAGTGTGGTACGCGTATTTATGCGTAGTGAGAAGGTCAATGAGTCTGCGGAAGTCAGAGATGGTTGGCACCTCTATCTTGATCGCAGTCCCTGTGTTGGACGCTCGGGTGAATGAAATCTTTGACTCAAAGCAAAGTCGCGACACTTCGGTCCACTTTTCTTTAAGTCGAAGAAATACTGGGGGTGGTGGCTTGGGCTTGGTGGGTACGGGGTTAGACCGCGTGTGTGGACGGGGTTGGGAGTTTGAGTCAGGTGCGGAGGACACCGTAAGAACGGGCCCCGTTCCCTGCAGGGGGATGTTGATGGGGGCGGCTTGAGTAGCCGGGGATGGGACTGGGGATGGGGAGTCCGGGAAGTCAAGAACTGGCGAACGCCTGTTCTTGGCGCGCTTCCGGTTCTTCTTCCTGCTGGTGACGGGCAGGAAGGGCTCCTCAGGAGCGGAAGACTCCTGGGAAGAAGTGGGGGAAACGGACCTTTCAGACAAGGTCCGCTTGAGGGGGTGGGCAGGCGAGCGGGCACAGTCCATCTCTTCAGAGGAGTGGACTTCCGCAGGGGTGACATAGCCCGGTGAGGTTGGGACGGCTGAGGGGGAGACAAACCTCGAAAGGTTGTCATTCATAAACTCCAGTAAGGCTGGAGTTTTAATGAGAAGGTTAACTAATTCCGCGGGATCCATCGCGGAGAGGTTGAGGGGATGACAAAAAAGGGATCAAAGAGACACCCCCCGCCAGAGGCAGGGGGAGGGGGGGCGGTGAGTGAGCAGGTATCCCTAATGGATAGCCGCTCTTCCCTTCCCCTTGGGACTAGGCCCAAGTGCAATGGGTCCGGGACTTCGGTTTTTTCCAGGGCCTGGGGGCCCTAGAGAGCGAGCCGGGTGCGCTCAGTTGGCTTCGTTGCCACCGTAAGGTATCAACCAACTCAAACGCGATCGGTTATTTAAAGTAACACTGTTTTGATACAAACAGTGAAACTAAAAATAACAGATTAAGTGCACAACGATGCAAACGTAGCAAGTGCGAGCGCTGGTGTATGGCCTTCGCCTATCACCGGTAGGAAAGGTAGGGGGCGCACGGGCAGACGGACGTCTGCACCGTATGAAGTGGAAATGGAGAGTCACTTAATGATTGTGAAACAGACCCGTAAAACATAGGCAGCGTACGAAGTATTCGCACTTAAATTTAGTGACTAAAGAGTAGTATGTAAAAAAATCTATTAAATTTCTTTAATATATTTTTTTAATACTACTCTTGTATTATTTTACCTGATGGAACCAGTTTGATTTTAAAAGTATTAAGTGTGTCACAAAGGGGCAGTGTAAAAATTACCGGACCATGGCAGAACAATGTTTGGGAAACACTGCTCTAAGGGTTTAACCGTCACAAACATTGTTCAACAGGCTTACTCTTGACAAGTTCGAGTTACGATCAAAATCGAATCGACGTCGAGAATCAGTGATTTGGTACTCTGAAAAGTGAACCTAAACCTTTGAGTCGATGGTGATTACGTTATCAACCGAAAATGTTTAACGGATCGCCATTTTAGATCGATCTTGACTTGATTTTGATTTCGATTCGATTGAGTTTGTTCAGATTTTGGCTAGGTCGAATCGAGATCGAACTTAAATAAAATTCAAGAGTAAGGAAGGGGGCTGATCCCAAACTAAGTAACTAACTGCCTACTTAACTCACTCAAGTTAAGTGCTGTTTTGTGGAAACAGAAACAACGAAGGGAGTTACCACAAAAAAAACTTATCTAATGGGGGCTATCGCTAGTGAATTTGCCACTTGCTTTGTACTGGTTTTAGCGGAATTTGTTGCATAAATTATAATTTATTTAATTTCCCTGCTGGAAAGTGATCTCCTTCGTAAAATATCGCAAATATGGATTATTTGGCGATTAATGTGAACGCTTTAAAAGCGGAATTAAGAAAAAGTGCAAAAATAGGCGGCCTCAAGAGCAACTATTTCAGAAGTTAGTTTGTTGATATCAAGATAGTTATTTATAAACAATATAACCTTAATTAGATTCAAGATATAACACTTTGTTTCGACGCCAATCGCCTTTGACAGCTATAACTCCGGACCTCAGTCTACAGTGGCGCCAACTGGTGAGCAAAGAAACGGTAGTCCCCATTGTTGTTATCTTATATTGTGTTTGGTTTGTTATCTGTAGCTGTGCCTTATAAATAAAATAAACACCGAGACAATATAGAAAAATACGTTTTTTCCTCCATCATTCTGTCCGATAGTAGAACCCGGGAGATCGGGGCAGACAACACCTTGAAAATTGGTGTTTCAGCCACTCCATTACAGAGGTGTCGTCAAATCCCTCTCGATCACATGGTCTAAACAGCAAAACGTCCTACAGCACGAAACGCCTAATGAGCGTAATTAGGCGTAAGTAGGAAAAGTTGCAGACATTCTGAATGCGCTTTTTTTTCAATGCGGTAACCGAAAAATTACAGTGTACAAGCACCTTTAAATACTCAGTAAAAGTTGCCAGTATAAATTTACCGTGAATTTAGGGAATACTTTTGTTTTAATAATGTTTGGTTTTTAAATCATACTAATCATAGTAACTATAGTAGCTACGAGTACTAATAATAGGGGTTAAAGTATGAAATTGCCGATTATTTTCCCACTTTTTATTTTGTTTATAGCTCTTAAGTATAGTCATATTATTGCGTAATTCTTTTTGTATTGTATCAAAAACTAAATAAAGTAACTTTTGACTAAAAAAAAAATGCAATACTAGTGCCTATTACTTCAAAGGAAGTCGTTGAAACCCCTTACAATGTGTCAGCTGACCTTCTTGCTTCAATTAAGTATATTTGTATTATATACTTTGATTTTCAGAAATTTAAATACTCTAATGCGTAGCTTTATAACCATCTAACTTTCACCTTTAATTGCATCGAAAACGGTTCAGGCGTTTTTAAAAAGAACTAAAAAATTGTTAGTATGGAAAAATGACTTTTCTCGATTTTGTCCATACAAAACGGCAATTTCATACTTTAACCCCTAATATTATAAAAGCAAAAGTCTGCTAATCGATGTTTGTTACACCGAACATGGAAAAAGATTAGAAAGGCTGTGATTTGTATGAAGACCGATGTCGCCGCTTGCTACACATAAACGAGTTAAAATAAAACCGGCCAAGTGCGAGTCGGACTCGCGCACGAAGGGTTCCGTACCAAATAGGCCAAAAAAACGGGTTTGTTGTATGGAAGACCCTCATAAATATTTTTTTTTTTTTTAGTATTTGTTGTTATTGCGGCAACAGAAATACACAATTTGTGTAAATTTCAACTGTCTAGCTATCGCGGCTCTTGAGATACAGCCTGGTGACAGAGCGACGGACAGGCGGACAGACAGCGAAGTCTCAGTAATAGGGTCCCGTTTTTACCTTTTGGGTACAGAACCCTAAAAACGCAAACAATAGAAACCAATCACGGGGCTCACTTACAAGCATCTGCTCATAACCTCTGCGGCGCGCCTGCCCCGCCTACATCGCCTTTTTAACCTTTCTCCGTGTTCTGTGGTTTGTTACAATCGCACCAAAACGTCTGAACGTATCGGCATGAAATTTCACAAGGAATAGCTCATTAGCTTTTTTGAATCTCGTAAAATTGTGGTTCCTCGGAACAGTAGTAAATTAAAATCTCCGCCCGTAGTATGTTTGCAGTATATTTCGCAAAATACATACATACATACACTCACGCCTTTTTCCCGGGGGGGTAGGCAGAGACCACATCTTTCCACTTGCTACGATCCTTACAGACTACTTTCGCTTCATCCACATTCATTAATCTTTTCATACACGCTCGCCGGTTTAGGGTACTCTAAGCTCGCAAAATAGTACCATATAAATATGTTTTTATACTGATAGGTCAGTCTTGACGGTGCTTATTTTATTTTGCACAATAGGTCACTTTGCCAACTACCCAATGGGACAAGCTTTTGCTGTATCCTTCTTCTAAGGTTATCATGAAGTCACGTTTTAATCCTTCGATCGTGAGTTATTCCAGACACAATTGAAATCAATTGTTATCGCGGCACGCGCGTGCCTCCTGGGGGTTGAGGGATTAAAAAGAATTGTGCATACTGTTCTTACTAAGTAATCAGTAATAAGCTTTGTTCTGTATTTTAATGAAACAATTTGACACGAACACGAGCTTAAATTTGAGTAACAATCGTAATTAATAAAACAGAATGGTAATTTTTTGTTACATTGTGGTAACAAAGTAACATTATAAATTCAATAATGTAAGCATGCCTATGATGCCCTCACGACCTCCGTGTCGGAGTGGCGTACACACCGGTTTTCAAGGTGTCGCCTGCTCCGAGGTCCCGGGTTCGATTTCCGGACGGGTCAATGTAGAAAAAGTGTGTTTTTCTACATTTTCTCGGGTCTGGGTGTTTGTGGTAACTTCGTTGTTTCTGGTTTCCAAAATACGAATGCTTTCAATAGTTATTCAAATTGGGATCAGAACAATGTATGTGATGTTGTCCACATTTATTTATTTATTATTATTTACTATAATGTTCATACAGAGGCTTAGTTGTAGGACTTCTAGAAGGATAACCTGTTACGTGATCGTTTTAAATGTGTAGGTAATGTTTAAAAAATTTAGTACTTTTCTTTTTTTAAATTGTAGGGTAGGGAGTAGGTACTGTAGCGACACATTAATACAATGTATTCTTTTTCGCCCTGTTCGTACCGGGCCAGGATCTCGGGGTCCCAGGCTCGAATCCCGGGTCGGGCGACAAAAAAGTTTCGAATTTTCGAACGTTGCCCGGGTTTGTGATCACCGACCCGCATTTGGCAAGCGTGGTGTTTATGCCAGTAGGTACACCCATCATTGCTGTGTTAACTTGAATTCAATGATGGACGCCTTTTCCCTGCAGTGGGATGATTATAGGCTGTTACCATTGTTTCACTTACAATATATGTATGTAACAGGGACTGGCAAGCCCAGTCTCTCCCGGTTCTTTCTCACGTCCAATAAATGGTTCACTACCTAATTACTTAGAATTTCATTTAATTACCTAATACCAGTTGGATTTAGGTTATATTTGACACTAGTAGTAAACATAGGTAAAAACTCTTACGACACCCATAGGAAGAGAAGAGGTGGTGCTATTTATTTCATGTTATTGGGATTTGTCTGATACAAAAAAGTGCCTATGTGATTGTATCCAAAAAGTTAATACTTATTAATTAATTAATTAGGTACATATTTACTACAACATTATGATATGTAAGTATTACAGAAATAAACTTCTTCGTCGCTGGAATCACTCATTTTGGTTTTTTTTTTACTTGTTTTCAAGTTTCTTATTTATAACAATACGAATTCAAAACAAAACGGCGAGCGCAAAGCAAATTGAAAACAAAAATACACCAAGGAGGTTAAGAGTCTGAGTTTTTAACAAAAAAAAAAGTTTTTTTTTTTTTAATCAACAACTTTTTTTTTGATGGAGATGAAAGTAAATAGGTTTAATGATGTTTTGAAATCATATACCTAGTGCACGCGATGTTCTAAATTCAAATTTACTTTATCCTCTAGCGAATAAAAACCGCTTTTGCACTCAGATATCGAAGAGCAAAAATACTCTTTCCGAGATGGTGGGATGATAAATATATTTATTTACGTTAAATAAACATGAATTACGTGTTAAAACTGTTTTAATTCGTATTTCCCCTAATTTAGTAGGTACTAACTATTATATAAAAATTTAGAAACTAAAGTACCTAAATTAATTATTTTTAAAATTATTGTTATATTATCTTTTAAAGTAATTTTGTAAGATGGTGTACAATGAGTGAAAAATCTTTCTTTAGTACCTACAGAAAAACAATTATTAACTGAACTGAGAGAAAAATTAAGCCATAAGAGGAAACACAAGGGCCGTTTTTCCATACAAACGTAGTCCCCTGTTTCCTCCCTGGATGGAGCCAGTAGAGCAATAATTTTTATTATAAAAATCTATGGCCACTATTAGCATGTTTCTATGTTTTCTGTTTTTTCAAAAATTAATTAATAAAAAAGATACGAGCCCTCAAAAATCGAAAAAAATCGCTAGATTTTCCCCTGTGTTCAAACATGCAGGAAACAAATTTGGCTAAATTTTAGAAAAAAAAGGAAAGCATACGAACACGGCCAAAGCCTGTCTTTAATTTTTAAAGAAAAAAGTATTTAAATCGGTCTGGTTTTGGAAAAGTAATCGGGGGACTACGGAAACATTGATTTGGTGTGCTTTTAGTAGGTATTTTCGGTTCAAGAAGCAGTTGTCAGTACCACACTCTGCGGTGAATGCTTTTGGCACTGCGCGACAGCAATAGATTTTACAAATACCTATTTTTCAATTCTCTCGCCCGTAGTGTTACCTCTTAAGATTTTGAAGTATATTATTTCTATAGGTTTTATTTGCACCTACATTTTCTTACAATATATTGCTAATAATGTTATTTTAGTCGTTAACAGTTAGTGGGCGAAATGATCGTTGGCAAAAAGCTGTTGTCAAAAGATTCTGTTGCAATCGACTGTTGGTGAACGGTTTCAGAATCCAATAATGTATCTGAATATTCAGTTACTATTTCAAGCGTCTACCAATATTGAGTAAACACGAGTAAAAAAAATCAAGTTTGTTGTATGGGAGAACCGTTAAATATCTATTTCATTCTGGTTTTTTTTTCATATTTATAGTCGGGCAGGGGAGTCTTACCCCCGTATTTATAAACAAGTAAAAGTAATTACTTGACTAAAGTAATTACTTGAGAGACAATTTGTATGCCTTAATCAAGAAATTACTAGAAGTTATAACTACCAAAAGTTATCATTTTCAGCCAAATAATGTGACTCTTAATGGTGACCAATTTCTTTCACTTAAGCACTAGGTATGCACACTTTAAGTTATGACTTTCTTAAGCAATAAGTAATTACTTCTTTATAAATACGGGTGTTAGTATTAGAGTCCCGTTTTATTTACCCTTTGGGTACGTAAGCTTAAAACATGC
The DNA here is from genome assembly GCA_949315895.1 of Anania crocealis. Classification (NCBI taxonomy): domain Eukaryota; kingdom Metazoa; phylum Arthropoda; class Insecta; order Lepidoptera; family Crambidae; genus Anania; species Anania crocealis. Next base: position 8,873,620 of record OX438875.1, read on the forward strand.
GTCATGCATCGCTGTCAAAAAGTATCCTCATTGACACTTTTTTTCCTATTCGAAATTCAAATGGCCAGTCCGCCACTGACACCACGAAATCCGACACTTTTGTTTTTCTGCAATAATTTATATTTATCTGTACCCAAACAAAATGGCCGTCATTTACCGCCAATTCACGCGACAGTTATCATACTGTAGTATTTTTAGGCATCATTTCCTGAGCAACCGTAACACGATGCGAGCCAACTACCTATATTGTAACTTAGACTTATGGGAGTTTCAATCGCAAAACAGAACTCGTAATTTGATCTAGACATTATATCTCGTCTGCAGACCACCTTAGAAGAGGGAAATATCAGTTGGATATTTAACACTAAAAAATACCTATCATGTGATACGAAAACACAGTCATTAAAAAAATAATTTCTTATCTAGAAAACTGGAATGATGTTATTATTCTATACAAGTAAACTGTAGTAATATGTAATATTTAAAATTGTATTTGCATGCTATTCGTTAATGACTGGATAGGTGATCATGTTATTTACCATAGCAACTTTTGTACACCCTGTTCAAAGCAAATAAATATTCTTATTCCTAAATAGTTTAAGTTTCTGTTTGTAATTAAAAAATTGACAATTTTCACACAAAATGCATATGATATGACCTATAAACGGTAGGTACTTATGTAGGTACCTACATAAGTACCTACCGTTACACCAGAAAACATTTTTTTGTCTCTCCATCTGTTTGTTCCGGCTAATTTCTGAAACAAGGCCAATTTTGACGGTACAATCACTTGAAGATACCTAATGTTTTAGGGAGAAACTTAGGCTAGGTAGGTACTTTTGTTTTAAAAATTGTATTAATTATAATTACTAAAAAAACGAGGGTGAAACGTGCTAAGCATACTGTAGTCTACGCGAACAATGTCGCGGACACAGCTAGTTGGTTTGATAAATTATTTTTCTTGTCGTATATCAAATTCAAATTCAAATTCAAATTCAGAAACAACGAACGTACCACAAACACCCAGACTCGGGGAAATGTTGAAAAACACATTTATCTACATCGACCCGTCCGGGAATTGAACCCGGGACCTCAAAGCAGGCGACACCTTGAATACCGATGTGTAGACCACGGAGATCGTTGTATGACGTCGATCGTCGATCGGTGGTGCCGCGCCGCAGGCCGCGCCTGGTGGCGCCGCCGGCCGCGCGGACCATGTACGGTAGGCACGCGCCTACTAACCGTGCCTTACGTGCTATCGGGGACATACTTGCTCAGCACAATGAAATAGATTTATTTGCTGATGGTTATGGACATCTATGCAATCAATTTCGGAATATCCTAAATGACATGTAAACTGACCATATTAGTATTTAAATAATGTTATATTTATAATTAATTAATTTAATATGACTTCTCTGACAATCGTAAGTGCTATTTTGTTTTGCTTTGTTTCATTGTGTATTTATTTTTGACTGACATTGTACTGAGATTTTTTTTAATATAAATAATTCAATTAATCTTTTAAGCGTTTTGGATTTATGTTCTGTTAGCTTTTAAGAGAATTTATAATAATAAACAAATGACCATACTAGGAACATTCAATCATGAACGAATTTCCCACTTTTTGGAATCTGAAGCCTTTCTACTATTTGGAATACAAACAATATTGAGACTAATTTAATTATAGCATAGAAATTTAATTTGTGTGATTGTAATAGGCGAATTGGAAAACTGTAGCACAAAACAAAAAGATGATCTATGCCTCTGTGGTATTGCGATAAGAGTTAAAAGTTAAATCACTTCGCATTTTACCCGCTGCTTGTTTACCCGGATGGGTCAACGTAGATAAAAAGCATTTTCTCAAGTCTGTGCGTCTATGGTACCATCGTTGTTTGTTATTTCCACAAGCGTTTGACGACCTCCGTGGCGGAGTGGCGTACACACCGGTTTTCAAGGTGTCGCCTGCTCCGAGGTCCCGGGTTCGATTCCCGGACGGGTCAATGTAGAAAAAATGAGTTTTTCTACATTTTCTCGGGTCTTGGAGTTTGTGGTGCCTTCGTTGTTTCTGGTTTCCAAAATACGAATGCTTTAAATAGTTATTCAAAATGGGATCAGAACAATGTATGTGATGTTGTCCACATTTATTTATTATTTATTATTTACAAGCAGTGTTATAGATAGACTATTCCTAGAAAAAAGGTGGGACGATCGAAAAAAAAAAGGAATTGTATTATCAAGTTACTCTAGCAGTTTAAATAGTTACTTATTTTGGGATTAACTATTTAAACTGCTAGAGGAAACTGGGATTTGGGACACGTTAATTTATTTGTTAAACAATATAAATTACAAATTTAGATTTACTTTTTTTTTTTTATTGACAGACCTATCACTGAAACCTTATATGGAAGGCTTTATTCAGTTTAACCGGGCAGATAGTGTGGCGAGCGCTGAAGGCGCTCAGCCTAGGTCCGCCACGCTAGCGGTTTCGCGAAGCCTCACCCGCGGCCGCACCGGGGCCCATACTAGCGGGCGTGATCGGGCCAGTGTGGGGTGCTAAAGGCACCCTACCAAATGGCGAACCCACCAGTGGTGGCGTCGCCGGAACCGGAGATGCCGTGGCATGCCGGATCACGGTCGGGCTCCATTCTGGCGGGCTCGATCTGGGAGGGGGGATCGGACAGCGACCTCAAGGGCGCCTCTGTAGGCTCGGACCTCGGCTTGGGTCGCCGTCCGAGGGGAGGGCAGGTGAGAAGCGGCCAGGCACATGATTGTGTCGGCCGAAATGAAAGGCGGGACCACGCACCCGCCTCCGACGGGTGCGGTGTGGAGAACTACTGTGTTGTGCAGTAATTGAAGTGCTTAAGGCGGTGTTGGCTGTTGTGACATACGCGTTGATCGGATCGTAATTTTACGTTACCTGATAGGTAATGTACCTATAGTATAACGTTCAGTGCCTTCCTGATATAACGGTACTAACGGTAAGAACGATTAATTATAATAGCAATAACAGTTAGGACACTTGATCAAGGTTTAAACTACAAATGTTGCTACTCTTAAACTTATACACCGTGAAATTTTAGTGGTTGTTTTCCCGCAACAGAACGATTTACCTTTAGTAGCACCATCGAATCGTGCGAGTTATTTTTTGAAAATAAAGATATCGTTGTTCTCAACTAATCAAAAAAATTATCATCAACTCAAAAGCGTGAGATACGATAGTATCTTTACAAAATGTGACGTGTTTGGGTACTGCTTGCCGCACGAAATCAATGTTCAAAGCAAAAGAAGCTCTACTCACTAAGCAATACAGCATAAACTGCACCGCGCGAGGGGCAATGACCCCGGCCAGTGACCGGCTGCGGCGCGGCTGGTACCATTGGTTCGAGGTTGCTTTCGAGTTTCGTTTATCACAATCGTGAAACTGTTATTTTTTTATTTGAATATAAAAAACTGCACAAATCTATTGTACTACTAAGATAGAATCATTTTACTGCGGGAAAACAACCACTAAAATTTCACGGTGTATAGTGTTTACAGAAGCTCTGTGAATCCAGTGTATCTAGTCTCCCGTAAGGATCAAGTGTCCCCAGTCTCCCCTACCTACTTTTTTTTTAATTGACTTTGACTTTGAAAAAAGTAAATACTTACAACAAGTAATGCCTTCTCGATTAATAAATACATTGTACCTAGTGTATTCCCAGTAAGGAGAATTTATACAATCACTTTCCAAATTGTAATACAATAATCTACGAGACAACAAACAAATGTATTATTTCTTTTGGTATATACCAGTACAAAAATGTCGAGACAAAACACCTAGAAAATGTACGTCAAAAATCTTAAATTGTTGATACGACCTCCCAGCAACACTTTATTTACTCGATGCGCATCTCATTCCTTCAATACAATACTATTCATAAGTTATTGATTTTCCCTTCATACCTTAACAGGCTTAGGACCGTGAAAATTTAAAACTATGTTGCTGAAATATTTTCGGGTGAAAACTTGACTTACAAATTTTATTTCATAAATTCTAGGCTCTAAATACAATACTGAACGCCTACAAATAATTATAAAGGTGATGATAAAGTTACCTGTATATCTTCTGCGGTTAATAAATAGATTATGATATATACCAAATGACCTTGACCTAATTGACCGTTGACCGTAAATGATTGACGTGTGACCTTCATGTGCCGTGAGTGAATTAGCCGAAAATAGGACGCCCTGTATTTTATTCTGAAACCTGTTGACCTGAAACAAATGCTTTTTGAAGCTGTGTGGCACCATTCATATTTTACAACGAAATAGCTACAGAATCAGTTGCTACTGTTTGTTACAATTTGCTTTAAACAAAATCAATTAACAAAAAATTAGAACAGTAGAATCACAGTAAACTTTTCATTTAGTTGTTTATAAAGTCAAATTTTGGCTTTAGGCAATAATGTAAAACACGAAAGAATGCCAGAATGAAATGCAGTTAACCGTGTTTCAATAATTATTAGAGGTAATTTGCTAAAATGATACTGTTCTAGATTTTTGAAAATTGATCTTGTTTAGAAGTAATAAAATTAAATCAATTGGAGGCAGCACTTAGCTCTAGTTGTCCCCTTGTATAGATTTTTAATATTAAACATTTTATTAAAAACATGGGTAACAATCGTTTTAATAAAACCTACATATGTCAAAAATCTCTGAGCGTTAATAAATCAAGGAATAAAATAGAATATGCTACAAATCGTTTAAAAAAACGATGTAAGTAAAGTTGAAAATAAATGTCGAAATCAATCAAAAATCATCCGACACTGGTATAAATTGATGATGACATAAGTTTGATGAGATCTTACTATTTTAATTTATTTGCATGTTATGTATTGTTAATGGCTAAACTTTTTTTTTTTGTGTGGGCGGTCCAATAAATATGTCACAAACAAATATTAAAAATGTTATGGTAAACACATATGTAATAAAGGGTAAAAAGAAAAAGAATAACTACTCGTACATAAATAATGTACCTAGTTACCTTCCTACGAAGCAATAATGATAATGTGCTAAATATGTTAAATTCTTTTAAATAATGCGCCAATAAATAGAGTTAATAACTAGCCTATCTTTCAAGTTGGATCAAACTGCTCACAGTGTACGAATTTTGATTAAAATTAGTTGAATAGTTTAGGAATCCATCACGGTTCACGGACAAACAACGTGACACGTATTTTTTATATATAAATTTGTTTGTTTGTTACAGTTTACGAAGATTGGAGACCAGCGAACGGTTCTGGGAGAACCTGAAACATCTGCGGACGGGTTCCGTAGGTTACGACACACAATTAGACTTTATGGACTTCGTTGCCTTATTTAGGAGTTTTAGGTTCGTACTTACACTTATATTTAACACACTAACTAATGTAATTAAGATAAATAAGATAAGATAAGAAAACGTTTATTAGGTAGGTACAGACAACAGGTCAACCTACCCAAAAAGTTAAAGGTCATTGAATTGATTTTCAACTTTAAGTCCAACAAATTTGGCTTTTTGTGGTAGATTGACGTGCTGTTGTCTGATTGATTATATGTTACTAGTTGTGTTGTGATTTTATTAATTGTTATACCTATATTAATGTATTATAAACCCAATAATGTAATAAAATTGGATATCAGAAGCAAAGATTATGGATAAATTCAAGAAAAAGAAACAAAATAAAATAACGAACAATTGAAGAGAGAACTAAAGTGTAAAATTGTTTTATTTCTTATTCTGATTACAGTTTAGTAATGAGATCAGAACTAAGAGACGTGTTTGAACAACTAGCCGTGCCTAGAAACAGGTCACCTCTTCTCGGCGCCGAGAAGAGTAGGAGCTCCCCCGAACTGTTCAGGAGTAGAGCTGCGTTTAGGACTGGTGAGGTTTTCGATAATGTATTTTAAAAGAACCAAAGGTCAGGGCCTCTCAAAGTGGGGTTCGCAAAGCCCCAGACTTTTTTCAGGATCGCTATTCGACGGTAGAGAGTTCGCAACAAGATTTACGTAATGGTGGCTTGATAACTGGCAGGCACGTGTTGCAAACAAATAAAATTTAAATAAGGACGGAAATCCTCATGATACCGTGTCATAATTATGGTTAAAATTGTCACCATGCTTGGCAAATGCGGGTTGGTAATCACAAACCCGAGATAAGTTAAGAAAATCTCAACTCTTGTCGATTCGAAACAACCCGGGCACCCGGCGATCGAACCGAGGTCTTGCTCTTGTTGGGTGTTGCCCAACTCGGGGATCGATCCAGAAACCCTAAGCCCGACACTAAAATACTCAAAAACGATAGGGCGTTGCGTTCTTATTTTGTTCTTATATATTATTGCATGATAATCAATTAGACTTTGTATTCTAGGCCTTCTAACAAGAAACGGGTCATTAGACCTGGAACCTCCAAGCGACAAGGCTGGCAGGAAGAAGGCCTTCGACCTATTAGCAGCTGCCGCTTTACCAGGTACATACTTCATCACTGTTACCAAAAAATGTTGATAGACCTATTAATAAATACAATAAAATATATTACCACATAAGTTCACAGTAGTATTTAATTGACACTCGATTGTCTATCGATAGTTTACACCATATCGATAGTATCGATACTACCTGTTGCTTCTAGGAAACAAGCCGACCATGGGCTTCCTGAGTGGACTGTATATATATATATATTTTTTTTTTTTTTGAATGGACCTATGCTGTGGCAGAAGGCCGTTACAGCTTCACCGGGCGGGTGGACTGTATACTGTATACTGTCCTATTCTTATTTAAATTTCTTAAACTAGCCTAGTGACTATACTAAATTCGTCATTTTTCTTAGATAGACAAAGATAGAACACACATAGTCTCTTTTACTTTTCGGACACTCTCCCGATCTACCCACATAATAACTTCGGAGAAAAGAGAGGTCCGATATGTGTATTGCTATCTCTGTCTTACTTATTCTCAACCTACCTACAGGCTTCTTAACATTTTTTCCACTTACAAATCCTACCTACATGGGTTTTTGCTACCGACCTTCAGAATCTGTTAGGGGAACAGGGAAAGCCTATAGGTTACCTCCGCCGCGCGTGAGCGGGACGCCCTACGGTTATTTTCCTTCACCCCAGTACCTTCATACAACCATACCAGATCCTACCTAATACTTTAGATATTGAAAGTGGAATAAGAAACCGGTTTGCTATTTTATTGAAATAAAACAAGCCCTGCGCTAATACATTTCCTTATAAACTAAGGCCCTAACAGAAATTACGTTTATTTGTGATATAATATAAAATCTTTACATACATACATATTCAAAGCTTAAATAATACAACAATAAGGTTAATTACATACACTAAGTATTAACTTGACGAGACTGACGTGTGTCCGTAACACTACCGATAGTATTGATCAGTGCGGGATTGACGATAGAAGCTGAAGCTTATGGCGGCACAATAAGAGGGGCGGCAAAATCGATCCAAATAAAAACATAGAGCAGTAAAAACAAATCTTTGTTTTTCTAAGCTCAAAAATGTACAGAAAAATTGTAAAAAAAGGAGAATTCCTTTTTTTTAGCGTTATTGTGAACAGTTCTAATTTTAGGCTCTGCCTACCCCGTTGGGAAAGAGGCGTGTTAATATGTATGTATGTATGTTCAAATTTTAGAGGTCTGTAGGGGCGACAAAATGTATAGCTTTGGCTATTAATAGCACATGTGTAAATCCTGCACTGGTATTGATAAATCCTATTGATGGAACGGTCACTGTCGATAGGACAAAACTTTTGTTAGGAATTGTAGTTACAATACTATTGCTGATATTGTAACAGCTGTAAGGCTTTTTCGTCTCGGTGCGGCGGGGATGGGCGGCCGCTTCTCTGGTTACGGGAAAATATGTTTTATCATTAATATCATTATATTTATTTATTTTTTAATTTCTTTGATATATTATTACGTAAGCCATCTTGCTGTGTTTGTTATTTAACTAAATGATTTGAAGCTAGTGTTCTGTTCATTCATTTTTTTTTAATTTTACTCTTTTTATTTATTTATTTCCGATTTTTGTTGAATAGTTGTCCTTCATTGTTTTATTTGTGTAACGGAATTGTCAAAGTTATAAAGAAATGCTATGTACATACAAATATGTAAGTAGGTAGTAGTATGTTTACTCTTTGGGCATTGCCGGGTCTCAACGGTTAGAGTTTGGGGCCTTTAACAGGGATCTAAGCCGACTATATTCGGTGCGATTATTAGCCGATTCGGTGTTGCCTGATGTGTCTGTATATACATATACGGCGTCCTTGTATCGCGTCCCAGCGTCAAGGTGCCCACTGAAAACCAGCGTCGTGATGTTTGACTATCACGATTAATGCTGAGTGGGAACCTATTTGACACTCTTTATCTATATATTTTTTTTATTTTCTTTTTGTTTACAATGTGTTCTGTAATTTGTGTCAAATAAATATTATTTTCTTTCTTTCTTTGTAACAAAATGACCTATTTATCTATTAATAGGCCTATCGATGTTATACACAGGGCAATTTCAACTACCTTTATGACGAAGCCCACGTTATGTAACCATTAAGGTGCTCCCTCACCGGCATTCGCGTGTAATGTAACATTACAGATACGACTTTGAGCATTACATTACAATACTACCTCCCTGACCGACGAGCGTTCGCGTGTAATGTAACATTACAGATGCGACTTTGAGCATTACATTACAATACTAGCTCCCTGACCGACGAGCGTTCGCGTGTAATGTAACATTTAGTTAAATTTGCGAGCATTCTGATCTAGTTGTTTCCATAATGTCAGACGAAGCTGTCATTGTGCTGAGTGCGGCAACATCAATAGTAAATCGATACCAGTATCACCTGTTGAGATAAATTGGAAATATTTTTTCTAAGTATGTGACGGTTACCCAGCGATATTACACATTGTATCATATCATTACACAAGGTGCGCATTGTAATGCTCGGTTCTCCTCCTTCACTGATGTAAACACATTTTGTATCATTACAAAGTGCGCATTGTAACGCTCGGTTCTCCTCCTTCACTGTTGTAATGCTCGATTCTGCAACGTTACATTACACGCGAATGCTCCCTGTGAGGGAGCACCTTTATATATAACAGCTTGACGGTGTTATTTTCACTTTTTTATAATATTTTTTTTTTATATAAAAATATGAAATTTTGGTTAAGCGATTTACTTTAAAATACGCTGTGATGCACACGGATCTAGCTGTGTAAGTTTCATTGATCCGGGACCTCGGTGCAGCAAAATAATATGTCTGCGCGCGTCACAGCGTGTTACAAAATTCAAAGTCTGAATAAAAAATACATGATATTCTTCAAAAAATACTTTTATTTAAACAGCAACATTGTTGCTGTTATTTTAGTACCTATATACATTAATAGTACACTTAAATAAAAAAATATCTAGAAGATAATTAACATTAGTACTTATTACAGGAGCTTGCCCAGACGTTAGTGGGCGAGTGTTATCGCTGCCTACGCTTGGGAAGTTCTGCGAGACGAGACAGAACGAGCCGAAGACTGAAGAGCAACTGAGAGATATTATTCAGGTAAATATTTTTTTATTATATGTATATTTTATTAATCTTTAATTGGTTGAGAGAAACCAACTTTTACTTGCCAAAAAAACAAAGGTAGGTACTACAAATTTATCAACATATAAATACAAAGAAAAAACGAATGCATTAAAAAGTCTCTGATCCATAGGTAACTAGTACTTTCAAAAAATAATACGTCTCACTGGATGTCAGGTAGTGTGACAAAAGCCTCTTTCACTTATGATGCCTCTTTCACCTAAGAAACCTCTTTCCATTTAGAGGCACGAGCCAGACCCCGCGCTGAGGGCGGACCTCTGCCTCTCCTTCGAGGGATTCGTTCGTTTCCTCACGGATAAGGACAATTACGCCTTCGTGCCGGAGCAGAGGAGGGCTAACAACTTTGTTAGGTAAGTTACTTAACTATAATGAAAACAATTACATAGCATTATTAAATATCAAAACAATTTTCACTCAAGTTACTACCCACCTGTGCTGTCGATTCATTGTTACGTTAAAGTGGTAAACGTAATTTTCAAAAAGAAAGATTATTTTTAATAAAATTTTCAAAAAAAAAAACTGACAAAAAAATCTACCTTCTCCTGACCATAACAAACAGAATAGTCGATCGGAAGATACTTATGCACGTACATATATTTCGGTGAATTGTTTTTATATATACAAGTTGTAAGGTAATTCAATAAATTAACGACGACCATTTGGATCAGCGGTAGTAAACGCTGCTTCTGAGCCATAGGTCGCGTTTCGATTCCCGCACAGTACAAATATTTGTGTGCATGAAAATGTCTGTTTGTACTGGTCTGGGTGTTTTCTATGTATTAACTTATAATTTATGAGTATAAGTATATTTACAAAAAAAAAGTTGTGCGTGTACTAGTGTACACACGTAAGAAGTGAAACTTCTTTATGGCCTTATTTTTCGAAAAATGATCTACATGCAACTTTCCAGAAATTGGTTAAATTAGTTAAATTGGTTAAATTGGTTAAATTGGTTAAATTGGTTACATTGGTTAAATTGGTTAAATTGGTTAAATTGGTTAAATTGGTTAAATTGGTTAAGTTGGTTAAGTTGGTTAAGTTGATTAAGTTGGTTAAGTTGGTTAAGTTGGTTAAGTTGGTTAAGTTAGTTTAATTGGTTAAATTGGTTAAATTGGTTAAATTGGTTAAATATTATTTCACTTTACCTTTTTGCTATCGTCCGAACCAACCGTGGTAGGGGCAAGAAAAAGATGGCGCGTAACCGAAAAATGTGACGAAAATTTGACGCAACTTTCCAGAAATTGGTTAAATTAGTTAAATTGGTTAAATTGGTTAAATTGGTTAAATTGGTTAAATATTATTTCACTTTACCTTTTTGCTATCGTCTGAACCAACCGTGGTAGGGGCAAGAAAAAGATGGCGCGTAACCGAAAAATGTGACGAAAATTTGACGTAAAACGTGACGGTAAATTTTTTCCAACGCCGATAAAGAAGTTTCACTTCAAAAATAATAGAAAACAGCACACTCAGGCACGGTAGAAAGAGTGGGAGATACTAGTTCCTCTCCCTTCCCCTCGATCTTACGCTTTTTCGATCAGCATCACGTGACCCTGACGCGAGTTTGGAAGTTTTTACCCATCCAACAAAAAGTGCTCAGCGCCGCTAAAGAAGTTTTCACTTCAAAAAAAGTATATAAGTAAGTTTATCTGTTGTCTAGTACCCCATACGACAGGGTACTTAATAGTAGCTTAATTTGGGACTAGAGGGCTCTGTGTGGCCCAGTGAGGCATGTCTTAAATATTTATTTATTAAAAAAAAAATGCTTCAATCATCACAAACTTGAGCAAAGGTTGACAAATTGAAACTCTAGTTGCCCCGAGGATCAAACCCATGATCCCAATACTAAAACGACCAAGGCAAACAACCTAATTCAAAATTCACTTACAGCAAACTTTCAAACCCTGAAGACGAGGATTCGAACAAGGAACTCTCAAAACAGATGTCGGGTCCGCTAAGCCAGTACTACATCGCGAGCAGCCACAACACTTACCTGACGGGACACCAGTTGAAGGGCGAATCGTCGGTCGAGCTGTACAGTCAGGTTAGTGGTAAAATTAAGGAACTAGGATAAGTACATTGAAAAAAACCGACCAAGTGCGAGTGGAACTCGCGCACGAAGGGTTCCGTACCATTGACTAGGTAAACAACACTAGGTACATTAATTTAGTTAATGTAGTGCCTACCTGTTACCATTTATTGATATCAAGCAAAAATAGGCTAAAAATGGCGTTTTCTGTGTGGGAGCCCCTTAAATATTTATTTTATTTTGTTTTTAGTATTTGTTGTTATTGTGGCAACAGAATTACATAACTTCAACTGTCTAGCTATCGCAGCTCTTGAGATACAGCCTGGTGTCAGACAGACGGACAGACAGCGAAGTCTAAGTAATAGGGTTCCGTTTTTACCCTTTGGGTACGGTATATATTAAGGACTATAACAATGTGAAGCAGAATATGACAATGTAAGACAAAATATGACATTGTAAGACAAGACAGACATTGATAAGATAGTAAAACGTTTATTTGGTACAATAAAATTATGATATTTATATATAAAAATATAAAAAAACATGAAAATAGTTGTACCAAATAGCTAAGCATTATGTCGAAGCACAGAGTACCACGACTACTGGGAAATAATTATTTTTCTTCTTTGCACGTAGCTTTACTTTATGGCACGGCTCTCCTAATTTTGTGGCTCTAGGATAATCTCATGGGTTGTCGGGTAGGGCAGTTAATTATTAATTTAGTTAGTTAGTAACGCTGGTCCTTCAGGTAGTAGGAGGGCGATCTGTAACTTTTTTTCTCTCTTGTCATTAGACAAGACAGTTTTAGACAAAACTTTAGTCAATAAAAATCGGATTCGGCAGCTGATGCGGCAATTTCCACGCAATATATTCTCAGGATTTGGTATTCACTACATGAAAAAGCAAGAAAAAAACGTAGAAAATCTTAGGAATGACCTTTGTTTTTCTTTTAAGCTATTACTTGTCTATCTATCTTTGATGGGGTATAAACATTTCAAACCGCACTTTATTTTTGCTAGTGTAACATTGGGCTATTAATTTGAAATAAAACAAACATGAAGGTTCTAAAATACATTTATTTCTTTAATCTTAGCATACGTAACCTAAATCTAAACACTATGACGTAGACATCCAATGGATATCGGAAATTTTAGTAGAAAAATAGCAAAAAAAATGCACTACCAGGGTTTCTAATCACGTAATACAATTACAGACAATTATATTTAATGTCAAAACGAGACAGACAATATTACGACGAATGTCGAACAAAATGACACAATGTCAGATAGAATAAGACAATGTCATATAAAATGATACAATGTCAGACAAAATGAGACAATGTCAGACAAAATAAGACAATGTCATACAAAATGAGACAATGTCAGACAAAATGTGACAATGTCAGACAAAATAAGACAATGTCAGATAATATGAAGACAATGTCATTTAAAATAAGACAATGTCATACAAAATGAGACAATGTCATTCAATGTGACACAATGTCATACAAATTAAGACAATATCAGATAATATGAAGACAATGTCATATAAAATAAGACAATGTCAGACAAAATATGACAATGTAATATAAAATGTGACAATGAAATATAATGAGACTGTCATACAATATTACAAAGTTAGACAGTGATTTTTAGTGCGTATTCCGCCTGTACCAGAACCTGGCACGGTAATCATCACTGCAAGTCAAGAAAGCCGGCGCGGTCCCAGAGTGTACGATTAACCTGCGAAAGAAAAAGACACTCATTTTTATTTATGTAGTGATAAATAAAAATATTATTCTGCGACACACAATTTTAATTCGTCTTCGCCTTCTTAAAATCTTAGTACTGATTGAAATCTTTCTAGAACGTAATATTCAAAGTTTAAAGACTTCTTTCCCTTTCATACCTTGCATTCCATTCCTCAGTCATCGAATTCAAGTTACCACAGCAAATATGGGCACAGGCATAATCACCACGCTTGCCAAACGCGGGTTGGTGATCACAAACCCGAGCAACGTTCGAAAATTCGAAACTTTTTGTTGCCCGACCCGGGGATCGAACCTGGGACCCCGAGACCTTGGCCCGGTATTTAAGCCACTAGACCAAAGGGACGGACTGATAAAATATTATAATCGAAGTACCTGACGGCTCCGTTATGGCCTAAGGACATGAGCTGGCATCTGCTGGCGCTTCTCGAATGCCACGTGCAAAGCGATGTGGTCGCCTCGTCGGGGAACATGACGTAGTCTTCCGTGTGATTGAACACCGCTTGGGCGAGGTGGTCCTGCTTGCCTACAAATATATAAAAATATTAATAAATAATTAAAAACACTTATTGCTCACATTAACGATGACCTCCGTGGCGGAGTGGCGTACACACCGGTTTTCAAGGTGTCGACTGCTCCGAGGTCCCGGGTTCGATTCCCGGACGGGTCAATGTTGAAAAAATGTGTTTTTCAACATTTTCTCGGGTCTGGGTGTTTGTGGTACCTTCGTTGTTTCTGGTTGCCAAAATACGAATGCTTTAAATAGTTATTCAAATTGGGATCAGAACAATGTATGTGATGTTGTCCACATTTATTTATTATTATTTATTATTTATTTATTAAAGAAGGTATATTACATAAAACTAAATGTATATCCTAAATGTGGCAAGGGCGGGCTTATCGCTATAAGAGACCTTTTCAAGCGTTTGATGTTGCAATGCTTTCACAGGGCTATTATGTAACTGGATGATATATTGAGATCTTTGGACTAACATGTAGCAAAAAATACTATACTTTATTTGATATTTTAGCAACTTAATTGCACTTATAATATCAGTATATAAACTTGAAAAATGCATGCGCCCGGCATGCAAGGAGATGCGGGTTCGAGTCCCGCCTGAGACAAAATTTTCCAAGTTTATATAGGCAGGCACACTAACACCCGTATTTATAAACAAGTAAAAGTGATTACTTGACTTAAAGTAATTAAGTGATAATAAGCATTCTTTAATCAAGGAGTTTAGTAAAATATCAGATTAATAAGGATATTCATTCACCTGTAGTACCAGCCCCAGTATACTGTATGAGGCATCGGCTGCTCGCCAACTCCCATAGTTTTATGGAAGAATCCAGCCCTGATGTCAGGAGATACTGTGAAATAAATGTTCAGTCAGTTATAAATAGATTCGTACAGCGTGTTAATGAAAAAACTCAGACATTCCAACTAATTTTTAAAATAAAAAAATATATACACAGTTCATTTTTGAACTTCCTGATAAAACATTGCCAAGATGTTATACATAATGGTCACATAACGTGGGCTTCGTTTATCATGTGGTCAAAAATTCACGGTGTGTAAATTACTAGCTGTTGCCCGCGACTTCGTCCGCGTCAATTTCTGTTATTATGATCGCGATTATTTTTGCAACATTTTTCACTGATGCTTTGCTCCTATTGGTCGCAGTGATCTTATATAGCCTAAAGCCTTCCTCGATAAATGGACAATCCAACACAAAAATATTTTTTCAATTCGAACCAGTACTTCCCGAGATTAGCGCGTTCAAACAAACAAACAAACAAACTCTTAAGCTTTATAATATTAGTATCTAGATTAATGTAAATTTTCGCGGATTATTTACGAAGACATTAACTTTTCTAGTTTTCTTGTGTTTGATGCAAATGTAATGGGGACTACCGTTTCTTTGCTCACCAGTTGGCGCCACTGTAGACTGAGGTCCGGAGGTATAGCTGTCAAAGGCGATCAGCGCCGAAACAAAGTGTTATATCTTGAATCTAATTAAGGTTTATTATTTATAAATAATTATTTTCATATCAAAAACTAACTTCTGAAATAGTTGCTCTTTGAGGCCGCCTATTTTCGCGCTTTTTCTTAACTCCGCTTTCAAAGCGTTCACATTAATCGCCAAATAATCCATATTTGCGATATTTTACGAAGGAGATCACTTTCCAGCAGGTAAATTAAAGAAATTGTAATTTATACAACAAATTCCGCTAAAACCAGTACAAAGTGAATAATATTGGACCTCACGCGACACAAGCGCCTTTAGTGGCAAATTCACTAGCGACAGCCCCCATTACGCGCGATCCAGTGCGACGTTGCCACTTGGTGCCGTATTTAATTATTCGTACAGAACACATCAAAATTGACACTTTCACTCTTATCGCAACGGAACAGAGTCGCATTTATCGTGCTTTGACTTCACGAATCCAACGTATGCATGCTCGTGTATATGTAGGTTAGTAGCTATAGAGTTAAGTTATGATTAAACAGGGCGCCCCGTTGGTCTAGTGGTTAAAATACCGGGCCAAGATCTCGGGGTCCCAGGTTCGAATCCTGGGTCGGGCAACGAAAAGTTTCGAATTTTCGAACGTTGCTCGGGTTTGTGATCACCAACCCCCATTTGGCAAGCGTGGTGATTATTCCAGTACACCCATCGTTGCTGTGGTAACTTGAATTCAATGATAGAGGCCTTTTCCCTGCAGTGGGATGATTATAGGCTGTTCCTTTTAAACACAGCGTCATTAAAATATTTTTTGGTTAAAATTAAAGTACGATTTCGATTCTATTCTCGAATTTTGCACAAACTAATTTTAGGTTTTGTCCCTTTTACGACCACGTTGTGTATGTAGTAGTCTCTCAAATATCCAGCTATGATGACGATGATAATTCAGTAATATTGTAAAATATCTCCTTACCTTACTATTCCTTGTGAACGCTACGGAACATACTTCGGATCCGTCATGGGCGTTTACGAACGTGTTAAAGCAGCGATTGGAGACAGTATCCCACAGCTTGACCGACCCGTCGGCACTGCCGCTTGCGAAGTACTTGCCGTTCGGGGAAAACCTGGGATAGAGACAAATATTTAAAAAAAACCCGGCCAAGTGCGAGTCGGATACGCGCACGAAGGGTTCCGTACCAAAAAGGCCAAAAAAGGGAGCTCCCCTTAAATTTTTTTTTTTTGTTTTTAGTATTTTTTGTTATTGCGGCAACAGAAATATATAATTTTTGAAAATTTCAACTGTCTAGCTATCGCGGCTTTTAAGATACAGCCTGGTGACAGAGCGACGAACAGACGGACAGACAGCGAAGTCTTAGTAATAGGGTCCCGTTTTTACCCTTTGGGTACGGAACCCTAAAAACAAACGAAAGGTTTTACGTTTTATGAATTTTAATTTGTGCCTCAGTGGATTTATAATTGTATTGTTTTAAAATATATTATGCATTGTCATATTTTTACTCCATTTTTTTTAATATTAATGTATTCTTTTATGTGCCTCTAGGCTCTAAGATAAGATCAGCATCACAGCTTGACTTTGGATGTTGCGACCAATGCTGAGTAGGGAGGGGGGGAGTCAGTAGGGCTTTTTAGACATTTATAACTTCTTTTTTCAGCTAATTATACACAAAATTAAATGTCAAAGTACCAAATGGACTATTTCTATTTTAGTCTATTGTTTACCAAATGAGTGCCACTAGAACATTTCGTTGCTGTTCCAACAACAAAGACTTTTAGAACTAAAAAAACTTTTATTCATTTTCCACTTTCTAGTTTCAATAAAAAATATTTATGGCAACCATCTCGCAAAATGGCGGAAACCCAAAAAACATTTTCGAAAATTGCAATCGGTATAACAAACCGAGGCCAAAAATCGATTTTTATCCCAATCGGAGAACACAGATATTTGAGAGAAAGTGGGGTTATGTAGTGGGGGTTAATAAGGGGGATTTCGGATTGTTTTTTATTATCATTCGTTATACTTTATTTGATATTTTAGCAACTTAATTGCACTTATAATATCAGTATATAAACTTGAAAAATTTTTGTCTCAGGCGGGACTCAAACCTGCGAGGAGATGCGGGTTCGAGTCCCGCCTGAGACAAAAAAAAAAAAAAAAAAAAAAATTTTTCAAGTTTATATACTGATATTATCATTCGTTGTTAATACGTGAGCAAATCTTTTAATCATATAGACATCTTCAAGATGTGAAAATTAAAGATTCAATTACGACCTCCGTGGCGGAGTGGCGTACACACCGGTTTTCAAGGTGTCGCCTGCTCCGAGGTCCCGGGTTCGATTCCCGGACGGGTCAATGTAGAAAAAATGCGTTTTTCTACATTTTCTCGGGTCTGGGTGTTTGTGGTACCTTCGTTGTCTCTGGTTTCCAAAATACGAATGCTTTAAATAGTTATTCAAATTGGGGTCAGAACAATGTATGTGATGTTGTCCACATTTATTTATTATTTATTTATTTATTTAATTACATAGATACATACAAACAGGTCAACATAAAAAAGCGTGGTAAAAATGTCATAATGTTATAAACACATTTAGTGCCTTATTTAGGCAGTTCAAATTAACTTAACTAACTAATTAAAAGTATTCACCTGATGGAGTTGACTTGCTTCTTATGGTGGTGGCCGGGGATGGGGCACACGAAGCACTGGCTGGTGGTGACGTCGTACAGCCTGATGACGGGGTGCGTGGTGGACGCGATGATGTGGTCGCCGAGGGGGTGGAAGGCCACGCAGAGCACTTGTTCCGCGTCCTGGTTGAATTGTGGTTATATTTCAATGGATGTAAAATAACCCACTTTAAATAAACGTTCCGTGGGCAGGCCCCCTACAAGGTGGACCGACGATCTGGTCAAGGTCGCGGGAAGCCGCTGGATGCGGACAGCACAGGACCGATCGTTGTGGAGATCCTTGGGGGAGGCCTATGCCCAGCAGTGGGCGTCGTTCGGCTGATATGATGAAATAAAATTTGTAAATTTAAATCCTCGATTTAATAAATTTGGACAGCTAGAGCTGGGACCTGCATCTACAACATTCCCCTAGCCAGGCGACTGCTCTAACCATTGAACTACCAAGACATTGTTAATGTCTTCGAATTTATTCGAGGCTTTATGTTAATTCAAATGTTCCTAACCGAGAACAATTTCAATAAGTTTTTCCTTGGCGCCTGTTACTTTTACACCTCCTCTTGAGCTTAAGTTTAACTCGGAAACCTTTTTTGATTCATATGCACGTGATTTATCAATTTTTAGTATTGAGTAGGTTTTAAAATCAAACACTCAAAAACTATGAACTTTTTACGCTTTTGACAGCGCGGATCATTGGGAGATTGGACCTCTTGCTAAAGTGGCGCCAACTAGTGACGTAAATTTTCGTGAATACCCTCATTTACACCAGCGATTCAATTACAAATTCAAAAAGGTGGTCTACACTTTGTTACGATACCTTTTACTCAAAATTATAAAAGTCAACTTATCATGTAGTATATAGCCTTGGCCACCCAACATGTAGTCACTTGTAAGAATGTGTGTATAATTAACGAATGAATGAATAAATGAATGAACACACGAATGAACAAATAAACGCATGACTGAATGAATGACCAATTGAGTGAATGAATGTATTAACGAATGTATATCAATCAAATATTTTATTTGCATAAACACATATAACAGAGATGTTAGAAAATATTTTCTTAGTCACTGTATTTAACATGCTGGCGGGCGTGCAAATGTTTGTCATTGGAAGCTATTAAATATCAAATTAAAATATTTTATGTCAAATAGAATATTAAAACTATATTAAATAAAATAAAATAATTAAAACTTCAACAATAATCCCAAAACTCACCGTGATAGACTTATAAGCTTTCTTCGCGGAAGCTTTTGTTATATCGAAGAGTTTGATGCAGCAGTCTCTAGATGCCGACACGAGAATCTGCTCGCGGGGGTGGAAGTCCAGGGCGGTGATCTCGTCTGTGTGGTCGTAGCTTTAGGGGATGAAAAAAAATGGTCAAATTTCATTACTGTTATCTTTTCCTAGTGACAATTTCTGTGACGAAACAAAGTGACTTTTTTCACCCCTCGAGAGGGTTAGCCATTTTAAATTCCCAAAGAGGGAGGGGTGAGTCTATATAGGTTTTCAAATAAGTTGGTAAAGTGTTTTGCTAACCCTGCATTTAAAAGAATTTTGTAATATCATATCATATATTTCGGGACAACCTGTTATGAGGGTTTTTAAAAAACACTCGCTAGGTTATTTAAAAGCATATTTTGTATACGAAATAAAACTTTTCAACTTTTCATACTTTATCTTATTTAGGGCCGATTTTTCAAACGTCAGATAAAACTTATCAGACTGAATAAGTATAAAACGACTGATTTTAAAATGTCATTTACATAAATGATTGCTGACAAATAGGTGACATTTTCAAATTAGTCATATTGTACTTTATTCGACGAATATTTCTTATCTGACTATTGAAAAATCAGGCCTAATAGTATTACAAATGCGAAAGTTTGTTGCTCTATCACGTCGAAACGGCTGAACGAATTTAAATATAATTTGGTACAGATATAGATTATGCGTTGGATTATCATAAAGGCTATATTTTATCACAAAAAACGTAGAAAATCCAGCAAGTCCTTACTAAAATTATAAATAGCTGTTGCCCGCGACTTCGTACGCGTTCATTTCTGTTATTATGAACGCGATTATTTTTCCACTTTTTTCACTGATGCCTCGCTCCTATTGGGCGCAGCGTGATGTTATATAGCCTAAAGCCTTCCTCGATAAATTGATTATCCAACATCAAAAGAATTTTCAAATTCGAACCATTACTTCCTGAGATAAGCGCGTTCAAACAAACAAACAAACTCTTCAGCTTTATAATATTAGTATAGATTCGAAAGCAACTCTGTCCGACACCCTCTCACGCCTGAATTACTGGACCTAATTTGAAGAAATGTTGCCCAAAAATAGATTAGACCTTACGGACATAGGTTATTTAGTATTCCACTGATGGGCACAGGTAGTGGACACATACCGTGTAGTTAACACGGGCAGAGCCTAGGGCGGAAAGCTGGTTTACTATATAAATTAACTGAGGTACTTTAGAAATTAAATGTACTCACAGCGTCCTGATGACGGGATGCCCCTGCTGTTCCCTGCCAGGGTCCACTTCTTCTGGAGCAGATTTGGCCAGCATACGCTCCACGTCCAAAATCTATGAGCAATATTGCTTTACTTTATATGATATTTTAGCAATTTAATTGCAATCATAACATCAGCATTTAAACTTGAGAAACTTTGTCGCAGGCGGGACTCGAACTCGCATCTCCATGCATACTGGGCACGGTACTTTGTCCATTTAAACTACCGAGACATTGCGTCACAGCTTCAATTTTTCAAGCATGTCTTTATCGTACATCCGAAAGAAATCTTAAACACGATTCGTCGTCCTTGTTCTGACTGTGATCACGGATGTCTCAGTCGTCACATCGACCGCTGTTGTCACGGCTTTTCGTTTGATAGCCGTGCGGCGCTAGCGTCGATCAGCGTTAGAAAAGAATACCAATCGTGCGTTCATTGCTATCACAGCGGCTGCAACCAAAGCTGGGCACTTATTCAGCTTTTTCAATTGCAGTTCAATAATGATTGAATTGGGCGTATTCATTTAGCCCATACTAGAACTGTCAAAAACCTGCTATTCAATAACGATTAACAAATACGATTTGTTAGCGGAATTAGGGGCCTGTCATAACATTTTACTAAGAGAAAAACCGGCCATGTGCGAGTCGGACTCACGCACTGAGGGTTCCATACCAACTTTAACTTGTTTTTCATAGTGTTCGTATGAGGACAAAGTTATATTTGCGGTTGTTAAAAATGTGCTTTTTCTCAAAAACTACCGGTTTGATCTCGTTCAAACCAATTTCCGTGGAAAGTATTTGTTAAGATCTACATAATGTATTCTTTTTCTAAATTTTCACTTGCTTAGTTTAAAAGTTAGAGGGGGGGGCACCCATTTTACCTCTTTGGAAGGGTCTATCTTCCAAATGTTAGACTTTTGGAAAAAATGGTTATAGGAACCCCTATGTCATTTTAAAAGACCTATCCATAGATACCCCATTACGCATAAGTTTCGGTAAAAAATATTTTTTTAGTTTAGTTCTATGCATAGGAAGCCCCCCTTAAATATCATTATTTTTTATTTTTTGTATGAGAATCGTAAAACGGTCAACAGGATACACCTACCTACCAAGTCTCAACTGTGTAATGCTAATACTTTCAGAACAAAGTGGCTGTGACATACGGACGGACAGACAGACAGACAGACTTGAAGAAACTATAAGGGTTCCGTCTTTTGCCATTCGGCTACAGAAGCCTCATAACACAGCTGACCTTGATGCTGGCGTCCACACTGCCGGTGGCGACGAGTTGCCCGCAAGCGCTGAACGCGCCGGCGCGGCACGCCATCTTGTGTGACGTCACGTACGCCGTCTCATACGTCGCGGGCTCCGGGGCTAGAGACGACGCGTCCATTTCGAACTCTAGGTCTGGGGTTCAGATACAAAATGGAGAATCTTGAAAGTCTGCTAATTATTGCTAATTTGACGACCATTTGGATCAGCGGTAGTAAACGCTGCTTCCGAGCCATGAGTCGCGGGTTCGATCCCCGCAAAGTACAAATATTTGTGTGCATGAACTTGCCTGTTTGTACTGGTCTGGGTGTTTTCTATGTACTATAAGTATGTATTCACAAAAAAAAGTATATAAGTAAGTTTATCGGTTGTCTAGTACCCCATACGACAGGGTACTTAATAGTGAGGCATGTCTTAAATATTTATTTATTTAATTATGTGTATACATAGATCTTAAAAGACAATGGAACTTAACTAATTAATTACCATATTCAGGAACTGCAATTGTAGAGGGCAAAAACTTAAAAGAACATAACTATATTCCTTAATATGATAATACTTATTGAACTTATTTATTAAAGGCACCTACAATAACTTTGTTTAATATTATACATTTATTTGATTTTTTGGTTTAGTATTGTTTATTTTCTTTAAAAAAAACTCTTTAAGAGTGTTAAAAACAGTGAGAGAGAAATAAATATAAATAATAAATAAACAAATGTGGACAACATCACATACATTGTTTTGATCAATTTGAATAACTATTTAAAGCACTCATATTTTAGAAACCAGAAACAACTAAGGTACCACAAACACCCAGACCCGATAAAATGTAGAAAAACACTTTATTTCTACATTGACCCGTCCGGGAATCGAACCCGGCACCTCGGAACAGGCGACACCGTGAAGATCGGTGTGTACGCCACTCCGCCACGGAGGGCGACAAATTAAAAATAAGTGTGTTATATTCTCTATGCAATGTGATGAAACATTTGGAAAGTTATCGTTTGAATATGAGCTATCTCAATTAAACATACCAAAGCCGGTGGTACCGAGAAGATGCTCTGCCCCGCTTGATGCAGCGAGACGGTCTTTGCGGTCTGGCTCATGTTGCAAACCCACCATCATTAGGTTCAAAAGCCTGTCAATAAATAAACAATTAAATTATTTGATAATAATGTTATTGAGATGCTGTAAGAAGGAGATATTGTCCTAATAACACTGATTCGTAAGGAAAAAGATAACCTATTGAAAAAAATAAATAAAATTAAAATAGACAGAAAATTACCCATGGAACTAACATGATCTCGCTTAATATGAGCCTCTTAAGAAGGCACAAATCAGACTTGCACTGTGGGTAATACAGAGAATGGCATACATAGTAAGAAGAAGTGATGGCTGTTAGGTGCAGAAAGGTTTATTTATTTATTTATTCATTTATTTATTTATTTAAGGATAGCCAACAAAACATACATCATTACACGCTAAAGGAAAACAATTAAATATACATTTTTGATGCTGTCTTAATTATAAGCTACCACGACATGCGTATAAAGTAATCAAATATTCAATATATTATCTTCGAAACATAAAAAGCAAAGAAGAAAAAGTCAGTAGCAGACCAATCTCATTACTGCAAGAAAGTGACATCATGCGCAAAAATTAAACATAAAAAAAGAAGAAAGAGAAAAGCATGCATGGATATACACATGTAGGTACCTTATGCAAGTCAATGTTACTAACTAACTGAACTAAGCACCAAACAAAGATCTGTAGGTATACCAGGAGGCCTGACAATCTGGCGAGGGGTACGGTTGGACAAAACCATTAAGTAGTTGAGTTTATTTCTGTTTGAATGCAATATTTCACAGCGAAAGACTTACCTGTCACTCGGAGGGCATGGTGGGTCTGCATGCACTGCTGCAGCCAAAGTGGTAGCGATGGGCTGGAAGCCATCGTAGTACAGTTGACTGTAGAACAATTATTATACTAAATATTTTCAGGTCTAATAAAGCAAATCTTCAATAGGTATAATATTATTGAATGTCTCAAAATATTTCTAGTAAGCTACGATATTAAATTTGATGTTTGATTACTGTGTCAGAATGATGGCCATTTATTTCTTTGACTTTTAACACTTTGGTTTATTAAAATTTACAACAGAAGTTGTTTATCAAGTGATGGATTTATTATAAAAACCTCGATACACAAACAACATCGGAAAAGGGTCCCAACTACCTAAATGTGCACAAATTTGACGTAAGGATACACTAGGTATTATTTTCGTATCGGACTTTGTTTTTAGTTCTCATTATTTATCGAAGTATTAAGTAAAAAATATTTAAATTAGTTACCTACAGACTCAAAATGTAACACGATAAATAAATATCGATGTAATTTTTTAATATTTACGTGTTAAAGTACTAATAGTTATATATTTAAATACGACTGTACACTGTACATATTTGATTTGAAAAACTACACGATCAAAAAACATAACCCCAAAATCACACAAATCCATTTGAAGAAATAAATCCTGGTAAGTAAAAAATGCATAATATTCGTACTTTTCAGTGTGATTGCGGAATTCTCAATGCAATTTTGTTTACGTCTGAGACCTAAAAGTGTTAATTTTGCAATTCCTTCATAGATAAATATTTGGTTTTATACCCAGATGTTGTTTCTCTTACCTGATTATCATACGATAGAGGAGCTCCCGGTTTTTAACGACATTTTTACTGTCCACAACTTCAGGGTTGTTTTCCTTCATTTTGGATGCAATTAAATCTCCGAACTCTACAAAATTTTATTATTTATTGCCGGCACAACGATCGCGACGAACAGCAACAAACAAAACAAAATTTGACAAACAGTGACTTTGACGTTTATCTTTTTCTAAGAATTTGTTTTGTCTATTCTATTGATTTCCATGACATAGACAACATGGCGGCCTAGGTTTTGGCGATTATAACTTAAACAACAGTTCTAAATTATGACGATAGATGGCGTTTTCTTAGTTGAACTTAGTTCTTTACTTTATTGCTAGATGGTGTTTCACCTAAGTCCCACCTAGTCCTGGAACTCGATACTAGAAAGCGCTAGACCAACGTTTTAATTTAGGAACGTGATAATAGATGACGCTTATGATAAACATCGTAGTTACTTTAAATGACAACAGATGGCACTATAAAAATACAACTTAGTGTTTCTTTTTAACACTAGATGGCACTACATCGACGTTCTTGTTTTGCAATGTGATAACAGATGGTGCTTATAATCAACATCGCAGTTTCTTTAAATGACAACAGATGGCACTGTACAAATACCACTTAATGTTTCTTTTCAACACTAGATGGCGCTACATCGACATTTTTTGTTTTGAAATATGATAATAGATGGCGCTTACAATTAACATCGTAGTTACCTTAAATGACAACAGATGGCACTGCTCAAATACTACTTAATGTTTCTTTTGAGCACTAGATGGCGCTATATCTTTATCCCAGTTTTGTAAAATGACAACAGATGACGCCTCACAGCTTCAGTTCGAAAATTAATTAATAGATGGCGCTATAAGATACATTTTGAAGTTTCAACTCGAGTAGTTTACTTTGTAAGTTGCGAAAAATGTTATAAATGAACATTTAAAAATAATTTGTAGTAGCTTTGATTCTAATCATGTATTATTTTTTTGTCGCAATATCTTAACAAACCTTATAAGTAAATATTTTGGTTGCAGGTGTTGCTAACCGGCTGCCGCTGCGTGGAGTTGGACTGCTGGGATGGAGATGACGGCAGCCCCGTTATCTATCACGGGCATACGTTTACAACCAAGATACCGTTTAGACGAGTCGTAGAGACTATTGCGAGGTCAGTTTAAAAATGAAATCTTCTGCAACAATTTATTCTTTAAAAAAAACCTATTATCTAGTAAGTGCACTGTAACTGCTTGTGAAGATGTGACTGTTTTACAACTAAACTATAAGATGATTTAAGTTGTAAGCAAGCATCTATAGCTTCATCTATGATTTTCTTAGCAACTATCGACAAGTTCAAAAAACTATTGCGATTATTTTAAAACAGCTAATTTGGAAACAATCTATCATTTGTTAGCAATTGCCCGATTGAGTCGTAAGAGAAGAGAGTAAGAAAATAATCTAAATTTTTTTATCCTCACGTGCCTCGAAGCTCACGGCTATTTTTGGCAATGATTGAGTGTTCTGGTTTTATCCACCAGGAGCGCATTTGTGGCGTCCCCCTACCCGCTGATCCTGAGCATCGAGAACCACTGCAGCCTGCCGCAGCAGCAAGTCATGGCCAGCACGTTTGAGGTCAGGATCCGAACACATATACCAACCCAATAAAACATTTCTTACATTATTTTATAGCAACTTAATTGCAATTATAATATCAGTAGGTATAAACTGAAAAAAATTATGTCTCAGGCGGGACTCGAAGATGAGATGCGGCGAGGAGATGCGGGTTCGAGTCCCGCCTGAGACATAATTTTTCAAGTTTACATACTGATCATTTTTTATTTTTATGTTTTCCAACATTATTATCTTACTCTTTGGGTTTCAATATACAAAAAACAAATGACGTATTTCTTCTTTTGGTATAACCCAGTACAAAAATTTCAAGCACTTCACACAAGCACGGGCCTCCTCAGAACCCATTTTTACGCGATTCGCATCTCATTAATTCATTACGATACTATTCATAAGTTGTTGATTTTCCCTTCATACCTTCGCAGGCCTAAGACCGTAAAAATTCAAAACTATGTTGCGAAAAATATTTTCGGGTGAATTAACCTACCATTTTTTACTTCATTTGGGATCTTAAATACGATACGCTTCAAGCCCCATGAGACAACCGGTTGTCGCGATAACAATTGATTTCAATTGTGTCTGGAATAACTCACGATCTAGGGATAAACGCCTAATTATAAAAAATTTGAAACATGGTGAAAAAGTAATTCTGTATAAATATCAAATAAAATAAATATATTTATGAATCTTTGACATTTAGTTAGTAACTTATTTACGGAATAGTATTTAAAAAAAAAAATGTTTATCTTTCTACGGTACAGTCAGCTGCAAAAGTGAGTATGTAAACACTTTTTAGTTTTACCAATGTCGTTGTAAGAGTTAACATTGTCAGGAGACTGTACTTTAGTTTTACCAACAATGTCGTTGTAAGATTTAACCACAGAACATAATGTTCTGTGGATTTAACATTAGTCAGAAGAGTCTGTACATACTTTTGCGGCTGACTGTACAACCTGTTTATATCAACTACCTTACCTAAATAGATTACCTAATTACCTACTTAGTATTGATTCGCGGAGTGGGCCTGGTGCCCTGTATTAGCAGATTTTTTCTTCCTAAAAATCTATCATAGGCGCCAGCTCTCACAATGCTGATTAGTAGGTTATGATAATTCATAATGTTCAATACCTGCCTGTACCTTGAGAACCTGTACTAATTTGTTTGTGGGAGAAATAAATAAATAAAATAAATAAATAAATAAATACCTACCTTAGCTATAAGTTACCTTGCATCAGAAACGTTACTGGTTCCGTCTTCATCCAGGCAGTATTCGGAGACAAGCTGGTAACGTCGTTTCTGTTCGAGGTCGACTACACGGACGAGCCGCGCCTGCCCAGCCCCGAGCAGCTCAAGTACAAGGTAATGCGTTCATCATCATTGCCCCGTGTCGCACTTCAAACTCGGATAAATCCAATTTGGATATTTTCTAAGCTAAAGGCGTCAAAATAAAGGGTAAAAAGAAAGGTTTGAATCAATTTTATCGGATCCACGAGACAGTTTTTTTCAAATGTAAATAAGTCTATGAGAGCCAATCAGCGCACAGCATTTGTCATGACCGTCAGGTAGACAAGTCTGCGTAGAAATCCAGATAAATCCAGATCTATTATCTACTGAGGTTTTTCAAAGATTAATTACAAGCAATAATAATCTAAATATTATTTTTTCTAAATGTTTAATTTGCTGAAGAGGATTTCTTTTTCAATGTTGTTGCCGTGATAAACCAATACCTTAAAAATCATGGGATTATCATTATGATAACTTTTTTTCTAAATATCTCATAAGAGGGTAGAGTGGATTTATCTGAGTTCTTAGTCAAGCGACACCCATCATCATCAGCAGCTTATATCAGGCTCACTGCTAGACAGGGGGGGGGAGGCTCTCCATAAGGAGGATGTTAGGCGAGTTGCCCCGAGTTGGCGATCGCAGTTTGGACAACGGTAAAGAGAAGCTGCCTATTGACAGTAGGTATTCCTTTAGTCGTCTCACGACACACATAGGAGCAGATAAGCTGTAACTATTGGCTGATCGATCACGATCAAACATTATTAATACGATTAAACTTTCAAGAAGCGAAGGTTTGTACACATTTTGTATGGAGTAAGTGCCGTGACATCACCACACCAATCCGCATCCGACAAGCGCGCTGATAATGCTTTAACCTATCTCTGTTGTCGTTCCTTTATCTACTTTAATTTTAATTTAGCAGGTTGATGATTGATCCTATTGCTCAGTTATCTGTATTAACGATTACACGAAGCGATCCCATCTAGAAAAAATTCAAACAGGACAATTAACACTTTAAATAATATGTTTATTTCTTGAGAGACTTGTTTCTATGATACCTTCGGACTCTTCTGATCAGTGCTGAATTATCCGATTATAGATTCCGATTATATATTATATAATAAATACCTACAACTTAACAGCTTTTTGGATTATTTCCCGAAACTCATCATTGTGGCACCATTACTGGTATTAGTTAGATTATCGACATTCTTTCTTTTAATACTACTTACGACTCCTCAATTCCTTTCAGGTGTTAATAAAAAACAAGAAGCTGCTACCGTTCGAGGCGAGTCCCACTGTTGGGCTAACTGGAGCCAGCTCGGCCCAGGGCTACGGAGGCGTGCTTGCTAGTGCTTTTCGGTAACAATGTATCCTAATTATATCTTCATCGTCAACACCACAGAACATGGGAAAAAGTTAAAAAGGCTGTCATGCGCCATTTGTATGCGAACAGATGTCACCGCTTGCGCCCCACTACTACTCGTGCACATAATAAACACAAGCTTTCGCACACATACATACATAAACGAGTGATCTGCTTGACTGAGTTAATGAAACCAGTTTTACATCTTTGACAGTTACGTGTTACTTGAAGTGTCAATGATGAACTTTAAGCAGGCATTGATATATCCTTCTGAAAGAGGTTACCCTTACTTACCTACCCTAAGCTTTAAAATTACTTCCACACTTTGCCCATCAGTTCCAACGGCATCCGGCAGACCAGCGCTTCACTCCCGGAACAGAGCAACCGGACCAGCTCCATGATGTCCAACCAGTCCGCCGGCAGCTCGCTCACCGAGTACTTCTCAGACGAAGATTATGATGAAGATGACGAAGAATTGGATGGTGAGTTAAGGATCCAGAAGGGAAGAACAAAGATCGTAATTATAAAAATTAAATCATCAAATCTTCATGTTATTTGACAAACATTACCTTGACACACCTAGTTACAGCAGTCTCCTTTTAGGCATGTATAAAGTGAAGTGTGGACATCATAAACCTACATCACATCATGTCAAAACTGTTTTCATTGTCTCATTCGCTCCATTCGTAACAAAGCAAAACGTTGTGGGCCAGTAATGTATAAGCTCAGATCCCAATTTGAATAACTATATAAAACACTCGTATTTTGGAAATCAGAAACAACGAAGGTACCACAAACACCCAGACCCGAGATAATATATAAAAATATTTTTTTTTAAATCAAGTACCTAACAGCAATAGTGTGTGTGTGTGTGTGTGTGTGTGTGTGTGTGTGTGTGTGTGTTGCAAGTTCACTGCCATACGAATTCCCGTAAGCTTTCGACGAATTTTTATCGAATTGAACTCTGAAAAAGAACACAATAACCTTGACCACTTCTCACTTTATCTTTCTTAATTCTGCTTCTTTTACAGAAAACGAACTAAACAAGATCCTCAACTCAGAGGATGACAAGGGTCGTCCATCGCTGTCCCTCTACCAGAGCTTCCGTAGGAGCGTAGGGGACGGAGAGACGACCTCGGGCAGCGTCAAGCACGCGCCCACTAGGAAGAGAAGCAACCAGATAGCTCGAGAACTAAGCGATATGGTCACTTACGTACAGGTAAGAACTTATTTAAAAAAAATAATGGGCTTGACTATACACTATACGGTTAAGAAGAATCCTAAGATGGAGCTCACTCACCCAGAGGCACTGGTTCTCCCACACACCAGCGGAACACAGAACAACTGTTTGGCGCTGGACTCCGGCAGGAGGGTGGTAGCATCCAGGTGGTAGATTCCACCACCCCAAAATCTTTAATCAGCTTCCAACTATTTTTAAATTGACAAATTTTGTTCACTTTAACCACCTGGCAAATGGAAAATTGCATGTATCCACGAGGTATCGGCTTAAAAGTAGAAGTCATCCGTGAAGAGGGTGAATAGAAGATGGGGAATCTATAATTTCTTAACTCTTTGAGATAAAATTTGGGTATGGAAGTAGTTTGTGACCTTGAAAAATAAGTAGGATAATTTAATTGTATCTTAAAAAATGTTTCATTACCGAGGTTGAAAGGGAGATGAAAGTGACATTCAGACAGCCCGGACATAGTCGCAGGCGATAAGCATAATATAGGGCATACATATTTTTGATTTTTCATAGAATGTGCTCTAAGGAGAACGATAAAATCAGGATCGCTCTATATCCTATTGCCAAACGGACATAGTCGCGAGCGATAAGCTAGGAAGAAATAAATGAAGTTCTTAAACTGTCTTCCTCTCCCTCAGGCGATCAAGTTCCGCGGCCTCAACCCGCTGTCCCCGCGCAGCTCGGTGAAGCAGCCCAGCGCGGCCGCCAAGGACAGCGCGCCCTGCAGCAGCTTCGAGTCTTCGGAGAGCAGCGACAGCGCTGGGACGGTGAGAGATAGTGTGTGTGTCTGTTTGTTTGTCCGTCTTTCACTGCAAAACTGACCTACGAATTGACGTGATTTTTTAAATGGAGATATTTGAAGGAATGGAGTGTGACATAGGCTACTTTTTGTCTTTTTCTAACCCCCAATTCCCTAAAATGGGGGTGGTTTTTTTTTTAAATTATTATTATTATTTAAGACATGCCACACTGGGCCACACAGAGCCATCTAGTCCCAAATTAAGCTACTATTAAGTACCCTGTCGTATGGGGTACCAGACAACCGATAAACTTACTTATATACTTACTTTTTTTTTGTAAATACATACTTATAATACATAGAAAACACCCAGACCAGTACAAACAGACATGTTCATGCACACAAATATTTGCACTGTGCGGGGATCGAACCCGCGACCCATGGCTCATAAGCAGCGTTTACTACCGCTGATTCAAATGGTCGTCAATTATGTGATTCCTTGAAAATTGAGGAATGCTCCATATTCCTCAATTTTCAAGGTAGAAAGCTATAAATATGGATAAAGCGGACTATTTATTGTGACTAACAAAAAAATCGTGAATTAAAAGAGGAAGTGAAATTTTATGATTAGGTACCCCAAATTACGCGAGCGAAGCCGTGGACAAAAGCTAGTACAAAATACAAATACTTAATACAAAATATTTCTTGGTACATACATGTTACATAAAAATATGTCGGGTTTATCCTATTAAGTTTATTTATTAAACCTGTGCTAGGATACAGCCGCTAATCCTAAGTATCAACTGGGTAGAAGTTGATACATGCCAAAAAGCACTGCCTACCTACTCATCATCATTTCACCACCACCATCATTAACCTACGCCACCCACACCAAACGACTCCTCGCGACCTTCACCAGATTGTCGGTCCACCTGGTGGGCCTACCCTTAGATCGCTGTCCGATGCGCGGTCGCCATTCCACATACTATGTGTCTCACCCACTGCCATTTCAGCTCCGCAATTCTTCGAGCGACGGTTTGAACAGTTCTTCTACCGATTTCCTCATTTCTGATTCTTACGCGAAGGGAAATTCTATTGCCCGCTGTGCAACCTTGAGCCTTCTTGATTTACGTTCAAAAATTCAAAATACCTTATTTATTTTAGCAATACCACAAACTTGACGTCATAATGATTCTTCATCTAAACCCTTCTTTAGACAGGAGGTTTGCGAGTTGTTTATAGAGTCACACACACACAAACACACATACACACACATTCATTTGTACTTCAGGTTACAACCGATGAATTTTGTCATATTATTCTCCATTTATCTCCAAGCCCTTCTTCAAAAAGGATGTTTGCGAGTTGTTTATAGAATCAAACACACACACACACACACTTTCCGTTGTATTCCTTGTAAAGTACGACACCTGACTAATTTTGCCCTCTCAATATACAGTCTTTCAACCCCCTCTTCCCACCCCCAGCAACTGGCCCAGCAGTCCCAGTCATCAGGCGGTCGAGCCCGCTGCCTGAACGCGCCGGCGGTGCACCACCCCTGCTACCGCTGCTCTTCCGTCAACGAGGCCATCGGCAAGAAGATCTGCAGGAAGCACCCTCGGGCGCTGATAGCCCACACGGAGACGCAGCTAGTGAGGACTTATCCCGCCGGGTGAGTATTAGCCTTTGGAAATTATTTAGACTAGAAAGGTTTAAACTTATCTCTGGTTTTTTTTTCTATTTAAGAACACGTTCATGTACGCACACACAATAGTCAACTTATAGGCCGTGGCGCATGAGTACTCCATACAAAGTTTGAGGACGTCCACACTCGTATTTTTATTTATTTATTTATTTATTGAGATTACCAACAACTGTTACATTATATCTTGGGTATTAAAGATAACAATTATAGTATCTGCTAAATGTACAGTCATTTATAGGTGATCATAGCTTGCCCAATAAATTAGAAAAAAGATCTTAAAAATTAATTTTTAGAGTATTAGTGAATAAAGTTAGTAACATATTACAATAAAAAAAACAGGCGATGAGTATATGACTAGGTGACTGTTTTCTTTACAATCAAACAATCGGAAACATACTCGTACAACTAGTGAAAGTTAAGAAAAACTTTAACCTCCTTTCGGAATCGTATCGCCATATAACAAACGAAATATTGCATATGACTTGTCGCTAACGTCAGTAAACGTTATTTTAACTCTAACAAAAAACTAAGTAGCGCTAGAACTTTAAAATTTTGACACGATGCGGCGCAATGACGTAGTTACCTGAAGATTACACAGAGATTTGACGTTACCAGCCGCTGTGCTTAGAAATTAAAATTTTCTTAGGCCGTGATTAGACTATTTGCGTCATCACGAAGATCAGTTTTGGACGTTCTGTAACGTTGTTAAAACGAATGTGTTTAGGGACTTGTACAGAATAAGTCAATCCCACCTTAAAATAATCTCAAATTAAATCTCAACAAGTAATCTATAACTAAACTACAACTTAAATAAATTAATCTCATTGATGTAATCTAAAAAACAAGATTCACAATCAACGTCCATAAAGTGTCACAAATAAATGTGCACCCATCTGACATAAGGCTGCACATTTAGTACATACATACATATTATCACGCCTCCTTCCCAACGGGGTAGGCAGAGACCAAGGCCTTCCACTTACTACGATCCTGGCATACATCTTTCGCTTCTTCCACATTCATCAATCTTTTCATGCATGCTCGTCGGTTTAGAGTACTCTTGACCTGACCTTTCTTCAGGACATCCCCGATTTGATCGTGATAGGTTCGTCTAGGCCTTCCTCTTCCAACGTTCCCTTTCACACTCGTCTTGTAGATCTGTCTAGTCATTCTCCTCTCATTCATCCTCTCTACATGTCCAAACCATCTAAGCATCCCTTTCTCAATCCTTGTGACAATATCTTCTTTCACACCACAACATTTAGTACAACCTATATCAATCGAATAGACACAACTGAACATAAATATCCATACTATTGCATGTCGACATAATTTGGCCGGGCTATGAAGTTGACACTGACATAAAGTCCACGTCAGTCATTCAATCGAGGACAGATGATTTTTAGGGTTCCGTACCCAAAGGGTAAAAACGGGACCCTATTACTGAGACTTCGCTGTCTGTCCGTCTGTCCGTCGCTCTGTCACCAGGCTGTATCTGAAGAGCCGCAATAGCTAGACAGTTGAAAATTTCACAAATTGTGTATTTCTGTTGCCGCAATAACAACAAATACTAAAAACAAAATAAAATAAATATTTAAGGGGGGGCTCCCATACAACAAACCCGTTTTTTTTGGCCTTTTTGGTACGGAACCCTTCGTGCGCGAGTCCGACTCGCACTTGGCCGGTTATTAGATATCATTTTCGTTCTGTACTGTGTACATCTAGTTCTTAATCTATAGCTTGTACGATTCAAAACCCATAGGCGAAGAATATAATTAGGCGCATGACATCTAAGACTTAAGCTTACGCCCCTTCTGGCCAAGATCTCAGAGTATTAAGTTCCATTCCCGGTTCGGGCGACAACAGTTTCTAATTTTTTCAAACATTAATCGACGATTTGGATCAGCGGTAGTAAACGCTGCTTCTGAGCCATGGGTCGCGGGTTCGATCCCCGCACAGTACAAATATTTGTGTGCATGAACATGTCTGTTTGTACTGGTCTGGGTGTTTTCTATATATTATAAGTATATATTTACAAAAAAAAAGTATATAAGTAAGTTTATCGGTTGTCTAGTACCCCATACGACAGGGTACTTAATAGTACCTTAATTTGGGACTAGATGGCTCTGTGTGGCCCAGTGAGGCATGTCCTAAATATTTATTTATTTATTTT
The DNA here is from genome assembly GCA_949315895.1 of Anania crocealis. NCBI lineage: Eukaryota > Metazoa > Arthropoda > Insecta > Lepidoptera > Crambidae > Anania > Anania crocealis. The sequence goes on from OX438875.1 coordinate 8,908,357, forward strand.
ATTTATTTATTGATCGGATTTGTAATCACCAAACTAGGTACATAGGGCAAGCGCGTTGATTATGCCTGTACCCATCATTGCTGTGGTAACTTGAATTCAATGATGGAGGCTTTTGCCCTGCAGTGGGTTTTTTGGGCTTGCTCTTGACTTCATACTTAACTCTATGGTTAAGAAGAAGCCTAAGATGGAGCGAGCTTACCCAGAAAGTGGCACTGGTTCTCCCACGACAGGAAGTGGTAGCATCCAGGTGGCCTCTTATGAAGCCTACCACCGCAGAGGGATCTATTAGCCGCTATCATTGGTTAGAAAAGCAACGGCAGCTCACCACCCCAAAATGATGATACTCTAACATTCTTATTCGTTCGCAGCCTAAGGATAGACTCTTCGAACTTCGACCCGGTGGCTTTCTGGGCGTGTGGCGTCCAGCTCGTGGCCCTGAACTACCAGACGGAAGACGCGGCTATGGCCGTCAACGCGGCCATGTTTGAGAGCAACGGGTGCGTGGGGTACGTCAGGAAACCGGCGGTCATGTGGGACCCCAAACACATAGCTTATAGACGGTGAGTTTCATCATCATGGAAGAGCTAATACTATGAATTGGTTGGTCATACAGGTGACTTTTTTCATCACCTTCAAAAATGTTTATAGGCGTTCAGTATAGTAATAGGGGTTAAAGTATGAAATTGCCGTTTTGTATGGACGAAATCGAGAAAAGTCATTTTTCCATACTAACAATTTTTTAGTTTTTTAAAAACGCCTGAACCGTTTTCGATGCAATTAAAGGTGAAAGTTAGATTAGTTCTCCGTATTAGTTCTCCCGTGATCATGGCGCTTGCAACAGTGCCGAAATATCGGGAACTCATAAAAACTAAGGTACATGGTATAAACCCCGTATCAATCAACTCTAGGAAAGTTAGATGGTTATAAAGCTACGCATTATAGTATTTAAATTTCTGAAAATCAAAGTATATAATACAAATATACTTAATTGAAGCAAGAAGGTCAGCTGACACATTGTAAGGGGTCTTTTCAACGACTTCCTTTGAAGTAATAGGCACTAGTATTGTATTTTTTTTTTAGTCAAAAGTTACTTCAAAGTTACTTCATTTAGTTTTTGATACAATACAAAAAGAATTACGCAATAATATGACTATACTTAAGAGCTATAAACAAAATAAAAAGTGGGAAAATAATCGGCAATTTCATACTTTAACCCCTATTATTTAGAGCCCATTTATGAAGAAAAAAATTTTGGTCAAGTTTTCACCCGAAAATTTTTTTCGCAACATAGTTTTCTATTTTTACAGTCCTGTTAAGGTACTCGTATGAAGGAAAAATCGCGAATTTTTCAAGCGTATTCTTATCGCTCTGTAAGCTATGTCGTAGTGTCTCGGTGGCTTAATGGTATAGCGCCACGCCCGGTATGCATGGAGATGCGGGTTCGAGTCCAAGTTTAAATTCTGATATTATAATTGCAATTTAATTGCTAAAATATCATATAAAATGTCCGGGTAGCTCGAATGCTCAATGGTTAGAGTAATCGCCCGGTTAGCTGAAAGTTGTGAGTTTGAGTGCCATCTCAGGTAGTCAAAATTTTTATTCAAGATATTGTAACTTTTATTAATTTACTATAATTTAAAAACCTACGTGTTCCAGTTAGTTATACTCGTATATTACGTTTCTGGCTATTTTCCGCTTCTAAGAAATTTACGAATGCCCGTTCATTCGTCATTGTTTGTTTCCCATATAAACATTCAACACCCATTTGGTGGATTTCGGAGATAAATAATAATAAACGTTTACGATTATGATTATGATAATCTTCATGATTATGATTTAAAGATTTGATAGATATTAACTTTCGCTTCATTTTTGGCCTTCGTAAATATGACCACATCTCCAAATTTCGCTCTCAGCTTCGTTGGCTCCCTATCAAACAACACAGGGATATTCGTACTCTCTGCGTCTTATATTCCATTCTCTTCGACCCCAATTCTCCATCTTACCTCAAAGAAAAATTCTCTTTCCTTCACACTTCTCATGTTAAAAGTCTCCGTTCTGACGATACTCTTCAGTTACGGATACAGATACTCACTCCACGACACACTTCTGGCTTTATGTCCAGCTCTTTCTCCGTGACAGCTGTACGACTTTGGAACGGACTGCCCTCCAAAATCAGAAAAGCCACCTGTAAAATGTCCCTCAAAATAGCTTTACGTAATCACTTTACCGACTAACTTTCTTTCTTTCCTCTCTCGAATCTCGCTGACATAATTTCTGTATATACTCATATTATGTGTATGTATTTTGTATATGTTATTGTATGTATTTATTGTTATTTTATGTATGTAACTAGTTCGTATGTATATAACCTCAAATATAAAATCTGTATGTATGCCAGTGCTTAGTTGTAAGCACTTTTATAATAATTAATTAATATCTTACTTTATATTTGTTATTTTTACTTTGTACTTCGCACCGCCTGTAACCTCTCCGCTTGGCCTTATGGTTGACTGGTAGAGAATGCTTTTAGCATTAAGTCCGCCATTTGTACAGTTTGTATGTGCATTAAAGAGTAAATAAACTTTCATCACGGTCCTATCTTTCAGCTTCAACCCGATCGACAAAGAGTTCGACGGCATCCACGCGGCCCACCTGACCCTCGCTGTGATCTCTGGACAGTACGTAGCGGAGAACGTGTACTCTTTCTATAACGCCTTCGTGGAGATGGAGGTGCTGGGCGTCCCGGCGGACTGCAGGAAGATCAGGACGAAGGTCGCGAGGAGAAACGCTCTAAACCCCATCTGGAACGAGACCTTTAATTTCAAGGTTAATCAATAGAAAATTTTCTTTTAGAAGCTACGATGCCACATGCTTCAAAATCTGTCCGTTCGTTTAGAAGCTACGATGCCATTGACAGACGCACAGACAGATAGACACGACAAGCTTATAACACCCCTCTTTTTGCGTCGGTGGTTTAAACTACAATTCCTAGAATAAAAATTTTGACTTTACATTCCTGCACATTCCTATAATATTTATTGCTCAGGTTCGTCTTCACCAACCAACCCGAATTTGGCAAGCGTAGTGATTATGCCTGTGCCCATCATTGCTGTGATGTCTGATTCTTTAGAGCCTGTCAGTGGGATGATAATTATAGGCTGTTTATAATTAAAAGGTAAAGCTTTTTTTGTAATTATTGTGTCAAATAAGATGTTTCTATTCTGTTCTAATCTATTCCAGATAAATTTCCCAGAACTGGCGTTGGTACGTTTCGAAGTTTACGATGCTGACACGAACTACATGCTGTCTCAGAGAGTTATCCCTCTACAGTGCTTGAGGCCCGGGTACAGGCACGTCAGACTACGGTAAGCAGGAAACAGCATATATGTTTTGTTTCGAATTTGTTTCAAGCAATTGCTGGTGTTCATTGAAAATATAATTCTTTTCATAAAAATTTGGGCTACTACCTCTTAATCGATTGTGAAATATTTGTAAAAATATTTTTGGCACCACATGACAGAAGGGTGTGTGTTCAAATACCACTAGAGGCAGTAGAAAAATGTACACAATAGGCGTTAAGTATCGTATGAAGAGCCCATTTATGAAGTAGAAAATGTAGGTCAAATTTTCACCCGAAAATATTTTTCCCAACATAGTTTTAAATTGTTACGTGTTTAAGCCTGTGAAGGTATAAAGGGAAAATCAACAACTTAGGAAAAGTATCCTAATGAATAAATGAGATGCGCATCGCGTAAAAAAAGGGTTGTGAGGAGGACGTATCAAAAATTGTAGATTTTTGGCGGACATTTTCTAAGTGATATACTGATTTAAACTTCACTGAGTCTCTCAGTGAGTCTCTCAGTTCTCCCGTGATCATGGCGCTTGCAACAGTGCCGAAATATCGGAAACTCATAATAAATAAGGTACATGGTATAAATCCCGAATTAAATAACTCTAGTATTTTCTAAGTGCTTTAACTTCACATTTTTGTACTGGGCTATACCCACAGAACATAGGCTATACCAAAAGAAAAATCATCAATGATTTTTGTCTCGTAGATACGAGTAGTTGTATTAGGAAGGTGGTTAAAATTTCATCCAGTATATATTATACTTAAAGCTTTTCGTCAGCTTTTATGATTATTCCTAATTAAAACCTCCTTTATGCCCAGGTCCCCCACAAACCAGCCTCTCAACATGGCGTCTCTGCTGATCTTCTCCCGCTGCTGCGAGGAGCTGGCGGGCGAGTCGTGTCGAGGTGACGTGGAACCAGCGTCTCCCCGGGAACGTCGCAAGATCCACTTCCTGGTGGTGTACGCTGTGGCTCGCCATGAACCTTACTCAATACTGAAGGTCACGAGAGATACCACTGCTAATGAGGTGAGCTGATAAGTCTCTGATGCTGATGTACCTGCATTGTCACTATCATAAAATTTAGTTTTTACTGTAGGTCTATTTGTTGACATCGTTATAAAAATTTATTGTTTGGGTTTCTACCATGGACTTTGCGTGGCGTTTGCAACAATGCTGAAATATTGGAGACTGGTGAAAGATTTCTTGATTTTACGCAAACATTAAAATGAAAATTATGAGATGAAGTGGCGTTCAAAAATTTTTATGCGTTCATTATTGTATTTAGAGCTCATTAATTATGAAGTGAAAAATTTTGATCCAATTTTTACCCGATAATATTTTTCGCAACATAGTTTTAAATTTTTACGGTCTAAGCCTGTGAAGGTATTAAAGGGAAAATCAATCCTAATGAATGAATGAGATGCGAATCGTGTAAAACATTTAGCGGATATTTTTAAGTGCTTTATCTTGACGTTTTTGTACTGGACTATACCAAAAGAAAATATACGTCATTTGTTTTTTATCCCGTAGATTGTTATTTATATTAAAATTTGAAAAAAAAAAAGTAAAGTAACAGCCTATAATCATCCCACTGCAGGGAAAAGGCCTCCATCATTGAATTCAAGTTGCCACAGCAATGATGGGTACTGGCTTAATCACCACGCTTGTCAAATGCGGGTCGGTGATCACAAACCCGAGCAACGTTCGAAAATTCGAAACTTTTTTTTGTTGCCCGACCCAGGAATCGAACCTGGGACCCCGAGATCATGGCCCGGTATTTGAACCACTAGACCAAAATTTGAAAGATGGTTACAATTTCATCCTGTATGTAGTGGGGCGGAAGCGGCGACATCAGTTCTCATACAAATGACGCATGAGCCTTTCAAACCTTATTCCGTGTTCTGTGAGTATGACCATGACTACAATTCCAGGCGATCGCCCAATGCCTAACGAAGACGGGGGTGTGCCGGTCCTCCCGCGGGAACTACGTGCTGGTGGAGGAGCTGCCGTCGCGCGCGCCCACGCAGCGCGTGCTGGCGCCGCACGAGCGCGTGCTGCGCGTCGCCGGCGCGCGGCCCGGGGCGCGCCTGCTGCTGAAGAGGGTCGGCGACGACCCGAGCAGCAGGGCGTGGTTGACGAGCATTAGGTCAGTTTGAAGTTGGAAATCTTTGGATTCTTTAAAGTGGCTGCGGGTAGCCATCGTCAGGGGCGCGGCTGCTGCTGAAGAGGGTCGGGGACGACCCCAGCAGTAGGGCGTGGTTGACGAGCATTAGGTGAGTTTGAGGTTGGAAATCTTTGGATTCTTTAAAGTGGCTGCGGGTAGCCATCGTCAGGGGCGAGGCTGCTGCTGAAGAAGGTCGGGGACGACCCCAGCAGTAGGGCGTGGTTGACGAGCATTAGGTGAGTTTGAGGTTGGAAATCTTTGGATTCTTTAAAGTGGCTGCGGGTAGCCATCGTCAGGGGCGAGGCTGCTGCTGAAGAAGGTCGGACGATCCCGGTAGTAGAGCTCGGTTGACTAGCATCAGGTAAGTGTGATTGCTGCTGCTGAAGAGGATTGAGGATGACCCGAATTGTAGAGTGTAGTTTATCAGTAAGGTAAGTGAGATCGAATGCTCTGGGAATAGGATTTTATAATCACATTAGTAGACGAGGGAATCACCGATAGGCCGGTCTAGGTTGGAAACGTTCCGCGTTGTATCTATAAGGCTTGGTTGAATTAAGTAAGTGAGATTGCTGCTGTTGAAGAGAGTTGGAGATGTTCCTAGTAGTAGGGCGTGGGACTAGTGCTGGTGGAGGAGCTGCCCTCGCGCGCGGAAACGCAGCGCGTGCTCGGGGCCCGGCTGCTGCTGAAGAGGAGACGACCCGAGCAGTAGGGCGTGTTTGACTAGCATTAGGTACCTAAGTGTGGTTGAGTGCTTCCGATCTTTTAAAGTGGCTCCCCACGAGAACCGGGTGCTGAGGGTGAGGCTGCTGTTGAAGACGGTTGGACTTGGAGACAACCCGAGTGATAGAGAATGGTTGACGAGCATTAGGTAAGTGATATTGGTGCTGCTGAAAAGGATTGGGTATGACCCGAATTGTAGAGTGTGGTTTATTAGTATGTAAGAGAGATTGAATGCTCTGGGAATAGGATTCTATAAGCTTTTGATAATCACATTAGTAGACCAGGGAACCACCGTTTAGGCCGATGAAGGTTGGAGACGATCCGCGTTGTAAGTATAAAGCATGGTTGAATTAAGTAAGTGAGATTGCTGCTGTTGAGGAGAGTTGAAGATGTTCCCAGTAGTAGGGCGTGGGACTAGTCCTGGCGCCGCACGAGCGGGTGCTGCGGGTCGCCACAGTCAGACCCGGGGTGAGGTTAGATACTGCTGAAGAGGGTCGGAGACGACCCCAGCAGTAGGGCGTGGTTGACTAGCATCAGGTAAGTGAGATTGAATTGTAAACTGTTTCCTGCAAGAGGTTATTGAAGGTCGCCACCGCCAGATCAGGGGCCAGGCTGCAGGGTTGAGGACGATCCGAGTAGTAGAGACTGGTTTACTAGCATCAGGTAAGTAAGATTGTTGCTAAAGGTGGTTGTTTTGAGATTGTGTTTGAGATTGACTAGCATTAAGTAAGTTTAGGGTTGAATGTATCCGAGTTTTTTCTTAGTTTTAATAATCAATTTATTAGATTATGAGGTGGTCACGGCCAGGCCTGGGGCGACATTATCCTAATGCCAGATTAGGTTAGTTTGGAGTTGGAATGGTTTAGTTAGATCTTTTAAAGTGGTGCTCCAAGAGTAGTTGCTAAATGGCAGGCTGCAGCTGTTGGAAATTGGAGACGGTCCGCGGTGAAGGGCGTGGTAAATTAGGCAAGTGAGATTTCTACTGCTGAAGAGAGTTGAAGATGATCTCAGTAGAAGGGCGTGGGACTAGTGCTGGTGGAGGAGCTATTTTTAAGGTTTGATAATCAAATTACTAGGCTGGAGGCAAAGTTACTTCTGAAGAATATTAGAGATGACCCGAGCAGTAGGGCTTGGTTGACTAGCATCAGGTAAAATTTAAAATTGTGTGATTGGTGCTGTTGAAAAGGATTGGAGATGACTTGAATAGTAGAGTGAGGTTTATTAGTATCATGTAAGTGAGATTAAATGCTTTGGGATTTTAAGCTTTTGATAATCACCTTATTAGACTAGAAACACCACCAGGCTGTGGGCCAGGCTGCAGCTGAAGAACGTCGGTAACGGTCCGCGTTGTCGGGCGTGGTTGAATAAGGTGAGATCGCTGCTGCTGAAGAGATTTGAAAATGATCCCAGTAGTAGGGCGTAGTTTACTAGCATCAGGTAAGTGACATTGAAGTAACAACAACTACGAATACTACAACTATGTATGTCCTTAACTGCCCACTTTGCCACACAGAGCCATCTAGTCCCAAATAAAGCTAGTACTAAGTATGTATGTCAAATTGGTGTATGGCCTCACCTGCCCAATAATTCAAGATCTCATCTCCAGGTCTGCGTCGACGGGCCAGTCCAAGGACAAGTCCGTGCCTTCCGACGAGGAGTCCAGCACGCAGGACGACGAGCCCCGGAAGCCGCCCGACAGCTTCTTAGTCTGCGTTCACAACGTGTCGCATGAGATACCATACGCTATATTGAAGGTATTATTATTTCCAAAATTTTTGTAGGTGTTCAGTATCGTATTTAGAGCCCATTTATGAAGAAAAAAATGTAAATCAAGTTTCCACCTAAAAATGTTTTTCGCTATATAGGTAGTTTTAATTTTTTACAGTTTTAGGCCTGTTTAGGTATAAAGGGAAAATCAAAAACTTATGATTAGTATCGTAATGAATGAATGTGATGTGCATTTCGTAAAAAAAGTGTTGCTAGGTGGCCGTATCAAAAATTTTAGTTTTTTGGCGGACATTTTCTAAGTGCTTTATCTTGACATTTTTGTACTTGGCTATACCAAAAGAAAAAATACGTCATTTGTTTTTTATCTCGTAGATTGATATATTAAAATTTGGAAGGTGGTTAGAATTTCACCCTGTATACACGGTGCAATTTTAAATCATTTTTAAAACGAAGCCCACGTTTTATAATCGTTATATATAACATTTACGTCCTTGGAACTGAAGTTTTTTTTTTTTTAATTTATTTATATTCAGTTGTACAATTAGTTGTTACATTTGTATCATCTGCCAAACTGCTCAGCAGTGGCATGTGGAACTAGGTATTCAAACATACATACATACATACATATTATCACGCCTCCTTCCCAACGGGGTTGTCAGAGACCAAGGCCTTCCACTTACTACGATCCTGGCATACATCTTTCGCTTCTTCCACATTCATCAATCTTTTCATGCATGCTCGTCGGTTTAGAGTACTCTTGACCTGACCTGTATTCAATTTCAACCATTTATGTCATTGGAACTGATGAGTGTCTCTTCCAGGTTCCTCTGAGCGCCACCGCCTCCTACGTAGTCTACCAGGCACTGACTAAAGCTAGATGCCACGACGATCCGAAGAGGTAAATTTAAATAATTTCATGTGGCTAACTTTGTAATGCTTTAGAGTACTAAAGAATCTAGTGTTTATTATAGTGTTTTGCCGCCTACTGGCATTGAAAAAATAAAGTAATTCTTTTAAACCCAAAGTACAAATTAGAAATAAAAAGTATTTGCTGTCAGGCCCACGCATATTTTGCTTTGTACAATCGAAATTTGCAAGATAAACACTTTCTTCCTACATTCACCCGTCCCGGGAATTTCTAACCCGGGACCTCAGAGCGCCACGGGGGTAGTTAAAATGAGAAATTACTTTATTTCTAGGTTCGTTCTAGTAGAAGAATTAGAGTGGGGCGGCCGAGCTGGCACGGGACCACAGCAGAGGGCGCTGGCGGATGACGAGGTCGTCTATGCGGCACAGGTATAACACATTTTAAAATTATAATACAAATACAAATACAAATACAAATATATTTATTAACATTAATACTTAACTTGAATTGAAATTTTGACTGCTTCAAGTGGGACTCGAACACATAATCTTCCGCTTCCAGACATTTGGTATGTCTACGAATTTATTCAGGGTTTTACGCTGTAAGAAAGTTCCATCATTTTTTTGGTTAGTACCTACTCCAACATCCGAGAGAAATATTTTTACAAATAATAGGGGTTAAAGTATGAAAATGCCGATTATTTTCCCACTTTTTATTTTGTTTATATCTCTTAAGTATAGTCATATTATTGCGTAATTCTTTTTGTATTGTATCAAAAACTAAATAAAGTAACTTTTGACTAAAAAAAATGCAATACTAGTGCCTATTACTTCAAAGAAAGTCGTTGAAAAGACCCCTTACAATGTGTCAGCTGACCGTCTTGCTTCAATTAAGTGTATTTGTATTATATACTTTGATTTTCAGAAATTTAAATACTATGATGCGTAGCTTTATAACCATCTAACTTTCACCTTTAATTGCATCGAAAACGGTTCAGGCGTTTTTAAAAAAACTAAAAAATTGTTAGTATGGAAAAATGACTTTTCTCGATTTCGTCCATACAAAACGGCAATTTCATACTTTAACCCCTAATATTTGGCAATCGGATAAGTAATATGGAACAGTTAATATTTTACTGTTTTACTTAATAGTAACTTAATTTGGGACTAGATGGCTCTGTGTGGCCCAGTGAGGCATGTCTTAAAATATTTATTTATTTTATTTTTGAAAATTGTTCTTTAAATAAATTTCCAATGTAAATTAAAAATACAATTCCTTAAAACATATACGACTGACTATGGCTGTTGATTTTGTCGACCTCTTACCCTCAACTCTGCTCCTTCTCTCGTCCTTTGTCATTGCTAAATTATTTGATCAACCTCTTTTTCTAATCTTACCTACTTTTTCTCGGCTTTGCTCCTCTTTGCGTAGTGTTCTTCAGTGCTGAGGGTAGTGACCCTTCTGCACCACTATCTTTATGGTTTTTCTCCACCTGTTTCTGTCCTTGCATTACGCATGCACATGGGATATAAAACACAGGATTTCGAATTCTAATTTGTTTGAAAAAAATTTCTAGCAAATAAGAATACGAAAAGAGGTAAATAATAAAAAAATACGACGTATTATGTATGTTACTAGACTATGATACCATAGTCTGGTATCACAGCCGGGGGGAATCCCCACTCCTTGAAAGGTAGGCATTAGTCTACTCTTGTCCCGAAGCAGTGGTAGGTTTAAATATTGGGACGTGTAAAAGCGCCTCCTGGGGCCTATTTGCTGAAATAAAACTGTTTTTACTCCTTCAATGATAGTCATATAGGAAAATTAATTATAGGACTTAAAATCTTCATAAATATTAGGTACTTTATATGATATTTAGTATAATATCCGTACTTACTTGAAAAAATATGTATCAGGCGAGACTCGAACCCGCATCTCCATGCATACCTATATCATATTATAAAGTATGTAAATAGCTGTTTCATCTTAACTGACTGTCAAATATTTGTACAGATGTTTCTTGCTGGTGTTAAGAGTGCAAACTCCTAACATTTGATGAAACTACGCTGGCTTACAGCGATAAGAATATATTAGGGGTTAAAGTATGAAATTGCCGTTTTGTATGGACGAAATCGAGAAAAGTCATTTTTCCATACTAACAATTTTTTAGTTTTTTTAAAAACACCTGAACCGTTTTCGATGTAATTAAAGGTGAAAGTTAGATGGTTATAAAGCTACGCATTATAGTATTTTAATTTCTGAAAATCAAAGTATATAATACAAATATATACTTAATTGAAGCAAGAAGGTCAGCTGACACATTGTAAGGGGTCTTTTCAACGACTTCCTTTGAAGTAATAGGCACTAGTATTGCATTTTTTTTTAGTCTAAAGTTATTTTATTTAGTTTTTGATACAATACAAAAATAATTACGCAATAATATGACTATACTTAAGAGCTATAAACAAAATAAAAAGTGGGAAAATAATCGGCAATTTCATACTTTAACCCCTATTACTTGAAAAAATAACGCCTTCGACGTAGTGTATCGGAGGCTAAACTGAGAAAGCGCCGCGCCCTATCAACAACCATTGTCCATCCACTGCTGGACGTAGGCCTCCTTCAAGTCACGCTCAATTGTCTATCCTGGGCTTTCCCCATCCAGCCGCTGCCAACAGTACTCCTAAGGTCATCAGTCCATCGAGTCGCAGGGCGTCCTAGGCTACGCTTGCCTAAACGCGATCTCCACTCCAGAATTCGTCTGCTCCAACGGTTGTCGGTTCTACGGCAGGTGATCAGTCCACTGCCACTTCAGCGTGCTTATCCTTCATGCTATGTAGATATCTTTCGTCTTCTGACGAATAAGCTCGTTTCGTATCCTGTCTCGGCCGGCAGTACCTACCTACCAATCCAAGTTAAATATTGTTCCAGGCGAGTTGGAAGACCCTGGGCAGGTTCGTGCTGCAAGAGAAGGGCAGCACGGCGCCCCTGCCGCGGCACCGCGCCGCCATCGCGCGCATCCAGCGCGGGCTCAGCATGACAAGGGGCGCCATCACAGGTAAGGCTGGTTTTAGTGTACACAGGTAAGGCTGGGTTTAGTGTCACTCTATAGACCTGTCCACCGGAGCGGAGCGGAGAAACGGAGAAATATTAACCAATAGGATTGCACAAAAAAGAGGAGCGGAGATTTTGTGCAATCCTATTGGTTAATATTTCTCCGTTTCTCCGCTCCGGTAGACAGGTCTATAGAGTGACACTAAACCCAGCCTTACCTGTGCAGCCTAAAGCGCTTCTTGAAGTTAATACATATTGGTTGGTACGTAGCAATCCGTACCGACGATCAGTGTTGCTTTAAAATCAGCCTAAGAAATGTCAGGGGCCATCCATTTATCTTCTATACTGGATGTCATTTTGCACCATCGACAATTTTTTTTTATAAGCGTTAAGTATCGTATTTAGAGCCCATTTATGAAGTAAAAAGTCTAGTTTTCACCTGAAAATATTTTTCGCAACATAGTTTTCAATTTTTACAGTCCTAAGCCTGTGAAGGTATGAAGGGAAAATCAACAACTTATGAATAGCATCGTAATAATGAATGAGATACGCATCGCGTAAAAAAGTGTTGCTAGGAGGCCGTAATAAAAATTTTAGATTTTTGGCGGACATTTTCTAGGTGCTTTAGACATTTTTGTACTGGGCTAGGTACGAAAAGAAAAAATACGTCATTTGTTTTTTGTCCCGTAGATTTTTGTATTAACTTTGGATGGTACAGGGTGTTTATTAAATGGTATTTTTTAACCGCTAGACCAACGGGGCGTTATTATGTGAGTAACTTAACTATTATTTCTACTCTCACTCAAACACTTTAATTTTATTTCAGGAGGATCACCGTTTCCTCTCGGTGGAAGTTCTAGCGCAGAAAATCCTCCCTCAGAGGGGAAACCTCCGATGCAGGCGGCGTATAGCGACCCTACTCATTGCCGGTAAGTGTGATACCGTGCACCGCTTCTTGCTCTACGGGTGTCGTGAGAAGAATACTTTAAAATAATTGGCAGCAGTCTTCGGTCCACTGCTGATGAAACATCAAAAATTTCCTCCTTTTAAGGGAGGCCTATGCCTCATAAGATATTTAAGCAATTTAATTGCAATTGTATCATTATTTAAACTTGAAAAATCATGCCTCAGGCGGGACTCGAACCCGCATCTCCTCGCATGCCGGGCGCGGCGCTTTAACATTCAGCTACCGAGACACTACGTCACAGGCGTCAATTTTTCAAGCATATTCTTATCGCTGTAAGCCAGCGTTGCTTCATCATACGTAGGTAAGGAGTTTGCACCCTTAACAGCCGAAAGAAGCAGGTTCGACTTCGAGGCCTATGCCCATGTTATGAGCGTCGCTTGCTTTATCAAGAGTGTAAGAAAGAGAGGAAATAAGAGCAAGACAGAGAGATAGGGAGAGATGTTAAGAGAGAGTACGACCCGGCCCCCAATTCCGCTAATTAACAAATGGCTCAATTGAATCGTAATTGGATCTCAATCGTATATTTTGACATAACTACCTTATTAAATGTTTCAAAATATATGTATGTGAATAATAATGTATGTGATGTGCTCCAAAAAATAAAAAAAATAAAAAATAAAATAACTTAATTACTTACTCAATGTGATGTTGTCCACATTTATTTATTTTATTGATTAAAAATAAAAAAATGAAGTAAATATAAAATAAAATAACTTTATTTCTTACTCAATATTTTAAAAATTAAGTGTATAGAAAGTCTAATAAAGTTATTTTATTTTATATTTACTTCATTTTTTTATTTTTAATCAATAAAATAAATAAATGTGGACAACATCACATACATTGTTCTGACCCCAATTTGAATAACTATTTAAAGCGCTCGTATTTTGGAAACCAGAAACAATGAAGTACCACAAACACCCAGACCCGAGAAAATGTAGAATAACACATTTTTTCTACATTGACCCGTCCGGGAATCCAACCCGGGACCTCAAAGCAGCCACCTTGAAAACCGGTGTGTACGCCACTCCGCCACGGAGATCGTTTATTTATTAATTAAATGAGTTTTATTTATTTATTTCCAGACGAGTATCATCGACGCCTCTAGGCAAAGGCATCGGCCGAGCGAAAGGCCACTCCGATAAGGACATGAGGGCGTATATGCAGAAGCGAGCTGCTCAAAGAGAGGTGAGAGTGGATTCTAAGAACCTTCATAAAATAAGTAGTTTTAAATGGATTCATTGGGTTTAATGCTCACGATTTTATATCCAAATGGTTTTTAACTACTCTGGTTTATAACGCAAAACCACTGCATAATCTCTATGTGGCTCTATGAGGCCCCAGGAGGCGCTTTACTACACGTCCCAATATTTAAACCTACCACTGCTTCGGGACAAGTCTAGGCTAGTGCCGAGAATAAGCAGCGTAAAAAACTCGGTCACTATTGACAGCCTCTTTTTAAGGAAATTTAAAAAAATAATAATGCAAGTTTGTACGAGCTAGGATATAGATCCAAGAAGTTTCCATGTTAATACTTAGGCCCAACTTAGAGTGTAGTAATGGAGACAAAATGGTGACACGAGTAAACAACGACCGACGTGATTCTTGTTTGCGGAGGGGCTCGAGGGCTGCGCGGGGCGCGTGCGCAGCGCAAATTGGCCAGTCGCACTCCCCCCCCCCCCCTCATATGACGCTCCGCGGAATTCCGACTACTATTGTGTGTCAAAGTGTTGCAGTGCCGTTCATTGCTATTGTACTTATTAAAAATTTACAAATTCCAACAATTTCCACCTCGCTGTCTTTGATGGCTGATTTCAGCGAAAAAAAGCCTATGAAGTACTACTTTTTTATTATTATTATTAAAGCTTAGATTCTAGCGCATTTTCTGAAGCTACTTAGAAACAAATAAATTATCAGTTTAGATTTCCCCCTTGTCACGCATTTTTACGAAAATTCCCATACTATTGTGCCAAATGTCACAAAAAGTAAGACCCTCCCTCCTTAATGTGTGACGTAATTTCTGGACGGCCCCTAACTCACTTAACATAAATTCTCAACTTTAGGTCAATTTTGTAGTAACTTTCATTAACGTTATGAGGCTGCACAGTTCGCAGAACATACGTAGGGGTGACTCAGATACCTCTCAACACGAGGCACTTAAAAAACATTTTTTGGACGTCACTTTTCTGGCCACCCTGTATAAAACGTTTTGTACATATTTCGATTGATGCGACGCCGTGACTTCATACTGAAAACTTACGTAATACGACCCAATCGAATACTAAGTTCAATAATAGTATGTAACAGTAAGTATGAGGTATTATAACGTAACGAGTAGGTACTTATTGTTATAGTAACGACTAACGAATAGATACGGGTACGCAAATGTTCGTTACTTTTACACTTTCGCATGTGCCAGGTGCACTCGGAGGGCGAGGCGGGGGCGGGCGCGGGCGCGGGGGCGGGCGGCTCGCTGGGCGCGGAGGCGCTGGCGGCGCAGGTGGCGCGCTTCAAGCGCGTGTCGCTGCGGAAGCTGCGCGCCTGGCGCTCCTGAGTGTGGCAGGTGAGATGCTATTCTTACTGATTGATTACTAATAAAAGTTGATATTTAATAAATATTATAGAGAGGAAAGATTTGTATTTGTGTGTGTTTGTAATGAATAAACTCAAAAACTACTGCGCCGATTTCAAAAATTCTTTCACCATTGAAAAGCTACATTCACCCTGAGTGACATAGGCTATATTTATTGCTAGAAAAAATTAGGGTTCCTTACTAAAACTTAACCACTACGAAGCTCGGACGGGCCGCTAGTATTGAATAATCGCCGAAGCACGAATTGATATAATGGGAAAAGGTGTGCTTCGGCGCTTATACGCGGTTGCGCGGCAGCACCAAAACAATTCTTTCAAGGTCTTTGTTGACCGTTGGGACTTAGTTGTTTCTGAAATTGATGAGGATCCATATATTAAAATCAAATGTAGGTAGGTACTTATGGCTTTCCGCGACTATTATCTGATTGTCGTTCCAACTGTAAAGGGGCTGCTACTTTCCGACACAACGGCCATCGGTTGTTCTGACATGTCCCGCCCACTGCCACTTCAGCTCCGCAATTCTTCAAGCGATATTGACTAATATTTCTAGATCCTAGATAACTAAAAAGCGGTCAAGTGCGAGTCGAACTCGTGCACGAAGAGTTCCGTACCTTAATTTAATTTAATTATATGTTTGAAAAAAATATACAACTAAATATTTTGTGAATATTTAAAGCGTCTACCTATTACCATCATTAATATCGAGCAAAAAAACAGCAAATTAAAATTTAATGATATTAAAATTACTTGACATGATCAGTCAAATTAGAAATTAATAAAATTCTTTCATCCGTAGGTCTTCCGCCGGCTGGGCAGCCGCCTAGCCAACCACCGCGCCTCCCTCTCCTCCGAGCTAGGTTCCCTATGGGACTTCATCAGGATCGACAAGGACCGCCGGCGGTCGGCCCCCGCAGCCACCTACGAGCCCATCCACAGCGACACCAGGTCCCCGGTGCGGTTGGCCAGAGACCTGTTGCAAGTCGTCCAGGAAACAGTCTTAAAGAGATTCGATGATACCCCCAAAAGATGTCCATTAGCAAAGGAGGAATCGGAACTGACAAGTTCTGATGATGAAGACGGAAATGATAAAAGGATTGCTAATCTCATAGATTTCTTCTTTACTATCGTTAAAAGTCAAAAGGAAGAGCGCAAAGGCAGCGGTGGTAGTTGTTTTAGAAGCGAAAACAACGCGACGGAAGGCAAAATTGAAACGTACATTCCTGCAAGAGTCAACACTGAGTTGGAGCAGAAAATGGAAACGCTTATTGAATTTCTTGCATCTACTGGCTGTATGAACAGGGATGAGGAAATCACTACCAAAGATGACAAGAAAATAACACTTATGGAGTTTTTGTTCGGTCCTGAAGAAGCTAAATGGGTGGACAAACCTATAATTAGAATAAAATCTGAACCAGAGTTTATCAATAAAGGTATAAGCCTATCAGAGTCTAATATAAATGTTAAAGAACTATCGTATATTGATGAAACCCCTGACGAAGAAAGCAACGAGACGTTAGTAGAAATGTTGTTGAAGTATATGGACAATTATGGCAGTAAGGAAAAGTTTAAAGAGAACAAATCGATGTCAATAACGCCATCATTGTCAGAAAAATCCAAATCTGATGTGACAATAAGTAAATTAGAGACTTTTAGCGATATGAATAAGACAAAATCGGACTCTACGCTGACTCATACGCAAGATACGGTAATCGATAGGGGTGATGATAGATCTGAGAAGTCAAGTAGACGAATATCAGAAACTGTCGTCGATTTGAGTCACGTCAAAGAAGATTTAGAAGATATCTTTGATGAAGCAGTCGTTAAAGTGTGCCGGATCAACTATGCATCTAAGGAAGATGACACAATGTCGGAACAGGAGGATATGGAGAATTTCCATGCGTATACTAAGCCTCCTATGCTGCAGTATTTACAATACTTGCCATATAGCGTTGAGTTGTCTGATATTATGGAAGAAGATGAGCCATCTTCAAGAGGTATGGAGAGGAAGCTGTCGAGCGATGAAAGAATGGAATACGCCAGACAGTGCGCTGAAGATCTTCTCCGTTACATTGAGCGAAAGATTCAACAACATTTTGAGGAGGATTCGTCTTCTGAAGATAGCCGTGAATTTGATATAAGTGCGAGTCTAAAACGATCATCTATTAGTCTTATTGATCTGAGGAATATACCAGACCTGCCGCCAAGCATGATTATAAAGCCGAAAGTTATCCGAATAACCAGATCGACTTCGACTACTGAGATTTCGGAATCAATATCGGATTTATCAAGAAGAATCGATTCTGGTTGCATGACAGAAGACACAACATTAACCACCAGTTCGGAAAGGACAGAACGTGCTTTAGATAAAATTGAATCGTTACACAAATTCTTTTCCAAGTCTCGCTTAGAAATTATTGACGAAATAATCGAAGAGAATGGTGAGAAGGCAAAAAGTCCTAAAATGATATATCTAGACTCTGAACCTAGTAAAAGTGACAATGATTTTAAAGCTGGACAGGCTAGTTTAGATGACGTGGAGGATTTGCAAGACGACAATGATCTTGAGAAGAATGAAAACAAAATTAATGATAAACCTACAGCTGGTGTTGATGACGACAACAGAGACCAAGTTGATGAAGGGATTGACCAAGAAAACAAAATGGATACACAAGATGATAAATAATTAGAGAATGACGAATTTTTTCACTAGACTTTATGACAATTACCAGCACAAAAAAGTGAGGAGAATAAAAGTAATTTTAGTAAGTACTTACTATAAAATATCATCTAGAAACATTTGTACAAAAGCTTGCATATCGATAAGATCAAATTTTAACTTGAACACTCACCCGGACAGTATTCGAGATACAGTAGAGGTTTGTCGTTATCACGGCTATAGCCGTTCATAGTATCTAGTTGGTACAAGATGTTTTTAGTGCTTTAACAACAAAGAATCTGAATGCATACAGACATTGTGAGTACCTACATACTTATTCTTGCACTAACTATGCTACAACTGTAAATGTTTTAAAAATCGAAACATATTTTGTAAATAACTTGTAACAGAATTATTCGATACTTTTAAAACAACAATAATATGAATACTATATACTGTCGGCCATTTTGTTATGGTCCGAGTTACTAGTGAGATTTTTAAATGATAATATTAATGTTAATAGTATTTCATTATTTATTATTGGTTTGTTTCGATGGTGATAAGTCGTATTTTACCCAAATATTTCCATTCAAGTGTGGTGATTATGCCAGTACACCCATCGTTGCTATGGTAACTTGAATTCAATGATGGAGGCCTTTTCCCTGCAGTGGGATGATTATAGGCTGTTACTTTTTTTTTAATTCAAAATACCCAAACATTCTTATTATTATTTAAACTATGTAGGTCAGAAACACATAAGCATCTTATGCGCTTGTAATAGGTGTGATTTTGCAAAAAAAAATCAATCCGATCACATTGCACTTACATACAATATTTACAAACTGTTTAACAAAGAGGTTTTATGTTTAGCTTTCATTTTTTTTAATTCTCGCTCCCAGGCGACTTTAAGCTTTGATTGCAATAGAGTGCACATTGGCTTGACCTATTTGTAAATTCGTAGAATATTTATTTTTTTGCGGCACCTTAGGGCGGGTACACATTGGGCGCTCGGCGTTGCGTTGAGCGCGCGTTGATAGCATACACACACCGCGCTTTGTTCGGCGTCCGGCCAGAACCGAGCGCTTGCATGTGTACATTTCAATAGAACTCCGTTCCAGTGTTGTTATTGATACGGCAATTGCCGTAATATACGGTAATCCACGTTTTTTTTTTTTCATAAAATACGGTATACGGCAGGACTTTCAATGCCGTATCAAAAAATACGGAAAATGGCTGTAAGTGAAATGTAACGTTTTTTAACCAGCGCGCAGCCAAACGTACAACTCAGTATGTGAGCAGCCGATAGCCGGGGAAATCCCGACTTACGACTAAAAACAAAGTTCATATCGCCGTATAGAGCCAACTCTTTCGCTTTTGTTAAAAATGAATAAGACAACGTATTGAACTAAAGTATTGGGTATCCATGAATTTAGGAATCGAATAGCTCAAAGTTCATACATAATACTCGTTTGTTACGGTTTTGAGATAATTAATTTCGTAGTAAGTGTTTATTTGTGAATTAAATTTGTGAATAAAAGTTTGCTCTGTACGTTATGTCTTCCTCGCAGTAATGCAGATTGTGAAAGGATATTCAGCCAAGTGAACCATATGAAGAAGACCAAGATACAAAATAAGTTAGTGACATAGACTGTTAATAAAACTATATTACAAGACAACTTATTCAAAATCATGGGAACTGTACTAAGGTGTCGCGCAACATGTCTACTGACAAAATAGGAAGTAAGGGCAGTACACACTGGATAAATATGAATGAATCTGAAGTTATACAAACGATAAGAAACCATTAAGGAGAAGAAACAAATGAGGAATAAACATTTAAATATACGGCATTTCAATATTTTTTCCCTAAAAATACGGCAAATTAGAATGTAACATACGGCAACCCAGATTTTTACGATAACAACACTGCTCCGTTCTCGAAACGCGCGTTAGCAAAGCGCGCGTTGGAAAACGCTTAATGTGTACCTACTAAGGGTTAAAGATAAATTGGAAATCAGAGGCCGGTATAAACTATACAATTTATTAATTGTACATTACGATTATTAATGAGTAATTTATTTATAACCTATTACCTTTGATTTCCGGACAGGTCAATGAAAAAAAAGTGCTTTGCATTTTCTCGGGTCTAGTCTATGGTACCTTAGTTTTTTCTGATTTACACAATATCAGTGCTTTAATTAGTTGCTTATTTTGTGATCAGAACTATGTATGTATGTGATGTTGTCCACATTTATTACATATTTTATTTTCGTCGCTGCCTGCGAAGAGCAAATCCGAATGATGTGCCTAATTATCTTGGTCGTTTATCAGTGCAAAATTGTCTTGGCCACTATTTTTTTGTTTACCTTGACACTGAGAGAGACAAACTTCTTAGCGTTCCATGGATTCCCCGTGCGGGCGCCGGGCCGTCGTGTGGCAGAAAGAGAAACTCCGAGTAGCTCCCGGGACTTGTGACACGGGTGTAGGTTTGAGGGTCCCTTTCCGACGTAATCAACACTCACCTTCACTACTCGTGTTTCTCTACCTGCCCAGACAAATGTAGTACGAACCTGCTAAGTGCAGCTTTAGATACTCGCTCTAGTATAGAACTAAAAACTATACTAAAAAAATTAATTAACTTTAAATTGAAATGGGCGTTCTATGGGTTAAATAATATTTTATCACCATCAAAACGACAATTAGTTTACTAGTTATATTACATTAGTGTGTGTTAATAAAATAATGGTGTATTTATCAAAAGTTGAATTTATATTGATAAAGTATATTGAAGTACCTATATAAATGAATTTTATACTAACTAATTGTATAGAATGGGTTTTTAACATCAGTATCAAATGGATTTTTTCATTTTTGAAACGGTACTACTACAGATGAAATAATAAAAATAAGAATAATATCATCAATTTATCCAAAATACATTTGATACTGGTTGCTTTGACGTGTTTTCACCATTATAAATAGTTATAATAAATCTGTAAATTGCACATTGAATTATTTTAATATAACGTATATTATTTGTGTATAAAAATCTGTAATCTTATTTTAGATAAAACTGTTTTTGATTTTTTTTTCTAGTCAAAACAAGTAAGTACCTAAGCGCTGTTCTAAAAAAAAAACTTATTTGATATTAAATTACAATTTATGTCAAACTTTTTAAACAATAAAATTGTAACGCTGCGATTCTACTAAAGCAACATGAATCGACCAATCAGAGTTCTCCAAATCTCCACCGGTACGTATATCCAGCACTGTGATTGGCCAATCCACTAAGCTTCAATGAAATGAAAACGCTGTCTCAATCCGATCAGCCTGTATTAATAAACCAGCCCAGACATGAATTGAATGAGTCTCAAAATCTAGTTATTGTTTTAAAGATAGTTATTGTTCTATTGTTATGAATGTATTTTTGAGACTGACTGTCATCATTGCTTTAATAAAATGAAATGTAAGTGCGTGACTAATGTAGCACAATTCCTAGTCATTTAGTTCGTATGTTTATTAATGTAGCAAAATTAAATTAAACACTTTTTATGTAATTACACCGTTACAAAGAGAACTCTTATAGTTTCGCCATGTCATGTCATCGGTCCAAAGATAGTCCATTGCGCAGTCATTCCAGAACCTTTCCTCCTCAACGGCCATTTCTTTTTATCACTACGTCCCGCCCTCTGCCACTTCAGCTCCGCAATTCTTCGAGCGACGGTTCTAGTTCTCCTACGGATTTCCTCATTTCTGTTTCCATCACGCATTGCTAGCTATCTCCATTGACCGCTGATCGATCTTGAGCCTTCAGATTTCTATATTAAGCGACTACGTTTCACTTCCATAAGTCATTACTGGCAACACGCACGGTCAAATATTGTTTTATAATTTGCAAATCTCGTTTTTGTTAAGCGTATGATGATTTAATGAACAAAGAAAGATTTATTAACTGTAACCAGGTGATTACTTGGTAGATTCCATGTTTTTGATAGCATGCATTTTAAAAAAGAGATACTAGACTCAATATAATACATAAACACTTATTTGTGAAGGCTTCATTTGGTCAGTCCCTTATAATATTAAGAATAAGCCTTATGTTCGCCAAAACCCATTGTATAATTCAAAATATGTATGACTCTCTATAAACAAAACATTCAAACTTTTGTTTTGAGATTTTAGTTCAAGGAATAGTATTCCCAAATCATAAAAATAGTTTTAAAACGTTGTTTAATTAGTTCATACAGTTATAAAGAATGTTGTTTATCAGAAATAAATATATTACGTTTTAGTGTATTGTTATATTTTATGTTGAAATAAATATGAATGTATTTAGTTAAAAGAATGTTTCTATTATATTTTATGACAAATACAATTTATTTTACTGTGACAATACGTTTTAATTAATCTCGCTGTAATCCATTTCGTTTACCTAGTGTCGTGTAGCGCCGGCATGTTTAAAAGCCTTTTTTTATGGATGTCGAAGGAAGCTTTTAAAGAAAAACTGGGAGAATTTCTACCCCTGCCCAAACTACGGTCGTCAACCCGGCTGCCATGCGTGGCCTGTGTCCAGCAGTGGACTAATATAGGCTGGTAATGTTGATGATAGGAAAAGTTGAAAAACTCAATTAACAACAGATTAAAAATAACGTTATTTTGACGCTGTCAAGCGGTTCACTTTTCCTCAAGCATTCAGAGTGAGAGAAATAAAATATAAAATGCGTTTTCCATAAATAATTTTATTTTGATCCGTGAATAAACATCTATATTATTAGTACTTATACTAATTACTTCAGTACAACAGCGATTTACATGAGACGACTACCCACTATGACGAAGTGCATCATGTTATTGTTTTATATTACATATACCATCGATATACAGGGTGTTAGCTAAATGATATAACAAGCCGAAACATATGCTTATAAATACTATGGTAAAGATAGAAATTTGATATTATTATAATAATTTTTGTAAAATTGTATGAAAAAATTAAATTGATGATATCGAATTTCTGACTTCAGTATTAGGTGTTAAAGTATGAAATTGCCGTTTTGTATGGACGAAATCGAGAAAAGTCATTTTTCCATACTAACAATTTTTTAGTTTTTTTAAAAACACCTGAACCGTTTTCGATGCAATTAAAGGTGAAAGTTAGATGGTTATAAAGCTACGCATTATAGTATTTAAATTTCTGAAAATCAAAGTATATTATACAAATATACTTAATTGAAGCAAGAAGGTCAGCTGACACATTGTAAGGGGTCTTTTCAACGACTTCCTTTGAAGTAATAGGCACTAGTATTGCATTTTTTTTTAGTCAAAAGTTACTTTATTTAGTTTTTGATACAATACAAAAAGAATTACGCAATAATATGACTATACTTAAGAGCTATAAACAAAATAAAAAAAGGGAAAATAATCGGCAATTTCATACTTTAACCCCTATTATTTATACACAGTGCATTTGCAAACACCTTTAAAACTAAGCCCACGATATGCGACAATTATGTGCAGCAAAATAATACGTCTGTGCGTGTCACAGCGTGTTACAAAGTTAAAAGTCTGAAACAGAATTTAAAATTTTCCAAAAAAAAAAACACTGCCATCATGTTATATATAATGGTCCAATAACGTGGACTTCATGTTCCAGCCTTGTTGTACCGTATACCTAACACCCTGTAAAATATGATGACAACATCAATAACAGAAATACATAGATATACAATGAAATACTACATACACAAATCAACGACCTAAAAACGTCACCAAATGACAGCCAATAGAACATTTCGGTTCTCTTCCTACTTAAAGGGATTAGGGGAGCTAAGTGCTGCGCCCAATTGATTTAATATATTAATTCTAAACAAAAGCTATTATCATAAAACTGGAATAATATCATTTTAGCAAATTACCTCTAGTATTTATTGAATCACAGTAAACTTTTCATTTAGTTGTTTATAAAGTCGAATTTTTCGCTAACGCCAAAAGCGGCCGCTTTTAGCAATAATGTACAATACGAAAGAAAGCCAAAATGAAAAGCAGGTGACAGTGGTTCAATAAATACGAGTACTAGAGGTAATTTGCTAAAATGATATTATTCTAGTTTTTTGAGAATCGATTTTGTCTAGAAGTAATAAAATTAAATCAATTAGAGACAGCACTTAGCTCTCGTAATCCTCTTAATAGCAATCAACTTATTGTTATTTACGGTCTGTATATCCTTACTTGACCTATTTAGTAAACAAACAACACTCACAACAAAAACACGTCTTACTGACGTAATCTCAAAATCAAATCTTTATTATAGCTTACATGGTGTAGTTACTAGGGGATCTCTTTTTAAGTTGCAATAACCTGTATGAGGAGAATCCCGCTCCTTCAATCATACATATTTCAAGATTTTAAGTACTCAAGTAATCTCACTATGTATTCCGTGTAAAGAAGTCTTAGTGTAAAGAAAAGTGTAAAGAACTCCGGTATTTATCAATTTATCACGAGATTATACAAAAAAATTCGAAATTCACCCGCACAAAAAAAAATGGTTGAGTTTCGTAAACCTGTATCTTTAGATTTAGTTTTGGGACAGGTGAACAAATATTATCAGTACCCAGTGTTATTGCAACCTGCATTGAGAATTTGCTATCTAATATCATGTGTGTGATGTGTGTGTGTTCATGGTGTTCAAGGATAAACAGACTGTAAGGTTGAATTTCCATTATGACAGGTATATGAAATATGACAACAGCTATAGTGAGACAATCGTGGACATTTTGGGTCAGTGTTGTACGGGATCGTGTAAATAGTTCCCTAATGTGGGCTTCGTTTTACAGGTGGTTGATATGCAAAAAAAACATCCTTAGAAAAATGATTCTTAGACTCCCGTGGTCAGCGCCATTTCCAAAGATACAGGTTTTATCTTTTTTGAAAATGGTGCAAACGCAGGTGGTCTAAACATGTTTTTTCTATGGATAGTATATACAGGCTGAAATTTTAACCACTTTCCAAATTTTAATACATCAATCTACGAGAAAAAAAACAAATGACGTATTTTTTCTTTTGGTATAGCCCAGTACAAAAATGTCAAGATAAAGCACTTAGAATATGTCCGCCAAACATTTTTGATATCGCCGCCTAGCAACACGTTTTTTACGCGATGCGCATTTCATTCATTCATTACGATACTATTCATAAGTTTTTGGTTTTCCCTTTATATCTTAACAGGCCCAGGACCGTAAAAATTGAAAACTATACCGCGAAAAATATTTTCGGGTGAAAACTTATTTTACATTTTTTTACTTCATAAATGGGCTCTAAATACGATACTGAACGCCAGTAAAAATTTTGGAAAGTGGTTAAAATTTCATCCTGTATGATAAACTATTTTAATTCCTAAAAAACTATACTAAACATATTTCGGGCTTCGTCCTCGAGATTACCATAGTTATAATTTATTTTAGCAGCTATATAACCTATATAACAATGCATTGTTTTAACCAAAACATGATCGTTCTAACTTTCGAGTTTATAAATAGCTAATATTACATTGACAATAAAACATTTCATGCTAACTGACGTAATTTTACATTATCACAATGTAAATGTAAATCGCATGATAATTTTTTTCGTGTAACTAACGTAACCGCTGCACACTATTTAAAAAATAATATATTTCTAACCAAAAATTTGGAACAATATGACAATTGATTACCACAGAACATGGAAAAAGGTTAAAAAGGCTGTCATGCGCCATTTGTACGAGAACGCCAGTCAAGCGAATTCTTTAAAATTCGCTTATAAAGCGACGTCAATAGAAAGCAATCACAGCGCTCATGTTTAGGCAGAAATATAAGCATTTGCTCATAACCTGTGAGGCGCGCCTGCTCCGCCTACATCGCCCATATACACATACAAGAAGTTAATATCTTATTATGAAATTGCCAGAAGAAGACTGACAGCAGCGTCTTTCTCTGCCATTGGCCAAACTGCGATCGCCAAATCGCCAAGCGTGGCGATCACGTCAGAGTCCCCTTATGGAGAGATCCGCGTCCTGCAGTGAACTGGTTTAGACTAGTTTCGACGATTAGATTTATGAAGCTGAAATTTACACCATTTTAGCTTAGTTCCTACAGGATCATAAGACCGCCAACGGTCGCGATAACAATTGATTTAAATTGTGCCTGGAATAACATACAATCGAGGGGTAAAAATATATCATTTTTCAACATAGTAGGCAATTGTTTATGCCACTGCGCCTTTGCGCTGGGGGCCTCTTAATATAGTAAAACTAAACAAAATTTTAAATCAATAAAAAATCAGACTATACAGAGTGTAAAAAAACTAAACGCAGACCCTGAAGTTACGCAATCAGAAAAGCAAACCAAGCCATATTACAAAATATTATAGCTGGGAAATGATTTTTATTGGGACTCAAAAAAATATTATAATTCGTAGCGCGCAATGTATAGCAGCCGTAGCGTAGGCCGCTGCGCTGGAGATGGCTGCTAAGTTCAAAAGTCGTCAGCGCTGAGCCGTACATTGCGTATTGTAATTAATAAAGCCTTATTGTGATCGAAATAATAAAAACAACCACTATGTTTGTATGAAGAAAAGTTTTTAAGTATCCTTTTGCAACAGTTTTTGTAATAAAATGGAAAACAAAATTGTGACTTTGACCCTCAATATCTTCGGAACCAGTTGTTTCCCAGGTATGGTCCTAAAGAGAAAAATGATCCTAATGATGGGGACAATACGTGGTTTTCGGATCTGCGTTTGGTTTTTTTACACCCGTTATACTGTCGTATATCCCGCGACGAAAGATCAACATACACGAACGACAATAAATAAACATTTTGATCATAATTAACATTTATTATCTATGATTCACAACATAAACTCTAGATATAAAAGAAGAATCTGCTATACAGAATGAAATTTTTAACCATCTTCCAAATTTTAATATAATATCAATCTACGAGACAAAAAACAAAGGACGTATTTTTTCTTTTGGTCTATCCCAGTACAAAAATGTCAAGATAAAGCACTTAGAAAATGTCCGCAAAAAATCTAAAATTTTTGATACGGCCGCCTAACAAAACTTTTTTAGCGCGATTTGCATCTCATTCATTCATTACGATACTATTCATAAGTTTTTGATTTTCCCTTTATACCTTATCAGGCCTAGGACCGTAAAAATTTAAAACTATATTGTGAAAAATATTTTCGGGTGAAAGCTTGATTTACATTTTTAGTTTATAAATGGGCTCTAAATACGATACTGAACGCCTATAAAAAATTTGGGAAGTGGTTTAAATTTCATCCTGTATGTATAAACAAAACAGAATGATAAAAAACGTCTAATCGTCAACCATTATGGTGCTATGCTCGGTATCTCGTTAAGAGACAGGATACGAAACGAGCATATTCAGATGACGAAAGTCATCGACATAGCCCGAAGGATAAGCACGCTGAAGTGGCAGTGGGCTGGTCACGTCTGCCGTAGAACAGACGAAGCAGACGAATTCTGAAATGGAGACCGCGTTTAGGCAAGCATAGTGTAGGACGCCCTGCGACTCGATGGTCTGATGACCTCAGGAGAACTGTTGGCAGCGGCTGGATGGGGAAAGCCCAGGATAGACAATTGTGGCGTGACTTGAAGGAGGCCTACGTCCAGCAGTGGACTTACAATGGCCGTTGAGTGAGATTGAGATTGAGAAACGTAAACCACATAGAGAAAGAAAGTTTTCGATTCCCGTCAAGGGTCAATTTAGAAGACCACCAATAAACGGCCCGCATTGGTTCGCATAGTTACGTATTTTATAATATTTAAAGGAAATTAGATCTTGAACACAGTACTTAAAGTCTATATTACCAAGTCAAGAATAAAAACTTGTACACACTACTCTCATGTATATTGAATACATTCGCAAAATAAATATGTAATACTCTAGGTATTATAAATGATATACATAAAATCTTTGCCATCGAAGCCTTAGATACGAAACTGTTGTTTTATGTCTTACCCACACGTGAGACTTTCTATTTCAGAGTTCAAATTGAAACAACCAAGGCAATAAAAATATTAAATATTTAGCTATTTATTTTTAAGCACGATGCGACGCTCACAGATGTAGCTGCGTAAGGTCCATTAAACCGAGACCCAGCCGCAACAAAATAATACGTCTGTGTGCGTCACAGCGTTTCACAAAATCAAAAGTCTGGATCAAAATTTGATATTTTTAATCCAGAATTTAATAACACTGCCATGATGATATACATAATGGTCCAATAACGTGGGCGCCATTTTCCAGGTGATTCAAAAAACACGGTGTATACAAAACCAAAGATTTATTTACTGTTTTGAACTCATTTAGTATCTAACACATTACAGCATTCGTGGTCACTAGTAGACTAACGGCCGGTCCCAATAACCTATCTATCTTCAGTTTTGGCATATCGGAGATAGAAAACAACATCTGTCTTTGTTACTCTGGCCGGCAAAATCAGAGACATAAGATGTTTTCTATCTCCGATATGCCAAAACTGAAGATAGATAGGTTATTGGGACCGGCCGTAAGGTGTTATTCGGCTTTAGAGGACTACTAGAGCTAAGTGATGCCCCTAATTGATTTCATATAATTAATTACTTCCAAACAAAATTTATTGAATCACTGTTAAGACGCTGACTGCAGCCGATGACCTTGAGCAATGAATACGCCCATAAATTTATTCGTCTTTGAATTTCTTTGCAACGTGCCGCAGCTGTCACTGTCGATTCCCGTAGGAGTGACAGAGAAAAAGCACATGGAATAGAAGGGCCTAAGTGCCAAATAACAAAATTCGTTGTGCAATTTAAAATTAAAATTTTATTAAAAATTTAAATCAGCCATTTGCTTAAGCAACATGTAATATACAATATAGCAAAACTTTATTATCATTGTTATACGGACTGCTGAGAAAAATGGTAATTTATGTATTTTCAGAGGCTACTTTAAGATTATTTTCTATCGAGAAAAGTTTTTAGAATCGTGTTTTGGAAACAACCACCTGGTCAAAAATATGATCAATTACAACTACATAGAATTTGGCAACAATACTCATTGGCTCATGTCAGCGTCTTAACTGCATTTATTCTGGCATTCTTTCGTATTGTACTTTATTGCTAAAACCGGCCGCTTTTGGCTTTATCGACAAATTCGACTTTATAAACAACTAAATGAAAAGTTTACTGTGATTCAATAAATACTAGAGGTAATTTGCTAAAATGATACTGTTCTAGTTCTTTTGAGAATTGATTTTGTTAAGAAGTAATAAAATCAAATCAATTGGGAGCAGCATTTAGCTCTAGTAGTCGCCTTAAATATTTTTACTCGTCACGCACATTTAAAGATATCTGACCATATCAAATTTTATGTTTGTGTATAGTATATGTGCGAAGGCATGTCAAAAATCAAATATGATTATTAAGATGAGCTACTAAACTACAATTATATATCTACTATATAATATAATCTACATCTAAACACTACTATAAGTAGCACAAATTGTCTTTTTTTTTCTCACAGCTGCTTCCGCGGTATATTCGAACAGCGCCTGGCGTCAACTCGATGTATATTGGGTAAACATATTTAGTAGTTTTGATATAGG
This sequence comes from Anania crocealis, assembly GCA_949315895.1. Lineage (NCBI taxonomy): Eukaryota > Metazoa > Arthropoda > Insecta > Lepidoptera > Crambidae > Anania > Anania crocealis. The sequence continues at coordinate 8,938,108 of OX438875.1, forward strand.
ATGATGGTATATCAAATACATCTTGAGTCAAGAGTTGAGAGTACCTGTAAAGGGGAATAGTTTATGTTATTGAAAATTTTAAGTGAAAAAATTATTACTTCAATGAATATTTGGACTGCCCGGGATGGGAATCGAACCCACAATCTCCCGCTTGCTGAGCGACTGCTCCTACCATGGAGCTACCCAGACATTTGGTGTGTCAACGAATTTTTTTAAGGCTTTACGCTGTATGCTAACTAAATTTTATCAATGTTTTCATTTAGTACCTTCAAAATCCGAATAATATTTTTTCTGAAATTTATAAATCAGTTCAGATGAAACAGCATTTTAATAAATTTTTACACTGTTCTCTATGCATTCAAATTGTTAGTACAAATGTAAAAAACAGTTCCTTGAATAAAAAACTTGAGAGGTGTCAAGGGACACCCGGATGGAACGAAGTTCATTTTATAGTGAAGGAATTGAAATAAAATTTTATTTTATTTTAAATTCTGTTTTTATTTCTCTCTCTTTCTCATCCTCTCCCTCTACCCTCGAGGTGGCCGGCAGCAACTGGATGCTCAAAGCTCAAGATCGAGAAAAGTGGCGTGCCTTGGGAGAGGCCTATGTTGACGCTGACCACGATGAGGTCCATAACTCACCGGCAGTGCTTACGGGCAACTGGTCTCGTTGTCGCGCCTACAGACGCGACGCCCCCGCGGCCAGGTCCACGGCGTGGACGGCGGCGGGGGCGGCGTGCCCTCAGCTTCTTCTATGGCGCCCGCCTCGACGACGACGCTCGCGACGCACCTGATTATATAAACAGAATTACAATTAAAAAATTGAGAAGAAACCTGCGACAGTAAACAAACACAATACCTGTATATAACGGGTGTAAAAAAAATCAAACGCAGATCCGAGAACAACGTATTGTCCCCATCACTAGGATCATTCTTTTTTCTTCAGGACCATACCTGGGAAACAGCTGGTTCCGGAGATATTGAGGGTCAAAGTCACAATTTTGTTCTCCATTTTATTACAAAAACTGTTGCCAAAGGTTACTTAAAAACTTTTCTTCTTATAAACATAGTGTTTTTTTTATTATTTCGTTCATAATAAGGCTTTTTAATTACAATACGCAATGTACGGCTCAGCGCGGACGAATTTTGAACGTAGCAGCCATCACCAGGGCAGCAGACCACGCTAATTAATATTTTTTGAGTCCCAAAAATAAAAATCATTTGTCAGGTATAATATTTTGTAACATGACTTTGGTTTGCTTTACACATTGCGTAGCTTCAGGATCTGCGTTTAGGTTTTTTACATCCTGTATATGAGGTATGCGATTTTGTGACCAGACTTAAGAATTTATTGGAAAGACTTACGATCTAAAAAACACAAGAGCACGCAGAGATCCTCATCCGCTTAATCTAAAATCATAATCTTCTAAATTTAGTAAAATTTGCCTAGCAATGTGCGTAAAAATTTACAACCAAATACCTAATGACATAAAAAAATTATGAACCACCATAATTTCTCTAGGTTAAGGCATTTCAACACTGAATTAATAATTTGCGTGATGAAAGCGTACTCTTGGTACCGTCTGTTTTTGATGTCTGTATTTCTCTCTGTCTGTCTGTGCGTGCTGAATCTGCCTCTGTGTGTCTCTGTCAGCATGTATCTGTTCGTGTACCTCTCTGTCTCCATTTATTTGATTCTCTGTTTATTTTCAACTGACTTCAAAAAAAGGAGGCCCTCAATTCTTCTGTATGTTTTTATCACTATCTGTATGTAACTCTGTTTCTTTCTTTCGTTCTTTGTCAGTTTCTCTGGTCGGCGAGTATCTTTGTCTCTGCCTATGTGTATCTCCATCATTTTTGTGTATCAGACTAACACCCGTATTTATAAACAAGTAAAAGTAATTACTTGACTACAAGTAATTACTTGAGAGACAATTTTTATGCCTTAATCAAGAAATTACTAGAAGTTATACTACCAAAAGTTAGCATTTTCAGCCAAATAATATAACTATTAATGGTGACCAATTTCTTTCACTTAAGCACTAGGTATGAACACTTTAAGTTATGACTTTCTTAAGCAATAAGTAATGATTTCATTATAAATACGGGAGTTAGTGTGTCTCTGTTTTTGTGTCTCTCGTCTCTCTCAAATTCATATTTATTAACTTCAAACAAAACAGCAGACGATATTTCTGTCTCTGCCCATCTGTGTCTCTCTACCCAGTCTTTCTCTTTCTATTGGTCACAATAACCGATAAAACTAATTAGTTTGAAAAGCAACAACAACAAACTCACCGTGCCCACTTCCCCCTCGGCCCAGCGCTCGTAGGCCCGCTCCCGCTTCAGCCACTCCTGGTACTTGTACCACCACTCCTCCCACTTCACGTAGTCGCCCAAGGTCAGGCCTGCGACAAACAATCCTATATTAAAATAACAGTTACTGACATAGCTATTGCATGCCGGGCGCGGCGCTATACCATTAAGCCACCGAGACACTGCGACACAGCGCGAATATTCTTATCGCTGTAAGCCAGCGTAGTTTCATCAAATGTTAGAAGTTTTGTACTCTTATCACATGAAAGAAACATCTTTGCAGATGTTTGACAGTCAGTTAAGATGAAACAGCTATTTAAATACTTTATTTGATATATTAGCAATTATAATATCAGTATATAAACTTGAAAAAATATGTCTCAGGCGGGACTCGAACCCGAGGAGGAGATGCGGGTTCTAGTCCCGCCTGAGACAAATTTTTTTAATTTTAAATACTAATGTTATAATTACAATTAAATAGCTTAAAATATCATAGTGCTAAGTTACTAATTAAATTAAATAAAAAAGGCTCCGGATATTTGTGGTACCTTCATTGTTTCTGGTTTCCAAAATACGAGTGAATAGTTATTCAGATTGGGATCAGAACAATTTATGTTATGTTGTGCACATTTATTTATTTATTCATAGCCCCAAGGCCAATGTAGAATTAGAACGTGGCAGTTCCTTCAATCATTTTGATTTTGGCCTACTTTAACTTGTCATACAAGTCATACAATGCAAGGGGCCATCCACAAACTAGGTCACACATTAAGTTCTTACCTTTTGTGACATTGGGCTAAATAGTATGGGAATTTTCATAAAAATGAGTGACAAGAGGGGGTCCGAAAATCTCAAAAATCGTGTGCCGTAATTTATGGATGATCCCTAATAGGTCATACAAGTTAAACGCAAACTCACCACGCAGGTAGCCCCTCTTCTTGTAGTAATCGTATCTGACGCGGACGTCGTCCCAGGAGGGCAGCCCGCCCGGCGCCGCCGCCAGCAGCTCCTCGGGGTAGCTGCCCACCGGGGCCGGCTCCAGCCCACTGTTGGGATAGAGAGACAAGTTTTGTTAACATCGATTGTAAAGAAGCGTTGGGTGTCTTCGTTGGTAGCAGGGCTCGGAATACGTTATATTTAGTGTTTCGGTTATGTTCGAACGGAATCACAAAAAAAAGGTTTTGACGGGAAACGAAATTTTAAAACGTTCTTGCTCAATAAAACTTTTTTAACCAATATAAACCGTTTTTGCTCATTTCAGGCCCTGCAATACGAACGAAAACGCGGCACGCGCCGTCTCCGTTCAGCTCTCTATGGACTAAATCGTTTTATTACGTTCTTATTTCGTTTTTGTTCCGAACAAAATTTTTAACAAGGAACTGTCCTAAACGTTTCAAAGACGTTATTTTAAATAACGTTTCCGAGCCCTGGTTAGTAGGCATTAGTAAAGAAGGCGGATATACTCTCGTACGCTTGCGCGTGGAGGTTTCCCAGTTACTCAACTACAAGTATTTATTGGCGGAGAAGTATCTAGAGCAGCGTTTCCAAATTTGCTAGATCACGACCCGGCACCGGGCCATCAAAATAAAATACCGTGTCGCAACATTACCGCCTTGTTATAAAAACAATACGTATCGATCGACGCATCGTAAAAAACTATCGTCATTTTCCGCGAACTTGGATTCTCTAGTAAGTAATAAATAAGCAACAGCTCCAAGCAAAAATTTAATGACTAAATAATGTATAATAATATTTTTAATATTGATAAATGTATATTATATCACCTAATGGAACCAGCTTGGGTTTAAAAGTATTAAGTTGCCGTGCCTACAGGGCATATTATGTTATTCATTATTTATTAGGGGTTAAAGTATGAAATTGCCGTTTTGTATGGACAAAATCGAGAAAAGTCTTTTTTCCATACTAAAAATTTTTTAGTTTTTTAAAAAACGCCTGAACCGTTTTCGATGCAATTAAAGGTGAAAGTTAGATGGTTATAAAGCTACGCATTATAGTATTTAAATTTCTGAACATCAAAGTATATAATACAAATATACTTAATTGAAGCAAGAAGGTCAGCTGACACATTGTAAGGGGTCTTTTCAACGACTTCCTTTGAAGTAATAGGCACTAGTATTGCATTTTTTTTTTTTAGTCAAAAGTTACTTTATTTAGTTTTTGATACAATACAAAAAGAATTACGCAATAATATGACTATACTTAAGAGCTATAAACAAAATAAAAAGTGGGAAAATAATCGGCAATTTCATACTTTAACCCCTATTATTATGTTAAATTAAGGAAGCAACAAATAATTGAGAATTAAGTGGGTCACAAACGGGAAACGTAAAAATTACTGGGCCCTGGAAGAACAATGTTTGACGACCATTTGGATCTTCTAAGCCATGGATCGCGGGTACGATCCCCGCACAGTGGTCTGGGTGTTTTCTATGCACATTTGGATCTTCTGAGCCATGGATCGCGGGTTCGATTTCCGCACAGTGGTCTGGATGTTTTCTATGCATTATTAGAAGTATCTATGTATTTCCAAAAAAAAAAAAGTATACACTGTGCATTTTCAATCACCTGTAAAACGAAACCCACGTTATGTAACCATTGTGTATTACATCTAGACAGTGTTATTTTCATTTTTTTACCAAAAAATTTTTTATAAAAAGATTAAATATTGTTTCATCTATTTATTTAGAAACACACCGTGACGCGCACAGATGTAGCTGTGTAAGGTCCATTCAACCGAGACACTGCACCGCCGCAGCAAAACAATACGTCTATGCGCGTCATAGCGTGTTACAAATTTAAAAGTCTGAATCAAAATTTAATATTTTTCATATATTATTTTATTATCAAAAATATATATAACACTTCCATGATGTTAAGCATAATGGTCCAATAACGTGGGCTTCCTTTGCCAGGTGGTTCAAAAAGCACGGTGTATTAGTAAGTTTATCGGTTGTCCAGTACCCCATACGACAGGGTACTTAATAGTAACTTAATTTGGGACTAGATGGCTCTGTGTGGCCCAGTGAGGCATGTCTTAAATATATTATTATTGACGTGATAACGTCTTTAAAATCGTTTTAGTCGGGTTGTGAAACATGTTCAGAAACTTGTGTCACACCAAAACCTTACGAGCGCGATCGCAGGTATAACGAGAGAGAGAGACGGACCGATCTCCCGTCTCATCTCGAGCGCTGCCAGTCATTCCGTGAAACTTGTCACGCGGAATCCTCACGAGCGGAGGCTGGCATAGCGTTCGAGTGAGTGGACCGATCTTCCGTCTCTCTCACTCTAGCGGCATACAAACGAATGGAGATTTTCTCGTTATCACGTAAACATCTCGATCGTAAACCTACTTTACAAACAACCAATTTTTTTATAATATATAAATGAATCCCTATTTCCCTTGGTCATCGCATGACGCGTGAACGGCTGGACCGAATTTGTCAATTCTTTTTTTTTTTTGTTTGTTTTTGTCAGGAGAATGTTCTTATGAAAGAAAAAATTAAGAAAATTGACCGGAAAATTAGGAAATTTAAGAAAACTTAATCACCATACTAAATTATTTGTAATGTAACCTTAGCGCTTTTGACAATTTAAACTTCTTTAAGCCTTTAACTGCCGAAGTACTAGACACAATTAAAATTTTATTGTTTGGAGGTCACCGGTGACCCCCATGGCGCTCAATGTGTTGATGTAACATTATGGCGTTTGACATAACATTGACAGAATGCGTGCTGCAAACGGTTACAATTTCCAGTGCGGTTAGCATTTGCAATGTCGATAAATAAATTTGTATCTGAAATATTTTTTAAATTAATAATACCAGTTTGAAATCAATATTCATAGTTAAGACAGAACAACGTCTGTCGGGTCCGCTAGTACTATAATGTTTGGGAAACGCTGGTCTAGAGGGAAGGAGGGAGGTAATAGGGGTAAAAGTATGAAATTGCCGATTATTTTCCCACTTTTTATTTTGTTTATAGGTCTTAAGTATAGTCATATTATTGCGTAATTCTTTTAGTATTGTATCAAAAACTAAATAAAGTAACTTTTGACTGAAATAAAAATGCAATACTAATGCCTATTATTTCAAAGGAAGTCGTTGAAAAGACCCCTTACAATGTGTCAGCTGACCTTCTCGCTTCAATTAAGTATATCTGTATTATATACTTTGATTTTCAAAAAAAATTAATACTAATGCGTAGCTTTATAACCATCTAACTTTCACCTTTAATTGCATCGAAAACGGTTCAGGCGTTTTTAAAAAATCTAAAAAATGGTCAGTATGGAAAAATGACTTTTCTCGATTTCGTCCATACAAAACGGCAATTTCATACTTTAACCCCCTAATATCAGAGTGGCCAGGGCCACACTCACGAGGGAAGGAGGGAGGTAGAGGGGGCTAGGGCTAGACTCACGAGGGAAGGAGGGAGGTAGAGGGGGCTAGGGCTAGACTCACGGGCGGGCGGGCGGCTCGCCGGGCGGCGCGGCGGCGCGCTCGATGCGCACGTGCAGCGTGGCGTCGCGGCGCGTGATGCGCATGTTGTCGAGGCGCGCCGACCTGTCCGCCGACCACTGCGCCATCTTGCCGAAGCGCTCGGACAGCGTCAGTCTGAGGACGGGCAGATATTCATGTAAAGAGATACGAACACAATAGTCGTAATCGTAATTTGTTTTTGACGTGATAACGTCTTTAAAATCGTTTTAGTCGGGTGACATGTTCAGAAACTTATGTCACACCAAAACCTCACGAGATCGATCGCAGGTTTAACGAGAGAGAAAGACGGACCGATCTCCCGTCTCATCTCGAGCGCTGCCAGTCATTCCGTGAAACTTGTCACGCGGAATCCTCACGAGCGGAGGCTGGCATAGCGTTCGAGTGAGTGGACCGATCTTCCGTCTCTCTCACTCTAGCGGCATACAAACGAATGGAGATTTTCTCGTGCGGTTAAGTTTTCGTTGAATGTTTAAGATGTAATTTAAAATTTGAAAAAATTGTTATCTTCATTAATTCCTTACTTCCCAAAAACTTATATCACCAATAAGACGTTATCACGTAAACATCTCGATCGTAAACATACTTTACAAACAACCAATTTTTTTTTAATTTTTTTACATAATATAAGAGTTTACCTACTTAAAAACATAAATACTCATACAACAGTCAATAGTATAATTGTAATTTAAATAATATCTACTATACCCTTTCCAATTGTTTATTTAACTTTTGACAGATCACGCACACAAAGTTTTATATTAATTTTTGATACTATGTACTACAGCGAGTATAGTACTTCATGAACGAGCTCCGCCCACTTAGAGATGTGTCATGATTGATGACCACAGACTATAAAAACGGTTTTGAAATAAATCGATTATCGACTATATTAATAAAACATACAATAAAATTATTGTGATTATATTTTATATCAAACACGTATTAAAATGCCCTAAATGTCTCTGTTTTAATGCATAAATAATTTACGTAATGAAAACTGTTCCATCGTACTCATACCTAGTAAATGGGATCGAATTTATTCGCTGCAAATTAACGAATCTAAAATAATCGTTTAGACTTACTGTAGTTGGTCCAAATAAAAAGCATGTGAATGAACTGAGGTACCTACTTGTAGTGAACAGGTGCAAAATATTGAAATTCGTAGTAAAAATAATGAAAATGAATGTTAAAATAATGAATGTGTTAAATCGATCAAAACCTCTTTATGAATAAAATCGATCGATAAAAGAAATCGAATCGGTAACGGGTCAGGGTATCACTATTTGATTTAGTATTAGAGCTGTCAAAAGTTAAATAAACGATTGGAAAGGGTATACACGGGTCACGGCCAAATCCCGGGTCGGGCAACAAAAAGATTCGAATTTTCGATCGTTGCTCGGGTTTGTAATCACCAACCCGCATTTGGCAAGCGTGGTGATTATGCCTGTACACCCATCGTTGCTGTGGTAACTTGAATTCAATGATGAAGGCCTTTTCCCTGCAGTGGGATGATTATAGGCTGTTACTTTACTTTTATGGTCAAAGCAGCGTACGCCTATAACTGATATTCATACGAAAGGTGCTAGCATTAAGATAAATAATTGTGAATGTATGTAATATTGTTGGTGTACCTATAAAAATATAATAAAATAAAATTAAAATAATATGAACTGGTCATACTCATACACAAGTAGTAAATAAAATTAAAAAATATCATGTTGTTATATAATTTGATTGGTCTAGGTCCTACTAAATGTGCACCCTTATGTCAAAAGGGTGCACATTTAGTCTGGACACTTATACGAAGCTGAATCTGTTTTTATATAACATCAATGTTTATAGGGAAATTTATAATAACTTTAACCTCCAACATGTGCCATATCCAGAGACAATAGAAATTCAATCAATTGTGTCCGAAACGAAAACTAAACGACTATAAGACCCTCGTATGTGTATCATACAAGGGGTAAATAGTCGTTTAAGGAATAAGCCACATACTCACTATAGTCCTTAAAATATAGCTTGATTAGAATGACATTTCTCACTGGAAGAGACGACGTAACTTTGTACCAACGTCACACACGTGAGACACATTAGCCCACTAAAAAATTTGGTGGCATGATGAATTAATCTAATTAATCAATAAAATAGACATGAAAAATCGAAAAGATTATAATAATCCAGTCACAAAAATTATACTTAACTATAAAAGACGTCTATACAAGGAAATGTTATTTTTTAGTTTACGAAAAACGTACATATTATGCGACAAATAATTTCTCTAGTTGATCTTCATGATTGTTCCAGTGATTCTGATGATGGTCACAATACCGACTTACTGTTAAATCTGAATATGTCAAATTTTTGTTTCATTTTATTTGCCATATTATTATCTATTTTGATCTTTTGATCAGTCGAGTCAACTAGCATCAGTATCCTGTTTGACAGATGTAATTTTAACCGACCTATGTTTTAAAGACTAATGGGTACGCAGCTTTGATTGGCATGCCTTGAAATACATCAACTTAAATGGTAAAAGTTCTTTTATTATTTTTCATTTTATTTTATTTATTAATTGTAGGTAATTTAAGTTCCCAAACTCACCTAGCCGGCTGCTTCTCCTGCGTCTGCGCATCGCTGTCACTTCCGCTGTCCGCCAACGCGGCCGCTATCGCCGCGGGGGACACGGGGCGGGTCCCGCGGGGGGCGCGGGGCCCGGCGGGGGCGGCGGGGGCCACGGGCGCGGGGGGCCGGCGCTCGCCCTCGCGCTTGATGCGCGCGGGGGGCACGGGGGCCACGGGGGGCGCCGCGCGGGCGGCCAGCTGGGAGCGTTGCCATTCTAACACCTGAGGGGAGGAATGATAGTCGTTGTGAGAATACTTGTTTGGCAAACAAATTGATAGTTATAGATTTCCGCAAAGTAACGCCTGAGTCTATTAAATTTTAAACAAATTGATAGTACTCGTATTTCCTTAAATAAAATCTGTTTCATCTAAGTCGATCGTAATAATCATTGCTTAAGTTATTATTCTTTAAGACCCGAGTTCACCAACACTTAAACAGCCGGTAAACAAAGAGTGACGATTAATTTGACACAATTCCCATACAAAATATGTCAAATAATATTTTAAACGCTGTTTAAACTTAAACGTCAACCTCAAGTCTACTGTTGACACCATTAGTGTACCATTATTTATAATTTTTAACCTAAGCATGCGCGAGGGGTCCCTTCCACTTGTCTGGAAGTGTGCTAATATAGTCCCTGTTCACAAGAATGGTTCGAGAAATGATGTACAAAATTATCGACCTATATCTTTATTGTCGACTTTGCCGAAGGTCTTGGAAAGACTTGTCCATAATGCTGTTTACCCTAGCCTTCACGCAAAAATTATTCCACAACAACATGGGTTTGTTAAGAAACGGTCAACGCTTACAAATCTCATGGTATATTCAAATTATTTATTTCAGCGTATAGATTACTGTAAGCAAGTGGATTCAGTCTATACAGACTTCTGCAAGGCTTTCGACAAGGTTGACCACACTTTATTGTTGCGCAAGATTGCATACAATGGGATACGCGGAAATCTTTTTCGTTGGTTTAAATCATATATAACTAATAGGACTCAGAAAGTCGTGGTAAATGGTTTTACTTCCTCGACGATACACGTCACTTCAGGTGTAGCACAGGGTTCGATATTAGGCCCTTTGCTTTTTATTTTATACATTAATGACATTTCTGAATGCTTCGTTAATAGTAATTTTCTCCTTTATGCAGACGACTTAAAGGTGTATCGCACTATAGAATGTCAGGATGACTGTGACAAGCTTCAAGAAGACTTAAATCGCCTGTCACATTACTGTTATAATAACAAACTGTATCTTAGTCTGTCCAAGTGTAAATCTATATCTTTTTCTAAAAAACGAAATACTATAACTAGCTCGTATTGTTTAAACAACACTCCTATAGATAGCGTTTTGATAATTCGAGACTTGGGAATTTTTCTTGACTCTAAATTACATTTGGATGCGCATATAGATCATATTACTAGTAAAGCTTATAAGCTTTATGGTTTCGTCACTCGGTCTTGTTCTGCGTTTAAGCAAGCCAGCTCCTATATACATCTCTTTAAATCGTTAATTAGGTCACAGTTAGAGTATGGCGTAATTGTGTGGAATCCATTTTATGATAGATATAATATACAAATCGAATCTGTTCAACGCAAGTTTCTTAGGTATGTCAACTTTAAATGCTTCCATTCTAGATCTTCGTATGATATTCTATTAGATAAATACTCACTTGATACACTACAGATGAGAAGGTCACTTCTGGGTTCGATGTTCTTATATAATTTGTGTAATAATATGTTTGATTGTATTGATTTAATTGACTGTATAAATTATCAAATACCTAGTAGATCTGAACGCATTCAACAAAGATATCATCATCGATTGTTCTCACTTCCCCGATGTAGGACCAATGCAGGAAAGCGAGCTCCTGTTTATAGGCTATTAAAGCAATACAATACAGATATTTTTGATGTTGACATTTTTGCTCTCTCTCCTACCTCATATAAAAGGTGCGTCATTCAAAGGCTGTCAGGTAGTGTGTAATAGTAATAGGTTTGACGGATCTATTAATAATATTACCTTTGATAGGTGGTATTGTTGATGTTTCCGTGATTATTATTGTTACTTATTAATGTAAAATAATAATGTATCTAAAATAACATTTTATAGGTATTCATTTCATTTTGATTTGCTTTAAGTTTTTATTTTTTTATTACAAATTTGTAGGCAGTAGTACATGCACGTTCATAACCTTACTTTTTTATAAAATAATATGTGGATAAAGATGTTGGTTGTACAATAACATAGTATATTTATTAACACTCTTAAGTTAAGTGGAATTGTACAATTGTTTTTTGTCCTTAATAAAATAAAATAAAATAAAAATAAAAAATAAACGTCTGTTGGTGAACTCGGGCCTTAATAATTTCCTGTATGATTTACTACAAACGAAAAGCTTTTTTAAAATATTTCCTTAACAAACAAAATTAATATTTTAAGGAAAACATTCGTACAAGAAGGTGATAAGTCAAATTACATATTTTTCACTGTCTTATTCATGACTGAAGGATAACTGTATACCTTAAGCCCTATAAAAATATAGGCTTCTGTGTCGCCTGCTCCGAGGTCCCGGGTTCGATTCCCGGACGGGTCAATGTAGAAAAAAAGTGTTTTTCATCATTTTCTCGGGTCTGGGTGTGTGTGGTACCTTTCGTTGTTTCTGGTTTCCAGAGTACGAATGCTTTAAATAGTTATTTAAATTGGGATCAGAACAATGTATGTGATGTTGTCCACATTTATTTATAAAAATAAAATAAAAAATATTTATAAAAAAAAAATATGGCGAAAGAATTCTCTGCTTCTCAACACTAGCCTAGACTTGTCCCGAAGCAGTAGTAGGTTTAAATATCGGGACGTCTAAGTACCTCCTGGGGCCTACTTGCAGAAATAAACTGATTTTTTATTTTATTTATTATGAATGAAATAATTAAAAAAAAAAAACATGTTTGTAAGAAGAATTTTTTAAGTAATTTTATGCAATTGTTTTTGTAATGAAATGGAAAACTAAATTGTGACTTTGACCCTCAATATCTACGTAACCAGAAGAAAAAATTGATCCTAGTGATGGGGACAGTACGTGGTTTTCCGATTTGCCTTTGGGTTTTTATAGGATGACTTTTTCATGATCTTATATCATTACTAGCGGACCCCGCGAACTTCGTATCGCTTAAGAATAGTGTTTGATTTTGACGTCTTATATGTCATTGCCATCAAATATGGCGTAGCTGGAAAACTATATACAATTTTAATCTTTTACTACCCTACCCCTACCCTACCCTACCCTACACTACCCCTACCCTACCCTACCCCTACCCTACCCTACACATACCCTACCCCTACCCTACCCCCACCCCTACCCTAAACCCTTTCACTACCCCTACCCTACCCTTACAAAAAAGACGATAATTGATCAGTTATCGAGCGGGATGAAAAATGATTAAATTACTAAAATGGCTATTAAAAAATAGGGGTTGGTGATAAAAGGGTAAAAATTTAGGATTGTATGTATGTATTTTTGTATGTTGTATCATAAAAAAATAGAAATTAAATATTTTGTCTAAAAAATAAAATAAAAAATTTAGGGGTGGACTACCCCTAACATTTAGGGGGATGAAAAATAGATGTTGGCCGATTCTCATAGATACCGGATAAGCACAAAAAATTTCATCAAAATCGTTCAAGCCGTTTCGGAGGAGTTCAAGTTCGAACACAGTGACACGAGAATTTTATATTTTAGATAAGCGTTCAGTGTCGTATTTAGAGCCCATTTATGAAGTAAATATATAAATCAAGTTTTCACCAGAAAATATTTTTGCAACATACATAGTTTCCAATTTTTACGGTCCTAAGCCTGTTAGGCTATGAAAGAAAAATCAAAAATTATAAATACATAGTATCGTAATGGATGAATGAGGTGAGCATCGTGTAAAAAAAGTGTCTATAGGAGGCCTTATCAAAAATTTTAGATTTTTGGTGGACTCTTTCTAAGTGCTTTATCTTGACATTTTTGTACTGGGCTTATATATCAAAAGAAAAAATAAGTAATTTGCTTTTTGTCTCGTATATTAAACAGTGAACCCACACTGTTTAATACAACACTTTATATTATTAATCTTTTTTTTAAGTTATATGTATTTTTATCTGAAATAAATAATTTGAATTTGAATTGCGGAAAACGCAAGTTCGTGGCCATAAAATATAAAAATAAATAATTAGGAAGGTGGTTAAAATTTCATCCTGTATAGCGCCATCTAGGGTATATTACATGAAATCAAACTACTAGAGCGCTCACCTTCTCCTCGCGCGTCCTCTTGCTGGCCTCCCGCGCCTTGAGCAGCTCCCTGGTGGGCTGCACGGCGCGGGCGGGCGCGGGCGCGGGCGCGGGGGCGGGCGGGCGGCGCGACGCGCGGGGGGACGCCGAGCCCGGTCTGGGGGGGGGGATAGAATAAATAAATATAAAGACAAATCAGCAAGGTGGCTGGCAGGAGCTGGATGCGAGAAGCCGAGGATCGACCTAAGTGGCGTGCAATGGGGGCTATCGCTAGCGAATTTGCCAGGCGCTAGTGTCGCGTGAGGTCCGATAACATTCACTTTTCACTGGTTTTAGCGGGCTTCGTTGCGTAAATTATACTTTCTTTAATTTACCTGCTGTAAAGTGATCTCCTTCGTAAAATATCGCAAATATGGATTTTGAAGACTTTGAAAGCGGAATTAAGAAAAAGCGCAAAAATAGGCGGCCTCAAAGAGCAACTATTTCAAAAGTTAGTTTGTTGATATCAAATAAACCTTAATTATATTCAAGATTTACGCTTTGTTTCGGCGCCTGGTGAGCAAAGAAACGGTAGTCACCATTGGAGAGGCCTATGTCCAGCAGAGGATTGTGATAGGCTGATGATGATGATGAAAGACAAATAAATATAAATGTGGACAACATCACATACATTGTTCTGATCCCAATTTGAGTAACTATTTAAAGCGCTCGTATTTTGGAAACCAGAAACAACGAAGATACTACAAACACCCAGACCCGAGAAAGTGGTAGAAAAACACTTTTTTACTACATTGACCGGTCCAGACACATTTTGAAAACTGGTGTATACGCCACTCCGCCACGGAGGTCGTCACAAATAGATCAACATTAACCTATAAGGTACCTTTAACGATATTTCTTTATATTTATGTTCTCATGTAAGCGGCTTAAAAATTTCTTCTTACAACTATGTCTTTATGAGAATACAAGCGACCCATCACGGTTTCGTACGGGTGCACCCGTTAAGTTTTAGTAATCCCTAATCTTTTCTAGCAATTTATACAGCCTATGCCACTATATATGATAGATTATATCGGTGTTGGGTACTAATAATTGCATTAACTGTACTGCATGCATTTTTGAAAGAGGGTGGACGGTTTTCCTGCATAAAATAGTGCTTGCTCAATCAGTGTTAGTGCGGGTAGTGTGGTGAAGGTACCTAGGCCGATGTTAACGAGCGGAAATCATTAGCAAAATAATTTTCAAAATCCACAATTAGTTATGGATTTCCGCAAAGTAACGCCTAACGGCCAGTCCCAATAACCTATCTATCTTCAGTTTTGGCATATCGGAGATAGAAAACAACTTCTGCCTTTGTTTCTCTGGACGGCAAAATCAGAGACAGAAGATGTTTTCTATCTCCGATATGCAAAATCTGAAGATAGATAGATTATTGGGACCGGCCGTAAGTCTATTATTTTTTTTAGTTATCTTCCCTTAACTGACCCTGCCGGGAATAGAACCGGCTTACCTGGGCTTAACGGGTTTGGGCGGCGGTGCGCTCTTCTTGTTCTTAGCGGAGCACACCGAGCACGACTCGTCCGAACAGCTGCTCATCGACGAACCGGATCCGGAGGACTGTAAACAAATAAAATTACATTTTTAATAAGTTTTCAAATATTGCATTGGATTTGTGATCAACTGTGATGGAGGCCTTTGTCTTGCCGATTATAGACTGTTAAATTCAGGGCTCGGAAACGTTATTCAAAATAACGTCAATAAAACGTTTAACGGCCTTAGACAAGTGGCTTTGCTAAACGAATACATGACAAATGTATGAAAATGACCATAGATTTAATATACTGTTGATAGATTGGCAATGAAAAGAGACAATATAATGCAGTTATATGATAGAACGAGATAGATCACAAGGCCGTTCACGTACACGCTAAGAACCCGTAGCGTTTTTCTGAGTTCTGAAGTCTGTCACGCGCAACACAATATTCCCTTTAGTTTTACTAGTTTCATTTTTATTATTGTAAAAAAGTGTCGAGTTGACGTATTTTCATTATGGTTACATGTTCAGTACCTCGAAGTAACCCATCTAAAAAAGGGAACCAACATAATTGTACATTTCACACGTCAACACACAATCGCGATTATCAGCAGCAAAATGCAATGTTTCAAAGCTTTGACAAAAATTTTGTATACTAATTGATAGGGCATTTCATCAGAACAAGGATTTAAATTCATATGAGTTCAATTAAAAATAATATCAAATACGTGAATTTCAGCAATTACTAACGTCACTTTTGTATTTTAGTGATTGACGTTGTCGATGATATCTGTAAGTCACCTGCGTCAACGTAAACTGTGTCGATGGATACCGATATCGAAAGCAAGCAGACAATGCAGTACTGCACTATTTATCTCACGCACATGCTCACTTTATGCACACTAGCGTAACCTAGTTTTGGTCTCGTTTTCAGGATTCAATTGCCAATCTATCATCTATATTAAATCTATGAAAATGACATAAACAAACGATCGAACGATCGATAACATTTGACATCTACTCGTCTAGCGTAAACGATTAGAAAACCACATGTCTAAGGCCGTAAAAAAGTTCCTTGTTCAACATTTTCTTCGAAACAATGAGACAACAATAAATGAGAATGTAATATTTGACGACCATTTGGATCAGCGGTAGTTAACGCTGCTTCTGAGCCATGAGTCGCGGGTTCGATCCCCGCACAGTACAAATATTTGTGTGCATGAACATGTCTGTTTGAACTGATCTGGGTGTTTTCTATGTATTATAAGTATGTATTTACAAAAAAAAAGTATATAAGTAAGTTTATCGGTTGTCTAGTACCCCATACGACAGGGTACTTAATAGTACCTTAATTTGGGACTAGATGGCTCTGTGTGGCCCAGTGTGGCATGTGGCAACAAAAAAAAATAAAAAAAATATGGGAACGTAATAAAACGGTTTAATCTGACAGAGCTGAACCGAGACAGCGACCGCCGCGTTCGTATTGCATGAGCAAAAACTGTTAAAAATGGTTAAGAACGTTTTATTGAGCAACAACCATTTTAAATTGTGTTCCCCGTCAAAACGTTTTCTTTTATGATTCCGTTCGTACATAAACGAAACACACACGTTTTCAAAGTAAACAGCTAACCCAAAATTTTATTTAAAAAAAACAGGTAATAAAAATGAAAACAACACTGCCAAGATGTTATGCAAAATGGTTACATAACGTGAGTTTGGTTTTCCAGGTGGTTCAAAAACTAAACTAACTATCTACTAACCTTCCTGGGGTCGGGCGGCGAGGGGGGCCGCGGGGGCCGCGCGGGGGGGCGCACGCGGGCCCTAGGGCTTCGCGAGCGACGTCTCACCGGGCTGCGTCTGTGGACGAAAGATACATTATAGTCTTTTACTATACATCAATGATTGAAAATGTATGTCACAGACGGGACTCGAACCCGCATCTCCGAATGAGACATAATTTTTCAAGTCTAAGTAATGATATTATAATTGCAATTAAATTGCTAACATATCATATGAAGCAATGATTAGTAATTTTAAAAATAGGTAAAGTAATGGCGTATAATCATCCCACTGCAGGGCAAGGAGTTGTGTGTAACATTAAATTCATGTTACCACTGCAATGATGGGTACAGTGGGTCTAGCACGAAAAACTATCGAATTCGAATCGTTTGCGTGTTCGTATCGCCATCGAAATATTTTGTATGAAAACTTGAACAGCGCTCGCGCGGTCAAAACGAGAACCACAAAACAAAGAAGGAACTTTGTGTCGTTTGCGTTCGATACGCAAACGATTCGAAGTCGATAGTTTTTTTGTGCTAGACCCACAGGTATATGTCTAAATGCGGGCTAGTTGTGAGAGTGACAGATCATTGTAAAGTTTGGAACCAAGTCCGAGCCAACACTGTGACGATTATTGTGTTTTGAAGTGCTGTTCAAACCGCCAATATTATCATCTTTCTGTTAACATCCTGTCAATTACTTTATTTATTCAATAAAGAATTTTCATTCATTCATTCTGTATTTAGCTATAAATGTTTTATACGAGTTGTAACTTTTAAATAACTACATTGTGAGTGGACCTTACTATATTAAAATAAAAATTAATAAAACCGGCCAAGTGCGAGTCGGACTCGCGCACGAAGGGTTCCGTACCAAAACGGGCAAAAAAACGGGTTTATTGTATGGGAGCCCCCCTTAAATATTTATATTATTTTGTTTTTAGTATTTGTTGTTATTACGGTAACAGAAATATGTAATTTGTGAAAATTTCAACTGTCTCTATCGCGGCTCTTGAGATACAGCCTGGTGACAGACCGACGGACAGACGGACAGACAGCGAAGTAGGGTCCCGTTTTTACCCTTTGGGTACGGAACCCTAAAAATAACACATTTCATTCTGAAATGTATAATAAGTCAGCAGGCTTCTCTCACCTGATGGGGCTCCGCCTGGGGCTCCGCCGCGGCGAGCGCCGCACCGACGGCCTCCTGACCGGCGACCGCGACCGACGCACGACCGGCGACCGGGAACGGCGACCGACAACCGGCGATCTGGAAACAGAACAATATGTAGAACGAGGATTTTTTCTTGAGTTCGTCGGCGTAGAGATAAAAATACACCGTGCTATTTATAAGAAAAAAAAAATGATTGTAATAAAATTAAAATAACACTGCCAAGTTGTTATACATAATGGTTAGATAGCGTGGGCTTCGTTCTACAGGTGGTTGAAAATGCACCGTGTATAATAAATTAATAATAAATAAATGTGGACAACATCACATACATTGTTTTGATCCTAAACTGAATAACTATTTAGAGCTATCGTATTTTGGAAACCAGTAAAATCAGTTTTATTTCTGCAAACAGGCCCCAGGAGGCGCTTTTACACGTCCCCAATATTTAGACCTACCACTGCTTCGGGACAAGTGTGGGCTAGTGCCGAGAAGCAGCGCAAGGAACTCGGTCACTATAGTCGGCTTCTTTTTTAAATAAATGTTTTACAAAAGGTTTAAGCAAGTATATTTATAAAGCTTTAATAGATAAACAGATATCAGTATTTGAACTTGAAAAATTATGTCTCAGGTGGGACTCGAACCCGCATCTCCTCGCAGGCGGGTTCGAGTCCCGCGTGAGACATAATTTTTCATAATATCAGTATATAAACTTGAAAAATTTTGTCTCAGGCGGGACTCGAACCCGCATCTCCTCGCATGCCGGGCGGGCGCCATACCATTAGGCCACCGAGACACTGCGACACGGCGCGAATTTTTCAAGCATATTCTTACGCTGTAAGCCAGCGTCCCGCCCGGCATGCGAGATGCGGGTTCGAGTCCCGCCTAAGACAAAATTTTTCAAGCTTATATACTGATATTATAAGTGCAATTAAATTGCTTGAATAATAAATTAACTAAACAGATATGTTTTGTAGGTGATGCGATATTATTATGAGAAGTATATTATTTCTATAAACTTACCGAGACCGCCGGGGTCTGGGAGACCTCGAACGACGCGGGGAGACCGACCCGGACCCGTCTAGGTACATCTGTTTGTAGCCCGTGTGGCGCCATCTGTAGACAAAATCGTCAAATGTCATTTTTGTACCATTTAACAAGGATCTACGTAGGTAGGTATACAATAGGTAGGTAACTGTAAGCGATACCGTCTTCTAACCCTCTCAGGCAGACGCAAGCTGATAGATGTTTGCCTGCTTTATGATATAGTGCGCGGTCGAGTCGATTGCAGTGAGCTGGTGGCTGGCGTTTCATACCGTGTGCCGGGCCACCGCTCCCGGCGCCAGCAGCCCCGGCTTCTGAGCGTCCCCTTCTCCACTACAAACTATGCCAAGAACGCTCCACTTTCTCGTTTGCCACACATAATCCGGATATCAATTTTTAGCTTTCTATCTTGAAAATTGCGGAATGCTCCATCCATAAAAACTTCCACCCCCCGATTTTAGGGAAGTGAGGTTTAGAAGGAGACAAAAAGTAGCCTAAGCAGGGATTCAACTATCTACTATCTACGCTTAAAAAATCACGTCAATTAGTCGCTCCGTTTTGGCGTGAAAGACGGACAAACAAACACACACACTTTTCCATTTATTATTTTAAGTATGGATGCCTTATAGTACGGAGATTTCTTGCATCACTAACCTCGCACTACTATATTAACATATTAAACGCTTTGGCACCGTTGACCCCCAAACAATAAGATTTTAATTGCGTCCAATTCCTCGACAGATAATGGCTTAACTTAACTATAAAATACTTGCAATTTACTTTACTATAGTGTTTCTTAGCTAATAACCTGTTAGGATCTTTCTCCTCGACCTCCAAGAGCTTCCGGTCCCAGCTGCCTGGCGACGCTTGCCTCGCTCTCTTCATCACATTGTCTATCTCCTTCCGACGGCCGGCCGGGTTCGATGGATCTGTAGAGGCAGTTTGACAGTGCTAAAGACTGATTTTTTTATCATGATGGTGATCACCATATATGTATATCTATTACAGAACACCAACAACGCATTGTATAAATAGCTTAGGTTATTTTTGAACACTTTAGATTTGTAAATTTTTAGTATACTTCTTGTCTTAAGGTAAAAATAAATTAATTTAATTTGACTTGTAATTACAATTCCTTTAATAAAAAAATTTCAACTGGCTTAGGTTCGACTCGAACCCACAACCTTCGCTTTCTGAGAGACTGCTCTAACCAATTGAGATATCAAAACATTATTTGTGTTGACGAATTCATTCAAAGCTGTAAGTGGAGCCAGTGGAGTTTCATCAATTCTTTTAGTTAAGTAACGACATCCGAAAGGAATATTTTTACATATTTAAATATTGGTTAAGATAAAACAGCTTCATTATTATTATTTTTTACTGACTGGTGTTCGGCAAACAGCATTATAACTATAGAAAAATGAAGAAAACAAATCTCCGCTACACATCGTCTACAAGTTACCGGTGATCCTAGCGTGCTGGGGGTTCCGATCCATGTGCAACCGGTTCTTGGAAGCGGTCTCTGCTGCTCGTGAGACAGAGCCGTTCCTCCTCGGGGCAGACATCCTGCAAGAGGAGAACGAGAATTATTTGGAGCGAAGATAGATATATCAATAAATAATGGGATGATTTAACCTACGTACTAGTAAAAGTACAAACTAAGAATAGTAGATCAGACCTAAAATTTAAAAGGAATTATAGAAATATTTATTTGAAACAACAAGAAACTCAAAGCATAAACATATAAAAAAAAGTAATAAGTGCCAGAAAGGTTCCCACTCAGCATTAGTTGTGACAGCTAGAGGCTAACACGACGCTGGTTTTCATTGAAACTACATAGCAAGACTAACAGTCTAACATACTACAAATTTTAGTCATTCTCCATTTTTTACTGTTTTTTATCTACGTTTTTACTGTTTAACTTTATTATAAGTGCCTTAAGAATTTCCAGAACATAAATTATTTTCAACATTGTCCTTTTAAAAGAATTACTACAAACTAGAGTTAATTGATATAGGTAAATGAGTTGAAATGAACTTGCATGTCTGTATTCTAGCAAATAAATGATTGAATTGAATTGACACAGGGTTTATACCATATACCTTATTTTTATGAGTTTCCAATATTTAAATCAGTTTAAGTACTACAAATTTTAAAAATACAATAAAAATACTTAAATCAGGACACAATTTCGAAAACCATGCAAATAAAATTTACTATGTCGGACTGAAACACTATTTAGTTTGTACTTAATATAGTACATCCAGCAAATATGAATACTGCTGTAAAAAAAACACAGGACTTACTAGGTTACAAAGATCAAAGTTCATAGAGAATTTTAAAGACTTTTAGAAGAAACTAACATCATAATCTACTGAATAACGATGACACGTTAAAATTTATGGCACTTGCACACTAATTCACAAATCTAACTTCTCTCTGCTGAACAAAACTTTTAATCAGAGACACTCAGTCAATCACTTTTGCAATTATGTAATAATTTAATTTCTTAATTTACAAAAACAACATCACATTAAAAAAAAAGCAACAAAAATACAATGATAAATACAAAAGCAATAAATACTTTTGTATTTTGGTCTAGTAGCGTAATCCTTGCTAATATTTTGTTTTGAGTGAACACAAACATGTGTAATATGACGAATTTTGAGTAAACTATACATAAAATAAAAGATAAACCATGTTCATAGTCATGGGTAGAAAACCTTTTACCAGTAACACTGAACGAATTGTTTAAAACGTTGAGTTACATCAAAATATAATGTAAAGCCCTAATAATGCAAGTAAAATATGGATATTTTTCAGATGATTTCCAAATATAATGCTATTTATTTATTTCTCCATACATGTTAAATAAAAAACTATAATATGTATACAAAATCAGTGACAGAATATTTTCCTCCACAAACAAGCATCCTCTTGCATGTTTGGGTGTTGTTTTAGATTCTTAACTTTTACATACATTGTATTTAAGGTCACAGAGGTAACTTAAGACGCTGACATGAGCCAAATTTAGCTCAATGAAGATTGTTTTGCTTTAAGCATATGGCTCGTATTGTTGCCAAATTCTATGTAGTTGTAATTGATCATATTTTTGACTAGGTGGTTGTTTCCAAAACACGATTCTAAAAACTTTTCTCGATAGAAAATAATCTCAAAGTAGCCTCTGAAAATACATAAATTACCATTTTTCTCAGCAGTCTGTATAACAACGATAATAAAATTTTGCTATATTGTATATTACATGTTGCTTAAGCAAATGGCTGATTAAGATTTTTAATAAAATGGCAATTTTAAATTGCACAACAAATTTTGTTCTTTGGTACTTAGGCCCTTCTATTCCATGCGCTTTTTCTCTGTCACTCCTACGGGAATCGACAGTGATAGCTGCCGCGTGTTGCAAAAAAATTCAAAGGCGAATAAATTTGTGGGTGTATTTATTGCTCAAGGTCATCGGCTGCAGTCAGCGTCTTAATGTGTCTTAAATATGACAACAGGTCCTTATGTTCCACCGTTGAAGTTCTGAAGTGTTATTTTTGTACGGGCCTATTTCGCATGCTTAATGGAATACTGACTTAACTCATAAATATTGATTTTTGGGAAATGACCAAAGAAGATCTTGCGATGAGGACTTATCCTACTTATTGGTGCATCAGTTTAAAACTAATTTATTTATTAATCATGACTGCTTGTATTTTGAAAGTTTAATGAACTATTAATAAAACCTGAGTTTTATAGAATTTGGAAATAATATTATATATTTTTTTTAAATATTATAAAAAGTACATTCTAAGTTAAGCCAGTTTTTTATAAAGAGTAAAGCAAATATTTAAAAACGCAAATGACCCATTAAGTTTTAAGCCTGTTTCAGTTTAAATAATTTATTATTTATAGTGACTTATTCAGTGTTTAGTCTTTATATGCTTACTTTAGAAAACAAATTTAGAGATTAGGTCGCTTTATTCAAATTTACAGTCCATGTCTTAACTGAATATTGGCGTTTTTTTATTAAATAAAAGACAAATATAATTATCGTTTTTTTATTGTAACACTTTACACAAGTGGCAGACAAAAATAACAAAAACTTAAGTATCAGTCTTATAACAGTACTAACACGGAAACAGCTATTTCAGCATATTACGCATATGCCTACTCATGGTTAAAATATGGTATAAAATTATGGGGCAACAGTGTAAACGCTAACGATTTATTTATACTCCAAAAAAAATGTGTTCGAATTTTATCCCAAATTGAAAACACACAAAGTTGTAGACCCTATTTCATAAAACATTAATTATTAACTCTTACATCAATATACATACATGACATATGTATATTTGTATTTAAAAATATTAATTCATTTCAAAAAACTAAAGACACTCACAATGTGAACACTCGCTACAAAGACAGACTTTACTTGCCATACTCAAGAATAAAAATGCTCAACTGTAGTCCTTATTACATGGCTATAAAAATATACAATAGAATACCTCACAACATAAAAACAGAAACAAATTTGATCTCATTTACAAAAAAAATAAAATTATTTTTAGTTTCTAACTGTTTTTACACCCTTGAAGAGTTTTATACACAAAATAAAGAATACCAAATCAAAAATAAAATAAAAATATAGTATAAGGTCAACTAGCGTGTACCTATAATAAATAAGTTCACTGCATAAATTAAAAATTATAATATTAAGTTTTCTTTACTTTTTATCCTTTAAGATTGCAACACCTGAATAAGGTAGTTAAGCTCCATTGTCTAGTTTCTAAGATCTCTGTTAGATATACACTTAATTTGCAATAAATATATTTGAATTTGAATTTGAATTTAATAAGTTACTGTGGACAACTGTGGTGTTATAATGTGGGTGATTTTCATTGCTGACTGAATCTAATTCTGAAATCTAAAAATATTTCTGTACATTTGAGTAACGCTGATTTTCGGGCTTGTTTGTTATATCAGCCAACATCTTTAACAATAAAAAAAACGTATTTTAGTATTAATAATACTATAAATATAAATTAAACACTTGGATATTATATATTTTTAAAGTTACTTGTAATTGTTACCTGCACTTCAGTTGATAGCACCGATTCATTTTCTTGTGTTGCCAGCTGTGACGCCGGGTTTCTAATCTGTAGCTGAACAAGCTCTATTATCTTTTTCGACCTATTGGTTGCCATTTTCAACCTAAAACAGGAATAGTTAATATTATTCCTCATTTGCAAATAAAAAACTCTACGCAGTATTTAGACTAACAATGACTTATCATAAAATATTAATAGGCACTAAAAAAAGTTCTCATTGAAATACATACATTTTTATTTAAATAAAGACTTAACTATAATTGTGTCTCCTTATTTACAGCAACTTTTAGTAGTAAACAGACTTATACTTGAATGTTACAAAGCGTTACCTTTTATAATGATTAATTTTAATGTTAAACTGACAACTCATAATGGGTCTTGAAAAAATTACTACCCTTTAGTGATAAACTGGCATAAGGTAGATTGTTTCACGTAATATATTATTAAAATTTGTAGTAAACTGATCTAAAACTTAATTTGTCAACATAAGATTATAAAATTTGATGAAACTTACCTTTGCATTTAGTCGTAAACAGACTCAACAACGATTGGCTCTTCATTCAATAAAATAATACTAGCCTCACTGCACAACTGTCAGACACAAACTGGCACGAGTCGTTATTCGACGGAAGCACGACGCGAGATCCCATAAAGTGAAAGAGACGGATATATTGCTGGGGCGGCAACATCGCGTTACATCAAAATTATTCAAACAGTATACGGTAGATGGCACTAGCAGAAGCCTGTATTTATACGTAATTCAATTGTGACCTATCTATGAATGGGTCAGTGTTCCATTAAGCATGCGATTTGTATCTAGTTATTATAATTAATCAATCCCGTTAACATTGCTAATGCATAAAGGAAAATTTGTGAAATAGAAAATTACTAGTGTACACACAACAACAGATCAACCTACTTTCCCAATAAAAATTGATCTTTGCGTGTTGTATTTAATGTTTGCAAATAGATCGAGAATCTTTGCATTTATGGGTAAGTTCAAGAGCTATATAAAGACAGAAAAATAAGGGCTATGCTAATATTTATGAATTGGTACCCAGTTAGTTCCAAATTTTCCCAATCTCAAATCTTGTATAAATAGCTACTAACAAGAAACTATTTAACAAAAACATATATAAACACAGGAAGATTACAATAACAGGATGTATGAATAAATCCAATGACAATCTACCCCAATCTAAAACGAAGGACACTTACAGAATGAGAAATTTAAAAAAGGTATGCTGCATTTCTAAATCAAGTCTGTGATTGGATGACTAATGAGGAATTTACAGTTTTAGATTACCCAATCAAATTAATCCAAAATCGTCTGAGATCACCTACTAACAACAACTCTTAGGAATGAGAATAAAGAAAGGGAGTTAGTTATTGATGAATGTTATGTGTGACATATTATTATCAGAAATGGTTAAAATTTTATTTAAGTAGTAATAGATAGAGTTTAGAAGATCTCCAGTGTTGACAGTAAATTAGGAAAATGTTTAAAAATACAGCCCATGAACAGTCCACCATAGTTCGTATAATATGCACTTAAAATATGAAAGTCAAAGTATTGTAAGCGTTGGTAGAAATACCATGTTGGCACTTTTAGGTGACCACTAAGCTTGACAAAGCTCTGTTTTGTTTGTGGCTTAGTGTAAATTAATATAGCACTTTTACATAGCTGTGTGTCCTGTCTCCCATAGTGTCAATTTGTTCTTGTAGTAAATAACATATATCGAACTGAATATAGCTTAAGTTGAAAGTGCTCACATTGGCATTATATCAAACCTAATTAGTCATAGGTTCCATGAATGCACAATAGGACTAGTAGATTAATGTTATTTACTACAAAAACAAATTGACATAATGGAGTCCCAACACAGGGCCAGATGAAGATGCAAAAACCATTTACTCAATGTCAAAAATAATAATAAAATTTGTTTACATGGCAAAAGAATTATGAAGATTAAATATGTCTGATATGGTATTTCTTTTAACTTGCAAATAAATATACTTAAAAAAAAAAGAGAAATTGGATAGATTATGTGACATTACATGTACTTACATACGGATGAGTACTTGAAGTTAACACCATGAGTAAAGAGCAGATTTGATGAAATACCACAACAACCCATCAAATAATCAATCATCTCGGCCAGAATGCCCTAAATACATTCTAAAATTAGTTACTTTCACAAAATGGCGGCCCAAGTATTGATCCAGAAATCAGCCATCTCAAATCATTGAAAACCTTACCTCAACAGCAGGCCTCACGGTACCGAGGGAGCTAGGGCTCCAAACGCGCGCGGCGGGTCGCGAAGGGCGAAGCCCCGGAGTCGCGGGTGACGGAACCGCGTCGGGCTGACGCGAAGCCCGCTGCGCCGCTGTAAAAGTCGACATCCTTAATTTCACGGTAGCGGCGCGCGGGCGACAACGAACGCCTCGAGGCGAGACTACGCGCACGAAACAACCCACGCGAGGCAAACATGCAGCCTCCGGGTTCACGCGACGGGGCCAAACGACGTAGGCCTGACGCGGCGCCATACAAACTTCAACTCCTTTGTGCGCAGCACCCCAGCTGCGAAGCGGCGACAGCTGAACATCAAACATACTTAATCCACCTTACATTAATCACAAAACAAAGTTACGAACCAGTAGCAATAAACACCGTAACTTTTCACTGAAGTTCAATGGTAATTCGCTGTATAACTCGATTATCCGCGACACACCTTGCACGGACCATCGGCCATTTTGTTTTGCCAGTGATTTGGATTTCAATCAACGTCACGTTCCGAGAAAAGCTCCACCTGGCATTTGACAATCTAAGGACCAATCAGGAAATGGATGAAATATTTTATCGTCATTTCATTGGTGCAAAAGCTGTCAAAAAGTACATTGACCTTTTTTTTCTCTAGACTGATACGTTTTGATTCTGCAAATTACAGCTCTTAGTGAAAGCATCATAGTTCCGGAAAATAATTTTTAAAAGCATGCATTATCAGCGTTTTTAAATAAATCATTCACGTTAAATTTACATAAATTTTGTTATTCCAGAGATTCCAGATAAACAAAACGCAGATATGCGTATATAGGGTAAGGATGTAACGATGATTCGCCCCCATAGGTGGCGCCACGCGCCACTTTAAGCTTCAAGGAAATTTGACGCTCCGCTTTTTTAAAACTCCGATTTATTTTTCAAAACAAAATGAAACAAACAAACCATTTATAAAACTAGTATTATCTTATCTGTGATAATAAATCACAACGTACTACGTTGTAATGTCATTGATATTGGTTTGGATCGTTCACTACATTATTTTGACCATTTGGATCAGCGGTAGTGAACGCTGCTTCTGAGCCATGGGTCGCGGGTTCGATCCCCGCACAGTACAAATATTTGTGTGCATGAAGATGTATGTTTGTACTGGTCTGGGTGTTTTCTATGTATTATAAGTATGTACTGCAAAAAAAAAAGTATATAACTAAGTTTATCGGTTGTCTAGTACCCCATACGACAGGGTACTTAATAGTAGCTTAATTTGAGACTAAATGGCTTTGTGTGGCCCAGTGAGGCATGTTTTTTTTTTGTCTTAAATTATTAATATGTAACTTATCTGTCTTTATGGAACTGGGATCTATCCAGAGAGCACAATAATACTTGGGTCAACCAACTGCTTTTATTGTTTATTTTGTCGAAGAAGAAAATAAATAAGTTTCAATTTTAGTCTTGACGGTTTAACTGGCTGAACAAAATCAAACTTCTTCATATTTCAATTGTTTTATGACATTGTTTTTTACTTGTATTGTGCAGTTGAATGACTCACGGCGCACCCCCTTTTTTTACGGTGCGCTAGGGCACTGGAGCGCACAGTTTGGGAACACCTGGTGAATTAACTAATTACGCCTGGCAAAGTTTTCTGAGCAAATTTAACGAATTGTGTAATAGCCAAAAACTAACAGGCGTCTCTACTGTCTTTTCAGTTTTCTTGTCATTACAAAGAAATAAAATGGAAGTAAATAATTGGTATGCTATTTTATAATTTGGTCAGCAAAAAAAAATCTTCTCAATAAATTTACCAGTTTTATTTGCTTCTGATTAAAATGTAAACTTATAAGATTCCAATTTAAATATTTTTCAATAGGATAAGCTATCAGAAAAAATAAATTACCTACCTTATCCATCTAAACATACAAACTGTCATATAGATTCCCGCTCAGTATTATTCCTGACAGCCACAGACTTATTATGATGCTGCTTTTCAGCGGTCGACCTTGAATAATTGCGGGTCGTGGGACAAGTGCATTAGACCCATCAGGCGATACCATAGATTAAGTATACTACGTTTATGGGCGATACCAAATAATTAGATCTAACTGTTGAGATCCGACATCAAATGCCCTGAATATCTATACTAATATTTTATAGCTGAAGAGTTTGTTTGTTTGTTTGAACGCGCTAATCTCAGGAAGTACTAGTTCGAATTGGAAAATTTTTTTTTGTTGGATAGTCCATGTATTGAGGAAGGCTTAAGGCTTTATCACATCACGCTGCGACCAATAGGAGCGAAGCATCAAAAAAAATGTTTCAAAAATAATCGCGATTATAAAAACAGAAATTGACGCGTACGAAGTCGCGGGGAACAGCTAGTAAGTAATATCACCTGTCTCTATCTGCTTGGACAGGATTTAGCCATAATCGCCATGCTTGGCAAGCGATTTGGCGATCGCAGTTACGCCAATGGTGGAAGGAGACGCTGCTACCCGTCTTCTGGAGGTAGGTACCTACTAAATAAATAAATATTTTCAGACATGCCACGCTGGGCCACACAGAGCCATCTAGTCCCAAACTAAATTACTTACTACCTATTGCCTATACTATGGGTAGTAGACAACCGATAAACATAGGTGTACTTATATGTGTACTTTTTTTTCTAAATGCATACTTATAATACTAGTAAACACCCAGGCCGACAAACAGACATGTTCATGGACGCAAATGTTTGTACACTCGACAGCACATCAAGTTAAACAGTTGAACTGCGATAACAGCTTTTATTACGTACGGCATAAAGGCGGTCTCAAGGTCAACATGTATATACTTTATTTGATATTTTAGCAACTTAATTGCACTTATAATATCAGTATGTATATAAACTTGAAAAATTTTGTCTCAGGCGGGACTCGAACCCGCATCTCCTCGCATGCCGGGCGGGCGCCATACCATTAGGCCACCGAGACACTGCGACACGGCGCGAATTTTTCAAGCATATTCTTACGCTGTGAGCCAGCGTTGTTTCATCAAATGTTAGGAGTTTGCACCCTTAACACCCGAAAGAAACATCTTTGCAGATGTTTGACAGTCAGTTAAGATGAAACAGCTATTTATGCTAGGTATGGCGCCCGCCCGGCATGCGAGGAGATGCGGGTTCGAGTCCCGCCTGAGACAAAATTTTTCAAGTTTATATATCAACATGTATAGTCTGATGTGCCGCCGTGTGTACTTACTGTGCGGGGACCGATCGAACCCGCGACCTATGGCTCAGAGCATACTCAGAGGCAGCGTTTACTACCACTGATCCGACTGGTCGTCGTACTTTGAGTCACGTTAAATTTTATTTGGTTTTTTCTGTAAAACCATAAGGAAAACTAACGGCTTACATACAAAACATTAGCAAGGAAAAATTACTACAATGAGGTTAGGATTGAGAATAATGGGACGGCAAGTCCGCGCGTCAGGACACAATGCATATTATCGTGGTTGAAGTTTTATCACCGCCTATGTCATTTATCGGAACTTCATGGCAGAGTAAAAAAACCTTTTTGAATAATTCCCAACCTCAGCTGACAGGACCGCTTCACGTATGGAACTCGACGGACTGGATAAGCCACTGTCCTGTTTCCACAGGACAGTGGCTTCTGCGCTGTTACTTTTCCCTAATTTCAATAGTCTGTATTGGTCGTATCTTGAATCTGATTGGGCGAAACAACGCGTCTTTCGATTCACCAGCGAATGGAATCAAAATGTCAAAACCGGCAAAAAATTAGTACTTGGTACGTGGTGATTTATCTTTAACGACGATAATTACAAAACAAATCTTGGATTACTTTTCCCAATTTATTCTGAAAGGCGCAATTCCACAGGAAACTTATAAGAACTTATTTAAATATCTTATTTATGTACCTCTAAAAGAATCAGGGTTACAACTACTACATACACAACGTACGGTTCTACTACTTATTTTAAAACTAGACAATCACAAGGCTAAGCTTTTTCATTATTAAGGGGATTATATTTTTGTTCCACGTCTACCAATTCTTTATTTATTGTGAGTGAGGTGGTGCTAACGACGATGTGAGTGAGTGAGTCGAGAGCTCAAAATGATAGATGCTCAAGTAGTTAAGTACGACACTCTAAAGGAGTGAGGGCTAAGCACAAGGAGGGGTAGTGCTATTACCTATAAGACTAGAGTATACCACAAGTGCCCGTTTTGCTGGCGATACTTCTTTCATCGCCTCTTACAACCATTGGACCAGAAGAGTTGCTGTTTTTCTATTTCGGAACATCAACACCTTAATTATCATTATTTAAGAATTATTAATCAACTTCTACGGGTTTTTTCAATAATTAAGAATATTATTTGGCGACCGTGGCTTCGATTTAAAACAGGATGTTTTAATAGTTCCACAAATAGGTATTTTATTTTGGTAGGATTGACCTTTCTTGGCGTATTTACCAATTCTGAAGCCGGAGACCGTTCCTATATATTTGACACCGTCATAAAACTTGTTAAAAATTGGGTGCAAATTCCTAACATTATTTTGATGAAACAACGCTGGCTTACAGTACAGCGATACGAATATGCTTGAATAAAACGAGTAAGTACGAGTCGGACTCGCGCACGAAGGGTTCCGTACCAAAATGGCCAAAAAAACGGGTTTGTTGTATGGGAGCCATACAACAAACCCTATTATATATATATATTTATATAAATATTTTTTTTATTTTGTTTTTAGTATTTGTTGTTATTGCGGTAACAGAAATACATAATCTGTGAAAATTTCAACTGCCTCGCTGTTGCGGCTTTTGAGATACAGCCTGGTGACAAAGCGACGGACAGACGGACTGACAGCGAAGTCTTAGTAATATGGTCCCGTTTTTACCCTTTGGGTACGGAACCCTAAAAATTGAAGCCTATTAGATAACGTAGTGTCTCGGTGGCTGAATGGTTAAAGCGCCGCGCCCGGCATGCGAGGGGATGCGGGTTCGAGTCCCGCCTGAGACATAATTTTTTAAGTTTACGTTGCTCGGGTTTGTCATCACCAACCCGCATTTGGCAAGCGTGGTGGTTATACCAGTACACCCATCATTGCTGTGGTAACTGGGATAATTATAGACTGTTACTGTATAAGTATAATATATTTTCCTCAGTATCAAGGGAATCAAAATGTACGAGTTGACCTAGAACCACACCTAGAACTATGAAATTTGGCGAGTAAAGTTAAACAGTAATTTACATCTACACTATTTAATACCTATTATAATCAGGAAAGATTTGCATATTTGTAAGTATGTATGTTTGTAATGAATAAACTCAAAAACTACTGTGCCGATTTCAAAAAATCTTTCACCATTGGAAAGCTACAATCAGTTAAAATCAGTTTTATTTCTGCAAATAGGCCCCTGGAGGCGCTTTTACACGTCCCAATATTTAACCTACCACTGCTTCGGGACAAATGTGGGCTAGTGCCGAGAAGAAGCAGCGCAAGAAACTCGGTCACTATTGTCAGCCTCTTTTTAAATAAACATATTTACATAAGATATATGCCAGTGCGAGCTGGGAAAATTTAAAGCCAAACGTTCCTATCATTTATATAATCATTCATAGTATAATAGCCCTTTTTCATTAAAACAACTTTGATATATGATTTGAGTTTATGTACAGGGAGTTCAGCAATTGACAGTGGTAATTTGTTGAAAATACGAATACAATTTCCCATGAAATTGTATTCGTATTCACCCTGAGTAACGTTATAGACTATATTCATTGCTAGAAAAGATTAGGGATCCATATAAAAGAAATCTTATGTCCATCATTGAGTTCAAGTTACCACAGCAATGATGGGTTCACCACGCTTGCTTGCCTGATGCGTTAGCAATCAAAAACCCATCTATGCACAAACCTGAGCAATGTTCGAAAAATTCGGATTCTTGTTGCCCGGGGTCGAACCTAGGACCCCGAGACCGCACCAATGCGAAGCCCCATTGGTCTAGTGGTTCAATCCTTTAAAGTATTATGATTAAACTATTAATTCTACTATTGATTCATTCAGAATCAGCTAAACTCGTTGCAGCATTTAATAGAATCAATACATCATTGAGGTCATTGCGGTCAAAAAAATAACTTTCAAAACACACAAGACTCATAACATGTATGAGTAAATACTGTAATATTTATACAGCATTGCTCAGAACACATTCGATCGGTACTCGAATACTATATGCGTAAGCGCACGCGATGGCTGAGTGATCGACGAAATTCGGCTTAAGGGTAAGCCGCATTGCTGACTTGACAATCTAAAAAGTTTTATGTTTATTTTATTTATTTTGACAACCAACAAGACAAATTACACCAATACAAATGCAGTGAGTTAGATCATAAATAGACTTGGAGCTAAGTGCTAAAGCTCGCAATGAGTACTTAAATTGTATTAGGGGTTAAAGTATAAAATTGCCGTTTTGTATGGACGAAAACGAGAAAAGTCATTTTTACGTACTAACAATTTTTTAGTTTTTTTAAAAACGCCTGAACCGTTTTCGATGCAATTAAAGGTGAAAGTTAGATGGTTATAAAGCTACGCATTATAGTATTTAAATTTCTGAAAATCAAAGTATATAATACAAATATACTTAATTGAAGCAAGAAGGTCAGCTGACACATTGTAAGGGGACTTTTCAACGACTTCCTTTGAAGTAATAGGCACTAGTATTGCATTTTTTTTATAGTCGAAAGTGACTTTATTTAGTTTTTGATACAATACAAAAAGAATTACGCAATAATATGACTATACTTAAGAGCTATAAACAAAATAAAAAGTAGGAAAATAATCGGCAATTTCATACTTTAACCCCTATTATTACCTAAGACTTAGGCTAAAATTATACCTTTAAAAACTATGACAAAATCAAAAACCACATAAATTGCTCCAAACAAAAAGGAATGGTGAACCCTATAGCAATTTGTTATAGCGGCTTCTCGGATTTATAATATTATTAAAACCTATTTTTTTTATATAGTTTTTTTCAATATTTCTGACTTGCCACATATTTGATGTTTAAGATTGCCTCAGTCAAAAAGTCGTGAAACACAGTCGTAAAAAGAAATTATCTGACCATTTCATATTACTATCCTTCAAGGTCAGTCTAGTATCAGAGTTCTCTAAGCCACTTACTGCAGGCCTTGTTGGCCAGAGATGACTTGTTTTTACAACTTTCCTCTTGCGACAGAAGCCGCGACCGACGGCTAAATCCCATTCTAAGAACGACTATTGACCTCATCAAGAACTGAAACCGGGACCCTTGTGCAGTAGGCGGACCATCAACAGAACAAGCAAATTAGAAAGGCTGTCATGCGCCATTTGAATGATAACCGATATTGCCGCTTACGCCCCACTACCCCATAAACGAGTTTAAGAACGCCAATCAAGTTTTTGACCCTATTGGTCGCGCGATGTGAAAAGAAACCAATCACAGCGCTCTCTCTCTTACATTCATGTTTGGGCAGAAGTATAAGCATTTGCTCATAACCTCTGTGGCGCGCCTGCCCCGCCTACATCGCCTTTCTTACCTTTTTTCCGTGTTCAGTACGGACTACTCAGGACTACCGGACTACTATACCAACGGGTAATCATGTGATTGACATTTGATCTCTAAATTAATAATTATGGATAGTACAGACAAAGGCAGGTCAACCTACCTGAAGGGTTAAAGGTATTGAATTTTCAACTTGAAGTCCAACAAGTAGAGATCAATATCAATTGAGAAAATTTAACGTATTGTGGTAGGTTGACGTGCTGTTGTCTGTAGTACCATAGGGAAAGAATATGGTAGTACTTACTTATAAAACTGTCATGTTGAAATTCTTTATCAATAACCTCATATTGAGGTATTTGGGTAGGGAAGAGGCTTTTTATATATTCTATCTAAGAGGAAATACAAGGGCCGTTTTTTCATACAAACGTAGTCCCCCGTTTCCTCCCTGGATAAAGCCAGTAGAGCAATTACGTTTTATTACAAAAATCTATGGCCACTATTAGCATGTTTCTATGTTTTCTGTTTTTTCATAAATTAATTAATAAAAAAGATATGACCATTTGGATCAGCGGTAGAATAGAATAGAATTGAATAGAATATAATTTATTGCTCAAACTGTGTACAATGTGCAGTTGGAATTACAGGTAGTAGTTAACGCTGCTTCTGAGCCATGGGTCGCGGGTTCGATCCCCGCACAGTACAAATATTTGTGTGCATGAACATGTCTGTTTGTACTGGTCTGGGTGTTTTCTATGTATTATAAGTATGTATTTACAAGAAAAAAGTATATAAGTAAGTTTATCGGTTGTCTAGTACCCCATACGACAGGGTACTTAATAGTACCTTAATTTGGGACTAGATGGCTCTGTGTGGCCCAGTGTGGCATGTCTTAAATATTTATTTATTTATTTATATGAGCCCTCAAAAACCTGTAGTGTTTCCTCTTAAACATATAAAGTAGGAATAGGCGCACAAAGGAGAGCACAAGGTGTTACTTGAACCGTCCAGGGACCTTTTGGCCCAATGCTAAAAACGCCTCAAGGGTATTTAAGTTAAAACCAGCCAGATAGACGCTATAATTTTATTTGGGCGAGTTTTTCCTTTTATTATTGCTCGAAGTAGCACTCCCCCTTAACCACTTGACGACTGGTTGGGAAAGGAAAGGACAAGTTATGGTAATAAGGCCGGCTGGTTGTTGTTTTGAGTTTGCTAATGGCATGGTAACAGTTTCTTTTCGTTTTAATACTAGCGATACCGTAAAATAGTATAGTACCGCCCTTTCTCGTCTAATGGGTGTCGTAAGAAGCATAGATGTAAGGGAAAAGAGTTGGTGCCATTAGTTTTTAGACCCCTCTTCAACATGGTGATACGTGGTGAGGTTTTGTACCTACTACCCGTACCTCCCTCACCTATGATGGTTTAGTCGATGAATGCCATATTCTGGAAATAGGACACAAGTCTAAAAACGACGAATTCTTTGTTCATATCAGTTCATACTAAGTAGGTTTCGTTTCCCAGATAGGTCACTGTGGAGAAAAGGACTTTCCTATATTTTCTCAGGTCTGGGGTATTTGTGGTACCTTCATTGTTTCTGATTCCCACAATACGAGTGCTAATATACTTTGGGATCAGAACAATGTTGGTCACATTTATTTATTTATTTACAAACACAAAAAAAAACTTACACAGTTGTCCTTTTTATTTTATCTTAAATGCTTACGCCACTTTGGTCCAGCCAATGCTCATTGGTCGAGTGGTTTAAGTACATCGTGATTTCGGGGTCCCGGGTTCGAAGATCGAGCAACAAGAGTTTCTGAGTTTCCGAACATTGTTCGGGTTTGTGATCACCAAGACACCATCCCGCATTCCGCAAGCGTGGTGATTATGTACCCATCATTGCTGTGGTAACTTGAATTCAATGCCTTTGCCTTGCGTGGGATGAATATAGACTGTTACTTACCCCCGTATTTATAAACAAGTAAAAGTTGAGAGACAATTTGTATGCCTTAATCAAGAAATTACTAGCAGTTATTATAACTACCAAAAGTTAGCATTTTCAGCCAAATAATGTGACTATTAATGGTGACCAATTTCTTTCACTTAAGCACTAGGTATGAACACTTTAAGTTATGACTTTCTGAAGCAATAAGTAATTACTTCTTTATAAATACGGGGGCTATATTGAGCATTGGGCTATAAGAAGCGCTCATAGCCCAATGCTTCTTCGTGATCAGTTTCTGTCACGAATGTTAAGCAACGATGGGAGCGGTCACTAATTGGATGGGTGATCGTTTGTGGCATCATACTTCGAGCGCTTCCGTGCTTCGGAGCGCACGTTAAACCGTCGGTCACGGCTGTTATGAGATAACAGTCGGAGGCCTTCGGGCGGCTTGCATGAGAAACGTGCAACGGCGGGGTGATGTTGCCACAGCAGCGTCGCCCTCGCCGTCCACAAACCCGCACTAGGCCAGCGTGGTGGTACTAAGGCCTTTACCTCTCTCCTTGAGAAGGAGGGAGACCCGTGCTCAACAGTGAGCGAGAGTGGGTTGATTTTTTTTTTTTACTTACTTTACTTAAGTACATTACAATGTGCCTACCACCAATATTTTAAAGTAATAGGGGTTAAAGTATGATATTGCCGATTATTTTCCCACTTTTTATTTTGTTTATAGCTTGTTTAAGTATAGTCATATTATTGCGTAATTCTTTTTTTGTTGTATCAAAAACTAAATAAAGTAACGTTTGACTAAAAAAAATGCAATACTAGTGCCTATTACTTCAAAGGAAGTCGTTGAAAAGACCCCTTGCAATGTGTCAGCTGACCTTCTTGCTTCAATTAAGTATATTTGTATTATATACTTTGATTTTCAGAAATTTAAATACTATAATGCGTAGCTTTATAACCATCTAACCTTCACCTTTAATTGCTTCGAAAACGGTTTAGGCGTTTTTAAAAAAACTAAATAATTGTTGTATGGAAAAATGACTTTTCTGCATTTCGTCCATACAAAACGGCAATTTCATACTTTAACCCCTAATATTAGATATGTTACGTTCATAGTATTTCGCGTATTAAATCTGTTCCGAGCAATCCAAAACTGCACACATTGACAAGTTTCACTGATAAGTAGAACAAAAGATGCGAAATAGCACGCAAATGAAAGAGATAGCTATATTTTTAATGACCGCTCGTGACTGCACTCAACGTCTAATCTACGTCTAGTCTAATTGGGGCGTATTTGAGTCTTCACAACGCGTGCGCTTATAACTTAGCTGCTTCGTTTAAATATAATATCATTGCCTACCAATAAAAAGTGTAGGTAGGTAAGTATTGATGATACTTGTCAATATTATTTAGCGCCGAAACTTGCAGGTATATAGCGCTATCTTAGGTGTAAGGTTACTGTTTTTTTGGCTGTTCTAATTAGGTGTTTTTGTTTATTGGTGGCTGGTGACTTCATACTGATCATTCGAAAACTCCGTGTTAGCTCCTGAGACTGGAACTATCATTCAAAACAACATTATAGAAGTTTAGGTTGCCTTCTTGTATTAACATTTTTTAATCCCTCAACGCCCAGGCGGCAGGCGCCTGCCGCGATAACAATTGATTTCAATTGTGTCTGGAATAACTCACGATCGAGGGATTAATATAAATTAAACAGAGAAAATACAAACTCCAAAACAGATTATCTATAATCTATACTATCATTTATTTTTTATTTATTAACAGGATTACCAACATAAGGAACAGTATTTTACTACGTTTATGATTTTTTAACATATGGATATTTACATTTTTTGGCTTAGCTAACTATTCTTACAGGTAACCACAGCATGCATTTATTGCTTAAAATTTTATGAATTTCTTCTTCTTTACTATTTTAATAACTACTATATTGCTTTTTAAAGTTAATTTCAATTGTGCTACACCATTAAAAATTAAAAAAGTAAATATAAAAATCAAAAATGAAAAAAAAATAACAACTACGTGCAATCAAAGGTACTGAGGTCATAACACTTAAGCATCTTAAGGAATTTAGGAAGGCTCTAAAAGTGAACATCAAGTTCTGGTAATTTCTTGCTCAGATTATTATACAGACGAGTTAGACGAACAACAGGTGATCCGCGACCCATCCTTGTTCTGCAGAATTTAATTTTGAATAATTGACATTGGTTATCTTGGAATTCGCGATGGAACATTGTAAGCGAGTCTGTTGAGTAATGTAGAACTGTCAATGCAGTTGTTTATTAATTTATGGAGGTATATACGCCGTACAGAAAGTAGATCCAGACGGAAATATTTCGCCTTGTCTGTGTAAGTTCTCAATTTTCTAGGTGCCTTAAAACGGTAAGATAGGCTGCGAATCAGTTTTTTCTGTACTCTCTCTATCCTGTTTATATTCATTATTCATATTCATATTCATTTATTCACTCATAACATAATTAGAATGGCTACAAACATTTAGGTACAAGAGATGGTAAAAGTAATTACATTATGACCTCAACGAGGTATTCGTGAATTATTATCAAATAAAATAAATGTTAACTAAGTAATTAAATCACATTAATATTACAATCAAATTAAAAATCATGTAAATACAAAGTAAGTCACTATGTAGAACAAAATACAATGTCAAATAAAATTAAAGGAAGTCAAAAGAAAATTAATGATTATAAATGCTATTTAATAATGTCAAGAAAATAAAATAAAAATTAAGTAACAATTGTCAAAAGATGTCAAAATATTCATTTATATTCAATTTAAATTTTTCATTACAATATTCGTTAATACTACGAGATATGCCTTCAGATTTAAAAATAGTCTATATATATATATGTACCTTATAGCCTGGACACCAGACCGTGCTGCAGTATTCAAGTTTACTCCTTACAAAACTGTATAACGCATAAAGCAGGATGACTGTAAAGGGCTTTTTAAAGTCTCTGTACTTCTGATGATAAATCCCAGTGATATATTCGCCTCTTTAATGATTCTATCTTTAGATGTGATCCGAGAACCTCAACTGACTATCAATTACGACTCCAAGGTCTCTGATGGCTGTAACTTCCTCAAGATTTTCACCAGCAATTGTATACTTTGTAAAAACCTTGTTGCGCTTTTTGGTAAATTTTATGTGGTGACATTTTGAAGAATTTAACGTCATTTTATTTTTGTTACACCATTCGCCAAGTTTGTCAATGTCTTCTTACAAGTATTTGGAATCTCCTACGTGTGTGACTGTCTGCATCAACTTTAGATCGTCAGGGAAAAGATAAATTATGTTTTTTATAATCTTTGCTATGTCATTGATAAATACGTTAAAGAAAAGATTTATAACTTGTGTGCTAGCAACATCAGAGTCACTTGCCCCGTTCCCAGGTCATCTGGGGTCGGCGCGGTATGTTTTCATCTTCCATACAATTCTATCAGTCATCATCAACCCTCTTCTCCATTATACAGGATGAAATTTTAAACACCTTCCAAATTTTAATATATCAATCTACGAGACAAAAAACAAATGACGTATTGTTTCTTTTGGTATAGCCCAGTACAAAAATGTCAAGATAAAGCACTTAGAAAATGTCCTCAAAAAATCAAAAAAATTTGATACAGCCGCCTAGCAACACTTTTTTTACGCAATTCGCATCTCATTTATTCATTACGATACTATTCATACGCTTTTGATTTACCCTTTACAGCTTATCAGGCCTAGGACCGTAAAAATTGAAAACTAAATTGCGAAAAATATTTTCGGGTGACAGCTTGATTTACATTTTTTACTTCATAAATGGGCTCTAAATACGATACCGAACGCCTATAAAAATTTTGGAAAGTGGTTAAAATTTCACCCTATATTATGATGATAGATGTTAGGGATGATGTTAAATAAATAAATATTTTCTGACACAATCTACCCATGTCTTATTAAGTCGCCATCTAGGTACCTGTCCATCCATCAGCCAATATATTCATTTCATCACTCTTCTTGTTACGTGCCCTTCGTCTCTTCTCATCACATGTCCTTATCAAGATAGATAAGGACATGTATTGATTAAACATTTTTGTACTCAGAATTTCAGACTGCAAAATTTTTTTTCAAAGTACTCCAAGTATTGTTGTAGCATTCACCATTTAGCCTATTTTTAGCATAAGGTAGCCTATGTTACCCGGACTATAATAAGTAAGCGATTGATAAACTATTTTTATTAAGCTATTGCATAGCTTCTATCGCGGGCCTTGAGCGTGGAGACCGAATCCAGAAATTCCGTAACGAAAATAATCTAACACCCACACCCACACACTCGAGGCGAGGCACGATCGAACAATTTTGAATTTCCGAAATTTAAAAGAATTAAGAAGAAAATAAGGATTTTGACAGTATGGTTGCCTATGGTAACCATATCTGCTAAAATAACAGAAAAAATTAATTACAAAAGTCAAAATTAGAAAATACATAAAATTATAAAATTAAGTTATTGCATAGCTTCTATCGCGGGCCTTGAGCGTGGAGACCGAATCCAGAAATTCCGTAACGAAAATAACCTAACACCCCCCACTCCGACCGGCACAGCGGTGATACTTTTTAGTTTTATAATTGCATAAGTTGATAAAAAATGCTATGCAATAGCTTTACCGCGGCAGTCTCCGAGTGCCACACGTATTTTTTTATTTTATTTTTATTCTTTATTGATGATGATGACCATATTCTAAGACCTAATTCACAAAAATCGGTTCAGTAGTTGAGACGTTAATGTGAAAGGGAACTAACTAACTGCAGGGAAAAGGCCTCCATCACTCCATCAATTCACGTTACCACAGCAATGATGGGTACTGGCATAATCACCACGCTTGCCAAATGCGGGTTGGTGATCACAAACCCGAGCAATGTTCGAAAATTCGATACTTTTTTGTTGCCCGACTCGGAGATCGAACCCGGGACCCCGAGATCTTGGCCCGGAATTTAAACCCCTAGACCAACGGGGCGTTAAACGCACATAAACCTGCTAAAATCATAAATCTTCCTCTTGGCTTTGCTGCAGTCGATTAATAATATACCTATACGCTCCTGACTGGTTTTATTTTTATTCAATCACATGATTACAATGCAGACAACAATACTACGTGATCATCTTGCGCTTCAATTCCATTCCAGACGCGTTGATCATATTATTATAATCCAACGTCACTTCGGCGGCCATGATAATTTCTTACTCTCGCGTTTCTTAACCTGTGGTCCGCGGACCCCTGTGGGATACCTAATATTCCTAATAATCCAACATTGACCCTAATATTAGCCAGTGACTTTGTACGTATATAGAAACTATACCACGTATATTCCAGCCTGCCTATACCTAACCTAACCTATCTCTGTGTACACTCGACAGCACATCAAGTTAAACAGTTGAACTGCGATAACAGCTTTTATTACGTAGGGCATAAAGGCGGTCTCAAGGTCAACATGTATAGTGTGATGTGCCGCCGTGTGCACCATATTTCACCCAAATCCAATCACTCATTATTTTAACATGATTGAAATAAATCAATTTAAATTAATAAAGCAAAGTTAAAAATTTATAATATTAATAGAATTTAGGTGCAAAAATGCAAAATCCAAAATAACAATATTACATCATCTATAACTAGCTGTTGCCCGCGACTTTGTACGTGTGGAATTTTGAATTTCTTTATAGTATATATTGATAGCACGGGAACCGTACCTTTACCCAGGATGAAAAGTAGCCTATATGTTATTCCAGCCAATAAACTAACACCGTGGCAAATCTCATTCAGATCCGTTGGATCGTTTAGCGTGAAAGAGTAAAAAACAACCATACATTCTTATTAACTTTTGTGTTAATAATATTAATAGGTTTTTTTATAAAAACGTTTCTTTTTGTCAGTTACTACAAAAATAATAATAGGGGTTAAAGTATGAAATTGCCGATTATTTTCCCACTTTTTATTTTGTTTATAGCTCTTAAGTATAGTCATATTATTGCGTAATTCTTTTTGTATTGTATCAAAGACTAAATAAAGTAACCTTTGACTAAAAAAAATTGCAATACTAGTGCCTATTACTTCAAAGGAAGTCGTTGAAAAGACCCCTTACAATGTGTCAGCTGTCCTTCTTGCTTGAATTAAGTATATTTGTATTATATACTTACTTTGATTTTCAGAAATTTAAATACTATAATGCGTAGCTTTATAACCATCTAACTTTCACCTTTAATTGCATCGAAAACGGTTCAGGCGTTTTTAAAAAAACAAAAAATTGTTAGTATGGAAAAAATAATTTTCTCGATTTCGTCCATACAAAACGGCAATTTCATACTTTAACCCCTAATATTATTACTAGCCTTAAATTTATTACTCTGTTTTTAGGGTTGTCCTTTAT
This sequence comes from Anania crocealis, assembly GCA_949315895.1. Classification (NCBI taxonomy): domain Eukaryota; kingdom Metazoa; phylum Arthropoda; class Insecta; order Lepidoptera; family Crambidae; genus Anania; species Anania crocealis. Next base: position 8,980,685 of record OX438875.1, read on the forward strand.
ATTCTGCTTGATTTTGCCTTGCTCTATTCAACGGTATCTAAATTAGAACATTCAAATTTAGAATTCCATTGACACGCTGGCGTCACGCGGTGCGCATGCGTCGTCGAAGTGTCATGATGATTAAATTATTTTTAATCCCATTCATTAATTGGCCAGTGTTTTTCCTTCCAGTGCTTAGTTAAGTACCTTTGCTTGCAATAATATGCATACCAGTTGTATCAAGAATACTAAATTAAATAAATGATTGTATTTTATTAACACATACACTAATGCACATCTATCTACATAATATATCATTATTACATTTTAAAAATAAAGTTGAATAACCAAGATATATGTGCGCTCATAACTTCTAATCGACGCACCAAGATAATATTTTTTTTGTTGTTTGAAATGGTCAGGAGAAGGTAAAGATAGAAGAAAAACCGGCCAAGTGCGAACCGGACTCACGCACGAAGGGTTCCGTAGTTCCGTAACATTGACTAGGTAGAACAACAGTAGGTACATAAATTTAGTTAATGTAGTGCCTACCTGTTACCATTTATTGATATCAAGCAAAAAAGGGCAAAAAAATCGCGTTTGTTGTTGGTTGCTTGTTGTAACTCATTGCTTGAAAATACTTTCAAAGGATTTTGATAAAAAAATGTTTTGGTTTTAAAATATTTATTTTCTAGTTTTAAATGAGAGTAGCTGTCCGTCCCGGCTTCGCATAGGTTTACTAATGAAGATAATGCAATCAAAATATGGTATTAACCCATAAAACACTTTTCATTATTTTTAGGGTACGTACTCAAAGGGTAACAAACAACGGGACCCTATTACTAAGACTTCGCTGTCTGTCCGTCTGTCCGTCTGTCCGTCGCTCTGTCACCAGGCTGTATCTCAAGAGCCGCGATAGCTAGAAAGTTGAAATTTTCACAAATGTAGGTATTTCTGTTGCCGCAATAACAAAAAATACTAAAAACAAAATAAAATAATTAAAATAAAATTTTTACTCGATATCAATGACAACAGGTAGGCACTTGAAATATTCATAAAACATTAATTGTATTTTTGCTTTAATAATCCATACTAATATTATAAATGGGAAAGTGTGTTTGTCTGTTTGTTTGTCCGTCTTTTTTAAGTGGAGGTAGTTGAAGGGATGGAGAGTGAAGGGAACTAGTCAATGGTACGGAACCACACGAAGTTTGGCCGGTTATTTATCATCAATGCAGAGAAAACATTTACTCTTACTTGTCAGAATTTGTCATTGTGTGTTTATCGATTTTTAGCACCACTTGATACATTGACCGATAGTGTTAAAATAAATATCTAATATTTACATGACGATTATCGGGCTGTCATATAACTATTGACATTTATTAATAAAGATACTTGTAACAATGATTTCATTGTGTCACTATAAGTATATACCTGTTGTATCTTTTTTTACTAGATGTTTGTTTTATTTTCACAGCTTCAAAGGCCTGAGTAAGTTTAACAGCCTATAATCATCCCACTGCAGGGAAAAGGCCATCATTAAGTTCGAGTTACCACAGCAGCGATGGCGGCATAATCACCGCACTGGCTGAATGCTGGTTGGTGAGCAGAAACCCGAGCAATATCCGGAAATTCAAAACTTTTTGTTGCCCGACCCGAGACCTCGAGATTTTGGGCCGGTATGATATCCACTAGACCAACGGGGTGTTATAGACCTGAGTATATGGTTTTAATTTCAACTCTATGCCTCCACGCGTTTTATTTTCAACTCTATATCTTAATGTGTTCTCGAGATAAAAGGTCTTGACAGAAGAGACGGACGTAAGGTAAGGGTTCCGTTTATTCCTTTAGAGGCACGCAACCCTAAAATGATGATTTAATAGCTTTTAATATGAGAACTGATAGTATGTAGACAAACCTAACATAGGATTTAAGATACTTAGTTTAGTATTATCTTATCTGTGATATTACTAACCAAAAGCATGTCAAATATTTATTTATTTATTTATTTAAACTTTATTGCACACATTTACGAAACAAATGTACAAAAGGTGGACTTAATGCCCTGCGGCATTCTCTGCCAGTCGACCATTGGGCTAAACAGAAATGTTTTGTGGGCGGTGCAACAGATAAGAATAAAACAAATATTTAAAAACAATGTAATACATAAATACAATATATAAATAAATGCAACATATAAATAGATACAATATATACCTAAATTATATTATATAAAAATATACATAACAAACAATGACGAAAATAGTGGAAGTATAAGGTCTATGATGAATATTAAGTGTTTTAAATAAATAAATAAATAAATAATGAATAAAAATGGTTAACAGCCTCCAAAGAGAATGACACAAAAAATATACCAACCACTGTTAAAGGAAAAACACGAAATAGTCTTAAAATTTAAGTCGGTCCTAAACACTTTTTAACTGACTTCAAAAAAGAAGGAGGTTCAACGTTCGTTCGTACCGACTTTAAACTGATCAGTAAGTAGTAGGTAGTTAAAATAATATTGTAGATAGATAAATGGGTTTTCAAATAACTGTGTTATTTTTTTACTTTTTAGTGAGTTCTTTTTTTTAAAGTAGTTTTTTTTTAATATTAACCCTTTGCTTTTATAAACGTATTGTCGCAGGCGGAGACAATCATCAACTAAAGAAACTGCTGATTTTGATACTCATTTATTTATTGTAGATTTTATTATTTGAATATACATAGATACATATCGGTATCATTATTTGAGTGTATTTCACGTTGCATTCAACATTGCTATATTATGAGTTTAAAAATGGTTATTTAGTAACGAAAGTTGAAAATAATAAACGATTTATTTATAAATCCAGAAATAAAAATGCATTTATTTAAACGTTTGTCACGTGACACAAAACGCTCCTGATTGATCGGGTTTATGGTGACGTCACCTGCTTGACAACTTCGTTTGCCTACTTGTGTTTTAATAGCTTTTCAAAATGTTTTGATAATATTTTCCTATAAGTAATAATAGTATCCATTGTTTTTGTGTGATTTATTTCCAATATTTTACAAATTCTGTCAATTTCTTTTACCATGGACAACGATTTTGTAAAGCAGAAAGCAGTAACCTGCCCAATTATTTAAAATCTGTAACAAACAAACTAGTTAGTCGGGATTCTTTAAGGGTATAGTTAATTGAAATCATAAGACTGCAGCTACAATTTATAGCTAATATTATGAAAACATCGGAAATATTCGAAGTGAGCTGCAAGAGGCATTCTGTTTAAAACATTAGAGGTATTATAACCTCACACCAATAACGAAATATATACATTCCTAATTATTAAAAATTATAAATATTATTACTTTTTTTTTACTTACATCGAAATTGTCCTCACAGAAGAAAATATTTGTACTATGTTATTATGATTCATCCGAAATAGTTGTGACCAATTTTGACACACTTACTTTTGAACAAAAATAGTTTTCCGAAGTTTTTATATAATTATTTATTCCTTTTTGGAACTGCATACCATTTGAAACTCATTTTATTACATAAGTCACTGTTAAATTTTAGATCCAATCAATCAATCAATCAATCAATCAGCCTATTGCAGTCCACTGCTGGACGTAGGCCTCCCCAAGGGCACGCCACAGTGCACGATCCCCCGCTTTCCTCATCCAGGCACTAGATCCAATCGTACTTTCGTTATTAGTTTGCAACAAATGAATGTAGACTTAGAGTATAAATATGTAGATGATTATGTGCCACAGATCACAAGCCAGGCAAGTGATGTCACCGACCCCATTGCGGCGCCATATTGACAAAATAGCATTTTGGCGCGCTATTTCAATTTTCAATTTTCATTTTGATATTTTTCAGCAAATATGTACCAGAATTTAAATAAACTACTTTACTGGGTTCTTCAACCTCTACTTAATAATATATAATGGATTTCAAAAACCAGTCAAATAGCCTATTGAATTCTGGGATCCTAGAGCTTGTTTGTTTCTTTTTAGGTTTTCCTCTTTCTATATTAGTCCGGTTTTTACGACTAGTTAAGTATAAGTAATCTATACTAATCTATACTAATATTATAAAGCTGAAGATTTTGTTTGTTTGTTTGTTTGAACGCGCTAATCTCAGGAAGTTCTGGTTCGAATTGAAAAAATATTTTTGTGTTGGATAGCCCATTTATCGAGGAAGGCTTTAGGCTATATAACATTACGCTGCGACCAATAGGAGCGAAGCATCAGTGAAAAATGTTGCAAAAATAATCGCGATCATAATAACAGAAATTGACGCGTACGAAGTCGCGGGCAACAGCTAGTTGTTTTATGAATGTTGTTTCAGCAGTTGGGTTTTTGTCATATTAAAATAATTTACTTAGCCTGATAAGGGACAGATAAGGTAATACTGCCACAGATTAATAATAATAATACACCATCTTAATTAAATTCTTCTCTCACACAGAAAATGATAATGACAAAAGTAAATTAAAATCTAGTCTATGTGAGAGACTGGTCTCTGTACTGCGCGTGTTCTGTGTGCGTCACAGCATGATTCAAAATGAAGTCTAATTTTTTATATTTTTTTAAGACTATTTTAATTATAAAAAAAAATTAAAAGAACACTGCTAAGATGTTATACATAGTGGTTTCATAAAGTGGGCTTCGTTTTTCAGGCGGTTAAAAATGCACGGTGTATTTTGTTGATTGATCATGATTCATGATTAACTATGAGACGCGCTTATAGCCCAATGCTTCTTCGTGATCAGTTTCTGTCACGAATGTTAAGCAAAGATGGGAGCGGTCACTAATTGGATGGGTGGCATCATACCTAGAGCGCTTCCGTGCTTCGGAGTGCACGTTAAGCCGTCGCTCCCGGCTGTTATCATGAGATAATGGAGGCCTTCGGGCGGCTTGAGAAACGTCCAACGGCGCGGGGTGATGTTTATTTATTTGAAACCAAAAACAATTTTACAAAACATGTAAGCGTTAACATTTGCTTTAGTCTACGACTGCGTTACAGATGTTAACGCCCACCTCCAGACAGATGGGCGTTTTTTTATTTTAACATAAAAAGGGAAGTTAATATATATACATACATGTGTGTGTGTGTGTGTGTGTGTGTGTGTGTGTGTGTGTGTGTGTGTGTGTGTGTGTGTGTGTGTGTGTGTGTGTGTGTGAAATTTGTTGCTTAGCAGCCAATTAATCAGAAGAGATTTACATTTGTAAGAAGACAGAGGATAAATATTCAGAATCTTATTTATCCTGTGTTGTGTTATGTTGCCACAGCGTCGCCCTCGCCGTCCACCAACCCGCATTAGGCCAGCGTGGTTGTACTAAGGCCTTATCCCTCTTCTCAAGGCGACTACTAGAACTAAGTTCTGCCCCTAATTGATTTGATTTTATTACTTTTAAACAAAATCAATTCTCAAAAACTAGAACAGTATCATTTTAGCAAATTACCTCCAAGTATTTATTGAATCACTGTTAACTGCTTTTTATTCTGGCATTCTTTTGTATTCTACATTTTTGCTAAAAGCGGCCGATTTTGGTGTTAGCGACAAAGTCGACTTCATGAAAACAACTAAATGAAAAGTTTACTGTGATTCAATAAATACTAGAGGTAATTTGCGAAAATGATACTGTTCTAGGTTTTCTTGTTTAGAAGTAATAGAATTAAATATAGTCCCGTTAAAGGAGAGAAACCCGTGCTCAACAGTGAGCGAAAATGGGTTGTTGTATTTCTCCGGGACAGGCTTAGTCTATGTATTAAAGTAATCATGGCAAGTGTATGTTACAGGAATAAACATAAAGTACTTAATAGATAACTTTCTTCAACCTCTAAACCGTGATAACCTCGAGTTTTGTTTTAATACGAATAACGATTGTTATTAAAACACAAACATTTAACTGTTTTCATATTTATTTATTTATTTTTTATAAATAATGGGCTTGCTCTTGACTACATTAACTATTCGGTTAAGAAGAAGCCTAAGATGGAGCGAGCTTACCCAGAGCATAGATAATATAGAGGTACTGGTTCTCCCACACACCAGCGGAACACAGAAAAAAAAGACGTGTGGCACTCGGAGACTGCCGCGGTAAAGCTATTGCATAGCATTTTCTATCAACTTATGCAATTATAAAACTAAAAAGTATCACCGCTGTGCCGGTCGGAGTGGGGGGTGTTACGTTATTTTCGTTACGGAATATCTGGATTCGGTCTCCACGCTCAAGGACCGCGATAGAAGCTATGCAATAGCTTAAAACTGTTTGGCGCTGGACTCTGGCAGATGGGTACGAAGCCTACCACCGCAGAGGGATCTGTTAGCCGTCATCATTGGTTAGAAATCCAAAGATGCCGTTGCCCGTGGTGGACCACTAGGAGGTAGATCCCACCACCCCCCAAAATCTACTACGAGTCCTTACTACGAGTATATTATAAACACGAATGTTTGGATGTATGGATGTTTGTTGCTCTTTCACGCAAAAATTACTTAACGGATCTAAATGAAATTTGGCACGGTGTTAGTTTATTAGCTGGAATAACATATAGGCTACTTTTCGTCCCGGGTAAAGGCGGTTCCAGTAAGATAATAATAATAAAAAAAAAAAAAATTTTATTCAGCAATTAAAAGGTACAATTTCATTAGTGTACGATAACAGCGACATTAGTTTTATAACTGAGTTGCAGCTGTTAGCGCCCACCTCCAAAGATTAAAAATGTAAGTGAACTGTGTGCCGAAGAGGTGTATATATATATCTGTGCGTGTGTGTGTGTGTGTGTGTGTGTGTGTGTGTGTGTCGGTAATTTTTATTAGTTTTACCGGAGTTTCCCCAGACTGTGATGCAGTAGGACAAAAACGATTTCCCTAAGGCATAGTATACGGTTTTGAGTGTGGCTATATCAAGGACTGACCTAAGGTTTTTGAAAACGTAAATCAATTTCCTTACACGGCTCACAGTAACAATAATATGTTCCTTCCATGATAGACACTGGTCAATCCAGATACCAAGATATTTAATATTAATCGCACGTGTTATTTTAATACAATCACATCTAGAAGCTTGACAGGAAAGAGTGCTGTGAGCAGATATTGCGTACGTAGAAAAGGGTAAGGTAGATGCATTGGGAGCGAAGGTAATAAAATTCGTTTTCTTAAGGTTGAGGGTCATTAAGTTAATTTGCAACCAATGCATTACAGTACTTAACGCCAATTCCGCATTTGTACAAGCATCGCTCCAGTTGGATCCGTGAACTACCAGAGCGGTGTCATCGGCATACGTAATGATCTCACAATTTGGTAATGATAGTTTACAGAGGTCATTAATATACAGGAGAAAGAGGGTGGGTCCAAGGACACTCCCCTGCGGCACACCAAAGGTGAGTTTTTCATCATGACTTATAATACCGTCTATAACAACACGCTGTGATCTGTCGCTGAGGTAGCTCTGGAAAATTTGGTAAACAATGCCCCGAACACCCGCATTATGAAGTTTACGCAGCAAGATCGGGACAGAGACAGTGTCAAATGCCTTTGAAAGATCAAGAAAAATACCATGAGTTTTTAGTTTAGAGTTAAAGTTCTTAGATACCAATTCGGTTAAACGTAGGACAGCATCTTCAGTCGATTTTCCCTTTCGAAAACCGTACTGGTTATCTGCTATGATGTTTTTTTGATTAAAGTAAGAGATAAGTCTTTTATTGAAGATCTTTTCAAGGATTTTGGACAAAGAAGTAAGCACTAAAATAGGTCTGTAATTATCGACACTGCCTCTGTCTCCATTTTTGAAGATAGGGTGTACTAGAGCTTTTTTGAAAGGTGAGGGGAAAATACCAGATGTGAGACAAAGATTAAACACGTGCTTAAGTGGAGAAACCAAGGATGCCGATGCAGCCTTAAGCAAAGATGTAGGTATGCCGTCCCAACCGGTCGCAGAAGATCCCTTTAAGTTTCGAATAATGTCCTCAATTTCAACCTCATCAGTATCAAGTAGGGACATAGAATCGGAAATAGACGTTGAGCCCGATGAAGTGCCTAAATTATCGACAGCAGAGAGAAGAGGTTGTGAGGAAGTTACTTTGAGCGCTAAGTTTTTTCCGATGTTGGCAAAATAGAAGTTTACGAAGTCTATAGGGATAACTTTGATAAATAGTTTTTAACTTAAGGAATCTGAATGATATTTGACACATTCATAGGTTATTTCGCTTGGGGCCGTACACCGTAAGATCAGATCACCATTCTGGCGAGTTTATCTGCGGCATCATTGCCCAGGGCATTGTGGAATGAATTTGGGGTGGTAGGATCTACCTCCTAGTGGTCCACCCTGGGCAACGGCATCTCATGCCGGAGTCCAGCGCCAAACAGTTTTTCTGTGTTCCGCTGGTGTGTGGGAGAACCAGTACCTCTGGGTAAGCTCGCTCCATCTTAGGCTTCTTCTTAACCGTATAGTTAAATATGTAGTCAAGAGCAAGCCCATTATTTATCAAAAAAAAATAATGATCCTGTTCCTTGCGGCAATGTCTTCAAGGGCCAGGTGACATTCGTAGATAAGACTGGATGTGCTGATATTGTTAGCGTATACTGTATAGTATTGCTTGTATGTCTTGTGGCGCCTGAGCCATCTCTGCGGTTGGCCGACCTTGGTAAACAGCTAAGAAACGTTATATTCAGCTACTGCACGTGATGTGGTCAGAATACGGTGTTCCATTACAGTACTACTGTGTCTAGTATTGACGCCATTACTAGGACGACCTGCGTGGCGGAGTGGCGTACACACCGGTTTTCAAGTCGCCTGCTCCGAGGTCCCGGGTACGATTCCCGGACGGGTCAATGTAGAAAAAAATTGTATTTCCACATTTTCTCAGGTCTGGGTGTTTGTGGTACCCTCGTTGTTTTCTGGTTTCCGAAATACGAGTACTTTAGATAGTTATTTAAATTGGGATCAGAACAATGTATGTGATGTTGTCCACATTTATTTATTTATTATTGTAAAGGATGAACCATTAGTTAAAGTTATACCATGCAGCTAGTGCAACTCCAGCAGAACGCAGGCACTTCGTCAGGATTGGTCTTCGTCAGCAGGTTGATTATGTCCAGTACACTTTTTTTTAACCGGCGAGACGGCATCTGGGCACTGAGCGTCTGGAACAGGAGCGCCTTGCCACTAGGGATACAAAGTTTTCAAAAATATCTATACATCGATATCGATATATTATTATGTATATCGATCGAATCAAGTCGATACCGATATATCGATATATCGGTCTAGTACTCCAATATATCGATATTTTATTGATATTTCTCCTTTTTTAAAAGCTTATTAATATTAATGTAGTTTTATAGCCTCACTACACAATGGGCTGTGATGGTGACCATTCGCTGTACATTACTGTGGTTTACTATAGTTTTACAAAGAAATTCGGCCTTAGTAAAGTCAACTGTTCACTCGACAGTGTACAGCGAATGGCCATCATCAGCATGGCATGATGATGGCCCATTCGTGTAGAGGACAGGAATACTTCAAGTACCTTCCAGACAATTCAAGTACTGATTTATCTACTACTACTTATGTCTGAATTTTTTTTATACCTTACAATTTTTCGATATTTCGTTACGATATATATATATTTTTCGATATTGATATATCGATATCAGCGATATCGATATATTCAGGCGTCGATATATCGATATTTATCGGTTTTCCGATATATCGTTGCATCCATACTTGCCACTGAAAATCTCTTCTTCCTTGAAATTGGATTTGCAGATCTGCATGATGCTGACCTCGTCCATGGTGTCGATGGCATGCTGCATGAACGCCAACAATTCGTTAGCAATGAGTTGTTGCGAACCCATTGTTAACTTAAAAATTATTTATGGAAGTTAAAGATAGGAACCCTAGACTTCAAAGAAACCCTAACAGGCTAGTCCAAAGTATCATTCCGAAAGCTAAAAAGTATAGTAAAAGTTGTTTAAATGTCATATGTATTAAGATATACAACAGGATTCCTTACGAGACCAAACAACACAATATGAATATCTTTAAGACTAAATTGTACAAGTGGCTTAAAGACGGAAAAATTTATGATGTAACTATAGAAGAGCGGGGCCTCCTACTACAGGTATAGTGTATACTTACTAGGTTGGTCCTAGCCACAGATTATTTATGTAACCTTTACGTTATAGAAATAAACATTTTTTTTTTTTAAGAATTATTAATTGACCGCAAATTTTACTGACTTGAACCTGCTTGAACATTGATGTAAATCTGTAGTATATATTATTCTAAACCAATTGACTAGATTAATTAGTAGTAACAGTATAATCATCCCACTGCAGGGAAAATGCCTCCATCATTGAATTCAAGTTACCACAGCAATGATGGGTGTACTGGCATAATCACCTCGCTTGCCAAATGCGGGTTGGTGATCACAAACCCGAGCAACGTTCGAAAATTCGAAACTTTTTGTTGCCCGACCCGGGATTCGAACCTGGGACCCCGAGATCTTGGCGCGGTATTTAAACCACTAGACCAACGGGGCGCAACAGACATTATTTATTATGACATTAATATGAAATTTTTTAATTTCGATTGACATTTATTATATTTTATAAGTACCATAATGTTTATTAGATATCTCATTATTAGGGGTTAAAGTATGAAATTGCCGTTTTGTATAGACGAAATCGAGAAAAGTCATTTTTCCATACTAAAAATTTTTTAGTTTTTTTTAAATCGCCTGAACCGTTTTCGATGCAATTAAAGGTGAAAGTTAGATGGTTATAAAGCTACGCATTTTAGTATTTAAATTTCTGAAAATCAAAGTATATAATACAAATATACTTAATTGAAGCAAGAAGGTCAGCTGACACATTGTAAGGGGTCTTTTCAACGACTTCCTTTGAAGTAATAGGCACTAGTATTGCATTTTTTTTTAGTCTAAAGTTACTTTATTTAGTTTTTGATACAATACAAAAAGAATTACGCAATAATATGACTAAACTTAAGAGCTATAAACAAAATAAAAAAAAGGAAAATAATCGGCAATTTCATACTTTAACCCCTATTATTTTAAATGTGATCTAGTACCTACTTACCCAAACTTTAATATTTGCATGCTGATAATCCCGACAAGACATGTGCACACTTTGACAATGTAACATCTTTATACCATGTTTTTACGCAAATAAATTATTATGAATTATGAACTGACGGTCGTGCTGGCTGACTGCGCTAGTCGCGAATTAAAAATAAAACCGGCCAAGTGCGAGTCGGACTCGCGCACGAAGGTTTCCGTACCAAAAAGGTCAAAAAAACGGGTTTGTTGTATGGGATAATAAATAAATATTTATTTTATTTTGTTCTTAGTATTTGTTGTTATTGCGGTAACAGAAATACATAATTAGTGAAAATTTCACCTGTCTAGCTATCGCGGCTCTTGAGATACAGCCTGGTGACAGAGCGACGGACAGACGGACAGACGGACAGACATCGAAGTCTTAGTAATAGGGTCCCGTCTTTACCCTTTGGGTACGGAACCCTAAAAAGACGTGTGGCACTCGGAGACTGCCGCGGTAAAGCTATTTGCTTATTTTTAAGCTTATTTTATTTTTGACTTTTGTAATTAAATTTTTCTGTTATTTTGGCAGATATGGTTACCATAGGCAACCATACTGTCAAAATCCTTATTTTCTTCTAAATTCTTTGAAACTTCGGAACTAAGTTTCGGAAATTCAAAATTGTTCGATCGTGCCTCGCCCCGAGTGTTAGGTTAGGTTATTTTCGTTACGGAATTTCTGGATTCGGTCTCCACGCTCAAGGCCCGCGATAGAAGCTATGCAATAGCTTAAAACAATTGCGACTGTAGATTTCACTACATTTTTATTCTAGTGGCTTATCGACAAACATTGGAGCGGAATAGAAGACAACAAACGACTGTTCGTCCCTCAAGCGAAAGATACAACAATGCAGCAACGCTAGGTTTACAGCAATGATGGGTATTGGTATATTAACCGAGAACAATCATTAAACATGAACATTTTGGGGTGGTGGGATCTACCTCCTAGTGGTCCACCTGGACAACGGCATCTTTGGTTTTCTAACCAATGATGACGGATAACAGATCCCACTGCGTTGGTAGGCTTCGTAAGAGGCTGCCTGTATGCTTCCATCCTCCTGCCGGAGTCCAGCGTCAAACAGTTGTTCTGTGTTCCGCTGGTGTGTGGGAGAACCAGCGCCACTTTCTGGGTAAGCTCACTCCATCTTAGGCTACTTCTTAACCGTAGAGTTATTTAGTAGTAGAGAGCAAGCCCATTGTTTAAAAATAAAAATAAAACTACGCTGGCTTACAACCTAGAATAAATACTTTAACACACAATGATTGAGCTAATGATCAAAGCAGTGGCTGTAAGTGGTATGTCGTGGGTTAAGTCCCACCAGTTTTTGTTTTCAATGAATTTTATTTTCAATTTGAACTACTTATATTCACTTGTTCACTTTTTTATTGGCATTTAGGGCATTAACTTCATTTATAGGCTGATTCATGGATGGCTCAACTACCGTGTCGCATGTTAAACAATTCATTAATAATTAACTAAATGTTCAAATAACGCCAAGCTGTCTCAAAGTTAATGAGGTTATTTTATTCAATAAATAGTATCATATTGTTGTTAATTTATTAGACAAAACAACACCCTAGTATTAATAGTTTAGATATGAGTTTAAGGATGTACAGTCAGCTGCAAAATCATGTAAACACTACCAACTATCGATAGTTGACCTCGAAAATCATCTATAGTACTAACTAGTATTATATTATCTGTGTCTATAGTATCGATAGCTTAGCTTGGTACATAGTACTCGTATCAATATAGTACAATAATATCGATCGATAGTATTTTCTCTCCATACCTTTCCATCAATAGTATTGCTATTCGTCATCCATCAGCCTATCGCAGTTGACTTAGGTCGATCCTCGGCTTCTCGCATCCAGCTCCTGCCAGCCATCTTGCGCAAAAAATAACTCCACCTGGCCCGAGGGCGTCCTACACTACGTTTCCGAGACGCGGTCTCCACTTAGAACTCGTTTACCCCAGCGGTAGTTGGTTCTGCGGCTAATATGGCCAGTCCACTGCCACTTCAGCTTGCTAATCCGGTGGGCTATGTCGTTAACTTTAGTTCTCAGCCAGATCACCTCATTTCTGATTTTATCCCTAAGAGAATCTCCGAGCATAGCTCTTTCTATAGCCCGCTGAGCGACTTTGAATGTGAACTAGCCGTACCGTCAGTGTCCACGTTTCGGCTCCATATGTCATGACGGGTAGGACGCACTTGAAGACTTTCGTCTTGAGGTATTGTGGGATCGACAATGAGAACATTGCTACATTAATACTACCGATAGTACTTTCGATATTGAGCTTCAGTACTATCGTTACTATAGATTGTATTCCACTATAGGTATAGCGACCTATCGATACTATCGATAGCCTATCGATATCGAACGTTATTAGTTATATATTATTGGTTAATTAAGTATTAAGTAGTAGGAACAATTAGGATTACTTGTATTATATTATTTATTTTATTTTTATTTATTTATAATAGGCACAAATGGCACACAAACAGAATACTGTCAGGGCATGATCCCATATACATGGTTTAAAAAATATATATAAGCTGGACAGTAACCTACGGATAGTGTACACAACATGACTAAATAAACATCCTTAAATAAACAAAAACAGAACTTGAAGAATTATAAATTTAGAAAAAATATATAAATTTAAATTTAGCAGTAGGCTTAGTGTCAAAATTACTTGGTGAAGACATCGTTGAGGATTTGCGATATGGCTTTCTTGAATATTGCGAAATTGTCGTTAAAAATGTCAACGACTCTGCCAGTGCGAACCAACTCGTTGTATGCGCGGCACATTCTTACCTATTTTTAATATTACACAAGCTTCTGTACTGAAACCCTTTTTGCAAGTGGAATTAACCTTTAATTAACAGTTACATTAAGCTATTTTAATTGTTATTTCATTTGTAGGTAATGCCGATCATTCAAATGCCTACTTGTCGCAGATATCATTCCTGACATCAATTCCGGCGGGAAAGCGAAATGCAAAAACAACTATGTAAGTTTATAAAAAGTTTTACGGTCCAGTGGTCTCTTCAGGACTCCCGATCAAGAGACATAAGTGTTGCAATATGAAAGATGATTGGGTTAGATAACCAACCTTTACTATATTTATCTTTAGTTCTAAGCACTGGTTTTATTAATTTCTTTAAAGAAGTTCAAACCAAAATACGTATTATCTAGTAAGAAATATTCGACAAAAAATATAACTCCCATCATTTGGGACGAAAACAAAGGTCAGACACGAAAAGTAGTGCTCAGTGCTGCTTCGTTTTCTGAAACTACAGATTCGTGAACAAAACAAACATGTTTTATGCATCGATTATAATTCCCGAATAGTCGCCGACTAGTCACCGACTACAAACAATGTCGAATAGTCGGTTTTCCCGACTAGTCGGCCCATCTCTAATCAATAGCCTATCGATACTATTGATATGACGTCGAATATCGATGGATAGTCTATCGATAGTGGACTATGGAGCCGCAACACTACTTATGTCGTTGTATTAGTCAGAAGTGTAAACATACTATTGCAGCTGACTGTACAAGTAAGGTCCGGTTTATAGATAACGTTATTGATTTACAATGTTGTAGGTCCAAGTTGAAATAACTATTAATCTAGTCTAGTTTTCTGTTACTGTTAGGTACACTCAAAGACGTTTAATGGTCACTTAAGCCTAACCTCAAAGTAACGTAAAGTAACAGCCTATAATCATAATATCCCACTGCAGAGAAAAGGCCTTCATCATTGAAATCTTACCACAGCAATGATGGGTGCAGGCATAATCAACACGCTTGCTAAATGTGGGTCAGTGATCACAAACCCGCGCAAATTTCGAAAATTCGAAACTTTCGTTGCCCGACCCGGGGATCGAACCCGGAACCACGAGATATTGGACCGTTATTTAAACCACTAGACCACAACGGAGCATTATGTATAAGTAGCTATAATAGGTTTAGGGATTCGCAAAATTTCCAGTGTCGCTTTACCAGCCCTCATATCTTCTGTCCATGTTCAGAAAATCTCATAAGTAAAATTTTAAGGGCATTCCCTTCAAACTTTGAGATTGCTGGCTTGGAAGAAGCTAGAAACGCTTTCTTAATTGCATGCCCAGGTCAAATTTACAGGTCACAGAGGAGTTGGGACGACATAAACAGCAAATTGACTTATGACAATCTTTTGAGCTTTAGGGCGGGATCGGCGCGTGCTAGGCTTTTGGCCGTGGGTACGCATGAGGCCGGCTACTGGCTTCACGCGTACCCACCGTCAAATATAGGAACATTTCTTGAGCCTGACACGCTCCGAATCGCAACCTGTCTACGGATTTTGGTTCCGCTCTGCGCTCCTCATAAATGTGGCAGTGATTTCGACAAGCTAGGACATCACGGACTGTCATGTAAAAAGAGTGCAGGCCGCTTCTCGAGACATGCCGCACTTAACGCTAGCATACGCCGGTCCCTTGCCACCGTCAACATGCCATGTCTACTTGAGCCGACGTATAACAACGACCGGTCTCTAAGGATATCCCGCAGAGACAAGAAGACGGTTGTGATGACGAAGGTTTTATAAAGGTGGAAAGGAAGAAGAAGCCCGCCCGCCGAAACCTTTGTGGTACCCCGCCCCGACTGGACAGAACCACCTGCTGCGTCCGGCTATTCCGTTAAAGCATGCAAATACAGGGGTCTAGGCTCCGAATATGATTTTGTGCCATTCGGTGTCGAGACCCTTGGTCCGTGGGGTCCTAGCGCTATAAGGCTTTTCAAGAAAATAGCAAAAAGGTTAGTCGACATCACAGGAGACCTAAGAGCTGGCAGCTTCCTCGGTCAAAGAATAGTTTAGCTATTAAAAGGGGGATCGCTGCCAGTATCTTCGGATCCTTGCCTAAAGAGACTCCTCTATATTTTAGTTATTAATAGGGGTTAAAGTATGAAATTGCCGATTATTTTCCCACTTTTTATTTTGTTTATAGCTCTTAAGTATAGTCATATTATTGCGTAATTCTATTTGTATTGTATCAAAAACTAAATAAAGTAACTTACGACTAAAAAAAAATGCAATACTAGTGCCTATTACTTCAAAGGAAGTCGTTGAAAAGACCCCTTACAATGTGTCAGCTGACCTTCTTGCTTCAATTAAGTATATTTGTATTATACACCGTGAAATTTTAGTGGTTGTTTTCCCGCAACAGAACGATTTACCTTTAGTAGCACCATCGAATCGTGCGAGTTATTTTTTGAAAATAAAGATATCGTTGTATTCAACTAATCAAAAAAATAATCATCAACTCAAAAGCGTGAGATACGATAGTATCTTCACAAAATGTGACGTGATTGGGTACTGCTTGCCGCACGAAATCAATGTTCAAAACAAAAGAAGGTCTACGCACTAAGTAATACAGCATAAACTGCACCGCGCGAGGGGCAATGACCCCGGCCGGTGACCGGCTGCGGCACGGCTGGTACCATTGGTTCGAGGTTGCTTTCGAGTTTCATTGATCACAATCGTGAAACTGCTATTTTTTTATTTGAATAAAAAAAAACTGCACAAATCTATTGTACTACTAAGATAGAATCATTTTACTGCGGGAAAACAACCACTAAAATTTCACGGTGTATACTTTGATTTTCAGAAATTGAAATACTATAATGCGTAGCTTTATAACCATCTAACTTTCACCTTTAATTGCATCGAAAACGGTTCAGGCGTTTTTAAAAAAACTAAAAAATTGTTAGTATGGAAAAATGACTTTTCTCGATTTCGTCCATACAAAACGACAATTTCATACTTTAACCCCTAATATATTATATTTTTTAAGGTTTTTAGTTTTAGGTTACTTTTTCCAAATTATCTATCCGGTTTAAAGTATGTTTAAGAACTAAATAAAACTATTTAAAATACCAAAATAAACGTCATCTATACGTCATAGGTTTTTTATTATAAACATTTTTACTATCGATCAATACCTATATCGATCTAATCGGGTTGGCAACGAGAAATTTAATCGAATTTGGCTCCAGTTCAAACTACTGGCATTTTTAGTACTTTTCTCTATAAACATATGACGTAGTGGTCTGGTAAATATATATAATCTACTAATAAGCGTCTGATATAATCTAGTCTGGAAAAGCAAAAACAAGCCGTATTTCTCACCATCACCCTTCTATTCTAAGCCTAACGGCGCCCACAACTGGAATATGCTTGTCATAACGATCTCCACAAAGACCTTTCCCGTGCCATCCGCACCCAGTGGCTTTCACAGGATCGTCGGTCCACCTGGTGGGGGCCTACCCACAGATTGTCGTCCGGCGCGCGGGAACCTTTCCGCCACAACTGCCATCGGTTCTTCTCGCAGATCATGAGGTTCTTCTACTATGTGCCCCGCCCACTGCCATAAGTTTAGCCATTACTGGACAGAAAAGTTTTCTCTGCACCTCTCTCACTTCTTCTGGCAGTAGGTAGGTACCTCCTTAGTCGTCTTACGAAACCTGTTTATACAGATAGCTATTAGAGATGCGCCGAATATTCGTTTTGTATTCGGTATTCGGCGTATTCGGCATCTTTTCCATTATTTGTATTCGGCCGAATTATTCGGTTTTGGTGCCGAATATATATTCATTTCTATTTTCTTGGCTACGTGACAGAATATCCCGCCCGGTATAGAACTAAAAGACACAACTTTTTCTGCTTAAAAGTCAAAGAAATACTATGAAAATGTTGTTGAATAAAGCTGATAAAATAAAAATAATAAAATAAATTAAACTTCGGGTCAACATTAATTATTTTAAACCAAAACTCATATTTATTTCTTAACCTATGTAAAGTCAGCATTAATTTTTTAATTTTTCAAACCTTAAATCAGCCATAAAATCATAATTTATATTTTAGACCTCCAGACAAAATATATTTTAATCATAATATACAGGATGAAATTTTAACCACCTTCCAAATTTTAATATATCAATCTACGTATATAAAAAACAAATGACGTATTTTTTATTTTGGTACAGCCCAGTACAAAAATATCAAGATAAAGCACTAAGAAAATGTCCGCCAAAAAAAGGATTTTTTGATACGGCCGCCTAGCAACACTTTTTTACGTAATGCACATCACATTCATTCATTACGATACTAATCATAAGTATTTGATTTTCATTTTATACCTAAACAGGCCTAAAACTGTAAAAAATTAAAACTATATTGCGAAAAATATTTTCGGGTGAAAACTTGATTTTCTTTTTTTACTTCATAAATGGGCTCTAAATATGATACTGAACGCCTACAAAAATTTTGGAAAGTGGTTAAAATTTCATCCTGTATATATCAACATGCGGGTGGCGGGCGGTGAGCTACGATCCGCTCGTCATATTGCCAGTAGCGACATGTTTATGATGTTTAGAGCCTGTTTACCTACGCGGCAAAGCAATGAAATGGTAAACCGAATAATTCGGCCGAATATTCGGTTCGGTAAAGATTAAACCGAATAGTATTCGGAATTCGGTTGTTCGGTGAAACTAATATTCGGCGCATCTCTAATAGCTATTAATGAATGTGATGTCGGTAGTGTTCTGTGGACGGTAGCCTGTCTGTCTGTACCACACGACGCACTGGAAGGGGTTGTAACGAAGGTCGCGGGGAGCCGTTGGATGCGGGTGGCGCGGGACTTATCTTTGTGGAGATCCTTGCGGGAGGCCTATGTCCAGCAGTGGGCGTCAATGGCTGAGATGATGATAATGATGGATGGCTAAACTGCGATCGCTAGCAAATTGTGGTGATTATGGCGAAGATCTTTAAGATGTGTAAGCCATATCAAAATAATTAGGTTAGTTTACGTTGTTATGTGTCAGTAATTATTTTATGTAAGTATTAATTTAGAATGACCGAATTTACAGATTGGCATCTTGGTCTTTGATCTTAGCCGGTTCTGAAAAGAGAAAAAAACAGAAAAAATATTTTTCGTTAATAATTTGTTGAACATAAACCAAAATTTTTTTGGTCATTGTCAAATGATTTCGTATTGAAATTGTTGTAAAAGCAAAATATTTGTACTTGACTCGAGATCGTTGACCTTTTTCTCTGCGCGTCATACCATAAAAATGCTATTCTTGAGTGAAAAAGATCAGCACAATGTGACCTAGGTATATCTACCTACATTTTACTAAAAATACTCAAACGTCTTGCCTCTTTGTAGCCGTAAATACTGTCAAAATTAAAATCCTTACTATTATTTATTAAGACAAAAATAACTCAGTATGTCTGTCTGTTAAGCTTTCACGACTAAACTACTCAACCGATTTTGATGAAATTTGGTACAAAGATAGATCAGACCTTGAGAAAGGACATAGGCTATTTTTTTCCTACTGCTGGGTATTAGGTAAAAAATGGTAAAACATTCCGAAACTAGCCTAGATGTTATCATATCCATACCTATAATACTGTGATGTCAAAATTTTGCTGTCATATTTTTGAGAAATAAACATACAAATCGGAGTCAATGGGGAATACGGTTTCTTTGTTCACCAGTTGGCGCCACTGTAGACTGAGGTCCGGAGGTATAGCTGTCAAACTGAAGGCGATCGGCGCTGAAACAAAGTGTTAAAACTTGAATCTAATTAAGGTTATATTGTTTACTAATTACTATCTTGATATCAACAAACTAAATTCTGAAATAGTTGCTCTTTGAGGCCACCTTTTTTTGCGCTTTTTCTTAAAAAAGCTTTCAAAGCGTTCACGTTAATCGCCAAATAATCCATATTTGCGATATTTTACGAAGGAGATCACTTTCCAGCAGTTAAATTAAAGAAATTATAATTTATGTAACGAAACCCGCTGAAACCAGTGAAAAGTGAATGATATTGGACCTCACGCGACACAAGCGATAGCCAGCCCCCATTGGGGACAGCAATTTTAGCTCTAGTAGTCGCCTTAAGTTGTCCGTCTGGTTATCCGATGAGAGTTTTTCAACATAACCACAAATTGCATTAAAATCGGTTCCGCAGTTACGGCGTCAGAGCGTAACAGAGTTATTTCCGCATTATTTAAGTAAACTTTATTATTAATAATATATAATGATATAATATATATTTATTTCAGTAAAAAAGTTTTATCTTACATTAAGAGGAAACACTACGGGCGAGAGAATTGAAAAATAGGTACAATTTGTAAAATCTATTGCTGTCGCGCAGTGCCAAACGCCTTCACCGCAAAATGTGATAGAGACAACTGCTTCTTGGACCGAAAATACCCACTAAAAGCACACCCAATCAACGTTTCGTAGTCCCCCGGTTACTTTTCCAAAACTAGACCGATTGAAATAATTTATTCATTAAAAATTAAAGAAAGGCTTTGGTCGTGTTCGTATGTTCTCCTTTTTTCTAAAATATTGCCAAATTTGTTTTCTGGATGTTTGAACACAGCGGAAAATCTGGCAAATTTTTTAGATTTTTAAAGGCTTATATCTTTTTTATTAATTAATTTATGAAAAAACAGAAAACATAGAAACATGCTAATAGTGGCCATAGATTTTTGTAATAATTTTTTTTTTTTTTAATTTCTCCCACAAATAAATTAGTACAGGTTCACAAGGTACAGGCTGGTATTGAACATTATGAATTATCATAACTTACGAGTACTAATCAGCACTGTGAGAGCTGGCGCCTATGATAGATTTTTAAGAAGAAAAAATCTGCTAATACAGGTCACGCCCACTCCGCGAATCAATACTAAGTAGGTAATTGGGTAATCTATTTACAATGACACAAGTGGAGTAATAAAATTAATACAGATAGAGATAGGTATTAAGATATAAGAGTTGGATACATAAAAAGATTGTGTGTTTTAGTTTGGGTATGTATGTGTCGGTAGGTATAGGTATGTACGGGACTGCAGGTATGTACGGGCCTGCCCCCATATGTTTGTTTAAGTGAGTAGGATCTGGTCGTGTTTGTTTATGTGTTCGTGCGTGTTTGTGTGTGTGTGTTCGTGCGTGTTTGTGTGTGTGTGTTCGTGCGTATTTGTGTGTGTGTTCGTGCGTATTTGTGTGTGTGTTCGTGCGTATTTGTGTGTGTGTTCGTGCGTATTTGTGTGTGTGTTCGTGCGTATTTGTGTGTGTGTTCGTGCGTATTTGTGTGTGTGTTCGTGCGTATTTGTGTGTGTGTTCGTGCGTATTTGTGTGTGTGTTCGTGCGTATTTGTGTGTGTGTTCGTGCGTATTTGTGTGTGTGTTCGTGCGTGTGTGTGCTCTTCTACAATTATTGCTCTACTGGCTTTATCCAGGGAGGAAACAGGGGACTACGTTTGTATGGAAAAACGGCCCTAGTATTTCCTCTTAATAAGTGGCCGGAGTCTCCTTTTAAGCAAATAATGCCTGTACCAAGAGACACCGCTCTTCCATTACATCAATTTAAGGTATATTAGAAAATACCTAGTTACATGAACGATTATACACAATTCGGTCAATCTAAAATAGTTACACGTAATTAATTTGGTCACGTGTACCTATTTGTATATGGAAATCTTAAAATAGGTGTTTCGCAATGACCCATCTCGGTATATCTGACCCCTTATCAGCCCATCATATGTGTGAGGCGTGAATCATGCTCAAGGAAACAAATAATATTCAGATATGATACGAATACGACACACGATTTGAGAGAATGAGATACTAATGGTTGATAACTTATATTGAACTGAAAGTAGTATTTTCGTTGAATAGTAGTCGAAAAAAAGTAACGGCCAATAATAATCCCACAGCAATGATACTAATTATTCATCACGCTTGCTGAATGCGGGTCGGTGATCACAAACATATACTTATTTACAAATGCATGTATGCATTTGTAATTCAAATTTATAAATTACATTACAAAGTTTTCCGTTTGTCCAAAAATAATATAGACTTTGTTTATCTGACGTTAATCAATCACAAAAAAATATTATCACAGCTCAACCTCGACGATTGATTAACGAATATAATTAAAATGTATTCTGTACAGAACCCTCGGTTACCGAGTCCGAGTCGGACTTGTTCACTTCTTTTATTTGATTGATTGGTATTCAATTTTAAGGGAACGTTTATTAACCTTTATTATGATCTGAATGAAAGCTCCAAATCAATAATGAAACTCCACTGGCTAAGGGTAAAAGCCTTTAATAAAAGCGTCATCACTCATCACTGGCCGTAGCTCGACTGGTAAGAGCAGTCTTGGTGTGGTGGGATCTACCTCCTAGTGGTCCATCCTGGGCAACAGCATCTTCGGTTTTCTAACCATTGATGACGGCTAACAAATCCCACTGCGGTGGTAGGCTTCGTAAGAGGCTGCCTGGATGCTACCACCCTCCTGCCCGGAGTCCAGAGCCAAACAGTTGTTCTGTGTTCCGCTGGTGTGTGGGAGCACCAGTGCCTCTGGGTAAGCTCGCTCGCTCCATCTTAGGCTTCTTCTTAACCGTAGAGTTAAGTATGTAGCCATGAGCAAGCTCAAGTCTTTATTTTCAGATAATTGGTGGTCCTTTATTGGTGACCTGAATCGTCCATACTATTCCTTATTGTATTTTTATTACTTATGCACGGCTTCTAGGTGACAAGGTTTAATAACCTTACCCCGTCTTAACTTATCTCTGTACCATTTCATTAATAATGTATGTTTATTATTTTTATTTGCATACCTACTCGTTAGAGTTCATGAATCAAAAGTGTTTTGTTTGTTAGGGACAGGATAATCCAATATATCAATGTTTAGGCGCGTATACGTAAACAATATTATGCGCCTTAATTTTGTAAGTACTTAAAATATTATTTTAGGGTTTCGTTCTCAAAGAGAAAAATGAGACCCTATTATTTATTAATTAGGCGCCTTAATTATATAAGTAAAACTAGCTGCTCCCTGCCAGGCTTCGCTGTGGCACATTGTGATTGAATGGTTTTGTTTTTATGTTTTTTTTTTCGCGGTCGCAGATAATAGATAAAAACAATCCTTAATGCGTATTATATATCATGCTAAAATTTCAGCTCGATCGGTGCAGAACTTTTTGAGTTTTTGAAGCGTACACAAACCAACAAACATTTTTATATATATAGATATCATTTTTAGGGTCACGTACCTAAAGGGAAAAATGAGACCCTATTACTAAAGCCACATTGTCCGTCTATCGATCTGTCACTAGGCTGTATCTCATGAGCCGTGATAGCTATAAACTGTTTGTTTTTACAGAATATGGCGTTTTTTTGTTGCCACTATATCAACAAATATTTAAGAGGAGGTCCAATACAACACACGTGATTATTTTGCCGTTTTTGGACGCTTGAAATATTTTCAGAATAAATAAATAATTTAATTATGAACGCGTTCTAAGTCGCGGGCTACAGCCGATCTTAAATAATGTGGAGAGACTAATGATTAAATATTTTTAAAGTTCGTAAACCCATCGTACGCGAGTCCAACTTTCATTTGTCCGGGTTTTTTTAAACATTTCATTTGCGATTTAAACTCTCAATTACTCTGAGACGCCCACTTTAAAATGCATATCTTTTGAATGCACAAACAGAGAAGTATTATTAAACAGATATAACCTTGGCAGGTCGCAAGATACGAGTTCACAAATAACAGCTGTGCATTGTGTATTAAATTTTAAACAGGTTTTATGTTATGGAAATTTACATTAGTATTCATATGTAAAAGAACTAGAACACAATAAGCGACCAAAGAACGTCCCTATGACAACCACTAGAACATTTCGGGGTATTTCAACTGAATTATACTAGTTAGTATTATATTATCTGTGGTATAATTACATACATACATACATATTATCACGCCTCCTTCCCAACGGGGTAGGCAGAGACCAAGGCCTTCCACTTACTACGATCCTGGCATACATCTTTCGCTTCTTCCACATTCATCAATCTTTTCATGCATGCTCGTCGGTTTAGAGTACTCTTGACCTGACCTTTCTTCAGAACATCTTATACTAGCGACCCGCCCCGGCTTCGCACGGGTGCAATGCTGATACTAAATACACTACAGAAAAACTGTGAACGTTGTACGAGTATATAAAAACATAGCGGCCCGCTCCGGCTTCGCACGGGTATAAAATATATAGCCTATGTGATTAAAATCGATCCAGTAGTTTTGATTTATTCATTACTGCCCGTGGCCCGCACGCGTTAAATTTGGAGTAAAACAATCCCCCTTTCCCTATACCATGAAGATTTCCTGCTATCTAATTATACGGTGTAAAGGGCCATATAGATCTATATTAAATGAACAATGTATTCAAGGTATTTAATTGGTTAAGGATTAATGCTGTATTGGTTAAAATCGCTTCGAAAATTAGCCATTATTTGTCGTAAAAAGTAAATGACAAAAAAAAAGTTATTGTGGGTTATCCATAAGAGATAGACATATACCATCACGGACTTTTCTGTAGACCTTTTCAATGTGTACAATACTTAGTACATTATTTTGATAAAACTCGTAGGGTTCAGCCTGCGTTTGCAATGTAAGCGGAAAAAATGTAATTATTTACGACATCACATTAGAAACCTCAAAAATAACAGTACTTCTCCACTATTTAATGGATGTTATTATACATATAAACCTTCCTCTTGAATCACTCTATCTATTTAAAAAAACCGCATCAAAATCGGTTGCGTAGTTTCAAAGATTTAAGCATACAAAGGGACATAGGGACAGAGAAAGCGACTTTGTTTTATACTATGTAGTGATCTATAATTCAACCTAAAAATATCAATAAGGATGAATTTCCATTGTGGCAGGAGTCAATCACTGCAGTAACTACGTTGAATTAATTGCGGGTATTTTGAAGTGTGGGGTGGTGGGATCTACCTCCTAGTGGTCCACGGCATATTTGGTTTTCTAACCAATGATGTCGGCTAACAGATCCCTCTGCGGTGGTAGGCTTCGTAAGAGGCTGCCTGGATGCTACCACCCTCCTGCCGGAGTCCAGCGCCAAACAGTTTTTCTGTGTTCCGCTGGTGTGTGGTAGCACCAGTACCTCTGGGTAAGCTCGCTCCATCTTAACCTTAGAGTTAAGTATGTAGTCAAGAGCAAGGCCTTTGATTATAAAAAAAATGTGTGTTTTGGTATGGGATTTTTAGAGTTCCGTTCTTATCTAGTCTCGAAAGCGGAACCCCTATAGGATCATTTTTACAACCTCCACCCCTACTAGATCCAAGCTAATTTAGAAAAGATCGCTTCTTATACCGACCGGGAATGGAACCCGAGTCCCTAGTAGACGGAACATAGAACAACTACTGCATCCGGGACTTCCACCTTACCTTCCAAAGCACGACTACCCCCACCTCTTCCAGACCTTAGCTAATTTAGAAAAAACCGTTTCTTAAACTGACCCGCCCGAGTATCGAACCCGGGACCGTCGCTAGTAAGTGAAACGCAGAACCACAACGTAGTAAATAATAAATTTCACATTCATAACATGGGAGATTGCAGCATTAAATTCGATGGAGCTGTCACGATCTTGATCCAGATAATCTCTCACGCGATCATGCGCAGTGGTAGTGATTATCACAACGCGCGACGCAACAACATAGTAAATAAATAGGTATAGAAGGGTAATCCCCGTTTGTACACCCTCCCACAAGCCTCATTTAATACCTACTATGATGCCTATATCTCATCTAAGCATTTGGGAAGCACTGAACAATCAAAATATAAACCTAAACAATATTAATATTACTGGAATACGTAGACAATTACACTTACCTTGGTAAACAAATTTCATTTAAGGAAGGACCGAAATATAGAGGAAATAAACAGGAGAGTAGCTATTACATGGAAGAAGTACTGGGCTCAAAAAGAGATTCTCAAATCGAAATTACCGGTTAAATTGAAAAAGGTAATTCTAGACACAAGCATTCTACCCTGTCTAACTTACGGCTGCCAAACGTGGATCTTCGACCACAAGGCAAGACAAAAAATCCAAACCACCCAGAGGGCAATGGAGAGGAGCTGTTTAAATATAAAACTGAGAGATAGAGTAAGAAGCATAGATATTCGAAAAATAACCAAGGTAAATGATGCTCTTCATTACGCTCTAAGTCTAAAGCCATGTTGCGAGATACGACGACAATCGTTGGACAATCAATACCACAAAATGGAAGGGACCGAATGGAATGAGAAGTAGACGGCGTCCGTGCGCCCGTTGGCAAGACGAGATTGTGGCCAACACCGGAAAGAAATGGATGTCCATTGCCAAAGACAGAAAAAAGTTGCTTGCTTTGGAGGAGGCTTTTACCCTTAGGGTGTCCGCACATAAATAAAAATATTGAGATACATTTATTTATTGTTGAATTGAAGTGGATCAAAATAAAGCTATTTTTATTTTTTTTTTTTTTATTTATGATGCCTACACAAAAGTGGCGTGTCGTAACCTTTAGACAGGTTTTTAGGTAAATGGTATACCTAGGCGAAACCAGCCTATGTTAACTTAGCATTAAATACTATGGTGAAATTGGTGAAGTCAGAATTTTGATATCATCCTTTTTTTTAAGTTTCATACAAACTAAAATTTTGACATTCCGATTTGTATGAAAATGGTTAAAAAATATGATATATTATCATATACATTAATACCTACCCTCCATCATTAAAGTCAAGTTACCACAGTTTTTTTTTTGAAAGGACCTATGCTGTGGCAGAAGTCCGTTACAGCTTCACCGGGCGGGTTTTAGGCGAGTGCGGAAGGCACTCAGCCCAAAAGCGGCCTGCTAGCGGGTACCTCGAGCGCGAGGCGAGTTACCACAGCAGTGATGGACAATACCTACTCCCCACTAAAACAACTGGTAGGTCACTTAAAAACCAACAGTTTAACGTTTAATGTTAAATTTATACAACCGTCCACTGAAAAGTTACAATAACTTTTTTATCATTCCATTTTTGCGCAAAGCATTCACCACAAACCGTCTCAAGCAGGTGACACTCATGCTCGGTCCGCACTGGTCCAAGATATTGTGTCTACCTAGTATGTAGATTGACTTTTGTAATTACCTCTCTTTTGCGGACAACTCTCTGCTCAATCATGCGCAAATGATTGTAGGTCGCCACGTAAGATGCTTCCTAACAATTTTCTGAAATTGTTTGAAAATCGACTTTACAGCTGTAGGTTGAACGAAGTACGAACGTTTCCAGAATTTTATGAATAGAATACCTACCTACACCAGTACCTATCGTTGCTATGGTAACAAGAATTCAATGATGGAGGCCTTTGCTTTGCAATGGCATGGTTATAGGCTGTTTGAACAATAAAATAAACAAAATAAAACTGAAAACCACTATTATTAAGTCAGTTAAAAATGTCGAAATTCCCCACAGCCAACACTTTCTCTGGTTCTACAGTAAAATTGTTCACGTTCGTGCATGTTGCAACAAAGTTTTTCATACAAAAACCAGTTGTATGTACATTTTGTAACACCTCACGTTTGAGTCTGCTAATAACAGCACATAATTAGCTACTAGGGTTGGGATGACTGCATTTATTAATGTAAATAAATCTTAATTTTAAAAAAAAAACCATTCTACTAAATTTTTTCAGGAGGAAAATCAGTTTTCGACCTTTTCTCTGACCTACTGGATAAATATACACACAAAATCGGTCGAGTCGTTTACGAAGAGTTCGTTCGAGGCCTGTTATTAGGAAACCCGAACCTGATACCAGACTATCATTAAAGGAAAGTTATACGAAAGGCAGGAGATAATTTCATCTTCTCAAATAAATATACAATAAATCCCTGGGATGGGCAACAAGGCTTTCGAAATTTCCAGCATGGTGATGCCTGGTACCAATCATTACATAAGAGGAAACACTACGGGCGATAGAATTGAAAAATAGGTATTTGTAAAATCTATTGCTGTCGCGCAGTGCCAAATGCTTTCACCGCAGAGTGTGTTAGAGACAAGACAACTGCGTCTAGGACCGAAAATACCTACTAAAAGCACACCAAATCAACGTTTCGTAGTCCCCCCCGATTACTTTTCCAAAACTAGACCGATTTAAATACTTTTGTCATTAAAAATTAAAGAAAGGCTTTGGCCGTGTTCGTATGTTTTCCATTTTTTCTAAAATTTTATCAAATTTGTTTACTGGATGTTTGAACACAGCGGAAAATCTGGCGAATTTTTTTCGATTTTTGAGGGCTCATATCTTTTTTATTAAGTGGGATGATTATAAGTTCGAGTACTTTTTCTTAACAAAATATCGATGTTACATGTTACACGCATCACTATAACTATTTTTTACTTAACTTTTTGTATATTTGACTTCGTAACACAGACACTTAATTTACCGATTATCGATTATCGAGAAACGATTAAATAGTTGCCTTCCTAATGATTATGTTTTGTTTACTAATTACCCGCATGCAAATCTTACTAATATATATATACTATAAAAACAAAGATATACCATATGTAAGTAAGTACCACAGATCAGATAATACCACAGATTATTACGTACCCATTATGTATAACATATTGGCAGTGTTTTTTTTTTCTTTATTAATAAAAATATTCTTTAAAAAATTAGACTAAATTCATTTTGAATCATGCTGTTATGACGCGCAGGGACTTATTATTATGCTGTGGCCGGGTCCTGGATAAATGAACCGTAAACAAATACGTCCGTGTGCGTCACAGCGTGTTTCAAAATAAATAATTGAATCAGTTTTATATTTTCCTAAGATTTTTTTTAAATTTTAAAATAACACTAACAAGATGTACTTTATATGATATTTTAGCAACTTAATTGCACTTATAATATCAGTATATAAACTTGAAAAAAAATATTATTTTTTTAATTTGAAAAAATTTTTCAAGTTTACGTACTGATATTATAAGTGCAATTAAGTTGCTAAAATATCAAATAAAGTATATAAATAGCTGTTTCATCTTAACTGACTGTCAAACATCTGCAAAGATGTTTCTTTCGGGTGTCAAGGGTGCAAACTCCTAACATTTGATGAAACAACGCTGGCTTACAGCGTAAGAATATGCTTGAAAAATTCGCGCCGTGTCGTAGTGTCTCGGTGGCCTAATGGTATGGCGCCCGCCCGGCATGCGAGGAGATGCGGGTTCGTGTCCCGCCTGAGACAAAAAAAAAATTTTCAAGTTTATATACTGACTAACAAGATGTATTTTAGTCACTTCGAACTGTCCAAGTTTAATTAAAAGCCGCCAATGTCATGTGTCATACCTACCGTAAAAATTCATCCTTATACGTAAGTAAGACTTAAAGATGATTGCAACTAACGTAAATTCAAATTGATTAAGTAATAAAAAAAATAAACAATACAAAACTTTTTTTTAACAGGTTTGACGACCTCCGTGGCGGAGTGGCGTACACACCGGTTTTCAAGGTGTCGCCTGCTCCAAGGTCCCGGGTTCGATTCCCGGACGGGTCAATGTAGAAAAAATGTGTTTTTCTACATTTTCTCAGGTCTGGGTGTTTGTGGTACCTTCGTTGTTTCTTGCTTTAAATGCTTTAAATAGTTATTCAAATTGGGATTAGAACAATGTCCAAATTTATTTTAAAAAAAAAAAAAAAACACAGTCTAATGCTGAATTACTTTTCAAATTTTGATTGTTACAGCCACAGAAAATAGAGTTCCAAATCTCTATCCTGGGCTGCCTCCATCCAGCCTCTGCCAACAGTTCTCCCAAAGTCATCAGTCAATCGATTCGCAGGGCGTCCTATACTACGCTTGCTTAAAAACGCGGTCTCCACTCCAGAATTTTTCTGCTCCAACGGTAGTCGGTTCTACGGCGGACGTGACCAGCCCACTGCCACTTCAGCGTGCTTATCCTCCGGCTTATATCAATATCTTTCGTCCTCTGACGAATATGCTAGATTCGTATCTTGTCTCTTAACGAGATACCAAGCATAGCCCTCTCCATAGCTCGCTGAGTGACTTTGAACCTGTGAACTATAGTCCTCTGGAAAGCGTCCACGTTTTCGCAACGTAGGTCATGACTGGTAAGACGCACTGATTGAAGACCTTAGTTTTCAGACATTGTGGTAGGGAATCGTTAAAATAATCATCAATTAAAGAAGCCTTTTCTTATGAAAATAATTTGTTATGCGATTTTTTATATAGGCAGGTAATTCACAGCAAAAGACTTTGGCTTTAAAATCCGCGACAATCGCCACATCCTTTTTCTTCAGGTAGAAGGCCTACCCACAGATCGTCGTCTGGTACGCGGTCACCATTCCAGAACCTTCCAACCACAACGGCCATCGGTTCTTCACAGTGTCCCGCCCACTGCAACTTCAGCTCCGCAATTCTTCGAGCGATATCGGTTATAATTAAAATTGATATTTGTTAGTGTTAATTAAAATTTATGGGCGCATTGTACTTGTCCTATATTCTCTGACTGGCACTCGGCAACGACATATTATTATCAGTGTCTGATAAGAAACTCATGAATCCACTTGCCTTTACTTAGATATTTACAGAAAGAAATAAAGTATTATAAGGTCGGGAAAGAACTGTACTAATTAGAAAATGTTTTTTTAACACGCATTATCATCTTCTCGGTAAAACGACGCACATTCTGGACATAGGCCTCCCCTATGAATCTGTACAACGAACGTTGGTCCTGGGGAGGGTTGGGGCTCTACAAACGCATGCTTATTTTTTTGGTTTTTAGAGATGGACAGAAGATGCTGCTGCCAGCTTCTTCTGGAAGTACTACTTAAGTCGCATCTTACGACACCCAGGGCAGAGAAGAGGTGGTCCTATTCGATTTAAAGTTGGCACCACAGAAAAACATCCTAACGCACATTAATTTAAAAACACTTGTTTTTAAACGAAGAATAACAGACATTCAATTGTTTCAGATCGTTAAACTACACACATCGAAAACGCATTCCAAATAACATTGTACTTTATATCGTGCGTCTTAAGGACGAATACAGCTTGCGTATGAAAATCGAATAGTTATTATCGGCCGAAGCAAAATGGCGCTGAATGATTTAAAATAAAGAACCTTGACATTCAATTTTTGAATGTGGAATTTCAGATAAAGTTCGTTCACCGGACTATCTTTTCTTATCTATTATTGTAAAATTTATACAAATTATAATACTTAGGTATTTGTTTTTTTAAAGGGCATATTAGTTTTATCTTGGGATTTTACCATAGACGTAAATAAAAAAAAAACTAGGTACAAATCAGTGACAGAAAAACGTTGTAACTGAAAGTTCTCTTTTGCCGTAATTGCAGCTTTATGTTATGGTAAGTAAAGCTCAATTTGCATTTTATTTCATTAAAATAATATGACACAATATGATTTGATGAGGATGACATAAGTTTAAAGCTGCTTACTTGTAAACTTGGTCAGTGCGAAGTGACACTTTCTACTTATCTATTTTACATACTAATATTATAAACCTGAAGAGTTTGTTTGTTTGTTTGAACGCGCTAATCTCAGGAAGTACTGGTTCGATTTCAAAAATTATTTTTGTGTTGGATAGTCCATTTATCGAGGAAGGCTTTAGGCTATATAACATCACGCTGCAACCGATAGGAGCGAAGCATGAGTAAAAAATATTGCAAAAATAGTCGCGATCATAATAACAGAAATTGACGCGGACGAATTCGCCGGCTAGTAGTATTTTAGTATGTACGTGGTCTAAGTAATTAAGACATCATAAATATGTCGTCTTATCTATCGTATGTTGAAAATTTCTTAATAAATATTTATTTAAAAAACACAACATTATTTACTTACTACATAAGCACGTAAATCCGCTTTTACTCAAACATTCGATTATGCAGATTATTATTTAAAACATTTTAGTTTTAATCGAGAAAATGGAGTAAATATAAACATTTTAATCCCTCAACCCCCAGGAGGCACTCGGGTGCCACGATAACTAACAATTGATTTCAATTGTGTCTGGAATAACTCACGATCGAGAGATTAAAAGTTTAAATCTGTATCTTTGAAGATGTTTTACGAGAAGTAGAAAGTATGTAATGTTATCCACATCTATTATGATTATTATCAGCTATATTTAACTATACAACATATAAATTACATTTTTAAATATCTTTATAAAAAATAAACACATTTAAAAATATAAAAAATAGTTCCCAACCGGCATCGAGATCAGGGTCCCAGCTACCGGTGGTTAAGGCCCCAGAGACAGGAACCTCCTCACAATGCGGGCCGTGTCCAAGAGTACTGCCTTCTGTATCCTACTCTTGACCCAAGCGCCTAACGTGAGCCTCTTGAGGTGTTTATCGAGGCTCTTAGCTATCAGTCCGTGGGCAGAGACGACTATCGGTACAATGAATTTATTTATTTATTTCCTTTATTTAATTTTATAACATATAAATTACATTTTTAAATATCTTTATAAAAAATAAACACATTTAAAAATATAAAAAATAGTTCCCAACCGGCATCGAGATCAGGGTCCCAGCTACCGGTGGTTAAGGCCCCAGAGACAGGAACCTCCTCACAATGCGGGCCGTGACTCTTGGACACGGCCCGCATTGTGAGGAGGTTCTGCCTTCTGTATCCTACTCTTGACCCAAGCGCCTAACGTGAGCCTCTTGAGGTGTTTATCGAGGCTCTTAGCTATCAGTCCGTGGGCAGAGACGACTATCGGTACAATGAATTTATTTATTTATTATTATTATTCACCACCTGCTAAATAGATCATTTCGTATTTATATTTTTATGATAACGTTATCACTTTCCACACAAACAACACGCGAGTACTACATAGGTAGGTACATACAGTTATTTATTACGATAGCGATGATTCTTATTCAGTTGCTGGGCGGCGTTTGTTTACATAACATCATTTTTTTTCTCGTTATCTGTCTTCGCAAACATAAGTACCAGGACTTATTATTGAAGAGAGTGTACAATTCTTTACTTTTACGGTATACATACATACATATTATCACGCCTCCTTCCCAACGGGGTAGGCAGAGACCAAGGCCTTCCACTTACTACGATCCTGGCATACATCTTTCGCTTCTTCCACATTCATCAATCTTTTCATGCATGCTCGTCGGTTTAGAGTACTCTTGACCTGACCTTTCTTCAGAACATCCCCGATTTGATCGTGATAAGTTCGTCTAGGCCTTCCTCTTCCAACGTTCCCTTTCACACTCGTCTTGTAGATCTGTCTAGCCATTCTTCTCTCATTCATCCTCTCTACATGCCTAAACCATCTAAGCAACCCTTTCTCAATCCGTGTGACAATATCTTCTCTCACATCTTCTTTTACGGTAACGGCCTGTAAATCATTCCATTGCAGGGCAAATGCCTTCATCTTTGAATTCAAGTTGCCACAGCAATGATGGGTACAGGCATAATCGCTACGCTTGCCAAATGCAGGCTGGTGATCACTCACCTGAGACATTTTTGAAAATTCGATACTGAGGCCTTCCGCAACACAATGTCAGTATATTCGAATCATTTTTTTATTTTTTATGACGTTTTTTTTTTTTTTTTGACGGACCTATCACTGAAACCCCATATGGGAGGCTTTAATCAGTTAAACCGGGCAGAGTGTGGCGAGCGCTGAAGGCGCTCAGCCTAGGTCCGCCACGCTAGCGGTACTCCGGTGCGGCCGAGGGTGAGGCTTCGCGAAGCGAAGCCTCAGGCTCGCTCGCACCGGGGCCCATACTAGCGGGCGTGATCGGGCCAGTGTGGGGTGCTAAGGGCACCCTACCAAATGGCGAACCCACCAGTGGTGGCGCCGCCGGAACCGGAGATGCCGTGGCATGCCGGATCACGGTCGGGCTCCATTCTGGCGGGCCCGATCTGGGAGGGGGGATCGGACAGCGACCTCAAGGGCGCCTCTGTAGGCTCGGACCTCGGCTTGGGTCGCCGTCCGAGGGGGGGGCAGGTGAGAAGCGGCCAGGCACATGATTGTGTCGGCCGAAATGGAAGGCGGGACCACGCACCCGCCTCCGACGGGTGCGGTGTGGAGAACTACTGTGTTGTGCAGTAATTGAAGTGCTTAAGGCGGTGTTGGCTGTTGTGACATACGCGGTGATCGGATCGTCGGGGTCGTTCAGCACGTGCCTGGGCCGACGGCGTCGGAAGGCGACATCCCTCTGGGGGGTGTACGTGGCGGCTTCCGCTATGAGCGGATTGGGGTGATTCACTGCCTTATCGAAAAAGCGTTGAGAGGCTTCTTTCATATAGAGGGCAATGGATTGGATCTATTTTTTTTATGACGTACCTATCACTGAAACCTTATATGGAAGGCTTTAATCAGTTAAACCGGGCAGAGTGTGGCGAGCCTAGGTCCACCATGCTAGCGGTATCCCGGTGCGGCCGAGGGTGAGGCTTCGCGAAGCCTCAGGCTCGCTCGCACCGGGGCCCATACTAGCGGGCGTGATCGGGCCAGTGTGGGGTGCTAAAGGCACCCTACCAAATGGCGAACCCACCAGTGG
Organism: Anania crocealis; assembly: GCA_949315895.1. Lineage (NCBI taxonomy): Eukaryota > Metazoa > Arthropoda > Insecta > Lepidoptera > Crambidae > Anania > Anania crocealis. The sequence goes on from OX438875.1 coordinate 9,015,253, forward strand.
TGGCGCCGCCGGAACCGGAAATGCCGTGGCATGCCGGATCACGGTCGGGCTCCATTCTGGCGGGCCCGACCTGGGAGGGGGGATCGGACAGCGACCTCAAGGGCGCCTCTGTAGGCTCGGACCTCGGCTAGGGTCGCCGTCCGAGGGGGGGGCAGGTGAGAAGCTGCCAGGCACATGAAATGAAAGGCGGGACCACGCACCCGCCTCCGACGGGTGCGGTGTGGAGAACTACTGTGTTGTGCAGTAATTGAAGTGCTTAAGGCGGTGTTGGCTGTTGTGACATACGCGGTGATCGGATCGTATATTCGAATCCATTTATCCCTATCACCTATCTATCTTCAGTTTTGGCATATCGGAGATAGAAAACAACTTCTGTCTTTGTTTCTCTGGACGGCAAAATCAGAGATAGAAACTGTTTCCTATCTCCGATATGCCAAAACTGGCGATAGATAGATTATTGGGACCGGCCGTAAAAGTATCTGAAAGAAACATATATATCCGTAAAAAGTTCCGTGTTACAGAGTAAGGCATCTGTTTTCTTGAGTTTACACGAACACTATACCTACATTGAGATAAAAGATATACATATATGTAGGTTTAAAGCCTTAGCTTGAACTTGAGATTTGACAAATGACCACATAATGCAGATTTCGTTACACGCATGTTTTTTAAGTCTTTCAGTTAGAGAGAGGCCACACGGATTTTGTTGCGATGACGCAGCGCAAGTTTTCGACAGAATGGCTACCACACGATCCGATGCGTCGTCGCGCGCTACGCTGCGTTGCCCAAGCGTCGTCGTACGTTAATATTAGGTTTAGTTTGTACTGCGCGTGCGTCGTCGTTCCGGCGTTCGGAGCGCTGCACCACTCCCCCCGATTCGTCTCTCACCTTCAAGTTCACAACGCGTGCGCAACGCACGCGTTGCGTCGACGTGCGTCGTAAGAACGGACCGTGTAGCATGCTCTTCGATTTGTATGTAATATAACGCACCGACGACGCTCCGTCAAAGCAGCGCAACGCAGCGCGTCCGTGTGGCCTCTCCCTTAGTCAACGCCTGACCATGAAAGTGTTCGAAACTTCGGGATAAAACAAAATAAACGTAGATTTCAAATCCGTATAGGTACATCTTTCATTTGGAAACTCTGTTTACCAAAAGAATAGAATAGATAATAGTTCTCCTCACTTCTTTGCACCGCCTGTACAATCTCTGCTTGGCCTATTGGTTGACTGGTAGAGAATGCTTCTAGCATTAAGTCCGCCGTTTGTACTATCTTTGTACATGCAATAAAGTGTTTAAATAAATAAATAAATAGAATGAAAAGAGAGTAGTACTTACTGCAGTGAGATTCTCTTAGTGCCAATATCACAGACATTGATAGGCCTAGATGCCACAAATGCACTCATTTCTTTAAAACCTGCGCGTGCCGAAATTTGCGTTCACTGCTTGCTTCAATGAACAGGTACAACACCTTTAAAACTAAATGCAGCAATGTAATTTAAACATGTAGTATGCACACAGGTACATGTATTTACATAGTAATAGACACAAATAAGATAAAATATGTTTTTAAATAAAATACGCACATTTCAATAACAAGCGCGGTCAAAAGTTGAACATGTTCAACCTTTTTTTGACACGCCCAGTACGTACACTTGGGGCATCTAGCCTATCAATGTCGGTGGCCAATATCATAACAGCTTTGGTTACAGGCCAGCTGCTGACACAGCAATAAATGCACGATTAGTATTGTCTTCTAACGCTGATCGACACTAGCGCCGCATGGCTACCAAACGAAAAGCCGTGACAACAGCGGTCGATGTGACGGCTGAGATATCCGTGATCATAGTCACAACAAGGACGACGAATCGTATTTAAAAGAATGCAAGGGCATCCTCCTTGAGCTTAAGAGGAAACACAAGGGCCGTTTTTCCATACAAACGTAGTCCCCTGGTTCCTCCCTGGATAAAACCAGTAGAGCAATAATTTTTATTACAAAAATCTATGGCCACTATTAGCATGTTTCTATGTTTTCTGTTTTTTCATAAATTAATTAATAAAAAAGATATGCCCTCAAAAATCGAAAAAAAACCGCCAGATTTTCTGCTGTGTTCAAACATCCAGAAAACAAATTTGGCTAAATTTTAGAAAAAAAGGAAAACATACGAACACGGCCAAAGCCTTTCTTTGATTTTGAATGAAAAAAGTATTTAAATCGGTCTAGTTTTGGAAAAGTAATCGGGGAACTACGAAACGCTGATTTGGTGTGCTTTTAGAAGGTATTTTCGGTCCAAGAAGCCGCCCCCTTACTCTTGAATTTGATTTAAGTTCGATCTCGATTCGATCTAGCCAAAATCTGAACAAACTCAATTGAATCGAAATCAAAATCAAGTCAAGATCGATCTAAAATGGCGATCCGTTAAACATTTTCGGTTGATAACGTAATCACCATCGACTCACAGGTTTAGGTTCACTTTTCAGAGTACCAAATCACTGATTCTCGACGTCGATTCGATTTTGATCGTAACTCGAACTTGTCAAGAGTAAGCCTGCAGTTGTCTTTATCACACTCTGAGGTGAAGGCGCTTGGCACTGCGCGACAGCAATAGATTTTACAAATAGCTATTTTTCAATTCCGAGAGAATTCCGCTGGTTTCTTCTTAAGTCTTGTTATTGCCTTATGTATTTATAATGTGCTTTGAAAGCGCATGGAGCAGAATTACATACCTAATACCTTAGTGGCAACGGGCTGGCCCATGTTAGCCGCAGAACCGACAATCGCTGGGGTAAACGAGTTCTTGAGTGAAGACCGCGTCTCGGTAAACGTAGTGTAGGACGCCCTCAGGCCAGGTGGAGTGATGATTTTCGCAAGGTGGCTGGCAGGAGCTGGATGCGAGAAGCCGAGGATCGACTTAAATGGCGTGCAGCTGGAGAGGCCTATGTCCAGCTGTGGACTGCGATAGGCTGATGATGATGATAATGATGATGAATGTTTTCAATTCCAACAAAATGTTTTTTGAACTGGTGCATCTTGACATTAACAATCTCGAGATTCTCGAAATATTCACAAAATTTACGTTAATATTTATTTGTTATGATACCTACCTGATCTTTAAAAATACTCGTATGTTATTGTGGAGATTTACCTACCTAAACTTTTGTAGGTTATAAATAATGTAGTAACCACTCCACGGTGTGAAATCAGATCCATATTTTGGTCACACATATTATAATTAGCATTGTCTTCATTATCAACCAACATCAGACCTACACTGTTGCGCACAGATCTGTCCAAAAGGAAGATTTTCTATAATCGCCACGCATGGCACGCGGGTTGGCACTCGCAGTGTGGCCGAAAAGATGCTTCTTCTGTTAGCACCACAGAACATGGAAAAAGGTTAGAAAGGCGATATAGGCGGAAGAGGTTATGAGCAAATGCTTGTAAGTGAGCGCTGTGATTGGTTTGACGTCAAAAGAATTCGCTTGATTGGCATTCTTTGCACTCGATTATGTGTAGGGGACCGCAAGTGGCTAGTGAATTTGCCACTAGAGGCGCTAGTGTCGCGTGAGGTCCAATATCATTCACTTTGTACTGGTTTTAGCGGAATTTGTTGCATAAATCATAATTTCTTTAATTTACCTGCTGGAAAGTGATCTCCTTCGTAAAATATCGCAAATATGGATTATTTGGCGATTAATGTGAACGCTTTAAAAGCGGAATTAAGAAAAAGCGCAAAAATAGGCGGCCTCGAGACGCAACTATTTCAGAAGTTAGTTTGTTGATATCAAGATAGTTATTTATAAACAATATAACCTTAATTAGATTCAAGATATAACACTTTGTTTCGGCGCCAATCGCCTTTGACAGCTATACCTCCGGAGTCGTGTCCGGCCAAAATAAACGGTGTCCAGCTTTTGTTGGGCTTTATGAATTTCGCAAACGAGCAAAGAATACTAAACAAACTAATATTCTTTACAAACGAGCGAGCGCCGAGCCGACCGACTGTCGGTCGCTCTCGCATTTACAAAGATTTATGATAATAATCAAAAAAAGCTTGATTTTACATAAAATTTTTTCGTACCTATTAATACTTAGACAAAAAATCTTCAATAATGTAGGGTGTCCGGCCTTTATACCCAAATGTCAGGCCAAACTGGCTGGTCTGTCCGGCTATTAGGTTTGGTGACCTGGCCACCCTAATGGGGACTACCGTTTCTTTGCTCACCAGTTGGCGCCACTGTAGACTGAGGTCCGGAGTAGGGCTTCCAAAATTACGGATATGTTAATTACGTAACTAGTAACGAATTGTAGTTGTCTAAATACGTAATTACGTAATTGCGGAGATTTTCCTCTTAACTTTGTACATATTTTGTGACTCTTAAGCAGGGACCGGAACCGCTTACCTTAAAAGGGGTATTTGTTCGGGTTTTTAATAGGCTTGTTTTTAAAAACCCCATCCGAAAGGTCAGCTTATCAACGGGCTAACGCCGACGATATGCTAAACCAAACAATACGAGGTAAGCGCTTACCAATACTGAAAACCCCTTAATGGGCCTACCCTATAAAGTGTTTTGGAATGCTGTTAGGCTATTTTAATTTCTATGCGCTACCCATAATTTGTAGTAAGCGGATAAACCTTATTTAAAAGGTTACCGAACTAATAAGCTAACACAATCAAAGGTAACCGCTATCACATGGGTAACCCAATCACATGGGTAACCCTATCACATGGGTAACCCTATCCCATGGGTAACCCTATCAAATGGGTAACCCAATCACATGGGTAACCCAATCACATGGGTAACCCTATCAAATGGGTAACCCTATCAAATGGGTAACCCTGTCACATGGGTAACCTTTTCAAATAGGCTTCCCTTTTTAATAAGGTTACTCTTAAAAAGGGGTTTTCCGGTCCCTGCCCATAAGTCGAATATTTGGTTGGAATATTGATGATTTTATCGTTACTTATAGCGATCTACATTCATTTCATAGTATTTTGGTGTTGATCAACTTGATAAAGTGATAGTACCTACTTTAGTTTGTATTGAAAGAACACGGCTTCGATTGGTGAATATCACGTGAACTGAATATTAAAGATAACAAAATGGCGCGCAACTTTTCCTAATTAAACGTTCTTCCAAAGTTACAATTTAAAAAAACCTGTTACGTTATAAAAATACTATGCAGCTATGTGACAACATTCACAATTCAATAATATAATAAAAACAGTAATTCTGTAAAATTACGTCTTATAAGAGTCTATTACAATTAATATGATATTAAATTGAAAATAGAACTTCTTGAATAATAAATTTCGACTACCTACCTGAGGCGGGAATTGGTGAGAGCATCATCTGGTAAGCGACACGTTGAGGATCAAGTCACTTAATTAAGCCTTCCTATGTGACTCATAACAAGCGACCACCTTTCAGTTCTATAAGTTATCTCTAAAGCCCCGTTGGCCTAGTGGTATAGGTACCGGGCCAAAATCCAGGGTTCGATCCCCAGTTCAGGCAACGCGTGTTTCGAATTTCCGAATATTGCTCGGTATTGTGATTGCACTGATGGAGGCCTTTGCCCTGCAGTGGGATGAATTTAGTCCGTTACTTTTCTTTGTCTTCTCTGGCAACACACACTGGGCAAAGACATGCAACTAACACCTACACCTACACCACATAGTTTGATAGATGTGGTCAATCGTTACCTTATCGACCCTTAAAGGTTTTAGCATAGGTTATCCGCTACTGTTTATATAGTTCAGACACAGTATATGGAAGGGAGCAGTAGAACTATTTCATTAACGAATCCTTACTAATACAACAAATGCGAAAGTGTCTCTGAATACTTCTCACACTTAATAGGCAGTATCGCGCGTTGCTTAACGAGTCGGTACAAAATACAAGGCTATAAATGTATTACAAACAAGACGTTTTTTGTCGTACAGTGGCCTGAATCCAGGCATTTAGTTTGCGAAGTGTGAGTAGCTTGATTTGATGTTGTCTTTACAATAACAGTAAATAACTTACTTAATGGTTCTGCAATGGAGACCGCACACCGAACAATGATCCAGACCTCCAATGTGGGCAGGTTCCTCCACTAAGAAGCCGCTGAATGAAGGTGGGCGCTAATCCGAGTGGACGGACAATCTGTTGAAGGTTTTAGGACGTCGCCAGACATGGTTGGCGCCGCGCAGAGTGGACAGACGAACTGGTGAAGATTGTAGGAAGCCTTCGAATTGGGGTGGGGCCAATCAGCGTGAAATCGTTAAGGGAGGCTCATGTCCAGCAGTAGACTTGTAAGGCTGTGATGAGTATCATCCCAAAGATGCTCTACTGTTTCATTACCGTGTACTGTGTGTCAGAGGTGTCAGGCTAGCGCTCTTGACCGATTTTCGGTTTTATCTATCACACATCAATACATTCGGTAGGCGCATGTACCGGCATGATGTCTAGACGTGATAGTTATCTCTGGGGGTAATACCTTTTTTACTTTTGGCTAATAGGGGTCAAAGTTCGAAGCTGCATTTTTATGATACTGGAGTTGTATTACATTTACAGTTTTGGGATGTTGTGCTGAGTCTGAGGTATCGAAGTTAATTATAACTTTTGATAAAACTGTTTTTTAAGCAATTAAATTGCTGATGTAACTAGGAATTGCCACTGTCCGAGGTGGGGCTTGACTTGACCCCTTTCGCTTACCGATCTAACCAGTTGAGCTACTAACCCCTTGTATTTATAAAGAAGTAATTACTTATTGCTTAAGAAAGTCATAACTTAAAATGTTCACTTTTAATAGTCATATTATTTGGCTAGAAATGCTAACTTTTGGTAGTTATAACTTCTAGTAATTTCTTGATTAAGGCATAAAAATTGTCTCTCAAGTAATTACTTTTAGTCAAGTAATTACTTTTTCATCCCACCATTCTCGGAAAGAGTATTTTTGCTCTTCGATATCTGAGTGCAAAAGCGGTTGGTTTTTATTCGCTAGAGGATAAAGTAAATTTGAATTTAGAACATCGCGTGCACTAAGGTATGTGATTTCAAAACATCATTAAACCTATTTACTTTCATCTCCATGGTGCCGTATTTATCATCCACCTTTTTTTTTTATTTGTTAAAAACTCAGACTCTTAACCTCCTTGGTGTACTTTTGTTTTCAATTTGCTTTGCGCTCGCCATTTTGTTTTGAATTCGTATTGATAAATAAGAAACTTGAAAACAAGTAAAAAAAAAAAGAAAATGAGTGATTCCAGCGACGAAGAAGTTTATTTCTGTAATACTTACATATTATCATATATAATGTTGTAGTAAATATATACCTAAACTGAAATAAAAGTATCTTGTGATTGTAAATGTTTTATTTTGCATTTAGTCATTTCCACGCTAAGGGGGGATGAAAAGTTACGTGTTGCACTCGAGTGTAAAGATTTTGACGTGACAACGTCTTAAATTAGGTTGCGGCTGGGAGTCACTTATGAAAAAGTGTAACGCTCGGTAACGTTACGATGAGTCACCGAACGAGAGAGAGGCCCGCCGAATGCCTTGCGTCTCTCTCCCACTCAACTATGATCGGTCTGCCGCGCGCGCAGCACTAGAGAATTAGGCGCATTTTAAAATTTGTGCAATTCTTATTTTCATTCAATTCCTTGTTCCTATTGTGCAATTTAATTATATTCATATCAATAAATATTCTACCGAGAAAAAGACGTTGTCACGTAAAATCTTCGCCCGTAAAACCGACTTTACAGGCAACCATTTTTTTCACCTTGTGCTCTTTTAATTCCCTCGCTAACGCTGAGGATTCTAATTTTTGAATTTTAGAATCCTTTGCTTGCTCGGTCATCAAAGTTGAGCACGAGGTTAAAAAGGAACTTTGCACTCTTGTATAACAAATAAATTACTTGTTTATAAATACGGGGGTAAGACATTGCTTCTGTTTAGTTGCTTATAAAGTCGAATTTGTCGCTAACGCTTAAAGCGGACGCTTTTAGCAATAATGTAAGTACAATACTTACCAAAGAATGCCAGAATGTAAATACTAGAGGTAATTTGCTAAAATGATACTGTTCTAGTTTTTTGAGAATTGATTTTGTTCAGAAGTAATAAAATTAAATCAATTAGGGGGAAGCACTTAGCTCTAGTACTCGCCTTACGTGTAACCTACACATAGATCTTAAAAACTATACAATGGACCTTAACTACTTAATTACCTTATTCAGGAGGACAAAACTTAAGATGACATAGGTAACTACGTTTTTCTTAATACAATATTGAATCTATTTATAATATATTATACAGTAAATTCGTCTAATTTTATAAAAAAAAATTGTTTGTTACTGTCTATTTTCTGTTAAAAATTCTGCAAGAATGTAAAAACAGTTAGTAACCAGATTTTTTTTTTCTTGTGGTTTTCAATCGATGCTTTTGGTTATAACCTCCAACATCCGAGAGAAATCTTTTTGCCACAGTTTCTAAACATTTTTCCGTTGTGTTTTGAAGTTCAAAATCGTTTGGGGAAATTTGACATTTGTGAATAAAAAAAAAATTTAAAATTAAAAAAAAAAAACAATTTATTTCAGATTTTAGGGTCCATTGTTAACAAGAATAAAGAACTGATAATCAAAATATAATATTTAACAAATTTTAATTTCAAATATCTGCCGCAGAAGGGGGCAGTCCGGCCGCGGCGTCGCACAGCGCGCTCAGGATGGAGTTGGGGCTCCCGTGTGCACGCAGTATGATAATTAGGTTGATGTTTATGAGACATCAGTATGGATCGCAGGCATGTAGGACAAGTTGACGAATTATCCGTCTAAAAGACTTGCGACAAAAACCGGAACCAACTTCTTAACCACCCACCCTTTCCGTACCAAAGCCAATTTAGAGAAAAACATTAAAATTTATTTATTTGACCCGACCGAGAATCCACCCTTACGTAATGAACATACCAACTTATCACTACACCAACCGGTTCATCGATGTAAAAATATGACACTCATGCTAATCACGTGCCTTGCTCATGGAATTAACTAATTAGTCATTTAGTACTATATAACAAAAAACGTAAATAAACTATCCAATTGCGTCATATAAGTAGTCATACTACAATAATCAAAAACCGAGGGTTCTGTACAAAATTTTTTTACTAGATAAACCGTGTTTTATTGACCACCTTAGAAACGAAGCCCATGTTATCTTACCATTATATATAACATCTTGGCAGTGTTTTTTTTTATTATCACTTAAAATAGTCTTAGAAAAATGTAAATAAGACTATGCATTTTGAATTATGCTGTGACGCGCACTGACGTATTATTTTTTTATTTTTTTTATTTTATTGAATTTGATTTACCAACGACATATAATTTTACAATTTTACAAACATTGAAAAAGTACATTATTAAAATATATGCCTTTACAGGTAAATAGGTACAGCTTACACAAAAAACTTGGCGACATCTAAAAGAAAGATTAAAAGATTACAATGAATTTAAAATAGACTAATTAACAAAAATAAAAATAGCAAAGAAATCTATACTAATCTATACTAATATTATAAAGCTGAAGAGTTTGTTTGTTTGTTTGTTTGAACGCGCTAATCTCAGGAAGTACTGGTTCGAATTGAAAAATTCTTTTTGCGTTGGATAGTCCATTTTTTGAGGAAGGCTTTAGGCTATGTAACATCACGCTGCGACCAATGCGAGCGAAGCATCAGTGAAAAATGTTGCAAAAACGGGGAAAATTGATCATATTTAATCGGGATCATGCATAATAACAGAAATTGGCGCGGACGAAGTCGCGGCCAACAGCTAGTATTTACTAACTCAAGTCGCATTGTTGTCGTCACTTAACCATGCCAGACACTTGAACCTAAATACTTGCACGGAGTCTTGAAAGATGTCGATGTTATGATCATTCAAACTACTTATTATACTATTTTGCTTCGGCCGGGTCCTGGATGTATGAACCTTACACAGATTCGTCCATAGATTTATTATACAAGGATTCGTCTGTGTGCGTCACAGCGGGTAACAAAATTAATAGCTGAATCAATATTTTATATTAAAAATTTAAAAAAAAATAACTGCTCAGATGTTATACATAATTGTTACATAATGTGGGCTTTGTTTGTCAGGACGTTCAAAATGAACGGTGTACATAAACTGTTCGGGAATCGAGTCTTATAGTTTCTTTCGAGATTTTATGATATTTGTTTAAGATACTTTATTTGATATTTTAGCAACTTAATTGCACTTTTAATATCAGTATATAAACTTGAAAAATTATGTCTCGGGCGGGTCTCGAACCCGAGGAGATGCGGGTTCGAGTCCCGTCTGAGACATAATTTTTCAACTTTTTAAGATTTAATTGCGAATGTTTTCAGATATCTCCCTATACTTGTAGTAGTTAAAAGACAGTGTCACTTGCCAAATTCCATTAGATCTAGAGAAATTTAAAGTTAATAATCCCTTGAGAGTGTCGTTATACGTTTATATCGGTATAAATGATCGAACTTTTAATGTTAACCTAGATTATATTTATTGTTTTTACGCCAACACAATACATTGCAATGAAAGATATGTTTACGGATTTAGTCCGAGTTTTTTATTTAACCCGACGTTTCGAACACTAAGACCCTAGTTCACCAACATTTAAACAGCCGGTAAACAAAGAGTGACGATTAATTTGACACAATTCCCATACAAAATATGTCAAATCATATTTTAAATGCTGTTTAAACTTAAACGTCTGTTGGTGAAGTCGGGCCTTAACAACGTTTATGGTCACGGGCAGACTTCGTCTGCGGTTTTAAATCAAAAAATAAACGCGTGCTAAATCCGTACGTACATATCTTTCATTGCAATAGTTTTTTTTTTCACATTGTCGAAGGACTGAAAACTTGAGTATAATAGGGGTTAAAGTATGAAATTGCCAAATATTTTCCCACTTTTTATTTTGTTTATAGCTCTTAAGTATAGTCATATTATTGCGTAATTCTTTTTGTATTGTATCAAAAACTAAATAAAGTAACTTTTGACTAAAAAAAAAATGCAATACTAGTGCCTATTACTTCGAAGGAAGTCGTTGAAAAGACCCCTTACAATGTGTCAGCTGACCTTCTTGCTTCAATTAAGTATATTTGTATTATATACTTTGATTTTCAGAAATTTAAATACTATAATGCGTAGCTTTATAACCATCTAACTTTCACCTTTAATTGCATCGAAAACGGTTCAGGCGTTTTTAAAAAAACAAAAAAATTGTTAATATGGAAAAATGACTTTTCTAGATTTTGTCCATACAAAACGGCAATTTCATACTTTAACCCCTAATTAATATATATGGTTTTATATATTTTCAACTCTATACCTCCACGCGTTCCGGAAATAAACGGTTGAACGTACGGACGAACGGAAGGAAGGACGGATGGACAACAAAATGATCTCATAAGGGTTCCGTTTTTCCGGCTGAGGTACGGAACCCTAAAAACTCTGTGAATGTTAATTGAAAGGATAATGTCACCTAATTTATGTAACTTGCAATGACCAATGCCTAAATGTGAATCACACGGATTGACAGGCATATGAATTTATTATAACTGATGAATATACCTACTGAAATCTGAAAGAAACCATATGTATGTATTATAACCATAAATATGTCTGAAATACATAAACTTAAATCGTAACTATGTTAAAGTAATAGAAATGTTCAGAGATAGCCCACTTTATAGAAGCGTTCTGATTTATAATAAGCTTCCAGATTCCCTAAAACTACTAGACTCAGACAAAACCTTTCAAGGCAAACTAAAAAACTTATTAATTAGAAAGAGTGAGAAAACTATAAGGCAGAAGAATTTTTGACAGACAATTTAAAATAACTTTGTATTTCTATGATATTCTTACATTGCTGTACCCTAATAGGGTTTGTACTTTAGCTCTGTGTATGTACATAGTTCTAAGTATATTTTTGCAATAAAATAAAAAAAAAATATATGAAAAAGCGCTATTACAATATTAATGATTATTTAAATGATATGAACGTATGACAATAAATTATCCAAGCCCGTACTCGCTTAAATCTTTTGTAAACATTTATTTTAAAAGGAGCTGACAATAGTGACCGAGTTTCTCGCGCTGATTCTACTCGGCACTGCCCAGACTTGTCTCGAAGCAGTGGTAGGTTTAAATATTGGGACGTGTAAAAGCGCCTCCAGGGGCCTATTTGCAGGAATAAAACTGATTTTACTGATTTATTGGACGGGTAGAGGTCGACTTATAAAGAGATATGGATTGTTACAGAAAAAAAAGATGGACGGAAAAATAGGCAGTGGACGGCTCGATGACGACTGACAGGTTTGTATAGAAGAGGAAAAATACTGCGCCGACCCCAGACGACCTGGGCCCCAATTCTGCTAATTTATAAATGGCTCAATAGCATCGCAATCGCATATTTTGACATTACTTCCATATTAAATGTGTCAGAATATACAATTGCGATGCTATTGAGCCACTTGTAAATTAGCGGAATTGGGGGCCTGAGAACAGGGCCCCAATTCCGCTAATTTACAAATGGCTCAATGCTACCATATTAAATGTGTCAAAATATACAATTGCGATGCAATTGCGATTCTATTGATCCATTTGTAAATTAGCGGGATTGGGGGCCGGGGCTAGTGAATGATGTAATAAAAGCTTGTATTACGAATTTTTTTAATAAGGCTTATGATCGTGGGCAGTGGAAAGAGCCCAATGATGACTTGAAGAAATATTAGGTTTTGACCCTATGGCGCTGGTTCAATTAGGAAGTAATTATAATTAGCTACTTTATTACTTATACACCTCATTACTTATCACTCACATAATTAGTGATATATTATTAGTTATAATTAATCAAATTGAATCGTAATCAACAACACAAGTATACAGGGTGTTAGGTAAAATTACATACATGGTGAAGTCAAAAAGATATCTTTTTTTTTTTCATATAAACTAAAACTTTTTAGATTCCGATTTTTAATTAATATTTTTTTTCAAAAATTAAGATATTTAATATCTGACTTCACCATAGTATTTATATGCATATGTTAACACAACTAGGCTGATTTCGGTTTGTTATAGGTATCACTTACCTAGCACCCTGTATATTACACCTCGTCTCCTTCCGCGAATCTATATCGCCCACCAGTCACTTATATCAATCATGTTACCGATTATATCGCTTTCTTTGTGATGCCTTATAATTATTGCAACCGCTAATAATAATTGATGAATTATTGGTTGCCCATAGAAATTACATACCAATTTAACCACCTTAAATGAAGGTTTCTAGGACAAAAACTATCCCTTGTCATTTCTTGGGATTCAAACTATTTATACACCGTGCAATTTTAACCACCTGTAAAACGAAGCCTACGTTATTGGACCATTATGTATAACATCATGGCAGTGTTATTTATTTTTTTATTAAATATAATTTTTGAAAAAAAAAATATTTTTGATACAGACTTTTAATTTTGTAAGACGCTGTGACGCGCCCAGACGTATTGTTTTGCTGCGGCGGGGTCTCGGTTGAATGGACCTTACACAGCTACATCTGTGAGCGTCACAGCGTGTTTCGAAATAAATAGCTGAACCAATATTAAATACTCTAAATAAAAAAAAAAATTCTAAAAAAAATTAAATAACATTGCCAAGTTGTTATACATAATGGTTACATAACGTGGGCTTCGTTAAAATTGCACTGTGTATACTAAATTTTTGTAAGAAATACTTATAGTATCATAAACTTGAAAAATTATCTCTCACTCCGGCGGGACTCGAACTAGATCTCCTTTCATGCCGGATATTATAATTGCAATTAAATTGCTTAAATATCAAAATAAATAAATAGTCATCAAATCAATTCCCAAATCAAAACTCAAACTTTTACAACACCATGGCGAGTAGAGGTGGCGCTGTTCTATTTTAAGCCCGATCTGTCTGCGCTATGTCTGTCACAAAATAATACAAATCTTATCACGCTACGTGCGCTTCCGAAATCCTACTTCCCCTGATCACGCGGCCGCGGCGCGCGCGCAGCTGATATACGCGTGGGCGGTATGGTGGCCATCGTATGGGTAATAGTTCGGACTAGGGTTATTGCTGATGCAAGATTTTTAAACGTCATCAAATTTCAGATGCTGACATTTCCCTGACTACGACAAACACTATTCGCTCAGTTCCCAAAAGCTAATTAGTTATATCCAAAATGTGACAAAAGTCCCTTTTGGGAAAGGGTTATGATTTTGGCAGTCTATGAATACATGAAATTTTAACCACCTTCCAAATTTTAATATATTATTATTAATCTACGAGACAAAAAACAAATGGTTTTTTTTTTCTTTTGGTACAGCCCAGTACAAATTTCAATATGTCAAGATAAAGCACTTAGAAAATGTCCGCCAAAAATCTAAATTAATTTGGATTTTAATTGAATTACTGAGTTTTATTTTTATTTATTCATTCTTCACTCTACGCTAACTCATCATTGTTCGTAGTATAGCCTAGTATGGATGGACACTTAGTCTGAAATATAAAAAATAAAAAACTCATGCAGAGCACAGCGTATTTGCAATGCTTGGTATTATTCATATTCATTCATTTATTTCACTTTAATATAACATTGCAGACAATACAGGAATGGTAGCTACATTATGACCTCAATGAGGTATTCGTATATATATTATTATTTTATTAATTACTTGTTTTTTTTTTTTGTTATATTGATTGACTCATATATTTATTCAAATTCTATTTACAATCCAAAACTTTGTATTATAAATTATCTCAATTAATAGGTACACAATATCAATTATTATTTTTATAAAACAAGAAGATTTCAGCGTATGTTCAGTTAAATTCAAAATAATATGTCGATAAATTATAATTAAAGATGTCACACACAGTCGATATTATGTCAATTTAAAAGTCAATAAAAATAATCCAAATTTTAAAATAATAATAATAATTTCAATGGTATTAATCAATTATTTTATCATTCAAATATTCATTCAATATCAATGATATTTAAAAAGTAATAGATATGTTACATGCGCTCTCAAAATGCGTCCCTAAAACGTCACAATTGTGACGTCTTTTCAAATCCATGAAAGAGAGAGTAATTGTTCTTTTCACGAGTATGACAAGGACAAAATAAGAATTACACATGTGTGCAGTTGTTCGCAAGCGGCACAGATATTTCGATAGTTTTGTAAGGGCATAACCTATCTATACTTTTTAAATATCATTGTTCAATATTCTTTCGTTATCAATATTTTCTTAAGCTCAATTTCAAATTTATTACCTTGGAGGGCCTCTATAAAGTTAGGCAAATGCTTATACCTACACCTTTACAGCCATATAATGCGGACCATGTTTATATATTAGGGGTTAAAGTATGAAATTGCCGTTTTGTATGGACGAAATCGAGAAAAGTCATTTTTCCATACTAACAATTTTTTAGTTTTTTTAAAAACGCCTGAACCGTTTTCGATGCAATTAAAGGTGAAAGTTAGGTGGTTATAAAGCTACGCATTATAGTATTTAAATTTCTGAAAATCAAAGTATATAATACAAATATACTTAATTGAAGCAAGACGGTCAGCTGACACATTGTAAGGGGTCTTTTCAACGACTTCCTTTGAAGTAATAGGCACTAGTATTGCATTTTTTTTTAGTCAAAAGTTACTTTATTTAGTTCTTGATACAATACAAAAAGAATTACGCAATAATACGACTATACTTAAGAGCTATAATAAAAATAAAAAGTGGGAAAATAATCGGCAATTTCATACTTTAACCCCTATTATTGCATTATCCTGCGCGATAGCCAGTAGTCGATATTTCAGTTCAAAATTCAAATCAATGATATTTTGAAGTATAGATATTACGTTCATAGTAATTAGCGTATTAAATCTGTTCCGAGAAATCCAAAACTGAACACATTGACAAGTTTCACTGTCAGGCAGAATAAAAGACGCTAAAAAAAGCACGCAAATGATATTGATGGCTATAATTTTTGATGATTACCGCTTGTGAAGTGCGCTCGACGCAGACTAATTATAAGACTCCTAATTAGGACGTATTTGAGACTTCATAACGCAAGCGCTTATAACATTAAATAAAATTATTTTAATTTTTTGCGTTGTATACTTAATCGACGCTAACAGAAATTAAAAATAAGGCAGGTATGAATCCCGCAAACGTTGAAATAAACAAAATTGTTTAGTGCATCAGTGCGAAATAACGCAAAAAACTAATTAAGTTGTTTTAGGTCATTATCCCTTGAGGAAACACCACGGCCGTTTTTCCATACAAACGTAGTCCCCTGTTTCTTCCCTGCATAAAGCCAGTAGATCAATAATTTTTATAACAAAAATTTATGGCCACTATTAGCATGTTTCTATGTTTTCTGTTTTTTCGTAAATTAATTAATAAAAAAGATATGAGCCCTCAAAAATCGAAAAATTGTGATCAAACATCCAGAAAACAAATTTGGATAAATTTTAGAAAAAAAGGGAAAACATACGAACACGGCCAAAGCCTTTCTTTAATTTTCAATGAAAAAAGTATTTAAATTGGTCTAGTTTTGGAAAAGTAATCGGGGGACTACGAAACGTTGATTTGGTGTGTTTTTAGTAGGTATTTTCGGTCGAAGAAGCAGTTGTCTCTATCACACTCTGCGGTGAATGCGTTTGGCACTGCGGGACAGCAATAGATTTTACAAATACCTATTTTTCAATTCTCTCGTCCGTAGTGTTTCCTCTTAAATAATGTAGTTCGTTACATCAACCCCTCGATTGTATATTATTCCAGACACAATTAAAATCAATTGCTATCCCGACCGCCGGCGGTCTTATGATCCTGTAGGAGTTAAAATACATTTAGACTTCATGTATCTAGGTCGCATATATTTTAGAAAGTGATATAAATGTCGTCTTCCCAACCTTCATTCGCGTGCACGATCATAAAACCAAATTAAAACGTTCCCGGAACGCGCGAGGGCATAACAATAATGTTAAATTAAACTAAGAATTAACAACGTCGCGTCGTCCCGCTGATAAAGCAGACAAAGTCGAGAAATATCCCGTAAATTCCTTACACAAACATGGTCGCAGTAAGTTTATTCATATCAGCTAGGCAACTGCGTTTGCGCGTCTATATAAGCCGTCGGCGCACTGCTCACGGTTTAGTTCGACGGCGAGCCGCAAGTGATCGCGTTCCAACAAAATGGCAGCCATTGATATGCTGTCTTCGGAACAGATATTCTACGGACACAGTCCGCCGGCCGGTTTCCTGACGGATTACACGGCATCATACAGAAGACCGACAAAATTGACATCCAGGGGATATTCAGCGCCGTGTTTGACATCGCTCAAACCTGTCCAGCTGTCCCTGAAGAATGCAACGAGGTCTTGCATCAGGATGCCGACGGAAAGGAAGAAGAAGAAAGTAGTTTTCGCGGACGATAGAGGACTAGCGTTGGAACAAGTGAAGATTATGACGGAACCATCGAATGTGCCGCCGTACTGGGCGTTGAAGGTGGTCGCTAGTCCGCCGCCGGAGAGAAAACCGCCCCCGCAGCCTGTGGTCGACTTATGGGAGGCGAGATTTGTACAGCCCGCTTCTGATTACGTGGAGTTCCGGAGACGGATAACCGAGGAGTGTGTTGCTTTGGAGAATGTGATAGTGAAACAAAACGAGTGCGCTGTCGACGGGACGATTAAGGTCAAAAACTTGGATTTCTTGAAGGAAGTGTTCGTCCGGACAACGTCTGACGGTTGGACGACTAGCGAAGATACATCCTGCGCGTTTGTCGAGTCTGGACCACTGAATAAGAATGGAGCATCGCTGTATGACACCTTCGGCTTCAGACTTCAGCTTCCGATCCATTCCAGACGGTTGGATTTCTGCGTCTGCTTCAAATGCAAAGGCGATGAGTATTGGGACAATAATAATGGGAAGAATTATACGATAGAAAAGTCTTCGGTGAGAAATCTGCCGGCAGTGGCTACGGCCAGGATAAAGTTCGGGAATTCTTGGACGGCGCGATCGGATGGAAACGGGACTGTCCCGTATTGGTGAAAGGATTAACACAGACTCGGTTTATAAGTCCGGATCAATCGTTACTGATTGGTGTATAATGAAAGTGCCATAATATTCGGTGTGAGTGCCAAAGGAATTAATAACGAACAAGTAAGTCGGTTATTCAAATTTTAAATCAATTTAAACATTAAGTATTCCAGGAATATAATACACTGGAATTGGTGCTGTTTGCGTAAAACCGAATTAATTTAGTAGCTAGCTTAGATTGCAAATAATCAAAAGAAAACGGTAACTAAAACATTTGCATGGTAACTACGTTTTATATTCAATATGTAGGTAATTAAATAAAAGTAAGGCATGCAGATACAAGCCTATGAAGAATATATTTTTGATTTACATATTTTAATAGGCTGTTTATGAGTTTATTATTTATACATCTAGTTTGGGATGATAGATTCAATCTAAGGTGTTTGCCAAAATTCTGAATTATATTATAATTATAATTTAGTCCTGTGTGGTATTTTATACAATGTCTATGATATCTATCAGCATACATACCTACCTCATGAATGTGTTCGTTCACTGACTCAGTCTCATTTGAATGTTAAATATTGATAAATGAGGCAAGTGACGATAATAATTGTTAATTGTAACTAATTTACTTTAAAAGTAATAATACAGTGACTATTTACATACCTATCAACCAGATATATATTTATTGTGAATTATTCTTTTTTTTAAAACAGCTCTTACTACAGGGATAATTTAGGAACATGAGTTCTCAGTTTTGGCAAACACAGTTTAAGGGAATTGTGTATATAATAATATTAAGACTGAAGCCTATTTCTTTATAATATTTAAATTGTCTCGATGAATATTTTAAAAGTCTGTTTAGATCTTTGTTGCTTAGATTACAGGGTTTAATTTAGATGTACCTATATTGTATGTTATAAATTCGGTGTATGTTTCTCATAATACTTTTAACTATAATAAATGAAGAATGCATTTTACTGATTAAGCTATAGGCCTTTATAACTATTAGAGTTGCCAGATAACGATTTAAAGAGTATATAAACAAATATTCATGTCCTTCATACATATCTTGGCAATGAATCGCCGTGTTGTCCATTATCTATCAGTCATTGAATTAGATGAGGCCAATTAAGTCTTAAACGCGCGGGAGACAGACAGAGGCGCAGTATATGACGTGTATATGTCGCAGGCAGACAGTGGAATCCGCTTTACTTCCATTGGAGTTGCATCAAAGTTAGTTGAGTTGATAGATGAACCGAAGGAACATTTTCTCAAACTGAAACTTTACATTAAACATAACAGTTCAGAGGATTTACTGCAACCGAACTAAGTAATTAATTAAAATTTAAATAGTATTTTTGCTTCCCGACGATTTGATCTGATCCCGTAAATAAAGTAAGTTTCCAGTGTAAAAAATGCAACAAGAAAGCTTTATATCCTATGTAACTTAACTGACGGAGAAATAATGCGAAAACTAGATTGGTTATGTGATTGAACGATGGTATTTTTATTTGGAACGAATCACAATAACAATCTGACCATTTTCAAATCAAAATAAACATTGACGATTTTAAAACAGTAAAATCTACGATTTGCCTGCGACATCATGTGACGTAATTGGACGTCATTTGACGAGTATCTATCTATATTTGGCGAATATACAGCATTTGCTAAATATAATCAGCAAGTGACGTATGTAGTAACGTGTGTATGATGTTGTGTTTGTTTTATATATAAATTTAGTACCGTATGTAATATGTATTTCAGATTATTATGTAGTAAACATGCCAAATCAAGGGGATTGTTTAGAGAAAATATGTTTTATTAAGTCTAGTCATTTTAAATTTAATAGTTATGCAAATTACTACATTACCTGTATAAACATAAACCTAAATAAACGGACACCTCCGAGGAAATGGAAAAAAAAACATGCATAACCTCGGGTAAGGGTGTTTGTTGTGGTATCCTTGTTGTGTAAGGGTGTTTGTTGTGGTATCCTTGTTGTTTACTACTTCTACAATATTGTTGTATAGTGATACCTTTTCTTATTTTACGTAAAGCTAATGCAGTATTTTAAGATATAACTTTGCAGCATACCTACATCTAAAGTTCCTAAATAACCCGAAAGGTTATACAATCAGTCATAACTTTTTATCATAGTCATTATTGCAATATATAAATACATATACAAAAAAATATATTTTCTCCAAACAATCTCCTGTTATGTTTGAGATTAAAATTATTTTCCAGACTTGATTACACTATAAAGTCAATAATAGTAAAAATATGATTATAAGTATGATTATAAACATTCAATGTCGTCAAACTTTGATTATATTCGACTTTTAATTGAAGTATAATGAGATATACACAACATTTTTGTTGTATACAAAAATGTTGATGTATATAATAATATTTGTATTTTATTTACATACACAACATATACTGAAGTGTTTGATGTATAACTGTTTTAGATAATTGGAAACACATTGAAAAATAATGTATTTTAATTTGTTATTTTCGTTTGAGATGTTTCCATACGTTCCAATATTATTGTTAAACACTTTTGTATGTAATTTGAATAAGATGATGTATGGAAGTAAATTATTATTGTAGCGAAAGTATATAATTTTTTAATGGTGTATCATTAATTAATAGTGCGGTTTAATTATGATTTTAACGAAAGAACTGATTAAATGTAAATATATTTGGTATTAGAATAGTTAATGTTATGTTTGTGCTAGTATCATGATATATTGTAATAATATTTTCTACGCAATCGGTTATAATGATGACAGATCATATATTTTTTAAATACATTTTTTATTAATCATTATTTTGTTTTATTTAAATACTTTAGTTACACCTGCGGCATACTAATGTAGACGACCTCCGTGGCGCAGTGACGTAAACACCGGTTATCAAGGTTCCCCGAGGTCCCGGGTTCGATTCCCGTATGTAGGAAAAAAGTGTTTTGTCTACATTTCTCGGGTCCGGGTGTTTGTGTCACCTTCGTTTTCCACGTCGTTTTTAAATCGTTTCTTTGGGATCAGAACAATAAATGTTATATTATCCACATTTAAAAAATAATATTCAAACGAAATAGGTCGATTTTGATTTAAAACAAATGTATCTTATGTGCAACTTGTGCAAGCTACTCTACCTACACTTGTGCAAGTAGACGCTGACATGAGCCAAATTCAGCTCAATGAAGATTGTTTTGCTTTAAGCCTATGGCTCGTATTGTTGCCAAACTCTATGTAGTTGTAATTGTTCATATTTTTGACCAGGTGGTTGTTTCCAAAACACGATTCTAAAAACTTTTCTCGATAGAAAATAATCTCTAAGTAGCCTCTGACAATACATAAATTACCATTTTTCTCAGCAGTCCGTATAACAATGATAATAAAATTTTGCTATATTGTATATTACATGTTGCTTAAGCAAATGGCTGATTTAGATTTTTAAATAAAATGGCAATTTTAAATTGCACAACGAATTTTGTTGTTTGGCACTTAGGCCCTTCTATTCCATGCGCTTTTTCTCTGTCACTCCTACGGGAATCGACAGTGACAGCTGCGGCGCGTTGCAAAGAAATTCAAAGACGAATAAATTTGTGGGCGTGTTTATTGCTCAAGGTCATCGGCTGCAGTCAGCGTCTTATGTCTCAGACGGGACTCGAACCCGCATCTCCTCGCATGCCGGGCGCGGCGCTTTACCAAATCAGCCACCGAGACCTTACGTAACAGGAGTCAATTTTTCAAGCATATTCTCATCGCTGTAAGCCAGCGTTGCTTCTTACGGCTGTAAGACATTTTTGTCAAGCTATTGCATAGCTTCTATCGCGGGCCTTGAGCGTGGAGACCAAATCCAGAAATTCCGTAACGAAAATAACCTAACACCCCCCCCACTCCGACCGGCACAGCGGTGATACTTTTTAGTTTTATAATTGCATAAGTTGATAAAAAATGCTATGCAATAGCTTAACCGCGGCAGTCTGCGAGTGTCACACGTCTTTTTTTTTTGTCAGGAGGTTCAAGGTGCACGTTATATAATACCTATTGATATGTACAGTATGTATATAATTTTTGGCTTATATCTTGCACAGCGTTACCCCTATTACTCTTATTCATAGTTTTCTTTATCCAAAGGTTGTCTGGTAGCTCTCGCATTCCGCGATAAGACCGCCTAATTGTACAGATTTTTCAGTGCTGTTAATTTTTTTTCACCTGTTTTTGAGCAATAAAATTTATTGAATTGAATGTAGGTAGATATTGGAAGAGTTAACACATATTATTTCGTGTTAAGAAGACTACCTACCTACTAGAGCTATTTTGCTGCCCCCAATTAATTATTTTATTACTTCAAAACAAAAACAATTCTCAAATAATATAATAACCGGCCAAGTGCGAGTCGGACTCGCGCACGAAGGGTTCCGTGCCAAAAAGGCCAAAAAAACGGGTTTGTTGTATGGGAGCCCCCCTTAAATATTTAATTTATTTTGTTTTTAGTATTTGTTGTTATTGCGGTAACAGAAATACACAATTTGTGAAAATTTTAACTGTCTAGCTATTGCGGCTCTTGAGATACAGCCTGGTGACAGAGCGACGGACAGACGGACAGACGGACAGACAGCGAAGTCTTAGTAATAGGGTCCCGTTTTTACCCTTTGGATACGGAACCCTAAAAACTAGAACAGTAGCAAATTACGTCTAGTATTTATTGAATCATTGTTAACTTTTCATTTAGGTAGTTATTTATAAAGTCGAATTTGTCGCTAACTCCAAAAGCGGCCACTTTTAGCAATAATTACAATACGAAAGAATGCCACAATGAAAAGCGGTTAACAGTGATTCAATAAATACCAGCGGTGATTTGCTAAAGTAAATAAATACTGTTTAGTTTTTCGAAAATTGGATTTGTTTAAAAGTAATAAAATTAAATCAATTGGGGGCAGCATATAGCTCTAGTATCAGTATATAAACTTGAAAAATTATGTCTCAGGCGGGACTCGAACCCGCATCTCCTCGCATGCCGGGCGGGCGCCATACCATTAGGCCACCGATATTCTTACGCTGTAAGCCAGCGTTGTTTCATCAAATGTTAGGAGTTTGCACCCTTAATGCAAGGAGATGCGGGTTCGAGTCCCGCCTGAGACAAAATTTTTGTAGTTTATATACTGATATTATAAGTGCAATTAAGTTGCTAAAATATCAAATAAAGTATAGCTCTAGTAGTCTTAAATGGAAGCGGAAATTGTGCACGTTATTAAAAGTCATAAATAAACTCGTTCATTATCTCAGGAAGCTGTATAAATCACACGTGTTGTCATAACTTGCAATATTTATTACGAATGCAACAAAGTCGATATTCCATCACCTCGTCTCTCTGGCGACCTTAAATAGTGACCTACGTCTTCGGAAGGGCCTTGAGGTCTATTTTGACCAAGAATACTTACATGAATCAGGTTTTTATATTTCTTGAGACACATGAATATGCGTGAATGGTACGTAAATAGCTAGTATGTTGTAGTTTCATATCCAAACCTAAAATGTAGAAAAATCATTTTTATTCCACATTGACACGTCCTGGAATCGAACCTGGGACCTCGGAGGAGCAAAAGATTTAATTTTCATATTGAAACGGTATAAATTTTTTGCATAGTGGTATTTTAACTTAGGTATAACATTTTAAGTATTTTATGATCAGGCACGGTATTACATAGACTACATTTTAACCGCAAACGAAGCCACTAGCAAAAGCATGTGTAAAATATACAGGTGACAAACAACCTTCCAAATTTTAATATATCAATCTACGAGACAAAAAACAAATGACGTATTTTTTCTTTTGGTATAGCCCAGTACAAAAATGTCAAGATAAAGCACTTAGAAAATGTCCGCCAAAAATCTAAAATTTTTGATACGGCCGCCTAGCAACACTTTTTTTACGCGTTGCGCATCTCAATCATTCATTACGATACTATTCATAAGTTTTTGATTTTCCCTTTATACCTTAACAGGTCTAGGACCGTAGAAATTGAAAACTATATTTACATATTTTACTTCATAAATAGGCTCTAAATACGATACTGAAAACCTATAAAAATTTTGGAAAGTGGTTAAAATCCGTTATATAAACTTGAAAAACTTTGTCTCAGGCGGGAAATTTTTTTCAAGTTTATATACTGATATTATAATTGCAATTTCTTTAATAGACATGCCTCACTGGGCCACACAGAGCCATCTAGTCCCAAATTAAGCTACTATTAAGTATCGGGGTCTAACTACCTGTCGTATGGGGTACTAGACAACCAATAAACTTACTTATATACTTTTTTTTTGTAAATACATACTTATAATACATAGAAAACACCCAGGCCAGTATAAACAGACATGTTCATGCACACAAATATTTGTACTGTGCGGGGATCGAACCGCGACCCATGGGTCAGAAGCAGCGTTAACTACCGCTGATCCAAATGGTCGTCAATTAAGTTGCTAAAATATCAAATAAAGTAAATGGTTAAAATTTCACCCTGTATACGAGTATTAAGACCACAGTAATACAAAGCATTATTTCTCGTTTGTATTGGATTACTCCGCGACCACAAACAGAAATATGTTAGCCTTGTAACAATGATTAAGTATACAGGGTAGTTAATTGGCATCGATATACAGGGTGTTTGGTAAATGGTATAAGAAACAAGCCAAAACTCTGAAGCATATCTAAAAATATGCATATAAATACCATTCTTTCCCTATGTAAATACTACGAGTATAGTAAACTCAGAAAGGAGATGTCCCATAATAGGCCCAGGCATAGTACACCATTTTCAAAAATCAAGAAAAAAAACTGTTTCTGGGAAAAATACATATACATTTATTTCACGTATAATTTAGTGGTTCTAAAATTAATAAGATCGAATAATTTATCAAAATCCATTAGGCATTCCAAGATGGCGTCTATCTAAAAAAACTTTAAATGTCAGTAGCTGTCAGATACCCTTTGTCACATTGGCATAATCATTCACTTCAAGTTTTTGTTCTGCTTGTCGCGTTTTAATTGTCATCATCATCATCAGCCTATCACAGTCCACTGCTGGACATAGGCCTCTCCAATTGCACGCCACTTAGTTCGATCCTCGGCTTCTCGCATCCAGCTCCTGCCAGCCACCTTGCGCAAATCATCACTCCACGTTTGCCAAGACGCGGTCTTTACTCAAGAACTCGTTTACCCCAGCGGTTGTCGGTTCTGCGGCTAATCAATCAATAAATCAAATCATTTATTTCAGGCCTAGGAGCCCATATATGGTTAGTAACATTTATTTTTCTTAAAAACTAGTGTTAGTAAAATACAGAATATTACATTTCATTTTAAATGGATCGTCATCCATTTTCGAAACAACACCGAGTCCCAACGGTCAACAAAGACCTTGAGAATAGTGTTGGTACTGCCGCGCAACCGCGTCAGCGCCGAAGCACACCTTTTTCTCATTACAGCGGCAAAGCCGTCTGTTCGTGCTTCGGCGAACATTCCAGAGGCGCTGCACCACCAAGGCAACCCTAACAATATCCTCAAAGCATTGTTGTACTGAACCCGAAGATCGCTGTATATCCGCCGACTATAACTTATCCAAAGGTTACACGTGTAAAATGTTTGACAGTATGATTTGAACAGCGTTAGTTTGACTGGTCTAGTACAACGTGCAAACCTTCGAGCCAGCATTTTGCAGCGAACAACCAGTGACCTGCGTTCTCTCTCTATGTCCAGATTGTCCTTTAGGTCCTCAGTGAGCCAGTGACCCAGATATTTAAACGTCTGAACTCTCTTTAGGGCCGATCCACAAAGTGAAATTTCTGGAACCTGTATATAATTAAGTGACTTAGATTTAAAAAGAAGCCATTCACTTTTTTTACTGTTATACACAAGTCCATGCTGCCTCGAATAAGATTCACAGATGGCCAGCAGCTTACGCAGTCCACTAACAGACGGACTCAAAAGCGCCATATCATCAGCATAGCTGATGTTGTTCATGGATACACCGTCAACGTAGCATCCTACATGAGAGCTATTGAGCTCACCTATCAACCCATTCACATAGAAATTAAAGAGGTTAATATGGCCAGCCCACTGCCAATTCAGCTTGCTAATCCGGTGGGCTATGTCGGTAACTTTAGTTCTCTGCCGGATCACCTCATTTCTGATTTTATCCCTAAGAGAAACTCCGAGCATAGCTCTTTCCATAGCCCGCTGAGTGACTTTGAACTTGTGGGACTAGGTGTCCCGTCAGTGTCCACGTTTCGGCTCCGTATGTCATGACGGGTAGGACGCACTGATTGAAGACTTTCGTCTTGAGGCATTGTGGGATCGACGATGAGAAGACTCGAAGTAGTTTCCCAAAAGCTGCCCAACCCAACTGAATTCTTCTGTTTACCTCATCCTCAAAGTTGTTTCTACCTAACTGCAATGTTTGCTCGAGGTACACGTATTTCTGAACAACTTCGAGGACGGCGCCGTGCATCGCAATCGGTTGCGGTAGTACATGTTAATTGAACATAACCTTGGTTTTATTGAGGTTCATCCGCAAGCCGATGCGCACAGAAGAGTCAGCCAGGTCATTCAGCATCTGTTGTAGGTCCTGCAGCGTTTCTGCCATAATGACGATGTCGTCTGCAAATCGCAAGTGAGAGATGTAGTCGCCATTGATGTTGATGCCTCGTCCTTTCCATTGCAGCGTCTTGAACATATCCTCCATTGCATTTGTGAAAAATTTCGGTGAAATGACGTCCCCTTGTCTCACTCTTCCTCGATGCAACGGTATAGGTTTTGTTTGCTGATTCTGTACTTGGACGGACATGGTGGCGGCTTCGTAGAGACATCTCATCACTTGCACGTACCGTACGTAATCTACTTGGCAAGGCTGCAGGGACTCCAAAACGGACCAGACCTCTATCGAGTTGAAGGCTTTCTCGCAGTCCACGAATGCTAGACACAAGGGCTGATTATACTCTTCGGTCTTCTGTATAATCTGCCGCACTGTGTGGATGTGGTGTATGGTGCCATATCCGCTCCGAAATCCAGCCTGTTCCGGTGGTTGGAATTCATCGAGTCTTCGCGCAAGGCGGTTCGTGACGACTCTTGAAAACAGCTTATTGACGTGGCTTAGAAGGGAAATGGGTCGATAGTTCTTCAGAAGGGTCTTATCTCCTTTTTTGAAGACCAGGACGACAACATTCCTACTACACGCCTCCAGAGTTCTCCCTTCAAACAGGACAGCGTTAAAAAGCTTTTGAATGTTTTTATTGTAGGTTATTATAACGACCTCTTTTTCGTTTTCTGGATTTGGTATTGATCGACACATTACTTTAATAATGTTTGTTGTTACTACAGTAAGCGATGGCATTCGACTCCTAGATGCGCTATTTAGAAACTGACAGACGTCATCAAAATGTCATCTTCCGCCAAGATGGTTTTGTTGTTTTGTATTGCTATTTTCTTACTTATCTCTTTATTTGAACCACTTAACGAAGCCATTTTAAAAGAATTGGAAAATAACAAAATCTTGTAGGTGTATTGGTCTATCATTTGGTGGGGTACAGGTTCTGGGCCTGGCCTCCATACAATTTGGGACATCTCCTTTGATATCTTCATTTTTGATAAAAATATGTTCATACAAATCGGAATTTCAATATTTTAGTTTGTTAGATTTTTTTTTAATGATATTATCAAATTTCTGACTTCACCATAGTATTTAGATGCATATGTTAACATAGCCTGGTTTGGATTTGTTATACCATTTACCTAACACCCTGTATAATAAGAATTACTATATTTGACGACCATTTGGATCAGCGGTAGTAAACGCTGCTTCTGAGCCATGGTCGCGGGTTCGATCCCAGCACAGTACAAATATTTGTGTGCAGGAACATGTCTGTTTGTACTGGTCTGGGTGTGATTTTAACTGATTTTAACCATACTAACAATTTTTAATTAGTTTTTACAACGCCTGAACCGTTTTTGAAGCAATTAAAGGTGAAAGTTAGATGGTTATAAAGCTACGCATTATAGTATTTAAATTTCTGAAAATCAAAGTATATAATACAAATATACTTAATTGAAGCAAGAAGGTCAGCTGACACATTGTAAGGGGTCTTTTCAACGACTTCCTTTGAAGTAATAGGCACTAGAATTGCATTTTTTTTTTTAGTCAAAAGTTACTTTATTTAGTTTTTGATACAATACAAAAAGAATTACGCAATAATATGACTATACTTAAGAGCTATAAACAAAATAAAAAGTGGGAAAATAATCGGCAATTTCATACTTTAACCCCTATTATTATAAGTATATATTTACAAAAAAAAGTATATAAGTGAGTTTATCGGTTGTCTAGTACCCCATACGACAGGGTACTTAATAGTAGCTTAATTTGGGATTAGATGGCTCTGTGTGGTCCAGTGAGGCATGTCCTAAATAAAAATAAAAAAAATATATATATACCTACGTATAAATATACATATTATACGTAGGTATAGTCCGATACACTAAAATGATACCTATAAGTGTACTTTTCATCTTAACTGACTGTTAAACTTGTATAAAGATGTTTCTTTCGAGAGTTAAGAGTGCAAACTCCTAACTTTGATGAAACTACGCTGGCTAACAGCGGTAAGAATATACTTGAAAAATTGACGCTGTGACGTAGTGTCTCGACAGCTTAATTAGAAAAGCATCGCGCCTGGGGCCTAATTCGCGTAACCGAATCGCAGTTCGATCGTGATTGAATTGGACGATTTCCACATTTAGCCCATACTAGAACTGTCAAAAACCTGTCGTTCAATTACGATTGTGATACGATTCGGTTACGCGAATTAGGGGCCTGGTATGCATGGTAGATGCGGGTTCGAGTCCCGCCTGATACAAAAATTTCTAAGTTTAAATACTGACTTTTCAAACTGTTCTCGGTTTTATGATTGACGTTGCTTTTATGTCAGTGCCAACTTTAGACCCGACCAAATTACGTCGACATCTGTCGACATCCATAGTAAGGTTAAGTCATGTTGTTTCTATTCGATTGATATTGGTTGAACTAAATGTGCACCCTTATATCAATAATGGGTGCAAATACGCATATTATGACTAGTCTGGCCATAAATACATAAAAACTTTTGCCCACATTTGTCCCGAAGCAGTGGTAGGTTTAAATATTGGGACGTGTAAAAGCGCCTCCTGGGGCCTATTTGCAGAAATAAAACTGATTTTACTGATTTTTCATTTTTTTTATTATTTTGTATTATAACACGCATATTATTTTAAAAACTTCTTTCGATTTTGTGCCATTTCATATATTTTTTCGGGTTCATTGTTAAATTACAATACTTATGAAATAGGGTGTTAAAGAAAATAGGATTACAGTGATCGCCTTGCACAAAATGGGTATGAAGCCTTCGGTAATATTCCAGACACTTCGAAAGCTTGGTATCAGGTAGCCGTATGTTCGTATATCGTACTACTCGTATCAACAGATACAACAACACTTCCTCTGTCGAAGACCAGAAAAGATCGGGGCGGCCGCGTGCTGTTAGAACTACAAATGCTGTTAATGCTGTTAAAGCCAGAATTTGTAACAGAACTTATTTCTGGACTAGGTATAATGATCTGACTAAAGCAGTTATCCCACCACCAGCGAGGAAGCGACTAACTTTCGTCTATCTTCTCGCTCAAGAAACGTACAATAGATATAAATTCCTTACCGGCGATACACAATGCCGGCGAGGACTCCCTGCACTTTATCATACAACACACTCGCTTCCCGCTGCGGCTAAGGCCCATGCCAATAATGATCAGAAACGTAAAAAGAACTCAGTTTATTTGTGGCTATGAATTCTTATCGCCAACACATTCTTAGGTTGGTAACACACTATCTCATAGGTACTATCAAACGAGAGAAAATAAAGTTTAAACCATAGAACATTGAAAAAGGTTAGAATGGCGATGCGATGTAGGTGGGGCAGGCGCACCACAGAGATTATGAGCAAATGCTTTTACTTCTGCCAAAACATGAGCGCTGTGATTGGTTTCTTTTGAACTCGCTTATGTGTAGTGGGCGCAAGTGGCGACATCGGTTCTCTGGCGCATGACAGCCTTTCTAATCTTTTTCCATGTTCTGTGGTTTGATCGTATTCGGCGCTTCTAATTATCTTTGTATTACCCATTCATATCGCATGTTGTGACGGAATCGTACGATTTGTTTAAATAATCTGGCGTGGAATAAAAATACTTAGAAGATCCTTTAAAAAAAGGATCGGGGAGTACTAAGTCCCCTCGGGGTCTTGGGTTTCATCCCCGGGTTTCGAATTTTTGACAAGAAAAAAATAAATAAATCTGGATAACATGATGTAAGAATTAAATTTTGTAATTTCTTTGTGGTGTGCAATAAAGTGTATTCATTCATTCATTCAACATCACTTGACATTGTCCTGATTACGAAGTGAGTAACTATACACATTGAGCGCCATGGGGGTCACCGGTGACCCCCATATAATAAAATTTTAATTGTGTCTAGTACTTCGGCAGTTAAAGGCTTAAAGCACTCGTATTGTGGAAATCAGACCCGAGAAAATCTTGTAAAACACTTCGTTTTCACATTGAACCGTACGGGAATCGAACCACCTCGGATCAGGCGACCTTGAAAATCGTTGAGTTCGCCACTCCGCCAAAGGCCGTCAAATCGACTTAGGCCGGCAATAGCTCGGGTTTGTGATCAATTATGTATTTAGCCTATGATGGCGGTGATACTGCGTTCTTCTGCCCACAGATCACGTGGCACGCATGTCCCGTAATAGCCGTATGCGTCGAGCGATAACCTGCGGCTGCCCCACGTGGCTGCGCAGGCGCCGGTGCGCTCACGCTACGCGCGGGTGAAAGTTGTCACATTCTGTTTGTAGTAAGTAGTTATACTGTGTTTGAATTGGAGGAAGAATATTGGTTACTTCTTTTTGGTTACGACTAATGATATTTAAAAAGTAATAGATATGTTACATGCGCTCTCAATATGCGTCCCTAAAACGTCACAATTGTGACGTCTTTTCAAATCCATGAAAGAGAAAGTAATTGTTCTTTTCACGAGTATGACAAGGACAAAATAAGAATTACGCATGTGTGCAGTTGTTCGCAAGCGGCACATATATTTCGATAGTTTTTTAAGGGCATAACCTATCTATACTTTTTAAATATCATTGGTTACGACATATTTTTGTAGAATGATGATTTTTCTTTTGTTAGAGAAAGAAAATGTATCTTGGTATTGACATATACCTAACGTAAAATAACTAGTGTGATAATAATAAATATTTATTTCCCAAATGGTACTCGAGTTTATTTAGTAAAATTATCAAAATAGTGATATCCAGTTTTATAACTAGCTGTTGCTCGCGACTTCTTCCGCGTCAATTTCTGAAACATTTTTCACTGATGCTTTGCTCCTGTAGGCCGCATCGTGATGTTATATAGCCTAAAGCCTTTCTCGATAAAAGGTCTATCCAACACAAAAAGAATTTATCAATTCTACCAGTACTTCCTGAGATTAGCGCGTACAATCAAACAAACAAACTCTTCTGCTTTATAATATTAGTCTGAGGACCTGGAAAACTTTGTCCAGCTCCTCGGGTAAAGCAACGCAACCTAACGGGTCCTGTTGTGTTTTCAAATCATTCAGGAACCCATCGAAATGTACACAGAAAATTTCATTCAAATCGATCCTGCAGTTTAGAAGGTGAAGGTTTAGTGCAGCTTCTTACTCCTTATCTATAAATAAATAAATAAATAAATATTTAGGACATGCCACACTGGGCCACACAGAGCCACCTTGTCCCAAATTAAGCTACTATTAAGTACCCTGTCGTATGGGGTACTAGACAACCGATAAACTTACTTATATACTTTTTTTTTGTAAATACATACTTATAATACATAGAAAACACCCAGACCAGTACAAACAGATATGTTCATGCACACAAATATTTGTACTGTGCGGGAATCGAACCCGCGACCCATGGGTCAGAAGCAGCGTTAACTACCGCTGATCCAAATGGTCGTCTAGATGAGGTCTACTTCTGCTTCCTAGGTCCATTTCTTTAAAGTGCACTTAATCGTAAATTATACTTCTACTCTTCACCTAATTCCACTTGTACAATCAAGGTATCAAGTATTTTAAAAATCCAGACGTATGTACGCAAAAACTGATTATTTTCTTCATCCAGACAAATAAACACATACAGCGACTCATACACACAAACACTACACACACATTCGACAACCTCCGTGGCTGAGTGGCGGTTTTCAAGGTGTCGCCTACTCCGAGGTTCCGGGTTCGATTCCCTGACGGGTCAATGTAGAAAAAAAGTGTTTTTCTACATTTTCTCGGGTCTGGGTATTTGTGATACCTTCGTTGTTTCTGGTTTCCAAAATACGAGTTCTTTAAATGGTTATTCAAATTGGGATCAGAACAATGTATGTGATGTTGTCAAAATTTATTTGTTTTAAAATTTCATTGTATAAGATAAACACTATTTATGTGCCCTTTGCCTAGTTCAGACTTTGGACCTCTCACGATCTATTGTTTATCTACTAATGTTATTCTGGATTGTGAAAGGAAAAATAAAGATTTTGTCCTTATTAATTATTACATAACCTGTATTTTTTCCAATTAAAAAAAGATACACACAAACTTCAAATCGTTTTTATTTAATTAAAAAAGTATCAAAACACATTCCAGTTTCCATCGAGTCAGTTAGGCCACACGATGCTCTCTATCCAGGCGACGTAGTGCGCGACCCGCGTGTACATCCCGGGCTCCCCGCGCGTCCCGCACTGCTTCCCGAAGGACGTCACCCCCGTCACCACGTAGGTACATGCAGTGCAGCTTCTTACTCCCTATCTAGATGGGGTCTACTTCTGCTTCCTAGGTCCATTTCTTTAAAGTGCACTTAATCGTAAACTAGATTTCCACTTTTCACCTAATTCCACTTGTACAAACAAGGTATCCAATATTAAAAACCCAGACGTATTACGCAGAAACTGATTATCTTCTTTAGCCAGCCAGATAAACACACACAGCGACTCATACACACAAACACTAACACACACTCATACACTCGCTCACAAATATAAACTCGAATAAAACCACCTTTGTTTTAAAATTTTATTCGGATTCAGATAAGTTGCATAAAAAAAACTTTTTTGTATGTGCCCTTGACGACCATCAAGAGAGGAGAGTACTGGCTCTCTGTATGCCAGGCCTTTGTCTAGTTCAGACTCCGGTCTTTATACAATCTATTGTTAATCTCTGCGCATTTACATGATTATAGCAATGTTATTCTGGATTATTATTTAACCCGTATTTTTGGCAGTTAAAAAAAGATACACACAAACTTCAAATCATTTTTATTTCATAAAAAATGTGCAAAACACACTCCAGTTTCCACTACTTAGCGAGTATTTATAAAAAGAGTATCAAGTAAAACTATCGACTTGCGTGTCAGAGACACATTCCAGTTTCCCTCGAGTCAGTTAGGCCACACGATGCTCTCTATCCAGGCGACGTAGTGCGCGACCCGCGTGTATATCCCGGGCTCCCCGCGCGTCCCGCACTGCTTCCCGAAGGACGTCACCCCCGTCACCACGTACATGCAGTGGAGCTTCTTGCTCTTTATTTGGATACCTACTATACTTCTGTTTCCTAGGTCTATTTCTTTAAAGTGCACTTATCGTAAACTAGACTTTTACTAATTCCACTTATACAATCAACGTATCAAATATTTAAAAAACCCAGACGTATGCATACAGAAACTGATTATCTTCTTCATCCAGCACGAAAAACACATACAGCGACTCATACACACAAACACTACACACACATTCGACAACCTCCGTGGCTGAGTGGCGGTTTTCAAGGTGTCGCCTACTTCGAGGTTCCGGGTTCGATTCCCTAGATTATGTCGAAAAAAAGGGATTTTCTACATTTTCTCGGGTCTGGGTATTTCTGATACCTTCGTTGTTTCTGGTTTCCAAAATACGAGTGCTTTAAAAAGTTATTCGAATTAGGATTAGAACAATGTATGTGATGTTGTCCACATTTATTTACACATACACACACATACACATAACCGCCTTTTGTTTTAAAATTTCATTGTATAAGACAAACACTTTGTATGTGCCCTTTGCCTAGTTTAGACTTTAGACCTCTCACGATCTTTGTTAATCTACTAATTTTATTCTGTATTGTGAAAGGAAAAATAAAGATTTTTCCTTATACTTTTACATAACCTGTATTTTTGCCAATTAAAAAAGATACACACAAACTTCAAATCGTTTTTATTTAATTAAAAAAGTATCAGAGACACATTCCAGTTTCCCTCGAGTCAGTTAGGCCACACGATGCTCTCTATCCAGGCGACGTAGTGCGCGACCCGCGTGTATATCCCGGGCTCCCCGCGCGTCCCGCACTGCTTCCCGAAGGACGTCACCCCCGTCACCACGTAGGTACATGCAGTGCAGCTTCTTACTCCCTATCTAGATGGGGTCTACTTCTGCTTCCTAGGTCCATTTCTTTAAAGTGCACTTAATCGTAAACTAGATTTCCACTCTTCACCTAAATCCACTTGTACAAACAAGGTATCCAATATTAAAAACCCAGACGTATTACGCAGAAACTGATTATCTTCTTTAGCCAGCCAGATAAACACACACAGCGACTCATACACACAAACACTAACACACACACACACACACACACACACACACACACACACACACACACACACACAAACACACACACACACACACGCTCACAAACACAAACACGAACAACCGCCT
Source organism: Anania crocealis (assembly GCA_949315895.1). NCBI lineage: Eukaryota > Metazoa > Arthropoda > Insecta > Lepidoptera > Crambidae > Anania > Anania crocealis. The sequence goes on from OX438875.1 coordinate 9,050,248, forward strand.
TTTGTTTTAAAATTTCATTCTGATTTAGATTGCATAAAAAAAATCTATGTAAGTGCCCTTGACGATCATCAAGAGAGGAGAGAACTGGCTCTCTGTATGCCAGGCCTTTGTCTAGTTCAGACTCCGGTCTTTATACAATCTATTGTTAATCTCTGCGCATTTACATGATTATAGCAATGTTATTCTGGATTATTACTTAACCTGTATTTTTGGCAGTTAAAAAAAGATACACACAAACTTCAAATCGTTTTTATTTCATAAAAAATGTGCAAAACACACTCCAATTTCCACTACTTAGGTAGCGAGTATTTATAAAAAGAGTATCAAGCAACACTATCGACTTGCGTGTCAGAGACACATTTCAGTTTCCCTCGAGTCAGTTAGGCCACACGATGCTCTCTATCCAGGCGACGTAGTGCGCGACCCGCGTGTATATCCCGGGCTCCCCGCGCGTCCCGCACTGCTTCCCGAAGGACGTCACCCCCGTCACCACGTAGGTACATGCAGTGCAGCTTCTTACTCCCTATCTAGATGGGGTCTACTTCTGCTTCCTAGGTCCATTTCTTTAAAGTGCACTTAATCGTAAACTAGATTTCCACTCTTCACCTAATTCCACTTGTACAAACAAGGTATCCAATATTAAAAACCCAGACGTATTACGCAGAAACTGATTATCTTCTTTAGCCAGCCAGATAAACACACACAGCGACTCATACACACAAACACTAACACACACACACACACACACACACACACACACACACACGCTCACAAACACAAAAACGAACAACCGCCGTTTGTTTTAAAATTGCATAAAAAAAATCTATGTAAGTGCCCTTGACGACCATTAAGAGAGGAGAGTACTGGCTCTCTGTATGCCAGGCCTTTGCCTACTTCAGACTCCGGTCTTTATACAATCTATTGTTAATCTCTGCGCATTTACATGATTATAGCAATGTTATTCTGGATTATTAATTAACCTGTATTTTTGGCAGTTAAAAAAAGATACACACAAACTTCAAATCGTTTTTATTTCATAAAAAATGTGCAAAACACACTCCAATTTCCACTACTTAGGTAGCGAGTATTTATAAAAAGAGTATCAAGCAACACTATCGACTTGCGTGTCAGAGACACATTCCAGTTTCCCTCGAGTCAGTTAGGCCACACGATGCTCTCTATCCAGGCGACGTAGTGCGCGACCCGCGTGTATATCCCGGGCTCCCCGCGCGTCCCGCACTGCTTCCCGAAGGACGTCACCCCCGTTACCACGTACATACAGTGCAGCTTCTTGCTCTTAATCTGGATGGGGCCGCCACTGTCGCCCTGGAATTGAAAAAGTATTTAGTCTCAACGGCCAACATTGTTGCACCAGTGATGCGCAACCGTCTTGTTCATTCCTCCCATTCTTATTCGCAGTCATTCACTGTAAAATCTATACGTCTATGAAGCTCTCTTTCTTTGCTGATTCGACAGTCTGAATCACTTCCTATTTTTAAAAACAGACTTAAAACCTATTTACTTCAACTTAAAAAAATTATCGTGTGTATTTTTTTCCTATTCTTGATACTTTTCGGTCACTTGAACCACTTTCGTTTATTTATATGTTTGGGTATGTATTTGTATTTATAGTATATTAAATAAATAAATATTATAAGACATGCCTCACTGGGTAACACAGAGCCATCTAGTCCCAAATTAAGCTACTATTAAGTACCCTGTCGTATGGGGTACTAGACAACCGCTAAACTTACTTATATACTTTTTTTTTAAATACATACTTATAATACATAGAAAACACCCAGACCAGTACAAACAGATATCTTCATGCACACAAATATTTGTACTGTGCGGGGATCGAACCCGCGACCCATGGCTCAGAAGCAGCGTTAACTACCGCTGATCCAAATGGTCGTCAAGTCGTCAGTCGTGGTGGTATTGATTGTATAGTTTATGTAGTTCATTCATTACGTATCAAAAAAAAAATCAAATCAAGGCAAATAAAAGAAAGTAAGGAACATTATTATTTGACACACATTTGTCAAACATTACAAATAAATTAACCAAGAAAGAAAAAAAAGAACAAGCAAAAGGTGTCAAAGAAGACTCCCGCTCAGCTATCGTGGCAGCTTAAGGCGTGCCACGCTAGTATTCTGCGGGAGCCTATATAATTTTAATAATTATTTACATACATTTATCGACAAGGGGAAAAGAGTTAAAAAGTAATATACAGGATGAAATTTTAACCCCCTTCCAAATTTTAATATATAAATCTACGAGACAAAAAACAAATGACGTATTTTTTCTTTTAGTATAGCCCAGTACAAAAATGTCAAGATAAAGCACTTAGAAAATGTCCGCCAAAAATCTAAAATTTCTGATGCGGCCGCCTAGCAACACTTTTTTTACGCGATTCACATCTCATTTATTCATTATGATACCATTCATAAGTTTTTGATATTCCCTTTATACCTTAACAGGCTTAGGACCGTAAAAATTGAAAAATTTTTGCGAAAAATTTTTTTGGGTGAAGACTTGAATTACATTTTTTACTTCATAAATGGGCTCTAAATACGATACTGAACGCCTGTAAAAATTTTGGAAAGTGGTTAAAATTTCACCCTGTATATTAATAAGAAGGAAGAGACTTTGGTAGTAGGGGCGCTAGTGTCGATCAGCGTTAAGGGGATTAGGTGAGCTTAGTGTTAATACAATTTTATTACTTCTAAACAAAAGCTATTCTGAAAAAACTGGAATAATAGCAATTTAGCAAATTATCTCTAGTATTTATTGAATAACAGTAAACTTTTTATTTTGTTGTTTATACAGTCGAATTTGTTGCTAACGCCAAAAGCGGCCGTCTTTAGCAATAATTAAAAAAAAAATGACAGAATGCCAGAATGAAAAGCACTTAACAGTGGTTCAATAAATACTAGAGGTAATTTGTTAAATTGCTATTATTCCAGTTTTTTGAGAATAGCTTTTGTTTAGAAGTAAAAAAATTAAATCAATTGGGAGCAGCACTTAGCTCCCCTATTCCCTTTAAAAGAGAATAACAATTGTGCGTTCATTGCTGTTGCAGCAGCTGAAACAAAGATAATATTATGACATTTGCGCTAAGAATCGCACTGGGTTTACTAACCTGACAAGTATCTTTTTTCGCCAATTTGTCTCCGTAGCAGACCTGGGTGGCAGGGTCGAAGCCGCGCTTCATGTGTCGGTGCACGGGAAACTTGACTGAGCACTCATCAGTCGTAAATTGGTTCAGGATCACCTGAAAATGGACGTACATGTAGATTTTGTTTCGATTCTGAACTAAGGCAAGCTAAATGTATGAAACTATTATTAAATTAAATTAAGTTGTTGTGATTAAATGCTAGACATGTTTTAATTATTAGTACATAACTAAATCATATTACTCCTACTTTTTATTTCGGTTTACTGAAATATTCGTCTACTGTGTAAAAACAGTTTTCAATTAGGAGATTTTTAAATATTGGGTTATACAATTTGCATCAAAAAAAAAATATAATAAAATATGACGGTAGAAAAACTCACTTACCAAATATATTACGAATGATTCAATTCGCACTAAAGACATGGCAGCATGGTCTCAGACCTTAGCCTATTCCAAAAGGCACAAACAAACAAAAAAAAAAGTTACCAAATATAACCATAGGGAAATAAAACTAACCCTCTGTAACACGTCAGAGTTGTCTCCCCTGTGCTCTGTGAGCCCCCAGCCCGTCGCCAGCACCCTGTCTTCGGCCACGCTGTCGCCGATATGGACGCACGCCGGCACCAGGAACTGGTCCAGTTTCACACTGGAAATTAAAAGTTTTTAAGACTTCAGAAAAGAGGAGGTTCTATATTCATCAGTTTAAATGTTGCCGACTTCAAACTGTTAGTAGTTAAAATAATTTTGTATCCTGTATGTTACACTGAATCAAAGAACATAGAAAAAGGTTAGAAAGGCTGATTCATTTCAAGGATGTGGTTTCGCGAATGTGGATTATAAAATGGGGTAAAAAAAAATTGGGGTAGAGTTTACGGCTTCTTTAACTTCAGAAGAAAATCTTTTTGGTGGGTCTGATTGCAAAAGAACGAAATCGTCACTCTGTATTACTTCTTCTACTTTTTGGGTAAAAATAATAGAAGAAGAAATAAAGAGTGACGATTTCGTTCTTTTACTTCTTCTATTATTTATACTTTTTGGGTATAAATAATAGGAGAAGTAATACAGAGTGACGATTTCGTTCTTATGCAATCAGACACAACAAAACGATTTTCTTCTGAAGTTAAAGAAGCCGTTAATTCTACCCAATTTATTTTCCCAGTTAGAAAGGCTGTCATGCGCCATTTGTATGGGAACCGATGCAATGGCGCCGCTTGCGCTCCAATACACATAAACGACTTCGAAGAACGCCAATCAAGCGAATTCTTTTGACGTCTCGCGACCAATAGGGTCGCGTCCAAAGAAACCAACAGCGCTCACTTACATTCATGTTTGGGCAATCCCAACTCTAATATCACGTTGTGCTTGTGCGGTTTATTGGACTCCTGCCAATGAAACGCATAAGCATCTGATAAATAGTTTATTTTATAGGAAAATATAATATTAGCAATTAATTTTAATGGATCTAGATATAAGAGAATTGGATTGTTTGTTCGATGGGTCTGACATGTCTTACAGACAAAAGACCCTAAAAATAAAAAGATTTAAAAAAAAATGTTTGGGCAGAAGTATAAGCATTTGCTCATAACCTTTGTGGCGCGCCTGCCCCGCCTAAATCGCCTTTCTAACCTTTTTTCATTTTCTGTGCACTGACTGACTGACTTTTTTATGACCGTCAAATTTTTTTATAGGCGTTAGGTATCGCATTTAGTGCCCATTTATGAATTAAAAAATGTGAGCCAAGTTTTCACCTGAAAATATTTTTCCCAACATCGTTTTAAATTTTCAAGGTACTAAGCCTATATTCTTCTTCTGCTTATTCTTGACATTTTTATTCTGGGCTATATAAAAAAAATATATATCCCATTTGAATAGGTTTTTTTTTCCTTTTAGTGAGTTCCGTTTTTTTTTGGAGATATGGGGCACAGGCCTTCTCCAAAAGGATTTGACTTTTCTCTGTTACTCAATCACGCCAAAATGGTGAATGGAACATAATGAAATATGGCAGGGGAAAAAAATCCATAGGAATACTGAGATGATGTATTATTCAGTACTTACGGCGAATCCAGCTCGATCAGAGCTATGTCGTGGTACCGGTGGGGGGGCTTGTAATCGGGATGCGAGATGTGTCTTTTGACGCGCCGCAGTAGGTTGTTGTTGATGGGGTCTGACCGCTTGAGGGCGCCCATCAGGGCGAAGGAGACTTCATCCCTGAAATTGGTAAGATAACTTAAGCTTAATCAATGAGGGTTTTCACGAAAAATTACGTCACTAGTTGGCGCCACTATGGCATGAGGTCCCATCCCAAAAATCCACGCTGTCGAAAGCATCAAAAGTACATAGTTTTTGAGTATTTGATATTAAAACCTACTCAATATTAAAAATGGATAATTCACGTGCATAATTATGGACAAAAAAGGTTGCCGAGTTAAACTTGAGCTAAAAAGAAGAGGTGCAAAGGTACGAGCACCAAGGAAAAACTTATCAAAAGGTATTATTTACAATTTACAGATGTTCCGCTGTGTATTTTTGCGAGAACTTAATTATGTTTTGATGTTTCAGGCTAAATGATTATTAGAGATAAATACTAGAGCTAATTTGCTAAAATTATACTGTTCTAGTTTTTTGAGAATTGATTTTGTTTAGAAGTAATAAAATCAAATCAATTGTGGGCACATATCTCTAGTAGTCGCCTTTATTGCAATTATCATTATTTAAACTTCAAAAATGTTGTCTCAGGCTGGACTCGAACGGTGCTTTACAATTTAGGACCTTACCTGTCTCTATTTACGGTGCAGTGTCCAGCGGAGAGAACGAAAGTCTCGCTGATGAGGGAGCCGCCGCAGAGGAACTGCACTGTCGCGATGTCGTTGCCGTAGCCCAGCAGAACCTGGAGGTTTAATAAATATAGTTACGTTAAGTTCTTAAAAAGGACTACACTGCGCAATTTGAACCACCTGACAAACGAAACCAAAGTTATGTATCTATCCATTATGTATAACATTTTGGCAGTATTTCTTTTATTTATTTATTTATTTATTTATTTATTAACAGGATTACCAACATAAAGAACAGCATTGAACATATAGATATTACCATTTTTTGGCTTATAGCTAACTGTTTTTACAATTATAGGTAACCACAGCATTTATACTAATATTATAAAGCTGAAGAGTTTGTTTGTTTGTTTGTTTGAACGCGCCAATCTCAGGAAGTACTGGTTCGAATTGAAAATTTTTTTTAGTGTTAAATAGTCCATTTATGACATCACACTACGACCAATAGGAGCGAAGCATCAGTGAAAAATGTTGCAAAAATAGTCGCGATCATAATAACAAAAATTGACGCTGACGAAGTTGCGGGCAACAGCTAGTCTAAGGTAAATATAAAATATTGATTTAGCTATTCATTTTGAAACACGCTGTGACATGCACAGACGAAGCCACAGATCATATTTATATCATATTTATATGATCTGTGGCTAGTAGCTGTGTAAGATTCATTCACCAGGGACATGGCCGCAGCAAAATAGTACGTCTGTGCGCGTCACAGCGTGTTTCAAAATTAAAAATCTTAATTCCCATCCTAATATTTTTCTAAAATTATTTATTTTGATAAAATAAATAACACTGCCAATATGTTTTATATAACGGTTACATAACGTGGGCTTATTCGGGCAGTTCAAAAACCATGGTGTATAGTAATGAATATAGTTATGCAATTTTATTTTTGTAACAGCCTATAATCATCCCACTGTAGGGAAAAGGCCTCCATCATTGAATTCAAGTTACAACTGCAATGATGGGTACTGGCATAATCATCACGCTTGCCCAATGCGTGTTGGTGACCACAAACCCTAGCAACGTTCGGAAATTCTAAACTTCTTGTTTCCCGACCCGGGGATCGAACCTGAGACCCCGAGATCAAAACCACTAGACCAACGGGCGTTGTAATATATGTAATCTTCCAGCAATAATTAACACGCCCAATTGTCGAGTCGAGTGTTTTGGGTACCGTACTAAGATCCCCAGATCTTAGTCCGATACGAGTTTCGAATTTCCTAACATAGTTAACACCGTATTTAAAAAATATATCTACCCCGCACGGTATGCGAGGAGATGCGCGTTCGAGTCCCGCCTGAGACATAATTTTTCAAGTTTAAACACGGATATATTGCGATTAAGTTGCTAAAATCTATATTATCTTCTTATTATACATATATACAAGAAAGGCTGTTAGTTACTGGAGACACCACTTAACTGGAGAATGGCTGGACCGACTTTTATGACTTTGGATTTGTGTGCTTTAGGAATAGTATAATAAGTAAGTATCAAAAATATTAATAACTTTAACAAGCTTTATTTCTTCTTCTTTTTTTCTGGCTTCTATGACCGTTCATTCGGTCATAATTTCGCCAATGTCCTTTATTTCTTCATAAACTTTTCCAACCACGCCATATTTGATGACAATGACATTTCTGAAGTCATAATCAAATTTCTATTCTGAGGGGGAGTTTTTGGCGGGAGTTCGTGAGATACGTTTGGAGTCCGTTTATTTTAACGAATTTTTATTGTTTATAGTGATTTTTGGGCCGTAAAAGTGGTGTTATTTTGCGAAACAAAGTGTCGTGCGAGTAAACAATATACAGTTCGGTGAAATAACATGGTGTAACCAAGAAAAGTGGACCGTGAATTTTACGCGGGAACGCGAACAGTTCACCTCTTTCTTGGGGACTTCTCTACATTCCTTCAATCTTTCGATTGTCTCCAAAAACTCCATCGAAGCATTAAAACGTCTAACATCAACGTTTTAATCCAAAAATAAAGACAATGTTACTAAAGAATTGGCTGTATGGACAAGTATTATAATAACCGAGGCCGATAAACTTAATAAAATAAAAAAACTATTCTGAGGCGATACGAAGTTCGCGGGGTCTGCTAGTTATCTAGAAAAGAAAGTCGTTTTAGTTACAAGTGTTACAACACTACTTATAACTAGTGAACAGCTGGACAGATTTTTAGGATTATTGTGTTTCTGGATTTGTCTTCGTCGGGAATACGATAATAATAATAATATAAGACGAGAAACATATCTCCCACCTCCTGCTTGCCTTCATTGGCCGGCTTGAGTGGAGAGTCGCTAGAGCAGAAATGCTCGGAGGAAGGAAGTACTGCAGTAAGCTTGTAGGGATCTTGAACGGATTACCGGGATTATCCTGAGAGCCGTGTAATACCTCTCCATCCCTCAAGCACCTCAGGCTATGTTGCCCCCTTGTCGCTACGTAACTATGTGCTAGCGGCCGTTTTCATCGGCTCATTAAACGAGTGTGCGAGTCACCCCCTGCCATTTTATCCGTGTGAGTAACATAGGTCAGGCAGGGGCCATAGTCCTTCCATAGTCCCAGTTACCCACTACAGTCCACTAGCACCCCAACCCATAGCCCAGTATCCTTTGTATCCATATTCTACAATAGTCCTGCACTGACCGGGGGTTGTCCTTGGACACATTTATATAGTGCGTACAGGAATAATTGTCGATCGGTGTCACATCACATCGTAAAGATAAATGTTGTCTAACGGGCCTCTGCGAGTTGGCTTCGCCCCCTCGTACGCCTTCCAAATGTCCGGGACTATCATAATCCCGTGATCGGAAACAGACCAACATAATAATAATATAATGTTTTAAGACATACCTCACTGGGCCACACAGAGCCATCTAGTCCCAAATTGAACTATTAAGTACCCTGTCGTATGGGGTACTAGACAAAAGACAACCGATAAACTTACTTAAGTACATATTTTTTTATTTAAATACATTCTTATAATACATAGAAAACACCCAGACCAGTACAAACAGACATGTTCATGCACACAAATATTTGTACTGTGCGGGGATCGAACCCGCGACTCATGGCTCAGAAGCAGCGTTTACTACCGCTGATCCAAATGGTCGTCAATGATATTAAGTAACAATGATATTTGTAATATCGTACCACGCCATACTTATTAAAATTTCATGACAATGACATAAGACGTCAGAACGCGGTGTAAATGCGTCAAGACGTCAGAATACGAAGTACGCGGTGGGTCCGCTAGTATCACAAAAAGGTATATTTAGTTAACACCGGTTTGTGATTGATCACCGACCCGCATTAAGAGGAAACACAAGGGCCGTTTTTCCATACAAACGTAGTCCCCTGTTTCCTCCCTGGATAATGCCAGTAGAGCAATAATTTTTTTTATGAAAATCTATGGCCACTATTAGCATGTTTCTATGTTTTCTGTTTTTTCATAAATAAATTACTAAAAAAGATATGAGCCCCCAAAAATCGAAAAATTTCTCCAGATTTTCCGCTGTGTTCAAACATCCAGAAAACAAATTTGGCTAAATTTTAGAAAAAAAGAAAAACATACGAACACGGCCAAAGCCTTTCTTTAATTTTTAATGAAAAAAGTATTTAAATCGGTCTAGTTTTGGAAAAGTAATCGGGGGACTACAAAACGTTGATTTGGTGTGCTTTTAGTAGGTATTTTCGGTCCAAGAAGCAGTTGTCTCTATCACACTCTGCGGTGAATGCGTTTGGACAAATACCTATTTTTCTATTCTCTCACCCGTAGTGTTTCCTCTTAAATAGTTAAAATGTTTTGATTAAATCATCACATCCTTACCATGTGTGGAAACTCATCCCTCTTAGCTGGTTCTCCTCCCACAATGAGATCATCAACGTTGTGGTGGCAGTTGTGAGCTCTAGAGAGGTCGCCGGTGAGGGCCACACCTCGCTTGCACGGGTAGACGAGAGCCTGCTGGTACTCCACGCACTCTGGAGGGAATTGGTGCAAGAATGAATCAGGATTTGATAATAATACTGTATGGTATATGGTAATGGGGTGGTGGGAGCTACCTCCTAGTGGTCCACCCTGGGCAACGGCATCTTTGGTTTTCTAACCAATGATGACGGCTAACAGATCCCTCTGCGGTGGTAGGCTTTGTGAGAGGCCGCCTGGATGCTACCGCCCTCCTGCCGGAGTCCAGTGCCTCTGGGTAAGCTCGCTCCATCTTAGGCTTCTTCTTAACAGTATAGTTAAGTATGTTGTCAAGAGCAAGCCCATTATTCGTAAAAAAAAACAGTGCCGCAAATCAAAATGTCGACCGTTTGAGGCGGGGCTCGAACCCGAAACCTTTGCTTACCGGGCGACTGCTCTTTTATTCCCCTTTTGTTCACACATCCCGCGCCCCCGCTGTCAGCGCGCATGGTCCGCCGCCGGTCGCGTCTTCCAGCCCGGGCCCACCAAATTACGTTCTAATTTCTTTGTAATCTGCAAGAGACTCAAGTACACCATATTTTATGAAGAACCGTTTTTCATTCACCTGCAACATCGTAGAAGCCTTTTTTTATTCACGAGCTACACCTGCATATTTATTTGAGTCTCCAACCAAACAATACTATTAGGGGTTAAAGTATGAAATTGCCGTTTTGTATGGACGAATTCGAGAAAAGTCATTTTTCCATACTAACAATTTTTTAGTTTTTTTAAAAACTCCTGAACCGTTTTCGATGCAATTAAAGGTGAAAGTTAGATGGTTATAAAGCTACGCATTATAGAATTTAAATTTCTGAAAATCAAAGTATATAATACAAATATACTTAATTGAAGCAAGAAGGTCAGCTGACACATTGTAAGGGGTCTTTTCAACGACTTCCTTTGAAGTAATAGGCACTAGTATTGCATTTTTTTTTTTAGTCAAAAGTTACTTTATTTAGTTTTTGATACACTACAAAAAGAATTTCGCAATAATATGACTATACTTAAGAGCTATAAACAAAATAAAAAGTGGGCAAATAATCGGCAATTTCATACTTTAACCCCTATTACTAAGCTTAAGATACTATATGGGTACTTACTAGACAACCGATAAACTTACATAATTTTATAATTATTTTTGTAAAATATAATACACTCATACCAGTACAAACAGATTACGAGACATAAAACAAATGACGTATTTTTTCTTTTGGTATAGCCCAGTACAAAAAAGTCACGATAAAGCACTTAGAAAATGTCCGCCAAAAATCTATAATTATTGACACGGCCTCCTAGCAACACTTTTTTTACGCGATGAATTCATTTATTACGATACTATTCATAAGTTTTTGATTTTCCCTTCTTAACAGGCTAAGGATAAGGACCGTAAAAATTTAAAACTATGATGGGAAAAATAGTTTTGGGTGAAAACTTGATTTACATTTTTCACTTCATATATTGGCTCTAAATACGATACTGAAAGCCTGTAACAAATTTTGAAGATGATAAAAAAGTCATCCTAAAGACCCCACAAAAATATCATAGATTTAATATACTGCTGTTAGATTGGCAATGGAAAGAGACAAAATATAATGCAGCCATATGATAGACGAGATAGATACACAAGACCTATCACGTGCACGCTAGGGACCCGTAGTGTTTTTCTGAGTTAGTGATGGACATTGTCGATGACATCTTATCGACATTTCATTAGCTGACACATTTCATATTGCATACCGCATACAGCCTAAATTGTTGATGCTTAATAGATAAGAATTAACGCCTAATAAATATTCAAGCATTTGCAGTTTACATTTTGACCCTAAGTGTTTTTCACACGGAGGCGTTCAGCCTGTAAAATTACGTTTTGAATCGATCCCCATATTTTTCATGCACGTATATTTTGTGTACGTTTGTAATGTGTTACTGAAAAATAAATATCAGTGTCATTTCAATTTTTGCGATCGCGATCGCAAAATGAGGCAACATTGTAAAATACTAGCAAGAAAGCCTACGATATTTTTACAATAAATTGATTTTGTTCGGAGATAATTAAATATAATATAAAAAAACATACCTATTTACTTGCAGTTTTTTTTTTCTTCTAATAATACTAAATAATAAGTCACCTGCGTCAAAGTAAACTGTGTCGATTGAATCGATATCGAAAGCAAGCAGGCAATGCAGTACTGCACTATTTATCTCACGCACATGCTCACTTTACGCACACTAGCGTAACCTAGTTTTGGTCTCGTTTTCAGGATTCAATTGCCAATCTATCATCTATATGAAATCTATGAAAAATATCCATACTTTTGCATGCCGATGCCGACATAATTCGGCCGGGTTAGAAAGTTGACACTGAAGTTGAAACGTCAATCATACAATCGGATAGTTTAAGGTGTCATTTTTAGGGTTCCGTGCCCAAAGGGTAAAAACGGAATCCTATTACTAAGACTACGCTGTCTGTCCGTCTGTACGTCGCTCTGTCACCAGGCTATATCTCTAGAGCCGCGATAGCTAGACAGTTGAAATTTTCACAAATTATGTATTTCTGTTGCCGCAATAACAAAAAATACTAAAAACAAAATAAAATAAATATTTAAGGGGGGGGGGGCATACAAAAAACCCGTTTATTGGCCTTTTTGGTACGGAACCCTTAGTGCGCAAGTCCGACTCGCACTTGGCCGGTTTATTTTTCTATTGGAATGTGTATCGACCCGAGTTAACCAATTCTTAAACAGCCGGTAAACAAAGAGTGACGATTAATTTGACACAATTCCCATACAAAATATGTCAAATAATATTTTAAACGCTGTTTAAACTTAAACGTCTGTTGGTGAACTCGGGTCTTAGGTCCGAGTTCACCAACAGACGTTTAAGTTTAAACAGCGTTTAAACAGCGTTTAAAATATTATTTGACATATTTTGTATGGGAATTGTGTCAAATTAATCGTCACTGTTTACCGGCTGTTTAAATGTTGGTGAACTTGGGTCTTAGTCTTATTAAACAACTTCGATTTTCAACCGCCTGACAAAAGAAGCCTACGATAAGTAAACATTATTTATAACTCTGACAGTGCTATTTTTCGTTTTTATCAATGAACTTAACACAGCTACGTCCGTGCGCGTCAAAGCGTGTTTCAGAATGGATAGTCCATAGATTTAATATAGATGATAGATTGGCAATTGAATCCTGAAAACGAGACCAAAACTAGGTTACGCTAGTGTGCATAAAGTGAGCATGTGCGTGAGATAAATAGTGCAGGTACTGCATTGTCTGCTTGCTTTCGATATCGATTCCATCGACACAGTTTACGTTGACGCAGGTGACTTTTAATATTGTAATTGGTGATTATTAAAAGAAAAACTGCAAGTAAATACCTAGATATGTTTTTATTTTATAATTACTTATCCCCGAACAAAATCAATTTATTGTAAAAAATATCGTAGGCTTTACTCTCCAGTATTTAACAATTTTGCCTCATTTTGCGATCGCGATCGCCAAAGTTGAAATAAAACTGATTTTTATTTTTCAATTACACATTACAAACGTACACTAAATAAACATATATTTAATGTTTAACTAATGGGGATTGATGGGGGCTTGAACAATATGGACATTGATCCAGAGCGTAATTTTACAGGCTGATCGCCTCTGTGTTAAAAACACTTAGGGTCCAAATGTAAACTGCAAATGATCGAATATTTATTGGGCGAACATTCTTTTCTATTAGGCAATTTCAACCTTTTCTAACGTATTTTAACAATTTAGGCTGTATGCTGTTTACAATGTGAAATATGTCAGCTAATGAAATGTCGATAAGATATCATCGACAACGTCAATCACTAAAATACAAAAGTGACGTTAGTAATTGCTGAAATTCACGTATTTGATATTATTTTTAATTGAATTCATATGAATTTAAATCCTTGTCCTGGTGAAATGCCCTATCAATTAGTATACAAAATTTTAGTCAAAGCTCTGAAACATTGCATTTTGCTGCTGGTAATCGCGATTGTGTGTTGACGTGTGAAATGTACAATTATGTTGGTTCCCTTTTTTAGATGATTTACTTCCAGCTACTGAACATGTAACCATAATGAAACACATCAACTCGACACTTTTTTACAATAATAAAAATGAAACTAGTAAAACTAAAGGGAATATTGTGTTGCGCGTGACAGACGTCAGAACTCAGAAAAACGCTACGGGTTCTTAGCGTGTACGTGAACGGCCTTGTGATCTATCTCATTCTATCGTATAGCTGCATTGTATTCTGTCTCTTTTCATTGCCAATCTATCAGCAGTATATTAAATCTATGGGATAGTCTGAATCAATATTATATAATAGGGGTTACTTTCCACTTTTTATTTTGTTTATAGCTCTTAAGTATAGTCATATTATTGCGTAATTCTTTTTGTATTGTATCAAAAACTAAATAAAGTAATGTTTGACTAACAAAAATGCAATACTAGTGCCTATTACTTCAAAGGAAGTCGTTGAAAAGACCCCTTACAATGCGTCAGCTGATTTCTTGCTTCAATAAAGTATATTTGTATTATATACTTAGATTTTCAGAAATTTAAATACTATAATGCCTAGCTTTATAACCATCTAGCTTTCACCTTTAATTGCATCGAAAACGGTTAAGACGTATTTAAAAACTAAAAAATTGTTAGTATGGAAAAAGGACTTTTCTCGATTTCGTCCATACAAAACGGCAATTTCATACTTTAACCCCTAATTTTTCTAAGATTATTTTTATCGATAAAATAAATTACACTGTCAAGATGTCATACATAATGGTTACAATAAAATGCACCGTGCATGTATATCGATGGTTTACAACCAACGAACCTGATATGTCAAAATACTTACTGTCAAAAGCTTTCCGCCCTATCTTGGGTGAGGTCAGGTTACTTGACAGGACCTCGCAGCCCACTGCGCTGCCGTCGTTATTCACGTAGTCATACACAGGGATGAAGGGGGTGGATGATGTGACTGCCGGTCGACTGTGAAGAGACATAATTTTTTTTATGTGGACAAAATAATAATGTGGGGCAATAGTACGAACAAACACAGTGCATTTATTGCACAAAAAAGATGTGTCAGGGCTATATGTGGGATCCCACCCCGTGAGTCATGTAGGTCACTATTTAAAGCTCTTGGATTGTTACCACTGCCATCACTCTATATCCTCGAAGTGGCAGTGTTTGTTCACAAAAATCCAGAGCTATTCAAAAGAACAGCAAATAAGAAATTAAGACGCCCTAATAGACTGATTTTTAATGATATACCACATTCAAGCAAGTATGGGAAGAGTGTACTCGGCATGTGTGTACGCATTTACAATAAAATACCAGAGAATATGAAGGTGCTCCCTATTAATTTATTTAAAAACAGACTATTTAGATGGTTAAGTGAGCAAAACTTTTATGATATAAAAGATTTTCTATGTGGCAAATGACTTATAATTAATTAGCCATGGTTGATTTTGTGACTTTATTTAAATTTGCATGCAATTTTATATAGCAAAACATGTGATCCTCAAAAATTGTAACATCTTATATACCATGTTTTAAGCAAATAAACAATTCCTATTTCTATTCTATTCTAACATCACATAGTACATTCTTCTGATCCCAATTTTAGTATATACAACGAAGGTACCACAAACACCAAAATGTAGAAAAACACTTTTCTACATTGACCCGTCCGGGAATCGAACCCGGGACCTCGGAGCAGGCGACTCCTAGAAAACCGGTGTGTACGCCACTCCACGCCACGGGGGTCGTCAAACAAGTTGTATTTAGACCAACCTAAATAGCATTAAAATCTACATTGATTTTATCAATTCCATACTTAATGAAGTAATGCCCCGTTGATCTAGTGGTTTTAGTATCAGGCCAAGGTATTATATGGGTTTGATCCCCGGGACGGGCAAAAACTCTCGAATTTCAGAGTACCTACTAAAATCGTCACACTGCAGGGCAAAGGCCTCCATCATTGAATTCAAGTCACCACAGCAATGATGGGTACAGGCATAATCACCACGCTTGCCGAATGCGGGTTAGTGATCACAAACCCGAGCAATGATGGAACTTCGAAGGTTCGACACTCTTGTTGCCTAACCCGGGAATCAAACCTAGGACCCCAAGATCTTGGTCCGGTACTTGAACCATTCGACTAATAAGGCGTTATACGAAATAATTTTAAATATAAATAAATATACCTATATAATCGCATAAATGTGCATTGACTCATGTTGATTAAATAATTTTCCTGTTGTCGTTATTTCCTTAATACTAAGGAACATTATTTAAATGCTTACATTTACAATTAAGCTAAGCTGTATCATTTAATTTATTCAGATTCTTGATTTTTATTAAGATGCATAAGGAAAATATAATGCCAATACGGGTAATTTATAAGGAAACAGTACTTAGTTTTAATTGCAAATTTGGTATAATCACTTCGTCCCTGATCATGGCGCTTGCAACAGTGCCGATATATTAGAAACTCATAATAACAAGGTACATGGCACAAACCCCAAATGAATTAAGTAACTATTTTCCATCAAATATAAGTTTTTTTCATAATACCAAACCATTATTAAGTTATGAGAAAATACTTGATAAAAAATACTTATTAGAAAATATTATTGCAATTTGTAATTTCATGTTACCTTTATTTTGCGCTATAAAACTATTATACTCGTATATCTAAGTACGAGTATTATTGTTTTTAAGCTATTGTATTGATTTATGCCAACTGAAATTATGACAATAAAGACTATGTGATAAGTATTAATTCCTAGAATTCCTACTATAATGATAAGTGATGAATGACGCTTTAACAACATTTCAAATATAACCAAAAAACATATTTTCCTTAACGAACAATTACTCAAAAAATAATGTGGCCATCTTAGTAACATACATAATTAGATCTACCATTAATAGGATTTTCCTTAAAGCATTTACAATTTTAACTTGGTGATTCAAACAGTAAATACATGTCAGAAATGATTATTCAAACGTCAAACAAAGATGTATCTTGAACCGAAACAAAATAGTTTTATACTTAGTTGCCTTTATTAATATCGAGCATCATTATCATCATCATCTTTTGGAACGAAGTTCCTTATCGAGCGTTGCGAAAAAATTGTAACAACACTTTTTGAACGATTCTTTTTGCTTTATTATTAGTTGTAAGCCGTGCGGCGTGCGCGTGAAGAAGAGGAAGAGGAAGAGAGAGAGAGAGAGAGGGAGAGAGAGAGAGAGAGAGAGAGAGAGAGAGAGAGAATTCCTTCACTAAAAATGAACTTCGTTCCATCCGAAACTACTGTTAGTGTGAATTGAACATACAACTTCTAGAATATAGAAACTTCGACTGCCTTAGCTGGGATTCGAATCCACAACCTTCCGCTAATGGGCGACTGCTTTAACCAATGGTACTACCATGGTACTACCATGGGACCTGAGTCCGATACCCAGCTCGGGTGAAAGTTTCTAATTTTGGAACATTGTCCGGGTTTGTGATCATCATGACGACCATTTGGATCAGTGGTAGTAAACGCTGCATCTGAGCCATAGGTCGCGGGTTCGATCCTCGCACAGTACAAATATTTGTGTGCATGAACATGTCTGTTTGAACTGGTCTGGGTGTTTTTCTATGTATTATAAGTATATATTTACAAAAAAAATATACATAATATATAAAAGTATGTTTATCGGTTGTCTAGTAGCCAATACGACAAGCTTCGTAGTAGTTGCTTAGTTTGGGACTAGATGGCTCTGTGTGGCCCAGTGTGGCATGTCTGAAAATATCACCAACAAACGTTTGGCAAGAGTGGTGATTACCCATTGCCTGTACCTACCCATAATTGCTATGGTGACTTGAATTCAATGTTGGAGTGACTTTAATTTTTGGATGTTCAATTTACCTAAAGAAAATTCCAAGTTTTACTAGATCCAAGCAGAAAGTAGGTAAACGTGCATTTGTTTGAATTGACAGTTTATTTCTTATAAAAAAAAAGAGATACTGGTTCCTGCACTAGGATTTATTGGGTTGAAAAAAATCTGTCCCTTTCGTTTGAATTTAAAGTTTGAATTTAAAGTTTGAATTTAAAGTTTTCATTTAATTTTGATCAGCGATGATTTTTGACGACCATTTCGATCAGCGGTAGTAAACGCTGCTTCTGAGCCATGGGTCGCGGGTTAAGTTCAAGTTCAAAGTATTTATGTAAGTTTATCGGTTGTCTAGTACCCCATACGAGAGGGTACTTCATAGTAGCTTAATTTGGGACTAGATGGCTCTGTGTGGCCCAGTGAGGCATGTCCTAAATATTTATATATTTAATTGCTTAAAGATCACTTTATATAATATTTAGCATTTATAATATCGGCATTTAAACTTGGAGATGCAGGATCGAGTCCCGCCTGAGTTATAATACTGTTTGAAGAACTGTTAGATGCACAGTCCGGTACAATGGCGCCAAAAACTGTCCTCGAATTGAGGATAGTGCAATAGCACCCTTATGTCAAATGGGTGCACATTTAGTTAGGACACAGCTTGGGTCTGAGAGAGTATATTTTTTTCGTATTAAAAAATTAGCTTAGGTCTACAAGGGCAGGTCATTATTGTGCTTCGGAAGCCACGTTAAGAAGACAGTCCCGGCTTCTGCCGCTAGATGGCAGTCGTCACTACATAAGTCACGTGTTAAGTGGCTTAAGGTTAGGATACTTTGATACCTACGACAGGGTACTTAATAGTAGCTTAATTTGGGACTAGATAGCTCTGTGTGGCCCAGTGAGGCATGTCTTAAATATTTATTTATTTCTTTATTACTAGTCGGCCTGTTCTTTTCTCGTATTAATACGTGGGTAACACTGAAAATGTTTACAACTGGCCAGTTAGAAACATTGCTAATGAAAACTTTTTTTGAATTTCAATTTTAGTACTCTTTCGTAACCTAACAAATCAAATCTATAACTCTTGTTACACGTGAAAATGAACCTAACGCGAGAAAATTTTCGGTGATTTATTAATGATTTATTATACGAGTAACTTTCGTTGTGGGCTTACTCAACAACAAAGCTATGATAGGCTGCGATTAGCATTTCTTAATAAAGCCCCATCTCATGCCACTATTTACAATTGGTTTAAAGAGTTTAAGCGTGGACGTAGCAATCTCAATGATGATCCGCGTGAGGGACGTCCTTTAACCACATGAGTAAATATATTCATGTGCTGTCGCTGTTAAAGCGACTACTAAAGATAACATCAGTGCTGTGCGACGCATGATAGAGGAAGATAAGAGAGTGACCTATCAGCAGATACGGCAAGCCTAGGCATTGGTATGAGTCAAGTTCAAAAAATATTACACTAACATTTAGGGGTCAGGAAGCTTTGTACCCATACTTTAACCGACGACCAGAAACACCTTCGCATGGACTGGTGTCGTCAAATGTTAGATAAGTTCAACGGCGGTGACTAAAATGCTGTATTTGACATCGTCACAGGTGATGAAAGCTGGATATATTGCTACAAACCCGAAACCAAAAGACAATCAGCTCAGTGGGTGTTTCCTTTCGAGGATCGGCCAACTAAGGTAAAGAAAGGAAGAAGTCAAGGAAAAAAGATCATTGCCTCATTCTTTGGTCGGAAAGGTCATTTCGCGACAGTTGTGCTAGAAGATGGAAGGACAGTTACTGCAGACTGGTATGTCAATCGCTGTTTGCCTGTTGTCTTGGAAAAAATTCGACAGCAGCGCCCTCGAAGCAGGATTCTCCTTCACCACGACAATGCTTAAGCGCACTCCGCAAAACGGACTGTTGAATATTGACCTGGCGCCCTGCGACTTTAATTTATTCCTAAGAACTAAAGATAAAATTCAAGGTATTTGCTTTACGAGCCCTAAAGATGCGGTGTGAGCCTACGAAAATGCCATAGAAGGGACCCCTAAGGAAGAATGGGCCCACTGCTTTTCTCAGTAGTTCCATCGAATGCGACGATGTGTAGAGAGGAACGGAGATTACTTCGAAAAACAAAAGTATTGGCAACTTTCTACATTCAGCCGTTTTTCATTTACTAAACAATTTCAGTGTTACCTAGGTATACCTAAAAATTTATGAAATTGAAATCTTAACTGTTATTATTTTTTATTTGAAATACGAAATATATTTTTCAGTGCAATTTAGAACATGTTAGGAAATTAGGAACCATTTGTTCGATACATTAACTAATTGGGCTTAGATCCAGACATTAAATAAGTAACAAAAAAAAAGCAACTCACAAAATCGGCTATAATTAAGCTTACAACTTACATATTGGAATACTACTCCTTGACCTAATAATAATGAATTAGAACTTAGTACCAGATATAAAAATTTATAAAAAACTTCTTAATGTGACAACAGAAAGTAAAAATAACTAAAAATTCTACTACACTACAAACGAAGAATTAAGATGAAAATCAGATAAAAGTAGGCACTTATCATAAAAATGGCATTACAGTGTGATTAGAGCATGTTACTCTAATTATTATAACCTAAAGCAATAATCGGCTTGGCCGACTAGTCGGCCGACTAGTCGGCCATTTCGTAGCCGACTAGTCGGCTAGTCGGCCAAAGTAATAGTCGGCCCATCTCTAGTGCACATTTAGTTAGGACACTTTTTTTATACTGATTGTGTATCTAGGTTTTTATATACTTAAATGGATACCTGCTAGTGGTGATGACCGGTGGTCGACTCGTGGTCGTCGTGGTCGTCGTGGTCGTCGTGGTCGCGGCCACGCTGTCCACGCAGCAGACCACCGGATCAGCGCCGATGAACGAACAGATCTATGGTCGTTGCAAAAGTAACACTAAGTAAAATATTCATGAATGGATTTAGGTACAGCAGACAACGGCAGGTCAACCTACCCAAAAAGCTAAAGGACATTGAATTGATTTTCAACTTTAAGTCCAACAGGTAGAGACCAATATCAATTGAGGAAATTTGACGTTTTGTGGTAGGTTGACGTGCTGTTGAATCTACAATATTCATGAATGGATTTAGGTAGGTGTCTGGTCCGGACATGTCACAGCCACTTTAATCTGAAAGTATTAGCATTTCATAGTTGAAACTTGGAAGGTAGGTGTATCCTGTTGACCGCTTTACGATTCTCATACAAAAAATTAAAAATAATGTTATTTAAGGGGGGTTCCCATACATACAAATAAAACAAAAAAAAATTTTTACTTCTACCTATGCATATGGGGTATCTATTGATAGGTCTTTTAAAATGACATAGAGGTTCCTAAAACCATTTTTTTCTAAGTCTAACATTTGGAAGATAGACGCTTCCAAATTGGTAAAATGACCCCCCCCCCCCTCTAACTTTTAAACTAAGCAAGTGACAATTTTGAAAAAAATACTTAATGTAGATCTCAACAAATACTTTCAACGGAAATTGGTTTGAACGAGATCAAACCGGTAGTTTTGGAGATCTAGCATAATTTCAACAACTACAAATAACTTTGTCCTTCATACAAACACTATGAAAAACAAAGTTATTTTTGCAGTCAACAAAATATTGTGGTATTTTAGTTAAAGTTGGTACGGAACCCTCATGGCCTGAGTGCGGGAGTCCGACTCGCACTTGGCCGGTTTTTTTAATGTTTAATCTTCACATTCAATAAACTTAAGATAAGTATCAATTTATAAAAAATTATGTAAGTACTTATATCATAAAGTGATGAGGAAGATAGTTTAATTAAAATTACAATCAAACCCCTACCGTGTAAGTTCAATAATTTGATTTTTAAGTGGACCGGTTTTGAGGGGTTTTTAATAGAATGCAATCATAATAAATTTCAGGTCAGGGTCAATGTCTCGGTTTTGAAAATCCCGACAGGATAATAGGTTATTATACATATACGTTATTATCCATTGCGAAACCTGTTTAAAAGCAACATTATTGCTTTTAAACAGGTTTCGAAAATCCAATTAATAAGTACATATATATAATTGATAATACATATATGCAGGCTGAGCTAAGAGCTTGACGCAGCTGAGGCTATGGGTGAATGACGACCTCCGTGGCGGAGTGGCGTATACACCGGTTTTCAAGGTGTCGCCTGCTCCGAGGTCCCGGGTTCGATTCCCGGACGGGTCAATGTAGAAAAAAAAAGTGTTTTTCTACATTTTCTCGGGTCTGGGTGTTTGTGGTACCTTCGTTGTTTCTGGTTTCCAAAATACGAATGCTTTAAATAGTTATTCAAATTGGGATCAGAACAATGTATGTGATGTTGTCCACATTTATTTTATTTATTTATTTATTTTATTTATAATGGTTGAGCCTATTAACATGTATATCAAAGAGTAAATAAAGTAGGTACCTATAATACCCTTCCATTACAAGTTTGTCAAAAATCAAGACACCTATTGAAAAATTACGTCACTTTAAATTAATTTGAAATGAAAATAGGTAAGGCGCGCGGACGATAGTACCTACATTGTGCCAGCCCCATACGGCGAACCAGTAGTTATTAAACAAATGTCCATAAAGCGTTTTTTTTGTTTACCTGTGGGTTTATTCTCTTCCTCAAATCATCGATGGCAGATTTACATTTTCTAATGTTGACACATACGCCTGGGGTGCCATTCTTGTTGCAGGGATCCCCTAGAAATAAAGCAGTCAGAGATATGACATAGGCTACTGTAGGTACCTCTTTAAATTTGTAGCATCATAATGATGGGGGCCTTTCAGTGGCGGCGCAAGGCCTAAATTTAATGTGGGCGAGGTGCTTTTCGCGAGGCCCTCTAATACTATAGGCAAGCACTTTGCGAGGCCCTCTGATAGTATAATTAATTTTATGACATGGTTATCGGAATTATCTAGTATTTCATGCACATTTAAGCCAAAGAGTGGAATATCTTTGAGTAGATAATTAATTTTAATATATTTATTATTTACTTTTGGGCTTTATATACTTTTCTGTACTATAACTATGAGGCGCGGGGCCCCGTGCACTGCGAGGCCGTTGGCGGTGGCCCACACTGCCCACGCCTTACGCCGCCTCTGGGGCCTTTGCATGTGGCAAAGGCCACCATCATTGACACAACAATGATGGGTACAGGCATAATCACTGCGGTTTGGTGATAAAAAACCAAAGAAATGTTCGAAAATTCAAAACTATTGTTGCCCGACCCCGAGATCGAATCCAGGAACTGTAGCTTGATATTTTATTAACCCTGTACAATAAAAACATAAAAAATATTCTTAAAGTAACAATTTATCTGCAGCTTCATTTATATCATAACGACATTTTGATATCGTAATTAAAAACAGATTAGTAACTCACCCTCTTGTGCGCCAGCCAAACAAACAAGAAAAACAAATGAAAATAATACTTTATAAATCATTTTTTAATACTTTACTAAAACTGTTAGTAATTTGTGAAACACATTTCCCGAATTGGATTTATGAGCTTTTGTTTCTTTGCATGAAACTGGCGGTATTTAAAAAAACACACAGCGCGTCCTATCTTCGCGCCTTTTGTAGTGTGACTGGAAGAAAAGATAATAATGAAGATTTGAAGAAGAATCCAAATGCGGTGTATGACTATGCCGCATAGCGCGGTACCAATTCCGTGGAATTTTAGTGGACAACGACGATCAATTTGATTTCTTAATACTGTAGAAGATTTATTCACAAGCAAAAATAATATTTAGCAGAAAAAAATAAATAAATAGAATTACCTTTTTTTTGCAAAACATTTGATAGGCAAAAATACAAAGACTAAATAACATCTCATTATCTTTCTAAATAAAAAAACGTTTGTTACATTAAAACTCACGAAGTAAGTTTACACACTGGTGTAAACCCTCAGGAAGTGCATCTAGAATTCTAAAATACCTAATAAAAAACAGTTTCATTTGAGACACGAACCAACAATACGCAATCAAAAAATGCGGAAGCATTTGTCTTTAACCTACTTACATAACATTTTTTTAGTTGCTTGTCTCAATATGAAACTTAGTTAGTTACAACTTAATAAATTAATTAACGCATTTACCGAGGGTCATACCTAAGTCGTTTTTTGTAACTCCATCTCATTCACGAGAAAATCTTTTTTAAAGAAATATACGAGTACTTATAAATTAATTAAAGAGGTTGTGATTGAGAGTTCCACAAGTTTTGTTCCGCGTTACAGTCCAGTGTTTATTTGTAATGTTTTCCTCATACAACGACCTCAACCGGTCTTGATATATTGAGCAGAAATGTCATTAAATACTTGTTGTGTCCCACGGCTTAACCTGCGTCAATTTGGGAACCAAAACTACTAAATTGAAAGATTAATCTATAATCTTTCAATTTAGTAGTTTCTAACTATATCATGAATCATCACAGTCAACCAAACGACGCTTAAGGTTCTCCACAAGTTCCACAATGATCGGTCCCGGGTCATCCTTATTTTTGCGGCGATGTTATGCGTTGCAACAAATTGCAATGGGCCTATCGCTAGTGAATTTGCCACTAGAGGCGCTAGTGTCGCGTGAGGTCCAATATTATTCACTTTGTACTGGTTTTAGCTTAAGCTTGTATTCTGGTGGGAATATTTATTCATGTGCTGCAGTCCCGCGCCACTCCTTCGCCTGATAGTCAGTCCACCTGGAGAGGGCCCTACAGTTCGTCGTCCGGAGCGCGGTAATTATCTTACATTTTACTAGCTTTTGCCCGCGACTTCGTACGCGTCAATTTCTGTTATTATAATCGCGATTATTTTTGCAACATTTTTCACTGATCCTTCGCTCCTATTGGTCGCAGCGTGATGTTATATAGCCTAAAGCCTTCCTCAATAAATGGACTATATACCACACAATTTTTTTTTTAATTCGAACCAGTACTCCCTGAGATTAGTATAGATAAAAAAAGTTCAACAAATGGGAAACTACATCAAAACAAGCAAAAATATCTCTGAACAATTTATTTATCCTTATTAATAAAACAATTTACAATGTGGACAAAACAAAATTAAACAATCGAGTGTAACAATATAAAATGCAAATTATACAAAAATGTATATAAAATGTATAAGGTACTGTTTTTTTATTATGTTTCTTTTGTGTCAGATTAACCCAACTAATAAAATATATAATTTAATGTAGGCAAATCACTAGTAAAAAATATTTTGTGCTTTAAAATCCATAAAAATGGATGATACTCAATGGTTGAAATTTACTTTGATAAACAATTACATTATAAATAATTACAAGCTATCTTGATTATAAATTAATACATCTCTGCACCATAGAAGTAGACAACATCACATACATTGTCCTGGAACAGCCTATAATCATCCCACTGCAGGGAAAAGGCCTCCATCATTGAATTCAAGTTACCACAGCAATGATGGGTGTACTGGCATAATCACCATGCTTGCCAAATTCGGGTTGGTGATCACAAAACCCGAGCAACGTTCGAAAATTCGAAACTTTTTGTTGCCCGACCCGGGATTCGAACCTGGGACCCCGAGATCGTGGCCCTGTATTTAAACCTGTATTGTCCTGATCCACTTGTAACTATTGACTTGTTTTGTAATAATCAGAAACACACAGAGCCGAGAAAACATGGAAATGTTTCTTTTCTACATTGACTTGTTTGGGGATTGAACCCGGTACCTCGGAGAAGGCGTAAGGACTCAAAAATCAACTAGTAATAAAGGAAATTCCATATATCTATAGGTCACATCTAGCTTGTCTATCTAATTAAAATTGACAATTTATACATTTAAAAGCAGTAGCGCCATCTTTACCGTACGTATACGGTTTTTATTGAAATATATTGATAGATTATACAATCAGCAAAAAAACTTGAAATTTTTTTCTGACGCAGTAGTCGAACCCGCCCTCATTAGCGCAGCAATGTGATTGTCGAGATAGCTTAACGGAATCACCGCAATCAATTTGCATGGGGGCATCCCCATTCCCAGGTTCGATTCCGAAAATTTTCAAGTATAAATACTGATAATAATATTATAATTGCAATTAAATTTATATCATATTTTGTAAGTACTCTTTAAATTTGTTTTAAAACATGTGGCCCGCACTTTTGGCAAGATATATTTTTTGTTGCAAATTAGCACTTATTTCTACCGCACAAGATTCTTTAGCCCGATGTATTTTCATCTATACATTTAACTTTGTTTTATTATCTGTTAGTAAATAATATTATACATATAATGTTATTCATTTTCCAAGCACGCGACTAAGGTATAAAATTGTGTAGTTTACCATACTGGCAGCTAAACGATTTTGAACCTTATCATAACGCAATAAGGTCTATTT
The DNA here is from genome assembly GCA_949315895.1 of Anania crocealis. Taxonomy (NCBI): domain Eukaryota; kingdom Metazoa; phylum Arthropoda; class Insecta; order Lepidoptera; family Crambidae; genus Anania; species Anania crocealis. Next base: position 9,076,566 of record OX438875.1, read on the forward strand.
TGTCTTTCAATGAAATAAATACTTGCAAGTATTTTGAATTCTAGTTATTGGAGCTGGTATTTAATACTGGTAATCGATGCAGCAAGTACGGCTTATGCTATCCACATACACGGTGCATTTTCAACCACCTGTAAAACGAAGCCCACGTTATTGGACCATTATGTATAACATCTTGGCAGTGTTATTTAATTTTTTTTTATCAAAAAATTTTTTTATTTAAATATTAAATTGTCTTGCAATGTATTTTGAAACACGCTGTGACGCGCACAGATGTAGCTGTGTAAGGTCCATTCAACCGAGACACCGACGCAGCAAAAATTCGTCTGTGCGCGCCATAGATTTAATATAGATGATAGATTGGCAATTGAATCCTGAAAACGAGACCAAAACTAGGTAACGCTAGTGTGCATAAAGTGAGCATGTGCGTGAGATAAATAGTGCAGGTACTGCATTGTCTGCTAGCTTATCGATATCGATTCCATCGACACAGTTTACGTTGACGCAGGTGACTTATTTTTTAGTATTATTAAAAGAACACCAAAAAACTGCAAGTAAATACCTAGATATGTTTTTTTATTTTAGAATTACTTATCCCCGAACAAAATCAATTTATTGTAAAATAAATCATAGGCTTTACTTGCCAGTATTTAACAATTTTGCCTCATTTTGCGATCGCGATCGCCAAAGTTGAAATAAAACTGATATTTATTTTTCAATTACACATTACAAACGTACACTAAATATATTTAATAATTTACATATATTTAATGTTTAACTAATGGGGATTGATGGGGGCTTGAACAATATGGAGATTGATCCAGAGCGTAATTTTACAGGCTGAACGCCTCTGTGTTAAAAACACTTAGGGTCCAAATATAAACTGCAAATGCTCGAATATTTATTGGGCGAACATTCTTTTCTATTAGGCAATTTCAACCATTTCTAACGTATTTCAACAATTTAGGCTGTATGCGGTTTACAATGTGAAATATGTCAGCTAATGAAATGTCGATAAGATGTCATCGACAACGTCAATCACAAAAATACAAAAGTGACGTTAGTAATTGCTGAAATTCACGTATTTGATATTATTTTTAATTGAATTCATATGAATTTAAATCCTTCTTCCGATGAAATGCCCTATCAATTAGTATACAAAATTTTAGTCAAAGCTCTGAAACATTGTATTTTGCTGCTAATAATCGCGATTGTGTGTTGACCTGTGAAATGTACAATTATGTTGGTTCCCTTTTTTAGATGGGTTACTTCCAGGTACTGAACATGTAACCATAATGAAAATACATCAACTCGACACTTTTTTACAATAATAAAAATGAAACTAGTAAAACTAAAGGGAATATTGTGTTGCGCGTGACAGACGTCAGAACTCAGAAAAACGCTACGGGTTCTTAGCGTGTACGTGAACGGCCTTGTGATCTATCTCATTCTATCATATAGCTGCATTATATTCTGTCTCTTTTCATTGCCAATCTAACAGTAGTATATTAAATCTATGGTGCGCGCCATAGCGTGTTACAAAATTCAAAGACTGAATATATTTTTTTTAATTAAAAAAATAAATTAGACGACCATTTGGACCAGCGGTAGTAAACGCTGCTTCTGAGCCATGGGTCGCGGGTTCGATCCCCGCACACTACAAATATTTGTGTGCATGAACATGTCTGTTTGTACTGGTCTGGGTGTTTTCTATGTATTATAAGTATGTATTTACAAAAAAAAAATATTTATATAAGTTTATCGGTTGTCTAGTACCCCATACGACAGGGTACTTAATAGTAGCTTAATATGGGACTAGATGGCTCTGTGTGGCCCAGAGAGGCATGTCTTAAAATATTTATTTAATTTATTTAAATAACACTGCCATGATTGTATACATAATGGGCTTCGTTTTTCAAGTGGTTCAAGGCTTTATGCCAGTGTCAACTTTATAACTCGTTCAAATTATGTCGGCATGCAATAGTATAGATATTTATGCCATGTTGTGTCTATTCGATTGATATAGGTTTTACTAAATGTGCATCCAATGTGTGTGCTTTTAGTTGGGACACTTTTTGAAGGTCATTGTGTATCTATAGTCCTCAAAATATAGACAAATAAAGATTTAACAGTGAGTAAGTATCGTGATTATCATCAGAATCACTGGAACAATCATGAATCACAACTGTGAATTGATGAAGTGAATATATGGATTCGAATGAATCTGAACTTTCTTCGTAAACAAATATTTATTGAAAAGGGACCCTAAAACCTACACCCGTGCCACAAGTCCCGGGAGCTACTCGGAGTTCCTCTTCCTGCCACACGACGGCCCGGCGCCCGCACGGGGAATCCATGGAACGCTTCGAAATTTGTGTCTGATGTTCTTGGCATTTATCAATGCTTATTAATATATCAGTATAGACTTGAAAAATTTTGTCTCAGGCGGGACTCGGACCCGCATCTCCTCGCATGCCGGGCGGGCGCCATACCATTAGGCCACCGAGCCATACCTAATGGTATGGCGCCCGCCCGGCATGCGAGGAGATGCGGGTTCGAGTCCCGCCTGAGACAAAATTTTTCAAGTTTATATACTGATATTATAAGTGCAATTAATAAAGTATCAAATAAAGTATGTTTATTAATATATTTGTAACATATTTATTACATTACATTCTGATTTATCTCAGTAGTCGGTCGATTTAGATTTCTCCATTTTACCTCATCACTAGTAATTGTGAACCACGTAACCTTGTAAAGACGTCTTTTAAAAGATAAGTTTAAAATTTGTGACTGGATTATTATGAAGTTTTTGACTTTTTTTTATACAAAAATTTTGATCAAAATGTCCAGCAGTGTATAAAAAAATATTTTTAACATACCAGATCCCAATAATTTACGTGTGCAAATGTGTATCACTTGTACATGACGATGGTACAAAGTTACGTCGTCTCTTTCAGTGTCACCTGTCATTCTAATCTACCTATATTTTAAGGACTATAGGTTTTTTTTAATTACATCAACAACTGATGCCTATTTCTAATCACAATCGTTTATTTTTAACAAATGTTTACTAACTAAACCCACTGGGCGCCACTTGCATCGTCGCTAGCGCCATCTAAGCGGGAACTAGAGTTTGCAATGCGCCCCCTTCCTCGGTATGTTCGTGAATGGTAAGGGATGGGGGTAGAGTCGTCTCCTAGATTTGAATTCCACTAGATCCGTGATTGATACGGGCTGAAAAAAAAAAGGGTAAAAGTCAATAAGAATGTAAAGAGAAAAAAATCTATTTTTTGTTGGAAGAATCTACACAGGAATTCAGGTATACAGGTTGTCAGAAAAAGAACGAGTCAAATTCAAGGAGGTGGTTGTCAATAAAATTCAGAATACAGGAAAAATATAAAATATATATATATATATATATAATAATGGTTTTTTTTTTGTTACTAACAATATTTATTTGCTTTTAATTGTTATACATAAAAGCTAACTGTCCATCCATCCATAGTAATAAGTTTAGAAATAATTAAAGCGAAACCTCATCAAAATCATTTATCTACACATCTTGTAGAGCGCCTCCCTCTACGTATGTAATGAGACCTAACATATTTCCTAAAAGCAAACTTACTAGGCGTTTGTAAATGTTTTCGGGTGGAGAAGTTGTGTTATAAATAATATTGCTTTTTCATTGTAATTCTGGTGTTGCGGATTATTTTTTGCTTTTCTTGTATTGTATTTTTTTTATTGATTTTTCTTTCTCTCTGTTTACTTTCTTATTGTGATTAATTAGCTTTTTTTAAGCTATTGCATAGCTTCTATCGCGGGCCTTGAGCGTGGAGACCGAATCCAGAAATTCCGTAACGAAAATAACCTAACACCCCCCACTCCGACCGGCACAGCGGTAATACTTTTTAGTTTTATAATTGCATAAGTTGATAAAAAATGCTATGCAATAGCTTTACCGCGGCAGTCACCGAGTGCCACACGTCTTTTTTTGTTTTGGTTGGTACTTTTCTGGCTGCCTAATTTTTTATGTTATTACTATAAGTGGAGACTTCATTAGTTTATGTACTAAATTTATGTTGCATTTATTTGTAATTGTCAACTGTTTGTTTCCCTACAATAAACAAAATGAAAAATAAAATAAATTATCAAGATATTAACCGATTCATCGTCAAACAGAGCGCTGGCGAGTATCTGCGTAGTGATCAGCGGTCGGAGTTGTTGCGAGTAAAGCCGCAGGAGAGGCGTAGCGAATATCACGTGTAGACCAAAGCCCTAAACGAAAATGTGGACGTCACCTCCCAACTTTGTATTTTTGTTATGCTTATATTATCTGTATTTAAGGTTGTTGGTGACCCAATGATAGTCCATGTTGTGTTCAGACAACGGCAATCAACCTATCCAATAAGCTAAAGGTCATTGAATTGATTTTCAACTTTAAGTCCAACGAGTAGAGACCAATATCAGATGAGAAAAATTGACGTTTTGTGGTAGATTGACGTGCTGTTTTCTGTACATGAAAAAAAAGTGAATGGCGGCCTGCCCGCTCGCAGTACTGCAATTTTTGAGTTACAGCGATTACAAGAGGCTTCAATATTGCGAAAAAAAAAAGTTTTAGTACAGAAATGATCAGTTTTAGTATACAGGATGAAATTTTAACCACTTTCCAAATTTTAATAATAGGGGTTAAAGTATGAAATTGCCGATTGTTTTTCCACTTTTATTTTGTTTATAGCTCTTAAGTATAGTCATATTATTGCGTAATTCTTTTTGTATTGTATCAAAAACTAAATAAAGTAACTTTTGACTAAAAAAAAAAATGCCTATTACTTCAAAGGAAGTCGTTGAAAAGACCCCTTACAATGTGTTAGCTGACCTTCTTGCTGCAATTAAGTATATTATTATTTGTATTATATACTTTGATTTTCAAAAATTTAAATACTATGATGCGCAGCTTTATAACCAACTAACTTTCACCTTTAATTGCATCGAAAACGGTTCAGGCGTTTTTAAAAAAACTAAAAAATTGTTTGTATGGAAAAATAACTTTTCTCGATTTCGTCCATACAAAACGGCAATTTCTTACTTTAACCCCTAATATATCAATCTAGGAGGCAAAAAACAAATGACGTATTTTTTCTTTTAGTATAGCCCAGTACAAAAATGACAAGATAAAGCACTTAGAAAATGTCCGCAAAAAATCTAATATTTTTGATACGGCCGGCTAGCAACACTTTTTTTACGCAATGCACATCACATTCATTCATTACGATACTAATCATAAGTTTTTAATTTTCCCTTTATACCTAAACAGGCCTAAAACTGTAAAAAATTTAAACTACTCGTATATTGCGAAAAATATTCTTGGGTGAAAAATTGATTTAAATTTTTTTACTTCATAAATGGGCTCTAAATACGATACTGAACGCCTTCAAAAAATTTAGAAAGTGGTTAAAATTTCAACCTGTCTATTCAAAGTTTGGCATCTCCGTAGATGGAACAAGTTGGTCTGCCGGCCCCCAGTGGTTGCATTTCAGAACTATGATGCACGCAAATCACTGCATTGTTGTGACAAAAGGAAAAGTTAGGAGACCGACATCATTCACACTAGGAGACTATCTACAACCAATAAATTAATCTAGCCGTATCCATAAATCGATTTGAAAAATCACGCCACCTCTAACGGCCGATCCCAATAACCTATCTATCTTCAGTTTTGGCATATCGGAGATAGAAAACAACTTCTGTCTTTGTTTCTCTGGACGGCAAAATCAGAGACAGAAGATGTTTTCTATCTCCGATATGCCAAAACTGAAGATAGATAGATTATTGGGACCGGCCGTAAGACTACTTGAAACGCCATCTACGTAACTCACCTAGACCTTCACTAGAGGTCGCTAGAATACAATTTTTGTAGGAATATAGAAGTGAACAAGCGGTCTTTATAGCAATCTCTTTTACTAACCTCTTTCCCAGACTTTTTGTCATCAGCTTCGGCTTTATCATCTGACTTCTCTTCGTTGTCGTGGCCAGCGCCCCCCTCCGCGGTGGACACGATGTGAACTGAAAGCTTCCGTCTATCTGGCGAGTCTTCGCTTATGTGTTTCTATAAACCATTTAAACAGTAAAGTAACAACCTATAATCATCCCACTGCAAGGCAAAGGCCTCCATCATTGAATTCAAGTTACCACAGTAATGATGGGTTCAGGCATAATCACCACGCTTGCTAAAAAGGAATGGTGAAAAAAAAAATTTGGACAACATCACATACATTGTTCTGGTCCCAATTTGAATAACTATTTAAATCATTCGTATTTTGGAAACCAGAAACAACGAAGGTACCACAAACACCCAGACCCGAGAGAATGTAGGAAAACACATTTTTTCTACATCGCCCCGTCCGGGAATCGAACCCGGGACCTCGGAGCAGGCGACACCTTGAAAACCGGTGTGTACGCCACTCCACCACGGAGGTCGTCAAAATTTTAAAAATTTTAATTCATTTTATCTCCCATAAATTGTATTTAAATCCTAGAGCAATCGCTCTGAAGGTGTATAAAATACTATATAATTGGGTATTATCATTATTGCATTCTATAATGTTTTACAGGTATTACAATAGTTGACACTTTTTTAAGTAGGCTTAAAATAATTATTTATGACGAGACGAATCAAAAACATTGCCATATAATTAACCAGTACCAGAAAATCGCTTTCTTTATAGAATTTAAGTACCTAGTGAACTAATTTTAGTACCTTAAAAACTTCATAAATTATATACTGTTTTAAACTTTCATGGTCAATATCGTAAGAGTTAGTTATTTCGAGATTTCTACCATGTAACTTGTTTTTTATGAGTTTCATCAGTTCTTCCGCGATCATGGCGCTTGCAACAGTGCCGAAATATCGGAAACTTATAAAAAACAAGGTTCATGAATTTTTTTTGCTAAGTAATTGTAATAGGGGTTAAAGTATGAAATTGCCGATTATTTTTCCACTTTTTATTTTGTTTATAGCTCTTAAGTATAGTCATATTATTGCGTAATTCTTTTTGTATTGTATCAAAAACTAATTAAAGTAACTTTTGACAAAAAAAAAATGCAATACTAGTGCCTATTACTTCAAAGGAAGTCGTTGAAAAGACCCCTTACAATGTGTCAGCTGATCTTCTTGCTTCAATTAAGTATATTTGTATTATATACTTTGATTTTCAAAAATTTAAATACTATAATGCGTAGCTTTATAACTATCTAACTTTCACCTTTAATTGCATCGAAAACGGTTCAGGCGTTTTTAAAAAAACTAAAAAATTGTTAGTATGGAAAAATGACTTTTCTCGTTTTCGTCCATACAAAACGGCAATTTCATAATTTAACCCCTAATATTATAAATTAAATTTTGTACTAAACAAATAGCTCACCTTATAATATTCTATTAGCTCTTCTTTAGTGATTGTGTTCAACTGCTCCACTTCCACTCTTGGTCTGTCAAAGTTGTACACCTGTGGATGGTAAAATGCAAAAAAACATTAACAAAAACAATCGACAACAATCTTGAATAAAGCTATTATTTTGAGACCGTACTCTATAATGCACTAAGAATTCTTGCTTCGCACCGACTCAAAATTGATTAATCATCAAATTTTTCAAATTCAAATTCAAATTGATTTATTTGCAGTAAATAGGGTGTGTCAAGTTGTTATAAGTATAATAATTAATGTTGCTTAAAACCTATTCAGCTATCATAAAACAGCATGCAAACTTTTAAGTAGGTACTAACATAACGTCAAAATATATTTAATTTACTAGTTACAATGCCAATTTAATACAATATTATTAATTAATTAATTTAAATTATTACAAAACATCAGTATATAAACTTGAATAATTATGTCTCAGGCGGGACTTGAACCCGCATCTCTTTGCATACCGGGCGCTCCGCTTATCATTTAGCCACCGAGACACTACGCCAATTTTTGAAGCATATTCTTATCACTGTAAGCCAGCGCTGTTTCATCAAATGTTAGGAGTTTTGCACTCGTAACACCCGAAAGAAACATCTTTACAGGTGTTTGACAGTTAGTTTAAGATGAAACAGCTATTTATACAGGATGAAAATTTAACCACCTTCCAAATTTTAATATATCAATCTACGAGACAAAAAACAAATGACGTATTTTTTCTTTTGGTATAGCCCAGTACAAAAATGTCAAGATAAAGCACTTAGGAAATGTCCGAAAAAATCTAAAATTTGTGATACGGCCGCCTAGCAACACTTTTGTTAAGCGTTTCGCATCTCATTCATTCATTACGATACTATTCATACGTTTTTGATTTTCCTTTATACCTTACCAGGCCTAGGACCGTAAAAATTTATATTGCGAAAAATATTTTCGGGTGAAAGCATGATTTACATTTTTAACTTCATAAATAGGCTCTAAATACAATATCGAACGCCTATAAAAATTTTGGAAAGTGAATAAAGTTTCACCCTGTATATATATATATATATATATATATATATATATATATAAATGAATCCCTATTTCCCTTGGTCATCGCATCACGCGTGAACGAACGGCTGGACCAATTTCGCTAATTCTTTTTTTTGTTTTGTTTGTTATTGTCAGGAAAATGTTATTCTGAAAGAAAAAAATTAAGAACATTACGCGGAAAAATAGAAAATTTAAGAAAACTCAATCACCATACTAAATTATTTGTAATATAAACCTTATCGCTTTTCACAATTTAAACTTTTTTAATGTATGGCGTTTGACATAACATTGAAAAAATATGCGTGCTGCAAATATCGCCAAATAGGAGGTAAAAAACTGAAATTTGCAATGTTACCGTGTCGGAATATCAACAAACCTATTTATATACCCACCAGAAAAAAAAGGCGTGTGGCACTCGGAGACTGCCGCGGTTAAGCTATTGCATAGCATTTTTTATCAACTTATACAATTATAAAACTAAAAAGTATCACCGCTGTGCCGGTCGGAGTGGGGGGTGTTAGGTTAGTTTCGTTACGGAATTTCTGGATTCGGTCTCCACGCTCAAGGCCCGCGATAGAAGCTATGCAATAGCTTAATTTTATAATTTTATGTATTTTCTAATTTTGACTTTTGTAATTAAGTTTTTCTGTTATTTTGGAAGATATGGTTACCATAGGCAACCATACTGTCAAAATCCTTATTTCTTCTAAATTCTTTTAAATTTCGGAAATTCAAAACTGTTCGATCGTGCCTCGCCCCGGTTAGGTTATTTTCGTTACGGAATTTCTGGATTCGGTCTTTACGGTCAAGGCCCGCGATAGAAGCCATGCAATAGCTTAAAAAAAAAACAAAGAATGTTGTGTATCATGAAGCATAATATTAATAAACTATTGGTAGCATATTTTTTATTATACCATTTTGTTATCAATATTTATAGTTAAAGACAGGACAACGTCTGTCGACAATTGACATTGTAACTAGTAACTTAAATATATTTTGACATAATGAAAGTTAGTATTTAAAAGTTTGCATGCTGTTTCATGATAGCTGAATAGGTTTTAAGAAACACTAATTATCCTTGCAACAACTTTACATTACCGTATTTACTGCAAATAAATGAACGTCAAATTTTGAATTTGAATTAATTTGATCGTAGAGACTAGCCTGTGTACTGACCTGAGCTGTGATCTCTGCCCACAGCTGGGACGCGCGTGCCGCCATACGTTTGGGCCGCTCCAGCTTCTGCGCCGCTAAAGCTGCACGATGCTTGAGGAATTCAGTGTCTGACATCTTCTCTAGGTACTCCTGCGGAAAAATATGTATATACAGGGTGTTTCCTTTAAGCTGTCAAGCCAGTACAAGCTAATAGCAGAGTACCATGTCTATCGATTTAACCCCCATGTATGTTCTACGATTTTTTGTAGTTTTCGAGTAAATTTCTTTTTTCGATATATTTCCTGCTATCATCTTTGTAAAATATAGACGACAGCGATTAGAAAAGATCAAAATTCGTGTGTAAATTCATTTAAATAGATAAAGTCTTGAACCCCTGAAACTTTGTTTACATAGACAATGCAATATTCTTACGTGAGAGCCCTGCAGGAAGGCTTCGATCCTCTCCTCTACGTATGCGGGGTGCCGGTCGCTCTGCACGATCACCCTCAGCCCTTGCGTTCCGTTCGAACGACGCACCCCGCTGAATACTATGTAGCCTAGTTGCTCCTGTGGAAATAGAAAACAAATATTGCAATGAACACACACACATTTCTATTGTGTATTTAACTTGTGCAACTACAATGTTTTTATATTCCAATTTGATGTGCAACTTCCAATTACCTTAATCTAATTAATTTAAGTTAATATCCCTAGTTATAGTTCGGTTATGACGAGAAATAAAGCTTATCTTATCTTATCTTATCTTATCTTATCTTACACACACACTCATACACATCACACACATGAGAGGAGTTTCCACTCTTAACACCCGAAAGATTCATCTTTACAGATGTTTTACAATTAGTTAAAATTAATCAGCTATTTAATTAAATACTTTATGTGATATTTTAAATACCTTATGTGGTAATTTAGCAATTTAATTATCAGTACCCAAACTTAAAAAAGTTTTGTCTCAGGCGGGAATCGAACCCGCGCATCTCTGTCATCCCCATCATTCACGCAGTCTCGTAATGTCTCGGTAGCTTAAATGGACAAGGCACCGCGTCCGGTATGCAAGAAGATGCGGGTTCGATTCAATTAAAAATATAAATTGCTAAAATATCACATGAAGTATTTAATTCTTACTCAAACCAATAGGCTTCTTCACTCTGTTTTGTATATAATTATTGCCTGATAAGACAAAAAAAAATTATATCCCTATATTTTTAGTACCTAAAAAACCGCAAAATTTTGTTTTAAAAGTCCAAATCTCATATACCGACGAATACGCTGTCGGCCATATTGGTCTATAGATTGACTGTTTTGTGACGACATTCGGGTCAAAACAAACATTTGACATTTAGATTTGCATTATGATTTATAAAGAAATTTACTCGTAAGATTCGCCGTGAAGCTTCCTTAGAGTCCTATGACGTCATAATATGACCGACAGCGTTTTCAGAAATAAAAAAAATATATTAAAAGACAATTATAATTGAAAATATGTATAGATGTATGTATATGTACCTAAATACCTACATATTTTCTATTATAAAATTGTCTTTTTTTTTCTTTTCTGTATCTCGCACTTTTGCTAGCTGAAATCGATAAATATCTTGACGACTTCAGTGGCGGAGTGGTGTACACACCAGTTTTCAAGGTGTCGCCTGCTCCGAGGTCCCGGATTCGATTCCCGGAAGGGTCAATGTAGAAAAAAAGTGTTTTTTTACATTTTCTCGGGTCTGGGTGTTTGTGGTACCTTCGTTGTTTCTGATATCTAAAATACGAGTGCTTTAAATAGTATGGGAATAGCCTAATATTCTTAGAGTATAGATTACAATAGAGCGCGAACAACGAAGTGGGAACAGTGGGTCTAGCACAAAGAACTATCGACTTCGAATCGTTTGCGTATCGAAGCAAACGACACAAAGTTCCTGTTTTGGTTTGTAGTTCTCGTTTTGACCGCGCGAGCGCTGTTTAAGTTTTCATACTAAATATTTCGATGGCGATACGAATACGCAAACGATTCGAATTCGATAGTTTTTCGTGCTAGACCCACAGTAGGCACAGGTGAGAACAAAACGAAGTTCCCGCCACGAGCGCTAGTAGTCGTGATTGAGTGCTAGCAAAGTGCGTTTCTCTAGCGTTATTTTTCATTTTTACGAATAAAGATGGTGAAGTGTGCAGTTCGATCTTGCAAAAACGATACTATGAAACACACGAAATTGAAATCAAGTATCACATTTCATCGGCAAGTCGATTGTTATACTTATTTTTATGAAAACAAATCCGGAATCGCGGGGGTGAAAGGAGATGCGGGAGGCGGGCACGCGCAGGCCCCCGCGCACCGGCCTCCCGCCGCGTGATTGTAGTGATGTGACGTGACCAATGCTGTGGTCGATATAATGAATTATAATGTTTACTTGGAAAAGTACATATTATATAATATGTATTAATCATTTATTATAAATAATTTTGTACTTTGTTTTGTAAGATTTATACTTTGTAATATTTCAAATGCAAAGGTATTGGCATAAATGGCATAAAAACGTAAAGTATGTAATGTTACAATATCACGACTAAACCGCTAAATTGATTTTAAAGATTTATTTTAAAGATAAAGAATATAATACACCTACAATGAATGTGAGGTAAAAGTTTGTAAGGAAAATACATGGTCCTAAAAAGCTGTATAAAATATTTTTAATATAAATATAAATAAATATTTTTAAGACATGCCTCACTGGGCCACACAGAGCCATCTAGTCCCAAATTAAGGTAGTACCCTGTCGTATGGGGTACTAGACAACCGATAATCTTACTTATATACTTTTTTTTTTTGTAAATACATACTTATAATACATAGAAAACACCCAGACCAGTACAAACAGACATGTTCATGCACACAAATATTTGTACTGTGCGGGGATCGAACCCGCGACCCATGGCTCAGAAGCAGCGTTAACTACCGCTGATCCAAATGGTCGTCCAATTTTTATGATAAACCTACGCAAAATACTAAACAACTTTCCCAAAAATAAGTCGAAAATTCAATAGATAAAAAAATGGTATCTTTTTTTTTTCAGATTTCCAAAAGACCGAAACTTGATGAACAAGTGGATTATCGCTCTGAAACAAACAAATTTCTAGCCAAACATATGGAATAAAGTTGTTTCAGTACACTTTAATTTTTGACTAGCTGTTCCCCGCCACTTCGTCCACGTCAATTTCTGATATTATGAACGCGATTATTTTTGCAACATTTTTCACTGATGCTTCGCTCCTATTGGTCACAGCGTGATGTTATATAGCCTAAAGCCTTCCTCAATAAATTGGCTATCCAACACAAAAAGAATTTTTCAAATCGAACCAGTACTTCCGGAGATTAGCGCGTTCAAACAAACAAACAAACTCTTCAGCTTTATAATATTAGTATAGATTTATGATTAAAAAAAATTACACTAAACCCGATTGTTTATTTTATTTACCTTAATATTTAATAAGTCCACGCGACTTTCTGACATTTCTATTAAAAATATTTTCTGATGTAAAACATTACCTACACTAATACAAGAAATATTATAATAGAATAGCCACACTTTATTCATTTGGCAAACAAATAAATAATTCAGTATATAAACTTGAAAAATTTTGTCTCAGGCGGGACTCGAACCCGCATCTCCTCGCATGCCGGGCGGGTGCCATACCATTAGGCCACCGAGACACTGCGACACGGCGCGAATTTTTGGCTCACAGCGTAAGAATATGCTTGAAAAATTCGCGCCGTGTCGCAGTGTCTCGGTGGCCTAATGGTATGGCGCCCGCCCGGCATGCGAGGAGATGCGGGTTCGAGTCCCGCCTGAGACAAAATTTTTCAAGTTTATATACTGATATATTAAGTGCAATTAAGTTGCTAAAATATCAAATAAAGTAAATAAATAATTACATATTTATACATACAAATTTTTCCTTTAATAGTTTAGAAAATAACATATTTAATTAACAATCATAATTATCTATTGGAATAACTCATCGATAGCTCGTTGCCTATCGGCACGTTATTGACACCCCATCTCTATCTGTCTAACACACATCAATATAGTATCTATAGCTCATTTGCCTACGATGCGTACTATGCAATTTGTGGAATACGCGCTCTCTATACTACTGTAATATATACTCTAAGCTAATTATGAAAATAAACATTGTTCTCTAATCAATCTCATTTAATATGTTTTAACAACCAACACGCCACAATGACCGTCGTCGTCCAGTCCCCGATTGTCTTATTTTTCTATTTACCTTTTTAATTATAATGTGGCCCGTAATTAACTTTTTATAAAAGGTTAATATAAATTATTGTTAATACATGAATGCATTTACAGTAGGCTATGAGATTTTGCTTACAATTACAAGTTATTCAAATTGGGATCAGAACAATGTATGTGATTGAAATGAAAGATAGTTTACGGATTTAGAACGCGTTTATTTTTGATTTAAACCGACGTTTCGAATCCTTTACAGCGTTCATGGTCACAGGTAGACTAAGGTGTTATTCGTTATTAAGATGGTAATTTGAAAAAATGTTTAACTACCGCCTCTAATTTTTATCGTCAGTTATGTTCCTTTTCACACAAAATGAGCTAACTGTGTTCGGAGTCTTCGCAGTGTTGCCATGGTTTGTGGACTTCAATGATGATAAGACAGGGTCCCAAGCAGCTGGTAAATTCCAACCATCTTCTCTATTGAAATTAGGATGTTTTTTAATTTCTATTGCTTCGCGTATCATTCTAGGTACATATCGGTTTTCCTTAGCAAGAACTTTAGGTTTATCAAATCTAATGAAATGGTTGGGCTTATCAAACGCATGACTACAGACTGCAGATTTCGTTATACGCATGTTTTTCATATCGGTTATGTGTTCTTTTACCCGAGTACCTATACTGCGTTTAGTTTGATGTGATGTTGTCCACATTCATTAATTTATCTGTTTCTTAAATGAAATTCAGCAGAAACTATTAATTTATTGCATCAAACTGGATGTGGGGTCAAGCAGCCTATTGTCAATAGGACGCATAACATGTCCGGTTACATACCTGTGTTCGCAGAACGCTGAAGCAAGGTTCGGCGAGCGCGTGCGCGAGCAGCTCGAGGCTCGCGCTCGGCCGCGGCGCGCGGCGCCCGCACGCGTAGTGCAGCGCCGCGCACGACGAGCGGTGCACGCTGTTGGGGGAGGAGCGGAGGTACCACGCGCCTGGGGGAGGGGCGACACTTATAGGGACGCAGAGACAGATACAGGCAAACACAGTGACAGACACGAACAAATACACTGTAACAGAGACAGATACCACTGGAGATCATGTAGATTTCTTGTTATAAGATGGGTGACACACACACACAGCCACAGACAGGCGTTTACACACACAGAAATAGACACAGACACACACCAGCAAGCAAGCCAGTTTAGTAAAGGTTATTCCACAAATTGACCCGATCAGAGGCCTTACTCCGCGACTCCTTGTCCGTAGTCCGTACATTCGAATCCATCTGTCCCTATCACTCATACCGACGTCTTGCAGTATCTGAAAGAGACAGATATATCCGTAAATACGAGCTACGTGTTGCAGAGTAAGGCATCTGATTTCAAACACGATAGGCGTAGAAGACGGACCGCCGCACCCATATATCAACTGGGTAACAAGCAATCCATGCACCTCATGGCTTCTTTAACTACTAGGGAAAGAAGGATAGAAAGAAAGAAAGAAATAAATAAAAAACGTTTATTTGGTACCATCCAATAATGTAAACGAAACATAAAAAAGAGCAAAATGGACATAAAACTGAATAATACTTATATAGTATAAGGTACCAAAACGGTCTTCAGTCAGTATAAGGATCAATGAATCATTACATTACCTCACTAATTATGAAAGTAAGAAAGAAATTATGACACATAACACAAATCACAACCAAAAGGAAATACTCATTTTCAAGTATCAAAAAGCTGATATAAGAACGAGTGACAGAGGCATAAAGACCCACACTAATTATGAAAGAGAGAAAAAAATTATGACACATAACACAAATCACAACCAAAAGGGAATATTCATTTTCAAGTATCAAAAAGCTGATATAAGAACGAGTGACAGAGGCATAAAGACCCACACTAATTATGAACGAAAGAAAAAAATTATGACACATAACACAAATCACAACCAAAAGGAAATAATGATTTTCAAGTGTCAAAAAGATGATTTAAGAACGAGTGACAGAGGCATAAAGACCCACACTAATTGTAAAAGAAAGAAAAAAATTATGACACATAACACAAATCACAACCAAAAGGGAATATTCATTTTCAAGTATCAAAAAGCTGATATAAGAACGAGTGACAGAGGCATAAAGACCCACACTAATTATGAAAGAAAGAAAAAAATTATGACACATAACATAAATCACAACCAAAAGGGAATATTCATTTTCAAGTATCAAAAAGCTGATATAAGAATGAGTGACACAGGCATAAAGACCCACACTAATTATGAAAGAAAGAAAAAAATTATGACACATAACACAAATCACAACCAAAAGGAAATATTCATTTTCAAGTATCAAAAAGCTGATTTAAGAACGAGTGACAGAGGCATAAAAACCCACACTAATTATGAAAGAAAGAAAAAAATTATGACACATAACATAAATCACAACCAAAAGGAAATAATGATTTTCAAGTGTCAAAAAGATGATTTAAGAACGAGTGACAGAGGCATAAAGACCCACACTAATTGTAAAAAAAAAAATGGTTGCCTGCAAAGTCGGTTTTACGGGCGAAGATTTTACGTGACAACGTCTTTTCACTACAGACACAGCTGACGATACTTTAACCACACGTGTGAACTTGTATTATGACGCTTTCTTGTTTTTCCAACGCCAAGAACGTTCGAGAAAGACAAAGACAGAGACACAAGCATGCGCCGATTCAATGCGCCTAATTCTCTAGTGCTGCGCGCGCGGCAGACCGATCATAGTTGAGTGGGAGAGAGACGCAAGGCATTCGGCGGGCCTCTCTCTCGTTCGGTGACTCATCGTAACGTTACCGAGCGTTACACTTTTTCATAAGTGACTCCCAGCCGCAACCTAATTTAAGACGTTGTCACGTCAAAAGAAAGAAAAAAATTATGACACATAACACAAATCACAACCAAAAGGGAATATTCATTTTCAAGTATCAAAAAGCTGATATAAGAACGAGTGACAGAGGCATAAAGACCCACACTAATTATGAAAGAAAGAAAAAAATTATGACACATAACATAAATCACAACCAAAAGGGAATATTCATTTTCAAGTATCAAAAAGCTGATATAAGAATGAGTGACAGAGGCATGACCCACACTAATTATGAAAGAAAGAAAAAAATTATGACACATAACACAAATCACAACCAAAAGGGAATATTCATTTTCAAGTATCAAAAAGCTGATATAAGAACGAGTGACAGAGGCATAGAGACCCACACTAATTATGAAAGAAAGAAAAAAATTATGACACATAACACAAATCACAACCAAAAGGAAATATTCATTTTCAAGTATCAAAAAGCTGATATAAGAACGAGTGACAGAGGCATAAAGACCCACACTAATTATGAAAGAAAGAAAAAAATTATGACACATAACACAAATCACAACCAAAAGAAAATACTCATTTTCAAGTATCAAAAAGCTGATATAAGAACGAGTGACAGAGGCATAAAGAGCCACACTAATTATGAAAGAAAGAAAAAAATTATGACACATAACACAAATCACAACCAAAAGGAAATACTCATTTTCAAGTATCAAAAAGCTGATATAAGAACGAGTGACAGAGGCATAAAGACCCACACTAATTATGAAAGAAAGAAAAAAATTATGACACATAACATAAATCACAACCAAAAGGGAAAATTGATTTTCAAGTGTCAAAAAGCTGATTTAAGAACGAGTGACAGAGGCATAAAGACCCACACTAATTATGAAAGAAAGAAAAAAATTATGACACATAACATAAATCACAACCAAAAGAAAATACTCATTTTCAAGTATCAAAAAGCTGATATAAGAACGAGTGACAGAGGCATAAAGACCCACACTAATTATGAAAGAAAGAAAAAAATTATGACACATAACATAAATCACAACCAAAAGGGAAAATTGATTTTCAAGTGTCAAAAAGCTGATTTAAGAACGAGTGACAGAGGCATAAAGACCCACACTAATTATGAAAGAAAGAAAAAAATTATGACACATAACATAAATCACAACCAAAAGGAAATAATGATTTTTAAGTATCAAAAAGCTGATTTAAGAACGAGTGACAGATGCATAAAGGCCCACCGCCACCAGGCAATAGTCAATCCCTCAGCGGACCTCAAAACCTGTACTTGTATACAAAACTTTATATTACTTGTTTTTTATGATTTTCCTGGTAATTTTTACTGACTACCTTAACTTTTTATGAACTTTGACCGATAGTCTGAATTATAATCAGGCAAAATCACTTTCCAAAATACGAATGCTTTAAATAGTTGTTCAGACATTTATAATCGGATTTGTTTGTAATAGCTATACTTAGTAAATAAGATTCTTAAGTCGAGAACTACTGCCGACAAACTGCTACGCAGTTTGGCAGATGTGAAAAAGATGTAATAAATATAAGTGATTTGGTAATATATAAATTTAAAAAAAACTTTTGACTGCAAAAACCGGTCAAAACTGTTTTTGACTAAGGGCATCGGTCAAAACCACTTTTGCCTGATTTTTATAGTTAAAAGTGGTTTTGACTAGTTATGAGTTTTGACTGCAACATATACGACCATTTGGATCAGCGGTAGTTAACGCTGCTTCTGAGCCATGGGTCGCGGGTTCGATCCCCGCACAGTACAAATATTTGTGTGCATGAACATGTCTGTTTGTACTGGTCTGGGTGTTTTCTATGTATTATAAGTATGTATTTACAAAAAAAAAGTATATAAGTAAGTTTATCGGTTGTCTAGTACCCCATACGACAGGGTACTTAATAGTAGCTTAATTTGGGACTAGATGGCTCTGTGTGGCCCAGTGGGGCATGTCTTAAATAATTATTTATTTATTTATTTATTTATACACGGTGCATTATGAACCTCCTGGAAAACGAAGCCCACCTTATTTAAACACTATAACACCCTGGCAGTGTTTTTTTTTTAATTTTTTATCAAAAAAAAAATGTTAGAAAAGCTATTCATTTTGAAACACGCTGTAACGCACTCGGAAGTAATTATTACACACACACACACACACACACACACGCGCGCGCGCGCATTAGTATATGTATTTTTCAAAAAAAAAAAAAGTGTATTTTTGTTTTTATTGTCTTGATCCATTGTCTTGATGATTGTCCAGATAATTCTTATGTCTTTATTGTAATGTAGATGTATGCTCGAGGTGGGCGCTAATAACTGCTATACATTCTTTGACTAATGTAGTTGTTAACGTAAATGTCAAGTTTGTGTAAGGTTCATTCATCCCGTACCCGGCCGAAGCGAAATTATGCGTCCGTGTGCGTCCAAGCATGATATTTTTTTATCTATATTTTATTTAGGGATTTTTACCCAACGGTTATGTCAACCCCATCGTATCCATTTTACATTTATATTCAAAGTCAAACTGAATTACAATACTACTCGTATTATAACGGGACTTATTTCTGATAGTCTTTTGCTAAATAGACAGCTTCATGGCCAATTTTGATTTAGGGTTTGATAAAATAGTTTGCACTAAACCTACGTCTAATAAATTCAAATTAAACTCCTTCATAATTGCCTCTCGTTCTCCTCTAGTTCGGGAACAATCCAACAACGTGTGGTACATCCTCAATTACATTACATTGTGAACAATTTGGAGTATCACTCTTTTTCATTAGGAAAGTATGTAAGTCCAAGCATGATTCAAAATGAATAGTCTTATTTTTTTCCATTTTTTTAAGATTATTTTTTATTCATAAAAAAAAACACTGCAAAGATGTTATATACACCGTGAAATTTTAGTGGTTGTTTTCCCGCAACAGAACGATTTACCTTTTATAGCACCATCAAATCGTGATAGTTATTTTTTGAAAATATAGATATCGTTGTTCTCAACTAATCAAAAAATAATTATCAACTCAAAAGCGTGAGATACGATAGTATCTTTACAAAATGTGACGTGTTTGGGTACTGCTTGCCGCACGAAATCAATGTTCAAAGGAAAAGAAGCTGAATAAACTGCACCGCGCGAGGGGCAATGACCCCGGCCGGTGACCGGCTGCGGCGCAGCTGGTACCATTGGTTCGAGGTTGCTTTCGAGTTTCGTTTATCACAATCGTGAAACTGCTATTTTTTTATTTGAATAAAAAAAACTGCACAAATCTATTGTACTACTAAGATAGAATCATTTTACTGCGGGAAAACAACCACTAAAATTTCACGGTGTATAATGAACATAAGCTTCGTTTTCCATGAGGATCAAAATGCATGATTTATGTTTCTCAATCTTGTCTTAATCGGTTTAAGCGTGAAGAACATTTTGACAGACACAGACAAGATAAACATTTACAAATACAACGTGTTCCTTTTGATATCTCATAACTCTAAGGTTATGTTCTATAGGTAAAAATAATATAAAACGCCCTAGAACATGTGGTTCAAAAATCAATAGTTTCGAATTTAACATCAATTTTAGTTAAATTTGTTAAAAAAAATTAACCAGTATGGCGAATCCTTAGTTTTGCGAGACGTTGGCAAACTTACACTAAAGTGTAGTAGTAAAGTAGCGGGAGAGCGTAACTTGTAAAAAACATTGACGTGTGTGGGTGTTTCATTGATAAGTAGGTACGAGTAAATCGATTTTCATTCAAAAGTTCATTCATGATAACAAGGTAAGGGTGTTTTACATAAACAGTCGTGACTTTTTAGAATTATTTTGTATGAAAAAGTTAGACAAAAAAAATTTATAGTTGTAAAATAATTCATATGCAATTTGATTCTTTACCATGGTCTGTTTAATATCCTAGAGTTATGGGATATTAAAAGGAACACGTTGTATAATATTTTATTGAATAAAAATCTTACCTTTTTCCAATTCAATTTCTCTGTGCAGTAACAATTGCTGAGCTAGTAGCGGCGTTGCATCTTTTGGTAATCTAAAACGATAACATATTTAAATACTTTATATTTAAGCAATTTAATTGCAATTATAATATCAGAATTCAAACTTGAAAAATTATGTCTCAGGCGGGACTCGAATCCGCATCTCCTCGCCCTCTCCCGCGCCCGACATGCGAGGAGATGCGGGTTCGAGTCCCGCCTGAGATTTACTTATTCAAATTTGAATACTGATGTAATAACACAATAATGTTTAATTAAAAAAAAGAAATTCACGCTTTTTAATGTCAATTTAATAACTACACTAATATTTGCCTGACAAACAGAGATTATGATATAAAATAAATTTTAAAGACAAGAAATCGCTTTACAAGTAAAAATTACTAAAATAACCTAATAGAACAAAATATCATTAGGGCCTAAAAAAGTGAAATTGACTAATAGAATAAGATGGGATATTAAAATTTTCGTAACACAGATATCTATATGGAATAACTTGTGTGTATCCCGCGGGATAAAATCTATACTTAGGGATAAATTTTACTGCTAACACAGTTGCCTAAAGATGACATGCCAATGCAACATGGAATCTAAATTATTGCCTATAACTTAAATATTAAGGCGTTGGGTCCACAGAATCATTAAATACACATTATACAATAGCTTTTTACTGACCTGTTCTCCAACATCTCGGCGACCTTGAGAGCCCTCTCGCGGGAAATGTTGCCAAACATTAAGCCTTCGATGTGGACTTTGCGCATCATACGCGCCGCGAACTCGTCCAACATTTCCGGGGTCATACCTTTGGGATAATACGAGTATAACATCGATTTAAATAAATCTTTAAATATAAAAGAAAGTCGTGTTAGTTACACCAAAACTGTCTTTGATTGAATGATTGATGTTGATTATTCTGTGGGTCTAGCACGAAAAACTATCGAATTCGAATCGTTTGCGTGATCGTATCGCCATCGAAATATTTACTATGAAAACTTAAACAGAGCTCGCGCGGTCAAAACGAGAACTACAAAACAAAGCACGAACTTTGTGTCGTTTGCTTTCGATACGCAAACGATTCGAACTCGATAGTTTTTTGTGCTAGACCCACTGGATGACTTTTACATCATAATCAAATTTTTTTTTATAGTATCGTATTCAGAGCCCATTTATAAAGTAAAAAATGAAAATCAAATTTTCACCCGAAAATATTGTTCGCAACATAGTTATAAATTTTTATGGTCCTAAGCCTGTTAAGGTATGAAGGGAAACCAAAAATTTATGGATAGTATGAGATGCGCATTGTGTAAAAGTGTTGCTAGGAGGCCGTATCATAAATTTTAGTTTTTTTGCGGATTTTATCTAAGTGCTTTATCTTGACATTTGTGTACGGGGCTATACCAAAAGAAAAAATACGTCATTTGTTTTTTGTCTCGTAGATTGTACGTATCGTGTCAACAACTGACATTAAGAATTAGATACTAGTTCGATACCAAAATGACAACTAAAACTGTCATCGATTAAATGATTGACGTTAATTTTATGTCACAGTCAACTTTATAACCCGGCCAAGTTATGTTGGCATGCAATATTAATGTCATGTTCTATCTAGAATAGAATAGAATAGAATATATAATCTATTCTATTGATACAGATTATGTTCACTCTAAAATCAACGCTTTTAACAAATAAATGTGAAATTATTTTGCCGATCATACAACTCACGTTCGGCCGCTTCCATGAGTTGACACCTCGTCCACACCACGTCGGATAAGCAGAGTGCTTGCTGGTATACTGCGTGCTGCGACAAAACATTAGGATAAGTACAAATATTGGGAAATAATTGATATTATTAGAAAAAAAAAAAATTGGTTGTTTGTAAAGTAGGTTTACGATCGAGATGTTTACGTGATAACGAGAAAATCTCCATTCGTTTGTATGCCGCTAGAGTGAGAGAGACGGAAGGTCGGTCCACTCACTCGAACGCTATGCCAGCCTCCGCTCGTGAGGATTCCGCGTGACTAGTTTCACGGAATGACTGGCAGCGCTCGAGATGAGACGGGAGATCGGTCCGTCTCTCTCTCGTTATACCTGCGATCGCGCTCGTGATGTTTTGGTGTGACACAAGTTTCTGAACATGTCATCCGACTAAAACGATTTTAAAGACGTTATCACGTCAAAATCTTATGTGGAATGTTATTAGTCTATTCGTCAAAATGTATCATGTATTGAAAAAATAATTTAAGGAAAGACTAATACACGATATTTGGCCATTGACATTTGTCTTAAACAATTTTAATACTATGGAACGGTATTTTTGACTTTTGACGTGATAACGTCTTTAAAATCGTTTTAGTCGGGTGACATGTTCAGAAACTTGTGTCACACCAAAACCTCACGAGCGCGATCGCAGGTATAACGAGAGAGAGACGGACCGATCTCCCGTCTCATCTCGAGCGCTGCCAGTCATTCCGTGTAACTTGTCACGCGGAATCCTCACGAGCGGAGGCTGGCATAGCGTTCGAGTGAGTGGACCGATCTTCCGTCTCTCTCACTCTAGCGGCATACAAACGAATGGAGATTTTCTCGTTATCACGTAAACATCTCGATCGTAAACCTACTTTACAAACAACCAATTTTTTTATTCTATTGAATAAATTTTAACAGACTTGATTTAAATATAAAAAGCATTTCAGGTTACAGATTTGATCACAATCAACCTCAATAATACAGGATGAAATTTTAACCATTTTCTAAATTTTTGTAGGTGTTGAGTATCGTATTTAGAGCTCATTTATGAAGTATAATATAGTTTTAAATTTTTACAGTTTTAGGCCTGTTTAGGTATAAAGAGAAAATCAAAAACTTATGATTAGTATCGTAATGAATGAATGTGATGTGCATTGCGTAAAAAATATGTTGCTAGGCAGCCGTATTAACAATTTTAGATTTTTTACGGATATTTTCTAAGTGCTTTATCGTGACATTATTGTACTGGGCTATACCAAAAGAAAAAATACGTCCTTTGTTTTTTGTCTCGTAGATTGATATATTATAATTTGGAAGGTGGTTAAAATTTCACCATGTATAAGACTTAGATATCACTCACAAAAAGCGTAAAACAGTTTTATCCCACGGGATAAAAAGCATCTTTATGGATAAAAACTGTACCAAAAACAATCGTGACTACCCAAAAACAATATTCACCTGGTAAGGCTGTTCAGCCTCGAAGTTCTTGATAGCCCTGATGTGGTTCTCCTTCATGATCTCGAAGCGCTGAGGGTCCGCTTTGAAGTCTACCATGTGCTCGACTATCTTCTCAAGGAGTACGTGCTGTTTGTCGTCGTAGCCATCTATTGTCACCTGAGAAATAAAGAAGAACATTTTTTTAAATGTTCTTTAACCGATCCGCTGTAGCATGAATCATATTTGATACATTAACAATTGATTTTTAATTACTTTATACGAGTATGATATTTTAGCAACTCAATCGCAATTATAATATCAGTATTTATTAGACACCATTTCAAAAAATTACATTAAGGGGACTACTACCTCCAGTATTTATTGAATCACAGTAAACTTTTCATTTAGTTGTTTATAAAGTCGAATTTGTCGCTAACGCCAAAAGCGGCCGCTTGTAGCAATAATGTATAATACGAAAGAATGCTAGAATAAAAAGCAGTTAACAGTGATTCAACAAATAGTAGGGGTTAAAGTATGACATTGCCGATTATTTTCCCACTTTTTATTTAGTTTATAGCTCTTAAGTATAGTCATATTATTGCGTAATTCTTTTTGTATTGTATCAAAAACTAAATAAAGTAACTTTATTTGATATTTTAGCAACTTAATTGCACTTATAATATCAGTATATAAATAAAGTAACTTTTGACTAAAAAAAAAATGCAATACTAGTGCCTATTACTTCAAAGGAAGTCGTTGAAAAGACCCCTTACAATGTGTCAGCTGACCTTGCTTCAATTAAGTATATTTGTATTATATACTTTGATTTTCAGAAATTTAAATACTATAATGCTTAGCTTTATAACCATCTAACTTTCACCTTTAATTGCATCGAAAACGGTTGAGGCGTTTTTAAAAAAACTAAAAAATTGTTAGTATGGAAAAATGACTTTTCTCGATTTCGTCCATACAAAACGGCAATTTCATACTTCAACCCCTAATACATTGACAATTAATTTTCAATTACTTTATACGAGTATGATATTTTAGCAACTCAATTGCAATTATAATATCAGTATTTAGACACCATTTCAAAAAATATATATTAAGGGGACTACTACCTCCAGTATTTATTGAATCACAGTAAACTTTTCATTTAGTTGTTTATAAAGTCGAATTTGTCGCTAACGCCAAAAGCGGCCGCTTTTAGCAATAATGTACAATACGAAAGAATGCTATTAATAAAAAGCAGTTAACAGTGATTCAACAAATACTAGGGAGTTTTTGGCGGGAGTTCGTGAGATACGTTTGGAGTCCATTTAATTTATCGAATTTTTATTGTTTATAGTGATTTTTGGGTCGTAAAAGTGGTGTTATTTTGCGAAACAAAGTGTCGTGCGAGTGAGCAATATACAGTTCGGTGAAATAACATGGTGTATGGGTCGTAACCAAGAAAAGTGGACCGTGAATTTTGCGCGGGAACGCGAACAGTTTACCTCTTTCTTGGGGACTTCTCTACATTCCTTCAATCTTACGACTGTCTCTAAAAACTCCATCGAAGCATTAAAACGTCTTACATCAACGTTTTAATGCAAAATAAATACTGA
The DNA here is from genome assembly GCA_949315895.1 of Anania crocealis. Classification (NCBI taxonomy): domain Eukaryota; kingdom Metazoa; phylum Arthropoda; class Insecta; order Lepidoptera; family Crambidae; genus Anania; species Anania crocealis. Next base: position 9,102,167 of record OX438875.1, read on the forward strand.
AGAATTGGCTGTATGGACAAGTATCCGAGGCCGTCAAACTTAAAAAAAAAACTAATACTAGAGGGAATTTGTTACAACGATACTGTTCTACTTTTTGACGAATGTTTTTGTTTATAAGAAATAAAATGAAATCAATCGGGGGTAGCGCATAGCTCAAGTAGTCCCCTTGACAAACACACGGCACAGTACTCACGCTGAGCCCGTACTTGGCGTTGCCGAGGCTCCAGCGCAGGCCGGCGAGCTCGGCGGCGTACGCGAACTGCTGCAGGCGGTCGCGCAGCAGCAGCACCCACACCGAGGTCAGGTTGCAGTTCAGGGGGTCCGCGTAGGCTAGGGGGCTGGACGAACATATTTCGATTTAAAAAATATTTAAAAAACGCTCCTTTATAAAAGCCTCACCCAACTATTACAAACACGAGGGGAAGTCACGACTAGGCATATCAGACCACAATCCCGCAAAGTTATCTATAGAAGGAATGTTAATAACATGACTATTGTTGCGTATAATTTGCTTCCAGAGACATTAAAAGCACTAAAAGGACCAATATTTAAGAAAAAGTTGACTGAATGGCTCGTGAATGTTTTTATAGTTTTAATGAATATTGTAACTGGTAACATTAACATAATTTCCAAATTTTAATGCAACAATCTAAGAGTTAAAAAAGAAAGGACGTTTCTTTTTTTGGTATAGCCCTACACAAAAATTTCTAAATAAAACACCTTAAATATGTCCGCCCTAAAACCTAAAATCTTTGATACGGCCTCCTCGAAAAACTTTTTTTACGCGATTCGCATTTCATTCATTCATTAGAATACCCTTCCTAAGTTGTTGATTTTTCCTTTAAAATCAAAAATCAAAATCAAAAAAATCTAAATTTTCCATTATACCTTCACAAGCTTACACCCGCAGAAATTGAAAATTGTGTTGGGAAAATTATTTTCGGGTAAAAAAATTAACCTTAATTTTGAACTTCTTGAATGGGCTCTAAATATGATACTTAACACCTACAAAAAATTTGGAAGGTGATGAAAAAATCACCCGTATAAACAAAAATAATGTTGCTAAGCGCAAAGCTCGAGATTAGCTCGACCAATTTGTTTTTTTTTTCATTATGTGTTTATTTCATTAAGCCACACGAAAAGTATGGGTACTTTTAATAAAAAAAAGTAACAGTCGTTTGTTGAGATATAAATAACGTTCAGAAGTTTCGAAAATACAGGGTGAAATTTTAACCACTTTCCAAAATTTTTATAGGCGTTCGGTATCGTATTTAGAGCCTATTTATGAAGTAAAAAATGTAAATCAAGTTGTCACCCGAAAATATTTTTAGCAATATAGTTTTCAATTTTTACGGTCCTAGACCTGTGAAGGTATAAATAGAAAATCAAAAACTTATGATTAGTACCGTAATGAATCAATGTGATGCGCATCGCGTAAAAAAAGTGTTGCTAGGTGGCCGTATCAAAAATTGTAGAATTTTGGCGGACATTTTCTAAGTGCTTTATCTTGATATTTTTGTACTGGGCTATACCAAAAGAAAAAATACGTCATTTCTTTTTGTCTCGTAGATTAATATATTGAAATTTGGAAGGTGGTTTAAATTTCACCCCGTATTTTATACTAGCGGATCCGACAGACGTTGTCCTGTCTGAACTATGAATAATAATTTCCAATTGGTATAATTAATAAAAAATATATTTCAGATACTAGTTTATCAATATAATTACTCCGACAAAAACATCTGTTTTAAACGATAATTAGTATTTTAAATCCTATTTAACTGATATTTTCAGCACGCATCCTGTCGATGTTATGTTACGCGCCATAAGGTTATATTTAAAAAGAAATTGGCTACATGGTTACATGTATTTACAAAAAAAAAAAGTATATAAGTAAGTTTATCGGTTGTCTAGTACCCCATACGACAGGGTACTTAATAGTATCTTAATTTGGGACTAGATGGCTCTGTGTGGCCCGGTGAGGCATGTCTTGAAATATTTATTTATTTATTTATTTATACCGAATGCCGTAAAATATTAGCAAAAAAAAAGGTTACATTAAAAAGTTTAAATTAAGTAGCTATGTAGGTATTCTGAAATTTTCTAATTTTTCGCGCAATTTTCTCATTTTTTTCTTTCATAAGAACCTTCACCTGACAATAACAAACGAAGCAAACAATTATTAGGGGAATCGATCAAGCCGTTCACGCGTGATACCGTAACCATGGAAAATAGAGATTCATTATATGTATAAGATTTATTAACGTAGTTTTTCTGATCAGCTAGCTAGTATTAAAATCCATACTAATTATAAATGTGAATATAAGTTTGTTTGTTACGTTTTAACGCGAAAACTACGTGACCGATCACGTAGATGGCGTGTTTTCGACACATGAATAATTATTAGAGATGGGCCGAGTACTCGGTTAGTATACTCGGTACTAGGCGTACTCGGCGAGTATTTCGATACTCGTACTCGGCCGAATAAGTCGGTTTTAATGCCGAGTATACTCAGTTTAAGCAAAGCAATATATTTAGGTAGATATAATTACAACAACAGTTAATCAAAAAGTATTTATTTGGGAAATCTTTGACAATCTTAATTATGATACTTTATGAGTAGTGATGAGACAAAATTAGGAGAATGTTAATAAATAAAACCGGCTTAGTGCGAGTCGGACTCGCGCACGAAGGGTTCCGTACCAAAAAGGCCAAAAAATCCGGTTTGTTGTATGGGAGCCCCCCTTAAATATTTATTTTATTTTGTTTTTAGTATTTTTTGTTATTGTGGCAACAGAAATACACAATTTGTGAAAATTTCAACTGTCTTGCTATCGCAGCTCTTGAGATACAGCCCGGTGACAGAGCGACGGACAGACGGACAGACGGACAGACAGAGAAGTCACAGTAATAGGGTGCCGTTTCTACCCTTTGGGTACGGAACCCTAAAAACATCAATATTTAAAATTTAACGCTCCGAAGCATGTCCAGAAAGATGCATGAGGATCTTGTGACTGTTGTAATCGTACAGATTCGTTTTTTTTACTGCTGCTAGTACTCTCTGAAATGTCAATTATTTTTACTTAAGTTTAATTTTCCAATCCTTTCGACTCTTCTATCATGTGTTTTATTTTAACACTAGCTGACCCGGCAAACGTTGTTTTGCCATAAAAATGATTAAATTACTAAAATGGCTAACAAAAAATAGGGGTTGGTGGTAAAAGGGTAAAAATTTAGGGTTGTATATATTTTATAAAATTTTAATATTTTACTACCCTACCCCTACCCTACTCCTACCCTACCCCTACCCTACCCTACCCCTACCCTACTCCTACCCTCCCCTTACCCTACCCTACCCCTAACCTACCCTACCCTACCCTGGTATACACATACCCTACCCCTACCCTACCCCCACCCTACCCTAAACCCTTCCCTACCCCTACCCTACCCTTACAAAAAAGACGATAATTGATCAGTTATCGAGCGGGATGAAAAATGATTAAATTACTAAAATAGCTATTAAAAAATAGGGGTTGGTGATAAAAGGGTAAAAATTTAGGATTGTATGTATTTTTGTATGTTGTATCATAAAAAAATAGAAATTAAAAATTTTGTCTAAAAAATAAATAAAAAAATTTAGGGTTGGACTACACCTAACATTATCCCCGACAAAATTGTGAATCTAAACCATTCCCAGATCCCCTTGAACACACACAAAAAATTTCATCAAAATCGGTCCAGTCGTTTGAGAGAAGTTTGTGAATCTAAACCATTGCCAGATCCCCTTGAACACACACAAAAAATTTCATCAAAATCGGTCCAGTCGTTTGAGAGAAGTTCAGTGACATACACACTCACAGAAGAATTATACTCGTATATATAAAGATGGTTTAACATTGCCATCGTAGAAGATTTTCGTCTACTACGTGAAATCAGAGAATTGCATAAGGTACAGACAACGGCAAGTCAACCTTGTTAAATATAATACCAAAGTAAACTAGGCTGTATGCCATTGGCGCCTTTGCTATATAATTACTATGACAACTGTAACAGAAAACTTGTCTTTGATACTAAGTTTGAAATATAACGTTCAGTTTGTTGAAAGCCAAATTGCAGTTTTATTAAACCTACCCAAAAAGTTAAAGGTCATTGAATTGATTTTCAGCTGTAAGTCCAACAAGTAGAGATCAATATAAATTGAGAAAATTTTACGTTTTGTGTTTCTAGGTTGACGTGCCGTTGTGTCTGTACATTTGACTTTGGCTCTTGTGAACCTGTTTCTGCTTGATAACGTGCCCGAAACAGGTATTTGCTTGAACCGAGTTACTCGGCCGAGTGCTCGGTTGGAAAAAAAATTTACCGAGTAAAACTTAAACTTAAACTAATAATTATTATGCTATCGTTTTAGCACAATACACTCACCTGACCAGATCGAACGTGAGGATCGCCTTGGGCAAATGGAACTCGTTGTCTCTCTTGAACCACACCCTCATTAGGGGCGTATCCTGGTAGAAAACAATTAAAAATACATTTTGTTAACTGAAAAATTAATAGGTTTGCGTAAATAGCAGTTAACTTTTTCTATTTATTTATGAGTACGTGAAATTAAAGTGATGGCCTATAATCATATCGCGGCAGGGCAATAGCCTCCATCATTGAATCCAAGTTACCACAGCAATGATGGGTACAGGCATAATCACCACGCTTGTTTGCGGGTTGATCACAAACCCGAGCAACGTTCGAAAATTCGAAACTTTTTCGTTGCCCGAACCGGGGATCGAACCTGGGACCCCAAGATCTTGGCCCGGTATTTAAACCACTAGACCAACAGGGCGTTTTTATAATGATTAATGATTATTCAAATAATAGGAACGTATGACATTAAATTGTCCTAGCTCGCACTTTGATATACTTTTAGTAAAAGTTTATGTAAAAACAGGCTGACAATAGTGACCGAGTTTCTTGCGCTGCCTCTTCTCGGCACGGCAAAGAGCCGGGACGGAAAATATTTAAAAAAAATAATTGCAAAGGTCATTGGGCATTATCTGACCCGGTTTTTGAAATATTTCCTACAGAAATAATGGTAGTTGTAAATTATTGAGTGCTAACCCACCCAGTTTCGTTTTGTGTATTTTTGTTTTTTTAACCGTGGGATGTCAGAAAAAAAAACATTTTAACTGAAGAATGTGTTTAAAAATAATATCAATTAACAAGTTTTTTGGCTTAGGCCAGACACGAAGAACAAATAGATACACCAGCAGGGTTCTTGGATGACTTTCGTGTCTTCTTTGACTATCGTGTCTGTAGATATTGATAATGTAGAATAAAATACGAGTAACATATGATTCTAAAGCTACCTATTTCTTTTATTTATAAATACATTAGATTATTACTTTGATATATTTTAATGATCCCATTTGTTATGTATGTTAGTCCCACTGCTGGTACCGGCTAAATAAAAATACATTGAATGCAAAAATGTGTTATGATCTGAGGATATCTCTTATATTTTATTTTTCAATTTTTGGGTAACTTCCCATATTCTACATTGATGCGACATATATATTCGTAAAGACATATATATATTGCGTAATACTTTTTGTATTGTATCAAAACTAAATAAAGTAACTTTTGACTAAAAAAAAAATGCAATACTAGTGCCTATTACTTCAAAGGAAGTCGTTGAAAAGACCCCTTACAATGTGTCAGCTGACCTTCTTGCTTCAATTAAGTATATTTGTATTATATACTTTGATTTTCAGAAATTTAAATACTATAATGTGTAGCTTTATAACCACCTAACTTTCACCTTTAATGGCATCAAAAACGGTTCAGGCGTTTTTAAAAAAAACTAAAAAATTGTTAGTATGGAAAAATGACTTTTCTCGATTTCGTCCATACAAAACGGCAATTTCATACTTTAACACCTAATATTTAGAATGACCTTAGCCACAAAGACTCTACAGAAGATAATGTCTGAAAACCAATGAAAAGTCTGAAGGTTACTAAATTAATTATGTCACTATGAATTTGGACATCCATACTAATATTATCAATGGGAAAGTGTGTGTGTGTCTGTTTGTTTGTCCGTCTTTCACGGCAAAATGGAGCGACGAATTGACGTGGTTTTTTAAGTGGAGATAGTTGAAGGAATGGAGAGTGACATAGGGTACTTTTTGTCTCTGTAACCTCCCACTTTCCTAAAATGGGGGGTGGAAGTTTGTATGGAGCATTCCGCAATTTTCGAGGTAGAAAGTTAAAAATTGGTACGCGGACTATTTAAAATATTGTGTTTTTTTTTTAATCTGCCCCCAACCCAACCTTTTAAAAAGAGGAGGTAAAATTTTATTGTTATCCCAAACTTAACGTGAGCAAAGCCGCAAGCAAAAGCTAGTAAATAATATAGTCAACGCGCAATAAATAAAAATTGAAAACCTCAGCTGACCTTTATAATGGCGGGCGCTATGGCATCCAGCGTAGCGTCGTCTGACGTCTCGAGCTGAAGCCGCGTCGGTATGAACTCGTTCGGAGGCGGCATATGCAGCGCAGGGTTCGGCTTTACCGATTTCCATTCCTGTTGGAATGTTTTATGAGTAAGAGTGGAGGACTATTCGAAATCTATACTAATATTATACAGCTGAAGAGTTTGTTTGTTTAATATCAGTATATAAACTTGAAAAATTATGTCTCAGGCGGAACTCGAGCCCGCATCTCCTCGCATGCCGGGCGGGCGCTATACCATTAAGCCACCGAGACACTGCGATGCAGCGCGAATTTTACAAGCATATTCTTATCGCTGTAAGCCAGCGATGCCTCATCAAATGTTAGGAGTTTGCACCCTTAACACCCGAAAGAAACATCTTTGCAGATGTTTGACAGTCAGTTAAGATGAAACAGCTATTTATATACTTTATTTGATATTTTTTGATTACTCTTTATTGCACACCACAGAAGAAATAAATTTACAGGAAATGTTACAGAAAGATGTACAACTTCGGCGGTCTTATCGCCTGTAGCGATTTCTTCCAGACAACCTTTAGGTGCAGGATAGGTACTACAAAGAAAGGGGAAGGTGCACAGAGTACTTTATGTAAAAATAATCAAACATAATAAAACAAATTAACTTAAAAACTTAATTTCTACATACACATACATAAACATATTTCAAAATATAAACCTAAACTCAACAGTACATAAATACCTTATAATATACATACATATAATAAATATATATACAATAAAACATACATACACTAGATAACACATATGATGCATCAAAATATTGAACAGCAATCCATTATGGTTACAAAATAAATAAATGTCAATGTCAAAGCGCTAGTAAATGTGCTTTGAGTCGACGCTTAAAAACTAATAATGTTTCAGATAGTCTTATGGGCGGGGGTAGGGAATTCCATAAGCGGATAGAGTGGACGGTAAATGACTGCGAATAGTAGTTAGTGGAATGGGGAGGACATTTGAGAATAAGTTTTTTGGATGACCGTATCTCACAATCCTGTGATGACTGCAGAAATTGGAAGCGCTCTTTAAGGTACAGAGGTGATTTAGGGTTAAACAAAATTGAATATAATAAGGAAAGGATATGATAGTCACGCCTAAGTCGGATGGGAAGCCATTGGAGCCGAGACCGAAATTCTGTTACGTGGTCGTACTTACGTAGACCAAAAATGAGTCGGATGCAAAAGTTTTGTAAGCCCTCCAGCTTGTCGAGTAGATTTCCGCTTAAATCAGAGTAGCAGCTATCTGCATAGTCAAGGATGGGAAATAGCAAAGCCTGGACAAGAGCAATTTTGGTAGGTATAGGTAAGAAATTACGAAGTCTTCTAAGTGACGCTGCCGCAGCGAATATTTTTCTACTAACTTCTGCAATCTGTGTACCCCAGGTAAGGGCGCTGTCAATGTGGATGCCAAGGTTCTTCACAACTTGGCTGAAAGGAATTTGCACTCCGTCAAATGAAACCGGTTGCAAGGCCGACCAATCAATCCTAGCAATTTGCTTAGAGCCACCCACAACTGTCACTTGTGTTTTAGCTGGATTAACCTTTAGGCCAAAGGATTTGCTCCAGTGTAGTATGCAACGAAGGTCATCGTTAACCACATCTACAACACTAGAAAGGCCTTCACGTCGTCCTTGAGAATATACTTGGAGATCGTCTGCATATAAGTGGAAAGAAGATTTTAAATTTTGAGTAATTGTATTGATGAAAATTGTAAAGAGGAGAGGAGACAGCACGCCACCCTGTGGAACGCCGGCACTAATGTCGCACCATGCAGAGAAGGAGTCCTCAGCACGAATGCGCTGCCGACGTCCATGCAAGTAACTGTGAAACCAGTCAAGCACCGTTGGAGATATGTTAAGAGAACGTAGTAACCCGAGTAAAATGTCAAAGTCAACAGTGTTAAAAGCGTTACTAAAGTCAAGTAACGCTAGAACAGTGAGTTCCTGACTATCCATGCCAAGCCGAATATCGTCTGTAATTTTAATTAAAGCAGTAGTTGTGCTGTGGCCTGGACGAAAACCCGATTGGAATCGACTTAATAGATGATTTATGGACAGAAAGTGGTTGAGTTGATGATGGACAACGCGCTCCATAACCTTAGACAGGAAAGGAAGGATTGAAATGGGCCGGAAATCAGAGTAAGAGGTAGGGTTAGCTTTTTTTGGGAGAGGGATCATTTGGGCATATTTCCATGATGAAGGAAATACGCCTGAGGAGAGGGAATGATTAAGGATGTGGCTGATTACAGGAGTAAGGATATCTAGCAGAGGCAGAATCATATTACGACTAATGCAGTCGCTTCCGACTGCGTTTGACGCTATGGAAATAATGTTTCTCTTAACATCACAATCGGTTACTTGACTAAAGCAAAAAGATGAGCAGTCAGGAGTTGGAAATGAGGAAATTTGACTCAGAGTTTTGATATTTTAGCAATTAAATTGCAATTATAATACCAGTATATAAACTTGAAAAATTATGTCTTAGGCGGGACACGAACCCGCATCTCCTCGCATATTATATATTTGCAATAAAGTTGCTAAAATCTATACTAATATTATAAAGCTGAAGAGTTTCTTTGTTTGTTTGAACGCGCTAATCTCCGGAAGTACTGGTTCGATTTGAAAAATTATTTTTGTGTTGGATAGTCCATTTATCGAGGAAGGCTTTAGGCTACAAAACATCACGCTGCGACCAATAGGAGCGTAGCATCAGTGAAAAATGTTGCAAAAATAATCGCGATCATAATAACAGAAATTGACGCGGAAAGTCGCGGGAAACAGCTTTTAGTACTAATACTGGCGCAATTATTTTTGTTTTTTGAACATTGTATTTTTAGACTTTAAATATATTTCTTGACTAGCTGTTCCTCGCGACTTCGTGCGCGTCAATTTCAGTTTTTAATATCGCGATTATTTTTGCAACATTTTTCACTGATGCTTCGCTCCTATTGGTCGCAGCGTGATGTTATATAGCCTAAAGCCTTCCTCGAGGCATGGACTAACCAACACAAAAAAAATTTTTCAATTCGAACCAGTACGTCCAGAGATTAGCGCGTTCAAACAAACAAACAAACAAACAAACTCTTCAGCTTTATAATATTAGTATAGATTAAAGCTTTAAATAAATAAATTTGAAATTTGAAATGTACTAACTACTGACTACTACTACTACCTACTACTATTCTAACTAAATAATACTATGGAAACTAACTGTCTATTCTGACTACAGATACTAAACCGGACTATAACAACTAAACAATACTAGGGCGGACTATTGAACTACCTAATAAAAAGATGGACTTTTCAAATAACTAGAAGTAGGGCAAAAGCCAGACTATTCTCGAAAGTTATTAATACTAGGGCAACAAAGAAGCTTTTAACATTGACATTCTTAAACTCTACTCATATAAAATTCGAAAGTAACTTTTTGTCTGTCTGTTATGACCTAACTACAGAACCGAAATTGATGAAATTGGGTACATGATAGATTAGACCTTGAGAAAAGACATAGCTTATATTATTTCCCACTGCTGGGGAAAAGGCTAGTCTTCCTTAAACCTTCCAGCATTGTTCCACTTGCCTTAATTTTAGCATCTTCTATATCTTCTTGCAGATACTTAGTACCGTACCAAGGTTCTGTTTGAGTGCATTTGTCGCCGAAACATCTGGGAAATACAAAAAAATGGTTAATGTTTTTTTTATATTAGAAGTAGCTGACCCGGAAAACGTAGATTTCAATAAAATATCAAATGATTTGAACGCAAATATAAATCGAAATTTTAATATGTTCTACACACTTGTTTGAGAAGAATGATTTATTTTTTGTTCTTTTCAGAACCTACTTGGGTCATATTCAATTAATTAATTGCATTTCATACAATCAAAAGGTTTAATAAAGATAAAAACTCATCAAGTATGACCGTTAATGCGAAAAGATTCTAAAATAGCGACCACGCTCAAGACGACGATCTGTGTAGGCCCAGTTGGACCGACGGTCTGGCGAAGGTCACGAGAAGATGGATCCGGGTGGCGCGGGTCCAATCGTTGTTGAGATCCTTAGTGGAGGGCACAGAACACGGAATAAGGTTAGAAAGTCATGCGCCATTTGTATGAGAACCGATGTCGCCGCTTGTAACAAACACAAGCTTACGTACACATAAACAAGTTCATAGAGACATGCCTCACTGGGCCACACAGAGCCATCTAGTCCCAAATTAAGCTACTATTAAGTACCCTGTCGTATGGGGTACTAGACAACCGATAAACTTACTTATATACTTTTTTTTGTAAATACATACTTATAATAAATAGAAAACACCCAGACCAGTACAAACAGACATGTTCATGCACACAAATATTTGTACCGTGCGGGGATCGAACCCGCGACCCATGGCTCTGAAGCAGCGTTTAATACCGCTGATCCAAATGGTCGTCAACGCGAACGATAGAACGCCAATGAAGCAAATTCTTTAGATATCGCGCGACCAATCACAGCACACAAAAGAAACCAATCACAGCGCTCACTTACATTCAAGTTTAGGCTGAAGTATGAGCGTTTGCTTATAACCCCTTTGGCCTTCCCCGCCCACAACGCCTTTCTAACCTTTTTTCCGTGTTTTGTGGCAAAGCCCATATCTATCAGTGGACGTCGTTTTGACTATTATAATGATGTGATAAAAGTACTCTATAGATTTTTGCGTCATTATCCCCATCTATTAATTATTAACTTTATTATTTTATAAACTTTTTTTTAAGACACTATTTTGTAGCCGTTTGCTGTCTCAGTGATTAAATAAAATAAAATAAAATCCACATAAGAACTAAATGCCTATAACCATCCCACTGCAGGGCAAAGGCCTCCATCATTGAAATCAAGTTGTCACAGCAATGATGGCTAAGTACAGACATAATCACCAAGCTTGCCAAATGCGGGCTGGGATCGAACCCGGGACCCCGAGATCTTGGCCTATTCAAACCACTAGACCAACGGGGCGTTGTATAAAAATCCACATACTTAGCCACAATCCCGACGCGTACATTCTCCGGGACGAGCAGATCCAGCAGCTCCTCGATCAGCTCGGGCCTCCACTCCGTCATCACGTAATACGCGCTGAGGACGTCTTCCATGGGGAATTCCTGGAAGGATTGTAATTATTTTGGTACTAGCTGTTGCCCGCAACTTGGTATGCGTGGATTTTTAAATTTAAAACTGTGTATTTAAATTATCCCACGGGAACCGTACCTGTTGCCGGGATAAAAAGTAGCCTGTATGTTATTACAGCCAATAAACTAACACCGTGGCAAATTTCATTCAGATCCGTTGGATCGTTTTAGCGTGAAAGAGTAACAAACCTCCTTACATTTCTTTTGGGTTTATACATAGTCAGGTCATAAGTTCTGTCACACAATAAAAACTTTTGAATTTAGAATGCTGGCCACAAAAAAGTTTATTGAATTCGAATTTCGAATTTTTCTTTTTTAAATATGGAGTGGACACTTAAAGAAGACCGTGTCGCGGTTATTGCGTTGCATCGTTGCGGTTACGCGCCAATTCAGATTTTCGACTTACTGAAAAATTTGAATATAACCAAAAGATTCGTTTGTCGTACCATAAAACGATACAATGAAGACTCTAGTGTAGATGACAGGTCAAGAAGTGGTCGCCCTCGCTCTGTTTGGACTCCAGCAGTGATAAAAGCTGTGAAGGCGCGAATTCAAAGAAATCCCATACGTAAGCAGAAACTGTTGGCCATTCAGATGGGGTTAAGCAGAACCACGGTGAAAAGGGTGTTAAATGAAGACTAGGGCTTAGGGCATATCGAAGAAAAACAGGACATCGTTTGGACGCTCGTTTAAAGGACCTAAGACTGAAGAGATGCCGCGCTTTGTTGAAGCGGTACGCGGGTAAAAAGCATCGGAAATATCCTTTTTCGGATGAAATAATTTTCACCGTGGAAGAGAGCTACAACAAACAAAATGATAAGGTGTACGCACACAGCAGTGAAGAAGCGAGCAACCGTATTCCGCGTGTCCAACGAGGTCATTTTCCATCCTCGCTCATGGTTTGGTTGGGAGTCTCTTATTGGGGCTTAATTGAGGTACATTTTGGCCCTCCTCCAGTCCAGATTTGAGTACGTTAGATTACAAGATATGGCAACACTTGGAGGAAAACGCCTGCTCAAAGCCTCATCCTGATTTGGAGTCACTCAAGGCATCCTTGATTAAGGCAGCCGCCTATATTGACATGGACCTCGTTCGTGCCGCGATAGACGACTGGCCGCGCAGATTGAAGGCCTGGTCACTCCCCTCTCTATCTCACGCCCACCTCACTCCTTACTTCCGTTTCCCATTCTCACTCTCTCTCTATCTTTCCCTCTCTCACTCTCCTCCTCTTTCTCGCTTTCAGTGTGTATGAGTCAGCGCGTGTGTATGTATGTGTGCGTACATGGGTTTCTACGTTTGTGTGTTTAAAATTAATTAAATACAACGGGTGTAAAAAAACCAAACGCAGATCCGAAAACCACGTATAGTCCTCATCACTAGGATTTTTTTTCTTACGGGACCCATACCTGGGAAACTGCTGGTTCCGAAGATATTGAGGGTCAAAGTCACAATTTGTTTTCAATTTTATTACGAAAACTGGTGTAAAAGGTTAATTTAAAACTTTTCTCCATACAAACATACGAAATATTTTCATTATTTCGTTCATAATAAGGCCTTTTTTCAATTACAATACGCAATGTACGGCTCAGCGCGGACTTATTCACCTAAAATTAAAAATCATTTCCCAGCAATAACATTTTGTAATATGACTTGGTCTAAATGTTCACAATATTGCGTAGCTTCAGGGTCGGCGTTCGGTTTTTTTACACACTGTTATACACCGTGAAATTTTAGTGGTTGTTTTCCCGCAGTAAAATGATTATATCTTAGTACGAGGGCGGGTCAATAAGTCCGTGACTTTTTGAATTTCTGACCTCTTTACTGAAAAAGCAACACTATTCCTGTCAACAGGTATCTGTCAGTTGATTCCTATCAAAATTTGAACTTGCTGCGTCAGTTAGTTTGTGTTTGACAGCTATTTTTATCAGACTACCCAGTAATTTGAGGAAAAAATGGAAAAAGGTGAATTTCGTGTGCTTATTAAGCATTATTTTTTGCGAAAAAAAACCATTACCGAGACCAAGGCTAAGCTTGATAAATACTATGGGGACTCTGCACCATCGATTTCAATGGTAAAAAAGTGGTTTACTGAATTTCGTTGTGGCCGTAAAAGCACTGAAGATGCCGAACGTCCTGGACGCCCAGTTGAGGTCTCTACACCCGAAACAATCGAAAAAATTCACGATATGGTGTTGGCCGACCGAAGATTGAAAGTGCAAGAGATTGTGGAAGCCGTAGGGATCTCGCATGGCTCAGTGGTTTCAATTTTAAAAGATCAATTGGGCATGAGAAAGCTTTCCGCAAGATGGGTGCCGCGTTTGCTCACAGTCGACCACAAACGCAATCGTGTAACAACTTCACAGGAAGGTTTGGCGTTGTTTAATTGCAATATGGAGGAGTTTTTGCGCCGTTTTGTAACCATGGACGAAACATGGATCCATCACAACACACCAGAGACCAAACAACAGTCAAAACAGTGGGTTTCTAAGGGTGAATCGGCGCCAAAGAAGGCCAAGGCGGGTTTGTCAGCCAATAAAGTTATGGCGACTGTTTTTTGGGATGCACGTGGGATAATCCACATTGACTACCTTCAAAAGGGAAGAACAATCAATGGGGAATATTATGCCAACTTATTGGACCGCTTCAATGACGATTTGAATAAAAACCGACCTCATTTGGCCAAGAAAAAAGTTATTTTCCACCAAGACAATGCAAGGGTGCACACATGTGCAGTTGCCATGGCAAAAATCCATGAATTGGGCTATGAATTGCTCCCTCATCCACCCTATTCTCCAGATTTGGCTCCGAGTGACTACTTTTTGTTCCCAAACCTGAAGAAATGGCTTGGTGGAAAAAGATTTGACTCCAATGATGAAGTCATCTCGCAAACGAAGGCCTATTTTGAGGACCTCGACAAATCATATTTTTTGGAAGGGATAAAAAAATTGGAGAAGCGTTGGACAAAGTGTATAGAGCTCAAGGGAGACTACGTTGAAAAATAAAATGATTTGTTATCAAAAAATCTGTGTTATATTCCAAAAGTCACGGACTTATTGACCCGCCCTCGTAGTACAATAGATTTGTGCAGTATTTTTTATTCAAATAAAAAAATAGCAGTTTCACGATTGTGATAAACGAAACTCGAAAGCAACCTCGAACCAATGGTAACAGCCACGCCGCAGCCGGTCACCGGCCGGGGTCATTGCCCCACGCGCTTATCAATAGGATAACTCACTATTTAATAAATTAACAAGTGATTTTCATTTTCCCTTCATACTTAATCGGGCTTAGGACCGTCGTAAATACTTTTATCTACACTTAAGTTAACACTAACAAAATTTGCTTTGCGGAGCGCGTGCAGTGCAGTTTATACTGTATTGCTTAGTGCATAGAGCTTCTTTTGCTTGAAACATTGATTTCGTGTGGCAAGCAGTACCCAAACACGTCACATTTTGTAAAGATACTATCGTATCTCATGCTTTTGAGTTGATGATTATTTTTTTGATTAGTTGAGGACAACGATATCTTTATTTTCAAAAAATAACTCGCACGATTCTTTGGTGCTACTAAAGGTAAATCGTTCTGTTGCGGGAAAAAAACCACTTAAATTTCATGGTGTATACATAAAAATTAATTTCTGAAAACTCAAGAACATATTATGAAGCTGATACTGGTTTTGTAATGTTTGTTATAGTCCAGGGAAGGTTTATAGGAAGAGAATTTAATTTTAGTGAAATGAGGACGTTCAGCAAGTAAGTAATACCCAACATACCTGTAGTAGATGCACGTGGCCTGTGACAAGGCTTCTCGGCTCGAGCGCGTCCTTGAAGCGGAACTCCATGGCCATCAGATCCCGCTGCTCCTCCCACACCCAGCGCTGGGGGCCCAGCGTCTTCACCATGCTTATGTACTGGGAACAAGTGTTATTAACAATTAACATCCTTGCACTGATCGCAGCTTAAAGGGCTTCCTCTCATTTGGCGTTATAATTTCGTCTCTTTTTTCAATTTTAAACGTTCCAATTTACTCACTTATTAAACAAAATAAAAAATGAACAACATCACATACATTTTTCTGATCCCAATCGTATTTCGGAAATTAGAAACAACGAAGGTACCACAAACACCTAGATACGAGAAAATTTAGAAATACACTTTTTGTTTCTACATTGACCAGTCCGGGAAACGGGCCCAGGACCTCGGCGCAGGCGACAACTTGAAAATCTGTGAGTACGCCATTCCGCCACCTCCTCAGCTCTCTCTCACTTGATTTTTGTTTTTCTGTTTTTTCTCTTGTTTTGGTTTTTTTTTTTGTTTAGTTATTTGTATGTTTTTCTTGTAAAGTTAAATTATTCTCTGTTATATTATGTTTATTTTTCTCTAAAACTATTTCTATATATTTATCTTATTTATTCTATTTTTTTATTTGTAATTATTCTGTGTAATTAATTGTCTATCAAATGTGTGTCAAATAAATGTTTCTTTCTTTCTTTCTTTCTCGGGTCTGGGTGTATGTGGTACCTTCGTTGATTCTACTTTCCAAGATACTAGTGCTTCAAATAGTTATTCAAATTAGGATCAGAACAACTTATATGGTGTTGTTAAAAAAAATCTTATCCTATCTTATAACCTGGAATACGAGAGAGATGATGTCGTCTATATGCAGCACGCCGTCTTCTGTCAAATCCACTTGCACGCCGAAGAAGCCGAAGCCCCGGGCGCCGATGCGGGTGCCGCCCACCAAACTGTTAGGTAAAACAAATTAATGTTTTAAGGTTAGTTAAATTACGCACACTTGGGACTGGGATGGGTATGGCAGAAAAAGCATGAAAGTAGAATAAATACAGTAGAAATGAGAGCGCTAAGAAGTATGTTAGGAGTGAAATTGAGTGACAGGATAAGAAATAGTGTGATAAGAGAACGTTGTGGTGTGAAAGAAGATATTGTCACACAGATTGAGAAAGGGATGCTTAGATGGTTTGGGCATGTAGAGAGGATGAATGAGAGAAGAATGACTAGACAGATCTATAAGACGAGTGTGAAAGGGAACGTTGGAAGAGGAAGGCCTAGACGAACTTACCACGATCAGATCGGGGATGTCCTGAAGAAAGGTTAGGTCAAGAGTACTCTAAACCGACGAGCATGCATGAAAAGATTGATGAATGTGGAAGAAGCGAAAGATGTATGCCAGGATCGTAGTAAATTCAAATTCAAATTGTTTATTGCGTGTCACAAAACTTAATAGTTATAAGGTGGTAAATAAATATAAAAGTATAGTAAGTAGAAGGCCTTGGTCTCTGCCTACCCCGTTGGGAAGGAGGCGTGATAATATGTATGTATGTATTTACACTTGGGACAGGGAAAATACACCATGTTTATCGCGACCGCCGGCGGTCTTATGATCCTGTACGAGTTATATTAAAAACCTCATGACAGTAGTACGGGCGCGTTACGGCTTGTTTCTTAGATTATTTTATCGATAACAAATAATAACACTGCCAAGAGGTTTATAAAATGGCATAGGTAAACTGGTGTTCGTTTCAGACGGTTAAAAAAGCACGGTGTAGGTATACAGGATGAAATTTTAACCACTTTCCAAAAAATTTATATGCGTTCAGTATCGTATTTAGAGCCTATTTATGAAGTAAAAAATGACTAATTATGAAATCAAGTTGTCATCTGAAAATATTTTTCGCGATATAGTTTTCAATTTTTACGGTCCTAGACCTGTTAAGGTATCTATAAAGGGAAAATCGAAAATTTATGAATAGTACCGTAATGAATGAAAGAGATGCGCATCGCGTAAAAAAAAGTGTTGCTAGGCGGTTGTATCAAAATTTTTAGAATTATGGCTGACATTTTCCTAGTGCTTTATCTTGACATTTTTGTACTGGGCCATACCAAAAGAAAAAATACTTCATTTGTGTTTTGTCTTGTAGATTGATATATTAAAATTTGGAAGGTGGTTAAAATTTCATCCTGTATTTTAAAAAAGTCTAACCAACTTATAAGTATAAACTGTTTTCAATATTTTTTTGTGCAACATATGCAAAAACTACAAAAATCTAGTCACACTTCGAAAATTATGCAAAACTATTTTATATCCGGCCAGCAGTACACCAAGCAAGTATGAACACTGCTGTTAAAAACAAGATTAAATGATTAACTAAACGTTTTTTTTTTTTTATAAAATAACTAGCTGACCCGGCGAACGTTGTTTTGCCATAAAAATGATTAAATTACTAAAATGGCTAACAAAAAATAGGGGTTGGTGGTAAAAGGGTAAAAATTTAGGGTTGTATATATTTTATAAAATTTTAATATTTTACTACCCTACCCCTACCCTACTCCTACCCTACCCCTACCCTACCCCTACCCTACCCCCACCCCTACCCTAAACACTTCCCTACCCCTACCCTACCCTTACAAAAAAGACGATAATTGATCAGTTATCGAGCGGGATGAAAAATGATTAAATTACTAAAATGGCTATTAAAAAAATAGGGGTTGGTGATAAAAGGGTAAAAATTTAGGATTGTATGTATTTTTGTATGTTGTATCATAAAAAAATAGAAATTAAAAATTTTGTCTCAAAAATAAAAAAATATATTTAGGGTTGGACTACACCTAGCATTATCCCCGACAAAATTGTGAATCTAAACCATTCCCAGATCCCCTTGAACACACACAAAAAATTTCATCAAAATCGGTCCAGTCGTTTGAGAGAAGTTCAGTGACATACACACTCACAGAAGAATTATATATATAAAGATAATTTAAGAAGAGGCTGAGAATAGTGACCGATTTTCTTACGCTGCTTCGGTACAAGCCCACACTTGTCCCGAATCAGTAATAGTATGTACCTAATATTTGGTCGTGTAAAAATGTCTTTTGAGTTCACTTGCAGAAAAAAATACTGATCTATACTTCTATTATAAATCTGAAAAGTTGTTTTGTTTGTTTGTTTGAAAGCGCTTATCTCAGGAACAGAAACTACTGGTTGGATTTGAAAAATTATTTTTGTGTTACACATTAACTAACGCCAAACAAGCGAATTATTTCGTGGCGCCACCAATAACGACGCGCGACGTCGAAAGAAATCAATAACAGCGCTCACTTACAATGATGTTTGGGCAGAAGTATAAGCATTTGCTCATAGCCTCTGTGGCGCGCCCGCCCCGCCTACGTCGCCTTTCTAACCTTTTTTCCATGTACTGTGACCGTTTACTTAATGTCCAACTCACCTGTTGCACCAGCCCTTCGCTTTAAGTTCAGACAGCAGGCTGCCCGGGCCCTCGTGGCCCAGCAGGTGGGACAGGTAGTGGCCTGGCTACAGACAGAACGAGATATATAAATATAAAACATTTTTTACACAATTCTATAGTATTTTAAACTATCTTGTTGGTTGACTACTTTATATGATATCAGCGGACCCCGCGAACTTCGAATCGCTCAGTATTTTGACCTCTTAAATGTCATTGGGGGCCGTCCACAAATTACGCCATACATTAAGGGGGGTAAGTTAGGTTAAGATTACTTTGGTGACATTCGGCAAAATAATATGGGAATTTTCGTAAAAATCAACAAATATATTTTTTTAATCTATAAAAATAATATTAACATTACTACCATAATAAATATGTCAAAATATACAATTGCAATGCAATTGCGATTCTATTAAGCCATTTGTAAATAAGCGGAATTGGGACCCAGATGTTTGACAGTCAGTTAAGATGAAACATTTTTCTTGTTGAGTTTTGACATATAAAAGTTCTGCAACCTAATGTCTATCTGCCCGCGACCATGAATCACATGAATAAATATTCCCACCAGAATACAAGCTACCTATATGCGGCCCGCTGTTGTTCCACTCACACATAGCGCGGCGATGTACGCGTGACATCTCACCGACGCGTTCACCGACGCGTCGCCGGGGTAAGAACTGGTTTTCGCCGGTTCAGTTGCGGTATAAATGACAGGGCTGCCGCCTGCACGTCGCGCGCATTAGACGACATTTATTTGAGTGATTTGGCTGACGAATTGTGATTTTACCATTTCTATGATTTAATTATTTATATAATATTGATTAAGGAAAATTGGTGTTAAATCTAAATAAACAAAGGGTCAGTTACGCACTGCTATGGTTTGTTGCATGATAATTGTATAGGAAATGTCTGGATCGACACAAGTGCAAGAAATCGGAATCCTATCGGAAAACGCCTTAAATATAAGCAATGATTCCTTATTTATTCATCGTAAAGGCTTTAATGCAGGTAACATATCTACAGGCCGGGTTCCTTAAAATACTGCCAGGTCCAGACAATTATGTTTATTTTATTGGTAAAATGAAAAAAAAAACATACCAAGATTATTTTAATAATATGATAAGCATAAAAATAAAATTATAAATTAATTATCTTTTGACATGCCATGCGAATATTTTCCGATCAGTTATTTAAGGAAACTGTAGGTATTAGATTCAGACTGTAACACACGTTATAAAGAAATAAGAAATATTTGAAGAAAAATAAATGATTTAGGGTTAGCCATTTATAAACTAATTTAACTTTAGTATTGTCAAATTACACTAAACCTTATATTGTATACCTTTTGAAATACACTTTTTAGTATGTAGGTACTCGTACTTACCGTATTTAATTTTTACTACCTTTTTTTTCTGACTTGCAACAGGTGTCAGCCCTATCAGAATAGTTTAAAAGTCAAGAAGCTTGTACTCTGTAGGGATTTTTACTCATGTGCATGAATTGTGCAATTGGATCGAAACGTCGGGAAGGTAAATACGATTTTACATAGTATACATTATATCATTTAAAAAGAGGCTGACAATAGATTCAGATTCAGATTCAGATTCAGATTTTATTTGCGAAAAAACATGGTATTTATGGATGTTACATTTACAGTACGCACATGTTTCGCTATCAAAATAGCATGCAAAGTTTAACATTATATATATATAACATTTTATCATTAAATAATGTCAATAGAAAATTAAAACAATTAAAATAAACAATTATATCATGTCAAAAGAAAATCAAATTAAATAGCAAAACAAATACAAAAATAATTAAAATTTACAATCAATATAATTCTTAATGTCATAGATTCCTAGGTCAATAAGCCACTTATATAATTTTGATTTGAACAAATGAATATTTAGGTTTTAAATGTCATCTGGGATTTTATTGTAAATCTTTAAACACATCCCTAGACAGCTCTTATTGTATTTAGCTGACCTAGGTAGTGACTGAGTTTCTTGCGCTGCTTCTTCTCGGCACTAGCCCAGACTTGTCCCGAAGCAGTGGTAGGTTTAAATATTGGGACGTGTAAAAGCGCCTCTAGGGGCCTATTTGCAGAAATAAAACTGATTTTAACTGATTTTATCATTGCATTGAAAATCCCGGTTTAGTGATAAGTTTCATCTGTAACAAACTAACAATGCATCGAGAAAGTTTAAAAACTTATAAAATAGTTATCTATCTATCTAAAGCTGAACTCACCCCACTCTTATAATGCTTTCTCGTGTCCGGAATAGGAAAGTCTATGGACAGAGATCGGAGATCCTTCACCGGAAGGCAGTAGGCCCGCTTCCGGCGCAGTTCCGGCGGAAACGGATGTTCAGGCCAAGATGGCGCTTCTACGGATGTGTCTTCGACCACAGAGAATAATGGTACAACCATAGATTCTAGTTCGTCTAGGGATTCTGTGAAAATTAAATGTTTATTGGCTTCAGGGGCGTGCATAGTAGTTAGAAATTATTAGATTCGTCTCAAAAAACCAAGTGTTTTTAGCTAGGTTTTAGATATAAAAAAATGGCGGGTTCTAGCAAAAATGATAGCTACCTACTTCATATTTAATTTTAACTTTACCTATCAAGTGGATTATAAAAACGAAGGAAATTAAAAGGAGACCACCAAATAAGTCTAAATTTAAATATTAGGGGTTAAAGTATGAAATTGCCGTTTTGTATGGACGAAATCGAGAAAATACATTTTTCCATACTAACAATTTTTTAGTTTTTTTAAAAACGCCTGAACCGTTTTCGATGCAATTAAAGGTTAAAATTATATGGTTATAAAGCTACGCATTATAGTATTTAAATTTCTGAAAATCAAAGTATATAATACAAATATACTTAATTGAAGCAAGAAGGTCAGCTGACACATTGTAAGGGGTCTTTTCAACGACTTCCTTTGAAGTAATAGGCACTAGTATTGCATTTTTTTTTTTGTCAAAAGTTACTTTATTTAGTTTTTGATACAATACAAAAAGAATTACGCAATAATATGACTATACTTAAGAGCTATAAACAAAATAAAAAGTGGGAAAATAATCGGCAATTTCATACTTTAACCCCTATTATGAATATAAATTGACAATGTTAGGTCTTTTCAGTGCCTCTCTTTTGAAGTAATATTTCACAGTCAGGTTTTTTGATTTTTTTTATTGTTTTAATTATTCCTTTTTTTATATTTATGAAATAATACTAATAAGTCTTGCATATAAAATAAAGTTGTGCATACCTTTAATATAAATGCATAGTATGCAATGTATTTTTCAAAAAAATATGAAAACACTAACATATCATAACTAAAAATATCATAACACATTCTTTTCATGTATTTAGCTAGCAACCCTTATTTAATTTAATTAAATTTATTTATTTAGGACAGACAACAAGACATACACCTTATAAACAAGTATTACATTCTGCGGTTTACATGTACTTAGTGCTACCTTACTTAAAGTCTGCCACGGAAAGTTTATAAATAAGTAGTTGTTGGGAGCAGAAAATTATATAAATAAACAAAGGTTGTCTAAATTACATGTTAACGTAATTTCCTAATATTATATTAACTTAGCATACAAGCCGAGATAAAATACT
This sequence comes from Anania crocealis, assembly GCA_949315895.1. Classification (NCBI taxonomy): domain Eukaryota; kingdom Metazoa; phylum Arthropoda; class Insecta; order Lepidoptera; family Crambidae; genus Anania; species Anania crocealis. Next base: position 9,124,749 of record OX438875.1, read on the forward strand.
AATGTTATAGGTAATACAAAAAATGAATAAAGTGAGAACTTAAATTTCAGACATTTTAGGAAGCACATTCTTTTTGAATCTATTTAAGCTATCTTTAAATATATCTACATCTTCGTTTTTACTAATACAATTGTAAAGTGCTTGTAACCTATTTAGTGGAGAGTTACGGCCAAGATTACTTTTGAATGATTTGGGTGTAAATAGGGCATATCTAGAACCACGAGGTGTGATCCTGAAGTTTAGTTTTTTAAGTAGTGGTGGACAATTTATATTTCCATTGGCTAGCTTATGAAGGAAAGCAAGGTCTAGTAGCTTGCGCCGATTCTTAAGAGAGGACAACTTGAAATGATATAAACGTTTTTCATATTATGATTTTAGTTTATAAAATAAAAATAAAAATTCCTCCAAAGTTTAAGGGGATATTGTTTTTTAGAGTAGGTATAATCTAAAAACATAACTTCTTTTTAGGTATTTAGCTAGCAACCCTTATAAAATTAAAATTAAAGTTCCTCTAAAGTTTAGAGGATTATTTTTTTAGAGTATATTATGAAAACATAACTTCTTTTTAAGTATTTAGCGAGCAACCCTTATAAAATAAAAATAAAATTTCCTCTAAAGTTTAGAGGATTATTTTTTTAGAGCCTTAAGGCACGGAATCCTATAAAATAAGCTAGACTAACCTTTTCCCATGACGACCAGTGTCATTATGTTCGCAGAGTACCATTTGTCGTGGAATTTCAGTAGTTCCGTCCGTACGTCTATCCCTTTAGCTTTGGGGATGGTTTCCAGGGTCTCCTTGTTGCCTGGAGACAAAAAAATGTTTACATTAAAGAAATAATCACTGATTCGGGGTTTCTACCATGTAACCATGTAATCTAGTGGTTTAAATACCGGGTCAAGATTCCGGGTTTGATCCTCGGGTCGGACAGCAAAAAAGTTACGAATTTTCGAACATTGCTCGGGTTTGTGATCATTTTTTTTAATTAAAAAAAAACCGTGCATTTTTAACCGCCTGACAAACGGAGCCCACGTTATGTTACCATTCTGTATAACATTTTGGCAGTGTTTTCTTTTTTATTCATACAAATATATTTGGTGATTCTCTTTACCAGTGCCGAACTTGTGGAAGGGATGCGTGGGGTGCGCGGTGCTCTTGTTCAGCTGGTCCAGCCGCCACGTGTCCGAGGACGTGTTCTTGTCGTGCTCCGAGTGCACGGCCGACAGCTCGCGGCCCGTCGCCGCCTCCGTGAACAGCGGCGCGATGAAGAATTGAGCGAAACTGTCGATGGAGAAACAAGAAACTAAAGAAAATACGGTTCAAGAAGAACTTTATTTCTCTTAAAGAATACAGATAATTCACTTACAGAGAAAATAAACTATACTCACTGAAAAATATACACTAACACTGTTTTAAATGTAAACAAAAGTCTATTAAGTAATAAGTTTTACAGTAACTATTCACTTATTTGATTGAGCGTACACAATAATTAATGTTCGATATAAAAAGAGGTGTCGCGTAGAAATGAAAGCCGTTGGAACTCGCCTAGCAACCACGGATATAAGAAGCGAGTGAGCGTACTTGCATACTGAATGCGGCAATTAAATAATAAGCAATAGTCATGGGTCAACAAAATATTGTTTTATGTCTGGTCTGGGTGTTTTATATGTACTATAAGTATACTATTTACGAAATATATGTACTATAAATATATATATTTATGCAAGTTTATACTAATATTGTAAAGCTGAAGAGTTTTGTTTGTTTGTTTGAACGCGCTAATCTCAGAAAGTACTGGTTCGAATTGAAAAAATATTTTTTGTGGTGGACAGTTCATTTGGAAAAAAAGGTCCTATTCGTCGCAGCTTGATGTTATATAAAATTAATAGACTCAGGCGTTACTTTGCGGAAATCCATAACTAATTATGGATATAGAAAATTACTTTGCTATTGACTTCCGCTCGTTAACACCGGCCTAGGTACCTTCACCGCACTACCCGCACTAACACTGATTTGAGGAAGCACCTGCACCACACTAACACTGATTGAGCAAGCACAATTTCATGCAGGAAAACCGCCCGCCCTACCTCAAAAATGCATGCAGTACAGTTAATGCAATTATTAGCACCCAACACGGATACAATAAAAACCTCGACGCGTTTCGCCATTTCACGTGGCATCCTCAGGAGATGTTGTTGATAATTTTCTAAATCCATAATGATGTTACTCGTATATAGCCTAAAGCCTTGCTCGATAAATGAACTGTCAAAAACAAAAGAAAGTACTTCCTGAGATTAGCGTGTTCAAACAAACAAACTCTTCAGCTTTACAATATTAGTATAGATAAAAGGGAGACATCATTTAGTCAATAAAGGACGATTCCACGAAAGACTCGTATCATTTCGGGTCTACGTTCCAAACCCCATTACAGAGGAGATCCGGGTTCGAGTCCCGCCTGAGACATACGTTTTTAAGTTTAATTGTGCGTTGTATAAACTTACATGTCCAAAGCACCGGAGAGATACGCCGGGAGCACGTCGAAGTAGTACGTCGTGTGATCTGAGGAAGTCGACGCGTTGGACGACCCACCGTGTTCGGACAAGAACTTGTTGTATTCGTTCTCCTGGGGACAACATCTTAAACATTGAAAAATGTGCTAATCATGTTTCATAAACCAACGCCCCGTTGGTCTAGTGGTTTAAATACTGGGCCAAGATCTCGGGGTCCCAGGTTCGAATCCCGGGTCGGGCCACAAAAAAGATTCGAACTTTCGAACGTTGCTCGGGTTTGTGATCACCAACCCGCATTTGGCAAGCGTGGTGATTACGCCAGTACACCCATCATTGCTGTGGGATGATTATAGGCTGTTACTTTACTTTTGGATGCGAGAAGCCGAGGATCGACCTAAGTGGCGTGCAATAGGAGAGGCCTATGTCCAGCAGTGGACTGTGATAGGCTGATGATTATGATGATGACTTTACTTTTTACTACATATTACATAAGATGCCACTTCGTGTCTAATACCATGCATAGTGCACAAAATACGAATAAAACGTAACTAAAGCTTGTAAAATAACGTATTGTAATAGGTAGTACATTCTGTGCATCCAACTAACCCAAGCTACTAATTAGCATGGGCGTAGCCAGCCATGGGCTCAGGGTGGGGCAAAACCTAGCAAACTATACCCGCTGTCTTAGCCCGGTAATTTTTTTATACACAAAGGCTATATCCCTATAGCACCCTATATCTGTATGTATAAATCGAATTATCCAATATACTTTCTTATTGCTCACCTACCTAAACCACGAAACCTTCTATATAAAAATGTCCTTCAGCCGTTTGGGCTCTGGGCGTACCTATGCTAATTTGTAAATCAGTCCATTTAGAGGTTTAACGAGGGCGGCACTGAAAATTTCGGGAATCAAGGAAATGACACAACATTACTATTTAAAAATGTATTTATTACTTTTCAAAGTATTCACCGCGAAATTTGACCATTCACCATTCCATTCGGAAGTTTGGGTCTCCAAAATGGCCGTTTTGTAGGCGTCCACAGGTTCTTCAGGTGATGAAAATCTCTGACCACGCAATTTATTCTTTATTTTAGGGAAAGTATAGAAATCATTAGGGCTTAGGTCGGGGCTGTACGGCGGATGGTCTAATAATTCTATGTTTTCTTGCTCTAAAAACTCTTTTGTTCTGTGCGCATTGTCGTGATGGAGGATGATGCGGCGGTTGCAGTTCTCTTTACGGAGTTCAGAAACGACCTGTGGCAAACTATTCTGCATTAACCGTTCTTTATCCCTCAAGAGGAATAGTCGCAACATGGCCGGTTTTGGAGACAAACGTGGCCACCATTTTTTTTGCAACACTCCGTGAACGAACAATTTTTGTTGGCTTTAACTCATTTTCGAACACCCAAACTGGTGACTGGATTTTTTGTTTCGGGTTCGTACGCGTATATCCAGGATTCGTCACCTGATAAGATGTTGTATACAGCATTTGAGGATCCTGCGTGGAATCTTTCGAGAGTTCTAACGCACCAAGTAACGCGAGCCGCTCTTCACAGAGCGAATGCGGTATCCATCGGGAAAACAACTTTTTTACACCTAATTGTTCATGAAAGATTATTTGTATTTGACTCATGCCAATGTCTAAAGTTGCCTGAATTTCGCGGTAAGTCTCATGTCGATCTTCCTCAATCAGCTTACGCACAGCATCAACGTTCTCGTGGGTGACTGCAGTTTTTGGACGACCTTGACGGGGATCATCACTGAGCTTGACACGTCCACGTTGAAATTCAGCAAACCAGCGATAAATTGTGGTTTTGGATGGGGCTTCATTACCAAATGCAGAAATCATCCGGTCAACACACTGTTTTTTTGTTAAACCACTTCGAATGTCATAATAAATCATCGCTCATCGCAATTTTCTCGAGTCAATTCCTATTTTCTCAACTACTAAACAAGTTTGATAAAACATTGTGATAAGACCAAGAATTTAAATTAAATTAAATTTTATGCTCGGACAAAACATTTCTGATTCCTTTATCAGTTCTTCCACTTCCATGTCTTTCAGAACATTCAATGCCATACATTTTTCTCTCTACAAGTGGTACAACCATAAAAATCTACGGGTCGTGATTAGCCTCTATTTTTTTTTAAATTCTTCAAATTTAATTTGCAACGTGTTATTATAGGTGCAATAAGGTCAAAGAATATACTGGCAAGCTGTTCTCCGAGCGACGCTCTTCCAGTGACATAATTAACGAGTCTAGGTAGGGAATTATTAGTAATCAGTGATCGTTTCCAAAACTGTGTAGGAGTCTCTGCCGGGAGATTTGCACGGCGCGTCTGCCCTTTTGTAAAATCAACTTCTAGAGCATTAGCGATCCACTTTAGCTTCAACTATGAAACTGCCGCTGTGATTTTCATTTTGAACACGTCGAGTGTGAACTTTCTTACGGATATTAAGTATTATAGTTAGTAGGTACTATCCGTAAGAAAGTTCCTAGATATTTTTTAGGTTTTGTTAGGTACCCTAGAGGTCAGAGCCAGGGTGGGGCAAATACCCCACCCTGCCCCACCGAGGCTACGCCCATGCTAATTGGTAGTTTAATTTGGGACTAGATGGCTCTGTGTGGCCCAGTGTGACATTACTAAAAAATATTATTAGGAACTATTTATTATTATTATGTTTGTCATTTTCCAATCACGGGACTATGGAGTCCCGGACCTTTGGAAGGCGTACGAGGGGCCGAAGCCAACTCGCAGAGGTCCGGTAAACAACATTTATCTAAATGATGTAATATGACACCAACCGACGGTGTCCGAAATTGGATTATTAACTAACCTCAGGATACTTCTCGGTGCCAAGAAACAGCATGTGCTCACAGAAGTGGGCCAGCCCCGGCACCTCATCAGGGTCACTCAGGTAGCCTATTACAAAAAGAACATGGCGTTGAAAAAATGCAAAATAAAATAAAGACAGATAACTGAAATGAAAGATACGTTTACATTTATTTTAGCTCATTTTGCGTAAAAAGGAACATAACTGACGATAAATACTATAGCCGCCGCCGACCAAGTTGTACATCTTTCTGTAACATTTCCTGTAAATTTATTTCTTCTGTGGTGTGCAATAAAGAGTATTCTAATCTAATCTAATCTGTAGTTTAAAACATTTCAAATTACCTACTTTATGACACCTTAGTCTGCCCATGACCATGAACGCTGCAAAGTGTTCAAAACGTCGGGTTAAACTAAAATAATCGCGTATTAAAATTTTTACATACCTTTCGTTTTAATGTAAAGTGTTCGCGTAAGCACAAGAAATCAGTAAGTCTCAAACTATTCCATTTTTAAAAAGATGGAATAATACGGCCGGCAATGTAACAGGTTTTTATATTTTCCCCCCTCCCCCCTTTATACCTCCGTTCACTGCTTTTGACTCATTTAATGGAAGATTTCTGAAAAATAAAGTTTTCTATGTGGATTCTTAACCGACAGAAGAGAAATATGAAGGACTTTTCCTTACCGACATTGACATCAAGAGCAGCGGCAGACTTGTCGGTCGTAGGGTCGCTGACCAGCAGCACCTTCAGCCGGTTGGACAGCACCAGGCCTCTGTGGTAGAAGGCATTGTATCATAGTGTTACATCGACAAAAGAAAGAAAAGTTTGTAATACTGAAAACACACAAGAACAACATAAAGTTGGACTTCGAGTTAATTACATTTAAATATGGATTGATGGATACAAAAGGTGGGCAGAATAGATTTAAGTATGTCGTCAAGAGCAAGCCCATTTATTTTAATAATAAAATAAAAAAACATATTTTACAACCACGTCTTCTAGACTCAATCTTAAGACTTTTACCACACACCTGTACACCCTCTTATCCTCTTGAGACTTGACGATATCATCGTAGCGTGTCACCACGCCGGCGGGCGGCGGAGAGGCCGGCACGCGACCCGGTGGCTGCCGAGGCGAGCAGTGGGCGGTCGACATACCCGAGTGACCGCGCCTTTGATAGCTGAAGCTGGAGGAAGAAGATTGGTTAAGGTTTTAAGATTTTTTTTCAAAATAAAAAATAGACTTAAGCCAATCGTCCACTGCCAACTAAACTAAGTTAGCTTAACTTACCTCACATAGCTGAGCCAGTTTTTTATACAACAAAGCTTAGCTAGCATAGTTTGCGGTGGACGCACATGTATGAAAAACTGGCTCAACTAGGCAAGCTAAGCTAAACTAACTTTGTTTAGTTGGCGGTGGACGATCGGCTTTAAATAAGCCACTTATATGAAAAAAAATAACTAAAAAAGATTGATATCAAACTACTTTTTACCTGACTACGGCAAAGCCAACAGGAAGGGTTATGATTTAAGCAGTCTATACATATAATGTATGTGGGTACTCATTTGCGGATAACCTACTGAGTCTATTTGACGACCGTTTGGATCAGCGGTAGTAAACGCTGCTTCTGAGCCATGGGTCGCGGGTTCGATCCCCGCACAGTACAAATATTTGTGTGCATGAACATGTCTGTTTGTACTGGTCTGGGTGTTTTCTATATATTATAAGTATATATTTACAAAAAAAAAAGTATATATGTAAGTTTATCGGTTGTCTAGTACCCCATACGACAGGGTACTTAATAGTAGCTTAATTTGGGACTAGATGGCTCTGTGTGGCTCAGTGAGGCATGTCTTAAAATATTTATATTTATATTTATTTCTATTTTGGTAAATGAAATATCATTTGATTCCTTAAGAAACAAACACACACACATATTTGCCAGTTTCTTAGCCGTTCAAGCATTATTGCTTCAAATAGCAGTAGTTTATAGTGGTGAGCAGTGGGCGGCCGACATGCCTGAGTAATCGCGTATTCTTTGTCGAACTCACTCTAAAGGTGAATAAAACAATGTCAAGTTGCTCAAATTACTTCGTTAATTTTATGATACAAAATTGTATAAGTACTTAATATGTTATCAAACTGTATTATAATCCCTCAACCACAGGAGGCACGCGCGTGCCGCGATAAAAATTGATTTCAATTGTGTCTAGAATAACTCACGATCAGGGGATTAACACAATTCAGTAGTTATGCTAGTGTAATTTCAAAATACTATTACTTTAAAAATATATAGAATGCCTTGGTAGCCCAATGGTAAGATCAGTTGCCCAGAAAGAGGAAGGTTATAAATTCGTATCCGATCTAAAGCAGTTTAATTTTTAATTCAATGTATTGTATACATACCGTGTACCCAACACGTAATCTCTGTGCACGCCCTTATATACAGGTTAACAAGAGCAAATATAATTTATTTTTAAAGAATGGTAGTAAGCAAAAGTTGCATGAAAAGCGTAGCAAATCAAAATAAATTACAATCAATATTTACAATAAAACCATTAAAATTGGTTACTGTTATTGCTTATCTTTTTTTTTATTGGTTTTTAACAATAATGTAACATTTTATACTAATGGAATACCCATAGCGCGAAGTTTTTATCAAAAAGTAAACCAATACATTTTATGAATTCCAAAAATATTCATAAAATCCCATGAAAGCATTTAAATACACAGACGTTAAGTATTTCATTAACCATAAAAATGAGGAAAACCTTAGAATTAATTAACAAAAACAATACACCATGAAAATGAATATCTCCATCAAATCAATGAGATAGCACAATTACAGATTAAAATAATCTTACCTCAATTAGGTTACAAATACACGCAAGAACAAGGGATCTAGGTTCTAGACAAAGCCCAAGATGTTTTTTCAGCACATCTAAATTATCAGATTAGTTCACTAAACTAGGAGCAAAATCCTAACCTATTATATGTTGCGCGATATGATAAAGTCGGAGAGAAACTGTGGATGCCCACAAAAAGTATTCTTCTTGATGCCAGCTTGAATATTTACTGAAATCTAACTTTAATTACAATTATTTAATCGATTTATGGATAACACAGATGATCAGCAACTACGCGAACCTCTATGTACATTTGATAATGACGTTGATCGACGTGCGTGACGTTGATGTTGACAGCTTTGACTTGTAAGTAGGGGTGAGCTGAGCACTGAGCAGCAGCCGACCGTAAATTGACGGCAACTTAACATCTCGGCTTGATTTGATTTCGATCTAATCATATTCGTATCGATTGTTAGCTTGATTTTACCAGTTTTAGTTTATTTCAAATTATTTTTGCACGAAATACCTATATTAAAATTAAGGAAATGTAGCGCCTACTGACGATGCAGTTTTTTTGTTCAAATTCCTTGTGTCTGTTTTAAAGAGATCTCGTAAATACTAATTGAGGATAATACAGTAGGTACCTTGTACCTACAAATATTATATCACAGAAAATTAAAAAATATGTATCAGTTTTCTGTTTTTTTTTTAATTTGGCCATAATAGACCCTTAATTCGCATAACCTGCAGCGCTATTACGTATCTTTTTTGACAGTCAAAGTGATAATCGCTAAGCCTAAGTGTTTATATGTGAACTGTCAAAACATAGTCCCTTCGTTTGGCAAGCGGCCATTAGAGGATGACAGCTTGCTATCGCGCAGGTGGCATATCGTCCTCTAATGTGCGCTCGGCCAACACTCGACTAGTGCGGTCGGTTTTGTTCTTAGTTAAAATTTTAGAACTCTATATCTTTACAGTTAGTGTTCAAAGTGTTTTTGACAAAATAAACTAGCGGTAAAAGTAAAGTAGTACACATCTTTTCTAAGTGAAATATAAAACCGTTGGTCAGTAAAGGCCACGGAGCCCACTAGTGAGCACCTAATACTCGAATGTGCTCGATCGATCGATTTTATAGAGGATTTTGAAGTGATTTTTATAGTTAAGTTAGTGTAAACTATGAACCAGTATGTAATTCAACTAATTAAACTTAATTATGTGATGTGTGACGTGATTTTGATTTCAAAATAGTACTAAAACCGGGGCTGTTCGAAATTTTTCGTAATTGTCATTGAAACTTGATATTTCCATCAATATTGGTAAGTAATATGGTTAAATACATTTAATTAACTGTGTTCGTTATCAAGCTTTAATTTAAAGCATTAATCTATTCGCCAGGATTTGTGAATTCTTAGAGAAAAACATTTTTGTAAGAACCGGCACTCGGCCATCATTTTTTCATTTTTTCACCTACTACTTCAATTGGTTTTAAATAAAAAACTATGGCTATACAGCCATAAATAAATATTTTTAGCCATAAATGAACCTTATTTAGTGTCCTATGTTGTTGTACAATTAGAATCAGAAAACTTTCAGTCACTAATTTTAAGCATATTTTTCTTTTTGAAAATGTGGTTAGAAACTGAGGTACTTTGGAAGTAACAATTAATAACTTATAGTAATTACATGATAAATTAATATTAAATGTAGGTAAAAGCTTGTAAATCTTGTGTAGATTACGTTGGTATTTAAATGATATCCATGTTTCATACAAAAATTTGCAGAAATTGGCGGTTTTAGTTACCGCGGAATCAAACTTTTTTTTTTTGACCCTACTGTCTGCCCTTTGTGCCGGATAGTCTAATGGCCGCTTGCCAAACGAAGGGTTTGCCAAACGAATAGAAGGCTTACGTATCGTCGGTGTATAAATATATTAATGTCAAGGTCTATGACTAATAGGCACTGTCATATTAACTATCCCACTTTTGACAGCCGTTTGCGTATCGATAACTCGATTTTGGTAAGTCAGAGTGATGAACAAAATCGTTAGTCACCGGAATTTTCAAGTGTCGCTGATAGAAACTACTAAAGAGCAGTTTTTAAGAATATACACTATTAACCAACTAAGTGGAATCATAATGCAAAAAATACTTTTTGAGTGTTAGTTTAAATTAAGACATTTTTGGATTGCTGAATAGAAGAGAAAAGCATGCCAAACAAAACAAGCGCTGACTGATATAAACAACACTTGAATTATTTTGTTTGAAAAGTTTTATTTGCAAAATGGCTCGAGCTTTTCTTTTGACTTATGCCGAGAGACAGAGAAAAATAAAAGTATAAAAAGTTGAGAGACATCGTCTCCGCGATCGTGATCCTCTGCAGCTAACGGACGAAGAGTTTATGGCAAACTTTCCATTAAAGCTGGATTCCAACAAATATTAGAGGAAATCCTACCAAGGTTGAAAGTAAGAAGCCGCAGAACAGCAGTCTGCAATGAACTTAAGGTATGAAAGTCTAATTTAAAGGAAAAATTAAAACATAATTAATAATATAATAGCCAATCAATGTAGGTACTATCATATTTCATATTCCTAATATTAATTGTGAAATGAAAATTTAAGTAGCTCCTTCTGCGACAGCATTAAGTCGCAATGCAAGGGACTTCTAGGCTATTTTAGCCATTTGTTTTGCTTGAGGTCCACTTGCAAAGCGACCTAACGCTATGTCACGGTTTTCTTCTACGAACTCTAATAATATCAAAACCTGCCAAGGCGAGCCATCTAAAATACAAAAGAATAAAATATGTTCTTTAATATTTTGACTAAGTTATTCAAAGAACTTTTTAGTTTTTAACAATTTACCTACTTTTAAATAATCGACTCGAAGCATAAACACAAGTTCACACTCAAATATATCCGCAACAAAATATGTTCTAATTTCAATAAAATTGCGCTAAAAACCATCTGACATTTGAAGTGACTAACGTATAACCCGATTAAATTAAGATGTCGTTATTTTGAAACGTAATCGTTTAATACACAATGGCATGTCATTTAGTCGTATAATTTATCAATAGTATTAGAGTAGTGCAGCTCTATGTATCTATCTCAAGTCCACTTGATATGCACTATTCTCATTCATGTAAGCCAGTAGTTACATACCACCATATACCAATTTAAATGTCAGTGCTTCAGTTGCTGACAAAATTTCGTGATCAACTGAAGTCAGTTGTCCATTCAGTGACTATCCCATACATAATAGGTCTGCAGATCGTATCACACACAATCATAGTTGAATAGCAGGTTTTTGACAGTTCTAGTATGGGCTAAATGTCAAAATCGTCCAATTCAATCACGATCGAACTGCGATTGAAATAGCTAAATAAGACCCCTGCTATGATAGGTCTCTTGTTATGGAATTAAAAGAGATAGATAAAAAAGGTGTATGGCACTCGGAGTCTGCCGCGGTAAAGCTATTGCATAGCATTTTTTATCAACATGCAATTATAAAACTAAAAAGTATCACCGCTGTGCCGGTCGGAGTGGGAGGGTGTTAGATTATTTTCGTTACGGAATTCTGGATTCGGTCTCCACGCTCAAGGCCCGCGATAGAAGCTATGCAATAGCTTAATTTTATAATTTTATGTATTTTCTAATTTTGACTTTTGTAATTAAATTTTTCTGTTATTTTGGCAGATATGGTTACCATAGGCAACCATACTGTCAAAATCCTTATTTTCTTCTAAATTCTTTTAAATTTCGGAAATTCAAAATTGTTCGATCGTGCCTCGCCCCGAGTACCGTGTTAGGTTTTTTTTTGTTACGGAATTTCTGGATTCGGATTCCACGCTCAAGGCCCAAGATAGAAGCTATGCAATAGCTTAAAAAATTTGAAATGGTTTAAAGTAGGCTGGAAAAGACAGGATTAAGGTAATCAAGTATATGAAGAAATAAAAGTTTCGGCAAGTGTGAACAAAAGCTGTTGGGGATTAACTATTTTTAAAATTCACAATCGCGTTTATCCTAAACTAACTGTTAACATGAACTTTGTCACTTTTAGATTACCTATTTAGTTCCATAAATATTTGCATGTAGGCAATAAAAAATATTTGCAAATGAAAGTGTTTTTTTCTTCGTAGTTATTTGATCTTAAAAGAAATGCCGCTATTAAGGATTTAATATATTTATTATTATTCTATTGTGGTAGTTGTTAGTCAATTAATGCTAATTTCAAGTATTACATCACTCGGATTGTCACTTGTCACTGTCAGTCACCACGACAGTACAACTAGGAGTCCATTCCGATCGAACCCAACAGGTTTATACGCACTTTTGTGCAAACATCTGTAATTACAAACTGGAATTTATAATAATTAAAACGCTCAGAATTAGCTACAAATATTTTTATTTAAAAGTCAGTTCAGTAAAAAACAATCGTTTTAGTGTATAAGATTTATTTTTAATTGATATCTTAATAACGGGTGCGTCTCATGTGATATAAAATCATTTGATATTTAATCAAACTTTAATAACGATCACTTTAAATAATGACCATTTGTTACAACAACACATGATATAATTTTGTTTGACATAACGATTACTTTACATAACATACATTCAAAACAAATAAAACATTTTGGAATAAAACTCATTTTATATATCGTTCATTTGATATAAATTTGTTTATTATACGCATAATTTCGTATATCTATAATTTGAGATAAAAACGTTTTAAATATTGATTAAAAGAAATAACCGTACTGACATACATTGCTAAAATTCAGAATTTGGTTGAATCCCGACTCGCTGTGTTCTTTCCGTCGTGGTACTTGTCTGCCCTACACTAGAGTGCAATTTAAAAGACGGAGAAGAGCAAAACAAATGCATGCATGCTTGCCTATATGCATGCTTGCTTTCCTGCATCCATGCATGCTACCCTGCATGCATGCATATTTGCCTGCTTACGTGTATGCATACCTCCTTGCCTGCGTATTTATGGCATTTCGCAATATTAAAGATTCGGAATTTATAGTATTTGGTATCTTTAAATTCTGCATTTTGATGATTTTGTATCAAGTAATCATTATCGGATTTAAATGTTATATAAAAGGGGTGTTATCGTAAATGAGCGTTATACTAAATGTAATTATACTAAATAAATTTATTTATTTGTTTTTAGCATTATATCATGTGAATGTTATATTAGACGGTTGTTATACTAAATGATTAAACCCAATTTTTACTTATACGTTTTAAAATTATGTAATTTAAAATTATATCTTTCTATTACTATATTAAAAAAGTGTTATATTAAACAAAATTATATCATTTGATTGTATATGTTTTGATCTTTATACGATATGTTGTTATACTATATATTACACACATTGACTTGTTCTTGTGTGATTACTTTAAAATCGATGAAGACTCCATTTGGTACACGTGATGTATTAAATATTCTTTGCTTGCTTGCTTGTAATTGTTTGACGTTTGTATGTCAGACTGTCAGATAAAAGTTTATTATTATTTGGTTACCGGCGTAATTTAAAAAACGCCGATAAAACGTAGCAAGAAATAGTAATAGCAATAAATAAATTATTGTATATTTGCGTATTGTTTAGATCTTGCCGTTGGTTGGTTGTGAAACAGTTTGTAAACTTGGTCAGAGGGTATCCTTACTTTTCTAAACATCCAGGTAAACAAGTTTCTACATGTCTATTTGGATAGTCTTGTTTGGCTGATAGCTATTCTGTATTGGTTCTTGGTACATGGTATTACATATACTCGGAATCAAGTATTATATCTGACCGTAGTTTTTTCTATTCTTTCAGACCATGGACGAGTGGGAACAGTTGATAGATGCTTACCCTACAAGTCCCGATGTTAAACATTTCATCAAAACTATTAAAACAGCTGACGTTGTACTAAAACAGGATCTGGCTCCGTTCGAGCTGGGTATGTAGTTATTAATCATTTAAGTCTTAGTAACTACTTTCATAAAATAAGGTTAGGGTGTTCAAGGCATAGGTCTTAAATTTAAATTCACTGATTTTACTTGCTTTTATTAGAAAAGTCTGGTAGACTACCCTTGTCAATTAACGCTGTAGTGTTCAAAACATTGATATAAAATAATATAAAGTACAAAATCTTATCAAATTTGACTTAAATTTGTAAACTTATCTTTCATTTGTGTAGTGTTAGTGTTTCAAGGAATATTTAATATTTTTTAAGACATGCCCCACTGGGCCACCCAGAGCCATCTAGTCCCAAATTAAGGTAGTATTAAGTACCCTGTCGTATGGGGTACTAGACAACCGATAATCTTACTTATATACTTTTTTTTTGTAAATACATACTTATAATACATAGAAAACACCCAGACCAGTACAAACAGACATGTTCATGCACACAAATATTTGTACTGTGCGGGGATCGAACTCGCGACCCATGGCTCAGAAGCAGCGTTAACTACCGCTGATCCAAATGGTCGTCATCAGGAAACAAGTGAGGAAAGTCTGTTTAGTTGAGATATTCAGAATTTGCAAACAAAAATCTGAATTTTAAGCGGTCGTCTGCTTAGTCACGGATCCGAGCTATATGATAATTGATTTCTATTATGTCTGGCTTTACCCACATACAAGGGGTTAATGGAGCTTCTTATACCTAATTCTATTAATTTTTTTAATTTTTTCATCAATTTGTATGTACTTGTTTTATAAATAATATAAAAAATTATAAAACTACCGCCACGAGACAATAAAAATGATTGTCTGCTAAATTAACCGAACCAAGAAATCCATTGTAGGTGAACCAAAACCGAACCCTATAGATCTGTCACATCCAGATACTGACTGAAAGAGACTGATGGAAATGAACATACGGACATTGTGTCTGTAATGCCTTTGGTTTAGCCAGGCTTTGTCCGTACTTAGCCTGTCTATTAGACCATTGTCAAAAAGACCATCACCACTTTATTAATATTACTAGTTCTTCACCCGCACACGGTCGGAATCCTGAGCCTAGCAGTGGCATATAGAAAGATAGATAAATTTAGGTAGGCTTAATACTTTCGTGACTGTGGAACCATGGAAATAATTGAAAGCTGTTTAGTAGTTGACATGCCGACAGCAGCACCACCTACTGGGTTCCGTGGTGAAAAGTAGCCTATGATCATCAAGGGATAGTAAAAGAATTTTTGAAATCAGTCCAGTAGTTTCAGAGCCTATTCAATACAAACATACACACACACACAAATGCAAATCTTTCCTCTTTACAATATTAGTGTAGATTACAGCTTAAATTCCACAGAACACATTTAAATTGTAAACAATTAAAAAAAAACTTACTTCGTCATGTTGCCTTCCTCCATTCCTTTTCACTTTTCTTCGTCTTTGGCAGTATCATCACTATTTACTACTATTAATCTTTCAGATTGGATAACCAGCACACTCTTCTTCAAACCAGTATCCTTGTTCGATACAGTATCTTCCAACCGCAACGATGCAGTCTGGAGCAAGCCGATCAGTGATGCCTTCAAGCTCATCAGTGATATCGTTGATATGTACTCTCAAGACCATATGTACTCGCTAGACCATATGTACTCCCTAACCCATTTGTACGAGAACATTGTGACGGTAATTTATTTTATTTATTAACAAGCTTTTTGTCCAAGGCTCTGCTCGCGTGAATTGCATATTATATCGTGCAGGTAGAAACCTGTGCCCAGCAGAGAGATATAAAATAGCCTATGTCCAAGATCCAACATCCAATTTGAAATAAATAAAATTAGAAATTAAAAATTTGAATTTAATGCCATACATTTCTATCATTTAAATAATCATTATTGAAATGAAATCTTTATCACCCCTGAAGCCCCTTGCATGCCAAATTTCATGATTTTAAATTGAATTGTCAAAACCGTTTCCGAGATCTATACTATAATATTATAAATATTGAATGCGCTAATCTCAGAAAGTACTGGTTTGAATTGAAAAATTCTTTTTGTGTTGGATAGTCCATTTATTGAGGAAGGCTTTAGGCCATATAACATCACGCTGCGACCAATAGTAGCGAAGCATTAGTGAAAAATGTTGCAAAAATAATCGCGAACATTATGAGCATGCTCATTTAAGGGCATCAATATACAATTAGAGCTAGATAGACACTGTCTGATACAAAAATGACACCTGAAACTGTGTTCAATTGAATGATTGACTATGATTTAAGGTCAGTGTCAGCTTTATAAGCCAGCAGAATTATGTTGACATGCAATTAAAAATCAGTTAAAATCAGTTTTATTTCTGCAAATAGGCCCCTGGAGGCGCTTTTACACGTCCCAATATTTAACCTACCACTGCTTCGGGACAAATGTGGGCTAGTGCCGAGAAGAAGCAGCGCAAGAAACTCGGTCACTATTGTCAGCCTCTTTTTAAATAAACATGTTTACATAAGATATATGCCAGTGCGAGCTGATACAATTTAAAGCCAAACGTTCCTATCATTTATATAATCATCAATAGTGTAATAGCCCTTTTTCATTAAAACAACTTTGATATATGATTTGAATTTATGTACAGGGAGGTCAGCAATTGATAGTGGTAATTTGTTGAAAATACGGATACAATTTCCCATGAACGAATTACCTACTTTTCGCAGTCTGAATCCTGGAACGGCAAGTTTATCTTTATTTCGGGTATTGAAATTGTGTACGTCACTATTTTTGACAAAAAATTCGAGGTTTTTACGGACGTACATAATGTTTTCGAAAATGTATTGAGATGCAACTGTTAGTATGTTGATCTCTTTGAATAGCTCTCTTAGAGAGTCACGGGGTCTAAGGCCGTAAATAGCCCGCACAGCACGTTTTTGCAATATAAAAATAGACTCAATATCTGCCGCTGAGCCCCATAACAAAATACCGTATGACATTATACTGTGAAAGTAGCTAAAATATACTAATCTTGCCGTTCCAACATCAGTCAATTGTCTTATCTTTCGCACAGCATAAGCAGCAGAACTAAGTCTTCCAGACAGAGACCTGATATGAGCACCCCATTGCAGTCGAGAGTCTACAGTTATACCTAAAAAGGTAGAGGAGTCTACTGTGTCTAATGGCTCATCTTTTACAATAACATTTGTGGCGGAAAACCTTACATTAGGCAAAGTAAATTTAACACATTTTGTTTTTCTTGCATTAAGCAAAAGATTATTCGTAGCAAACCAATAGAATTGACATTTGTCTCATGTTGTATCTATTCGATTGATATAGGTTGTACTAAATGTGCACCCTTATTTCAAATGGGTGCACATTTATTTGTGATTGGAGTTTTGCACGGGAAACGAAAAGAGTACGAAAAGATGGACTTTGTTTCGTAATTTTGTGAAATTATCCTAAGCGGCACTTATTGTGATAAAGTGGTGGCATTGTTATAATAATGTATCAGTGAGTAGGATAAATCAAATAAAAGTGAGAAACAAGGAAATGCGCTCCTATTTGACTCTGATCCACGTTCTCGCGTAAAACTCCTGTAATCATTGAAATGTATAAACAACCCATACATTTCAATGAGTTAGGTTAGTTTAGATTAAGGTGGAAGTGGAATGAGGGTCGGCTGGTCCTTATCCGTAAGGAGGGCCGCCCGGCGGATGACCCGTCCGGATACCGGCCCATAGTGTTGCTCGACGAGGCGGGTAAACTGTTAGAGAGAGTGGTGGTGAACCGTCTCGTCGAACACCTGGAGGAGGTTGGGCCGAACCTGGCCGACGCCCAGTACGGGTTCCGCAGAGGTCGATCGACCATCGACGCGATCGGCCGTCTTCGGGTCACAACGGAAGAGGTGGTTTCCGGGGGTGGGGTGTTGATCAACACCCTGGCAGGTAGTCTTGGCCGCACTCCACTATCATGGGGTGCCACCCTACCTGAAGAGAATGGTGGGGGACTACCTCTCTGAGCGAGCGGTAGTCTTCCCTACGAGCGGTAGTGTCCCACAGGGGTCAGTCTTGGGACCCCTGCTCTGGGACATCGGGTACGACTACGTCCTACGCTGCGCAAATCTGCGCGGCGTGGACGTGTTGTGCTATGCCGACGACACCCTCGTCACGGCCCGGGGTTCTGACTTTCGGGCCGCGACGGTGTTGGCCACTGCCGGAGTTGCGGCGGTGGTGGCCAGATCCGGCGGTTGGGGCTGGAGGTGGCTCTCCACAAGTTCGAGGCCATCTGCTTCCACGGGCCTCGGCGTGAACCACCTGCCGGCGCCAACATTATGGTGGGCGGTACTCCCATTCCTGTCAAGAAGACGCTGAAATATCTCGGCGTCATTCTTGACAGCAGATGGGACTTTGGGGACCACTTCTCAGCGTTGGTCCCCAAATTGGTGAGGACATCAGGCGCACTGCGGCGCCTGCTGCCCAACGTAGAGGCGACCAGAGACTCTTGCCGCCGTCTATACATGATGGTGGTGAGGTCGATGGCCCTTTACGGGGCTCCGATATGGGCGGCGTCCCTCAAGAACCGCCATAGGGCCCTCCTGCACAGCGCACAGAGGGTTATGGCGGTTCGAGGGGTGAGAGGCTACCGCACCATCTCGCACCAGGTGGCGTGTGCACTCGCCGGGTCCCTTCCATGGGAGCTGGAGGCGGAGGTGCAGGGGTCGGTGTACTGGCGGGCGGCGGATGCCCGAAGCCAAGGAAACCGGCCTCCGCACGACACGGTGGTGCGATTGCGTAGGGAGGCCCACGAGGCCTCCTTGGACCGGTGGACGCAGTCCATCGAGGAGCGGCTGGGCACTCCACTAGCTATCTCCTGACGCCGTATCCTCGAAGCGATCCACCCCATCCTCAAGGGGTGGATCGAGAGGCGGCATGGGTTGCTTTCCTTCCGGATGACGCAGATTCTCTCGGGGCATGGATGCTTCGGGAGATATCTGTGTCTGGTCGCCGCGAAGGAACCGACCCAGGGATGCCACCACTGGTTGCGCGGAAAACACCGCGCACCACACGCTGGTGGAGTGCCCCGCGTAGAGCGGGCCCCCTGTCGGTGCTAACCGCGGCCCTGGGAGGGCGAGTCCTCCCGCTGCCGGCTATCATGGTCCGCAGCGAGCATGGGAGGCGGTCTGCGACGACGTCATGTCGCAGAAGGAGGTCGCGGAGAGGGAGAGAGAGCGGGATCCGCACTCTCTCCGCCTCCGTCGGCGTAGTCCCGGGCTGCAGGTGCGGGGGCACCAGCTGCCTAGCACAGGGGACCAGGACGGCGCGCAGTTCGCCCAGCGCGTCGTCCTGAGGTAGGAGTGGGGTATCGTCATAGCACCCCCTCTGAGGAGGTCTGCCCTTGCCCACAGACCCTGCCCTCAGTCAGCGCGGCGGGCGACGCGAGGTTTTTAGTGGGTATACCCCTGGGCCCCATTCCCAGGCGCAGCGCCCTTTTTAGGGCGCCGGGAGTCGTACATACCGCCCTGCCCTCCCTCGGGGCAGTGATGATGCTTAACGCATTTTCCTCGCGTAAAAAAAAAATAAAGTTTAGGTTAAGGTTAGGTTAGGTTTATGTAAGTATTTATGATATTGTATGTATTTTAAATTGAAATCATAAGTAAAGACTAGGCTGTATGGAATCGTCCGAAGCCGTTAAATATATGAAAAAAAAAATTGTGACACTTTTGTGAGGTTGATTGGGTATCTAGTTTTTATATTACATCAATACCTTAGAATAATAACACCTAGAAGCCGCGTCTGAACCAAAACGTAAGCGTAAACGCGTGCCATTTAATTATCCTTGTGTGCGTAAGCTGCATAAACCTACGCTCTTCTAACGCACACAAATATGGCTTCAGTGTTACCATCATCGGGCGTTTACCCACAAAAAGTGGGAAAACGTGTTGTTTTGTTATACGACGATTAGCCATGTGTTTAGTATGATCTTTAAATACATAAGAAAATGTGATTACATTCATAAGTATATTACATATTTATTAATATAATGACGAATGCCACCGTTCAATGTGTTTAAATTTAAATGCCTGTGTGATTGTATAAATTCACATTAAGAAATTATTTTCATATTCATATTCATATTCATTTAATCACATTAAATTTGTAACAAAAGATACAGTAATGTCAGTACTTCGAGGTCAATAAATTGGTTACAAATGTACCTTTTCTAGGCATTGTGAATTTTGATGTCAAATGTAAACATGTAAATGAAATCATCTAACCATTATAAAAATGTAAATATCTATTACTAAATACAATAATTAAGTCATTTACAATAAAATTTACATATCAAAGAAAGAATCTATATAAAAAGAAAATAAATTATATTCATGTATTTAATTAATTATAATTTGTCTTCAAAATATTCTTTGATGTCATAGTATGCTTTTTGGATTAGTAAATCCTTTATTGCACTTTCATACTTTCCACCTTGGAGGGCCTTTACATATTTTGGCATATGATTTTTATAGAATTAATAACACCAACATTTAGTCTAAACAGTATTAAATAGCTGTTATGGCAAATTCAATATTTTTCTCAATATTAAAAACCAACTAATCAAACTGTGTGCATTTTTTTTCCCAAAACTAGCAACACTGATGTTGATAGGTTTTGTGTTTCAAATTATTTGTTTTTAATTCGATTTACGTACAGAAAATGTATGAAATGTAAGTACTTACCTGTAAAATTAAACTTTATCACTTTCGTTTTGTTTCTCTGATATGCTAGAACACTTCTTCATAGTGCAAACGGTCATTTTAAATTATTTTTCGCGAGCTGTGTTTGACGTTGAGCACTGACAGCTCGCGGAACGAAGTAAGCCAGATATGGCTAAGTTTTAGTTGCGCGTTTTTCGTGCTTACATTCGGTTTCTAGGTGTTATTATTCTAAGATCAATACGTAAGGGGGCTATTAGAGCTACGTGCTGCCCCCAGTTGATTAATTTTATTACTTGCAAACAAAATAAATTCTTAAAAAAACTAGTACTTACAGTATTATTTCATCAAATTACCTTTGGTATTTATTGGATCACTGTTAACTGCTTTTCGTTCTAGCATTCTTTCGCATTGTACATTATTGCTACAAGCGGCCGCTTTTGGCGTTCGCGAAAGATTCGACTTTATAAACAACTGTAACAGGTGGGGGTGACGAAGTTTTGTAAACCACGGTGTTTGAAGGTACGGGAAGAATTTAAAGATTATTGAGTTTAGTCAAATTACGACTATATTCGTATGTACAAAGATTAATACAAGCCTTAGAGTATACCCGCTCTGACGACCGACCAAAGACAATAGTAAATCGTGCTGAGGTCAGTGCGAAAAGAGTAGTGTATACTGTGAAGGGATACCGAATGGAATCTAAATGATTGAATTGAATGAATCAATGAATGAATGAATGAATGAATACACATCAAATATTGTCTTACGTACTTATATAAATTCGAAATCCAAAAGTCACTGCGATGCAAGGTACTTGCAACGCCATCTCTTGCGTACTGGAGGAAACTTTGTCTTGAACACTTATAATAATTGAAAATCGAAAAGCCACCGCAAGGTAAGATACATGCAACGCCATCTGTTATTGACTTTCGGCAGCATTGTTTCAGTTTCATCCTTCGTATGCATAGTGTGGTTCAGTTTTGTTTGTTATAATCATGTTTATGTATTTTATTCTGTTACACAACTAAATGAAAAGTTTATTGTGATTCAATAAATACTAGAGGTAATTTGCTAAAATGATACTGTTCTAGTTTTTTGATATTTGATTATGTTTAGAAGTAAGTAACAGCCTATAATCATCCCACTGCAGGGAAAAATCCTCCATCATTGAAATTAAGTTACCACAGTAATGATGGGTGTAATACTGTACTCGCATAATCGCCACGCTTGCCAAATGCGGGTTCGTGATCACAAACCCGAGCAACGTTCGAAAATTCGTAACTTTTTGTTGCCCAACCCCCGATTTTAACACCCCGAGATCTTGGCCCTGTATTTAAACCAATAGAATTAATTAATCAATTAATTAATCACTACTAGCTAGAGTATTAGCATAATTTAAAGGTATTAAATTATACTTATGATTGTTCCAGCTCTGCCTCCTCCCCCTCACCCCCCAAGTCCGCAAGGACGCGTTGTCCTGCCTGACTCGCGTCGCGCGCCGCTCGGCAGAAGGCGCTCGCGACGCGCCGCGGCTGATATCGGAACTGCAGGACAGCGGCACTTGTAAGACGCAGCTGGCCATACTTGTTGGTAAGTTGAGTGGATTGACTGTTACTATTAAGGCCACTTTTTTTTAATATATAAGGTCAATTTTTTTTATGTGATCTCCTTTTAACGACCGGTTCAGCATAAAAAAAGAATAAGGTTTTACAAAAGAAAACAATATTTTTATTCGCTAGTTCCCGAATAAATCACATGAACACTTTTCAATTGAAGAGTAAAATAAAACATCCCGTTTGTTATAATGTACGACCCTGACCTTGTTCGATCGATACACGTGCCGCTTCTACTAACTCCTGCCCGCGCCCCCCGCCACCCCCGACGGCATACGTCGACGCGTAATTGTTATCGTAATACTTTCCGGCCAGGAGTACCTCAAAGCGGGGCAAAACATGGTGCGGACGCAACAGCTTTACGCCACGCAGTACGGGAGTACTGTGCACGTACACACCGTACTTAGAGCTGTGCAGCGGCACCGGGAGTCTGGAAGCTTCCAGCCGCGCCTCGATGTGGGTCGGCAACGATACCCGGACTGGGTCATCCGCTTGGAGGAAGACGTGCTGGATTTTATTGAACGTCACCCAGTGGCGAGCACCGCAGACGCAGCCCGTGTATTTGGCGTAAGCCAGTATTATGTGTGGCGGCTCCGCAACGAAGGCCTCCACCCGTATCTACCAGCACGACGGCGCGCTTCAGCCTACGGGTACGAGCGTACTTGGACGAGGCGTTCCAAGGCCCCTGGATCGGCCGCAGCAGCGTTGTCCGCTGGCCACCGCGTTCACCTGACCTTACGCTGCTGGACTTCCACGTGTGGGGTAAAGCGAAGGATTTAATTTGCACCGTGGAATAGTTACGTGCCCGAATTGTAAACGCGTTCGATGTTAAGTCAAGTGGAGAAGATGTTGCTCGTTTCAGTTCGGAGGCATTGCCTGGACCGTGCTAGGACGTATTTACAAGTAGAATGCCGTCACGTCCAACATTTAATCTAGTGGTGTAAAAATGTAAATATGACTTGTGATACTTTATTTGATATTTTAGCAACTTAATTGCACTTATAATATCAGTATAAAAAACTTGAAAAATTTTGTCTCAGGCGGGACTCGAACCCGCATCTCCTCGCATGCCGGGCGGCAGCAACGCTGGCTCACAGCGTAAGAATATGCTTGAAAAATTCGCGCCGTGTCGCAGTGTCTCGGTGGCCTAATGGTATGGCGCCCATGCCAGGAGATGCGGATTCGAGTCCCGCCTGAGACAAAATTTTTCAAGTTTAATAAATAAATAAATAAATAAATATTTAAGACATGCCTCACTGGGCCACACTGAGCCATCTAGTCCCAAATTAAGGTACTATTAAGTACCCTGTCGTATGGGGTACTAGACAACCGATAAACTTACTTATATACTTTTTTTTTTTTTTTGTAAATACATACTTATAATACATAGCAAACACCCAGACCAGTACAAACAGACATGTTCATGCACACAAATATTTGTACTGTGCGGGGATCGAACCCGCGACCCATGGCTCAGAAGCAGCGTTAACTACCGCTGATCCAAATGGTCGTCAGTTTATATATGACTTGTGATTATCAGTGTAAATATGACTTGTAAATATCAACGAATTATACTTTTAAACACGCCAGGTTAATTAATACAAAAATAATAGCAACCTTTTCCATACCTTTACCTACATAATGATTTTACGATTTGTATTGGCTTGTCAGTCCAAAGATTGAAAAAGTGTGATGGAAAGTCTTATTTCGTCGAAGCGTATGAACATTACAAATAATTGCTAAAGAGTGTTAATGATGTGTTGTTTATTTACCCAATAAATTAAACTTAACGAAACTGTGTTTTATTGGATCACAATACAAGTATGCCTAACCATACTCATCATAATCCACAAGTAAGTTCCTGTAAGTGTTATCTGCCAGAATACTTCATATTAAATTACATACTTTATTTTAATTACGCGTTGGGTAGTGCTTACTTAGATACTATCATTTTACGTCATTTCGTATTATGTATCTGGCATAATAAATTATTTATTAGCACTGCCCAGAACTCACTTGATGATTATAAAACTGGTCCTTACTCACCAGCGGTTTAGTCACGATCAATAGATGGCGCTGTCCGCTTTTGAATCGCGCTATAATTAGCTTTTTTTGGAATAATTAATTGATGGAGGTGTCGTAGAACCGGTTTCATATTTTTTTAATAAATTAAGCAGTACTTACTACGTAGTGCTCGCTCGAGACAGGTATCTAGGTAAATGAACTCTTACTTCTCTCCCCACGCTTCGCGCACCGCGGCACTAGCGCCTAGCGATGGGCGTTATTAACCG
Source organism: Anania crocealis (assembly GCA_949315895.1). Taxonomy (NCBI): domain Eukaryota; kingdom Metazoa; phylum Arthropoda; class Insecta; order Lepidoptera; family Crambidae; genus Anania; species Anania crocealis. Next base: position 9,149,491 of record OX438875.1, read on the forward strand.
TAACTAGTTATTTAAGCAGTTACAAGCCCGAACAGTGATCACTCGTTATCCGCAACAACAATAACTAGTTAGATTCATAACGCCATTCAAACGATCGAAATATGCATCGGTCTTCAATAACTGCTTTTTATCACAACGCTCTGAAGTTAAATTGAATTCACTCTTATGTGAAAAGTCTAGCGTAGTTATTTGGTTGGCTTCACTCCTCACGAAAAATCACTGGTTTTAAGTTACTCGTTACGACAAGTTGAAAACGACGTTTTACATTGCACATCCCACACATCGTTTTGATTACATGAAGGAGTAAAACGAGTAATGTATAAAGGGTCCAAAAAAAAGAATCGCAACCAAAGAGTGATAGCTTTGTTGCGTGTATGAATGAAACAACTATAGGACGCCAGCGTAAGTGTGAATGAAACAGGTATATGTTCGGCTTTCGGTCAACAGCTCTCATCCACTCTACGTGTGCGTGAAGTGATTAAGTTATACCTGCTATCTAACCAAACGTTTTATCCTTATAATAATCACGTTTGCTTCAGAGCGTTGTAAAAATAACTAGTTACAAAAATCACTAGTTATGAAACCAGTTATTGGAAATCACATCACGGTTAGGTTACGTTATCTTAAAAACCGATAACGACCCATCACTTAGCGCTGAATGCCTATAAATGAGTAGTGGGAAGAGTGGGGCATTGGAATGAGTGAGACGGAGGCGATTACGTAGGGATCGCTGAGAGTTAGACAGGATGCTTTTTAAAATAATTATTTCTTTTGTTAGAAAAAAGTGAAATGATAACTAGCCATATTTTGTTTGGAAAATAATATAGGGATATTTTTATTTTATATAAACAGAGACTCTGTGTAAGTCATGTCACCTGAAAGAAGGTGATCTTATATAACATCACGCTGCGACCAATAGGAGTGAAGCATCAGTAAAAAATGTTGCCAAAACTGGGAAAATTATTCATATCTGTAGGCTTCCGTTGCGTGCGCTGCGTAAACGGTTTAAGTAACCCAGAAAATATGTATGAAACTATTATTCCTCTTTAAATGCTTTAAAAAAATGTCTGCAACAGTAAATGTCTATCTTTTAAGATTGACTCACTATAACCTTTTTGTAGTAATCAAATTTTCTCGAAATTAATGCATTATTGCCAAATATTTACCAAAGAGTTTTAATTCAATATAATATCGATCTTAATAACAGAAATTTGCGGGCAACAGCTAATATAATTAAATGGACTAGTGGTTTATATACCGGACCAAGATCTCGGGGTCCCGGGTTCGATCCCCGGGTCAGGCAACAAAAAGTTTCGAATTTTCGAACGTTGCTCGGGTTTGTGATCACCAACCGGCAACCGTTTAGGCGCAGGAGTCCCTAATAGTACATGGTATAAACGTTAAAAACTCAAATGGGAACTTTTTATATGTTTCCTATTTAATATTTGTTTCAGGCGTAATAGCAGAGTTTCACCCGGAGTTGGTGACAGACTGCGCGTCTAGAATATGGCGGATATATCTGAATTTACTCGACTCTAATAAGAATACGGTAATTATTTTGGTTTTCTAAGAAAACAAACAGCTTAGAAATTACACAATACATATGTCGCAAGGACGTAATAAAATACAGTAAGTCTAAACATAATTCAACAACAACACAACAACATATCAGCCGAACGACGCCCACTGCTAGACATAGGCCTCCCCCAAGGAACTCCACAACGATCGGTCCTGTGCCGTCCGCATCCAGCGGCTTCCCGCGACCTTGACCAGGTCGTCGGTCCACCTTGTCCCCTACAAGGCCTGCCCACGGAACCCCCCCAATATGAAAACATAATTCAATTTAGTACAATTCAATTTAGTACAATTCAATTTAGTACAATTAAATTGTTTAACGCTCCGTTAGTGTAGTGTTTTGAGTACCGGGTCATGATCTCGTGGCCCGGGTTCGATCCCCGGGCAGCAAGAGTTTAGAATTTTGTAACATTTTTAATAAATGTTCCGCCATTTGTACTATTTATTAAATTTGTACATTTTAAAGTGTAAGAAGAAAACCGCATTCGGCAAGTTATGGGGTTTTGATTGAACCCATTGCTATGGTGAATTGTGAATTTAATGATGGAGGCCTTTACCTTGCAGTGGGCTGATTAAATGCTCTTAAGAGGACGACTAGAGCTAAGTGCTTTAATTTTATTACTTGAATTAATTTTATTACTTCTAAACATAATCAATTCTCAAAAAACTAGAACAGTATCATTTCAGGAAATTACCTCTAGTATTTATTAAATCACAGTAAACTTTTTATTTAGTTGTTTATTAAGTCGAATTTGTCGCTAAAATGATTAGCAGTTAACAATGATTCAATAAATACTAGACGTAATTTGATAAAATAATACTGTTCTAATTTTTTGAGGTTTGATTTTTTTAGAAGAAATAAAATTAAATCAATAATTGCGGGCAGCACTTAGCTCTAGTAGTCGCCTTAATAAAATACATTTTGCGAGATCACTTAAGTGACCCCAGAACACGCCAATCCTCCATTAAATTACTACCCGTTCGCTTCGAGATGGCCGTCGATGACCGTTACAAAATGACGTCACAGGCATATATAGCGGTACCGTTGAAGAACATACATTTATTTCTTAAGAAAAGTAACGTACACAATTTCAATACTAGAAATAAAGATAAACTTGCTGTTCCAGGCTTCAGACTGCGAAAAGTAGGAAAATCGTTTATGGGAAATTGTATCCGTATTTTCAACAAATTACCAAAGGATATTGCTGAACTCCCTGTACATAAACTTAAATCGTATGTCAAAGTTATTTTAATGAAAAAGGGCTATTACACTGTTAATGATTATTTAAATGATAGAAATGTATGGCATTAAGTTGTCCCAGCTCGTACTTGCTTAAACCTTGTAAAAATTACCTTACCTTGTAAAAATGTATTTAAAAAGAGGCTGACAATAGTGACCGAGTTTCTTGCGCTGCTTCTTCTCGGCACTAGCCCAGACTTGTCCCGAAGCAGTGGTAGGTTTAAATTGGGACGTGTAAAAGCGCCTCCTGGGGCCTATTTGCAGAAATAAAACTGATTTTAACTGATTTTAAGTTGACAAAAAGAAATAATCGTGTTTTTATTGCAATATCTTTTTATCATTTCCATACATCTTGGTTTGATTTGATAGAGATACAAAATAATATGTACCTGCGCCCTAGACGATATGTGAGTTATTAAAATAAATAAAATGGAGAAATTACAATCGATTATTTATTTATTCTTAATGCACAGTCAACCTTGAGTAGGTGCAGAGACCTGTGTATACTAATTAAATCGAAATCATTTGTGGTGTGAGGGGATTTCATAGTGGCTCACCTAAAGTTCTTAACCCGAAATGTTGCGATTGTTGCAAACGGTACTAATAGGGTCTGTCAAGGAGCGTGGTGCGGTGTGGCGGGGAGGGGGGTAGCGGCCAACTCGAAACGAACGCATAATAAATTGAGAACGTGTTTATTTATTCACAGGATACAGTAATAAGCGCAGTGCTGCAAGGCCTGTTGAGCTTGTTCAAGCATTTCGGAGCTGATCTGCCGATCATGGAGTTCAGAGATCTCTACGAGAGGATATCAAAAGAGTATCTCTTCAAGGGGAAATGCGAGGAAGGTTCGTATGTTTAACTGATATACAGGGTGTAACAAAAAGCTTAACGAAGCCTTAAACCTCGTATTCGGTTCATCAAACCAAATCGTATGCAACGAAAATAAACGCTGGCAAACGACTTTTTTCAGGCATTAAAATAAATCAAGTATTTATTGTTTAGCGCTAGCGCGCACGAAGCGCTACAGACGAGGATTGTGACCTAATTTCATACAATTAGATGTGCGTGCGCGCAGTTCATTGCGTATTGCTCTCTTTAAAGCGTTTTTTACGAGAAAGTCCAAATAATTTTCATCATGTTTCTAAAGAAAAAAGTTTTGTGAGACAAACTTAGCGTTTCATGGATTCCCCGTGCGGGCGCCGGGTCCATCGTGTGGCAGGAAGAGGAACTCCGAGTAGCTCCCGGGACTTGTGGCACGGGTGTAGGTTTAAGGGGCGTCTGTCCGACGTACATCAACACTCACCTTCACTACTCGTGTTTCTCTCCCTGCTCATCCAAATCTGGTACGAACCTGCTAATGCAGCTTTAGACAGTCGCTCTAATATAGAACTTACTGCAGTTCTGGCTAAGCCAAGGTCATTCAACAGGTTATAGAGAGATTTTGCTGGTGTACCTCTCGCTCCTACTTCTACATCATATAGACTAAATATAACCGTATAGGGATTAACGAAAAACAATCATAAGATTTTTATGAACAATTCTTGAATAAAAAATTTTTACTTAGCCCACAATATCTTAGTGACGATTCATTTCCCACGTATGGTGTCTTGGAAAATAATGATCTTACAAATGTGTAGAATACGTGGTATTCGGCTTCTTTAAGCCTTTTGTTACAGCCTGTATGCTTTAAAAATTAATAGACTCAGGTGTTACTTTTCGGAAATCAATAACTAAATATGGATTTTGAAAATTAATTTGCTAATGATTTCCGCTTGTTAACACCGGCCACCGGCCGGTCACATTATTATAATTGTGATTTGAATATTCCTGCATGAAATAGTGCTTGCTCAATCAGTGTTAGTGCGGGTAGTGCGGTGAAGGTACCTTGGCCGGTGTTAACGAGCGAAAATCATTGGCAGAATAATTTTCAATATAATGGTTTGATATCCGCAGTGTGTCTCTCAATACTGGAGCGCCATTCGAACCTCTTCAAAGAGTTGCTGGCGTCAGACGCGAGGGTCAGGCATCAGCTGTGGACGCTGCAGGCCTCCCCCGCCTTGCTGGCGGTGTACTCTGCTATAGCTTCGGCTGTCACACCAGAACAGATGGAGGTAAGGCTTTAGGTGGGCCTCGATCCCACATCTCCATGCATAAAAAGTATTTCAACAGCTGTTTCATCTTAACTGACTGTCAAACATCTGAAAAGATGTCGCTATCGGGTTTTAAAGGTGCAAACTCCTAACATTTGATGAAACAACGCTGACTTACATAACAGCGATAATAATATACTTGGAAGATTCGCGCTGTGACGCAGTGTCTGAGTGTCTTCATTGGTATAGCGCCCCGCCCGGTATGCATGGAGATGCGAGTTCGAGTCCCGCCTGAGTCGTATTTTTTTCAAGTTTGTATACTGATATCACATACATTGTTCTGATAAGAAATTGAGTACTTAACTATTAGGACTATCTTTCCCCTGCTTTGATGACTGTATATTCTGCTATAGCTTCGGCAATCTCCAAGAAACGGATGGAGATAAAATTTCACTTCCTATAACCAGGCAATGGCATGTTGAAAATTTTATGATTTCGACTGTATGATAAGAGGATAAGATTCCAAATATATTGGGCCCTGTAAGGATTATTCTTAATCTAGACTGGTGGCAGTTTTCCAAGCCGCCTATCGCCTGTTGGCCTCTGACGAGAATTGCCTTTACGACTACAATATTTTTTTTCGTTATTAGGAACTAAACTAAATCGTAAACAACTACACAATAATAGCTTACCCATTTGGTCTAGTGCCTTAAGTACCTACTATGCATGCTGTCCGACCAGGAGATCGAACCTTGGACCTCGAGATTTTGGCTTGGATAAACCACTGTGTGTGCGATATAAACTCTCTTTAAATTTGAGCAAACTTGTTTTCAGAAAATCCTATCATCAGAAGTGAATCCCCGCGTTCATTCGAATACAATTCGCATCAAATACACCGCCTTAAGGATACTGACGCGATGTAACATGGAGAGTACTAGTGCGAGTACTAGTGCGAGTGCTAGCGCGAGTGCTAGTGCGAGTAATAGTGCGAGTTGTGATTGTAGTACGCTGGGACACGAACTACGGCATGGAAGTGTCTCTATTGATAAAGCTGACGCGGTAAGTGTATAATTAACAGTGATCGGATTAGGTGGTGCAATTTAGGGTGAACGATCTCGTACATTATATTAGAACGGATACGCCCGCGGGATTGGGGATTTTCGGGAATATCCTTATATAAAATAAATTTACTCTGAACCATTTCTTTAATAACAAAACATTTGTGTTTCAGTAGATGTTTTAGTAATGCAAAAATAATACATTTTCTAATTTAATTTGAATTACTTTATATGATATTTTAGCAACTTAATTGCAATTATAACATCGAATCTCCTCGCATGTGCCCGGTATACGAAGAGATGCGGCCTTCTTTTTTTAAGTTTATATACTAATTACGACCATGTCACTGAATACCGGGCTCAACTTAAATGGCTTCCTATACGACTTAGGCGGGACATGCATATTCTTTCTGTACTATTTTCAATTTTATTTAGTCCTAAATCACCTCCCTATTTAAAAGAACGTTTTGAATTTCTGCAGCCGGCTCAGGATTGTGATATGCGGTCGTCCAAAACATTACTTCTCAAATTTCCACCCCATTCAACTAGCTATTATTCACAATCATTTACTGTACAGTCCATCCGCTTATGAAACTCCCTACCTCAGGCAATCAGAATCAATAGCGATTTTTAAAAAACGACTTTTGCGCATTTTCTTTCGCTTTGATTAGTATCTGAGTAAGTTAATTACTCATCATTGTCACATTTTATTCTTTCACATATCAAGTATTTTATATAGATTTATATTTATCATCCGTCATCCTCTCTGTCCGTCTACTACAAATTGTATTGTTGTGCCCGAACAGGGTCTATAATGAACTGTCTACATCATACTTTATAACATCCTTGTAACATTATAGAACGCAATAAAATATTTGAATTGAATTGAATTGAATTGAATTTATTTATTTATATTGTTTATACGTATTTATTGATTTTATCATATTTGTTTTGAAGGTATGTATAATCAAATGTATTTGTATATATTTATGATAAATTTTGTGTATTTATTTGTTTTTGGTGTTTGTAAGCAAGTTTGTCTCTACAAAGTTGTCTGCTCCACCTTCCCCTTACTTTTATATTGTGTCCTGACCCAAAGGTTGTCTGGAAGAAATCGCTCATAGCGATAAGGCCGCCTAAATTGTACATCTTTTTGTAAACATTGTTTTTTTGTAATTTATCTTGTTTGGTGTGCAATAAAGAATATTCTATTTATCTCTATCTTTTATTTGAGTTTAAAATTATAAAAATACCGCGTAAAAATAGCATAAAAATGTGCAATAACATTTTTAACGATATTAATCATAAGTGTGACCAGCTGTTGTCGAAACTTTAATCCCGCCCGATGAGCATGTCCATGTTAAAATTTCGTCATGAAATACCGCAAAATTGCACTACTAATCCGATCATTGATAATTAACTACCTGTTGCCTGCAACTTTGTCCGCGTCAATTTCTGTTATTATGATCGCGATTATTTTTGCAACATTTTTCACTGATGCTTCGCTCCTGTTGGTCTCTGTGTGATATTATATAACCTAAAGCCTTCATCGATAAATGGACTATTTAACACAAAAATAATTAAATGGACTAACAAACAAACAATCAAACAAACTCTTCAGCTTTAAAATATTAGTATAGATTTGTATCTGTAGTTTATAATAGGGGTTAAAGTATGAAATTGCCGATTATTTTCCCACTTTTTATTTTGTTTATAGCTCTTAAGTATAGTCATATTATTGCGTAATTCTTTTTGTATTGTATCAAAAACTAAATAAAGTAACTTTTGACTAAAAAAAATGCAATACTAGTGCCTATTACTTCAAAGGAAGTCGTTGAATGTAAGTCGTACAATGTGTCAGCTGACCTTTTTGCTTCAATTAAGTATATTTGTATTATATACTTTGATTTTCAGAAATTTAAATACGTTACTATAATGCGTAGCTTTATAACCATCTAACTTTCACCTTTAATTGCATCGAAAACGGTTCAGGCGTTTTTAAAAAATCTAAAAAAATTGTTAATATGTAAAAATGAATTTTCTCGATTTCGTCCATACAAAACGGCAATTTCATACTTTAACCCCTAATATTTTCCGTCACAGATACTCTGGTGTATAGAGTCCTCCGCCCTCGGCAGCGACAAGCTCCTCCAGACCTCTGCCCTCTTCTTCCACAACCTGCCGGCCGCTAAGCGGCGGGAGATCGTTGTACACGGCCTCCTGAACTCCGACGATGATGTTAGAACTGTAAGTTGGGTTCATTTTGACGAATTGTACAGAATTACTTTTTTTATCACTGTCATAATTTTTTATAGGCTTAAAGTATCGTATTTAGAGTCCATTTATGAAGTATTAAATGTTACTCCCCGTTGGTCTAGTGGTTTAACTACCGGATCTCGAGGTCCCAGGTTCGAATCCCGGGGTCGGGCATTAAAAAAGTTTCAAATTTTCGAACGTTGCTCGGGTTTGTGATCACCAACCCGCATTTGGCAAGCGTGGTGATTAAGCCAGTACACCCATCATTGCTGTGGTAACATGAATTCAATGATGGAGGCCTTTTCCCTGCAGTGGGATGATTATAGGCTGTTACGTGACTACTTGACTGAAATGTTGGTCAAGTTTTCACTCGAATATATTTTCGCAACATACTACGCGTTCGTTTCGAGTTGGCCGCTACCCCCCTCCCCGCCACACCGCACCGCACTCCTTGACAGACCCTATTAGTACCGTTTGCAACAATCGCAACATTTCGGGTTAAGAACTTTAGGTGAGCCACTATGGAATCCTCTCACACCACAAATGATTTCGATTTAATTAGTATACACAGGTCTCTGCACCTCCTCAAGGTTGACTGTGCATTAAGAATAAATAAATAATCGATTGTAATTTCTCCATTTTATTTATTTTAATAACTCACATATCGTCTAGGGCGCAGGTACATATTATTTTGTATCTCCATCAAATCAAACCAAGATGTATGGAAATGATAAAAAGATATTGCAACAAAAAAACGATTATTTCTTTTTGCCAACGGTACTGCTATATATGCCTGTGACGTCTTTTTGTAACGGTCATCGACGGCCATCTCGAAGCGAACGGGTAGTACTTTTCAATATTTACGGTCCTAAGCCTGTGAAGGTATGAAAGGAAAATCAACGACTTATGAATAGTATCGTAATGAATGAATGAGATGCGCATCGAGTATGAAAAGTTTTGCTAGGAGGCCGTATCAAAAATTTTAGATTTTTGGCGGACATTTTCTAAGTGCCTTATTTTGTCATTTTTTTACAGGGCTATACCAAAAGAAAGAATACGTCATTTGTTTTTTGTCTCGTATATTGTTTTATTAAAATATTGAAGGTGATTAAAATTTCATTTTCTTGTACAAGTGCATAAAATGTGCTGTACGGGCTGTCCCTAATCAGTGGTAGGTTAGATTATTGGGACGTGTAAAAGCGTCTCAAGGGCCGTATTTGCAGAAATAAAAATGAATTTTAAAAATTATATCTCGAACCCGCATCACCTCGTATATCGAGCGCGGCGCTATACCATTTAGCCACCGAGACACTACGTCACCGGTGTCAACTTTCCAAGCATATTCTTATCGCTGTAAACAGCTGTTTCATCTTGACTGAATGCCAAACGTCTGTAGATATGTTTCCGGGTGTTAAGGGTGCAAACTCCTAACATTTGATGAAACAACGCTGGCTTACAGCGATAAGAATATGCTTGAAAAATTGACGCCTGTCACGTAGTGTCTCGGTGGCTAAACGGAAAAGCGTCGCGCCCGGGATGCGAGGAGGTGCGGGTTCGAGTCCCGCCTGCGACATCATTTTTCAAGTTAATATAGTGATATTATAATTGCAATTAAATTGCTCAAATATCATATAAAGTGAAGATTACTGATCCTGACCCCTGATTTTCCTTCTGTGATAAAATGTTTTAGTGACTTTATTTTTCCAGGCGACAGTCTCCCTTCTGATCAACGAATCGACGTCGCAACCCATAGAGGAATCCATAAACAAATTCCTGCCTCTATGGACGGATATATTCGACTCTAAGAATGGCATAGACGAGATTGTTTTGGATAAGTCTAGATTAGTTTTCGAGGATGTGATGGAATATGTGTTTATGGTCATTGAAGCCGTCATCGAAGAAGAGTTGGAGGTAAGTTTTTCAGACAACTTTAATTTGACTTAATTTATAGGGTTCCGAACTCAGGGGGTGAAGCGGCACCCTATTAATTAGACTCCGTGTCTAAATACCTATTCTGCACTAAAACCTATCGGGTAGATCTAAATGAAAACCTCTATAAACTTTTGAATTAAATACGTATTTCTGTTGCTTCTATAACAACGAATACTAAAAAAGATAATAAAACAAATATTTGAGGGGGGCTATCATATGATAAACGTAATTTTTATTGCATCTTCTTGCTCGAATTTGATAACGCTCCAAGTTGCTTCAGAAATTCAGTGAAATTGAAAAATAATAATGTAATTAAAATAAAATGCATATTTAAGGTAGAGATAAAGATACAACGGACATGATTTTAAACCGTTTTAATAGATAAGAGTACGGAATTCTTCGTGTGCGAGCGCACTTGACTGTTTTTTTTTTATATACCAAACCCTGCAATCTGGAACAATTTACTAACAAATATAAAATACAATATAAACCCTAATAACTTATTCCAGCAACTCCCAGAAAGGTTAACATCGCTTCTGATCCTCACCCACCACATCCTAAGCGTTCATCCTCCGGAAGACTACACAGAACGAGCTTGTGAAAGGCTCGTTAGGCTTCTACCACATCTAGCGGTCAACGCGGCTGTATTTAGTGCGGGCGCGGCCGCGGCGAAACATATAGGTTGCGGACTGAAGGAGTTATGCAAGGTATTTGGTTTAAAATTTATAGCCACTATGATTGTTAGGCTGTGTCCCCAGTAGGCAAACTGTTAGCGGCTGGCTGAGTGAGTCGCAAATTTGTGGCGAAATGAAATTTGAGTTTTTTTTTTGTTGTTGAAAAAGGGTTTTTTTATGGAGTTCGCTACAAACTCAGATCAATTTGTGTTAGCTACAAACTCAGATCAATTTTCGTGCGTCGCAAGCAAACTGATATGAGTTAGCTGTTTATTTAGGTCGACCGACTGAATTAGGTGCGATGCAAAAAAGCACGTAAATACACGTCGATAGCTTCTTTCCAACTGTCTGCATGAAGTTTGCGGCAAACTGATTCACTACGCCCGGCGAAAAACCATATCGCCGCCGACGACTGGAACCGATTTTGCTAGGAGGTGGCCGCTCACTGAGATAGTCGGCGCGCGTAACGCTGCAAATTGCGTACAGTGAGCGCAGAACTAGCAAACTGTGGACACTCCATTTCAAATATATGAAAGAGCGTACTAAATCGATAGACCGCAAACTCGGTCGGCCGCTAACAGTTCGCCTACTGGGGACGCGGCCTTAGGCTTCTACCACATCTAGCGGTCAACGCCGCAGTATTAAGTGAAGCTGTTGCCGCTGGGAAATAATTAGTTGGCAGGCTGAAGGACCTATGCAATAGTGGTGGCGTTGATGGTTGAAAAAAAAAATTCGTTAAAAGTTAATGGTTGAATAAAAATATCGATATTTTTAATGGTTGAAAATATCAGTTGATATTTTCATGCAGATACATTATTTTGATATTTTTACCTATAGTTGATTTCCATAAGTGTTCATAATTTTGTATGAACACTTATGGAAATCTATAATTAGCTGTACCTACAAGTAATTAAGAAACAGAAGGTAATTTTATATTGTATCGCCGTTGATTTTCTAAATAAAAAAAAAAAAAGATTTTACCTGTAGTTGAATATGGTTGAAAATATCAGCTTGTATTTTTATTCAGATACTTTTTTTTAAATTTTTACTGTAGTTGAATATATAGTATTACGCGTATATTTTTATAGGTTTTTCAATGAACTTGAACATCAATCATCATCATCATCATGATGATGATAATTCAATGATCTTGATCAATGCGTAGGAGCCTAAAGTCGAAAAAATGCATTCGCATAAAATAACGGACTCAGTTGAATATATCGAAAAGAAAGCTGTTCTATACGCCGAGTAACATCATTCTTCCTTATGCTAAAGCAATAGAGTTTAATTTCATTGCAACTGTTACTACTTGTTTGACTCGCAAATTTTATCCATTACACCTCGTCTCAATCACGTTTACGCGCCACTCGTGTCCTAAATAATGCATTAAAATTTAGGCTCTGATCCGTTTACTTAATGCTTAAGTTAACTTACTCAATAAACCAATAAATTTAATAGAAAGATTGGATATGATATTTTTATTCTTTGCGGACTAACGTTATAAATATTCATTAGGTAATTTTATCAATCGGTTACATTTATCTATAGTAATAAAACTTTTCCTCGTAAGAGATGGGAGGACGAAATTATAAACACGGCTGGACTAAATTGGAAGCAAACTGCAAACTCGAGAGAGAATTGGCAAAATTTGGAGGAGGCCTTTACCTGCAAAAGGGTTCTTGCAGACTAATCTCATTAAAATATAATAATAAGAATTAAATAATACTAACACTATATAAATAGGGTTAGGGTAAATATTAATATAGAAATAAGTACATACTTTAAGCATTAACTACTAACAAAATATGTAATATTCAATTGTTTGCAAGAAAAACAGGCTTTTTTATTTTATTTTATTTTATTAATAAAACTTTTATTTTGCGTTTAATTATCAACGGCTCCAATGAATATTTTTATTCTATAAGGTTAATAATATTTATGGAATAAATGTGTTTTTTTTACTAGTTAAATTTAACTGTTAATAGATATACTTTATTTGATATTTTAGCAACTTAATTGCACTTATCTTTATATATATATATATATAATTCTTCTGTGAGTGTGTATGTCACTGAACTTCTCTCAAACGACTGGACCGATTTTGATGAAATTTTTTGTGTGTGTTCAAGGGGATCTGGGAATGGTTTAGATTCACAATTTTGTTAGGGTAGGGGTAGGGGTAGGGTAGGGGTAGGGTAGGGGTAGGGTAGGGGTAGGGTAGGGGTAGGGTAGGAGTAGGGTAGGGGTAGGGTAGTAAAATATTAAAATTTTATAAAATATATACAACCCTAAATTTTACCCTTTTACCACCAACCCCTATTTTTTGTTAGCCATTTTAGTAATTTAATCATTTTTATGTTAAAACAACGTTTGCCGGGTCAGCTAGTAATATATAAACTTGAAAAATTTTGTCTCAGGCGGGACTCGAACCCGCATCTCCTCGCATGCCGGGCGGGCGCCATACCATTAGGCCAACGAGACACTGAGACACGGCGCGAATTCTTCAAGCATATTCTTACGCTGTAGGCCAGCGTTGTTTCATCAAATGTTAGGAGTTTGCACCCTAAACACCCGAAAGAAACATCTTTGCAGATGTTCGACAGTCAGTTATGCGAGAGATGCGGTTGCGAGTCCCGCCTGAGACGAAAAAAAAATTTTTTTTTCAAGTTTATATACTGATATGATAATAGACATATTCACCATCTCTACTATGCAAGGTAATTGACTTGTTTTTAAACTCTAGAAGTTTTATAGTAGACCACAATCACTGTACCGCGCCTTGGATGAGCTGAAGGGAAATCCAGGACTCGCAAGAAATTCATACTGACGGACAGATCTGAAAATATCTTCAATAATTTGCTTACAAGACTGTACACCGTGCTTTTTAAACTATGTACTTGGAAAACGTTATTGGACCGTTATGTATAACACCATGGCAGTGTTTTTTTTGAATTATTTGTTTTAAATATTAAATTATGATTCAGAATTTTAATTTTGTAACACGCTATAACGCGCAGACGTATTATTTTTCTGCGGCGGGCAGCTACATCTGTGTGTGTTACAGCGTGTTTAAAAATAAATAGCTAAACCAAAAATAAATATTTTTAATAAAAAAAAATTGGTAGAAAAAATACCATAACTCTGCCAAGATGTTCTTTATAATGGTAACATAACCTAGGCTTCGTTTTCCAGGTGGTTTAAAATGCACCGTGTGCTAGCTTGTTATTATCCGTATTGACAAATAAAATATTGAATTTCCAGTTGATCCGAGTGGACAAGTGTCAAAACGAGGCGCTCCTTTGTGAATCTTGCTATGTTCTCATACACGCGCCGTCATACGACGTGGACAATGAGAATGTGATCATGGCTATAGAGGTAACAATCTCCATACATCTCCCTGTACATAATCGTAGTTATTATAATAAAAAATACTATTAATCTATACTTTTTATATTATAAATGGGATAGTGTGTGTATCTGTTTGTTTGTCCGTCTTTCACGGCAATACGGAGCGACGAATTAACGTGATTTTTTAAGTGGAGGTAGTTGAAGGGATGGAGAGTGACATAGGCTTTTTCTCTCTTCCTAAACCCCCACATCCCTCAAATGGGGATGGAAGTTTCAAGGTAGAAAGCAAAGAAATTGGTATTCGGACTATTTGTGACTAACAAAAAAATCATGCATCATTTTTTTTGGAAATTATTCCCCAACCTCTTAAAAGAGGGGGTGAAATTTTATTGTTACCCCGAATTTACGGCGAGAAAGCCGCGGGCAACAGCTTGTGATTGTATAAATGATGGGAACGTGTGGGTTTAAATTGTCTAAGCTCGCACTGATGCGCATGTGTCTAATGTAAACATAATTTATTTTAAAAGAGGCTGACTATAGTGACCGAGTTTCTTGCGCTTCTTCTCGGCACTAGCCCAGAATTGTCCCGAAGCAGTGGTAGGTTTAAATATTAGGATATGTGAAAACGCCTCCTGGGGCCTATTTGCAGAAATAAACGAGAAAGCATAAGCCTAAGGCAGTTAAAATAGGCCTCTGGAGGCGCTTTTAAACGTTATTCACCAGAAACTTTATGAAGTCTGTTAGACCACGTCCTTGCCCGACCGAACACCCTGTATTTATATATATTTTTTCAGATTCTTTTAACAAGGCGCGACGTAGAACCAAAGGTACTAAGCCAAACCTTACGCAGACTTGAAGAAGTTATAAACTATTCAAACATAGATCTTAAGAAATTAGATCATCTTCTATGTTTGGTGGAAAAGTTGCGCACGCGCATTCCAAGTGCGGACAAAGACGCGAGAGTATTGCACAGAGATGTTGTTGTATTTATGGGTAAGTACCATTAATCTTCTTTCTTATATATAAAATTCTCGTGTCATACATACATACATACATATTATCACGCCTCCTTCCCAACGGGGTAGGCAGAGACCAAGGCCTTCCTCTTCCAACGTTCCCTTTCACACTCGTCTTATAGATCTGTCTAGTCATTCTTCTCTCATTCATCTTCTCTTCATGCCCAAACCATCTAAGCATCCCTTTCTCAATCTGCGTGACAATATCTTCTTACACACCACAACGTTCTCTTATCACACTATTTCTTATCCTGTCACTCAATTTCACTCCTAACATACTTCTTAGCGCTCTCATTTCTACTGCATTTATTCTACTTTCATGCTTTTTCTGCCATACCCAACTTTCACTTCCGTACATGATGTTAGTTACCTTACTCCTCCGAAACGGCTTTACTGATTCTTACCAAATTTTATATGCATATTCAGTAGGTCTGAGAATCGGCTGCTACCTGTTTTTCATACCCCTAAGTAATAAGGGTTGTTCACCCTTACAATTTTTTTTTTAATTTTTGGACAGCATTTTTTGTTTTTATTTTTCTATAATGTCGCATTAAAAAATACATACAACCCTAAATTTTTACCCTTTTATCACCAACCCATATTTTTTAATAGCCATTTTAGTAATTTAATCATTTTATGGCAAAACAACGCTTGCCTGGTCAGCTAGTATAATATAAAAAAAATAAAAAACATACAGAATCACCGTCAAAAAAGTGTCACAACTATAGTCCTTAAAATATAGCTTGATTAGAATGACAGGTGTCACTAAAACCGACGACGTAACTTTGTACCAACGTCACACAAGTGAAACACATTTGCACACGTAAAAATATTGGTAACTAGCATGTTAAGAATATTTTATTATACTTTGCTGTACATATTAATCAATTTAATTATATAAAATAGAGATTTAAAGTTAAAAACATTAAAATAATCCAGTCAGAAAAATTCCACTTAACTTTAAGAGACGTCTTTACAAGGTTACGTCATTAAATAAGGTAAAATCGACAAATTGAAATCGACAGATTACAATATTTCAAAATCGAAGCGTTGATGAGAATTGGTTGATGCTAAGAACATCAAATTGCAATTATTAATAGTTTACGAAAGATTTTCAAATTTATTAGATACTATATGCTGTAAAAAATTTCTAATTGATTTTCATGATCCAATTATTTTTATTATGATTACGATACTGACTTGCTGTTAAATCTAAATATCTCTGATTTTCGTTTTATTTCATTCGCCATTACTGTTTTTTTTCGTTTGATCAGTCGAGTCAGTCCCATAACTAGTCATCTCAGTTTGACAGGTGTCATTCTAATCAAGCTATATTTTATGGACTATAAATGTGCACCCATTTGACATAAGGGTGACAAAAAACACTGAGTGGATCAGGATGAAATGTGACTACATCATTGGCTGAACTGTTATGCCGACATCATCCAAGCGTAGAGACATATGCCCAACAGTGGACTGATATACACCGTGCAGTTTTAACCGCCTGACAAACAAAGCCCATGCTATGTTACCATTATGTATAACATCTTGGCAGAGTTATTATTATTATTTTATCAGTAAAAATAATCTTCGAAAAATATAAATTTTTCTTTCTTTATTTCTTTAATTCAGCTATATATTGGTTTCCAGGCAAATACGGCAATAACAATTACATAACAAACAAAGAAATGGATCATTCAGTCATATCAGAGCTAAAAGATAAGCTATTTCTGACCATTCCTAACCCTGATGAAGGAGTAACGTACAAGCTGAACCTGCAAAGGGTACTGCAGTATGCGGTGGAGTACGAAGATGCTGAATGTCTGCAGAAGTTGCTAAGTGTCATCTGTGCTAGCCGTAAGTAAAATTTGTGATCTATCTACATACTAATCCTGAAACTGTTTGATATATCCATGAAGGATTGTCAAACGATGAGGGCAAAGGGGGGAGGGGAGTCGGGAAAATCCCCGGGATAACTGAGATATCACATGTATTTCCAAACCGAAACACATTTGTTTTTAAAATGTTTCGAAATCATATAAAACTGATTTCGCTAAAACACCTTTCACTTTTAAATATTCCTACTTAGACCCGAGTTCACCAATTCTTAAACAGCCGGTAAACATAGATTGACGATTAATTCAAACTGCATATATATTTTTTTATTCTATTGTACTTTCAATAAGTACTCTTATATCAGATAAATTAGACCTTTTTTGACATTTTTGTAATAGAAACATAACAAAATACGTGAGTAAAAAGGTCCCAGCTAAGTTCAAAGAAAATCAAAATGAAACTAAAAGAAAGTATATTATTATTTGTAGTTACGAGTACTATGTAAATTGCACACTAATGAAAGGATTATTTTATCATAGTTAAATAGCTTTTTACAGAATGTAGTTAAGTGGTCTACGAGGGCGGGTCAATAAGTCCGTGACTTTTTGAATTTCTGACCTCTTTACTGAAAAAGCAACACTACTCCTGTCAACAGGTATCTGTCAGTTGATTCCTATCAAAATTTGAACTTGCTGCGTCAGTTAGTTTGTGTTTGACAGCTATTTTTATCAGACTACCCAGTAATTTGAGGAAAAAATGGAAAAAGGTGAATTTCGTGTGCTTATTAAGCATTATTTTTTGCGAAAAAAAACCATTACCGAGATCAAGGCTAAGCTTGATAAATACTATGGGGACTCTGCACCATCGATTTCAATGGTAAAAAAGTGGTTTACTGAATTTCGTTGTGGCCGTAAAAGCACTGAAGATGCCGAACGTCCTGGACGCCCAGTTGAGGTCTCTACACCCGAAACAATCGAAAAAATTCACGATATGGTGTTGGCCGACCGAAGATTGAAAGTGCAAGAGATTGTGGAAGCCGTAGGGATCTCGCATGGCTCAGTGGTTTCAATTTTAAAAGATCAATTGGGCATGAGAAAGCTTTCCGCAAGATGGGTGCCGCGTTTGCTCACAGTCGACCACAAACGCAATCGTGTAACAACTTCACAGGAGGGTTTGGCGTTGTTTAATCGCAATATGGAGGAGTTTTTGCGCCGTTTTGTAACCGTGGACGAAACATGGATCCATCACAACACACCAGAGACCAAACAACAGTCAAAACAGTGGGTTTCTAAGGGTGAATCGGCGCCAAAGAAGGCCAAGGTGGGTTTGTCAGCCAATAAAGTTATGGCGACTGTTTTTTGGGATGCACGTGGGATAATCCACATTGACTACCTTCAAAAGGGAAGAACAATCAATGGGGAATATTATGCCAACTTATTGGACCGCTTCAATGACGATTTGAATAAAAACCGACCTCATTTGGCCAAGAAAAAAGTTCTTTTCCACCAAGACAATGCAAGGGTGCACACATGTGCAGTTGCCATGGCAAAAATCCATGAATTGGGCTATGAATTGCTCCCTCATCCATCCTATTCTCCAGATTTGGCTCCGAGTGACTACTTTTTGTTCCCAAACCTAAAGAAATGGCTTGGTGGAAAAAGATTTGACTCCAATGATGAAGTCATCTCGCAAACAAAGGCCTATTTTGAGGACCTCGACAAATCATATTTTTTGGAAGGGATAAAAAAATTGGAGAAGCGTTGGACAAAGTGTATAGAGCTCAAGGGAGACTACGTTGAAAAATAAAATGATTTGTTTATCAAAAAATCTGTGTTTTATTCCAAAAGTCACGGACTTATTGACCCGCCCTCGTACTTAAGTTTTTATATCATTTTTAGTGGAGTGAGTCTCGTTATCTCTTGTTTTGGCGGCCATTAATTAAGCCCTTGACATTTAAAATTTTGCAATTTTTGATATCACTTAGATGTTAATTTGACACAATTCCCATACAAAATATGCCACATAATATTTTAAACGATGTTTAAAACTTAAACGTCTGTTGGTGAACTCTACCCTTAGTGTAAAGGAATAGACTCATGTGATTGGGGGGTGAGGGGGTAGGGGGGTTATCTTAGTATACCTGACCACGTATCACCTGGGGAAGGGAACTGAAATTTTATTGACATGAGATCGCTAAACAACTTACATTTTTCAAATTTTAGTATAAAAAAAAAACACTTGTGACTTATTGTGGGGATGGGGGGGGGGGGTGGGATCACGTGACTTATTTTGGGGATGGGGGGGTTAATTGGGGAAAAAACACCAAATACCACAAGGGGAAAGGAAGGGGAAGCTTATTAACTATAAGTTTTTGTTAAGAAACATTTTACTTTATTTAAAAGAGCCTGCGATATAAATTCGCGAACCCGCAGAGACCCAGACAGATTAATAATGGAAGTTGCACCTAGATCTAAGAAATATAGCCGAAATTGTGTGTCGATGTGTATAAGAATTTACAACAAAATACCAAAAAGTTTGAAAACGCTAAATACTAGCCGTTTTACAAATAAACTGGGTGAATGGCTCAAAGATAAAAACTTTTACAGAGTGACTGAATTTCTCAATAATCGATAGCCTTAAATATATAATATATATATATATAAATATATATATATATATATATATATATATATATATATATATGAATTGTATAATAATAATGATTTATAATACAACCAATGATCCACTATATTGATGCTTGTTAATGTTTCGCATGTCTGGTTATTGTTGTTAAGTTGTTGTTATGACTGGGTTAACTGGCCCAAAAAATATTTGCAAGAAGCATGCAAATATTTTTTAAGTATAAACATGATTGTTCTTTTTTACCATGTGACATCTGTGTATACCGTGTTTTAAGCAAATAAATTTATTCTATTCTATTCTATTCTATTCGAAATAGAAACTCATTTGTTTTTATAATGTTGTGAAATTGCATAAAATACACGTCATCTTAGGTGGGGTGGGGAGGGGGATTTAGTATGCCTGGCCATGTATCAACGAGAGGATTGAAATTGCATTAGCATGAAAACGCTAAACACCTTAATAGGATAATCACTATTTAGGAAAGCCAAAAACATAGAAATCATAAAAGTCGGTTCAGCCATTTTCGAGTTATAAGTGATGTAACTAAAACGACTTTCTTATATATATAGCGTGTTAGGTAAACAGTATAACAAGACAAAACCAGCTATGTTATTGTTTTTTAAATATCCCTTCTTAGTATAAAGAAAAAAAAATACGTGACGTAATATGGGTTGGGGGTGAAGTCTTTATTCCAAACCTCATCAGGGGAAAGGGGGCCAAGGAAAGGGCGCTCAAAGAACCATACCACCAGGTTCTAAATAATAGCTAAAAACCATCACGTGATTATTGGTGTTCCTATATTATGAGCAAAAAAATTTTTATTTTATCTAACTATCTTAATAGGAGAACGGTTTTCACAGTGGCATCATCAAGAGACCCGACCCTCCAGCTATCCCTGACGCTCGCGGTTCGATCCCTGTGCCGAGCGCATGCGTTTTCACCGGTAGACGCGGCCGCTGTACAGCGAGCTGTGCTTTTCTGCGATAGTGTGCCTTGTCTCAGCGCTTTGATTAGGGTAAGTGATTTATACAGGTGTCCAGAAGAACCACGACAAACTTAAAGAGAAGCAAGGTGTAAAAAGGTGTAGTTTTCGAGATACAACTTTTTTTAGAAAATATCGAAATAAACACTTTTTTTCGTCTTTGTAACGATTTTAAATGAAACTGCGGATATTACTGACAGAGAACGTGCTTAATAGTAGAACAGCACATTATTATTCAGCTTCAGATGTTTTTGGACAGACAATAAGCCTAGTTTAATTATTTTTGTTAGAGATAGGTTCACGCAATACTATGACACTTTTACAGAGACTAAAGATATTTATACAGAGTCTTTAATCATATCAGAAAAATAAGACCCTAATATTATTTAAAAAAAATTTGGCTAGCTTTCATTTCATTATTTATAACAAAAGAGTTCTAAAGAACAACCTGACTACACTCAGTGCTCCCTACGTCATCGCCTCCGTCTCACTCGCTCATCGGCCGCGGCACGTGTATCGGACAAGGACAAGCAAGGTCAAGCACCACACATAATAACATACAGGATGTTTACTACATAATTTAAATGTGTTAAAGTGATTTTCTCGAAATGTATCGTATTTAAAAAAAAACATTTACACAAAATTAATAATTTCGTATTCTGAACCGGCCCTCAAACTATTTTCACTTGAAACGAGGTCACCTTATATTTAACTATATGTTTTTTTTTTATATTTTAATCTTTTTTTTTTAATACAGGACTTTTATCTTAAATAGAAAGATGCGTCAGTCCTATCATAAACCTAATCTAGATTAACATAAACAAAGTGATATATAATTATATTTGTACTATTTGTCTATTATTAAATAATAAATCATACTCGTATTAGCTGC
Organism: Anania crocealis; assembly: GCA_949315895.1. NCBI lineage: Eukaryota > Metazoa > Arthropoda > Insecta > Lepidoptera > Crambidae > Anania > Anania crocealis. Next base: position 9,171,033 of record OX438875.1, read on the forward strand.
CTCAGACAGAGGTCTGGCCAAGATAGATTAATATATGTCTACATCCATTCTGTTGAGTCGGAGGGTGGTGATCATAATCTGCCGCTGTCTCTCATTCCTGACACACTCCGTCAACAGGTGTTGGACATCTTCTACAGTACCACAAATTGCACAGTTTGGTGAATCTATCTTTTTTATCAGATAACCAAAGCTATTTGTCGGATAGTGTCCAGATCTGAGTCTATGCATTGTGATTATGTATGATCTGTTTATATTACTTTTAATAAACCAAGGGGTCCGAGGAGGCTGACACTGGATGGTCCTATACCAAATACCTTTTTCTCGAGAGCGTTTATTAAAGTATTCCTTCCATGTATCGTTACATAATTCTTTAAATGTTCCTAAAATTTCTAAATAGAACGGTTTTATTTCATAATCTCTTCCGTCAGTTGTAGCTAATTTTGCGAGTCGATCAACTTCCTCGTTGCCGCATATACCTATATGAGATGGTATCCATTGTAGTCTCAAGCATACTCCATTACTATTAGTCTCGTGAATCTTTGCAAGGATTTTGTAAGCTATCGACACACCTCTGTGTCCAGAGGCGCATAGAGCTATGTGTTGCAAAGCACTTTTGCTATCAGAAAGGACAACAGCGTGTCTCACTTTTAGTTTTAAAATAAGTAATATAGCTTCATAGATAGCTATTAGTTCTAAGGACATTACAGAGATATTGGCTGATATTCTAAAGCACCCTTTTTTCTGTTGGGTAGGACAATAATATGCTGCACCATTACCATGTTTTGATTTTGATCCATCTGTGTATATTTTGTACCATCCCGGGTACTCTTCATTTAATTCGGTAGTTACTATATTTTTAATGCAGTTAATATCATGTGAGTTCTTTGAACCTGTTATTTTTTTATGTTTACATTAATAATTTCGTTAATATCGATGAAAGTTAACCAAACGTTCAGAGTGAACATTTCAAGGGGGCAATTCGAGTGGACGCGGCTTTCCTGGGTTATTTCAATAGTCTCTACAAGTAAAGGCTTTTTCTTTTTTCTCCAGTACGAATTTGCACAACGGTCACGAAGTGTATTTAGTAGATTGATAGTAATGTTATTAGACCATGATTGTGCCTTGAGACAATATTTGAAAGCTAGATATTGTCTTCGCAAATACAAGGGTGGTAAACAAAGTTCACTTTCCATCACATGAATCGGGGTACTTTTGATAAAACCTCCAACAATTCTGAGAGCGTGATTCTGTAATTTATCTAATTTGTATAATTGTGTTTTAGCACTATTCGCATATAAATAACATGCATAGTCAAGTCAACTTCGAATAATAGAGATGTATAAAGCTCTCAAGTGTTTAGGGTGCACCCCCCAGCCAGGACCTGCTAGTATTTTCAAGATATTTAAATACTTTTGTGTTTTTTGAAACAGTTCATTTATATGTTTCTTCCACAACAACGATCTATCAAGCCATACTCCGAGGTATTTAATACATTCAGATGTTTCAGTTTCGTATCCTCTTATATCTAGTTGAATTCGCTGTTGCCTGAACCCTCTGCTGAACAAGCAACATTTACTTTTAATCATCTGATAATTGTAGGCCTAGACCTTCTAATAAGGTAATCATTGAGTTAATAGCCCTTTGGATGTTACATTTACAGTATTTAATATCTTTGTTACTTATATAAAACACAAAATCATCCGCATATTGGCACAAAGACACATTTGTAATTTCACGACATATGTTACTCGTAGCAGTTACTATATTAAAAATGAGAGGGGATAGAGGATCACCTTGAGCTAATCCCTGACTTGTATATCGAACAACATCTATGCCTTCAGATTCACAGTTGATTGTTAAACGTCTACTACTTAAAAAGGTCCACAGATATTTACATATTTTAGCACCTACATTAAGTTTGTCAAGGATTTTGACAGCCTTTCCGATTTGAATATTATTGTATGCATTTTCTATGTCTAAGAAACATGCCAACGTGGGAATATTTTTAGAAAAACCTATCTGGATATGAGATACGAGCCGAACTAGCGAGTCGATACAAGATTGTGATTTTCTGAATCCCGTAGAATAAGGAGATAGTATCTTATTTTTTTCAACATACCATTCTAAGCGTCTTGTAATCATAGTATGAAAAATCTTGCATAGGTATGACATCAAGGATATGGGTCTTAATTTAGGAGCAGGATTTTGCAAAGTACTTGGTTTTGGAATCGGTACTATTTTAAGCCCTCCTCGGGTAGATTGTGTATCATAGAGTATGTTATTCCGTCTTGACCCGGAGCAGTATCTGTCTTCTTAAGACAATGTAACAATTCTTGCATTTTAAAGTTGAGTTCAAGTGACCGATTATTAGATTCAAATTTAGGCGAAGACTCTAGTACTGAATCGGGGGCAAGGGAACAGAGAAGTTCTTCCAACTTGTCTCTAGGTGCGTAGTGCTTTGGTTGTTTTATCCCTTTAGCCCATCGCATTTGACGCCACATATCGTTAACTGAACTCACCTCGTCTATACCATTACAAAATTTTTGCCAAGACTGAAATTTTGCTTTTTGTATCATTTTTTGAGCTTCTTTTGTTTTATGCTCTAGTGTATGAAGGTTATTTGGTGTAGGATTACGTCGGAAATGCTTTAGCGCTAATCTGCGTTGTGCTACGACTAGAGATAAAGATTGGTTCCAGTACTTTTTAGGTTTGAAATTTTGTGAAGGGTCTTTGCATATTTTGAGGAGCGGTATGTTTTTATTAGCTGCTTGGGTGAGTATATCTTCAAAAAAATTATATCGTCTCTGAATGTCATTATTTCTACCATTGTGTCTAGAAAGAAGCATAGAAACATCACGTTTAAAGTTTTTCCAGTCAGCCAAAACAAAGTTTCTTTTTTCGATAGAATTACTAAGGTTAGTTTCAAAACTAAGTGTTATTTTGATTATAATATAGTCGCTTCCCAATGTTTCATTTGTCGTTTGCCATGAAAAGTTAGCTGCTATATCGGAGGATGCAAAAGTGATGTCAGGTGACGACTTCTGAAGCGTTTGGTTGACTAATTTGATCCGTGTGGGTTGGCCATCATTTAAGGCGATGAAACTATTTTCTAAAGCTGAATCTAGTATTTGTCTACCCCGTGTGTCGCATTTGTACGACCAATTGGTATGATGTCCATTAAAATCCCCTGCTATTAAAGTTTTGCCTTGGAGTGTGGAAAAAAGATCCTCTCCCAGTCACTTAGTGTGGTATAAGTTGTTGATGGACAGTATACCGATAGTACGTCAGTGATTCCCTTGCAGTTAAAAATTTGTATGCCTATTACTTGAATACCTGGATTTTTATGGTTAATATTAAGGCAGCGAGTTTGAACTGACCTGTGTGTGATAATTGCGACTCCGCCATAGCCATCAATTCTATCTCTCCTATAAATATCATATTATTATTCATTTATATACATCGGAGACTCTTCCTCTAACCATGACTCACTAATTATAGCTAAGTGTATTTGTTCCTGATTTAGAATTGCACTAAAAGTAGATAATTTAGGCATGAGACTTTGTGCATTCCATTGTAAAATATTAAAACCTTTGCTATAGGACCTAGGACCCATAGAAGAATTGTAATAAAGCTTGGATTAGATCACCACCTGATACAGCACTAAAGATAAAAGTTTTAAATTCTTCATACAGAATAATGATAGCCGACAGTATTCTTTTTTCAAATTCAAGGTCAGACAACATAACTTCTTTAAGTTTTAACAATAGTTTTTTAAGCTCAAACCTACGGTTCCTTTTTTTCTCATTATCTTCATTTATTTCTCGAGTCTGCTCATCTTGATTTTCTTCTTGGTTTTCTGGGTAGGTTATTTGAGTATCACCTTTGTGTGTCTGGTCGAAGGTCTTCCTATTGGCTTTACTTTTGTTCATCTTTATTTGCTTATATTGATTCGCTGTTTTTTTATACTCACTGTCGGTGTCTGTAAGTTCTTTATCAATACTAATATTGGTTGGACCTTTTGAAACAACATTACTATATGTCCGTCCCGATGTAGGTTGAGTAGGTAGTATTAAAGATAGCAGTGTGTTGCTCTTTTCTTTTCTTAAAATGTGTGTGTTTGTGTTAACTTCTTCTTTATCCGAGAGATATTGCAGTGCTTTGCGATATGTTACATTTTGTTCGCTCATAATGCAGCGTATTTTTTTTTCTTTAAGAAATATAGGACAGCTCTTGTCTAATACCATGTGGTCACCCTTACAATTAAGGCATTTAACGTTTTTCGTATCACAGTTGGCATGATTTTGACCACATTTTGGGCATAACATTTTCTTAGTTGGACAAAATTTTACTAAATGTCCAAATTTCCAACAGCCAGAACATTGAGTAACGGGAAAAACATATCGTTCCACTTGAAATCTGCATCCATAAGCAAAAATAAAGGAAGGTAATAATGGACTGTTAAAGCAAACTCTTACTGTTTCGCTTTTGATCCATTTTCCGTCTTAATTTAATCTTTTTAGGCGATTTATGGATATTATTTTTGTGTCTGATTCAAATGATTCCATTATTTCCGTACCTTCCATTTCCAAATCAATTCCTTTTACAACACCATAAGACCGATGAGACTCGAAGGCTAGCTGACATCTGTAACCCAGTTCGGTAAATCGGGGGCATTCTAATAACTGTTCAGCCTGGGTTCTACTTTCAAAATTGATTAGAACCTTATATGGGCTTTTATATTTAATTCTTGTAATATGTTGTATTTTTTCTGCTTTTAATAATTTGGCCAAGGCCATCTGTTTTGGCAGTATTTCTAATGATGTGACACACACTTCTGCGTCTTGCTTATCTAGTCCGGTTTTATCATATCTGTTTTGCTTATTATTAGAGTAACTTCGCAAAAAACGTTTCGGTTTCCTTTTTATCACTGTAGTATATCCTTCATCATCGTAACAACTGTCTGCACTTTCTTCACGTATTCTCTTTTCCACGTTTTTATTTTTAATTGTGTTCCAGTCTCCCACCTCATTTTCCAAACTATCCCACTGTAACAAGCCCTGTAATTCTCTTTCACACGCATCTACAATGGCCATATCACTTTTGTCACTATTATTACAAACAATATCGTCCTCTTCATTATTGTCCTCTATTGTCACTTAAGTAATTGAGGGTAGTTGTCAAAGTTTTGACGCTAAGGCGCACTATCCGCGGTATCACGTGCGCTCTCTACAGCGTTCAACGCGCAACTCATAACTATATGTATGGTTTCGTACCTCTAACTAATAGAATAAATAAAACTTATATGGGAACATATCAAGCTGCGTACGTATTAGGAGATAAATGACGCGCGACTCGTGTCCCGGAAGACCTCGGGCGACTTAACGCGACGTTGCCACACTTCGCTCGACATGTACCGCGACGTTGCCACACTTCTCCCGACATGTACCGCGACATCTCGCAATTTTTATCTCGTCGCCCATTCGAATGAGTAAAGTCACTCTATCAACTAAACTGACGTGGAAGGCAAATACATAAGAAAAAAATAGTTTTTGGCGAATCCTCCTTTGGAGAGGTCTGTGTCCAACGGTGGAGTCCACTGAGTGGACTAATAGAGGTTGTCTATGATTATTTTAGCATGCATCTGAGTCTTTCTTTCGATTGACAGTATATCAGTGAAGAGAAATCTCCCGGTGTACGCAGAATGCTATCTGATGCTCTGGAGAGTCTTCTCCTCACGAACCCAGCTTCGGAAGCCACTGAACAGCTGGTGAAGGTGGCGGCGGAACGGGCTAGTGTCATGATGGCTAGTAACGAGGGTGAGTCAGCGAATATATCCGGGTTTAAGACGTTTTATTGTCTCATAAAGAATTCACAATTCACTTACATGAGAAACTGATACTATTTAAATACTTTGTATTATATTTTAGCAATTTAATTGTAATTATAATAATAGGGGTTAAAGTATGAAATTTCCGATTATTTTCCCACTTTTTATTTTGTTTATAGCTCTTAAGTATAGTCATATTATTGCGTAATTCTTTTTGTATTGTATCAAAAACTAAATAAAGACTAAAAAAAAATGCAATACTAGTGCCTATTACTTGAAAGGAAGTCGTTGAAAAGACCTCTTACAATGTGTCAGCTTACCTTCTTGCTTCAATTAAGTATATTTGTATTATATACTTTGATTTTCAGAAATTTTAATACTATAACGCGGAGCTTTATAACCATCTAACCTTTACCTTTAATTGCATCGAAAACGGTTCAGGAGTTTTAAAAAAAACTAAAAAATTGTTAGTATGGAAAAATGACTTTTCTCGATTTCGTCCATACAAAACGGCAATTTCATACTTTAACCCCTAATATGAGTATTTCAACTTGAAAAATATTATTATACAGCCTTTACCAGACCAGAGCATGTAACAGCTGATGCTGTTGGGAAAAGAATAGTACTATTCTATGTTAACAAAAATCCCGCCCCATTGGTCTAGTGGTTTGTATACCGGGCCAAGATCTCGGGACCCGGGTTCGATCCCCGGGTCGGGCAGCGAAAAGTTTCGAATTTTCGAACATTGCTCGGGTTTGTGATCACCAACCTGCATTTTATGCCTGTACCCATCATTGCTATGCCTTTTCCCTGCAGTGGGATGATAATAGTTCGTTACTTAAAAATCCCGCATTTGGCAAGCGTGGTGATTATTCCTGTACCCATCATTACTGTGGTAACTTGTATTCAATGATGGAGGCCTTTGCCCTGGCGTTACTTATACTACAAATTCATAATATATACATAATATACGAAACAGCCTGTATATAGTTTGCTTCATTTACCATTCAAATACGTCTAAACTTGTATCGTTCCTTCTAGCAACAATCAGAAGTGGAGGTCTAAATATAACAGACACTTTACTATCTGCCCTCAAAGACAACCATCTACTCCAAATAAAAGAACTTCCCACGATCCTGATACTTATACTAGAAACTGAAGATTCAGATGCGAAAAACACGTTCAAAACAGCATATAAAATATTATTAGAGAACATCGAATTGTATAACGAGGATAGAAGAAGGGAGATCGTTCAAAAACTAACGAATAATATTACCAAAAGTAAAACAGATTTGTCTGATGATGCTTTGGTTAGAATTTTTAAGAGTAAAGTCAAAGTGACATTAGAGTTTTTTAAAGATATACCTGATTTTGATTTGGAAAGCATATTGGGTATGATAGATATCAAAGAATGTTTGGAAAAAGCCTTGTATTTGATGGCTGAAGCTGATTTGTCGCTAAGTGATGGAAATTTAGAAGACATTTTAAATGAAATTGATAATGTAGAGTTCAAATACGACAGAAAGGAAATGTTTCTTGTTGAAACAGTTTTAAAGTTTTTGGAAGTATACGCGGCAGGATTGTTGGATAAATATAAAGAGGTAAGTTTTAGGTTACATATTTCAAGACATGCCACTCTGGGCCTCACAGAACCATCTATTCCCAAAGTAACCTACTACAAATTTATACTATGGGTACTAGACAACAGATATTGCAAACACCTACTTACTGTAAAACAACACCCAGACCACTACAAACATGTCATGTGTTAATACACACAAATATTTTTATTGTGCGGGAATCGAACCTGCAACTCGTTGCTCAGAAGCGACGTTTACTATCAGTGATCCAAACTTGTCAATCCTTGTACTAAGACAATTTTTTTTCTTGTTATGACTAGGCCCCAGCACTGATCCTTGAGTTACACCATTCAACATGAGCTAGTAACTAAATATTCTGTTTGAAGGCGACTTTTTAATCTTTTTCAAATGTTTTTTTGATCAATCAGAATGCTATTGTAAACACTAGGTAAATTAGAAATTCAGTTTTTTTAATAAAAAGATTGATTGCCTTAGGTGGGACTCAGACATAGTAACTTTTGCTTTGTATACATAAATTTTAATTAAATTACTATAACTTTTTGCATTAAATCACTTCTCCCATACTTACATAACGTTTTTTCTCTTCCACAGATCACATTGAAAGTGCTAGAAAATGTCATCAAGACTCTACCTCCTAAGTATATAATTCGTTTACAAAACCAAATCAAATCTTGTATGAATCAATTTAATACTATGGGGGATCAGAACGTGTTGATACTTTTCAAATATTGGTATCAGAAATATAATATCAAGAACGCCGTTGGAAGTATCAATACTAATAACATACAAAAAGAAAACTCAACTCTAATGAAAGCGCTTAGAATATACATTGATTTGTTCAAAATACCTTCTTATGAATGCGATGAGGTTGTTCTAAATTTAAACGATACAGTGTTAAATATTTATAAGTCTAATGGAGAGAATTATATAGATTTATATAAAGATTACTTATCTGACATGTTAGATATATCTTTAAGATATAAAACCTTTGATGAATTTCAACAGAATATTGTCAAAAGTTACGAAAAGACTGGTTTGAAATTTTTAAGGTATTTTGTTGATGTGTATTCTGTATATTTGTTGAAGCAGCCTTATGTATTGTGTGGGAACGATATGAATCAAATTTGTTTGATTTTAAACGACGTATTAAAGAATGCTTTGAAAAAGAAAATTACAGTCGGTGACAGTACAAAAATATTGAAACTTATTGATATGGTGAGTTTTGGATTTATTTTTATATAACGTCGTGACCTAGATTTGCTTGATTTGTTCCACTAACACCCACACCCGAGAAAATAAAGACCTGAGGCCTTACTCCGCAACACAATGTCCGTTTATTCGAATCCATCTGTCCCTGTCACTCATACTGATATGTTAAAGTATCTGAAAAAGACAGATATATTCGTGAATACGAGCTTCGTGAGTAAGGCATTTTTTTTTTAATATTTAAGGCATGCCTCACTGGGCCACACTGAGCCATCTAGTCCCAAATTAAGCTACTATTAAGTACCCTGTCGTATGGGGTACTGGACAACCGATAAACTTACTTATATACTTTTTTTTAAATACATACTTATAATACATAGAAAACACCCAGACCAGTACAAACAGATATGTTCATGCACACAAATATTTGTACTGTGCGGGGATCGAACCCGCGACCCATGGCTCAGAAGCAGCGTTAACTACCGCTGATCCAAATGGTCGTCAATGATGCCTTACTCTGTTTGAAACAATGTTTATACAATGTTTGCAGGCGTGGCCTATATACAATGCACAGTCGACATTCGAACAGAAGCACAGTCTTCTAGCGAACACGACGCGCTTGCCCGTACAGCTGGCGTGCGACACCGCGCCCATGCAGTGGGCTTCGAAGCTCGTGGGGGGCGAGGGGGGAGACGGGGGGATTCGGTCGAAGCTAATTGGAGTTCTGCCTGGAGGGGATGAATGCAGGTAGGTCTATCTATTAAAAATGAGTAAAAATTTATGATTTATACACTCTTTGCATTATTGTGATGGTTTGTGGATTTCATTGGTATATGACAAGGTCCTGTCCCCTTATTCGCGTAACCAAACCGTATCACAATCGTAATTGAACGACAGGTTTTTGACAGTTCTAGTATGGGCTAAATGTCAAAATCGTCCAATTCAACCACGATCGAACTGCGATTCGGTTACGCGAATTAGGCCCCTGATCAGCTGGTGGTTTCTAAACGAAAGAGAAAGATTAAGAGGCGTTAGTTTGAAATTATCTTATCTGTGGTTTTAATTATCTTTAACCACAAACACAGTTAAATGTTCAAAACGTTAAATAATAGTTGTATGCGTTACTTGTTTCGATATTTTTATCATGAAATTTATTTTTTATGAGTTTCCGATATTTTACACTGTTGATTAAACCTTAGTGGTTGCTAGACCATAAAATCTTAAATCAGTATTAGGGGTTAAAGTATGAAATTGCCGTTTTGTATGGACTAAATCGAGAAAAGTCATTTTTCCATACAAACATTTTTTTAGTTTTTTTAAAAACGCCTTTTTTAAAACCGTTTTCGATGCAATTAAAGGTGAAAGTTAGATTTTTATAAAGCTATGCATCATAGTATTTAAATTTCTGAAAATCAAAGTATATAATACAAATATACTTAATTGAAGCAAGAAGGTCAGCTGACACATTGTAAGGGGTCTTTTCAACGACTTCCTTTCAAGTAATAGGCACTAGTATTGCATTTTTTTTTAGTCAAAAGTTACTTTATTTAGTTTTTGATACAATACAAAAAGAAATACGCAATAATATGACTATACTTAAGAGCTATAAACAAAATAAAAAGTGGGAAAATAATCGGCAATTTCATACTTTAACCCCTATTATATATCAATTTTATACATAAATTATATCTATACTTTGAACTTTGAACGCGCTAATCTCAGAAAGTACTGGTTTGAATTGAAAAAATGTTTTTGTGTTGGATAGTCCATTTATCTAGGAAGGCTTGAGGCTATATAACATCACGCTGCGACCAATAGGAGCGAAGCATCAGTGAAAAATGTTGCAAAAATAATCGCGATCATAATACCAGAAATTGACGCGGACGAAGTCGAGGGCAACAGCTAGTTCTGAGTCAGAATAGTATCTATTTGAATTTGACTTTTTAAATTGTCATCAAATATGGCGGTTACTTTACGAAATCTTAATGAGTCAAGAAACAAATAATTTGCAATAGAAAAATATAGCGACTATAGATTGAGATGTAAGCTATCCTATCTTTGAAGTTGGATCAAATTGCACACGGTATGCAAATCATTTTTGAAATCGGTTCAGTAGTTTAGGAAGTCCATTGCGGACAAGAAGCAACGTGACACGTAAATTTTATATATTAAGATATTAAATAATGTTGGTATTGAATTGTTTGTAGTAGTCCAGGAAAGGTTCAAACGATGACGAAATATGGAAAATATGGGAGTAAAATAGTAAAACATATTTTTTTTCCCATATAAAATGTTCTACATCAAATTTTTCAGCCATTTTAGCGAAAGGAGACTAAATGTAATTAGGATACGTGGTACGAAGTACACTGGGTCATCTAATATTATGATAAAAAAAGATTATATAAATTGTATGCATAAAGTATATAAATAAAAAAAACTGTACATATTTTCCCCTTTCAGTGCGACATACAAATCGTTCGCGTGTCATCTCCCAGTGCGACTGTCAGAACTGTCAGGCGATTGTCAGTACGCGTTCCAAGCTATGTTGGATGCCATCGCAATAACCGGAGATGCGACGTTATTGGATATAGTGGCAAAGTTTGCTAACTGTACGTATAGTATTTGATGTTTTGACGGTTCCGTATTATTTATTTATTATTTATTTATATTAACAAATATCTTTATTATATATTATAGGTAAGGTCTCGCAAAACCTTTAAAAAAGTTTGACTGCGAGTACATAGTTACACTCTGAATTTAAAAGTACATAATGCTTAATATTTTTTCCTATTATTCATTCCTATATTAAATTAAATGACATAAATAAAATATTGATAACAACAAAATGTTACTATCACTAAAATGCAGCTAACAATAAACTGTTAGATCAAGGAAGATTAGAGATTAAATGTTTTTTTGTATGCTTTGACCAGGAAAAAGACTCATCCACAATTACACCCAAATAAGGTAATGAGTTAACTCTTTCGATAGCATTGCAGTTGCAGTTGTGATGATCATTATGCATACAATTATAATCATGAGCAATAATGGTTAATTCGGTACATTTTATTCTACTGTAAGGTGATCTTATGAGTAACATTTTTGTCTTTGAAACGTTAATTACAAGACCATTGTCGTGTGACCATCTGACAATATTGTCAACATCTTGTTGCACGAGACAGCATACTTCGATAGGATCGTAACCAGCCATTAGTACACAAAGATCATCAGCGAACATATACGGTGAACTGTGTTCCACCACATTGCAAAGGCTGTTCACGTGCATTAAAAAGCAAAGAGGTCCACATCCTGAACCCTGCGCCACACCGTACGGCATAGAGTGCGACACACTTAGGCTGTCGCCGACTTTAACCGCGAAGGTACGTCCCGTCAGGTAGTCGCGGAACCATGGACTTATAGGGTAGTGGATACCACAGTCTTCTATGGCTTTGAGTAGTGTCTCGTGCTGCAAGGTATCGAAAGCTTTCTTATAATCGAAAAATACAGCGACAACTATTTTTTTATGTTCTAGGCTATCGTTAATTTCATCTGAGAATTTCGACAATAAGGCGGCTGTGCCCTGCCCCTTCTGAAAACCGTACTGGCAGCTATGCAATAATTAATTAGGGGTCATCAATAAATTACGTCACACGATTTTTGAGATTTTTTTACCCCTCACCCCTTAGCACGCATTTTTACAATACTATTTTGCCCAATATCACCAACAATAAGATTTTTTTTTTTTAATAAAATACATAATGGCTGTAACAAAAGAAGATATTGATGAAAAAATCTTGATCAAAATATTTTCACTTTGACCCTAAATATCTCAGTAACGATTCATTTCCCAGGTACAGTGTCTTGGAAAAAAATTATCGTACAAATGTGTAGAATACGTGGTATTCGGCTTCGTTAAGCTTTTTGTTACACCCTGTATACATTTAGTTTTAGCATAGGGAAAGAAATATACTTCTCTCCCTATGGTTTTAGTCAATTGATTTTACCTACCACTCATTTCACCTTATTCGAACAGCGGATCCCATGGGTCAAGCAGGTCAAATATTTAGGTGTCATCTTAGACCGACGACTATCGTTCGCATCGCACATCAATCGCGTGTGTAACCGAGCGAAGTTCTACATGCACCGACTATACCACCTAGTCGGCCGCAAGAGTAAAATGTCGCTTAGAAATAAGTTGACAATTTACACTTACGCCAGTCCGGTGTTTGCTCACGCCGCCCCATCCCTCCTTAAGAAGTTTCAAACACTTCAAAATCTCTTTTTGCGTCGGGCCGCGGGTATCCCGTGGTTCGTACGCAACAATAATATCCACCGAGACCTCGAGATCCAATCCATTGCCCTCTATATGAAAGAAGCCTCTCAACGCTTTTTCAAAAAGGCAGTGAATCACCCCAATCCGCTCATAGCGGAAGCCGCCACGTACACCCCCCAGAGGGATGTCGCCTTCCGACGCCGTCGGCCCAGGCACGTGCTGAACGACCCCGACGATCCGATCACCGCGTATGTCACAACAGCCAACACCACTTTAAGCACTTCGATTACTGCACAACACTGTAGTTCTCCACATCGCACCCGTCGGAGGCTGTTTTTATCTATCTATCTATCGACATTGGGTTCCACGCTATATGTGTATCTTTCCAGGTGATCAAACGAAAGGTTGGTGGGAAGAAGAGTTGGCGTCGTGCGCGTCGGCGCTGGCGCGGCGCGGGGCCCTCGCGCGCCTGCGCCTGCGCACCGCGCCCGAAGAGATAATACACACTAGAGAAGTTAACTTAATGAGGTATACGCTACAGCGGTACTCAAACTTGTTTGATGACACAACCCTTTTTTGTAAAATTATTTATGAATATTTATCCCCAAAAAATACAGGATGAAATTTTCTAAAAAGAAGCTACTAATTTGGTTCAATAGCTGTTGAGTAGCCTGAATGAATCCTCCCGACGCATCGGCCTATGTATGAACATGGACAAGACGAAAGTCATGTTCGACATGCATGTCATTTCCAGGCAGATAACTGTCGATGGAGTACTTCTCGAAATCGTCGACAATTACGTCTACCTTGGACAAAACCTGCAATTAGGCAGAAACGATTTCGAGAAGGAAACCGATCGGAGGATTCAGTTGGGCTGGGCGGCATTCCGGAAGCTACGTCATATTTTCTCGTCGCTCATACCCCAAAGCCTAAAAACAAAAGTTTTTGACCAGTGCGTCTTACCCGTGGTGACATACGGAGCCGAAACGTGGACACTGACCATTGGGCTGGTCCGCAAGCTAAAAGTTGCTCAGCGAGCTATGGAGCGAGCTATGCTTGGAGTATCTCTAAGGGATAGAATCCGAAAAAAAGTAACCAAAACCTCGGATAAGCAAGCTGAAGTGGCAGTGGGCTGGTCACATCTGTCGCAGAACTAATGAACGATGGAGTAATTGAGTTCTGCAGTGGAGACCGCGCATGGGAAAACGTAGTGTTGGACGCCCGCTGCTAAATGGAGCGACGATCTGCGCAAGGTGGCTGGCAGCAACTGGATGCTCAAAGCTCAAGACCGAGAAAAGTGGCGTGCCCCTGGAGAGGCCTATGTCCAGCAGTGGACTGCCGTAGGCTGATGATGATGATGAATTTGGTTCAATATATGAATTAATGATTTGATTTAATGAATTAGGTTAGGTTTCATTTCATTTCATCTCATTAAATTTCATTTTCATTTCATATCGATAAAAAAAAATACTGAAGCTTGGCTGTATGGGCATAGTTCCCTTTGCCTACCCAGAATGGGTGAAGAAAACAAAAAATCTCTGCTTATATTCTTTTACGGTTGGCGCAATGGTTAAGCAATTTAATAAAATAATAATAACACAATAAATGATTGTGTTATTATTATTTTATTAAATTGCTTCATTTTTTCGCAACTATTAACTATTAAGTGTTAAGAATACTGATATTTTTTATCATTATTATATTATTACTAGCTGACCCGGCAAACGTTGTTTTGTCATAAAAATGATTAAATTACTAAAATGGCTAACAAAATTTTTAATATTTTACTACCCTACTCCTACCCTGGTTATGCTGTATATGTTGCCTCTTGTTTTCATCCTTTTTTTTTTTAAACCTTATTTTTTCTGTACTTTTTCACTATTAATAAGAATACTCACTTTGTGGATAACGGTGTTGATTGTGTAATTACTAATAATATGTTTAAACGGTTTGGATTGTAAACTTTTATTATGCAATTGTATGTTATCCTTAATAAAATAAAATAAAATAAAATAAAATAAATAAAGAATAGTTGTTCAGTACACGTGCGGAACCGTCATTGCAACTTGTTCCTACTGTGTGATTTGTCGGAACTCTTTGCAATGATAGGCTTTCCGCACTCGTAATGAAATATACTATTCGAGTGAAAATTTGACCGACATTTTTAACTTTATAAAAAAGCTATAAATACGATACTTAACGCCTATAAAAAATTTGGAAGGTGATGTAAAGTCATTCTGTATGCATTTTGCGGATCACTGGTATACACCAGGTTTCTTGCGCTGCTTATCTGCTCTTTTCTCTTAAACTATACTTGTTATTATTTATACAGGATGAAATTTTAAACACCTTCCAAATTTTAATATCTTCGAGAAAAAAAACAAATTACGTATTTTTTCTTTTGGTATAGTCCAGTACAAAAATGTCAAGATAATGCACTTAGAAAATGTCCGCCAAAAATCTTAAATTTTTGATACGGCCTTCTAGCAACACTCTTTTTACACGTTGCGCATCACATTCATTCATTACGATACTATTCATAAGTTTTTGATTTTCCCTTTATACCTTAACAGGTCTAGGACCGTAAAAATAGAAAACTATATTGCGAAAAATATTTTCGGGTAAAAACTTTATTTACATTGTTTACTTCATAAATAGGCTCTAAATACGATACTGAACGCCTATAAAAATTTTGGATAGTGGTTAAAATTTCATTCTGTATAAATATTTACCTTGTTACAGTATCGCCAATGCTCTGTTCGAAAACCAATCACTGCACGTCTGCAAGAGGCTTCTAGTTCCACTGTTGAGGTAAGTTTTCATAATTTTCCAACTCGCGAAGACATAGTTCGCTGTCCAGGATGTATGCATTGTACAAAGACCATAAAGCTATCATTGTCTTGAATGCTACTTCATTGTATGGTTTGAAGAAGGCTTTAGTCACTTCGCTATAGTTCCTAAGCAAATAAGTAAATTTTGTATAAAACCTATCTTTATATTACATACTAGCGGAACTGACAGACGTTGTTCTATCTTAACTATGAATATTGATTTTGAATTGGTATAATTAATTGAAAAAAAATAAGATACAAATTTATTTATCGGCATTGCAAATGCTAACCGCACTGGAAATTGTAACCGTTTGCAGCACGCATTCTGTCAATGTGTAATGTCAAACGCCATAATGTTACATTAAAAAAGTTTAAATTGTCAAAAGCGCTAAGGTTACATTAGAAATAATTTAATTTGGAGGTTAAGTATTCTTAAATTTTCTAATTTTCCGCCCAATTTTCCCATTTTTTTTTCTTTCATAAGAAAATTCTCCTGACAATAACAAACAAAACAAAAAGAGAATTAGTGAAATCGGTCCAGCCGTTCACGCGTGATGTCGTGACCAAGAGAGATAGGGATTCATTTTTAGATAGATTTAGACTACTAACAATAGTAAAGTAGTAACAGCCTATAATCATCCCACTGCAGGGAAAAGGCCTCCATCATTGAATTCAAGTTACCACAGCAATGATGGGTGTACTGGCATAATCACCACGCTTGCCAAATGCGGGTTGGTGACCACAAACCCGAGCAACGTTCGAAAATTCGAAACTTTTTGTTGCCCGACCCGGGGATCGAACCTGGGACCCCGAGATCTTGGCCCGGTATTTTAACCACTAGACCAACAGGGCGGGCGTGCAACTAACAATGCAACGTAAAAATTGTTTGGTGCATGTGGAACTTTCTATATAATGGGGCACTTAATGAAAAGTTTTAAATTGTATGTATTTCATGTAATAGTGTACTCGTTGTTGATAAGTCAAATAAATAAATAGATAAAAATGTCGTGTCACATTGCTTGTCCGCGATAGACGCCCTAATTACTGAACCGATTTCATTCAAATTTTGCACACATTGTTCTGTAAATTCAAATTCAAATTTTAGTAACACAACCGCTGCTAAGCAAACATATAGACCTATTTTACCTAACAGATACTCGACCCCGTCGTTCTGCGAGCAGTTTTTCTCGAACATTCTACCCGAGTTACTGGCGACACTGGCCAAGGCAGTTCGTTCCAGTCGAGATTCTAGCGAGCTGAGGGCGATGCTGAAGCGGCACGCGGGAGGGTATACACTCCTCACAGTCGCCATAGAGAAGGTGAGATATCTGTTTAGTAATTTTTGCCCTTCTTTTAAAGTTCCGGCAAAAAATGGTACGTGGGTGTAGAACTATTCATTTGGCAGTTTTGGCACTATATTTCATATTTCATATTTATTTATTCACTACATAATATAGTTTTGCAGACAATAAAGGCATGAAGATGTAATTAAATTATATTATGACCTCAACGAGGTGTTCGTGATTATACATATTAACATTTTAAATTATCTTAATTTAACATTCAAAATTTCTATTACAAATTAAATAAAATAGTGTCAGCGCAGTGGTCAGTACAATTTTACAAAATGTTGATAAATTATAATTACAGATGCCATATTATAGTGGTAAATAATTACAAACTATCTAAAAACTAATTAAAAAAAATTGGTTGCCTGTAAAGTCGGTATACGGGCGAAAGTTTTACGTGACAACGACTTTGAGTGGTAAAATAATTTTAATGTATGCCTATCTCTCTCACTCTCTCTCTCTCGCTCTGTCTCTCTCGCTCTTAGGCGGGCTACCTGTGCTCGAGTGGAAGGGACGCGTGCCTTTCACTTTTTATGTCTGTCTCTCTCGCTCTTAGGCGGGCTAACCATGCCCGAGTGGAAGGGACGCGTGCCTCTCACTCGCTCTCATTGTGAGCGCATAACGTGAGCGGAGCGTAACGCAGTTTCTTGAACTGTCACCCGGCAAACCAATTTATAAGACGTTGTCACGTCAAAAAAATGTTATAATTTCACCAAGCAGATTTGGTGTCATATTAACTATAAGTATAAAATTCTAAGTTGAGAACAAAAATAAATGTAGTGTTTCTCTCTTTGTCTGTGTGTATTTGTGTGTGAGTGAATGTGAGATTGATTGAGTGAATTATTGAGGCACTTTTATTCGTCCCAATACCTACCACTACTTCGGGTCAAGTCGAGCAGAAGCAGCGTTAGAAACTCGGTGCGTGCGTGTCAGTGAGAGTGTATAATATGTATATGTGTGTGTGTACAGTGTGCGCGCGTTTGTGTGTGTGGTTAGAGCGTGTGAGAGTGTGTGTTTTAATAGGGAGCTTACTTGAGATCGATACGTTTGCATATTATTTCTAAACAAAATCAATTCTCAAAAAACTGAAACAGTATCAGTTTAGTAAATAGCTGTTGCCCGCGACTTTGTCCGCGTGGAATTTTGAATCTCTTTATGTATATTGATCCCACGGGAACCGTACCTATTCCCGGGATAAAAAGTAACATCGTGCCAAACTTCATTAAGGTCCGTTGGATCGTTTCAGCGTGAAAGAGTAACAAACAAATCTATAGGCTTTTTTCAAGTTTTTTACTTTTGTTCTACCAGATCCCCATCGCCTCACTGAAGTCTCCAGACTCGATGCTCTACGCCAAGACGGAGACGGGCGGCGCCGGCGGGTTCCTCATGAAGCGCGCGGCCGCCCTCTGCGTGGCCTCGAGGGCGAAGCCCTGTCCCGAACCAGCCGGCGAGGAGCTTAAGGAATGCTATAGGTATGTTCTAAACTAGTAAGATATATATGTCTTATGTCTTTAGGTTCAGTGCTAAGGACTTAGCCTTGTCCTCAGCCGGCTAGCGACGACCCTAAGGAATGTTATAGGTACGTCTAAATGAAATAGCAGTTAATATAGTATCAGTAAATATTTTGAAAAATTTTGTCGCAGGCAACAATCGTCCCCGGAAATCCCCATGCATTTTAAATACTGGTATTATGATTGCATTCAAGTTGCTAAAATACCACATTATAAAGTACTAGTTGTTGCATGCGACTTCGTCCTCGTCAATTTCTGTTATTATAATCGCGATTTTTGCAATATTTTTCACTGATGCTTCGCTCCTATTGGTCGCAGCGTAATGTTATATAGCCTAAAGCCTTTCTCGATAAATGGACTATCTAACACAAAAATAATTTTTCACATCGAACCAGTACTTCCCGAGATTAGCGCTTTCAAATAAACAAACAAACTCTTCAGCTTTATAATCTAATATATAAAATTCTCGTGTCACAGTTTTCGTTGCCATACTCCTCCGAAACGGCTTGACCGATTTTGATGAAATTTTTTGTGCTTATCCGGTATCTATGAGAATCGGCCAACATCTATTTTTCATCCCCCTAAATGTTCTGAGATTCGATGAAATTTTCCTTTTCGCAGGCAATTCCAAATAGCCAACTACAAATGCCTGACTGCGGCCGTATGCGTATCCAAGCCCGCTGCGAAGCTTTACTCCTTCCTGTTCAACCGGAAGCTTTGGGGAGAGCTTTTCAGCAACAAGCAGTGGAAGCTGCCTATTAGAATGCAATGGGTGAGTCTGAATTTATGTTTGTGCTTGTTAAACTAACGCCCCATTGGTCTAGTGGTTTAAATACCGGGCCAAGATTCAATCCCCGGGTCGGGCAACAAAAAGTTTCTAATTTTCGAACGTTGCTCGGGTTTGTGATCACCAACCCGCTTTTGGCAGGCGTGGTGATTATGCCAGTTCCCATCATTGCAGTTGTAACTTGAATTCAATGATTGAGGCCTTTTCCCTGCAGTGGGATGATTATAGGCTGTTACTTTACTTTACTTACTTTGGGTGAGTCTGAATTGATGTTTGTGCTTTTTAAAACTAGATTGGCATGCTTCGCTATGTCTTTAAATGTTACGGTTCCCTCGGAATAGTTTTAAAAAGAGATGTTATGTCTCACGCGGGACTCGAACCCGCATCTTCATGCATACCATGTGCTGGGACGTAGTGTGTCGGTGGCTGAATTGTTAAAGCGCCGCACCCGGTATGAATGGAGACGCGGGTTCGAGTCCCGCTTGAGACATTTTTTTTTCAAGTTTAAATTCTGATATAATAATTGCAATTAAGTTGCTGAAATATCATAATAAAGAAGTGTTAAAGTTTTAAATTAGATAGTTGTAATTACTAATTACACGTAAACGAAGCCGCGGGCAACATCTAGTTCTAGTCAAAAGTAATATGAAAAAACCTTTAAAATTACATCTTATACAAGGTCCATTGTTAACCACCTGAAAAACGAAGCCCACATTATGTGGCCATTATATATAACATTATGGCAGTGTTATTTGGTATCTCAATATAATTTTTTTTGTAAAATATTAAATATTGAATAATAATAAATGAAGCGACGATCTGCGCAAGGTGCAACTGGATGCTCAAAGCTTAAGATCGAGCAAAGTGGCGTGCCTTGGGAGAGGCCTGTGTCCAGCTGTGGACTGCCGTAGGCTGATGATGATGATGGTGATGAAATATTGAATCGACTTTTAATTTTGCTACACGCTGTGACGTTCACCGACGTATTATTTTGCTACGATGAATTAACATTACACAGCTACATCCGTGCGCGTCACAGTGTGTTTCAAAATAAATAGCTGAACCAATATTTTACATTTTTATTATAAAAATAAAATAACACTGCCATGATGTTATACAAAATTTGACGACCTCCGTGGCGGAGTGGTGAACACACCGGTTTTCAAGGTGTCGCCTGCTCCGAGGTCCAGGGTTCGATTCCCGGACGGGTCATTGTTAGAGAAAAATGTGTTTTTATACATTTTCTCGGGTCTGGGTGTTTGTGGTACCTTCGTTGTTTCTGGTTTCCAAAATACGAATGCTTTAAATAGTTATTCAAATTGGGATCAGAACAATGTACGTAATGTTGTCCACATTTATTTATTTACTAGCTGACCCGGCAAACGTTGTTTTGCCATAAAAATGATTAAATTACTAAAATAGCTATTAAAAAATAGGGATTGGTGATAAAAGGGTAAAAATTTAGGGTTGTATGTATTTTTTAATGCCACATTATAGAAAAATAATAACAAAAAAATTTGTCCAAAAATTAAAAATAAATACCCTATCCCTACCCTACACCTACCCTACCCTACCCTACCCTACCCATACCCTACTCCTACCCTACTCCTACCCTACTCCTACCCTACTCCTACCCAACCCCTACCCTGCCCCTACCCTACCCCTAGCCTAAACCCTTCCCTACTCCTACAAAAAAGACGATAATTGATCAGTTATCGAGCGGGATGAAACATGATTAAATTACTAAAATGGCTATAAAAAAATAGGGGTTGATCGTAGAAGGGTGACAATTGAGGATTGTATGTATTTTTGTATGTTGTATCATAAAAAAATAGAAATTAAAAATTTTGTCTAAGAAATAAAAAAAAATTTTAGGGGTGGACTACCCCTAACATTTAGGGGGATGAAAAATAGATGTTGGCCGATTCTCATAGATACCAGATAAGCACAAAAAATTTCATCAAAATCGGTCAAGCCGTTTCGGAGGAGTTCAAGTTCGAACACCGTGACACGAGAATTTTATACGAGTATATTAGAAGATAGATAATGGTTACAGAACGTGGACTTCACTTCACAGGTGGTTGAAAATGCACCGTGTATAATACCATAGGGAAAGATATTTCTTTCCCTATGATAATACCTAAAAATCCGAATTCATTTCAGTTATTTGTTCAATAAGATGTTTAATGCTATCAAATCTATAAACAGTTAATTATTTAGGGTAATCCTGACTTCATAGTTTAGGGCAAAATACTATTACTACCGAGTCTATAAGATTACGTTTTGATAAATAATATGTCAATCCATTAAATTATTTACGATGCGCATCTCATTATTCATTACTATTCATAAGTTGTTGATTTTTCCTTCATACCTTCACAGGCTTAGGAACGCAAAAATTAAAAAAAAAATATGTTGCGAAAAATATTTTCCGATGAAAACTTGACCTACATTTTTCACTTCATAAACAGGCTCTAAAAAATTTTGACGGTATAAAAAGGCATTATATATTTTATCCATGCATATACCCAATCAAAGCTGCTAAAATCTGCTAACCAGTTCTCTGACTGTACATTTAAATCTCTCAGACGCAACAGAAGTCTGTCCGCACGGTCGCGGCCGCCCCCGGCAGCGCTGGCGCCAGCGCCGCGGCCACTACGAGAACTAGAGTGTTCCTTAGAACGCTCTCAGAGAATCCACTGCAGTTCGATCTGATGGATATAGATGAGGAGCCTGCGGTAAGTGTTTATGGAGTATTATCAGTAAAATCAGTAATTTTTAGATGTAACATTAAGGCGTTTGACATAACATTGACAGAATGCGTGCTGCAACGGTTACAATTTCCAGTGCGGTTAGCTTTTGCAATGTCGATCATAAATTTGTATCAGAAATATTTTTTTAATCTAACCAATTTGAAATCAATGTTCATAGTTAAGACAGGACAACGTCTGTCATACGTTTGAGATGTGCACCGCATGGTCGGATCAGCGCCTCGCCCTCCGGGCGGTCGTGGGCCCCAATCTCAGGCTGCCAAGGGTAGTCAGGGCAATGCTCGGTAGCCAGAGGAAGTGGGAGGCTGTGGCCACCTTCGCTGAGGAAATCATCTCAGCGAAGGAGGTCGCTGAGCGGGCCCGCGAGGACAATGCCCTCGCGGACCCGGTCAGTCGCAGCCGAAGGGGGGCTAGGAGGAGGAGGTCAGTGGCACGGGTCGGGGGACCCGGGTCACACCGAACGACCTGACTCGTCTAGGGGGCGATCCACGTGCACCGGACTGGCCCTCCCTAGGCGTGGAGGAAGCCCTGGCATAGAATTTAGAATTGTTTATTTGCAGTTAAACAGGGTACACTGAAGGTCTTATAAAATAAATGTATGTTCGGCCCATTTAGCCATTAACAATAGCATGCAAAATTTATACATTAATAAGATTTAATTCACAATGTTCAGCGTGTCAGATACATATTTTTATTAATTTCAGCATTTAAATTTTAAATACGATTATAATTGCTACAATTATACTTTTGAACTTAATTTGTATATGTTTATAAATATTAATTCCAACATATCTATAGATCGATAATAAGTACAAAATTAATGTCAAAATTTAATAATAACCATTTACTAAAGGATATAATACAATCTCATACCATATTAATTGATAATTAAAGAATTCAATTAATTGTCATGTCATTAATTTAATTACATTTAGAACTTAGGTATTCTTTTACACTGTAAAACATTTTATCATAAAGCCAAGTGTATAGGGCAGTCTTAAATTGATAAAATGGTAATTGTATAATATGTTCTGGTATCCTATTGTAAACTTGGATGCACATCCAGTAGCAGTTTCTGTGAAACATAACGCTCCTTGGAATGACAACAGATACGAGTCTATTACCATTACGTGTATTTCGTGGGTACATATCTTTAGCTTTCTTGAAATTATGCATATTTAGTTTTACAAACTTACCAACTTCAAAAATGTATAGGCACGGCAATGGCAAAATTTTCAAATATTTAAAAAGCGGTTTGGACGGTTCGTCAGGCGGAGCACCACATATTGCTCTAGCGCATTTCTTTTGTGCAATGAAAGCTTTGTTTACTTCAGTACTATTACCCCATATGATGAGTCCATACCTCAGAACTGACTCAACATATGCAAAGTAAGCTGTCAAAGCGGTACTCCTTGTAGCTACCCTTGTCAATTTGTATAAACCAAACGTGAAGCGATTAATTTTATTACATACTATTTGAATTTGTTTTTTCCAGTCTAGTCTCTGGTCAATTTCTATGCCTAAGAATTTAGTTGTGTTTGCATTTTTAAGTATTTGTCCTTGGTAATTTATATTGAATGTCGGGGAAATAGAATTGGTGAAATTTATGAAGCAAGTTTTATTAATATTGATAGTCAAATTATTATTAGTAAGCCATGTTACGATAGATTCAATTGTTCTTTCAATGTCATTTTTATGATCCTCTAGTGTCAATTTCCTATCAGTCCTTACTACCACTGATACGTCATCAGCGAATAAAATACATTGATGTTTAGTAACATCAGGGAGGTCATTGATGTATACCAAAAATAAGAGTGGGCCCAAAACACTTCCTTGTGGAACACCAAATTTATTAACTTTGAACTCAGATTTATATTTTTGGACTACTTTGTTACTGTCCATTTGTGAGATTTCTACAGATTGCTTTCTATTTTGCAGGTACGTCTGGATCCACTCCAATACAACTCCTCTGATGCCACAGTCCTCTAGTTTTTTTAACAATAGATAGTGACTTACAAAGTCAAAAGCTTTTGACATGTCAAAGAAGAGAGCTGTGGTATAGTTTCTTTCATTTAGACCAAACATTGCCTCATTTACCAAATCAAATACAGCATGGGTGGTGGATTTATGTTTCTGAAATCCATACTGTCTTTGCTTTATTACTTGATATTTATTAAAGAAAGAAGTAAGTTTAGCGTGCATGACTTTCTCAAATATTTTTGAAAAGATAGGTATCAGCGTTATGGGGCGATAATTTTCAATGTTTGCTTTGTCATCCTTTTTCAACACTGGTTTTACTAGAGACAATTTAAGTTTATCTGGAAATATTCCATTTACCATCGAAAGGTTTATTAGGTATGCTAAGATGGGGCTTATTTGTTCCTTGCACACCTTTATAACTTTCGTGCAGATATCATCATAACCTGCTGAGTTAGTATCATTTAGAGTGCTAATAATTTTTTTCACGTAGTGTTCGTCAATAGGGGATACATATATAGAATTATTTAAAATGTCTTTTGGTAGCTCAGTAGAATTATTTTTATAAATCGATCTATTTGTCAATTCGATAAAGTAGTCATTAAATATTGTTGCAATTTTGTCAGGATTTTGTATAACAGTATTGCGATATTCAATAAATGTTATGTAATTATTTTGCCATGATCCATTATCTATTTCATCTTGTATTACTTTCCACACACTGTTTGTATTGTTCTCCACACGATTTTAAAAAGTAAAATATCAGATGTAAGTGTATTCTATTTTAGACGATAAACAAATACGGATCTAATGTTTACGTGATGGCAGCGCCATCTATATTCGACTGAACTTGACCTCGTTGGACACGCGGAATAGGGCCGGGGCGCACCGCCAGGAAAGGCGGTTTCGTGAAGGGGTGCACCCCGGGGGTTTTAGTGGGTATGCCTACCGGGCCCTTCTTTGTACGAGAAGGGTTGGCGGTGGGAGAGTCCCACATACCCCGTCCTTCCCCCAAAGTGACGGGTATGCGCAAAGCATTTCCCCCCGGGAGACCAAAAAAAAAAAACGGTCAACGTCTGTCGAGTCCGCTAGTTAAAAATAATCTTACAGAAATATAAAATAATGATTTAGACTTTTCATTTTAAAACACGCTGTGACGTGCAAGGACGTAGCTCTGTAATTATGGATTTTGAAAATTACTTTGCTATTGACTTCCGCTCGTTAACACCGGCCTAGGTACCTTCACCGCACTACCCGCACTAACACTGATTGAGCAAGCACTATTTCATGCAGGAAAACCGCCTGCCCTCCCTCAAAAAAGCATTCAGTACAGTTAATGCAATTATTAGTACCCAACACCGGTATGAGAAAAACCTCAACGCGTTTCACCACTTCACGTAGCAACCTCAGGCTTCCAGGCGAAATCATTAGCAAAATAATTTAATTAGTTATGGATTTCCACAAAGTAACGCCTGAGTCTTTTAATTGTAGCTGTGTTAAGGTTACCGGGGTCTATCGGTAATCTTGAATAAGCTGAAGTGGCAATTTCAGCTCCGCAATTCTTCGAGTTATAGTTCTCTATGTATGTGCTTACAGAAGGACCTCTTTAATCCGAACTCTGAAAATTTAGCCCCCGTTAGGATTGGTGGAGCGTTCGGATTATAGGAGTATATAGATGATAAGGGTATTTTTTGTGAATAAAACTACATAATAGGTACATACATAATACAATATCTGTATTCATCTATAAACGTTGCATATTTTATTCAACTTTTTTGAAGAAATCCAGTATTTTGGTTTGTCGTGTGGTGTTTAAAGACAGCGCGGCGGGGGCGGTTGAAAAAGCGCGGGCTCTGGCCGGGCTCGGGTCGGGGGTTCGGATTACAGAGGTGTTCGGACTAGAGAGGGTTCGAATTAAAGAGTTCCTGCTGTATTTAGTTAATCGAATAATCTAATCATCCCACAGGAGAACTCCCAAGAAATCGAACTGATTGACAACGAGTTGAATTCCGAAGAGTGTGCGGATACAGTCACCGGGCTGATACGTCACGCGAGCACCCTACTTCATACCGAGTGGGTGCAAGAGTTGGTCGCCGGGCTCGAGGCGACGGGGAATGTGCCCTTAGCTCAGGTTAGTATACTTCCTCCGTGGCGGAGTGGCGTACACACCGGTGTACAAGGTGTCGCCTGCTCCGAGGTCCCGGGTTCGATTCCCGGACGGGTCAATGTAGAAGAAATGCGTTTTTCTACATTTTCTCGGGTCTGGGTGTTTGTGGTACCTTCGTTGTTTCTGGTTTCCAAAATACGAGTGCTTTAAATAGTTATTCAAATTGGGATCAAAACAATGTATGTGATGTTTTTCACATTTATTTATTTATTTATTAAGTGTACATAGTGAGCCATTGGTAATTGTTTGTATGGTGTGATTTTTTGTTTTTTTTTATTCTCCTTTCAATTTGGGACTAAAACCAGAGGTTATGTCATTCCCATCGTACCGTAAATAATGTGTCATACTAAACTAGCTGTTGCCCGCAACTTGGTATGCGTGGATTTTTGAAGTAATAGGCACTAGTATTGCATTTTTTTTTTTAGTCAAAAGTTACTTTATTTAGTTTTTGATACAATACAAAAATAATTACGCAATAATATGACTATACTTAAGAGCTATAAACAAAATAAAAAGTGGGAAAATAATCGGCAATTTCATACTTTAACCCCTATTATTAGTAACATAGTAAAATATTCCACAGTGTGAGCCCACGGTTGTTACTGTTGGGACTACGGGTGTCATTGTTGTATGAGACCCAAGCTGTTTATGTTGTATGAGGTCCCCGAATGTCAATTATGTATGCCTACCTTCAGTTGTATGGGCCCTAAAGTGTCAATGTTTGTATAGCACCCCAAGTTTTAATATTGTATGAGGCCCTGGGTAGCAATGTTGTGTGAGGTTCCTGGTTATTAATCTCGTATTGTATTTAGGTCTTAAAGTGGGATGGGCCTCAATGGGTTAGTTTTTACATGGAGCCCCTTGTAGCAATGTTATATGGACCCCCGTGTGTCAATGTTGTATGAGGTCCTGGGTAACAATCATGTATGGGATTAAGGTCTCAAAGTTGCATGGGCCTCAATGTGTCAATTTTTGTATGGGGCCCCGGGGTTTAGTTATAATGGGGACCTGTGTGTCAATATTTGTGTGGTACTGGGTTTCTATGTTATATGGAGCCAATGTTTGTATATGCCCTAGGTGTCTTTATTGCGTGGTTTCCTAGAGTCAATGTGATATGGAACCCTAGCTGGCTCTGCCGCGCGCGCTGTGCGCACGAGTAGACGTACTTAAGTAAGCTCCGTACATTTTTTTTTTCCATAAAACTAGTAAAAAATGTCAGTTTATTGTGAAAAAGTTAATATAAACATTTCCCAGTGAATATACAATGTGTTAAGTGACCTTTTGAATAAGTGACTCAACGAGCATGAAAAACAGTGAAAACTAAACTCAAAAATTACAAAGTTAACAGTCATTCAATGCTAACCATTAAACGTGATAAGTGCAAAACCCAAACTACCCTGTTGTGCAAATTTAATTCTCAACACAACATTCGTCCCGAGTAATAGTATCACTATTTCGTCGTCTACGCTGTATTAACCGTAGCCTTGCGGTGACTCCAACGGACTTAACAACGCGTTTTCGATCCGCAGTTCGAATCCCACCAAGAACTGTAAAAACAATCTTTTTTTTTTTTTCTTTCTGTACTGTACGAGAGCGACCCAGCAACACCGGGTTCAAAACCCACATCTTGGCCGAACTTTTTATTTATTTTTTGCTAACGCGACCTTATTTTACGAGATGGCGCCATGCGGAAAATGTAAGAAAGGGATTACAGCAAAACAGAACTTATGCTGTTCAACATGTAAAAGAACATTTCACATAGCATGTACATCAGTCTCTCAGCAGAGATATAATTCTTTTTACGCTCTAAATAAGGCGCAGAAGAGTAAATGGACTTGTGAATCCTGCTTTGATAGATCTAAAAATAAAACTGCAGTACTCAATCACCGTCTACATCACGAATGACAGACTCACCAAAAAACTCATCTCGTGAGAATGTTACCAATAGAAAGAAGATAATTGTTAATGTATCTACTGAAAATTCTTATCAGTCATTAAGTACGGAGGATGAAGAAAAAAACGATGATGATTCAAGTATTCTTAATAGGAGCTGTCCAGTACTAGGGAGAAATCAAGTAGCAACTATGGCGGATATGCAAAAAGCACTATCTGATCTTCAATTGAAACTGGATGTCGTGGATAATGAAATCAGTAACCTATTGCAAGAAAATTCGCTGCTAAAAAAACAACTAGGAGATTATGAGCACAAAATTGAAAATCTAACGCGGATCTGCAAATCTGTTCCTAAAAAAACTCCAAGTAAAAAAGATAGTTTGCTCCAGGAGATGACAAGTACTCCAGAAAATAAAACAAATAAACAAAGTTTCTCTGTTTTGAATCACCCGACCAACATCAACAATGAAAGATTTAAAAAAACAATTGGAACCAAAGACAAAATTTTAGCAAGTTGTAAAGAAAGACAACCAACAATTTTCATTCATGGCGACGAGCAACTACAAGGTATGGCCGAAAAATTAAATAAATCAAGATCCGGAAAATGGAATGACACATATAAAGCTTCAGGATTAATTAAACCTAATGCCTCATCGTGCCATGTATTAAATAATTTAGATACCTTAGTTAATTCTAAAAATAGTGAGGATATTCTAGTTGTCTCAGCTGGAAGTTATGATAAAAATCCACATACTCTATATTCAAATTTGTGTAATATGTTATGTCAGCTTAAGAACTTTAAAAATATATTCCTGTTAAGTATTCCTTTTAATTCACATTTAGATGTAAGAACATTAAATTTTGACTTGCAAATGCTAGCTAATAATTATCCAAATTGTAAATTTATTGACATTGAATCGCTTAAATATACTTTCAAAATGAAGACTCGATTAGATCTAATTGCATATAAAATCAATATAGAAACTGACTTTATAAAATATAAATGTGATTATCTAAAAAATGTGCTACAATTAGATAAACCAAACAAACATAGTGATGTATCTGAGTTTTTTCGAATTTAAAGGATTAATTCCTTTAACCAACCAATGCTATGACCAAGTAAAAATTGCCAATTACGTAAAATATAATAGTCTAAGAATACTTCACCAAAATATAGGAGGAGTGTTGAACAAGGTGGATGCTCTAGAGTTTTCACTGCGAGAACTTGAGGAAGATAATCAGCCGATTGATGTACTCTGCCTTACAGAGACTTTTATAAAAAAAGGCTGTGAAAATAACAAAACTACCAGACTTCAAATTAGTATCCTCATACAGCCGTGGCAAATCTAGAGGGGGTAGTGCGATTATTGTCAGGAAAACTCTGGATGTAAAGCCGATTAAATTTGTTACAGAATTAGCCTCCGACTTTTACTTTGAATGCTGCGGAATAGAAATTGTAGGAATTGATTTAATAGTTATTAATATTTACAGAATACCTAAGCAAACCACGTCTCATGTGGGTGTCTTTATTCATAAAATTGACATTTTGCTTCATAAATTGACTACCACAAATAAAAAGAAAAAAATTGTTGTTTGCGGAGATTGGAATATAGATATCTTAATTGATACAAATTTTCAAAGCATCTTACCAATACCCTACTCTATTATAATTTTACATTGCATATAAAATCACCTACTAGACTTAACGCTTGCATAGACCAAATGGCAAGTAATACAAAAGTGGCAGATGCACACGTCCATTACCTTTACCTGTCTGACCATGAGACAGCTCAAACTTTACTGTTAAATGTCAATAAACAAAAGGCATACACATCATGGTTCGCATACAAATATAATATATAATACAAAAGGGACTACTGTTTAGAAAATGTTTGTAAGTTCCATAGTTGCATTTCAGCACTTGCCTTTTCAGAAGTAAGTAGTGCAGACAATGCTGAAGCTGCATTTCAAAGTTTCTACGATTTGCTGTGTCTTTTTTATAATTTATGCTTTCCCGTAATTAAGGTGAAAATCAGTCATAGACGAAGTAGAGCAAAATGGCTTACTACAGGTATAAGAAATTCATGTAAGACGAAACGTAAATTGCATATGACATATAAAAACGCGAACGCAAATAAAATCACACACAAAAAAATGTTACTTAAGTACAGTAGTATATTAAAGAAATGTGTAGACAGATCCAAGAAAATAAGTAATTCTAGGTATTTGACTTCCAATAAAAATAAATGTAAAGCCACCTGGAAAATTATTTCATCGGCTCTATCTGATAATTCATATAAATCTGACATCAATTCAATGCAATTTAACAATTTAATGTATAATAATCCACATGACATCTGCAATTTATTTAATAAGTACTTCATTGACATTAATACTGCCAAAATTAATAATAGTTATAATAATAATAATGACATATCGCGCAATCCACATACAATTTTTCTAAAGCCGGTTAAGGAAGAAGAGACATTGAATAATACTTCTAGTAGTGGTTATGATGATATTACCACAAAAAATCTGAAATTAATAGCACCTTATGGTCGGGCCCGGTGGACTTCCGTCGCACGGCCCCTTACCACGTCGTAGGTACAAGAAAACCCCGGTTTGTCCAGTTCAGCAATTTATTGACCAACAAAAATTCACAAATCACACACACAGGTTGTAGGTACACAATTCACACACACAGGTTGTAGGTACACAATTCACACAGAGTTAAGCAGCGCGAGAGCTGACTGGCGTACGGAAGGTGGGTAGCGCGGACGCGTGTTAATGGAGAGATGCGCGAGCTCGGACGCGTGTTAATAGAGAGGCGCGTGGGCGCAGACTGGCGCGGTGGCCGTTGCCGAGCGCATTCGAAAGGGGAGCGGTCGCGGGGAGAGATCGCGTCGCGTGAGGGCTAGGCGTCGCCCATTGGTGGCGTAATGGCCTGATGGTGGCGTGATCGCCTGGGCGTGTAACGGTTTGCTATAACCTTTAATAAGCCGCCCTCTTACGCACATAATAAATTTGTCGTTTAAAGATGGCATATTTCCTAATGAACTAAAAGTAACTGTCATAAAACCACTACATAAGAAAAACGATCGATCAGACTCAAATAACTACAGGCCCATAGCTCTTATTCCGGTATTATCTAAAGTCTTTGAGAAGGCTATGAGTTCACGGTTAAATAATTTTTTATCTAAACAAAATTTATTATCATCAGAACAATTTGGGTTTCGTAAGGGTTACTCAACCGAGATGGCTTGTTTTGATTTAATTAAATTTGTAACAGAAACTATAAATAATAAAGCTTCTATAATGTCGGTTTTTCTGGATATGAGCAAGGCTTTTGACGTTGTAAACCACTCTAAACTGTTTTCTAAACTTGAATTGTATGGGATAAGAGGAAAATCGTCGGATTGGATAAATAGTTATCTGAAAAACAGAAAACAATGTACAGAAATCGAGCAGATCTCGAGATTGAATAATTGCAGTATCAATATACACATACTGGAGTACCACAGGGCAGCATATTGGGGCCTCTTATGTTTTTACTTTATATTAACGACTTACCTCAATCTATAACTCATAAATGCGTACTATATGCAGATGATACGACACTTCTAATTAAAGGGGATAAAAATGACTCTGATGAAAATAATATCAATAATACATTGAAAGACATAGTCACATGGATGAATAAAAATGACCTAAACGTAAATGTAACAAAAACTAAATTTATGCAATTCCACTCATATCAGACAAGGCCATTGCCGCTATCCATTACTTACAATGATAACGAGATTGAGAGAGTAGATAGTTATAAGTTTTTGGGGTTGATTATTGACAGTAATTTAAATTGGAAAACTCAAATTGACTCTATATGTAACAGACTAAGTCGTTTTGTTTATGCCCTTAAAAAGTTAAGAAACACAGTTTCTATGGAAGCAGCCGTCACTGCTTATCATGGACACGTATCCTCGGTTCTCAACTATGGGTTAATTTTATGGGGAAACTCTGTAGACGTGGATAGGGTTTTTAAACTCCAAAAGAGATGTATTCGAGCACTGACAAATGCGTACTTCAGGGAGAGCTGCAAACCTTTATTCAAAATACTGAACATTTTACCTTTGGCCTGTATGTACTCGTACATACGAAGTGTTTGCTTATTTGTGAAGTCTCATCCCGGTTTCTTTCAGAAACTAAATGAAGTCAAACGAAGAAAATTGAGGTCTCAGTATGTGAATCTGTTGTAACAACCTCGATGTCGCACTTACATATATAAACAGAACATCTATAATATGTGTATCACATTGTATAATAATCTTCCAAAATGTATTAAAAATCTGGATAGTAAGGAATTCAAGACGAAGTTGACTAGATGGCTATTTGACAATTGTTTTTATAGTGTAGCTGAATTTATGACATGAATGATTAATAATTTAATAAATAAATTTAATTTCAATTACAGCATGTACCTATTACTGTATACATATAGATTTGCATACCTGCATGAAGGTTGAATACCTGTACCTAACAATATTTCTAAGACCTTTATAACTAACCTGTATTCCGGCAAATAAACGTTTCATTTCATTTCATTTCATTTCATTTCTGGAGATGGCTGTTAAGTTCAAAAGTCGTCCGCGCTGAGCCGTACATTGCGTATTGTAATTTATGAACGAAATAATAAAAATAACCACTATTTTTGTATGAAGAAAAGTTTTTAAGTATCCTTTGGCAACAGTTTCTGTAATAAAATGGAAAACAAAATTGTGACTTTGACCCTCAATATCTTTGGAACCAGCTGTTTCCCAGGTATGGTCCTAAAGAGAAAAAACCACGCTTTTAAAACAGATTGAACTAAAAAATTAAAAATAAAACTGTAGTAATCAATTGAAAAATTCATATTATTGTACAAAAAGCGTGGGGTGCTTGTTATGATATCCACAGATATAGTAAATTATTAATAAAATATTTACAACAATCTAAATCAAGCCCCCCACGCTTTTTGTACAATAATATGAATTTTTCAATTGATTACTACAGTTTTATTTTTAATTTTTTAGTTCAATCTGTTTTAAAAGCGTGGTTTTTTAAACTATAATTTATTTTTTACTTTTTAGTTTAGTTTATAAGATTTGATTCCTTCTTTACCGACTGTAAGTCCAAACCTATGCAGGAAACATAATTGATACAGATCGCGCGCTAGCTCTATCTCTTTTACTCCCTCTTACAGAGGAAAACTGGGAAACTGTTATTAAATTATTGCATTGTCATCGGTCCTTGATACGTGTGCAAAGTTTCAAATTAATCAAACTTCTGGAAATCGGTCAAATTTATGCTCAAAGATTCCATTACATACATAGATACATAGATAGATACAACCCAAGCTAATAAAAGCGTGGTAAAAATGATCCTAATGATGGGGACAATACGTGGTTTTCGCATCTGCGTTTGGTTTTTTTACACCCTTTATAATCGATGAGTTATTTCGAATATAGTCAGTATTTATAGGCGTGTTTTCCTTCACAACCTTGTCAAAGTAGCATCCATTCATACTATCCCAATCATAATAATAGTGACACTAATTTGATAGTAAAATACTCTATTCAGATGATATGCAACTGCCGAGAATGCCTCCTGCCTCACGCGGGCGCCCTCCGCGGCCCTCTGCTCTCCCTCATCGCGTCCAGCCCGAAAGTAAACAACGAGAGGAAACTGCTCAACGGCCTACATGTTGATATTGTAAGTGTTTTTAGATATGTCTTCATTATTTCAGCCTGAATGTGCTAGAGAAATCTAAGCAATGATTTATTTATTTTATTTGTTCAATTTATTTTTATTTAGATAATGCTTTTATTGAACAAAATAAAGGTAACATGAATTACAATTTAATACAACTGTACAATAAGGAGGTCTTATTGCTAAAAGCACCAGTTGTCTACCAGACAACTTTTGGGTAGAAAAAGAAAACTACGTTTTAGTAGTTTTAAGTAGGTTTTATTTCATGTATTTTATGTTTCTTTTTATTTACTTATTTTTCAAGGTGAAAAAGTAAATATTCAACTATTGAAAATAAAACAGTTACTAGCAGATAATATTTAAATTGAAATTAAAACTCGAAAATACAAAATAAATAAGATTTAAACACAAAATTTACATTCCACGCTTTCATTTTTAGAGTGTTGTTGAAGATATCAATGTTTGATTCTTTTTTGATTTTGATAATCTCTTCATGACGGAAAAATCACATCATAATCATCATCACAATCAGTCCACTGCTGGACATAGGCCTCTCCAAAAACAGGATTTTGCCTTCGTCTCTTTGTCTTCTTCTCGAAGTTCTCTTTTAGTCTCAAATTAGGGGCCGTCCACAAATTACGTGACACTTTTTGTGACATTGGGCAAAATAGTATGAGAATTTTCGTAAAAATGCGTGACAAGGGGACTAATTTATGTATGACCCCTTACGACACCCATAGAAATAGGGAAAAGGGACAGCCTTAGTTGGGACTTGAACCCTCAACTTCGTCTCTTTGTCTTCTCCTCGAAGTACTTTTTTTAGTCTCAAATTACGACACCCATAGAAATACAAGGGTTTGCCTTAGTTGGTACTTGAACCCACTTCTTTACGCTTAATTGATGACTGCGTTAACCAAGCTACCAAGGTCTTTTTATGCCGACGAATTTGCTGGAAGCCAGCGGAGCAATGTTTTTTGGTTATGTTTACTTACCTTTAAGTTCCAACATACGAGAGAAATATTTACAAATATTTACCTTTTTATTTTAAAGTACAATATTACATACATAAACATTCACAATTATTTATCTTAAAGCTAACTCCTATTCGTATGAATATTTAACAATTTAATAATCTATTAAATATGAAAAAGCTTTTCGAATATTTTTGTAACTTTTTTTAAGCAATAAAATTACTGCTCTTAATAAATTAGAAATTTGAAGAAGTAATTGTTCCTTAAATATGTTCTTCGACTAACTTAGTTTTTCTTAATTTTATTAAAGCAATTTTTGATTACACCAGTTATTTAACAGTTTTAAAACACATTGATTTCAGCTAGAGACCCTCCTCCACTGGAAAGACTCAGATCCCTCCCCCTCCGAACACCTCAATACGACCATAGAGTATCTAATTAACACTTGCATAGACAACGACAACTATGCAAGCATGTTTAATTGGCTGGTCGGTCTACTGAACAGAGTTTTGGAGGTCTATGGAAAAGTTGTAACAATACCGTGGAGATGCTTCGA
Source organism: Anania crocealis (assembly GCA_949315895.1). Classification (NCBI taxonomy): domain Eukaryota; kingdom Metazoa; phylum Arthropoda; class Insecta; order Lepidoptera; family Crambidae; genus Anania; species Anania crocealis. The sequence continues at coordinate 9,206,495 of OX438875.1, forward strand.
ATGTTTTCTAACAGGTTTGTATGTACAATTACTTTTGTTTTATATTGATAATAATAATTATTTTTAAACGTTATTAGGACTGTTAAAGAGAAAAAAACTATATCTCGAAAACTACGAAAATTCACTCTTCAATCATCAGCCTATCACAGTCCACTGCTGGACATAGGCCTCTCCAGTCGCACGGCACTTAGGTCGATCCTCGGCTTCTCGCATCCAGCTCCTGCCATCTTGCGCAGATCATCACTCCACCTGGCCTCCACGCGGTCTCCACTCAAGCACTCGTTTACCACAGCGGTTGTCGATTCTGTGGCTAATATGGCCAGCCCACTGCCACTTCAGCTTGCTAATCCGGTGGGCTATGTCGGTAACTTTAGTTCTCTGCCGGATCACCTCATTTCTGATTTTATCCCTAAGAGAAACTCCGAGCATAGCTGTTTCCATAGCCCGCTGAGCGACTCTTTATATAATATATTTATATGTACATAAATTTATATACTGATATTTTTTAAGAAAGTTTATCGGTTGGCTAGTACCCCATGCAGGGACCGGATACCGATATTTGCTGAATATCGATATTTTGAAGAAAATATCGATATTGGAATCGATAACTGAGATAAATACCGATATTTGTATCGCTAACATGAGTACTGGTATAAAAATATCGATAATGTTATCGATACCCAGTACTGATATATGCTAGGCTACGGCGCGACGTTGCCAGTTCGCACGTCACGTGTTGGCACGGCGGTACGGCAACGGCGCATTTGATCTTTCATAATTCTCAGAAGTTCTAGTTGTCGCAGAACCTTACCTATTTTAAACTTCCATGGTCACTATTACTAGAGTTGATTGATACGGGGTTTATACCATGTACCTTAGTTTTTATGAGTTCCCGATATTTCGGCACTGTTGCAAGCGCCATGATCACGGGAGAAATATCGGGAACTCATAAAAACTAAGGTACATGGTATAAACCCCGTATCAATCAACTCTAGAACCTTACCTAGTTTTGTTTGATATTAAAATTGTAACGTTTTAATCGATCATGTGACGGCAAAAACAGAACACTGTTTACAAATACTTTGAAGTTAACAAAAATTGCTCAAAGCAGGTCTAGTGTGCAATAAAGATTTAAATGTAAGTAGGGTCATTTAGTCAGATTGCGACCGATTAACGATGTTGTCAATTTTGGATAGCAATAATGGCAATATTTATATATCTAACAATAACTGAAACTTTTACGACGATACCTTATACGATCAAGATTATTTTAAAAATAAGATTTAGTGATATGTGGCTGTAGATTAATTTACAGAAAATTTATTTTCTAAAAATAGATGAAATGCCACTTTTCGACCGCAAATTTTAATAATCGACCAATACCTATCTAGATTGCGGCCACTACTCCGGTGTGCCACGTTATTTAATTGACAAACAATAAATAAATAAATTGAAAATTCTCATTTATAATCATTAAATCATCATCATCATCATATCAGCCGAACGACGCCCACTACTGGGTAAAGAATCTTCACATCGATCGGTCCTGTGCTGTCCACATCCAGCGGCTTCCCGCGACCTTGACCAGATCGTCGGTCCACCTTGTAGGGGGCCTGCCCACGGAATGACGTCCGGTACGCGGTCACCATTCGAGAACCTTTCCGCCCCAACGGCCATCGGTTCTCCGCGCTATGTGTCCCGCCCACTGCCACTTCAACGATGGAATCCTTCGAGCGATGTCGGTTGTTTTAGTTCTCCTGCGGATCTCATCATTTCTGATTCGATCGAGTAGGGAAATACCAAGCATCGCTCTCTCCATTGCTCGCTGGGTGATCTTGAGCCTTCTTATGGGACCCATAGTAAACGACCACGTCTCACTCCCATATGTCATTACTGGCAACACACACTGGTCAAAGACTTTCGTCTTGAGATACTGAGATATTCCGGACGCGAATATATGCCGGAGCTTCCCGAACGCTGCCCATCCGACCTAGATTCGACGAGAGATCTCTTTCTCGAAGTTGGACTTACCTAATTGGACTATCTGTCCCAGGTAAACATAGTGGTCCACAACTTCGAGTGCAATGTTCCCAACGTTAACTGGAGCGGGTGCAACATGAGCCTTTAACATGATTTTCGTCTTGTCCATGTTCATCCTAAGGCCCACTCTTTGAGAAGCATTACCGAGATCTTCAAGCATAATTTTCAGTTCAGGTCTTCCACGGTCTCAGCCATAAGAACTACATCATCGGCAAATCGCAGGTGTGTTGTGTTAGGTATTCGCCATTAATGTTAATGCCGCGTCCATTCCAGTCCAGAAGCTTGAAAATATCCTCCAACGCAGCTGTGAACAGTTTCGGAGAAATAACGTCTCCCTGACTCACGCCTCGCTGTAGTTGGATCGGATTAGAGCTCTGGTTCTGTGATCGGACCGACATGGTGGCGTTTTTGGTATAAGTACTTTAGTACCTCGATATGCCTGTAGACTATTTGGTACCTTTGGAAAGACTGCAGCACTGTCCAAGTCTCAATCGTATCAAAGGCTTTCTCACAGTCCACGAACGCTAAGAAAAGGGGCAAGTTATACTCTTCGGTCTTCTGTATAACTTGCCGCAGCGTATGAATGTATGAATGTGGTCAATGATACTATTAGCCTTTTCGGAAACCGGCTTCTTTGGGAGGTTAGAAGTCATCGAACCTGCGAGTGAGACGATTCGTGATGACTCTCGAAAACAATTTAGAGATATATGGCTCAGAAGCGAGATGGATCTGAAGTTCTTCAAGAGAGTTTTGTCACCCTTCTTGAAAAACAGCATCACATCGCTTCTGCCTCATGCCTTTGGCGTTTTGCCCTCGAGGATGACTTTTACGAGGAATTAAAAAGCCTTAAGTATCGGCTTACAGCCCGCACAAGGAGCTCTGTTGTGATTCCGTCATCACTCGCCGCCTTGTTGTTTTTAAGCTGCTTTTTAAGAGCCATTCTAATCTCGCACAGGCTGACGTCGGGTAAACTTAGCTCTAAGGTCTTTAGCCCTACTTTCAACATGTGTTTTCGTGGAATATAACTGTCCATAGAAACTCTCAATCTCCCTTAGGATTATAACAAAAATTATTAATTGTTTCGTAATTAATAATCATTTCATTGTTTCTTAATTTGCTTTTCTTGTTGTAAAAGGAATAATCATGACATCGTCCAACAAAACCATGCCCTGGTTTTGGTCTCCTTGTCCAATACTGCCTATGTGCTAAGTCGAGAGACACTTCCATTTTCATAGACTTTTACCGAATGGTCTTGCGAAGGTTTTGGTGATAACACCACAAACTCACTATCATCATGAAAACGGGTATTAGAGCAATGTGTAACATCTAAACCAGTCTTGAATATATTGTCTTGGTTTTTAGTAAGTCTCGTATAATGTTCATTCAGTGAAGAATATTTCACAGGCTTCCAAATGTCAGGATTACCCTCACTTACAACAGGTAACCCAGCTAGGTAGAAAGAACTTCGAGAAAGATTCCGATAGGAGGATTAAATTGGGCTGGGCCGCATTTGGGAAGCTTCTTCAAGTTTCTCCCACATAATAGAACTTAACATCAAATCCATATAAGACTTATATCCATCAACTAAAAGCAAAGATTCGCTCAAGAGTCCAGTCATACTGACAGAAGGCATACTGTAAGTGACTTCTTTCGGAGGGCGCAGATATGGATAAACCACTAAAGGTGGACACTTGCCCACAGGCCTTAAAAGTTCACCAATGCTTAGCACAGGTTTTCACCTGTGCACCTAGGCAAAGCTATAGTAAAAGAAATACAATCAAACGTCAAAGTGAATTAGAAAAGATGCAACGTACAAGACAGTGGTCGTAAAAGCAATTAGTTTTTTGTACATCCAATTAACGGCCATGAATTTTCCATACATTTTGGAAGCGGCCGAAAGCTAGCACCGGCCCCGGTCGTAAACCAAAAGCGTTATTTTATGCGATCAAAATCACAGATTTAATAAGTATTTACCGGTCGCAAACTAACAGACACTCTCAGTTACTTAACAAAGTGAAGAACAAAAGTCACACGACTTAGAACCTTACATAAAATTAATAAGAAAAACAAAAGAAACTTCTTATCTGTAAGTCAGTTTTGCTACCACCTGGCCGTAAACGAATTTTTTTATAAAATTGACATGTTAGTATGCGACCACTCAATAATTACTTACTTTTTCTATATTTCACACCCAAACCTTTGCAAATTGTGTTGTAAAACTGTTTTTGTAGCAATTAAGCCATCAACAATCACTTATAAACAAATGAAACAATAAATACTCACTTCGAATGCAGCGATGGCTCGCTAATTTTTGGCAACTTTGGGCACGTGCGCAGGCAAGTGGTGTGGGGAGTGAAATGGCTGAGCGTTTTTTCACTACTAATGTAATAATGAGACAGACAATCTAAGAAGTCATAGATTGAGATTGTATATCTATCCTTTTTGCATACAGGACAATTTCGTTTGGAAAAAAGTTATAGAATTCTTGTTTTCTTAGTTTTTCTGTGGCAGGTCTCTCAAATGGTCGGAAACTAACGCATGGTCGCGAACTAGCGAAACGACCCTACCTTCTCATTTTTCTTTTATTACTTCCTAACATATAAGTAAACTTCGCCGCCGGGTGTCCTCCTTCCTGGTCCGGTCACAATCGTTTTTGCTATTGCGAGTAATGTAAAAGTTGTGTACTTCAGGTGTTTCTGTACCTAGAAGAGATTCTTAGTGTACCTCAAAAGATAAGGTAATTAATATACTGATCAAAGTGACCGGGCCAGAACGGAGGGCATGCTGCCGGGAGGCACGCTTGGTGGCATGAATTTTTAACCCCCGACCAAAAAGAGGGGTGTTAGTTTGACTGCTATGTGTGTGTGTCACATACACACATAATATGTCTGTGCTTCTTTATGTGGAATCGTAGCTTAAAAAATGACTGGACTTTGATTGCAGTTTTCTTTATTTGAAACTAGCTGTCTCCCTCCCGTAGCTTTTTGTTTTATCACACAGTCTATCCGTGCCCCGGCCCATGGACCCCGGGTTCCGAAGTTTCTCGGGTGAGGTATTAATCGGAAACACGGTTATGGATAAAACACACACGAGAGGCGTAGGGTAAAGGCGCGGCACAGGCATCTATTATTTAAGTAGTTTTTATTTTTTCAAATCATTTATCACGTTTAAAATTTGTTATTATCAATCCAAGTTAGAAAAAAAGAAATTTGTTTAAATTTTTTTTGTGACAATATTGTCAATTTTTAATTTGTGTTATCGTGCTAAAAATTTAGGCCAGCGTTAATTATTTGTAATCAAAATTTTTATTCAGTTATGCGACTGTTATATTTTTCAATAAATATTAACTTACTTATACAACTAGATTTCTATAAAACGACGAACATAGACACAAACATGATTTTAAGTGAAAAATGAAATGTGTAATAAGAAATACTAACCATTCATTTCGGTTTAATACACCAAACACATAAAAGCCAAAATCACTCGTACGAAAGATGCGCACGATGCGCAGGTAGAGCGTTGGGAGACGGATACGCGAAAGGCGTTTTATCGGTATTATATCAGTATTTCAGTATCGGTATCAGTACTAATACTTTTCCATAATGTATCGGTATTCGTGTACTCAAATAAAATATCGGTATCGGTATCGATAAATCGATACCAAAATATCACTATTTATATCGATATTCCGTATCGATATTAAAAAAATATCGGTATTCCGGTCCCTGCCCATACGACAAGCTTCTTAGTGTAATAGCTTAGTTTTGGCACTAGATGGCTCTGTGTGGCCCAGTGGTATGCCTTAACGCTTCGACGCTTAAGCGACAACCGTCTGTCGCTATAACAATAGATTTTAATTGTGTATGGAATAACCGAGCGACGAAGAGATAAAATATTATGATTAATTTCTCCTCACATTTCAGTTCGAGAAAAGCAAAAAACAATCCTTCGAATCTTACTAACAATATCCAAACACAAGATCCACATCCCAGAACTAATCCCAGCGCTGATGTTACTCGACGAGAAGTACTGGAACGAGCCGAAACTAGCCGAACTGTTCGGCCGAGCGATGGCTTGCGAGAGCGAGACAGAGCGACCGGTGTCCAAGTACAGACAGTATATGGATAGAAGGAGACAGAGAGAGGAAATAGATGATTACGTCAAATTATTGTACTACGCACAGATGGGCTATCCGAAGATTTGCGATGAATATCATTTGAAGTAAGTTACGTGTTTCATACTTAGTTATAACTATCTGTTGAATTTAAAAGTATCTATTAATATTATTATCTTTTTGTCTCTCAGTCACAGAGACAAAGTTAGACACAGACAGAAACAAAGACAGAGACAAACATAGCCTGAGGAACCCTTAGAGAGACTGAGATAGAGAGAGCACAGACTGAGACACTGGAACAGAGACATGGAGGTAACGTCACACATCTGTCTTACAGAACGATTGTCCAGCTCGCCGCCAAAGTGGGAAATCACGTGTTTAGAGATATAGAATACGATTTTAGAGAGAGAGGTAGACAGGGAAAGACCCCGATAAAGAGAGGGAAATCGATGCTTAGGCAGAGTGACAGAGATAGGCACACACACAAACACACACACTCACACATTCAGAAAGACAAGCATAGACTAAGATTTAGTTAAAAGATAGACAGAGAATTGTTAGAGTGACAGTGATAGGCAAAATAAACAGAGGGAGTACCCGAGAAAGGGACAGAGATACATAGAAAGACAGACACTAAGGCAGAGACAGAAACATTCTCCTTCACTAGAGTTAATTGATACGGGGTTTCCCCGGGATCACGGGATCACAGGAGTTCCCCCGTGATCATGGCGCTTGCATCAGTGCCGAAATATACCGAAATAAACCCCGTATCAATTGACTCTAGTGATAGTGACCATGGAAGTTTAAATCAGTATATTCTCCTTCACTCTCTAAAGGCTAGGCGTCTTCATCTTCCAGATCGATCGTCCAGCTCGCCGCTAGAGTTGGAGGTCACACGAAATCCAAATGCCTCCGTATAATATCCTCCCACATCTCCCTCGCTGGAGCCACCGACTCGTTATCCCACCTCGACGTGTGCGCCCTCCTCAGGGAGCTGCCCGTGGAAGCCATGGGGGTGGCGAAGGCTCTGCTGAGGGGGAGGAGCGGCAGGCAGATAGTGGGGGAGGTGTTGCACTATGTGGGGAATACTGATCGTAATGTGAGGTCGGAAGCTGTGAAGGTGATGCTGAACGCTTTTGAAGGTAAGTTGCAGATGCTAAATTATGTTTTGAGACTGTTTTTTAAGGAAATAATCACTTCTTCTTAAGAGGAAACACTAAGGGCGAGTGAATTGAAAAATAGGTATTTGTAAAATCTATTGCTGTCGCGCAGTGCCAAACGCCTTCACCGCAGAGTGTGATAAAGACAACTGCTTCTTGGACCGAAAATACCTACTAAAAGCACATCAAATCAACGTTTCGTAGTCCCCCGATTCCTTTTCCAAAACTAGACCAATTTAAATACTTTTTCCATTAAAAATAAAGAAAGGCTTTGGCCGTGTTCTTATGTTTTCAATTTTTTCTAAAATTTTGCCAAATTTGTTTTTTTGGATGTTTGAAGACAGCGGAAAATCTGGCGAATTTTTTCGATTTTTGAGGGCTCATATCTTTTTTATTAATTATTTAATAAAAAAACAGAAAACATAGAAACATGCTAATAGTGGCCATAGATTTTTATGATAAAAAATATTGCTCTACTGGCATTATCCAGGGAGGAAAACGGGGACTACGTTTGTATGGAAAAACGGCCGTTGTATTTTCTCTTAATCGTTATAATAAGCTTTAATGTTATTTTCGCAATTTAATTGCAATCATAATCTCAATATTTAAACAAGAAACTTTTCAAGTCTAAAGGAGAAGTCATCTGTAATGTTTAAGTACTGACATTTTAAATACTAGTTGCGATCTCACGCATATGACATACAGGATGACTTTTTTATAACCTTCAACAATTTTTATAGGCGTTCAGTATCGTATTTAGAGCCCATTTATGAAGTAAAATATGTAGGTCAAGTTTTCAGCCGGAAATATTTTACGCAACATAGTTTTAAATTTTTACGGTCCAAAGCCGCGCTTCAAACCCCAAGCGACAACCGGTTGTCGCGATAACAATTGATTTCAATTGTGTCTGGAATATCCGATCGTCAAAGGGTTAAGTTATAAAGGGAAAATCAAAAACTTATGAATAGTATTGTAATGAATGAATGAGATGCGCATCGCGTAAAAATAGTGTTGCTAGGAGGCAGTATTGTAGATTTTTCGCGGACCTTTTTCTAAGTGCTTTATCTTGTCATTTTTGTACTGGGCTATACTAAAAGAAAAAATACATTATTTGTTTTATTGTCACGTAAATTGTTTTATCCTGTATATTTTTAAGTATGACCACACTTGACGTTTTACCAGCTAGACTGATTTGATTATTGTTTGTTCACTTAAGTATAGTATGAGGTTTAATCCCTCAACCCCCAGGAGGCACTCGGGTGCCACGATAACAAGTGATTTCAATTGTGTCTGAAATAACTTACGATCGAGGGATTAATTTTTAAAAAACTCATTAAAAAATAGCTTATCCAAATTAGTTCAGTACATTGGAAGCGCATAGCTTATACATTTCGGTGTTTCATCTTTAGGGTTCCGTACCCAAAGGGTAAAAACGGGACCCTATTACTAAAACTTCGCTATCTGTCCGTCTGTCTGTCACCAGGCTGTATCTCAAGAGCCGCGATAGCTAGACAGTTGAATTTTCCACAAATTATGTATTTCTGTTGCCGCAATAACAACAAATACTAAAAACAAAATAAAATAAATATTTAAGTATGGAAATACAACAAACTCCATTCTTTTGTCATGTTTTGCCCGATATCAATAAATGGTAACAGGTAAATTTTTCCACAGATCTCTTTAGTTCAAAACGCAGCGAGCCCTCAGCGAAACGGTCAAGACCGAACTCTAGTAAGCTACTCAATACCATCGAGTCACCGGATACCTATACTAGTTCCGTGATTAATAGCATAGCGTTAGCTGTGACTGACAGCGATTTTACTATCGCCAGTGATGCTAGGGAGAAAGTAGCTATGTGCTTGAACAGTGAAGATCTTAAGATGAGGTAAGTACAAGAATTAATATTTAAGACATGCCTCTCTGGGCCACACAGAGCCATCTAGTCCCAAATTAAGCTACTATTAAGTACCCTGTCGTATGGGGTACTAGACAACCGATAAACTTACTTATATACTTTTTTTTTGTAAATCCATACTTATAATACATAGAAAACACCCAGACCAGTACAAACAAACATGTTCATGCACACAAATATTTGTACTGTGCGGGGATCGAACCCGCGACCCATGGCTCAGAAGCAGCGTTTACTACCGCTGATCCAAATGGTCACCACGTTCACGTCAGAATTAAAATCGCCAAGTATTTAAAATCACATACAATATTGTTCTGACCCCAAACTTTGAAGCACTCGTATTGTGGAAAACATAAACAACTCTTTAAAACGTATTATTTGTAAACGAAACAACTGTTGCCTATCTACATTGTGCCGATAGAGCAACAAAACAACACGCAAAAGCCGCTGACGTAAACCTTCCAAACTCGGTTCGCATTCCAGAACTATTACGGGTTAAAGTATGAAATTGCCGTTTTGTATGGACGAAATCGAGAAAAGTCATTTTTCCATACTAACATTTTTTTTTTAAAAAACGCCTGAATCTTTTTCGATGCAATTAAAGGTGAAAGTTAGATGGTTATAAAGCTACGCATTATAGTATTTAAATTTCTGAAAATCAAAGTATATAATACAAATATACTTAATTGAAGCAAGAAGGTCAGCTGACACATTGTAAGGGGTCTTTTCAACGACTTCCTTTGAAGTAATAGGCACTAGTATTGCATTTTTTTTTAGTCAAAAGTTACTTTATTTAGTTTTTGATACAATACAAAAAGAATTACGCAATAATACGACTATACTTAAGAGCTATAAACAAAATAAAGAGTAGGAAAATAATCGGCAATTTCATACTTTAACCCCTATTATTATTGCTATTGTATTAGTCGATTGTAATATCTGTAAGTTAAGAAGGGTGGGATTACGTGAGCGCTAACCAGTATGTAGTTATGCGAGCTATAAAGTTAACTAGCTTACTAATGTTATTATACATACATACATACATACATACATACATACATACATACATACATACACTCACGCCTTTTTCCCGGAGGGGTAGGCAGATACCACATCTTTCCACTTGCTGCGATCCCTACAGACTACTTTCGCTTCGTCCACATTAATTAATCTTTTCATACACGCTCGCCGGTTTAGGGTACTCTTGACCTGACCTTTCTTTAGAACTTCCCCGATTTGATCAAGATAAGTTCGTCGAGGCCTTCCCCCCTTCCAACATTTCCATTCATAGTCGCTATTATTATACTCTTACCTCATGAAAAAGGTAAATACGCCTAAATGTGATCTTTGCGACGTAGACGAAGATGTGCAACACATGCCAATGGAATGTGTCCGTAACGCAGCTAAACGGGAATGGATTCTGAAAGGGCTGAACTTAAACCGGCTTGATGTAGGAGTTTTTCACGGTATTTTGGCTAAACCTACCTCAGTAGAAGCCAAAATGCTGTATACTTTATATATTAAAAAATAAGTTGCATCTTTATATATATAATTAATAAGTTACGATGGGATTGTCATCGTCACATATGTGTACATAAATCCCTATTAAATCCTTTTGATTAAAAATAAAATAAAAAACTCAGTATGTCCATTACGCTTTCGCTTTCGCTGTCTACGCTCTGATACAAAAAGGTACCACAAACACTCAGACCCGAGAAAATATAGACATTTTTACTTAGTCCTGAAAACCCAGGACCTCCGAACAGGCGATAACTTGAAAACCGGTGTGCACGCAACTCCACTAGAGAGGTTTTCTTTGTCACTCTTGCCTTAGTTTTGATTAACAAGCTTTTTGACGATGCTCCAAGACGGATCCAACCTGAAACGGGTTCGAATACCGGTCGGGTTATTCTAGAAAAGTTAGAGTAGTTTTTTTTTAAGCTATTGCATGGCTTCTATCGCGGGCCTTGAGCGTGGAGACCGAATCCAGAAATTCCGTAACGAAAATAATCTAACATCCACACCCACACACTCGGGGCGACGCACGATCGAACAATTTTGAATTTCCGAAATTTAAAAGAATTTAGAAGAAAATAAGGATTTTGACAGTATGGTTGCCTATGGTAACCATATCTGCCAAAATAACAGAAAAATTTAATTACAAAAGTCAAAATTAGAAAATACATAAAATTATAAAATTAAGCTATTGCATAGCTTTTATGGCCGGCCTTGACGTTGGAGACCGAATCCAGAAATTCCGTAACGAAAATAACCTAACACCCCCCACTCCGACAGGCACAGCGGTGATACTTTTTAGTTTTATAATTGCATAAGTTGATAAAAAATGCTATGCAATAGCTTTACCGCGGCAGTCTCCGAGTGCCACACGTCTTTTTTCATTTTCTTTGGTCTGGATGTTTGTGATACAGACAACAGTAGGTCAACCTACACAAAAATTTAAAGGTCATTGAATTGATTTGCAACTTTAAGTCCAACAAGTAGAGATCGATATCATTGGGGACTACCGTTTCTTTGCTCACCAGTTGGCGCCACTGTAGACTGAGGTCCGGAGGTATAGCTGTCAAAGGCGATTGGCGCCGAAACAAAGTGTTATACTCGTATCTTGAATCTAATTAAGGTTTATTATTTATAAATAACTATCTTGATATCAACAAACTAATTTCTGAAATAGTTGCTCTTTTGGCCGCCTATTTTTGCGCTTTTTTTAATTCCGTTTTCAAAGCGTTCACATTAATCGCCAAATAATCCATATTTGCGATATTTTACGAAGGATATCACTTTCCAGCAGGTGAATTAAAGAAATTATAATATATGCAACAAAGCCCGCTAAAACCAGTGAAAAGTGAATGATATTGGACCACACGCGACATAAGCGCCTCCAGTGGCAAATTCACTAGCGATAATTGAGAAAATTTGACGTTTTGTGATAGGTTGACGTGCTCTTGTCTGTGCATTCGTTGTAACTGATTTCCACAATACGAGTGCTTTCAATAGTTACTTAGGTACTTTGTGATCAGAACAATGTATGGAATAGCAAGTAGCAATATCCTTCTCTATCCTCAGGTTGGCAGAGAGCTTTCTTATATCGCTCAGCGTGCCAGCGTCACTAGGAAAGGGCCGGACCCCTCACGCGTGTGTGTCGTCTTTCTTGGACCTCCTCTTTGGAGGTTTGAGGTCACAACAGAGGTTCAAAGACACGAAACTTAGGGAGGAGCCGTTAGAGTTAAGGTAACTAACTATTTATTACCCTAAGAATAGTTTCAATCAATCAATCAACATCCATTGTCTGTCCACTGCTGGAAGTAGGTCATGGAATCTATATACTAATATTATAAAGCTGAAGAGTTTGTTTGTTTGAACGCGCTAAACTCAGGAAGTACTGGTTCGAATTGAAAAATTCTTTTTGTGTTGGATAGTCCATTTATCGAGGAAGGCTTTAGGATATATAACATCACGCTGCGACCAATAGGAGCGAAGGATCAGTGAAAAATGTTGAAAAATAATCGCGATCATAATAACAGAAATTGACGCGTACGTTGTCTCGGGCAACAGCTAGTAAATCATAAGAATAGTTTATTCATGTTAATTCATTCATTTTCCTTGCATGCTGACAAAAGTGACCGAGTTTCTTGCGCTGCTTCTTCTCGGCACTAGCCCACACTTGTCCCGAATCAGTGGTAAGTTTAAATATTGGGACGTGTTAAAGCGCCTTCTGTGCCTGTTTGCAGAAATAAAACTGATTTATTGGTATATTGATTCCACGTCCTTTTGACCTACGGAAAAGGATCTATCTTTTTAGGGAAAAGGCTATAAAATTTAAGGGAACTTCTTTCTCAACAGAGATGCATCGTCTTCGAAGTTGCTGACCAACACGAGAACTTACCAAGGCTCGTTCTTGAGTACTACTGGAAGGCGGGCGCGAGTCAAACCAGGTATGTGAAAACGGGTTTGGTTTTACATTGTTATTTGTAATTTTTATTATCACCATTATCTCAGGCAAAGAAGGCCTATGGCGTAGGAATCGATCTCAGGGTCAGAACCCTGGGTCAGCATCAAGAGTGTCGAATTTCTGATCATTTCTAGGGTTTGTGATCACCGCCCCGCATGGTGCGCAAGGCAAGCGTGTTGATTATGCCTGTGTACCCATCATTGCTGTGGTGACTTGAATTCAATGAAGGAGGCCTTTGCCCTGCAGTTGAATGATCATATGCTGCTACTTTACTTTTGGAAATGAAAATGAAAATATTATTTATTCAAAAACACTTAAATATTTTACAAAGTTTGAACTGCTCTCGTAGAAGGTATTCCAGTGCTACGAGATACAGGCTCCTCCTCAAACACTTAAATTATATGTGTTACATCTATAATTATAGAAAAAAATCTTTAAAATATGTTACATGTGTGTGTGTGTGTGTGTGTGTGTACACGTGCGTGTGTGTGGGTTTGTTAAATATGTGGTTCATCCAAATGTAAATCCTATTTTTATTCTTTTTATAGATCAGAACCCCAGCGGTATCAATGTGCAGATACCAATTAATGATATTCTGGAATCCATCATATCATTCGCAAAGGTAAGGGCTTCTTTCATTAGTGCTAGCGACGCGTTATGATTGTAGTTTAAGAATATATTTTATTATTTTGTTATTTCGAGATCATGGCGCTTGCAACAGTGCCGAAATATCGGAAACTCATAAAAAACAAGGTACACTCGACAGCACATCAAGTTAAACAGTTGAACTGCGATAACAGCTTTTATTACGTAGGGCATAAAGGCGGTCTCAAGGTCAACATGTATAGTCTGATGTGCCGCCGTGTGTACATGGTAGATATCTCGAAATAACTAACTCTTAATATATTTTATTGTTATTTGGAGGGTGATCCGGTGTCACGCCACATCTTACGCATAGTTATGCCAAGGCAGTCTGCACCCAGTATTGCGCCTTCCTTTATAAATACCGCGTACCTTGTGAAAGTGTACCATTTCGTCTTAATAAACGTTATCAAACTTTGGCGTTATTATTTATTCCATGTACTTTTATACCATGTACTTGGTTTTTATGAGTTTCCGATATTACGGCATTGTTGCAAGCGCCATGATCACGGAGAAACTTGTATCTGCGGGTGGGTAGTTGTTAAGAGCAGACAAATCGTTCCACCCCTCGTGTAAAGTCTGATTATGATGATTCATTATGATAAAATTAATAGACTCGGCGTTACTTTTAGTGATGTACAAACCTCGAGGCGTCGAGTTTTGCTTTTGAAGCCTCGAGGTGAATTGGCAGGACTCAGTGAGCTTGGTAGGCTCGTAGTCCCGAGCCTAGCCGAGACGCGAGTTCCCTGAGCCATGCTTCGAGGCTTTAAAAGAGTTCGAGCCTTCAAAAAAGCTTAAACCTATCAAAAGAGCTCGAGCCTTCAAAAGAGCTCGAGCCTTTAAAAAAGCTCGAGCCTTTAAAAGAGCTCGAGTCTTGAAATGAACGCAAGCCTTCACAATAAAAACTCAAATTTATGTTTCTGACTTTAATTTCACGTAAATAAATAATAAATTAAGACAGTGGTGTACATGATTGAAGTTACAAGTTACAGAACTCGAATCTTTTGACAGATTGATCGATGATTGCGAGTTTATGTGAGCCTATAAGCGTAATATTAGAGCTCGAGCCTATTTTTGAAAAAGGCTTGAGTTCTGAAAAAGCTTCGAAATCGATCGAGCTCTCAAAACGACTCGAGCTTTCAAAAAGGCACGAGACCTAAAAAGGACTCCCGAGTTGTCGAGCTTTATAAAAATGAGGCGAGCCCTGTAAACGGCACCGAGCTCTAGCCAAAAGGACTCGGAGGCCTCGAGCCTTGCACATCACTAGTTACTTTGCGGAAATCCACAACTAATTATGAATTTTGAAAATTATTTAGCTGATGATTTCCGCTTGTTAACATCGGAGGTTTTTCTTATATCGATGTTGGGTACTAATAATTGCATTAACTGTACTGCATGCATTTTTGAGGTAGGGCTTGTGCTTGCTCAATCAGTGTAATGTCATGATGCAATTAATATCATTATTTTGCCGGTATACATGGAGATGCGTGTTCAAGCCCTTAAATATAATAATTAAATATAATTTGTATTCCAGGATAAGACAGACGTGTCTCAATCCCTCTGTGTAGACGTCACCCGTATGGTGCTAGCGTCGGAACGCGGATTCGATGCCCAGGCTAGCCTGTGTCGACAAGTGTGTGATATGCTGGCCGTTATAGGGGATGTTACTCCGGTAGGGGTGGAAATGGCGAGATTGCTCGTGGAAGATATTCATAGTGTTATTGAGTGAGTATTGTCTTAGGGTAGCTTTTTTTTGTTATTTATTTATTAAAGGACAATGTTTACAATTGGTTTTACAGGCATACAGACCCACGACTAGTCAGTCGGCTTGACTGTGGGTTCTTTGTACAACGTGGAAATAAATTTAAAATAAAAGTAATAATAATTTACAATAATTAAAAAAAATAAGAATAAAAGATACTCTACTTAAACTATTAATTTACATTTTAAGTAAATAAACTAAATAAATATCTAAACAGTCTCTTAATAAAAAACATTTGGTGTTATTAGAATAGAATAGAAAAGAATCAGAATATAATGGCCGACGACCAGTGGTCTTATTCATGTAACAAAACTACAGCGACATATGCAAGCGATTTGATCGCTGATGTTACTTTTCGTATTCATGTATTAATAGAACGATTTTAAGTCAGTTTTGTATATGCGTATTCACGTGCAATAATCGAAGTTTGATCGTTGCCTCCGGTATTCAGTTAGCGTCAGGATGGCCGGTCACTAGACGTATTTATCGTTGAACCTCATATTTTGAAATTTAGTTTTATCGGATGTACATGCAGTATAATGTTTACAGACATCATTCTACGAAATAATCTACCTACATTTCTTCTGCATATTTTCCTAAACAAGAAGTATTGGAATTTATTTGGTAGAATTGTAATGGCAACATTAAGTACATATTTATTTAGTAATAGTTGACAAATCAGTTAAAATCAGTTTTATTTCTGTAAATAGGCTCCAGGAGGCGCTTTTACACGTCCCAATGTTTAAAGTTCGTCGAGTTATCGTTCTATCGAAATGTCACGTGAATACGGATTTATCCTAAATCTATGGATTTGTGACTGTTTTTCAAAAGGACGACTATTAAACGTTAGCGACATTTGGTCTGTTATAAAATACATGAATTGGGGCTCTGCTTGGTTCAGTTGTAGTATACGCTGCTTCTAAGTTACTACTGAGCTATTACTAAGCTTATACTGTGGGTTTATGTACTTTTATTTGGAACTAATAATCCATAGATAAAAACGCCACGTTGGTCTAGCAGTTTGAATATCGGACCAAGATCTCGGGGTCTTGTGTTCGATCTACGGGTCGGGCAAGTAAAGTTTCGAATTTTCGAACATGGCTCGAGTTTGTGATCACCAACCCGCATTTGGCAAGCGTGGTGATTATGCCTGTACCCATCATCGCTGTGGTGACTTGAATTCAATGATGGAGGCTTTTGCCCTGCAGTTGAATGATGACTTTACTTTTTTACTTTTTAATAATAGGGGTTAAAGTATGAAATTGCCGATTATTTTCCCACTTTTTATTTTGTTTATAGCTCTTAAGTATAGTCATATTATTGCGTAATTCTTTTTGTATTGTATCAAAAACTAAATAAAGTAATATCAGTATATAAACTTGAAAATTTTTTTTTTCTTTTTTTGAAAAAAAAAAAAAAAATTTTTCAAGTTTATATACTGATATTATAAGTGCAATTAAGTTGCTAAAATATCAAATAAAGTATATAAATAAAGTAACTTTTGACTAAAAAAAATATGCAATACTAATGCCTATTACTTCAAAGGAAGTCGTTGAAAAGACCCCTTACAATGTGTAAGCTGACCTTCTTGCTTCAATTAAGTATATTTGTATTATATACTTTGATTTTCAGAAATTTAAATACTATAATGCGTACCTTTAATTGCATCGAAAACGGTTCAGGCGTTTTTAAAAAAACTAAAAAATTGTTAGTATGGAAAATGACTTTTCTCGATTTCGTCCATACAAAACGGCAATTTCATACTTTAGGTTATGCCCTTACAAAACTATCGAAATATCTGTGCCGCTTGCGAACCAACTGCACACATGCGTAATTCTTATTTTGTCCTTGTTATACTCGTGAAAAGAACAATTACTTTCTCTTTCGCCTTAGCATCCATATTGTATGATTGGTTTTAGGGAAATATTAGTGCTAAATGGGGATCAAACTCAGGACCCTGAGATTTTGACTCGTTACTAGACCACTAGACATTTGACATTATTTTTGCAGATTCGAATCGGCCCTAGACAAACTGAGGGACGCAACAAAATGCACGGAAGGAGAAGATTTGGTGCAGCTTTTGTACGAAGAGCATCGGCTTAGAAGCGACCCGGATATGTTCGAGTTGGGGTAAGTCTGTTTCTTTTTACCTTAGTCAAGAAAAAAAGCCATTTTATGAAAATTAAAGATATGCTTACGGATTTAGTACGAGTTTATTTTTGATTTATCCCGACGTTACGAACACACGGGCAGACCATGAACGCTGTAATGTGCTCGAAACATAATTATTTTGACGATGGAGTGGCGTACACACCGGATTTCAAGGTATCGCCTGCTCAGAGGGCCCGGGTTCATTTCCCGGACGGGTCAATGTAGAAATAAAGTATTTTTCTACATTTTCTCGGGTCTGAGTGTTTGTTGTACCTTCGTTGTTTCTGATTTCAACAAAAAAGTGTTTCAAATAGTTATTTACTTTGGGATCAGAACAATGTATGTCATGTTGTCCACATTTATTTATATGCTAGCTGACCCGGCAAACGTTGTTTTGCCATAAAAATGATTAAATTACTAAAATAGCTATTAAAAAATAGGGGTTGGTGGTAAAAGGGTAAAAATTTAGGGTTGTATGCATTTTTTTATGCCACATTATAGAAAAATAAAAACAAAAAATTTTGTCCAAAAATAAAAAACAAATGTTAAGGGTGAATAACCCTTATCACTTAGGGGTATGAAACATAGACAGTAGCCAATTCTCAGACCTACTGAATATGCATATAAAGTTTGGTGAAAATCAGTAAAGCCGTTTCGGAGGAGTAAGGTAACTAACATTGTGACACGAGAATTTTATACATACATACATACATACATACATACACTCACGCCTTTTTCCCGGAGGGGTAGGCAGACACCACTCCTTCAACTTGCTACGATCCTTAAAGACTACTTTCGCTTCATCCACATTCATTAATCTTTTCATACACGCTCGCCGGTTTAGGGTACTCTTGACCTGACCTTTCTTTAGAACTTCCCCGATTTGATCAAGATAAGTTCGTCGAGGCCTTCCCCTTCCAACATTTTTATATATAAGATAATAATGATTTGTAAACTTTGTTCCAGTAGAATTCACATGGAGTACTCAGAAATGGATTCAGATATTAACACGTCGACTTTAGATGGTATGTTTTATTTATAATTGTAATGCTAAGCGTACACTTGTTATGGAGGCGATGATGCTTAACACACGGTGCAATTACAACCACCTGTAAGAAGCTCACGACATGTAGCCATTATATATAACATCTTGGCAGTGTTATTTGAATTTTTTAATCAATTTTTTTTTTATGAAATATAAAATATTGGTTCAGCTATTTATTTTGAAACACGCTGTGACGCGCACGGATGTAGCTGTGTAAGATTCATTCATCATTCATTCATGGTCAATCTTCGCAACATAGTATTATTAAGTGTTGCTAAGAGGCCTTATCAAATATTTTAGATTTAGGGCGGATCTTTTCTAAGTGCTTTATCTTGAAATTTTTGTACTGAGCTATACCAAAAGAAATAATACGTCATTTATTTTTTGTCTCGCAGATTGCTATATTAAAATGGAACGTGGTTAAGATTTCATCCTGTATACCTCGAATCAATTAAATCTAGTGTTAGTTACTATCGAAGTTCATCTAATATATTATAACCACAGAACATGGAAAATAGCTTTTTTATTTGTTAATTTATTTGATTTGTCAACCATACAATTTAAAAAGTCTATCCTTGAAATGCTAAAAAATATTACTTAACTGTTTTCTTTATTTTGGATTTAAGACGCTGACTGCAGCCGATAACCTTGAGCAATAAACACGCCCACAAATTTATTCGTCTTTGAATTTCTTTGGAACACGCCGCAGCTATCACTGTCGATTCCCGTAGGAGTGACAGAGAAAAAGCGCATGGAATAGAAGGGCCTAAGTGCCAAACAACAAAATTCGTTGTGCAATTTAAAATTGCCTTTTTATTAAAAATCTAAATCAGCCATTTGCTTAAGCAACATGTAATATACAATATAGCAAAATTTTATTATCATTGTTATACGGACTGCTGAGAAAAATGGTAATTTATGTATTTTCAGAGGCTACTTTGAGATTATTTTCTATCGAGAAAAGTTTTTAGAATCGTGTTTAGGAAACAACCACCTGGTCAAAAATATGATCAATTACAAGTACATAGAATTTGGCAACAATACGAGCCATAGGCTTAAAGCAAAACAATCTTCATTGAGCTGAATTTGGCTCATGTCAGCGTCTTAATGCACTTCTCATAACTTTAATTAAATATTAGCAATGTTTGTTCGCTAAGGTTTGCTTGTACCAAATTATTATTTATTTTCTGCATTACTATGAGGATAATGGTGTTGGTTGCGTAATTATTTAAGTCGTTTTTTTAGGGTTCCGTACCCAAAGGGTAAAAACGGGACCCTATTACTAAGACTTCGCTGTCTGTCCGTCTGTCCGTCGCACTGTCACCAGGCTGTATCTCAAGAGCCGCGATAGCTAGACAGTTAAAATTTTCACAAATTGTGTATTTCTGTTGCCGCAATAACAACGAATACTAAAAACAAAATAAAATAAATATTTAAGGGCGGCTCCCATACAAAAAACCCGTTTTTTTGGCCTTTTTGGCCTTTTTGGTACGGAACCCTTCATGCGCGAGTCCGACTCGAACTAGGCCGGTTATCTATGAATATTGTTGTATTATGTTTTATTGAGCAATTTTTTGTTATCCCAAACGAAAATAAAATAAAAATAAAATAAATAGCTTACAAAGGCAATGTAGGCGGGGCAGGCGCGCCACAAGTTATGAGCAGATGGTCATACTTCTGCCCAAACATGAATGTAAGCGAGCGCTGTGATTGGCGTTCTTTGAACTCGTTTACGCTTGAAAGCTTGTGTTTATGTGCACAAGTAGTGGTCAGGCGCAAGCGCCGACAACGGTTCTCATACGATTGGCGCATGACAGCCTTCCTAACTTTTTACATAATTTAACAGACATAACATCGGCTTTCGGCAAACTGTCCGACTGGGACAGACTGACGATACAGCAGAAGAACGAGGCCCAGGGCGGTCTGCCCCAGCTCTGGGTGCCAGAGGATACGTTCAAGAAGTGGCTGACTGATCACCACGGTGAGTACCAGGGTCAACACCGATGACGGATAGATACGAATACACTAACGGCCGGTCCTAATAACCTATCTATCTTCAGTTTTGGCATATCGGAGATAGAAATCAACTTCTGTCTTTGTTTCTCTGGACGGAAAAATCAGAGATAGAAACTGTTTTCTTATCTCCGATATGTCAAAACTGGCGATAGATAGATGATTGGGACCGGTCGTTACAGTGGCATCTTAATAAATTCTCGAGAATATTATTTACGTTCGTAAGAACCTACATTTATCTCTTAAGAAAAGTAACGTACACAATTTTAATACCAGAAATAAAGATAAACTCGCTGTTCCAGGCTTTAGACTGCGAAAAGTAGGAAAATCGTTTATGGGAAATTGTATTCGTATTTTCAACAAATTACCACAGGGTATTGCTGAACTCCCTGTACATAAACCGAAGTCGTATGTCAAAGTAATTTCAATGAAAAAGCACTATTACAGTATTAATGATTAGTTAAATGATAGAAATGTATGTATGGCATGAAATGTATGGCATTAAACTGTCCCAGCTCGTACTTGCTTAAAACTTTTGTAAAAAAAAAGAGGCTGACAATAGTAACCGAGTTTCTTGCGCTGCTTCTTCTCGGCACTAGCGCAGACTTGTCCCGAAGCAGTGGTAGGATTAAATATCGGGACTTGAGAAAGCGCCTTCTGGGCCTGTTGGCAGAAATAAAACTGATTTTAACGAATAATAGCGAGAACTGTCAATTGAAGTGCTTAAATAACAGTCTGAAAAACATTAATACTGGGTGTTATAGATATAACAAGGAATAACTAACCTATGTTATCTTTGCATGTAAATATTAGGGGTTAAAGTATGAAATTGCCGTTTTGTATGGACGAAATCGAGAAAAGACATTTTTCCATATTAACAATTTTTTAGTTTTTTTAAAAACGCCTGAACAGTTTTCGATGCAATTAAAGGTGAAAGTTAGATGGTTATAAAGCTACGAATTATAGTATTTAAATTTCTGAAAATCAAAGTACTTATATAATACAAATATACTTAATTGAAGCAAGAAGGTCAGCTGACACATTGTAAGGGGTCTTTTCAACGACTTCCTTTGAAGTAATAGGCACTATCAGTATATAAACTTGAAAAATTTTGTCTCAGGCGGGACTCGAACCCGCATCTCCTCGCATGCCGGGCGGGCGCCATACCATTAGGCCACCGAGACACTGCGACACGGCACGAATTTTTCAAGCATATTCTTACGCTGTGAGCCAGCGTTGTTTCATCAAATGTTAGGAGTTTGCACCCTTAACACCCGAAAGAAACATCTTTGCAGATGTTTGACAGTCAGTTAAGATGAAACAGCTATTTATATACTTTATTTGATATTTTAGCAACTTAATTGCACTTATAATATCAGTATATAAACTTGAAAAATTATGTTTCTTTCGGGTGTTAAGGGTGCAAACTCCTAACATTTGATGAAACAACGCTGGCTCACAGTGTAAGAATATGCTTGAAAAATTCGCGCCGTGTCGCAGTGTCTCGGTGGCCTAATGGTATGGCGCCCGCCCGGCATGCGAGGAGATGCGGGTTCGAGTCCCGCCTGAGACAAAATTTTTTAAGTTTATATACTGATATTATAAGTGCAATTAAGTTGCTAAAATATCAAATAAAGTAATAGGCACTAGTATTGCATATTTTTTTTAGTCAAAAGTTACTTTATTTAGTTTTTGATACAATACAAAAAGAATTACGCAATAATACGACTATACTTAAGAGCTATAAACAAAATAAATAGTGGGAAAATAATCGGCAATTTTATACTTTAACCCCTATTAGTTTAGAATAGAAAGAAGAAATAGAATATCGGTATAATAAACTTGAAAATTATGTCTCAGGCGGGACTCGAATCCGCATCTCCTCGCATGCGCAGTACCTCGGTTGAGCAGGCTGAGTCGCAGTACCTCGGTGGCTTAATGGTATAGCGCCCGCCCGGCATGCGAGGAGATGCGGGTTCGAGTCCCGCCTGATACATAACTTTTCAAGTTTATATACTGATATTATAATTGCAATTTAATTGCTAAAAATATCAAACAAAGTATGAAGAAATATTAATTTGTTATTTGCTTAAAACATGGTATAGGATGTTACATAGTGAAGTCAGAAATTTGTTATCATCATTTTAATTATACTGATTTAAAATTCCATGATCACTATCACTAAGGTATAAACCCAGTATCAATTAACTCTATCATTTTAATTACTCATTTTAATCTTATTATTTATTGACTATTATTTTAATGGACATGTGTGTGTATAGATAAGTTGTAATAAATTGTAATGAATTTTGACCTTTAATGATTCATCCAATATTTTATTAATAATTTATGATTTGCATGCTATATTTTATGGCTAAATAGGTCTGCAAGCTACATTACCAACATTGTTAGAACATTTCAACCCTCTTTATAGCAAATAAAGAATTTGAAATTGAATTTTACTTTTATTTTCATACAAATCAAAATTGTTAGATTCCGATTTGTATGAAAATATTTTTTTCAATAATGATTAAAAGTTTCTGACTAAGTAAAATCATTCAGTTTTATTTCTGCAAATAGGCCCCTGGAGGCGCTTTTACACGTCCCAATATTTAACCTACCACTGCTTCGGGACAAATGTGGGCTAGTGCCGAGAAGAAGCAGCGCAAGAAACTCGGTCACTATTGTCAGCCTCTTTTTAAATAAACATGTTTACATAAGATATATGCCAGTGCGAGCTGATACAATTTAAAGCCAAACTTTCCTATCATTTATATAATCATCAATAGTGTAATAGCCCTTTTTCATTAAAACAACTTTGATATATGATTTGAATTTATGTACAGGGAGGTCAGCAATTGACAGTGGTAATTTGTTGAAAATACCGAACGAATTACCTACTTTTCGCAGTCTGAATCCTGGAACGGCAAGTTTATCTTTATTTCGGGTATTGAAATTGTGTACGTCACTATTTTTGACAAAAAATTCGAGGTTTTTACGGACGTACATAATGTTTTCGAAAATGTATTGAGATGCAACTGTTGAGATGTCACGGGGTCTAAGGCCGTAAATAGCCCGCACAGCACGTTTTTGCAATATAAAAATAGACTCAATATCTGCCGCTGAGCCCCATAACAAAATTCCGTATGACATTATACTGTGAAAGTAGCTAAAATATACTAATCTTGCCGTTCCAACATCAGTCAATTGTCTTATCTTTCGCACAGCATAAGCAGCAGAACTAAGTCTTCCAGACAGAGACCTGATATGAGCACCCCATTGCAGTCGAGAGTCTACAGTTATACCTAAAAAGGTAGAGGAGTCTACTGTGTCTAATGGCTCATCTTTTACAATAACATTTGTGGCGGAAAACCTTACATTAGGCAAAGTAAATTTAACACATTTTGTTTTTCTTGCATTAAGCAAAAGATTATTCGTAGCAAACCAATGCAATAATTCAGAGAGGGTATTGTTAACATCGTCAAATGATAATTCGCCCCTCTTAATTTTAAAAATTATTGAAGTGTCATCTGCAAACAATACCATCTCACAAAGATTATACATATAATATGGAAGGTCGTTAATGTATATTAAAAATAGCAAGGGTCCTAATACTGATCCCTGAGGTACACCCATGATAAGGGCCGACCCTGAAGACTCAGTTCTATCAATGCAAACTTTTTGTGTTCTACCTGTGAGATATGAGTTAATTAAATCTAACGAATCATTCGAAACACCATAATGTCTGAGTTTTTTAATTAACGTTTTATGGTCCACACAATCAAATGCCTTTGACAGGTCACAAAAAACACCTATAGCATCTAACCTACTCTCCCAAGCATCGAATACGTGTTTTACAAGTGCTACTCCCGCATCAGTGGTATTTCTACCTTTCCTGAATCCATATTGATTGTGATGTAATAATTTATTCAAACTAAAGTGCGATAAAAGTTGACTAAACATAATTTTTACCACGCTTTTATTAGCTTGGGTTGTATCTATCTATGTATCTATGTATGTAATGGAATCTTTGAGCATAAATTTGACCGATTTCCAGAAGTTTGATTAATTTGAAACTTTGCACACGTATCAAGGACCGATGACAATGCAATAATTTAATAACAGTTTTCCCAGTTTTCCTCTGTAAGAGGGAGTAAAAGAGATAGAGCTAGCGCGCGATCTGTATCAATTATGTTTCCTGCATAGGTTTGGACTTACAGTCGGTAAAGAAGGAATCAAATCTTATAAACTAAACTAAAAAGTAAAAAATAAATTATAGTTTAAAAAACTAAAAAACCACGCTTTTAAAACAGATTGAACTAAAAAATTAAAAATAAAACTGTAGTAATCAATTGAAAAATTCATATTATTGTACAAAAAGCGTGGGGGGCTTGATTTAGATTGTTGTAAATATTTTATCAATAATTTACTATATCTGTGGATATCATAACAAGCACCCCACGCTTTTTGTACAATAATATGAATTTTTCAATTGATTACTACAGTTTTATTTTTAATTTTTTAGTTCAATCTGTTTTAAAAGCGTGTTTTTTTCAAATATTTTACTTAGTACTGGCAAGATAGATATTGGTCGAAAATTAGCGGGATCGCATTTCTCGCCGGATTTAAATAATGGAATAATTTTGCTAAACTTCATTAAAGTTGGAAACTGTCTATCATCAATACATTTGTTGAAAATTATTGCGAGATGAGGGGCTATTGAATTTATAATTGTATTGATAATATGAACGGAAATTCCCCAAAGATCTTCAGTTTTTTTCATATTCAATTCTCTAAAAGTTTTTATAATTAAATCAGGGTTTATATGTCTAAAATTAAATGAAAATTTGCACTCATCGACAGCCGACTTGAGAAGGGATTCAGCTAGATCAGCGGAAGAAGCAAGCCCTTCAGTAGTGGAGGAAGCTATGTTTGAAAAAAAATTCTCAAATGTATTCGCAACCTCTGTGCTCGTGTTTATTAACTTATCCCCTAATTTGAGAGAGTAAGCAGGATTGCTTGGTTTTAGTCTACATGTTTCTTTATTTATAATATTCCAAGTAGTTTTCGCTTTATTTTTGGAAGCCGAAATTAAATTATGAAGATAAATTGACTTTGCTTTGGCGCATACTATTTTAAATAATTTGGAGTATTTTTTAACATGGTCTATAATGTTGTGGTTTTGAGATTCAGCTTTTAGACTATACAAATCATATAATGTTTTTCTACTTTTGTAAATACCAGGTGTAGCCCATTCATTAAACTTACAATTCTGTTTGTTGATTTTAACTTTTTTCTGCTTAAAATGATTATCAAATTCATTTTTTACCAAACCAAAAAGGCCCTCATATAATTGATCAACATTCTGACTACCAGGCTTTAGTAAATTAACACCATTTTCAATTTTTGCTTTTAATCTGTCTATTTTATTAATAGTAACCGGCCTATACACATAATCTACTATGTTTGGGACACGATGGTGCTCAAATGATGCTTCCTGTCCACTATGGTCTGAAGTTAGACAATTCAATATGTTTTTTTTTAACACTTTACCATTACAAAAAATATTATCTAAGCAAGTAGCCGACGTGGGCAGTATTTATATGCATACGTTAAAATATGCCAGTTCCAACTTGATATACCGTTTCCCTAACACCCTCAATATGCATTGAATTTTAGACTTAATTGTCAACAGTGGAAAACACAAAGTCCTGGTTCAGTAAGATGCTGTGTTCGTACCGGGACGAGTGCAAGCAGGACAGCCTGCGGTGGCTGAGGGAGACGGACAGATGGCCGAGGCGGCACTTCGATATATCTGTTGTGAGTATAATAAACTAGTTTTTTTTTATAAAAATTACTAGCTGACCCCATCAACTCCGTATCGCCTCAGAAAAATTTAATTTGATTTTGACGTCTTAAATGTCAGTGTCACCAAACACCCAGACCCGAGAAAATGTAGAAAAATCCTTTTTTTTTCTACATTGACCCGTCCGGAGATCGAACCCGGGACCTCGGAGCAGGCGACACCTTAAAAACCGGTGTGTACGCCACTCCGCCACGGAGGTCGTCAAAATAATTTGCAATAAAATAATATTGCGACTATAAATTGAGATGTAAGCTATCCTATCTTGCAAGTTGGATCAAAATGCACACGGTGTGCAAATCAAATTTTGAAATCGGTTCAGTAGTTTAGGAGTCCATCGCGGACAAATAACGTGACACGTAATGTTTATATATTAAGAAAAGCCTGAGAAAACTTCTAAAAAAACTCTGAAACCAGACTAAATTCTTAAAAGATAAGATTGGAAAATGTAAAACCGGCATATCAAAAGAATGGCATTCTTCTCTTCCTATTACAAGTTGACTTTTTAATCATGTTCAAAAATTTTTATAGGCGTTCAATATCGCATTTAGAGCCCATTTATGAAGTAAAAACTGTATGTCAAGTTTTCAACCGAAAATATTTTTCGCAACATAGTTTTCAGTTTTTACCTTCCTAAGCCTTTGAAGGAAAGGAAAATCAAAAATCGCATCGCGTAATAAAAATGTTGCTAGGCGGCCGCATCAAAAATTTTAGATTTTTTTCGGGCATTTTATAAGTTATAGCAAACCGTTACACGCCCAGGCGATCACGCCACCATCAGGCCATCACGCCACCAATGGGCGACGCCTAGCCCTCACGCGACGCGATCTCTCCCCGCGACCGCTCCCCTTTCGAATGCGCTCGGCAACGGCCACCGCGCCAGTCTGCGCCCACGCGCCTCTCTATTAACACGCGTCCGAGCTCGCGCATCTCTCCACTAACACGCGTCCGCGCTACCCACCTTCCGTACGCCAGTCAGCTCTCGCGCTGCTTAACTCTGTGTGAATTGTGTACCTACAACCTGTGTGTGTGAATTGTGTACCTACAACCTGTGTGTGTGATTTGTGAATTTTTGTTGGTCAATAAATTGCTGAACTGGACAAACCGGGGTTTTCTTGTACCTACGACGTGGTAAGGGGCCGTGCGACGGAAGTCCACCGGGCCCGACCATATCTGGCGCCCAACGCATAAAACCCACAAGGGTGGCCATAGCTGGTGGAGAAAGAAGAATTTGTCCTCCAAGGCGACCGCCCAGAGCTAACACACAAGATGCCTATGGTAACTAGATCTAGATCAGCAAGCCTCGGGAGCAGAGATGATGCGGCGCCGCAACCCGCATTCCACACTCCTCTGCCACCCGCGACAACTCCGGCCCGCGACGAAGAACGCCGCGACGCTGACGCCTTAAATTCACATCATCGTGATGACACCACGACGTTCACTAACGACAACGTCGCATCTATAATTGCAGCACTACAAAGATCCCAAACCGATGCCCTCAGGGATCTAATTGGGTCAGTGACACGCGCCAATTCGTCATCAACACCGATACCCACGAGCACGGAAGGCACCTTGGCCCGCTGCAAATCACAATTCGCCGGCCGAGCACATGAGTCAGTGGAGGCATTCATTGACGCCGTTGAGGCATTTAGCGAATGTGCGCATGTCTCCGACTCAAACATTCTACGCGGCCTCGCTTATCTATTAACGGACGACGCTGCTACCTGGTGGCAGGGCGTGAAGACGACAATAAAGTCGTGGCCACAAGCGAAAGAAAACCTTCTAAGTGCTTACGGCGACCGCCGCCCGCCACATCGCGTCTACGTAGAGCTATTCGCTAGTCCGCAACGCAAAGATGAGAACACGGACATCTTTGTAGCGCGCAGCCGCGCCCTATTATCGAAAATACCGGAGTACGATATCACCGAAAAGGCAAAACTTGATATGATTTACGGGCTGTTACACTACAAAATACGTGGCCGATTGCGACGAGAAGAAGCTACTTCATTCTACGATTTATTACGACGTGCTCGAGACATAGAAGATAGCCAGGGGGAGCCCGACGTCATCCTAAAAACGTCGGCAAGGTCGTCGACTACATCGCACGCGACACCGAGTGCGCACCTCCCACCGCCCGCCAGCCAGCGCGTACCGCGACCGGCACCGCTAGCTGCCGCCGCTCGGTATCCGGCGCCCCCGCCCGCGCCCGCACACGTCACGGTCCACCACAATGCGCCGCAGCCCCGGCCTCCGCCCTCGTCGCACGCGACGCCTGACGCCGCCGCCGCTCCGGCTGCGCGGAAGCAGCGTCCCACCTGCGCTTACTGCAAAAGGTTTGGACACACCCGGGAACAGTGCCGTAAGTTACAGAATCCTATTGATAATTCGGTGCGTGATAAAAGTGAATCGTTCTATAGTGTCAAATCCCGGTCATTTTCGCGTAAAGTCCATGATAAAAACAATCAGTGTTTACCCCCAAAGTACAATGTATATTCGTTAAGCTCTGATGATAAATCTAGTAAGCAAAATTCTCGTACATCAAATAATCAGTCAAAATCTCAATCTATTAATAATAATTTTCCAGATAGTGTTCAAAGTCCCTATTTGCCTATTTTTACTCAAAACGAATCAAATACTAAATCTACTCATTTCTCTAAGCCGTCTACTCGACGTGATAACACTCTTGATGACGATTCGCATCGTAATATTTTCGACCCCGAGATGTCAAAACGGCGTAACTCGGAAAATCGATTATTTGATGAACGGAATTTTATTTTTGAATCAAAATGTCCTAAAAGTAAAAATAATCAATCCTTGCCAAGTTGTAAGAGTAATACTGTGTATTTCCAATCCTGTAAGCATAATGTTATTTTACCACAGCGCAATAATAATGAATTTCGTCAATCCTTACATACGTGTTGCAAGTGTAATGTTGAAAAATATAATTTTTCCCAATCCTGTGAACATAATAATAATTCGTCACAGTGCGATAGTGTCCAATGTAATAAAATCCTACTTGACAATAGTAGGCGCAATTTGCAAAAATGTAATTTTTTAAATTCCTGTGATTGCTTTAATCATAATTCATCACAGTGCTCTTTAAATGTAAATTCCTTATGTAAAAATAGTAAGGGCATAATGGGAAAATATAGTTTTTCTCATTCCTGTGAAAAGTCACAGAATAGTAATGTTCAAGATTTCAAGTCTTTTCAAAATTCTTGTACTTGTAATTTACAAAAATGTTGTTGTGTACAATGTGATAATGAAGGTGATGTAGCGTGCACGCGCGGTGATGATTTTTCGCGTACCCCTGTAGGTCGTGAGATACGTCCGATTTTTAATATCGATATTTTAGGTTTCAATGGCACCGCGCTGATAGACACAGCAGCCAAGCACTGCATTGCGGGTCACACGCTATATGCTCTCCTTCTACGTCTGGGTCATCCTCTCCACTCTTCCTCGCGCGAAGTAAAACTCGCTGACGGCGTAGTCCGAAATATGGAGGTGCTTACCACCACTTTACCGGTGAGATTAGAACAAGCGCTTATCACAATCCCATTTTTGATTTTTCCCGACGCTACAAATAACGAGACGTTATTGGGTATCGACTTTATCACAGCTGCTAAGGTTGTTATTGATTTTCACAAAGAAATATGGTATTTTAGTGACCACTGTTCAATGAAATATAATCTGTCGTTCGAACCTACCTCGCGTACCGTGTCCTGTGCTTCAACAGAGGTTCTTCGGGATGATGAAGGCTGTCATCTCAATCCAGCTGAGCGCGACGCTCTAGCTGAAGTCCTCATCAGGCACGCGCATATCTTCAGAGCAGGGGGAGGCCCTACACCGTATACAGAACACTGCATCGAGACAGGTAACCACCCACCGATAGCTGTGCCTCCTTACCGCCTGAACCCGTCGAAGAAGCAGCAAATGAAGGTAGAGATTGACAAAATGTTACAGGATGACATCATTGAAGAATGCGAATCGGCTTGGTGTTCCCCGGCGCTGATGGTGCCGAAGTCCAATGGTGATATTCGCTTCTGCGTCGACTACAGACGTTTGAATGCCGTCACCAAGTCCGATACTTACCCGATGCCACGCATCGACGAGCTGCTGCAGAGCACCAAACGAAACTGCTTCATGAGTACCCTGGACCTCAAATCCTCGTACTGGCAGGTCATGGTACGGGAAGCTGACAGAGACAAAACTGCTTTTATTTGCCCCTTAGGTACCTACCGGTTTAAGCGAATGCCGTTCGGCTTGAAGAATGCACCGGCGACGTTCCAGCGTCTCATAGATCGTCTCCGCTCCTGCTCTGCTTTACAAAATGTAACTATCCTAGCGTATTTGGATGATCTCATGGTGATCACAGAGGGGTCATTTCATACACATCTGCAGGACCTCGAGGCAGTTTTCAAACGACTCGCAGAGTTTAACCTCCACGTCAATAGGGAGAAGTGTACCTTTGCTAGAGAGAGCGTCAAATATCTCGGCCACGTTATAACACAGCAAGGTGTTTCCACCGACCCAGAGAAAGTGAGTGCTGTCCTCGAGATGAAGGAACCAGGTAACCTTAAACACCTGAGGACCTTTTTGCAGACCTGTTCGTGGTTCCGCAAGTTCATCCCGAACTTTTCTAAGGTCGCCGAACCTCTGACTCGGTTGACTAGAAAGAATCAAGTATGGATTTGGGGATCTGAACAAACGCAAGCTTTTAATGAGCTGAAACGTCTCTTGACCACAGCTCCAATACTGGTGCAAGCCGATTTTAGTCAGCCCTTCGTTCTGCGCACCGACGCAAGTAACTACGCCTTAGGGGCAGTTCTATTACAGGGTGACGGTAATCAGGAAAGGCCGATTGAATATGCCAGCCGACTTCTCAACGCAGCAGAGCGCAACTACTCGACAACTGAACGGGAGGCACTCGCTGTAGTGTGGGCTGTAGAGCGATTTCGACCTTACCTAGACGGCCAGCCAGTCATCATCGGCAGTGATCATCAACCCCTGCGTTGGCTGCTATCTCTCAAATCGCCAGCAGGTAGGTTAGTCCGTTGGGCCTTGCGGCTCCAGTCTTTTGACATCCAATTTCAGTATACTCCGGGGAAGGCGAATGTCATGGCAGATACGCTTAGCAGACCCATCTGTACTAGCGATACTCGCGAAGATTGTGGCCTCTGCTCAGTCATTTGCGATCTGCCATCAAAGTCTCCAGGCCAGCTGCGTCAGGAACAACTCGCCGACCCTGAAATACAAAAGATCATTAAGGAGCTCGAAGACGCCGACGATCTCACGGCAAAAAGATGGTTAGAAAGGGGTTACCTCATGGATCAAGGGGTCCTGTTCCTCTACAATCCGGACGCTGAGAACGAAACCCCTCAATTAGTAATTCCTACCGGTCAAGTTGCTGATATATTGAAGGAGCTTCATGACTCGCCAACAGCCGGCCATCCAGGCATCGACAGAACGTACCAAAAGGTTGCTCAATTGTATTACTTTACAGGGATGCGGAGAATAATCACTGACTATGTCAAAACCTGCATTCACTGCCAACGATATAAAGCCTCCAACTCCAAACCCCAAGGTTTACTTCAGACACCGGTCATGAACCAGCGTAACGAGGTACTAGCTATAGATTTATTTGGCCCGTTACCAGAAGGAGACCAGGGGGAGCGGTGGATCCTACTCGTTGAAGATACAGCAACCAGGTGGACGGAACTGTACGCTCTCAAAGACGCGACAGCAGAAGCCTGTGCACACACCCTCATCGAGGAGTATTTTATGCGATTCGGTCTACCTCGCAGGATTATTTCAGACAACGGCGTCCAGTTTGTATCTGCTGTTATGCGCCAATGCATGCTGGTCCTGGGTATAAAACAAAACTTCGTTCCATTGTACCACCCAGAAGCTAATCCTGCCGAGCGCAAAAATAGGGACCTGAAAGCGATGTTAGCACACCTCGTTGAAGAGGACCACACCTCATGGACCGAGAAATTGCCGGTGATTCGCTTTGCCCTAAATAGTGCCACATGTCGGACCACAGGCAAATCACCAGCATTTTTGACCTTTGGCAGGGAAATACGGTCCCCCACAGAGGTCGTTCACGACCTTCGGGCTATTTTGGACAAAGACAACTTTGTTCCTCAAATAACTCCATATCTTAGGACATTCCTGAAGTCATTGTCAGCTGTGCGAGAACGGGTGGAGATCCAGCAGGATAAGAACAAGCAGTACGCCGATGCCTCTCGTCGAAACTCCGACTCCTACCAGGTTGGTGATTTAGTTCTTCTTAAGTCTCACCTCCTAAGCAAAGGCTCCAAAGACCTCACTTCCAAGTTCTTCCCACGCCGTGATGGACCGTACCAGATTGCAGGGAAGGTAAGCCCTACCACTTATAATATCTCCAGTACAGACCAGCCTGACATTGTTATAGGTAGATATCATAGCCAAGATCTTTTCCGCTACCAAGGCAGCGAAGCCAGCACCCTCCCTAAACCCGTTATCCCAAAAAGGAAACGTGGAAGACCACCTAAGGTTAGGACATAGGATGGGTGATGATGACGCTAGACCAGGAACGAGGGCGTTTTCCAGGTCTAGAGGGGGAGTATATAGCAAACCGTTACACGCCCAGGCGATCACGCCACCATCAGGCCATCACGCCACCAATGGGCGACGCCTAGCCCTCACGCGACGCGATCTCTCCCCGCGACCGCTCCCCTTTCGAATGCGCTCGGCAACGGCCACCGCGCCAGTCTGCGCCCACGCGCCTCTCTATTAACACGCGTCCGAGCTCGCGCATCTCTCCACTAACACGCGTCCGCGCTACCCACCTTCCGTACGCCAGTCAGCTCTCGCGCTGCTTAACTCTGTGTGAATTGTGTACCTACAACCTGTGTGTGTGAATTGTGTACCTACAACCTGTGTGTGTGATTTGTGAATTTTTGTTGGTCAATAAATTGCTGAACTGGACAAACCGGGGTTTTCTTGTACCTACGACGTGGTAAGGGGCCGTGCGACGGAAGTCCACCGGGCCCGACCATAAAGTGCTTTATCTTGTCATTTTTGTACTGGGCTATACCAAAAGAAAAAATACGTCATTTGTTTTTTGTCTCGTAGATTGATATGTTAAAATTTGGAAGGTGATTATAATATCGACGAGTGTTACTTTATAAATAAATAAATGTAACAGGTAACAGAGTTGTTGGAAGGCAACGAATGGAGCGAGGACGAATATGAAGCCCGCTGCGACATCCGCCCGTCCGACTGCCTCGTCGAGTGGGCGGCGAGGCTCATGGTCAGGTATAATTAAAAAAAAAATTAAGACATGCCTCACTGGGCCACACAGAGCCATCTAGTCCCAAATTAAGCTACTATTATGTACCCTGTCGTATGGGGTACTAGACAACCGATAAACTTACTTATATACTTTTTTTTAATGATTCGATATTACCTTTTATATCATGTACTAGCGGACCCCGCGAACTTTATATCGCCTCAGAGTAGTATTTTGTTTTGACGTCTTAAGACGCTGACTGCAGCCGATGACCTTGAGCAATGAATACGCCCACAAATTTATTTGTCTTTGAATTTCTTTGCAACGCGCCGCAGCTATCACTGTCGATTCCCGTAGGAGTGACAGAATAAAAGCGCATGGAATTGAAGAATTCCTGACGAATACGAAACCGATTACACCAAAATGATAAAAATCTGTCCAGCCGTTCTCGAGTTATAAGTGGAACTTTTGACGACCATTTGGATCAGCGGTAGTAAACGCTGCTTCTGAGCCATGGGTCGCGGGTTCGATCCCCGCACAGTACAAATATTTGTGTGCATGAACATGTCTGTTTGTACTGGTCTGGGTGTTTTCTATGTATTATAAGTATGTATTTACAAAAAAAAAAGTATATAAGTAAGATTATCGGTTGTCTAGTACCCAATACGACAGGGTACTTAATACTACCTTAATTTGGGACTAGATGGCTCTGTGTGGCCCAGTGAGGCATGTCTTAAAAATATTTATATTATATTATTATTTATTATTTAGGGTTTTGTATTCAATTTAATAAACAGTTAATCTAGCTATACAGGTATCGCCATCTATTGAGAAAATTTACATACCATGTAACTTATGTTCCGAATGAGACCCTGTGCTAAGGTTGATAAAAGGTTTTGAAATTTGACTTCACGAAATATAGGACCCCTCCCACCCTCTTGTCTCACAATGCCACATTTGCCCTTAACGTGTGACGTAAAAATGTTTCATTTGATTGTAGGAGAGCGTTCACGACAGAGCAGGATAGCGATGGCTTTGCGTCTCGCTCGCACGAGTTGAAATGGTGTAAGATCGCAAACGATAGAAATCTACCGCATTTGGCGATGAATTGCGCTGATTTGAACCTTATGTATGTACATTTAGTATGTAATATCGAAAAATTTGGATTACTTTAGCCCTATCTATTTACTTTGTCTCTTAAATAGAATAATGAATGAAATGAAATGAAATGAGGTCAAAAAAAAGTATGAATGTACATTTTAATGCTACATTGGCCTTGGCCTTTTATATTTAAATTTTACTTAATTAGCAACTTAGCAATTAAACGTAAGTGTGCCAATCATAAAAAATCCAAAAGACCAATAATACGTATAATCTGATGACCGCCGTGGCGGAGTGGCGTAAACACCGGTTTACAAGGTGTCGCCTGCTCCCAAGTCCCGGGTTCGATTCCCGGACGGGTCGATGTAGATGAAAAATATTTTTCTACATTTTCTCGGATCTAGGTGTTTTTAGTACCTTTGTTGTTTCTGATTTCCAAAATACGAGTGTTTTAAATAGTTACTCAAATTAGGATGGAACAGACTGTAATTTTTTATGTGCTTTGTTTGTTTTAATACAGTTATGAGGAAGACGACAAATTCCCGTGGCATATCGAGAAAGCAAGGGCGATGCGAACTATTGGGTTGAATGGTGGCAATGTCGATATGTTGGGAGACGCTTTATTTCTACTTGGTAAGTATTTTGATAGGATACCAGCTGTTGCGTGCGACTTCGTCCGCGTCACTTTCTGTTAATATGATCGCGATTGTTTTTTCAACATTTTTTTACTGATGCTTGCTCCTATTGGTCGCAGCGTGATGTTATATAGCCTAAAGCCTTCCTCGATAAATGGACTATCCAACGCAAAAAATATTTTTCAATTCGAACCAGTACTTCCCGAGATAAGCGCGTTCAAACAAACAAACAAAATCTTCAGCTTTATAATATAAGTATAGATAAGTATAGATTTAAGCAATTTAATTGTTATTATAATTATTATAATATCAGTATTTAAGCTGTTTCATGCTAACTGACTGTTAAAAATCTGTAAAGAAAGATGTTTCTTTCGGGTGTTAAGGGTGAAAACTCCTAACATTTGATGTAACAACCTACCTACTAACCTAGGACTTAGTGTCTCGGTGTCTTAATAGCATAGCGCCGCGCCGCCGAGATGCGGGTTTGACTCCCGCCTGAGACATGATTTTTCAAGTTTACATACTGATATTATAGTTGGTAACAATTTTGAACAACCACTGTATTTTGTCTTCTTTTGTTTAGTGCATTTTTATACATAGTTTAGTTTTATTTCTGCAAATAGGCCCCAGAAGGCGCTTTTACACGTCCCAATATTTACACCTACCACTGCTTCGGGACAAGTGTGGGCTAGTGCCGAGAAGAAGCAGCGCAAGAAACTCTGTCACTATTGTCAGCCTCTTTTAAAATAAACATGTTAACATAAGATATATGCCAGTGCGAACTGGGACAAATTAAAGCCACACGTTCCTATTATTTATATAATTAATAATAGTATCTTTAATAGCCCTTATTCATTAAAATAACTTTAAGATAAGATAAGATAAGATAATCATTTATTTGCTCTTGAAAAAGGGTACATTTAGGTGGTTATACATGAGAAGTTCAGCTTTTTCAGCCATCTATGAATAGCATGCATTACAAGTATTATTACATTATGAAAGCGATTAAAATTAATTATTTCTTGGAATGTCAAAGTTCAAATCGTATAAAACAATAAAATCAATAACATCAAACACAATAATGTAGCATAATTAAAATAAATGGTCAAAATGTCAAGTAGTACATAGAGAAACGAAACACAGAATTAGATAATTATTTCAGATTTAGATATTCATTTACAGTGTAAAAACAATGTTGATTTAGCCACCCACTTAAGGCACCTTTAAACCTATTAAATGGCATGTCTTTAATATCCTGAGGTATTTTATTGAATATGAGCATACACATCCAGTAACAGTTTTTTCTGAATCGAGCACTTTTTGGTATTATTTCAGAAACAAGTCTATGACCATTTCTGGTATAACGCATATATACCTCATTAGCTTGCTTAAAATAAAACATATTTAATTTTACAAACTTTGCAATTTCAAAGATATATAGGTATGGAAGGGGAAGTATTTTCAAAGATTTAAATAGTGGCCTACAGGGCTCCTCAGGTGCAGTACCACAAATTGCCCGTATACATTTTTTTTGCGCAATGAACGCCCTGTTCGCGTCCGTACTATAACCCCACATAATGAGTCCGTATCTTAGAACGGATTCCACATATGCAAAGTATGCAGTAAGTGCTGTTGTTTTTGTGGCTACTTTACTTAATTTATAAAGTGCATACGAAAATCTATTTCGACTTGGTTTTTCCAATTTAGTTTATGATCTATCCAGATGCCTAAGAATTTTGTGTTGTTTGTACTTTTGAGTTTTTGTTGTTCGAAATTAATATTTATTGTCTGATATAATATGTCATTAAAATTCATAAAATAGGTTTTGTCAAGATTTATAAGAAGATTATTATTTTTAAGCCATTCAATTATTATTTTCACTGTATTGTTAATGTCATCAATGTGGTTTTGTAATGTCAATTTTTTATCCGTCTTAACTATCACAGATATATCATCAGCAAATAAAATAGATTTGTGTTTAGTCAAATTTGGAAGATAATTGATATTGAGCAAAAATAACAGTGGGCCTAACACGCTACCCTGTGGAACTCCGTATCTGTTTTCCCTGAAGTCAGATTGATATTTGTGAATGACATTATTACAGTCAGGTTTGCTAATTTCTACAGATTGCTTTCTATTTTGCAAGTAGCTTTTAATCCAACTTAAAGCAGTTCCTCTAATGCCACACTTTTCTAGCTTTTCCAGAAGAGAATTATGTGATACAAAATCAAAGGCTTTTGACATGTCAAAGAACAGTGCAGTTGTGTAATTATTGGCATTAAGGCATGTTAGAGTCTCAGTTATCATATCAAATACAGCATGCGTAGTAGATTTACCTCTTTGAAAACCATACTGGTTGCTTGTCAGGACATGATACTTGTCAAAGAAAGAGATGAGTTTAGCATGCATTACCTTTTCATAAACCTTAGACAAAATCGGCACTAGCGCTATTGGACGGTAGTTGTCTAAAATTGTTTTTTTGTCCTTTTTGAACAATGACTTAATCAAGGAATATTTTAGACTCTCAGGGAAAATACCTGAAACCATTGACAAATTTACTAAAAATGCCAAGACCTTGCTTAATACTTTACTACATGCTTTAATAACTTTGGTACAAATGTCGTCATTAATATATGATTTGAGTTTATGTACTTACAGGGAGTTCAGCAATTGACAGTGACTTGGTAATTTGTTGATATTACGAATACAATTTCTCATGGACGAATTACCAACACTCGGATCCATTCAGTCGTTTTAGCGTGGAATAGCAACAAACATACAAATTTTTGCGTTTGTTTGTAATATTAGTAAGGAATTGAGGATACTAGAAAGATTTCCTGTCATAGCTTCAGTTTTAATAGATAATATTTTGTTACAGAATCAAAAGAAGATGATTGTTGTTCCGTTAACGACACCATAATGTGGAATAAATTGGTCGCCGCTTTACATCAAGACTTGGGATGTAAGTAATAGGGGTTAAAGTATGAAATTGCCGATTATTTTCCCACTTTTTTTTTGTTTATAGCTCTTAAGTATAGTCATATTATTGCGTAATTCTTTTTGTATTGTATCAAAAACTTAATAAAGTAACTTTTGACTAAAAAAAATGCAATACTAGTGCCTATTACTTCAAAGGAAGTCGTTGAAAAGACCCCTTACAATGTGTCAGCTGACCTTCTTGCTTCAATTAAGTATATTTGTATTATATACTTTGATTTTCAGAAATTTAAATACTATAATGCGTAGCTTTATAACCATCTAACTTTCACCTTTAATTGCATCGAAAACGGTTCAGGCATTTTTAAAAAAACTAAAAAATTGTTAGTATGGAAAAATGACTTTTCTCGATTTCGTCCATACAAAACGGCAATTTCATACTTTAACCCCTAATATAATCCTGAAACGACAACGTCGCTATGGTAGTACTTCTGTACCAATTCCACTAACGTAAATTATCATAACTCAAACGCAACAACTGACGAAGCGCAACTAAACGTCAAATTTAGTATTCTACTAGCTGTTCCCCGCGACTTCGTCCGCGTCAATTTCCGTTATTATGATCGCGATTATTTTTGAAACATTTTTTACTCATGCTTCGCTTGTATTGGTCGCAGCGTGATGTTATTTATTAGCCTAAAGCCTTCCTCGGTAAATGGACTATCCAACACAAAAAGAATTTTTCAAATCGGACCAGTAATTTCTGAGATTAGCGCGTTCAAACAAACAAACTCTTCAGCTTCATGTATATAGTATAGTAAATTCCTAACCATGTATTTTTAGCATTAAGAAAATTCCAATTGGAATGTATCATATCCGATGCAGACAGAGCCGTGGCAAGGTCTAGTGCGGCTAATACTGACAAGCAATCCTTGAGCGAACTGTTTGAAATGGCCATGGCGTTCTATGATGATGTATGGAGTGATGGTAAGTTTATTGTCAGTATTTAAACCTAAAAAAAATGTGTCTCGGGCGGGACTCGAACCCGCATCTCCTTGCATGCCGCGCGCGGTGCTATGCCATAACGGTATACCTTAATAACTTACCATTTGGATCAGCGGTAGTAAACGCTGCTCCTGAGCCATGGGTCGCGGGTTCGATCCCCGCACAGTACAAATATTTGTGTGCATGAACATGTCTGTTTGTACTGGTCTGGGGGTTTTCTACGTACTATAAGTATGTATTTACAAAAAAAAAGTATATAATTAAGTTTATCTGTTGTCCAGTACCCCATACGACAGGGTACTTAATAGTAGCTTAATTTGGGACTAGATGGCTCTGTGTGGCCCAGTGAGGCATGTCTTAAATATTTATTTATTTATTTATTTAACTTAATGGTATAGCCTGAGACATATTTTTTCAAGTTTAGATACATTATAATTGCAATTAAATTGCTTAAATATCGTAAAAAGTTTTCCATTATTGATTCAGGGCTCCGAGATCTAGTATTTAACGGCCTCGACGGAGTGGCGTATGCACCAGTTTTAAAGTTGCCACTTTCTCCGAGGTCCCGGGCAGAGATGTTGCGAATATTCGCATTTGCATCCGCAACTGCGGAAATTCCGCATCAATTTAGACATCCGTATCCGCATCCGCCACAATTAATGCGGAAGTTTATGCGGATGCGGAGCACAGGTGTGGCGCTGCCGTACGCTTCTGCTAATGACCATAGGAGCAGAGATTTCGTTCGGTGACAAGTTTCGACACGTTTGTTTTGTTTTTCGTTCGGAAATCAAAAATTCTTCGTGTTTAATTGCGCTTATCGTATAACTTCACGAATTCTATCACGAGTTATTAGGTTTTATGTAAAACAAGTTTAATTTTAATGAATAGTGGTCGTGTAAATGTAAACCAGTGTCAATATCATTGTGTACCTATATTAGTGCAAGTATGTATTGTGTGTTAAGCGAGATTTCTGTTAACAAGTCTTAGTGAACTTACTATGCCACCACCGACACAAAGTGACATTTGGAATTATTTTATACCAAATAAAGATGACAAGGCCAATGCTGATTGCAAAATATGCAATAAAACATACTCTCACAAGGGCCGTACCGCCTCGTCGTTGAAAAATCATTTGAAGTCGATGCATGTCAATTTCTGTTAATAAGATTTCGATTATTTTTGCAACATTGTTCACTGATGCTTCGCTCCTATTGGTCGCAGCGTAACGTTATATAGCCTAAAGCCTTCCTCGATAAATGGACTATCCAACACAAAAATATTTTTTCAAATCGTACCAGTACCAACTTCCTGAGATTAACGCGTTCAAACAAACAAACAAACAAACTCTTCAGCTTTATAATATTAATAATAATTAGTATAGATAACTACTATTATTTTATTTCTGCTATAAAAGATCTTCAGATCCGTATCCGCGGATGTGAGCCTCTAAAAATCCGCCTCCGCATCCGCTTCCGCGGACGTGAAAAAATCGACATGCTCAACAACTCTGGTCCCGGGTTCGATTCCCGGACGGGTCAATGTAAAAATATAGTGTTTATTCTATATGTAGGATCCCGGGGTGAAACGTGGTCTGAATGTTCTTCGTCCATTGGCCGGACGTGAAAATAAAGTCGGTGATCGTTTCCTTAGGTTTTAATAACGCGATAACAATCAAAATCTTAACAAATCACTCTTTATTAGACACGATGCAAATGGGTACGAAATGCGGTGGGCGCGACTTGCTGCAAAGGCTGCCAACAATTAAGTGAAGTGAGTTCGTAAATGTTCGTATCTCATTTGTTTAAACCAACGTATCCGTCATGTGTCAAACTGACGTTTGACATAACCGAATGATTGGACCAACCATAGCCTTGCAGCCAGTCGATTCCACCCAAGTAACAACTTGACATTTCGCTCCCACAGATTAACAAAAATAAAAAAGGTGGTTTCTTGTATCTGTTGCTAGATGGCGCTGCTTACTCTGCGACACGGCCATTCTGACGAATCACACGTCCTCGTGTGAGCAATCTGAAAATAAAACGATAACCGCAGTAAACGTCCATCGCCTCGGCCAGGCCTGACAAAGGCAGGAAAAAGTGCAAAGAAATCTTTTGTCGAACTTTTACTAAGTGAGAAATAAAAAGAAAACACAAAAAAATTCACTTAGTATTTTAATCAACATTCTAGGTATACTAACACTATTTAAGTACCTAATTTGAAACAACCGAGCAAGTATGTTCCAATTGATTAACTTAGACTCAAACTTTCTGTATTCATTTACAATCACACACAAAACTCATCGCCTCTATTCAGCGGATACTCTCAAATTCATCGCCTCCAACTGGCGGATACTCTCAAATTCATCGCCTCCATCCGGCGGATACCCTCAAAATCATCGCCTCCAACTGGCGGATACTCTCAAATTCATCGCCTCCATCCGGCGGATACTCTCAATGAAAACAGAAATTTAAACCAATTAAAACATTCAATGAAATCACATAAAAATCAAAAAAACATTAAATCAAATCAAATTTTCATAATTGCTCGTTTGTCTCTACACCACTTTCATCGTCAATATCAATCAATGGAAAACCATTAGGCATTTTTCTAAGTCTGTCATGTGCATACTTGTAAGTTCGGTTAGAAGTTAATGCTTTTAGAGTGTATCTGTCACCTTCAAGTACCTCAATAACCCGAAACGGGCCTTTATATTTGGGATCAAGCTTAACTTGATTCCGTTCCTCATTCTTCAACAGAACAAAGTCACCTAATAAGAAGTTGTCAAATTTAGCTTTAGTACTGTCAAAACGTGTTTTGTTATATTCGGCACTCTTATCCATGTTAATTACGGCTTCGGAACGTACTTGTTCCAAGTCAATAGTCTGTTCATTGTCGTCACACATTAAAATATCAAGGGGACGAGCGACCCTACCTATCAAAAGTTCTAGGGGACTAGATTTTGTCACGCGATGTTGAGAACAATTTAGAGCCAACTGAACTTCAGGAAGAGCATCTTGCCAGGACTGATTTGTTGTTTCAACAGCAGTGAGCATACTTTTAAGCGTGCTCATAATACGCTCTACCTGACCATTAGCCCGGGAACTTCCTGTCGCGATTAAGTGCAGCTTTATGTTTGTCGTATCGCAAAATTCGCGAAACTCTCGACTCGCAAAACAGCGACCTTGGTCTGCAATCAATCTCGACGGAGCCCCAAATAGCGAAACACTATTTTTTATAGCTTTGATGCTGCTCGCGGTATCAATGTTGTGAGTGTGAAATAGAAGTACAAATTTTGTGAACGCATCGATAAGCACGAACACGTACTCTTTCTTATCATTTTTTCCGCTTAATTTCCCAGTTGCATCAACGTGTACGGTATGCCAGGGGATTGCTACCTTTGGGATAGGATGGAGCTCTGCATGGATTTTGCCAGAGTGCCCTTTCGAAATTTTACAAGTGACACAATTGTCAACAAATTTTCGAACATACTTTGCGATATTTTCAAACCAGTAGAGCTCATAAACCTTCTCCATAGTTTTCTCCCATCCCAAGTGCATCAAACCCGTGTGTACATTACTAATTATAGACCACCGAAGCGACCTAGGTACAATAGGTAAGCATCGAGTCTTACCATTTCTTTGAATTTTCCGGTACAAAATGCTAGATCTTAGTTCGTAAGTTTTGGCCACATTCTCATTTAACTTATCGTCAGCCAAGTCAGATTTCAGTTGAGAAATTTCTGGATCTTGCTCTTGTTCAGCAAGTAACCAATTGTCACTTAACTCTGCGAAATTAACTTGTCTGTTCGGAATCTTATTGAGATTATTAGGTTGTGAGACTGGCAACGGGTTACGGGAGAAAAAGTCCGCATGGCACATTTTCTTCCCTTCTCTATGCACAATGTCAAAATTAAATGCTTGTAAGAAAGCCCACCAACGGTGTACTCTTGGTGTCAGATCAAGCTTTGTACGAGCTGCCTTTAGGGAGTTGCAATCAGTTACAACGGTGAACCTTTTGCCATACAAATAATGACGAAAATATTTGACAGCATTGACGACTGCGAGAGTTTCAAGTTCATATGAATGATATCTTGATTCTGCAGTCGTCGTGCGTCTGCTATAGTAAGCTATAGCGTGCAGTTTGCCATCTACCTTTTGTAACAGAACTGCACCGTATCCAACTGCACTTGCATCGGTATGCAGCTCCGTCTCCCGCTCAGGGTCATAGATAGTCAAAACTGGTTCATTAGTAAGGGCTTGAATAATTAGCTGCCTAACTTCTTCGTGAGCAGGTTTCCATAGAAGTTTACCATTGCCAGAAGTAAGCGCGTATAGTGGAGCCATTTTTTGGGAGAATTGAGGCACAAATTGCCGGAAATAAGAAGCTAAGCCAATAAATTGGCGTAGCTGGGTGACGGTTTCTGGTGGGGGAAGTGCTGTAAGAGCTTCGATCTTTTTGGAATTCGGCCTGATTTCACCCTGACTAACTTCGTACCCTAAGTACTCCACTTTTGTTTTTAGAAAGGAACACTTTTTGAATTTCAGTGAAAACCCTTTTTCGGTGAGAACTTTGAGAACAGTCCTAAGTCTCTCGAGCGCTTCTTGAGCTGTATGAGCCACGATGAGTAGGTCATCCATATAGACGACCACATACGAGTTTGCCAAGTCACCTAAAGCCTCCATAACCGCACGCTGAAAAACTGATGGTGCATTTCGGAGACCAAAGGGCATAGTCAAATACTCGTACTGGCCGTCAGGAGTAATGAATGCCGTAGTCTCAATTGAATCTGGGTGCATGGGGACCTGGTGGAAGCCAGAGGCCATGTCGAGGATCGTAAAATAGCATCCACCATGCAGTCTGGCTATCTGGTCGGAAATAAGGGGAAGGGGGAATCTGTCAGGGATGGTATTATCATTAATTTCGCGATAGTCAGTACACATTCGATCATCACCGTCTTTCTTCTTTACCAGAAGTATGGGACTCGCATTAGGAGAGGAACTTGGTCGGATGATACCAGCATTGAGCAACTCATCCACCCTGTCACGCACAACCTTTCGCTCTTCAGGACTGAGATGGTATGGACGTCTATA
Source organism: Anania crocealis (assembly GCA_949315895.1). NCBI lineage: Eukaryota > Metazoa > Arthropoda > Insecta > Lepidoptera > Crambidae > Anania > Anania crocealis. The sequence continues at coordinate 9,251,211 of OX438875.1, forward strand.
AACAGTCTTACTAGGGTCTTTGAGACGTATTTGCATAGGTGTCACATTTGCTCTAGTAGTAGGAATACCATTAACAAACGACGTTTTAAATTCTTTAAGAATTTCAAGTAAATCGGCTTTATATTCAGGGGGTACGTCTGTGTCAAGAGTGTCAAAGTCACAATTAGTCGGGTTTGTAATGTCACATGCATTAACAACAATAGCTCGCTCAAACATTAACTTGTTTGACGTCATATGAACTGCTAAACCTTGTTCTAGTAATTCACGACCTATCATAATGTTATAACGCAAGTAGGAATCTGGCAAAACATGAAATAATATCTCTAACAAAATATTATCAATTTCAACAGTTGACAATATCTGCATTGTACTATTAACAGACGTCTGACCAATACCAATCATATTTACAATCTTACTAATTCTTTTGCCACTAAATTTAGAAGCTACAGACTCTTTTATTAGGGAGCACTCTGCTCCAGAATCATAATAAAACTCATACTGCTCACCAGAGTGTCGTAGTACTCCAACAGGTGCACCGATAGTGCACACGTCCACACGCTTCTCCGTCGCCGGACTCGAACTGCTTGCTCCGCCTCCACTTCTGCTGCTTCCACTGGAGCCTCGTCGGTCGGGGCAGTTCGATGCGTAGTGGCCTTCTCTCTTGCACTGGAAACAGGTGATGGTTGGCTTCACTGGTAGGCTCTTGTTCTGGCTGTATGTGCGTTGAGCTTCATTCGATGAGTTCGCAGTCCTGCTTGTCTGTCTTGAAAAATCTCTTCTATGGCGGCATTGTGGCGCTTTATGTCCCAGTTTGCCACAATTGTAGCATTTCACTACAGATTCACGGGGTCGTTTTGCTTCAGGGGCGTCTGCGTTAGACGAACCAGATGATTTCCTCTTCAAGAAAGATATTGCCTTCAACTCTTGCTGTAGGCGGTGTCTGTTACTAATGTCATGCGTGAACGACATTCGCACTCGAGAATCAAACTGCGACATGTGGGCTAAAGTAACGGATACGGCTATCTGCTCTACGGTCATATTCTTCCACTGTGACATGAGCGACGTCATTAGCGTGGCAGCATACGCTGCCAAACATTCGCCGTCTTTTGGTTTAGTGCCATGTAGGTTAATTAGAAAAGCCGCTGCTGTTTCAGGGCAATCGTACCTTGAGATGAAAAGGTCCTTGAAGTCGGTCCAGCACATGCCATGGTAAGAAACTTGAGAAAACCAGGCTGATGCTTGTCCCTTTAGTGCACGGCTTAATGCCATCATCAACGGGGCACCCTGCAGCTCTTGATCAGGAACACACATGTCTGCCGTATTGATCCAAGCACGTGCGTCCACATTTCCCTTGTCTGGATCAAATTCAGGCAACCGGATATCACTGTCACAAGACGGGGTTTTCATAGCTTGCACCAGCGCTAAGAAGTTCCGATTCTGCTGTTCCAATAGCATACGCCATTTTTCATCGTCTTGACTCATCGTGTTTCCGTGTGGGCTGTGCAGATTCAATCCCACTTCTGATGTAGGATCCCGGGGTGAAACGTGGTCTGAATGTTCTTCGTCCATTGGCCGGACGTGAAAATAAAGTCGGTGATCGTTTCCTTAGGTTTTAATAACGCGATAACAATCAAAATCTTAACAAATCACTCTTTATTAGACACGATGCAAATGGGTACGAAATGCGGTGGGCGCGACTTGCTGCAAAGGCTGCCAACAATTAAGTGAAGTGAGTTCGTAAATGTTCGTATCTCATTTGTTTAAACCAACGTATCCGTCATGTGTCAAACTGACGTTTGACATAACCGAATGATTGGACCAACCATAGCCTTGCAGCCAGTCGATTCCACCCAAGTAACAACTTGACATTTCGCTCTCACAGATTAACAAAAATAAAAAAGGTGGTTTCTTGTATCTGTTGCTAGATGGCGCTGCTTACTCTGCGACATATATTTTCTCGGGTTTTGGTGTTTCTGGTATCTTTGTTGTTTCTGATGTCCAAAATACGAGTGCTCTAAATAGTTACTCGTTATGGGATCAGAGCAATGTATCTGATGTTGTCCACATTTATTCATTATTTATTAAGACCACAAAACGGATACCCCGTCGGTCTAGCGGTGTAAGTACCAGGCTAAGATCACGGGGTCATAGATTCGATCCCCGGGTCGGGCTGTAAAAGTTTCCAAGGTCTGTGATCTGATCACCACCCCGCATTAGGCAATCACCTTTGCTGTGGTAACTTGAATTCGATGACGGAGACCTACGCAGGGACTGGAACCGCAAACTTTTAAAGGGGTGGTTTTTAATAGGCTTATCAGTATATAAACTTGAAAAATTTGGTCTCAGGCGGGACTCGAACCCGCATCTCCCATCATCATCTCGGGTTCGAGTATATACTGATATTATAAATGCAATTAAGTTGCTAAAATATCAAATAAAGTATTTTAATAGGCTTTATTTTGAAAACCCTATCCGAAAGGTAAGCTTATCAACGGGCTTACCCCGACGATATGCTAAACCAAACAATACGATTAATCCAGGTAAGCGCTTACCAATACTGAAAACCCCTTAATACCCTTACCCTATAAAGTGTTTTGGAATGCTGTTAGGCTATTTTAATTTCTATGCGCAACTCATAATTTGTGGTAAGCGGAAAAAAGTTTCCCTCCATCCCATTGCATCGGACGTACGAAAAAATTTAAACTCTATCAGCAAATTTGGCAAAATACTGAAGTTATTTTGGATTAAGGCACATGCGGGGTTGGAGGGAAACGAGAGGGCGGACGTTTTGGCAAAAGAAGCCGCAGGAAACGTTAAACGCAAGCCTGACTACGATGTGTGTCCTGTTTCATTCGTCAAGCGTCAGATTCGTCTTGATACGATTGACGAGTGGAACAGGAGATACAAGATGGGAGAGACGGGGTCCACGACCAAGATGTTTTTCCCTGAGGTAAAGAGGTTGGAACTGGATCCATTGATGGTTCAGATGATCACGGGGCATGGCGGATTCTCTGCGTACTTGAACCGCTTCAAGTGCAAGGAGAGTCCGGCATGCGTCTGTGATCCACAGAAGGTAGAGGATGTCCTGCATATATTGACAGAGTGCCCACGATTCGTCAAGGAGCGATTTGATGTTGAGAGTAAGGTGGAAATGACAATCGTAAAAGAAAATCTAAGCACCTTAGTAATAGACAAAAATTTTCAGAGTTTTGCTAAAATTGTTATAGGTAGGGCCGTAAAAGGCAATGTTTAGAATAAAGTAGACCTGGACACTGGTGCATATAGGATAAGTATATGCACCATGTGAGGGTACAAAATTTTAGATATTTATTTATATATTCCGGAAGAAAATAATTTATGAAGTAAGAAATGTCTCTGCAGAATAGCAGAGGACAAAGGCAAAATTTACATTAAAAAAAAAAAAAGCTTTTTAACCTTATTTAAAAGGCTACCGAACTAATAAGCTAACACAATCAAAGGTAACCGCTATCACATGGGTAACCCTATCGCACGGGTAACCCTATCACATGGGTAACCCTATCACATGGGTAACCCTATCGCACGGGTAACCCTATCACATGGGTAACCCTATCACATGGGTAACCCTATCGCACAGGTAACCCTATCACATGGGTAACCCTATCACATGGGTAACTTTTTCAATAGGCTTACCTTTTTAATAGAGTTACTCCTAAAAAGGGGTTTTCCGGTCCCTGGACCTATGCCCTGCAGTGGGATGATTATAGGCTGATATTTTACTTTTTACTTTTTCCTAGTTATTAGTTTCTAGTCAAATATTATAAGTAAATTCATACCTCGAAAACAAAAACAGGTAGATGGGAGGCTAATACTATATAATACTCATTCGAAATATCTCCAATTCCCAGATCCGTTGGAACAAAACAAACTCCTAAACAACATGGCGGACATCGTCGGTCATTTGATCGAGGTGGACCTCACTCATAAAGCTGAGATGTTCCTAGCTTACATATTTAACAGGCTCGATGGATTCACAGCGGAAATGAATGAGGGCACCGCGAGAAATGTTTTGGAGAAGGTAATCAAATCAAATTATTATGATACACAGGTAAATAGTTTTATACAATAAAACCGGCCAAGTGCGTGTCGGACTCGCGCACGAAGGGTTCCGTACCAAAAAGGCCAAAAAAACGGGTTTGTTTTATGGAAACCCCTTAAATATCTATTGTATTATGTTTTTAGTATTTGTTGTTATTGCGGTAACAGAAATACACAATTTGTGAAAATTTCAACTGTCTAGCTATCGCGACTCTTGGTGGTAATTACAGCCTGTTGACAGAGCGACGGACAGACGGACAGACAGCTAAGTCTCAGTAATAGGGTCCCGTTTTTACCCTTTGGGTACGGAACCCTAAAAAAACCAGCTGACCCGGCAAACGTTGTTTTGCCATAAAAATGATTAAATTGCTAAAAAATAGGGGTTGGTGATAAAAGGGTAAAAATTTAGGGTTGTATGTATTTTTAATGCCACATCATAAAAAAATTAAAACAAAAAATTTTGTCCAAAAATTTTAAAAAAATGTTAAAGGTGAGAACAACCCTTATCACTTAGGGGTATGAAAAATAGGTAGTAGCCGATTCTCAGACCTACTGAATATGCATAAAAAATTTGGTAAAAATCAGTAAAGCCGTTTCGGAGGAGTAAGGTTACTAACATTGTGACACGAGAATTTTATATACACCGTGAAATTTTAGTGGTTGTTTTCCCGCAGTAAAATGATTCTATCTTAGTAGTACAATAGATTTATGCAGTTTTTTTTTATTCAAATAAAAAAATAGCAGTTTCACGATTGTGATAAACGAAACTCGAAAGCAACCTCGAACCAATGGTACCAGCCGCGCCGCAGCCGGTCACCGGCCGGGGTCATTGCCCCTCGGGCGGTGCAATTTATACTGTAAGACTTAGTGCGTATGGCTTCTTTTGCTTTGAACATTGATTTCGTGCTGCAAGCAGTACCCAAACACGTTACATTTTGTAAAGATACTATCGTAGCTCACGCTTTTGAGTTGATGATTATTTTTTTGATTAATTGAGAACAACGATATCTTTATTTTCAAAAAGTAGCCCGCACGATTCGATTGTGCTACTAAAGGTAAATCGTTCTGTTGCGGGAAAACAACCACTAAAATTTCACGGTGTATAAGAAGATATACATTGTGACATTTGAATGGTTGTTTTCCCCCAGTAGTACTATAGACGCGTGCGAGTTAAATAAACACATTTTCAACCGCCTGACAAACTAAGCTCACGTCGTGTAACCATTATAATATACTAGCTGACCCGGCAAACGTTGTTTTGCCATAAAAATGATTAAATTACTAAAATGGCTAACAAAAAATAGGGGTTGGTGGTAAAAGGGTAAAAATTTAGGATTGTATGTATTTTTCTATGTTGTATCATAAAAAAATAGAAATTAAAAATTTTGTCTAAAAAATAAATAATAAATTTAGGGGTGGACTACCCCTAACATTTAGGAGGATGAAAAATAAATGTTGGCCGATTCTCATAGATACCGGATAAGCACAAAAATTTCATCAAAATCTGTCAAGCCGTTTCGGAGGAGTGTGACAACGAAAACTGTGACACGAGAATTTTATATATTACATAACATAATGACAGTTATTTATTTTATCAATAAAAATAATCTTAGAAAAACATTAATATGGATCAAACTATTCATTTTGAAACACGCTCTGACGCGCGCGCTTTTATTTATCTCATATTATTTTTATTAGCTAAAAACAATATCGTGGGATTTGAAAATATAAAAAATTAAGTTCCAAATTACTAAAAATACTATCGTCAATTCAAATATTCTGTGTGAGATAGTAGAAATCGAATAACCCTAATGAATGAGCAGTTAGGAGTAAGAACGTGTCAGAGCAATTTAATATTCAAAGTAAAAGAGGCTGTCATGCGTATTAATAGATAGATAGATAGATAGATACAATCTTTATTTGCATGGCAATAAGGCACACATCAAGAAAATAAAAGCACACTAGTGGTAAATTAAAAATAATAACAAATTTATAAAATTTTAAAAAATTGACAATTACAGTTATAATTATAAGTAATACTGCATAAACTAGTGTAACAGTCTCGTGGCTTTATGGTTGACGTTGTTTTCGATCATCTTTATTCTATTGTAAAATTTAAAATAAATGCGAGTCTTAAATCAGCAAACTTATCTCTCATATCAGTATTTAAATTTGAAAAATTTGTCTCAAGCGGGAATTGAATCTACATCCCCATGCAAATTAGGCGCGGTGCAATTTTTTTTTTTCATTATTTCTAAAATTTTGAGATTCCGATTAGTATGAAAATATTTCTTTTAATAAATGTATTTTTTTTTTTAATGTTTTATATTCATATCTCAATTAGGCTGGTTTCGTCGTTTTATACCATTTACCTAACACGCGTATATTATAATTGCAATTAAATTGCTAAAATATCACATGAAGTACTCTTCAAATTTCTAGATCTCACTCCTACCGCATCTAGACGACTTATCTCTGGAGCAACTCAAACTCCACTCGTCCCGGTTCCCCCCCTCGGTCCTTCCCGACTACCCCATAGTTAGGGGATATGGGGGTTCACAGGGCGGGGGCTGGGGGCACGCATTACGACTCGTGTGCGACCTGAAGTACTCGCTGCTGAGGCGGTGTGATGATCTGAAAAGGGTGGTTAATGGTGAGTAGGCATACAGTTTATGGATTGCTAGAGTTTTTATTCGAGTGATGAGGTATGCTACACCGGTTTTGTACCAGCATTACCGCAATAAAACGACAAATAAAAAAATTGGTTAATCAATCAATATTCCATCTCATATATTGTCGTTTTTTGTTCTAGATCCAATAAAATGGAAGATATCATTTGATCTCCTAAAAGACAATATATTCGAAAACCCATACGCAGCGGAGAGTTCTGAATGCAATGTCCTGGCCAAATACAAACACGATTTGTATCTAATAGAAGATTATGGTAAGCACTGATTCGATTTTAAACTCCCATCATTATCTCTACCAAAAGACGTCCACTGCTGGACGTAGGCTTACCTTAAGGCGACTACTAGAGCTAAGTGCTTTCCCCAATTGATTTAATTTTATTACTTCTAATCAAGATCACCTGTCAAAAAACTAGTACAGTATCATTTTAGCAAATTACCTCTAGTATTTATTGAATCACTGTGAACTTTTCATTTGGTTGTTTATAAAGTCGCTAACGCCAAAAGCGGCCGTTTCTAGCAAAAATTTACATTACGAATGAATGCCAGAATAAAAATCAGTTAACAGTGATTCAATAAATACTTTTGCTATAATGATACTGTTCTAGTTTTTTGAGAATTGATTTTGTTCAGAAGTAATACAATTAAATCAATGGGGACTACCGTTTCTTTGCTCACCAGTTGGCGCCACTGTAGATTGAGGTCCGGAGGTATAGCTATCAAAGGCGATTGGCGCCGAAACAAAGTGTTATATGTTGAATCTAATAAAGGTTATATTGTTTATAAATAACTATCTTGATATCAACAAACTAACTTCTGAAATAGTTGCTCTTGAGGCCGCCTATTTTTGCGCTTTTTGTTAATTCCGATTTTAAAGCGTTCACATTAATCGCCAAATAATACATATTTGCGATATTTTACGAAGGAGATCACTTTCCAGAAGGTAAATTAAAGAAATTATAATTTATGCAACAAATTCCGCAAAACCAGTACAAAGTGAATGATATTGGACCTCACGCGACACTAGCGCCTCTAGTGGCAAATTCACTAGCGATAGCCCCCATTGGGGGCACCACATAGCTCTAGTAGTCTCCTTAAAGATCTCTACAACAATGGATCTCGCGATGCGGCTTCCTGTGAACTTCACCAGATCGTCGGTCCACCTGACGGGAGGCCTATACAGATCGTCGTCCGGTGCCGTTGCCATTCCAGAAACTTTTAGTCATTTTTGATTTTATCACGCAGGGAAATACCAAGCTTAACCCTTTGACGATCGGATATTCCAGACAATTAAAATCAATTGTTATCGCGACAACCGGTTGTCGCTTGGGGTTTGAAGCGTTAATAGACTCAGGCTTTAATTTGCGGAAATCCATAACTAAATATGGATTTTGGAAATTATTTTGCTAATGATTTCCGCTCGTTAACACCGGCCTAGGTACCTTCACCGCACTACCCGCACTAACACTGACTGAGCAAATTTCATCAAATTTCAAAAGCACTATTTCTTGCAGGAAAACCGCCCGCCCTGCCTCAAAAAAATCATTCAGTACAGTTAATGCAAATGTTAGTACCCAACAACTATATTAAAAAAACCTCCGATGCTAACAAGCGGAAATCATTAGCAAAATAATTTTCAAAATCTATATTAATTATTCCAGAAATTTTCCGTCATTTCTGATTTTATCACTCAGGGAAATACCAAGCTCTCTCCATTGCACTCTGTGCGACCTTAAGCCATCTCATGAAACCCTTATTAAGCGACCACACTTCAGTTCCATAACGTCGCTGCGCGTGCAACACCGCGGCAGAGCAGTTTGTAAATACCGCATATCTGCTTTTATAAAATTTTACAAGAGGTTAAGAAAACTTGAAATTTTAGTCATGAATGAATGAATACTCTTTATTGTACACAAATAAAAAAAAACAGTTATTAACAGATGATTTTACACAGAAATATGTACAATATAGGCGGTCTTATCGCTTATGAGCGATCTCTTCCAGACAACCTTTGGGTGAAAGTATTTTTTTATAGAAAGGGGAAGGTATATACGATGATACAGTAAGAGAATAATTATACTATATATACACCTATTATTTATTATATAAACCTAAACAAAAATATACCTACATAAATATCTATTATAACTATATATAAATACAATAAAAATACATATACCTACTTAAATAATAAAATTAAAAATACGCAAGAAACGACGTCATGACCAACTAACAATGTTTAATAGTTTACCAAATTAATGTAGCTTTATCAAAGTGCCAGATAGTGCATTTTTAAACGCTTCTTAAAAATTGCTATCGACTCTGATTGTCTGATAGCCAAAGGTAGAGAGTTCCATAAGCGAATGGACTGAACTGTAAACGAATGGGTACAATAGCTAGTGGAGTGTGGGGGGAATTTAAGTATCAGTTTTTTTGATGACCGCATGTCACAATCCTGTGATAGCTGCAGGAATTGAAAGCGCTCTTTAAGATACGGGGGTGATTTTGGACTAAATAATTTATTGGTCCGTAAAATATAGTCATTTGACTATATTTTACGGACCAAACCAAGTAGTCACTTTTTTGTGACTTACTTTATAAATAAGTTACAAGTTAGTTCAGTAAAATACTGTCAAACGACTAAGATTTCCAGTTTTCTTAACCTCTTGTAAAATTGTATAAAATCAGATACACGGTATTTACAAACTGCTAAAAATAGACTGCCCTCAGCTTCTTGCTGAGGTGCCATTAACGGTTCCACGGTTGCCTCCCCGACACCCCGTTGCTAGAACATTCTGCCCTCCTCGTAGACGAACTAATCTGGGAGCCTTCCGCCCTATCACTAGGATGGTGACAGAATACAACGCATTGAATAAAGCCAACAAATTCGATATTTTCCATGATACTTTGCCCGGACTCAGGGCACGAATGATTAAAGGTTTCGTCCATGGCCGATTTTAGCTGTATAAAGGAAACAGTGCCTATCATTATTTTTTAATTGTTTTGTATTAGGATTTTTATTTATGATTATGATTGAAATAAGTTATTTAGTTTTATGTGTGTTTTCTAGGATTAGTTTTGTATAAATTTAATCTCACTATCCATTGGTCAATGTCATGTATACCTTTAATTAGCCAATGTGTAATAATGAATTCCTTACTAGTTTCAAGAAAGTGTATACATTGTGCTGTTGGTGTACTTTAATAAAAATAAAAATAAAACTGCTCTTCCGCGGTGTTGCATGCGCAGCGCCGAAAGTCATCTCTGGGAAGTTGCCAGTTGCTTATGACCATGATTCGTAATGACCACAAGTCATGCTTATAAAATTACCTTCATTATCATCATCATCAGCCTATCGCAGTCCACTCCAGTCGCACGTCACTTAGGTCGGCCCTCGGCTTCTCGCATCCAGCTCCTGCCATCTTGCGCATATATATCATCACTCCACCTGCACCGTCCTACACTACGTTTTGGGGTGGTGGGATCTACCTCCTAGTGGTCCACCCCGTGCAACGTTTCTTCTCTGGTTTCTAGCCAATGATGACGTCTAACAGGGGCCTAATTCGCGTAACCGAATCGCAGTTCGATCGTGGTTGAATTGGACGATTTTGACATTTAGTCCATACTAGAACTGTCAAAAACCTGTCGTTTAATTACGATTGTGATACGATTCGGTTACGCGAATTAGGGGCCAGATCCCTCTGCGGTGGTAGGCTTCGTAAGAGGCCGCCTGGATGCTACCACCCTCCTGCCGGAGTCCAGCGACAAACAGTTGTTCTGTGTTCCGCTGGTGTGTGGGAGCACCAGTGCCTCTGGGTGAGTGAGCTCCATCTTAGGCTTCTTATTAACCGTAGAGTTAAGCACGTAGTCAAGAGCAAGCCCATTAATTATAATAAAAAAAAGACGTACGTCAGAAAGTACCTTACATTCACAGATTCAATTGAAACCCAACAAAGAATTTTAACACTAAACAAAATACTCGGGGAGTTATATAAAAAAACGCCGCAACGAGCAACCCTACGCCTGTCACAACTCTGTCCCGCTCTGGCCAAGTATTCGTATAGTGGGAGTGAGAGAGATGCAGATATGTCAAGACTGCTAGGGCTGGGAAATGTCGGCGTTGTGAAGTTTTATGAAGAAGTAAGTTGAAGATATTTTAATATCATTGGATTTAACTTACCACAGCAATGATGGGTACAGGCATAATCACCACGCTTGCCAAATGCGGGCTGGTGATCATCAACCCGAATCAGAAATTCAGAAATTCGAAACTCTTGTTGTCCGACCTGGGCATCGAACCTAGGACCCGGATATCTTGGCCCGCTACCTAAACTGCTAGACCAATGGGGCCTTTTTCTATTTACTTAAATTTATTTTCTGTCTCATCTGTGATATGAATAATTCATCGGCTTCAATTTTGTCGACCGATTGAACCACCTTTAAAACGAAGCCCACGTTATGTTACCATTATGTGTAACATCTTTGCAGTTTTACTATATTTTTTTCAATATTTTTTTTTTTATAAAAATAAAGTATTGGTTCAGCTATTTATTTTGAGACACGCTGTGTCGCGTATATCTATTTGATTGACATAAGTTGTAATCGAAGTGGCTGCACTTTTAGTACAAGCTATATCAATTGATTATTATGACAAATGGGCGCACAGTTGGGACGCGTTTGTCGCTAGCTTTTTTCTTCAATTCTATTCAAATAATTTATTGCATTCCATAACGTTACTGTATTTAACAGTTTAGTATAGACCTTGTTTGGGCACAGCTATATAAATACTTTATACATATTATGATATTTTAGCTACTTAATTGCAATGGGGGCTATCGCTAGTGATTTTGCCACTAGAGGCGCTAGTGTCGCGTGAGGTCCAATATCATTCACTTTGTACTGGTTTTAGCGGAATTTGTTGCATAAATTATAATTTCTTTAATTTACCTGCTGGAAAGTGATCTCCTTCGTAAAATACCGCAAATATGGATTATTTGGCGATTAATGTGAACGCTTTAAAAGCGGAATTAAGAAAAAGCGCAAAAATAGGCGGCCTCAAGAACAACTATTTCAGAAGTTAGTTTGTTGATATCAAGATAGTTATTTATAAACAATATAACCTTAATTAGATTCAAGATATAACACTTTGTTTCGGCGCCAATAGCCTTTGACAGCTATACCTCCGGACCTCAGTCTACAGTGGCGCCAACTGGTGAGCAAAGAAACGGTAGTCCCCATTATAGTATCAGTATTTAAATTTGAAAATATATGTCTCATGCGGGACTCAAGCCCTTTATACCGCCGCACACGGTATGCATGGAGATGTAGGTTCGAGTCCCTATAGCTGACAGCAATATAAATAAATTATTAGACAGGATGAACCGATGAGGCCATAATACTTGGTATGACGACCATTTGGATCAGCGGTAGTTAACGCTGCTTCTGAGCCATGGGTCGCGGGTTCGATCCCCGCACAGTACAAATATTTGTGTGCATGAACATGTCTGTTTGTACTGGTCTGGGTGTTTTCTATGTATTATAAGTATATATTTACAAAAAAAAAAAAGTATATAAGTAAGTTTATCGGTTGTCTAGTACCCCATACGACAGGGTACTTAATAGTACCTTAATTTGGGACTAGATGGCTCAGTGTGGCCCATTGAGGCATGTCTTAAATATTTAAATATTTTTATTTATTAGTTTATATTTCACCATTGTATATTTTTCAGGTGTCAGTGTTTCTCGACGCCATCACTAGGCCGGTGGTACTGTCCGCGCTACTGACAGACGGGACGATTCGTCGCTATATACATAAGACGGGGGACCGGCTGAGGCTGGACCAGTCAGCTCAAAGGGTCGCTTCCTACGTTAAACATATAGTTGGTGGTGAACTGCTGGGATATTCTGTAAGTTACATTATTTACTAGTTAAAATCAGTTTTATTTCAGCAAATAGTCCCCTAGAGGCGCTTTTACACGTCCCAATATTCAAACCTACCACTGCTTCGGGACAAGTGTGGGCTAGTGCCGAGAAGAAGCAGCGCAAGAAACTCTGTCACTATTGTCAGCCTCTTTTTAAATAAACTTTTAAAAAATTTTTAAGGAATTACGAGCTAGGACAATTTAATGCCATACATTTCTATCATTCAAATAACCATTAACAGTGTATTAGCCCTTTTCCATTAAAATTACTTCGACGTACGATTTAAGTTTATTTATTCATTTATTAACACTTTATTGCACATACAAAAACGGTACAAATGGCGGACTTAATGCTAAAAGCATTATCTACCATTCAACCATTAGGCCAGGCAGAAATATTACAGGGAGTTCAGCAATACCCTGTGGTAATTTGTTGAAGATACGAATACAATTTCCCATGATTGATTTCCCTACTTTTCGCAGTCTGAAGCCGGGAACGGCGAGTTTATCTTTATTTCTGGTATTGAAATTGTCTACGTTACTTTAGCTTCTCGTCCGCGGCTCTGCCCGTGTGAACTACATTTTGCATCACGTGTGCGGAACTTGCGCCCAACAGTGGGATACCAAATAGCCTATGTCACTTCTAATACCTCCAAGAATACGTGTACAAAGTGTCATGATGATAGTTTAAATAGTTTTCGCGTGAAAGCGTTACAAACAAAACTTATATTTACATTTATACAGGGTGAAATTTTAACCACCTTCCAAATTTTAATATATCAATCTACGAGACAAAAAACAAATGACGTATTTTTTTTTGTATAGGCCAGTACAAAAATGTTAAGATAAAGGACTTAGAAAATGTCCGCAAAAAATCTAAAATTTTTAATACGGCTGCCTAGCAACACTTTCTTTACGCGATTCGCATCTTATTCATTCATTACCATACTATTAATATGTTTTTGATTTTCCCTTTAAACCTTATCAGGCCTAGGACCGTGAAAATTGAAAACTCCATTGCGAAAAATATTTCCGGGTGAAAGCTTGTTTTTTATATTTTTTTACTACATTAATGGGCTCTGAATACGATACTGAACGCCTATAAAAATTTTGGTAAGTGGTTAAAATTTCATCCTGTATATTAATAAGTAAGAATTAAGTTGTTTTTTATAGCATGACTATACATTTGGTGACCTCTGTAGCACAGTAACGTACACACCGGTTTTCAAGGTGTCGCCTGCTTTGAAGTCTCTGTTTCGATTCCCGGACGGGTCAATGTAGGAGTGAAATATTTCTTTTTACATGTCCTCGGGTCTGGGTGTTCGTGGTACCTTCTTTGTAACTGTTTTCCACAATACGAGTGCTTTGAATAGTTACTCGCTTTGAGATGGCACGACGGCACGTCGACCTACCTCAAAACGTAAAAGGAAATAGGCAGACTTGGGCCTGACTGTTACAAGAACCATATAGTTACTAAAATTCGTAATGTATTTATTTGGAGCTTGCCGTAAAATATCAATTATCTGTTCTATGGGATTAAGAATGTAAACATTGGTCAATCTGGTAGAGATCGCTGCAAGCGATAAGACCGCCTAAATTGTACTAATCTAAATCTTACTCATGTGTTATTTTTCAATTTTATGGTGTGCAATAAAGTGTATCTATCTATCTATCTATTATAATTAATCATGAAAATGATACCACAATATCCTCATTCCAAATCCATTATCCACTATGCAAGGTTGCCAGTCACAAAAATAGCTGATTTAAATTCGATTCGATTTCATTTTGACAGTTCGATTTCAATTTTATTTTTTTATTTTATTTATTTATTTAGAAAACCAACTGCGTAAGATACAAATATTTCTCATATCAAGTACTTAAATCTAGAAAGGCAAATTACAGGTTTCCCTTAACTTAAAGTAATGTATTGGACGTGAGACAAAAAGAGAGAATAGTTCGCACAAAATACAACTATCCACTTACTCCGAATTTACTAAGACGATGAATTTTTAAATCTCGAGACACGTCCGTCAGCGAGAAGTGCCGGCCAGTACTGTCAGCCAGTAATTAGTCGATTAAATCACTATCTCTTTAGTTACGCTATTTTAAATAAGTAATGATCTTGCAATTGTATCTATTTTTACTGAAAAACATTGAAGAATTATGGGATTAATGAAGATTAAAATGTTTTGTGACCTGTTTTTACGTAAATAAATATCATTTATGGAATTGTACTTTACTAGAAAATACAATTTATAATATTCAACTTGGGAACATTGCACTCGAAGTTGTTGACCACTATGTTTACCTGGGACAGATAGTCCAGTTAGGTAAGTCCAACTTCGAGAAAGAGATCTCTCGTCGAATCCAGCTCGGATGGGCAGCGTTCGGGTCCGAAATACCTCAGTGTCTCAAGACGAAAGTCTTTGACCAGTGTGTGTTGCCAGTAATGACCTATGGGAGTGAGACGTGGTCGTTTACTATGGGTCTCATAAGAAGGCTCAAGATCACCCAGCGAGCAATGGAGAGAGCGATGCTTGGTATTTCCCTACTCGATCGAATCAGAAATGATGAGATCCGCAGGAGAACTAAAACAACCGACATCGCTCGAAGGATTGCATCGTTGAAGTGGCAGTGGGCGAGACACATAGCGCGGAGAATCGATGGCCGTTGGGGCGGAAAGGTTCTCGAATGGCGACCGCGTACCGGACGACGTTCCGTGGGCAGGCTCCCTACAAGGTGGACCGACGATCTGATCAAGGTCGCGGGAAGCCGCTGGATGCGGACAGCACAGGACCGATCGTTGTGGAGATCCTTGGGGGAGGCCTATGCCCAGCAGTGGGCGTCGTTCGGCTGATATGATGATGATATTCAACTCTCATATAATATTCCAATTATTTGTAAGATATTTATACATATATTTTAACAATAGGTTAAGATGGAGCAGCTTTTTTAATGTTTTTAAAACTGTTGCTACTGTGAATTGAAAATACAATTCCTTGCATAGAAAAGCGGAAGATTCTAGGTATAAGTAGGTAAAAAATGCAATCAAGGAGATGATAATGGTCTTATATTCTGTGAAAATCGATTCCATCGATTCGTTTATTTATCGCTTTTTATGTGGCAACAATGAAATGTCACAGTGACGAGACTGACATTCGTTCGATTTGCGTTTTGTTTTTTCGTGTCGTTGTAGTTTTATGTGTCTTTGTATGATTTTCTGTTATCTCTACAAACCTCTCGCTACGATAACTTCAGTTGTATCATCTTACAATAATTAGTAACTTAAACCATTTAACACTCGTCTGGTGGACGCCATAACTCTTTATTGCTTTAGTATAGTAGACGATTTAAAAATGAAGAAGGTATGGAACTATGGAATCGGCTTAAAAGTCTCATGATTCAATGTATATGATTTGAAACTTAGGAATCCCAAAATAATTGATTGATTTATTTATTAATTAATGTACATGCATGTTATTTATAATATCTGTATACTTTCTTAGTAAATGAACATACCACACATAACCTAAGTTTCCACTACAAAACATTCGATATTTATATTACCCCATTAAATAAATGTGAAATTTAAACACATATGAAATTAATATTTAAGAATCTAGTAAAGTGCTAAAATTTATCCATGTAACAGTCAGGCCCAAGGTACTATGAAAGACTACCCATCTCCTTTGCTCAATTGATATTGATCTCTATCTGTTGGACTTAAAGTTGAAAATCAATTCAATGACCTTTAACTTTTTGGGTAGGTTGACCTGCCGTTGTCTGTGTGTATATATGAGTTTGTCCACATTTATTTATTCATCATTAATTTGTAGGTCACCCCACTCGGCGATGACAGCGGTTTGATCGAGTTCGTAGAAAACTCGACTAGACTCCGAGCTATGATTAACAGCGTTTATAATTTGGGTATGTATTATGAAAATAGTACTGTTCGTTATCGTCATCTCAGGTACAAGCCCACTGCTGGACAAAGGTCTTCCTTAATGATCTCCAATTTAACCCTCATTAAGATTTTTATAAGCCACTAGTGGACCCCGCGACCTACGTATCGCCTCGGAATAGTATTGGATATTTGACGACAATCCTTATTTTTAATACTTAGCATATTTTGGACATAAACAAATCTATTAAGGAGACTACTAGAGCTAAGTGCTGCCCCCAATTGATTTATTTTATTACTTCTAAACGAAATCAATTCTCAAAAAACTAGAACAGTATCATTTTAGCAAATTACCTCTAGTATTTAAAGAATTACTGTATATTTGTTTATTTGTTTTTACAATTATCTTAAAAGCTAACAGAATGCAAGTTCCAAAGCGCTTAAAAGACTAATTACATTGTCTATATGAAGTAAGCAATGCCAAATTTATTACATATAAATTAAATAATGTCAAAATCTAATAATAAAATGAAATATGCAAATTGTCAGTCAATTAGAGTCACAGAAGTCAAAAACACAATACAAAACAATAAAATCAAAATCAAATTGTCGAATGTCAACCAAAATAATGCAGAATTACAAATTAATCGTGGAGAATGTCATAAATTTCATAATATGAACTGTCGCAAATTGTCAATACATTTGAATTTCATTCAATTTCATCCAAAATAGATACTGTTAACTGCTTTTCATTCCGGCATTCTTTCGTATTGTACATTATTGGTAAAAGCAGCCGCTTTTAGCGTTAGCGACAAATTCGACTTTATCAACAACTAAATGGAAAGTTTACTGTGATTTAATAGATACTAGAGGTAATTTGCTAAATTGATACTGTTCTAGTTTTTTGAGAATTGATTTTGCTTAGAATTATAAAATTAAATCGATTGGGGCAGCAATTAGCTCTAGTAGTCTCCTTTTATTGTGAACAATTTGATCCTCTGCTATTCTGCAGAGATTTTGCAGCTGGACATCAAATATTAGGGGTTAAAGTATGAAATTGCCGTTGTGTATGGACGAAATCGAGAAAAGTCATTTTTCCATACTAACAATTTTTTAGATTTTTTAAAAACGCCTGAACCGTTTTCGATGCAATTAAAGGTGAAAGTTAGATGGTTATAAAGGTACGCATTATAGTATTTAAATTTCTGAAAATCAAAGTATATAATACAAATATACTTAATTGAAGCAAGAAGGTCAGCTGACACATTGTAAGGGGTCTTTTCAACGACTTCCTTTGAAGTAATAGGCACTAGTATTGCAATTTTTTTTTAGTCAAAAGTTACTTTATTTAGTTTTTGTTACAATACAAAAAGAATTACGCAATAATATGACTATACTTAAGAGCTATAAACAAAATAAAAAGTGGGAAAATAATCGGCAATTTCATACTTTAACCCCTATTATTTGTCGGATATCAAATATTTGCCGTTGTCAATTTAATGATTAAAGATAAATAACACCTTTCAGATCAGCTGGACATCGGCGCTAGAGTTGAAGATGACGAGCTAATCCTGTCTTCTGCGTCTCTAGAACATTATAAGAACTTCTGCAGTCAAGTACCTGCGCATGCCTTGAGGTATATTTAATTTCCATTTGAGATAAAGTTAGTCAGTATGCAAAGAAGAATATGACCTCATAGTAAAATACTATTTGGAATAAGAAATTTAAGGCTTTCTAACTAAAAATCGTCTGTAATTTCTTTGTTTAGTGTGCATTATAGATTGTTTACTCATTATTCCATTCACTCACTCATTTAATAAATAAATAAATAAATAAATGTGGACAACATCACATACATTGTTCTGATCCCAATTTGAATAACTATTTAAAGCATTCGTATTTTGGAAACCAGAAACAACGAAGGTACCACAAACACCCAGACCCGAGAAAATGTAGAAAAACACATTTTTTCTACATTGACCCGTCCGGGAATCGAACCCGGGACCTCGGAGCAGGCGACACCTTGAAAACCGGTGTGTACGCCACTCCGCCACGGAGGTCGTCATCATTCATTCATTCATTCATTTTTAAACTCATTCATTCATATTACAACGCCATTTTTATCCACCACCATTGTCAGAGCTTAATTTTTTTTTGTATTAATATCAAAAAAACTTTAGTTTCACCGTATTTTGAGTTGTGATTTTTGGTCAAAAGATATTCTGAGCCTCAGAAAACTCATTTTGCGTCGCCGTGTAGCACAAACATGACTTTTGTATGAAATCGAATTCAGCGTGAAGTAAGCGACTAATTTTAGGCTAGTGGGACAAAATTGGAACACTGCAACAATGTCCCCGCTTTTTAGGGAAATGTCATTGTGGGGGCTAGTCCCACACTTTAGGGATGATAATGATGAGAGGGCTTTAGGGATGATAAAACAAACCACTCTGATTGAATGCTGCTAGTGCACTGATTTATTGATCAAAGTTAAATATAAAAATTGATGAGTTCACATATTAAACTCAAGTGCGGTGTCGACATGTAAAGGCACCGCTACAGTGCTAATGATATTGATTAGCGATAATATTTCTACATAAATGTGCGATGGCTCGTACATCTTGGCCCACAAAGAAAATACAACAATACAAGATAAGTACCTACATAAAATTAATGATACAATAAAAACAATGAATCAGAACTACAAAATAAATTTAAAACGATATAATGAGTAGTGTAAAATTTATATTTAATATTAAAGTATTCATAAAAAATATGGTTTGTGCATTTGTTATTAGTGTACTGTTCACTGCTCACTGTGTTGATTACGATACTGATTCACACGGAATATTAAACCGCACTGGTCGAGCTACCATTGGTGAGGTGCCCTGATTTACACTTTGAATGCGTGGTATGTTTGTCACTTCACTGTCACTGACACTAGTTGTGTGGGGGCGGAGGGGCGCTCCCTCCTGCTCCCCTGGCTGCTGCTGCTGGACGCGGACCTCAAAGGCCCGCTGTGCTGAACGCCTGCTCCTTATCTTTGCGCACACAAAGATGCTCCCGACGACTATGATAACGAAGATGATGACGTACAAAATAGTATAGTGGTGGACGTCATGTATGGTAAACTGTCCTGCCTGTGATTTTTTCAGCGTGTCTATTTCATCTTTGATCTGTTCATAGTGATGATTACTGTTTTCTAGTGCCGGATAGTCGATTTGCGTAGACGTATTGATTAGTTTATTTAATGCTGATATTTCTGGAATGCTTATCTCGTCATTGATACTTATTTTGTTAAGATATTTATTATGAGCGTATATTGTGAATGAATCACCTCTTAAAGTGCAACCTTGGCCGATGCTTATTATTCCGTTATCAATGAGCTTTCCTACTGTTATTCCAGTGGTTGTGCATAAAATACGTATTGTACATTCATTGCAGCAGGAAAATAACCATGAGTTCCGGTGATGTAATTTGACCCACTGATTGCGGCATGTAGTAAGCGATGATATACAGGGCGAGTCATTCATGATATCATTATCAATTAGATTTAGTTTACAGAATGATTGTTTTAGGGCTAGGTCGTAGACGGGTTTATCGAGAGCATAATAGTCTTCCTGTAGAGGCTGTAACGCATGATCGGAGGTCATTTTCTGACAGTAAAATGACGACATCTTTTTTCATATTGTAAGCGATGTAAGGTAGCGTCGATATTATTTGCAGTGATAAATTATTTGATCTTCTAAGAGGAACGCTGATTATTTTGTTAAGTTCATAAATGTCATTGCTCACTAAGGGAATTTTTATTTCTATGATTAAATAATTATTGCTTACTCTTCCGAATACACTAAGCAATTTGTAAATATCCTTAATAGAGTTTATGCTAACGGGTAAACTTAGATCACCCTGTATATAACGTGATATTAGATTTATTTGTTCGTTTAATTGCTCAGGTGTGATCAAATGCGTATCAATGTGCCCGTGACTTATATCTGTCACGGTGTCTAGTAGGCTTTGCTGAATTCTCCTTAGGTTAGATAAAATGATGCTGGCCGTTAATGTCGATGATGTTATGTAGAAACCATTTTTGTTGTCGAGAGTTACTTGATCTAACTCCATAGTTATATTATTTAACCGCTGTTTTATAAACGTAAATTGCTTGTTCATATTGTTTTCGTTTCGTTTCAGGACATTGTACTCTGCTTCAAGGACTATTGTTTGATTGCGTATCAAGTCTTTTAAATGATTTTCATTTTGTGCAATTTTAATGATGTCCTTTTCATACATTTCAGCAAATCTTTGATCCAAGACGCCGAATAATGAGTTCGCTACGTAGCCCACACCGTCAATTAAGCCTCTTTTCTGTCTGTTTAGCGATTTCTGCTGTAATAATCTATTAAAGTGTTCAAGTTCCTGAATTTCATTATTTAATTGGTATAGAATGCTTTTATATTGTAGATCCGATCCGACGACTTCTTCAAGGTGAGTGATGAAATGTTTCATGTTATCTAGGCCCTGCCAGTAAGTGGACATGTTATAGAAGACTATAAGTTTCCACTGATCTCTGATATGCTGAAGGTTGGTCACCTTGTCAAAATATAAGCTTTGATTGTCATTTTGTAGTTTTGACACATTAAACACTGATGGTGGTGATGCTACTTGCTCTTGCAAGCTCGGTGTAAATAATGAAAGTATTGAGAAAAGTAATGCCAGAGCCGAGAATTTGCTTTTTCGGGTGCGTGTGTGCCGCGTTGATGATGGTGAAGCGTCAGTCGTTGATAACTTATTATTAATTGGGCTAGATTGCTTGTCAGAGTTATGATTTTGATTTTTTACTTTTGCCTCTTCATGATCATGTACCGGTAGTAGGGACAGTTTTGTTATAGGGCGCTTGATTACGCCACACTTCGTCTTCAATGTGACGACGCGCACGTGGCCGTCCTTCCCTGGATGAACATCGACCACTCGTGCCATTCCCCACCTGCTTGCTGGTAGATTTTCATCTTTTACTAGTACGACATCATTGATTTTGATATCCGATTTAACAGTATGCCATTTACTACGGGTCTGAAGAGTTTGTAAATATTCGTGTGACCATTTCTTCCAAAAACCTCTAGTCATGGCCTGTACTAGTTGCCATCTAATTGGAAGTGTGATGCTGCTTGATTCTGAGTCTGGACTTGATAATATAGGTCCGCCGATCAAAAAATGACCAGGAGTCAATACCTCAAGGTCTTCTACATTTTCAGTAAGGGCGTACAACGGTCTCGAGTTAAGGCAAGCCTCAATTTGCGTCAGAAGGGTTGTAAATTCTTCATATGTTAATTTTTGAGTGCCAATAACTCGACGTAAATGAAACTTCATACTGCGGACCCCTGATTCCCACAGTCCTCCAGCGCTGGGCCAGGCCGCTGCGTTGAAGTGCCAGTTAGTTCCAAACTCATTGATGGTATGTAAAAAATCTGTGTTGATACATTGAATTATTTGCTGATATTCTTTCTTGAGATGTTTAGCAGCTCCAATAAAGTTGGTACCATTGTCGCTGTACATCTCCTTCGGTGTTCCACGCCTGGCGCACATTCTTCTGAACGCCGCAAGAAATGATGTAGTGCTAAGATCGGATACTAGCTCTAAGTGTATTGCTTTGGTAGACAGGCACACAAAGACAGCAATGTATCCTTTTGTTGTTCTGATGCCACGACCTTTATTGGCCTTTAGTTCTACATGACCTGTAAAATCCACTCCACAATGAGTGAAAGGTCGTGATGGTGTGACTCGAGGTGTTGGCAGGTCAGCCATAATCTGATTAAGTTTTTGATTACTATAGCGACGACAGGTCACACACCTCCTCAGTTGCTTCTTGACAGTGCGCATGCCACTCAGTACCCAATAATTATCTCTGATGTAAGATAAAGTCAGTCTAGGACCTCCGTGTAGGGTAGCAGCGTGCGCTTGATTAATGATTAACTCTGTGAGGCGGCCTTGATTTGATATGATTATGGGATTTTTCCCGGGCGCATTTGAGTTTGATAATCGCCCACCGACTCTTAGTAAGCCATCTTTACCCAAAAACGGATTTAATGTTAATATTTTGCTATTATTTTGCACCCTGTCCTTTGATTTTAAATTGTCTATGTCATCCTTAAAATCATTTGTTTGAACATGTTTAATTATCGTGTAAAGTGCATTCCTTACTTCCGATGACGACAGTGTATTTGTCGACTTAGCATTCTGCTGAGCACGAGCGCGCGGGTTGAAACGTGATATCCAAGCTATTATGTTCGCCACTCGAGTAATAGAATTATGTTTGTATAATAATTCTGATACGATTGATGTTTCTTTATCGTGTAGGACCGTGCACACATTAGGCTTTTTTGCTTCTAATGTTGGTTGTAAATATTTGACATTTGGTATATTTGTGGGTTCGAATGAGGTCAACCATTTAGGGCCTTCCCACCACAGAGAATGATGAAGTAACTGATTGCATGATAAACCGCGTGTTGCACAGTCAGCTGCATTTTCTTCTGACCGTACATGACGCCATAAAGTTATTGGCAAGACATTGATAATTTGTTGAACGCGGTTGCTAACAAATTGTTTCCACCTTGATATGTCTCCTTGAATCCATCCAAGGACGACCATTGAGTCTGACCACGCAAACAATTTGATATTTGTCTGTGAAAAACATTCCAAAATCTTTTTCATAAGTGTTGCCAACAACAAAGCACTACATAACTCCAATCTAGGAAGTGATATCTTTTTGTTTAACGGTGCTAGTTTTGTCTTGGCGGCAACCAGTCTTGATGTGCGCTCGCCCTTATCGTTGATGGTAACGATGTAAACAGAACAAGCGTATGTTTTTTCTGAGGCATCACAGAATCCATGCAATTCGAACATAAAATCGGTGTTGCCGAAATGTCGTGGTATGATAATTTTTTCTATATTTTGTAGATCAGACCTTAATTTTTGCCATTCTTCTTGAATTTCAGTCGGTAACTTTTCGTCCCATGATACTCCGGCGGCCCACGCGTTTTGAAATAATATCTTTGATCTGATTGTTAAGGGTGATAGCCAGCCAATGGGGTCAAAGATTTTTGAAATTTGTGAAAGTAGTTGACGTTTTGTTTTGCTCTTGTCGCCTTCGCAATGATGATATATATTATTAAAACTAAAAGTATCTGTTGTTGAGTTCCAGCGTAAGCCTAACGCCTTGGTGGTTTCAGTGTCCTTAAAGTCGATTGCTGACGCACTGATTTGATCTGTCGAGAGTCCTTGTAACAGTTGTTTATCATTACTAGACCACTTACGCAGGTTAAACCCGGCACCTTTAAGGATAGCGATCAATTGATTTTGAACCATTTTGGCTTCTTCTATTGAGTTACTCCCATAGAATAAGTCATCCATATAAAAATTATGCTTAAGGATATCTGGAGTGAGCGGATATTTATCGCCATCGTCGATAGCAAGCTGATGGAGAGTGCGCATGGCAAGGAACGGTGCTGCCTTTTCTCCAAAGGAAACCGTGGTCAGCTGATATTCTTGAAGGTCATCTTCTTGATATGCCCTCCAGATAATCCTCTGTAACTGTTGATCAGATTTTCTTACAAATATCATTCTAAACATCTTTTCTATGTCAGCATTTAACACGTACTTATACTGCCTCCAGCTTAGAATAAGCGTTAATAGATCCTGCTGTAGATTTGGACCACGCTCCATTAGATCGTTTAGACTGTTATTTGATGTTGTTTTTGAAGACGCATTGAATACGACTCTTAATTTTGTAGACTCAGAATCTAACTTCCAGACTCCATGATGTGGTAAGTAACATGAAGGTCCAAATACAGTGTCAATCTTTCGCATGTGGCCTAAATGCTCGTATTCAAACATAAAATCACGATATGGTTTGGCTAAGGTTTCATTTTTAATTAATTTTTGTTCAAGTTGCAGAAACTGTGCTACTGATTTTGATTTTGACAATCCTAGTTTATTCTCAAACTCGGGTTTCATAGGTATGGCTACTTCATACTTTCCACACTCTAATCGCCTCGTGGTCTTCACATAGAGGTCTTCGCAATATTGTTCTTCTCTGCTCAGAGTAGAATTGTCATATGTGGTAACGTCCTCCATCTCCCAGTACTTAGAAATGTCACTTAAATTATTGATTATTACGTGACAGTTAAATGCTTTCTTTACGTTCCCCGATAGAATCCACCCTAACTTTGTTTGTTGAGCTATGGGGGACTCCGGTGCACCTTTAATAAGACCACTCAGAATGATATTGGAGTAGACGTTGGCATCTAAGAGTAGGTCTACTGGGCGTGAGATGTTGTACTCCGGATCTGCTAGATTGATATTTCGAATGTGTGGCCATGCTTGCTTGTTGAATGAACTACTAGGTAAATTATTGATAACCTTCGTAATCACCAATGCTTGAGTATCAAAGTTATAATCCTTATAGATTGATTGGCACTCTAATGTTACAATGCCCTTGCTCTGTTTGCAGCCGTTACCTATACCTGATATAGATGCTGAATACTGATGGCGCTTAAGACCTAACATCTGCGCTGCACTCTCTGATATTAGGGAAATTTGCGACCCTTGGTCTAGAAGAGCGCGCAATGTGATGAAATTTCCCTCAGCAGTTTTTATATTAAGTAACAATGTTGTCAGCAAAATTTCCTCGTCATTCGTTGCGACATAATTCACATTGTGTGGCTTTTGATCGAAGTGTGATTTCGATGAATTATTATTATGAGATACTTGCGGCGATGATTGAAGCGGCGGCATGTTTATGTTAGTCGAATTGGACACCGGAGTGCTTGCATATGCATCATGTAACAATGTATTGTGATCATCGTTACACTCCTTGCACCTTTTCGACGAAAAACATTTGTTGCTAAAATGGTGGTATAAGCAATTTTGACATAATCGCAACCTTGATACTGTTTTTAGTTTTAAGTCTGATGTCATGCTTAAAAACTTCTTGCATTTGAATAAATCATGATCTTGAGTACATAATGGACACTTATTACGCGTTGTAGCAATAGCTTGATAAGGCGTCCTGTGCTGATATTTGCCTTGATAATAGTTAGGCTGAGGTTTTGTAAAAGTCTGTTTTGCTTGATTATAGGCAGGCTTTGATTGATAAGACGCTGATGATTCACGTTTATGTATTGGCTCTAGGGCTGTGAATTTATTTTCAAGAAACTGCATAAACTCATCTAACGCTGGCAAATCTCGCGGGTTCTTGCGGGATTCTTTATAATCACAGTAGGTTTCGTGATCCAACTTTTTTGATAAAATATGAACAAGTAGCGGATCCCATGTATTCGTATCCACACCCAGATTATGGATAGCGTGTAGGGTTTCCATGCTAGTATCATAAAGTCTTTTGATTTCAAATGATGTTTGTTTTTGAATGTTCGGCTGATTAAGAAAGGTCTCTACTTGCTTTGTAAATAGGACCTGGGGATTATTATAACGATGTGTCAATATCTCCCAGGCAGTGTCATAATTTTCGGCTGATATATTTAAATGTTGTATGAGGCGCTCAGCTTCTCCTTTGATTTTTCCTTTAAGGTGTTGCATTTTTTGAGCTTTGCTGAGCGCATTATTACTATGTATTGTTTCAGTAAAAAGGTCAAAAAACGTAGGCCAGGAAGTGTATTTACCAGTAAAAATCGGAATTTCAATTTGGGGGGTCACTTGATGAACGTGAGCTGAAGACACAATTTTTTGATTGATAGCTCTTTTTAAGCGCTTGTAAGAAGTCTCGTAAGTGATAAATTGATCTTCGTAATGTAGATCACCGCCTTGCAGTATGTTATCGATTTTAAGATGTAAATAATCAATTGCATTCCAACGAGTTTGTAAACTTCGTAACTCGTCTTCTAACTCCCACTTTTCTGTCAAATCGTCGATGTGTATGCTGCTCATAAGTCGACGTAATGCTCTAAAGTTCGTCCTCTGCTCTACTAGAAACTCGTCTATTTGACCACTAGGGTCAGTGCCCATGTTCGACAGGGTCTTCTGATCTTCTTGCTTATTTTGTTTAGACCCACCTTGTTGGACTTCTTGATTCGACTGATTATATTCTGGTGAGTATGATACAATCATGTTCTGTGTAGCTTGATAAATGTTGACAGCTGATTGATATATATCCTTTGAAAAATAGGGTTCGGCACTTCTGGTAGATTTATACTCAGTGAGTGCCGAATGATTATGCTCAAACTCGGACCAAAGGTTGCCTAATCTGCTCAGTCTCTCTTGGATATAGTCTGGCGTTTTACGGCTATCCGAATCCTTTTTAAAGTTGATTTGTATCTGCTTGAGGTTCTCATATAGTTCCGCTTGACGTGCAATGAGTTCCTCCATGATAAAAAATATATTGCTATGATAAAGACAAAAAGAACAGTCTTACTTGGTTTTTGTATAGTTGTTGTACACAGTCGGGATCAGTTACCCTTCGCTGCGACGCTGCGAGCTTGCCAACCCACAGGCCGTTGATGATGAAGACACGGTGCTGGTGATTGTAGAATGATGACAGTTCGCGTGGCAGTCAGTACCAACTAGCCACTATCGCACAAATATTCACTGATCACTACGAACTGACACAGTACATAAGTTCAGTTGTTTGATATAGTCAAGAATGTCTGATGATATTTGATATTGAAACCTCACGACGCGATTATTTTCGCCAAAATAATGATACGCGAGGTCCTGCTATGAACCAAAACCGCACGCTAGGTTCAAAGCTCGAAGGACCAAAAAAAATGTGGGGGCTAGTCCCACACTTTAGGGATGATAATGATGAGAGGGCTTTAGGGATGATAAAACAAACCACTCTGATTGAATGCTGCTAGTGCACTGATTTATTGATCAAAGTTAAATATAAAAATTGATGAGTTCACATATTAAACTCAAGTGCGGTGTCGACATGTAAAGGCACCGCTACAGTGCTAATGATATTGATTAGTGATAATATTTCTACATAAATGTGCGATGGCTCGTACAGTCATTTTACTTGCAACATTATATCAACGCTTGTGTGTGTGCCAACTGACGTAATTACGTGATGTTTCACAAAGATATGTAAGTGGCTTCAATGTTTAGCGAAATTATGTGTGAAACTATCGTTCTAAGCGTTATTATTCTAAGTTTAGATAGATAGATAGACAGATAACTCATTTATTTGCATCTCATACAACTACAACACACACAAACAGTTAACGCTGCATATAAATAAAAAGTACATCAATTTAAAATACATACAAAAACAAAAGGGACACTGAAAGAAAAAAAAATGATGTGTGTCGCAGCGATGCAAATGGGCAGCAGCTCAGTGGTTCGTTTGCTTGGGGCAAACCACTGATTTTCAGCTACCACCCGATGACAAGCTTCAGGACGCGTTAGAGGCGACAGACGCGATGTGATCATGTGAATTCCATAAATAAATTTTTAAATAAATCAATAAGGAAACTAATGATGCACGCAAAAAATAGTACCTATACAGTCAGATATACCTGCACAGTCCAACTATAGTATGTAACAAACTTCTTAGTAAAAAAGTAATTTTAAGAAAAGAAAAAAAGACAGATCTGCCATACATCAACTTCGATAAATTTTACCACTAACCCGAAATCCACCATATTTGTTTGTTTTTATATCTAAAATTGCTTACTTAACTCATTTTTTTTTTTCGTAGATCATCAATTGAAGCTAACTGTTCCACGACGGAAGACTTTATCAATAAGAAGCGAATGTTCGTGGAAACCCTCAGCTCTATGACTCTGCTAACCTGGATATTTGGTAAGATATAAAAAAAACCGGCCAAGTGCGAGTCGGACTTGCGCACTGAGGGTTCCGTACCAACTTTAACTGAATTAGGGATCCACTTACTTCCACTTAGCCAAAAACTCTGTGTTTGTGTGAGGGAAAAAGTTATTTAACTGAGGACCTGTTGAAAATGTCTACCTTATAAAATATTAAATTAAAATAATAATAATTAAAATAGTATAAATGGTAACTTCTGATTGGACAAACACAAATGCTCTAATATACTCGTACATACAGTCACATAATTACAAACACACCGCACGCGCTCGTACGCACACATACAAACACACACATACACACACACACACACACTAGCACACACACACACACACACACTAGCACACACACACTCTCTCTCACACACACACATTCCTTTGTTGATTTATGAAATTCATTGTTAAATATCTAAATTTTTATCTATATATATAAAAATGAAAACTGATTTAATGACTGACTGACTGACATATCAACGCACAGCCCAAACTACTGGGATTTAAAATCTGAAAATTTTCACCGTGCTTCCTTTTATAGTGTAGGTGAGCACTAAGAAAGGAATTTTGGAAATTCCGCCTCTAAGGGGGTAAAAAGGGCCCCATAAGTTTGTATGAAACTCCGACAGTTTTGAAGCTGAGTCGATAAAAATTGGTATCCAGCTACCTGATTAGAAATTATGAATGACGTTTTTCAGGATTTTTGAAAATTTAATCTTTAAGGGGATAAAAAATGGGGGCAAAGTTTGTTCGGTTCCGCATCATATCCATACTCTTTACATATTTGTACTCTCTGACTTTACTTAGTTTGTTATGACATTCAATGTGTCAATCAGAAAATAAATATCATTTCTTACAAATAGAATAGTATTATTTTAGAATTTAATAATAGGCGCCAAAATGGATGGATTAACTAAGTTAAAACGTACACGAACTTCATTAAAGGCTGCATTATAAAATTTGGCAGCCAGATACAAACCCTACGAGAAATTTCTGATTATGAATTAAAATAAGTGAGTGACCAGTGACAAATGTACAAAATTACCAAGACTAATTTGGAAGAGATACGACAACAAATAATTAAATTACTCTGGGTCACAGTTGGAAAATGAGATTGAAGGAAAAAATAACAACACAGCTTAAACTGAAACTGCAGAATTTGAATTCGATAGTACGAAACAATTCCATGTATGCAAAAGGTACTGAGGAGCAAAGGTCTGCCACAAACAAGACTTAGGACATCTAAATTGAACTCAGTACCATTCGACAAGGACGAAACATTCAAAAACATCATTCAACGGTTGGATACTTACCTAAAACTGAACAGATGTGATGATATCGATACAAGGAAATACACGTCCCTAACATCTTTGAGCCCAGAATTACATCAGAAAACGTATTATTTAATATTTATGTGCTCAACGGGATCCTTGTGAGTTAGTTAAAACTCAGTAAGTAAATGATCAACAACTCAAAATTGGACAGATTACTAAAAGATTTTTCAATAGTGTTTGACGGAACTCTTGTTTGCATATCCAACTATAAAGCTCAATTAGTGCTTCAAGAAAATGTGACACCCATTTTCATCTAGACGTATTCCATACGCCCTGAAGGACAAAGTTGACGAAGAAATAGGAGGCTTTGTAACGAAAATTTTGACAAAACTTGATAATTCCTATTGGCTGTCTTATCTATATTTAGGTACATATTCAGAAAATAAATATCAGTACTTACAAACAGAATGGTATTATTTAAAACTTTATCATTTTTGTTTATACGGTAGAGACAAATGTTGGGAAATCGAAAAAAGTGTATAGAATAAAATTGGTGAGTGAATTTATTTATTTGTACAACCAACGCTACAATATACGTATAATAAAATTCCTTTACATGCAATATGCATGCAAAACTTAAAGTAAGTAAAAATGGAATAGGTAATGAATTATCAAATCTTATAAACTACACTGTTGTACCTCATGAAATTATCAACTATAATATTAAGCAGTACAAAAAACTGGGCATAGACCCGTATCTCAGGCAGGATAAGGTAAGTGTGTTGCAATAACACTGAGCAGCTAACCGGTGGATTAAATCAATATAGACTGGTAGACCATTTGAAAAGCTTCCGTTTATTCTGGTTTGCTGTACTTGGCCAAAGTGTATCTTACAGGAACAAAAGCGGGGATTTTTCAAAAGTGTATCTACGAGGAAAGTGTATCTTAGAAGAATGATTCGATGATTTGATAAACTTCTATTTAGTAACGATTTTTTTTTCTATGACGCAAAGCTTTTGAGGGTTAGGCACAGTTTGTTTATTGAAACTTCCTATCTAACGCATCCAAATGGAATTTTTATTTAATTTTCACCATTTTTAAAAAAATACACTTTTAAAACATGAAAATAAAACGGTAAGAAAAAAAAACCTCACTTCATAATTCCGTGTTGTTTAACTTAAGAATAGCTACCACCATTCACCCACTAATGACAGTGGCAGTAGTAAATTATTATGCTTCGCTGACTCAATGATGTCAGCTGAAGAATAAGTAACAATTAATAGACACAGTGGTCAGTACAGACGAATCAGTTCTCTATCCTGTAAAGTTTCTGAACACTATTAATCCTGTTGATCATCTTCCATCCATCCATGCCTTGAACCCACATCCCACATAAAAGTTTTGTGAAACTACGTCAGCTTTATGCTATACTAGCTGTTGCCCGCGACTTCGTCCGCGTCAATTTCTGTTGTTCTGATCGCGATTATTTTTGCAACATTTTTCACTCTCCGCTCCTATTGGTCGCAGCGTGATGTTATATTTAGCCTTAAGCCTTCCTTGATAAATGGACTATCCAAAAAACAAAAATATTTTTTTATTTTCAATCCAGTACTCCCTGAGATTAGTGCGTTCAAACAAACAAACAAACAAACTCTTCAGCTTTATAATATTAGTATAGATGTTGTATAAATTTTGTGATGTTGTTTATAAGTTGTGAAAAACGGTGGAAAATTATGTGGTTGATTATTTGTGTTTAATATCAAATTGAAGTACTTAAAACTTCATCTATCGATCATGAAGGGAGAATGACATAGGACTGTCTTTTCTAGAGCTCTACACCGATGCTGGTACTACACCGTCTAGGTCCGACGTCCACCGTCCGATCTAGGTCTTTTATCCAAACGTAGTATGCAAGCAAATTGTCTTTGTAAAATAGTCTTTTTATCGCTTATGGATCGAGAAAAATGGATTTACCTACTTGGTTGGAAATTAAGAATTTGGTTTTTTACACAGGGCCACTTCTTCCGGGCTCTACGCCAGTGTTGATCATATTCGAATAAAGCCTTGCAAGCTGCTTTGAATGGTTTGTTGTACTACAGCATTGACAGTTTTTTAAGCTTCAAATGATATTGTACTTCAGATTTCATGTAAATGCAAACAGATGTGGTGCGAGCTCGCTTGGATCTCGATACGCTAGGAGCACCAACACCGGATCCCTAAAACGATAGTATAAATCGGCCCCTTTCATCCAACTATTGTATCAACGGGCCCCGGTAAGCCGGCAGCGACGTATTGGCTCCCACTAAGTGCCCACCACCACCTCGCTTAAGATGGCCACCCCCGGCACCGTAGGCAAAGGAAGTGGAGGAAAAAAGTGGAGGAGAGGGGGTTGAGT
Source organism: Anania crocealis (assembly GCA_949315895.1). Taxonomy (NCBI): domain Eukaryota; kingdom Metazoa; phylum Arthropoda; class Insecta; order Lepidoptera; family Crambidae; genus Anania; species Anania crocealis. The sequence goes on from OX438875.1 coordinate 9,283,294, forward strand.
CACGACGAAAACTGTGTAACAGATAAAATACCACGCGCGCGAAGCCGCGGGCATCAGCTAGTTTACTTATTAAAACTAAAGAATAAAAAATATATTTAAAGATGGCATAAACATACCTGAGTCCTGCAAGTCCGGTGGAGGGCGCTAACGACTGTCATACAGTTTTAAAAAAAACTAGCACAGGCGTTAACGTTCAACCGTATCTTATTATTATGTCGCCAATACCTTGTACCTATTTTTAAGATACCAAATGTAGCAATTTTTGTACAAATAAACTTTATTATTATTATTATTGTTGTTAAAATGTGCTATTTCTCAAAAACTACCTGTTTGATCTCGTCCAAACCAATTTTCTAGTATTTATGGAATCAAAGTTCCATTTAGTTATTTATAAAAACGAATTTGTCGCTACCGCCAAAAGCGGCCGCTTTTAGCAATAATGCACAATACGAAAGAATGCCAGAATGAGAAGCAGTTAACAGTGATTCAATAAATACTAGAGGTAATTTGCTAAGCATTACCTTACAAAATTAACTCCAGTATTAACTCTTCAATTTTTTTGACAGTTGATTTTGTTTAGAATTCAATCAGTTGGGGGCAGCACTTAGCTCTAGTAGTACCCGTTAAAAATTGAAAAAATATATATATACAGGGTGAAATTTTAACCACTTTCCAAAATTTTTATAAGCGTTCAGTATCGTATTTAGAGCCTGTTTAAGAAGTAAAAAATGTAAATCAAGTTGTCACCCGAAAATATTTTTCGCGATATAGTTTTCAATTTTTACGGTCCTAGACCTGTGAAGGTATAAAGGTAAAATCAAAAACTTATGAATAGTATCGTAATGAATGAATGTGATGCGCAACGCGTAAAAAAAGTGTTGCTAGGCGGCCGTATCAAAAATTTCAGATTTTTGGCGGACATTTTTTAAGTGCTTTATCTCGTCATTTTTGTACTGGGCTATACCAAAAGAAAAAATACGTCATTCGTCTTTTGTCTCGTAGATTAATATATTAAAATTTGGAAAGTGGTTAAAATTTCATCCTGTATAATATGTTCTTGAAAAATCTTTTTTATTTTTAATTCTATTACTGATTCAACCATTCCGTCGTAGGGCTAGGCGACCGTCACCTAGACAACATAGTGTACTGCCGCCGCGACGGGCGCGCGGGCGGCGTGGACTGGGCGCGCTGCTTCGCGTTCGGCTCCCGCGAGCCCGGCCCCGCCAGGCTCACGAGGAACTTGCTCGCTGTGGGGGATAGTAAAGGTATGGGATAATATAAGTTTGGGACACCAAAAGTATAGGAACATAAAGGCATGGCACATAAGTTACATGGGTACAGGTCTGCTGTTTAACGGGGACATACGATATATTAGGGTACAGGTCGATTTTAGCGGGAAACACCAAAGGTACGGGGCAATAAGGCTAGCAGTCGGGGACACTACAGGTGCAGGGCAATAAGGCTAGCAGTCGGGGACACTACAGGTGCAGGGCAATAAGGCTAGCAGTCGGGGACACTACAGGTAAGGGGCAATATGGCTAGCAGTCGGGGACACTACAGGTAAGGGGCAATATGGCTAGCAGTCGGGGACACTACAGGTGCAAGGCAATAAGGCTAGCAGTCGGGGACACTACAGGTAAAGGGCAATATGGCTGGCAGTCGGGGACACTACAGGTAAAGGGCAATAAGGCTGCGTATTCCTGAGGACACTAAACATACAGGATAGTCAACATTAGGGTCAATTTATTGCAGTTATTAATCTTTCTAGTTGCATTTTTTTTTGACTTGACTTTATTTAACATTTTACCGGATTTACTGAAACATAATTAATTATTTAAAGGTAAATATTAGTTTCGAGTCCCACCACTTGCAATCGAAGTTTTTATTTAAGGAATTGCATTTATATATTTTCAGTGCTCGAAGCCCGCCTGCAGAGCTTGGTGAGCGCTTTGCGAAGTTCAAGCAAGCTTTTCCTCAACGTCGTCAAAGTCTCCTTCAAATGGATGGGGGAGGAGTTTGATAGCAAGGTATGTATTAAAGAAGCTGAAGTGGCAGTGGGCGGGACACATAGTACAAAGAACCAATGACGGCGGAGCGGCAAGGTTCTGGAATGTCGAATAATAAATAAATAAATATTTAAGACATGCCTCACTGGGCCACACAGAGCCATCTAGTCCCAAATTAAGCTACTATTATGTACCCTGTCGTATGGAGTAATAGACAACCGATAAACATACATAAATACTTTTTTTTTTGTAAATACATACTTATAATACATAGAAAACACCCAGACCAGTACAAACAGACATGTTCATGCACACAAATATTTGTACTGTGCGGGGATCGAACCCGCGACCCATGGCTCAGAAGCAGCGTTTACTACCGCTGATCCAAATGGTCGTCTACGGCAAATGGGTAGGCCCCCCACCGGGTGGACCGACGATCTGGTGAAGGTCGCAGGAAGTTGATGCGGGTGGCGCGGGGCCGATCGTTGTGGAGATCCTTGGGGGAGACCTATGCCCAGCAGTGGGCGTCATTGGCTGAAATGATGATCATGTAATGAGTTACCTGTTTCGAGGCACTGTTGGAAGCCCTATAATCACGGAAGAACTGTTATTTACTTATATTAAGAGTTCGTTTGTTTGTTTGAAATCGCTAATCTCCGGAAGTACTGTTACGATTTGAAAAAATCTTATTGTGTTGGATAGTCTATTTGTCGAGGAAGGCTTTAGGCTATATAACATCACGCTGCGACCAGTAGGAGCGAAACATCAGTGAAAAATGTTGCAAGAATAATCGCGTTCATAATAACAGAAATTGACGCGGACAAAGTCGCGGGCAGCAGCTAGTGTCTAAATACAGTGTGACCTTTTTATCATCTTTAAAAAAATTTATAGGCGTTAAGTATCGTATTTAGAGGCCATTTATGAAGTTAAAAATGCAGGTCAATGTTTCATCCGAAATTTAAATATTTTTCGCAACATAGTTTCTAGTTTCAAATCTCGAATGTTGCAGATTCATAACCAAAAACAGATGAAACTCCGCTGGTTCACAGCGTAAAAATTCTTGGATCCACAATTTCTTGGTAGCTCAATTGGTAAGAGCAGTCGCCCGCCAAACGGAAAGATGGGGGATCAAATCCGATCTAAATCAGTCGAAAAAAAATTTCGTTAAATGAATTGTACTTTCAATTTTCATTATCAATTTATTTCCTTAAAAATATGGTGTTTATTATTACAGTTCGACTACATAGAGCGCTACGCGACGGGGCGAGCGACGTCGCGGGATGTACACAAGCTGTCGCTGTCGGACGGGCCCCGTACGAGGCTCGCGCGACTGATCGACGACGTCTTCAGTGATCTAGATGAGAAGACGAACTACAGCGTTGTGGAACAGGTACCTACGTGTTTGTTTATCTATGAAAAATAAATAAAATCGAAGTCTCCGATAGTTGTTTTAAAATGCTTGCAAGAGGCAAACTTCTTAGCGTTCCATGGATTCACCGTCCGTGTGCCGGGTCCATCGTGCGGCAGGAAGAGGAACTCCGAGTAGCTCCCGGGACTTGTGGCACGGGTGTAGGTTTAAGGGGCGTCTGTCCGACGTACATCAACACTCACCTTCACTACTCGTGTTCCTCTCCCTGCCCAGACAAATCTGGTACGAAGCTTATAAGCAAATTGGTATGAAATTTACATTAAAGAAATTTTTTGTTGCATAACTTTGTCTGTTTAATTTTCCAGTCAATATCCGAAACGGATATTGACGTGACTTTCGCTGGATTATAGCTTATGTTATATGGAGTAACTTAAACTAGATACTTACTTTTATTTAGAAATTGTATTCATTTCAATTAATGAATAACCGGCCAAGTGCAAGTCGGATTCGCGCACGAAGGGTTCCATTGACTAGGTTAACAACAGTAGGTACATAAATTTAATTAATGTAGTGCCTACCTAAAAAAATCGCGTTTGTTGTATAAAAATTTAAGGGAGTCTCCCCTTAATTTTTTTTTATTTTGTTTGAAGTATTTGTTGTTGTTGCGGCAATAGAATTACATACTTTGTGAAAATTTCAACTGTCTAGCTATCGCGGCTCTTGAGATACAGCCTGGTGACAGACAGCGAAGTCTTAGTAATAGGGTCCCGTTTTTGCCCTTTACCCTTACTTTTTAGGGCCAAAAAAGTTAAGCCTATAATCACCTCACTTCAGGGTAAAGGTTTCACTCATAATCACCACGCTTGCCAAATGCGAATTGTTGAAATCACTTTCAAAAATTCAAACCTTTTTTACCAACCCCGAGGTCTTGGCCCGATACTTAAGACGCTGACTGCAGCCGATGACCTTGAGCAATGAACACGCCCACAAATTTGTTCGTCTTTGAATTTTTTTGGAACGCGCCACAGCTATCACTGTCAATTCTCGTAGGAGTGACAGAGAAAAAGCGCATGGAATAGAAGGGCCTAAGTGCCAAACAACAAAATTCGTTGTGCAATTTAGAATTGCCATTTTATTAAAAATCTAAATCAGCCATTTGCTTAAGCAACATGTAATATACAATATAGCAAAATTTTATTATCATTGTTATACGGACTGCTGAGAAAAATGGTAATTTATGTATTTTCAGAGGCTACTTTGAGATTTTTTTCTATCAAGTAAAGTTTTTTGAATCGTGTTTTGGAAACAGCCACCTGGTCGAAAATATGACCAATTACAACTACATAGAATTTGGCAACAATACGAGCCATAGGCTTAAAGCAAAACAATCTTCATTGAGCTCAATTTGGCTCATGTCAGCGTCTTAAAACACAAAGGCCCAAAGGGCGTTAAAAAGTAGTCATTAAATATTTGTTCATAACTTTCCTCAGGTGACCTGCATTCTACGCCAGTCTACAGATCCACGTTTACTCAGCGTCACCAGGTCTGGGTGGGAGCCCTGGGTGTGAGGAAGTCAATCTGTTACGGAATTCATTGTCTATAAATCCAAACAGCAAATCGATTTGATTTTTTAATTATTTATTTTGGTAATAAAATTTTGAAAGTAATTTTTGCTTTTTTTTGTATCAATTTCATCAGTAAAATCAGTTTTATTTCTGCATTTTACACGTCCCAATATTTAACCTACCACTGCTTCGGGACAAATGTGGGCTAGTGCCGAGAAGAAGCAGCGCAAGAAACTCGGTCACTATTGTCAGCCTCTTTTTAAATAAACATGTTTACATAAGATATATGCCAGTGCGAGCTGATACAATTTAAAGCCAAACGTTCCTATCATTTATATAATCATCAATAGTGTAATAGCCCTTTTTCATTAAAACAACTTTGATATATGATTTGAATTTATGTACAGGGAGGTCAGCAATTGACAGTGGTAATTTGTTGAAAATACGGATACAATTTCCCATGAACGAATTACCTACTTTTCGCAGTCTGAATCCTGGAACGGCAAGTTTATCTTTATTTCGGGTATTGAAATTGTGTACGTCACTATTTTTGACAAAAAATTCGAGGTTTTTACGGACGTACATAATGTTTTCGAAAATGTATTGAGATGCAACTGTTAGTATGTTGATCTCTTTGAATAGCTCTCTTAGAGAGTCACGGGGTCTAAGGCCGTAAATAGCCCGCACAGCACGTTTTTGCAATATAAAAATAGACTCAATATCTGCCGCTGAGCCCCATAACAAAATTCCGTATGACATTATACTGTGAAAGTAGCTAAAATATACTAATCTTGCCGTTCCAACATCAGCCAACTGTCTTATCTTTCGCACAGCATAAGCAGCAGAACTAAGTCTTCCAGACAGAGACCTGATATGAGCACCCCATTGCACTCGAGAGTCTACAGTTATACCTAAAAAGGTAGAGGAGTCTACTGTGTCTAATGGCTCATCTTTTACAATAACATTTGTGGCGGAAAACCTTACATTAGGCAAAGTAAATTTAACACATTTTGTTTTTCTTGCATTAAGCAAAAGATTATTCGTAGCAAACCAATGCAATAATTTAGAGAGGGTATTGTTAACATCGTCAAATGATAATTCGCCCCTCTTAATTTTAAAAATTATTGAAGTGTCATCTGCAAACAATACCATCTCACAAAGATTATACATATAATATGGAAGGTCGTTAATGTATATTAAAAATAGCAAGGGTCCTAATACTGATCCCTGAGGGACACCCATGATAAGGGCCGACCCTGAAGACTCAGTTCCATCAATGCAAACTTTTTGTGTTCTACCTGTGAGATATGAGTTAATTAAATCTAACGAATCATTCATCGTTTATCATTAAAACATGTGTCAGTCCTGGTTAGAGGAAATCTAAAGGAGGTTGGTCCAACTGCTTAGGATCCAGTTATACCATCAAGGAATTCCACAAACACTGCAAGTTCTGACACAGTTAGCTCATAATGTTAGTTTTAAATGTTTTAGAATTTTTGCCTGTAAATATACAAAAAATATGAATTTTGTTTTGACACTTTTGACACTTTTATAATTTGCATAATATGTCTTCCAATGTACTCGTAATATGTTCGTGTTCCATCTAGTTTTAGACATACTTTATAATTGCCATGAAGATTAAATAATTTATAATTATTCTATTATTATAATTTTTTTATACATGCCTCACTGGGCCACGCAGAGCCATCTAGTCCCAAATTAAGCTACTATTATTTACCCTGTCGTATGGGGTACTAGACAACCAATAAACTTACTTATATACTTTTTTTGTAAATACATACTTATAATACATAGAAAACACCCAGACCAGTATAAACAGACATGTTCCTACACACAAATATTTGTACTGTGCGTACTCAAAAGCAGCGTTTAGTAGCGCTGATCCAAATGGTCGTCAATTTAGAAACATTAAAGATATGAACTCAAACCGAAATTTAACCATCTGGCTACTACACCAGCAATCATTTAACAAAACGTTTTAGGTAGGTTTTTTTTATTATTTAATTACATTTTTATATTAGGTAACACAATTTCTAAAAGCTAAGTTCGCGAAGCGACTTAAAATTCGGTGATTCATTTTCTCAATTCGTTGATTCAGTTGCTCAATTCGATGCTTTCTCAATAAACTTTTTTCACAAACCACTTCACAATATATAATCAACCACCGAATTGAGAAAAAGGCCTTTTTTTAAATGCTCATTATTGAGACAGGTTTCTTTTAAAAAAATTAAAAGACTTAAAAGTCCTTTCATCATTACTCTATATTAACTTAGCATTTAGCAAACGCACGTTTCGTCTCGGTCACAGTAAGGCTTCTACAGGGTACTAATCTTAAAAATGGCACACCAGACCGACATTATTGATAGCTTAGCCATCTCATTAAGGCTACGCTATCTCCTGTGGCAGTCTGGACCCATTTTTGGGACATCTTCATATATTAAGTAGCAAACACATAGACGTCCCTTCTCGGACACAAATAAATGATTCATATACCAGGAATAATTTTAAAACACTATTCCTTTAAATTTACATTTTATTAACGCCCCATTAGTCAAATTTTTTAAGTACCTGGCCAAGATCCTGGAATCCTGGATCCAAGAACTGGTTTGACTCCAAGTCGAGCAACAAAAGTTTCGAATTTTCGACCAGTAAAATCAGTTTTGTTTATACAAATAGACCCCAAGAAAGATGCGCCCTCACATGTCTCAATATTTAAACTTACCTATGTTTCATGACGAGTGTGGGCTCGAGCCGAGAAGAACCAAGATTGGACCCTGAGCTTTCTAAGGGTGAGTGAGGTTTAAAGGCTTAATTGAGTTGTGTGCGTTATAACAGTGACACGGCTAGCGGTTTTAGCGGTAGTTTCTTTTGAGAGAATTGAAAGATGTCTTTTTTTCATTACTGTATATTTATTACGTAGCAAACACATAGACGTCCCTTCCAGGCCACACGATCGCCTCTAACCAGGCGACGTGTGCCTTCACTCGTGTGTATACTCCAGGCTGCCCCGTGTGCCCGCACGCTTTCCCGAAGGACGTCACCCCGATTACCTTGTGCATACAGCGCACCCCTGAATACTCTACCTGGAGGGGGCCTCCGCTGTCGCCCTAAAGGAAAAGCAATTGGATAAAATAATGTCCAGGTTTATGACACCATTGTCAAAGATATTTGCGACTACATCATTTCTTATTATGCCGTATTATGCCGTAGTAAATATTGGGACGTGTAAAAGCAATTCCAGCCCCAAGAAGGCGCTTTTACATGTCCCAATATTTACACCTACCCGTTTAGTGACAAGAGTGGGCTAGTACTGAGAACCAGCGCAAGGAACTCGGTCACTCTTGTGTAGTGCTAAACGGTTTTTTTTTGGCCTCGTTTGTACAGTCCACCAAATTGAATCATGACCCACTTCGGCGATCATTCCTTTAAACTCTTAAATGTAGTAAGGTTTGTCAGTGACTGTCAGTGTCTAATAAAATGATAACTAGTTAGTTCGTTACTAGGGAACGTATGTTCAAGCTAATTTCAACCTACTTGTATAGAATGACAGTAGAAAAAATACCTTATGGTGGGTCATGATTCAATTTGGTCTATTGTACATTAAGTGATGATCAGAACGCTGGACCAGGGGCGGATCGAACTAAGGGCTTTATCGAACTAGAGCCCCGCGGGGATCTACAGAAGGCCCATTCTCCATTAAAATGTTGATGACATCAAATACATTGTCTTGATCCCAACGTGAGCAACTATTTCTTAGTCGTCATCAGCCTATCGCAGTCCACTGCTGGACATAGGCCTCTCCAAATGCAGTAACTATATAAAGCACTCGTATTGTGGAAATCAAAAACAACGCAGGTACCACGAACACCCAGACAAGAGAAAATGGAAAAAAACACTTTTCTACATTGACCCGGCCGGGAATCGAACCCAGATCCTCGGAGCAGGCGACACCTTGAATACGCCACTCTGCCACGGAATCTATTATAAATGAGAGACAATATTTCAAGGAAAAAAATATTGCAAATACGATTTAAAAAATAACTAGTGCCTTAGGCGGAAGAAGAACCCACAGGCTTTCTTAATTAGCCCAGGGCCTCGCAAACAAACGACCCGCCACTGCGCAGGACCTACCTTGCAAGTGTCTCTTGGGATCTGCCTGTGTCCATAGCACATCTGCGTTGCGTTGTCGAAGCCAGCCTTCAGCAGCCGGTGCGGCCCGTACGCCGCGGAGCACTCGGCGCTCGTAAACTTTGTTATATCCATCTAGAACAGTTGATTTATGGAATTTGCGCAGAACACACACACACATCACTCGAACAATCACAGGCATACTATAATAGTGTGATGTATAAAATTATGCTTCACACCATTGCAAACACAAAGATTTTATATAAATATTTTCAGGGGATCGCTGTAAATTGAAATCTCGAACTTTGAGCATTTTTACAAACCAGGCATTTTTCCTCAGTTCGGTGGCAGATTTGTTAATGGTGTTATAAGTAACAAAAAATAAAGCTTTTCCATCTTGAATCTAAAAATAACAATGGGACTAAATATTGTGGATTGGTTTGTGAGAAAACGCTCCTTATTGAGAAAACACCGAATTAAGCAACTGCATCACCGAATTTAAAAAATGCTTCGCAAACTTAATCGTTATAGAAATCATGTAACTATTTTATATATCGTACGCAGTACGCACTCTAGCACCAATTAATTTATTTTGATTATCTTGCCCGGGAATCGAGCCCGGAACGTCAGAGCTGGTGTAACCTCGAAAAAAAAATGGAGTCTGTGTCAACTGATAAAGCCTTACAATCTGCAAAACATCGGCGGCTCCCGCCCCCTCACCCAGCGCCCCCCAGCCCGTCGCCGACGCCTCCTCCGCTTCGCTCTCCGCTTCGTCATCTCCAACGTCCAGACACGCAGGCACTATGTGTTTGTTCAAGAAAACTATCCTGGAAATAAATATATAAATACTTTTAATAACACTAGATTAGGTAAGCGTAATCTAGTATCATTATGTAAACGAGTTGTTGAGTGGAGACCGCGTCTTCGCAAACGTAGTGTAGGACGCCCTCAGGCCAGGTGGAGTGACGATTTGCGCAAGGTGGCAGGAGCTAGATGCGAGAAGCCAAGGATCGACCCATTTGGCGTGCATGCAACTGGAGAGGCCTATGTCCAGCAGTCCACTGCGATAGGCTGATGATAATAACGATGAGGTAAGCGTAGTGTAGTACGCCCTACGACTCGATGGACTGATGACCTCTCGTAACCCTTTTGCGTGCCCGAAAGTGTAATAAAAGATACCTATCCTTATACCTTTATGGTTGCAAATACCTTTTTGCAGTCTCCAACAAGGCAATATCATTGTACTTGGACGGTGGTTTGTACTCTGGATGCTTGATGTACCTCTTGATTGTATAATCCCTCACCACCTTCCCTTCGTCTGATCTCTTCAGTATTCCCAGCCTGACGAATGATACAGAACCTCTGGAATAACATTAAAGTATTCTTGGTAATGTGTATTTCTTTATCAATTCACTAAGTATTTAAACACGAAAAATTATGTCTCTGGCGCAACTTGAACCCGCATCTCCATGCATACCGGGCGCGGCGCTATACCATTAAGCCATCGAGACACTACGTCACAGCGCGAATTTTTTCAAACATATTCTTTTTGCTGTAAGCCAGCGTTGTTCCATCAAATGTTAGGATTTTGTACTCTTAACACCAGAAAGAAACATCTTAACAGACGCCTGAAAAACAAAGCCCAATTTATGTACTCATTATCTATAACATCTTGGCAGTGTAATTTTATCTATGTACTAATGATAGGGGTTAAAGTATGAAATTGCCGATTATTTTCCCACTTTTTATTTTGTTTATAGCTCTTAAGTATCTAAGAAGGCTTTAGGCTACATAACATTACCTACGCTGCGACTAATAGGAGCGAAGCATCAGTGAAAAATGTTGCAAAAACGGGGAAAATTGTTCATATTTGATGGCTTCCGTTGCGTGCGCTGCGTAAACGGTTTAAGTTAACAGGAATAGACGCGGACGAAGTCGCGGGCAACAGCTAGTATTATCATAAGAGGTAAAATTAGCACGGATGTATTATACACAATACACAGATTCGAATACACAATCGCAGAGTGTTTCAAAATGAGCATCTCAATCATTGGATATTTAAAAAAGTGATTTATAATAAAACCGGCCAAGTGCGAGTCGGACTCACGCACGAAGGGTTCCGTACCAAAACGGCAGAAAAAAACGTTTTTTTTGTATGGGAGCCCCTCTTAAATACATATTTTTTTGTTTTGTTTTTAGTATTTGTTGTTATTGCGGTAACATAATTTGTGAAAAACATAAGTGTTCATACCTAGTGCTTAAGTGAAAGAAATTGGTCACCATTAGTAGTCATATTATTTGGCTGAAAATGCTAACTTTTAGTAGTTATAACTTCTAGTAATTTCTTGATTAAGGCATACAAATTGTCTCTCAAGCAATTACTTGTAGTCAAGTAATTACTTTTACTTGTTTATAAATACGGGGGTTAGTAATAGGGTCCCGTTTTTATCCCTTGGGTACGGAACCCTAAAAAAAAAAAAAGACTACACTGACAAAATGTTACACTTATTGGTCACTTAACGTAGGCTCAAAGACTTAGATGGTCAAAAATGAACTTTAGGTAGGTACTATGATGATGATTACTATGGATGATTACTTACAAGATGTTATGTTCAGTGCAATGGCCAGCGGTGAGGATGAAGCGTTCGCTGATGATGGTCCCCCCACACAGCCACTCGGCCGTGGACAGCTCCTTGCCGTAGCCAAGCAGGGCCTGAGAGTAAGGCTGATTTTAGAGTCACGCTGATCGTACGCTGACCATCAGCGCCGAGCGCCGAAATGTATGGAAATCGCTGTTAGCGCTGACCGCCGTCGGCGCTCAAGTTCATACATTTTGACGGTCAGCGTCGATCATCAGCGTATGATCAGCGTGACTCTAAAATCAGCCTAAAGTAATGGCCTGTATCCCACTGCAGGGCAAAGGCCTCCATCATTGAATTCAAGTTACCACAGCAATGATGGGTACAGGTATAATAACCACCGTCAGAACATGGAAAAAGGTTAGAAACGCGATGCAGGCGGGGCAGGCGCGCCGCATAGGTTATAAGCAAATGCTTGTAAGTGAGCCTCAGATCATAAGAAATAGATATGGTGGCGTGGCGCGTGCGAATCCAATATGGGCAAACAGAACTATTGCACACCGCGGCGAATTATTTAGTGAAAACATCCATGTAACGATAATTGTACCGGCACAGTATACATTGAAGGCTTAATACTAATTAGCTGTGTTGTGAGTACTATGCGACTGCGCAATGTATGGAGGTTTAATCAAAGCGTTCACTGCCCGACGTGTGTTTCGCGACCACACTTTGTAGCGACACACTAATTTGCACACACCAAATGTCGCATAGTGTAAGCGAGTAAGTGGTAGCCGCTGTGATTGGGTCCATGTTTGTGTGCGCACCAATGAGCGTTGTAAATTGATATAGTGTGATCCTTATGCTTACAACAGTGTTATTGTAGTTGCGTTGCACACATAAATAATTCGGAGACACGGGTTCGCTAGGGATTGACGAGTAATTTCATATCTCCTTCTTTATATGATCTGAGAAGTGAGCGCTGTGATTGGGGGCGTTCTTTGAACTCGTTTAATGTGTAGGGCGCAAGCGGCGACATTATCGCAGTTCTCACTTCTCATACAAATGGCCCATGACAGCCCTTCTAACCTTTTTCCATGATCTGTGATCACCACACTTGCCGAATGCGGGTTGGTGATCACAAACCCTAGCAATGTTCGGGAATTATAAACTCTTGCGAAGATTTTGGCACGGTAGGGGAGACCGAGGAGGGTTGTGACAATTTTTACTTAGAGCAAGATATCTCATTAAAGAAACATACCACAACTATAAACATTATGCCATAATATAGCCTAATTATTAGTCTTTTAAAAATAGTCATCAAAGTCAATTAAAATTATATTGTGAATAAGAAAATCCACAAAAACTGAAACAACTCCTATTGTCACAACTCTCCTAACACCGAGGTAAGTTGTGACAGGTACCAAGGTTAGTTGTGACAGCTATGTACTTAGACTATATTTGACAAATAAATATATTTTTGTAATGTATTGTAAACTAAACACGTTTTTGCATAAAAGTACTTTAATTATCAATTAAAAGAAAGCAATTCAGGCAAGCTTTTTAAGCTATATCAAAACACATGCCTCAATAAGTTGCTGACAAAAATTATTAATTTATATTTTAATGCCAAAAACATTTATCCCAAACTTAGGTTGTAAGAATTGACAAAAACAAACGAACAAACATATTATATTTACAGAAAAAAACATTGCTAAGATCAATTAAAATATGCTAAACATAAAATACACTTAAATAGGAGAGTTGTGACAGCGTGTCACAACTCTCCTAGGTGCCAAAAATTGCTACTTGCTCAGAATAATAATTCGTAATTTCAAAACAAGATGCAAACATGGGAAAAAAATGCCACGATTTGAAACTTCAAAAACCACTTAATAAAAGAAAAAACAGCCTAATCATGTGAATGCAATATTTTAGAATATAGAAGCAGTCAAAATTTCGATGAAAAACTTACTTTTTGGTTTTTTTTCCACGCAGACGTTGTACTCTCACAATCACAACTTGCCAACTCGCTAACGGTTAAAGGTTCTGAGAAATCGACTTTGTCACAACTCTCCTCGGTCTCCCCTACTTAAGCCACTCGATCATAAGGTGAATCCGTCCGTCTGTCTGTCTGTCAAGATTGTTTATTTCGGGAACGCGTAGAAATATCGACTTCAACCCAGCTGTGGATTAATGCTGGTGATGATGATGGAAGAAGGATTGAATATGATCAAATTCAGATTCCCTTAAAGCGACTACTAGAGATATGTGCTGTCCCAAATTGATTTAACTAATATTGTTACTTCTGAACAATCAATCAATTTACTTTATTTGATATTTTAGCAATTAAATTGCAATTATAATATCAGTATATAAACTTGAAAAATTATGTCTCAGGCGGGACTCGAACCTGCATCTCCTCGCATGCCGGGCGGGCGCTATACCATTAAGCCACCGAGACCCTGCGACTCAGCGCGAATTTTTCCAGCATATTCTTAACGCTGTAAGCCAGCGTTGCTTCATCAAATGTTAGAAGTTTGCACCCTTAACACCGCCCGGCATGCGAGAAGATGCGGGTTCGAGTCCCGCCTGAGACATAATTTTTCAAGTGTATATAAGTACTGAAATCAATCAATTCTCATAAAACAAATTAAAGGTAACACAGGAAATACAAATAGAGCTGTTCATTTTAGGCAGTCGTATCGTTAGAACCGCTTCCAGATATAGATACTTATGTTATATTGAGCCGTTGGTTATAAAATGTTTTTAATAAAAAAAAGACATTTACCATTTACTATGTTGCTAGCATCGTCCTCGCCGTCCACCAACCCGCACTAGCCAGCGTGGTGGTACTAAGGCCTTAACCCCTCTCCATAAAAAGGAGCGAGACGCGTGCTCAATAGGGAGCAAAATAGGTTATTACTTTACCATGTGAGGGAACTGCCCTCTGCTGGCGTCGACACCCTCTGAACCCACTATTAAGGGGGGAGGATCTTTGCAGGCCTCTCTGCGGGAGTAGGAGACCTCAGGAGCGCCGTCTCTTCCCAGAGGGAGATACGTGTAGGACTGGCAGGGAAACTTGAGTTGTTCTTGATATTCGACGCATTCTGTAAAATAACATATATTCCAGATAAGACTAGCTAGCTGTTGCCCGCGACTTCGTCCTCGTCAATTTCTGTTATTGTGATCGCGATTATTTTTGCAACATTTTTCACTAATCCTTCGCTCCTATTGGTCGCAGCGTGAGGTTATATATAATAAAGCCTTTGTTTTGAAAATTGAAAACTATGTTGCGAAAAATATTTTCGGGTGAAAACATGATTTACATAAATTTTTTACTAAATAGATGGGCTCTAAATACGATACTGAACGCATATAAAAAAATTTGAAGATAATGAAAAAGTCATTTATTTCTTTATTTATTAATAAATGTAACAAAACCCTGTATAGATAACTCAAAACCAGGCAATACTATCGCAAGAAAGAAATCTATCGATAGTATTGTTAGTAACGAAGAAGATGCTGTTGAATATTGCAATATCATTGCGGACTTTATGATTTGACGGAGTGACGGAGTCCCAAGGATCTGGTAATTTCCAACCAACTTCTGTATTCCAATCTACACTGCAAAGACTCCGGACACAGTTAGCTCATATTGCGTGGATAGGAACATAACTGCTGATATAAATTAGAGTCTATCCGTGACCACAAACACTGTAAAGTGTTCGAAATGTCGGTATAAAACAAAATATTACGTGAGACAAACTTCTTAGAGTCATGGATTTACTGTGCGGGTGCCGGGTTCATCTTGTGGCAGAAAGGGAAACTCCGAGTAGCTCCCGGGACTCGTGACACGGGTGTAGGTTTAAGGGGCGTCTGTCCGACGTACATCAAAACTCACCTTCCCTAGTCCTACGCGATAATAATAGGGGTTAAAGTATGCAATTGCCGATTATTTTCCCACTTTTTATTTTGTTTATAGCTCTTAAGTATAGTCATATTATTGCGTAATTATTTTTATATTCTATCAAAAACTAAATAAAGTAACTTTTGAGTAAAAAAAAATGCAGTACTAGTGCCTATTACTTCAAAGGAAGTCGTTGAAAAGACCCCTTACAATATGTCAGCTGACCTTCTTGCTTCAATTAAGTATATTTGTATTATATACTTTGATTTTCAGAAATTTAAATACTATAATGCGTAGCTTTATAACCATCTAACTTTCACCTTTAATTGCATCGAAAACGGTTCAGGCGTTTTTAAAAAAACTAAAAAATTGTTAGTATGGAAAAATGACTTTTCTCGATTTCGTCCATACAAAACGGCAATTTCATGTGATTTCAAAATCATATTTCCTAATATGATTATTTCACTAAGTGCTTATTACGGCTACGTTGCTTCCATAATACGCTATGGACTGATACTTTGGGGCAACAGCACAGATATTACAGAGAATTTTTATACCCCAGAAAAAATGTGTGCGAGCCTTATGTGTTAAAGGGCCTTATGAAACATGTAAACCACTATTTGTAAAACTAGGTATACTCACTGTTCCTGGGATGTACATACTTGAAATCTATAAATTAGTAAGACAACATCCTCAACTGTTTAAAACTGCTGCTGAGATCTACCCCAGAAATACGAGATCGCCTGATAGACTCGTAGTTGATTTCTTTTCAAAGTTAGCATTATGTAAGAAAAATTGTTAATGCATGTGTATAAAAATATATAACAAAATTCCGGGCAAATTTAAACATGGTCCGGTAAAGTTAATGACCGAAAAACTACGGGAATGGGTGACCACCTCCTTCTTTTACAGTGTTAAGGAATTACTTTATTTGATATTTTAGCAACTTAATTGCACTTATAATATCAGTATATAAACTTGAAAAATTTTGTCTCAGGCGGGACTCGAACCCGCATCTCCTCGCGAGGAGATGCGGGTTTTTCAAGGGCGACAAAATTTTTCAAGTTTATATACTGGTGTTAAGGAATTCCTTGACCAAAAAACATTTGCATGTTAATGTATTTTAACAGAATAGAGCACAATTATAAATTATGTAATGAGAACCTGTAATACCTATTCTTAGCGAATAAATATCTTTTATCTTTTTCATTTGGATGATTTTTGGTAGATTTTGTTATGGACAACTCACTGTGGAACGCTATTTTCCCAATCTTCATATCAGGTCGTCGGGGCGTGACCGGGCTGCATGTTTTCTTCGTTTGAATCCTGAAAAATAGTTGGCAACCGTTAAGCCTGAACCCATCACATAAACTTAGCTAAGTATATGACCCATCATTGCTGTGGTAACTTGAATTCAATGATGGAGGCCTTTGCTCTGCAGTGGGATTATTTAGATCGTAACTTGTTTTTTTTTTAAATTACCCGATGAAAAGCGTAAAATAAATCACCTTTGAGTTAGTGTCGGTGATTTCTCGTTTGATAATGATATTATACTAAAACAAAGCAGTTTAAGCGCGCGCGTTGTGAAGCCATCTCTTTCATTTCACATCTTTTGTTCTGCTTATCAGTAAAACTTCTCAATGTATGCAATTTTGGATTGCTCGGAACAGATTTAATACGCGAATTACTATGAACGTAACATACTATATTTTAAAATATCATTGTTGTTTGACTTAAAATTGGTACCTAGCTTATTGGACGCTTCACGTCAGATATTTTTTTTGTATATAGATATTTTTATGCGGCAAATCTTCCTAGTATACCTAGGTCTTTTTAGTCTCCTCAAATCTAATTAGTAATCTATTTAAATATTAGGCCATTTCGTATTTCTTGTGTAATTACAGGCAACATTATCAATATTATCTCAGCTAAATGACAGCTGAACACAGAAAAGAACAGAAAAAGAAGAAAGTACGGTTCCATGCAGTCCCACGCCACCCGCATCGAGCGGCTTCCTGCGACCTACTTCAGATCGTCGGTCCACATGGTACCCACAGATCGTCGTCCGCTGCGCGGTCGCAATTCCAGAACCTGCCCGCTTCAACGGCCAACGATTCTTCTTACCATGTATCCCGCCCACTGCCACTTCAGCTCCGAAATTCTTTGAGCGATCTCGGTTAACTTAGTTTATCTGAGAATTTCCTAATTTCTGATATTTTATTTTTATTTTATTATGTATTCGGACAACAAAACAGATTACAATCATATATAATCTAAATAATGCAACTACAGCTTCGACCAAGATTGGAATCCTTAGATTGTTGACACATCATCATTATAAGTGCATTTTCACAGAAATTCTAAAACAAGTGTGAGAGTGCCCAACAAACTCAGTTGTTGCGATGGATTATTTCTAGGGAAGTAGCCCAACTGCTTTCCTGAATACATTTAATCTAGGATCAAATATATCCAAGCTAGGGTCCTTAATTGACACCGAGCATTGCTCCCTATTTAGGCAACTGTTAGGTTAGGTTAGGACAAACAAAAAAGTGTGAATTAAGCTGATTTTGCGCTGTTGTTTCATTACCTCGTGTCTTTCTTTGGGCAGCAAATTATCGGGTCTTTGGATTTGAAGCCGCAGATCTGAAACATAAAGAGTTTTCCTCAAAATAATTTAACCACGGTCGGTTTGATTACTGTGGTAACTTGAATTCAATGATGGAGGCCTTCGCCCTGCTGTGGGATGATTAATAGGCTGTTTATTAATTTACGGTGTGATTATTAGATGTTAAAATATGAAATTGCCGTTTTGTATGGACGAGATCGAGAAAAGTCATTTTTCCATAATTTTTTTTAGTTTTTTTAAAAACGCCTGAACCGTTTTTGATGCTATTAAAGGTGAAAGTTAGATGGTTATAAAGCTATGCATTATAGTATTAAAATTTCTGAAAATCAAAGTATATAATACAAATATACTTAATTGAAGCAAGAAGGTCACCTGACACATTGTAAGGGGTCTTTTCAACGACTTCCTTTGAAGTAATAGGCACTAGTATTGCATTTTCTTTTTTAGTCAAAAGTTACTTTATTTAGTTTTTGATACAATACAAAAAGAATTACGCAATAATATGACTATACTTAAGAGCTATATTCAAAATAAAAAGTGGGAAAATAATCGGCAATTTCATACTTTAACCCCTATTATTTATACACATTGACAGTTAGGTCATAAATTAGAAGCGGTAGTCTTTAATGTTTCCAAAATGTGTTGTCGATTGGTTCTGGCACATTCAAAGAACAGGCTTCTCTTCCTGTGGGTGTCGTAAGAGGCGACTAAAGGATTACTGCGAGCAGAAGACGGGCAGCAGAGTCTTTTGTCCACCACTGGTCACTTGTGGTCTACGACGATTACCAACCTATGTCTAGCAATGGACTGATATAAAAGTAACAGCTCATAATCATCCCACTGCAGGCAAAGGCCTCCATCATTGAATTCAAGTTACCACAGCAATGATGGGTAGATACTTGCATAATCACAACGCTTGCCAAATGCGAGTTTGTGATCA
Source organism: Anania crocealis (assembly GCA_949315895.1). Taxonomy (NCBI): domain Eukaryota; kingdom Metazoa; phylum Arthropoda; class Insecta; order Lepidoptera; family Crambidae; genus Anania; species Anania crocealis. The sequence goes on from OX438875.1 coordinate 9,302,435, forward strand.
CAAAGTCGGGCAATATTCGAAAATTGGAAAGTTGTGTTGCCCGACTGAGATCTTACCCCGGTATTTAAGCCACTAGGCCAATGCAGTGTTACTGGTACATCCTGGTGGTGACGTAGGTACTTTATTATCACGCTTTTTAATTATTATAATGAATAAAGATTTTTGTAATAAATGTGGACAACATCACATACATTGTTCTGGATCCCAATTTGAATAATTATTTAAAGCACTCGTATTTTTAGAAACCAGAAACAACGAAGGTACCCTGGTGGTGCAAACACCCAGACCCAAGAAAATGTTGAAAAATACTTTTCTTCTACATTGACCCGTCCGGGAATCGAACCCGGGACCTTGGAGCAGGTGATACCTTGAAAACCGCCACTACGCCACGGAGGTCGTCATAATTTTTTTATTTTATAATTTTTTATAGGTAGTTTTCAATATTTTTTTGTTTGTTTTTTGATATTTTTTATTGTAATGTTATTTATAATAATATGTTATTTTGTATAATAAGCTATATTGTTATGCCTTAGCAGGGCTCATTTGAGGACCTTGTAAATGAAACCGCAATAAATTATTATAATTATAACTCACGGTAGAATTGACTCGTCTCTTGATAATATCGTGGGCTGAAGCGCAGTCTTGTATTCCGACACATAACCCTTCATTCCCGTTCGTGTCAATGCACGTATCCTCTGGAAAAGCAAAAATAAAAACTTAATATTATCTTATCTATATATAAAACAAAGTCGTGTTAGTTACGGGTCCATTTGTATTTCAAGAAAACCTAATTAATATTCCCACTAAGTAGGGGTAGGCCGCCATCATTCATTCCAAATTACCACAGCAATGATGGATAGAGGTATAAAAAAATGTGGATAACATCACATACATGTTCTGATCCCAGATTACTCGTATTGTAAAAATGAAACAACGAAGGCACCGAAAACACCCAAACCTCAGAAAAAGTAGAAAAACACTACTAGACAAATATGGAAATATTGACCCGTCCAGGAAAGGCGACACTTTGAATAGGTAAATAAAATAAATAAATAAATAAATATTTTAAGACATGCCTCACTGGGCCACACAGAGCCATCTAGTCCCAAATTAAGGTAGTATTAAGTACCCTGTCGTATGGGGTACTAGACAACCGATAATCTTACTTATATACTTTTTTTTTGTAAATCCATACTTATAATACATAGAAAACACCCAGACCAGTACAAACAGACATGTTCATGCACACAAATATTTGTACTGTGCGGGGATCGAACCCGCGACCCATGGCTCAGAAGCAGAGTTAACTACCGCTGATCCAGGTGTGTTCGCTACTCCGACATGGTGGTCGTCAAAAATATAACGTTGGCAAGCGTTATATAAAAAAAAGTAAAGTGACAACCCATTCCGCTCACTGCTGAGCACGGATACCTCTCCTTTTTAAGGAGAGGGGTTAAGGCCTTAGTACCACCACGCTGGCCTAGTGCGGGTTAGTGGACGGCGGGGGCGACGCTGTGGCAACATCACCCCGCCGTTGGACGTTTCTCAAGCCGCCCGAAGGCCTCCAACAGGGCTTAACGACTGTTATATCATGATAACAGCCAGGACCAAACTTAACGTGCCCTCCGAAGCACGGCAGCGCTCAAGGTATGATGCCACAAACGGTCACCCATCGAATTAGTGACCGCTCCCATCGTTGCTTAACATTCGTGACAGAAACTGATCACGGAGAAGCATTGGGCTATGACCGCTTCGGTGTGCGTTATATGCGTTATATGAGCGTTATATGCGGATCGGTAATTACCCGAGTAACACTACAAAAAATCGAAACTCTTGTTACCCGACCCGGGAATCAAACCCGGGATGCCGAAATAGGGACCGAATCCAGGATCTTGGCCCGGATACATAAACCACTATCCCAATGGGGCATTAAGAGGAAACACAAGGGCCGTTTTTCCATACAAACGTAGTCCACTGTTTCCTCCCTGGATAAAGCCAGTAGAGCAATAATTTTTATTACAAAAATCCATCGCCACTATTAGCATGTTTCTATGTTTTCTGTTTTTTCATAAATTTATTAATAAAACAGATATGAGCCCTCAAAGTTCGCCAGATTTTCCGCTGTGTTCAAACATCCAGAAACCAAATTAAGCTAAATTTTACAAAAAAAAGAAAACATAGGAACACGGCCAAAGCCTTTCTTTAATATTTAATGAAAAAAGTATTTAAATCGGTCTAGTATTGGAAAAGTAATCGGGGGACTACGAAACGTTGATTTGGTGTGAATTTAGTAGATATTTTCGGTCCAAGAAGCAATTGTCTTTATCACACTCTGCGGTGAAGGCGTTTGGCACTGCGCGACAGCAATAGATTTTACAAATACCTATTTTTCAATTCTCTCGCCCGTAGTGTTTCCTCTTAATTCATCCTTCTTCATGTTAAAAAGGTTTTATGGCTTACGATTTAATTCTAGCCTATTTGCTTTAGTCTTCAGTGTCACTCTTTACCTGGTAAACAAGACGGATTGTAGTCCCAGCTTCCATTAGCACACCGCATGTGAGGCAACATTCCGTAGGGGTAGTAGTTGGGGGTGCGGCACTTCGGCTGGACCAGGGTGCCTTCAAGCTCTGATGATTTGCAAGGGCGAGAACCAATGCCGTTGAGACAAGAGTACTCGACGCTCGGGTTTTCGATCAGCTCACATAGACCTGGATTAAGAGTTACAGGACATATTTTGAAACTCTAATCTAAAGATGGCAATACGATCAGCTATTTAAATTTTCTGCTAAGTTTGACCAATAAAATTCTATTAAAAAAAGTTTCTTTTTTTCAATCACACAAACTTGTTCATAACATAAAAGTTACAAAAATAAAAGAAAAGAAAAGCACAGAATAAGTACAAGTTATGTGAGAGACTGGAGTCTAAAACTAAGCCTAATTATAATAGGCTTAAAAACTATTATATTCTTTTCTATTCTATTCTAAAAGAAGAATGTTTTGAGTCTGTTTTTAATTGCTATTTGGGTATTCAGCTTTAAATTGTTAAGCAAATAGATTGCTGGTGTAAATTGAACATTGAACTCCTTGAAAAAAAAAAAGCTTTGATTCATAATTCAAGTCCCACCTAAGACAGTTTAAAACATATTTATTGAATTGTATTTAAAAAAGAATTTAATTAAAACGATTTGGGACCGAAACCTGACCCCTGAGGTACACCAACTTAAATAATCTTACTTACGCACGCATTTCGGTTCTTCAGACCATGTACCGTTGAAGCATAGTCTTGCAGACTCCTTTGGATTCTCATAGCCATCATTACAGGTGTAATTCAGAGCGAGATATGCATTAGTTTCTTCTGATTTTCCTAGATCTATCACCGAGTATCTTCCACTGGCCGGGGGTGGGGGAAGCTTGCAGAGGTTTGGTTCTGCTGGGACGGTAGCAGCGTTTGTATTAGACAGCAGTGAAGCTGTTACTGAAAAAGTAAAAAGTAAAGTAACAGCCTATAATCATCCCCAGGGCGAAACCCATGGCAGGACAAAGGCCGCCATCATTGAATTCAAGTTGCCACAGCAATGACGGGTACAGGCGTGCGCGAGAGGGAGAGGGAGAGGGAGAGAGGGGGGGGGGGAGAGAGGGAGAGAGAGAGAGAGAAAGAGAGACAGAGAATTAAAAATAAAATAAATTTTATTACAATTCCTTCACTAAAGATGAACTTCGTTCCATCCGGGTGTCCCTTGACACCTCTCAGGTTTTTTTATATAAACAATGGGCTTGCTCTTGACTACATACTTAACTCTACGGTTAAGAAGAAGCCTAAGATGGAGCGAGCTTACCCTGAGGTACTGGTTCTCCCACACACCAGCGGAACACAAAACTGTTTGGCGCTGGATTCCGGCAGGAGGGTGGTATCATCCAGGCGGCCTCTCACGAAGCCTACCACCGCAGAGGGATCTGTTAGCCGTCATCATTGGTTAGAAAACCAAAGATGCCTTTGCCCAGGGTGGACCACTAGGAGGTAGATCCCACCACCCCAGGAAGACGTCAAGAAGACGATTCGTTACTGTTGAGAGAGAAGAGGTCTTCTTCTTCAAGTAGGTATAGTCTTACGCCAGAGATTTCCAAGCCACCTGTTACATGCCTCTGACGTGACTTGTATACTTCCATCTTGCGACAGGAGCATGCCACCCCTTCCAGACCTAAGCTGAATTTAGAGGAGATCGTTTAGCATAACCGGGGCTCGAACCCGGTAGTTAGGAGCTGGCGATACCTTGAAAACTGATGGTCAACTCAACGAAGGTCGTCAAATTGAATTTATAATTTGATCTGTAATAATAAGTTTAAACTGGATAAGGAAGAAAGCGTTAAGTTCAGCTTTTAGCAATTAAGTATTACCTACTATGAAATACTTATATTGTACAGTTGGCTAAACACTTTTAAATCAATTTCAAAAATATATTTTTGTTTTCACTTTTAACATACTTGTGCTACCTTCGTTGTTTCTGAATTCTGATTTCCACAAAATTGTGCTTTATTAGTTACTTTTCCTTGTAATCAGAACAATGTATGTGATGTTGTCATTAAAATTTTTGAGCACATTCATTTATATCGCATTATTATAATAATAAAAATAATCATTGCACCTCGACCACATCGAGAGAGGAGAGTGCTGGCGCTCTGGAACACAGGCTGTCCTAGTTCAGTCGCCAGTCTCTCACAATCTTATACATATAGTTTTATGCATTGTTATGTATTTTTATAATTAGTTATAATTACTTAAAGATTGTGGAGAAAATAAAGACTTTTGTTATTGTTATTATTTATTTCAGATAAATTACATCCATAGTGTACTTATTATTATATGTACATAATGAATGCCGTTTTAGTGTATACTTAGACATATTTTCTTGTTCTCTGAGTGAATTAACAAGGACGGTTTTGTTTATAAAGTTATAAGAAAGTATATTTGATAAAAATTTAAAATGTGTTTATATGATTAAATTATTCTATCGTATTAGGTCATTCCTGTGAAGATAGTGTAAGAGAATTAGATAAATAAATAATTTATATGTACCTATACTAGCTGTAACCCGCGAATTCGACGCGTGGAATTTAGAAAAATTAATACTATCCCACATATCTGCTATACCAGCCCATAATCTATCTCCGCGCTAAATTTCATCTAGATCCGTTTAGCCGTTCTGGCGTGATTGAGTAACAAACATACATCTAAACTTTCGAATTTATAATTATTTTTATAATTTTATGTTTTTAGATTTAGGTATAACTGAAATAAATAATTTGAATTGAATTGAATTGAATAATATAAACTGTAGGATAAATAAAACTTACCAAGTGTAACAGGAATAAGGAAAATCTTCATCATAACTCCAAAACTAGTTCTTTAAAACTCAGACTACCTTTAGTATGGAAATTTAGTTAAAAGTTAAATGATTTTGTTAGAATACATCATTCTAAAGAATGATTGTTTTGCTAAAAAAAATCGCTAGATTTAACATGCGAAAAACACTTTAAATAGAACCAAATTAAATTCTATAGTCTATTGTATCTTACTGTTTTAATATTTTATTTTAAACCGTATCATAAAACCACACAAACATAATAATTAATATTGAATCACAAACGACAACAAATTGCAGTTGGAAATCACGTCTTCCTTGTACAGTAAGGACACCATGATAACGTTATGACGCTGTATTTAATTAAGTTTGTATAAAATAAAATAGAGATGGGACAGTTATTTTGCGGGATATCCGGATACCGAATATTCACTCTCAACCTGCATCTTAGGCATACGCAAAGCGAAGCTCGTATGTACCTAGACTACTGTACTAGATATGTTTATACAATATCGTTTCTTAAATTGGCCCAAACGGGCATTGAATTCGGGACCCCTGCGTTAGTAAGCAGAACACCGAACAAATTCACTGGGTCATCATGTTTGTTTTTGTATACTTCATATCAAAATCCTTGAGTTTGAACCTTCATACTTTATTTGATATTTTAGCAACTTAATTGCACTTATAATATCAGTATATAAACTTGAAAAATTTTGTCTCAGGCGGGACTCGAACCCGCATCTCCTCGCATGCCGGGCGGGTAAGTGCAATTAAGTTGCTAAAATATCAAATAAAGTATATAAATAGCTGTTTCATTGTAACTGACTGTCAAACATCTGCAAAGATGTTTCTTTCGGGTGTTTAGGGTGCAAACTTCTAACATTTGATGAAACAACGCTGGCTTACAGCGTAAGAATATGCTTGAAAAATTCGCGCCGTGTCGCAGTGTCTCGGTGGCCTAATGGTATGGCGCCCGCCCGGCATGCGAGGAGATGCGGGTTCGAGTCCCGCCTTAGACAAAATTTTTCAAGTTTATATACTGATATTTGAACCTTCATGTTTCATGAATGTTTAAGATTGATACTTATCCAATTTGTAAAAAGCTGCGTATCATGATCATGCATTTGTTGTTTAGTTTAAAATGCAGCGGCAATTCATGTTTCATTTTTTTCGGTGATAATCAAATATTTGAGCTTATTGGTTTCAATGTTCTTTATTCTCAATAAAAACAAATAAGTCACATTAAGAGCTAATAGCTACCATCGGGTATTCGGCATTGCCGGATACCAAATACACCCGAATATCAATCTCGTCTCTAGTACAGTGGCCTGAACATGAGACTGTACATTTTTATTGCAAACTCGCACTTATGTCAAAATTCTTAAGATGTCTCGCCTAATGTTGTCACTTGTATAGCCAGTATGAAAACCAGTTTCCTTAAAATTATTATGTTGCTTTTGCATTTTACTTTTTTTGTGGCTTGTAATAGGCGAATTTAAAAACACTCGACACAACGCTATACTTAAAAGACAGTTATATGATAAAAAGATGAAGGCTATGTCCAGAAGTGGACAAGTGTGGGCTGATATACCTACAAAGGTAAGTATAGTGATTCTTCCAGAACCGGATTGAGAGTTTTTAGGCCTTGGGCTACTTAAGGAAATTTGTGGGTTGGTGACCCAGCAAGGCAACAGAGTGCAGACATATACATTCTGGAATATGTAGTAGGTAGTTATTAAGAAATGTTTTCCTTATAATATCATCTTTTGTTTTCAATGGAAGCTGAGGGCTTATTATATCCACACGGCCCTTAGCTTCGGCCCAAAAATCTCTTGATTTAGACGACCTCCGTGGCGGAGTGGCGCACGTATCGGTTTTTAAGGTGTCGCCTGCTCCGAGGTGCCGGGTTCGATTCTCGGACGGGTCATGTTTTAAACAAAGTGTTTTTCTGTGTGTTTGTGGTACCTTCGTTGTTACCGATTTTCACTATACGAGTGCTATATAGTCACTCACTTTGGGATTAAAACAATATGTATGTGTTATTCACAGTCATTTCGAGTGCGAGGACCCTTGCATCATTTTGGCAGGTACAGACATGTACCCGGCCGCTTCTCACCAGTCCGCCCTTCGGACGACGGCCCAAGCCGAGGTCCCAGCCTACAGAGGCACCCTTGAGGCCTAGTCTGCCCCCCTCGATCGGGCCCACTAGAACGGGGCTCGCGTAGATCGGTCTGTATGCAAAGACCAGTCTGTGTTGCAGCGCCGAGCTACGCGATGCAACCACTAGTCGGGTTGACCTCTTGGCCGGGTGCCTTCAGCACCCGACACGGTCCGATCGCGCCGCTAGTACGGAGCCCGTGCGCGGGCGAGCCCTAGCGCTCGAGGTACCCGCTAGCAGGCCGCTTTTAGGCTGAGTGCCTTCCGCACTCGCCTAAAACCCGCCCGGTGAAGCTGTAACGGCCTTCTGCCACAGCATAGCTCCTTTCAAAAAAAAAAAAAAAACACAGTCATTTATGGCCTTCGACCCCGTGACTCGCTGAAAGAGCTCTTCAAAGAGATTAATATACTTACAGTGTCTTCTCAATACATTCTCGAGAATATATACGTTCGTAAGAACATACATTTATTTCTTAAGAAAAGTAAAGTACACAATTTTAATACGAGAAATAAAGATAAACTCGCCGTTCCAGGCTGCGAAAAGTAGGAAAATCGTTCATTGGAAATTGTATTCGTATTTTCAACAAATTACCACATGGTATTGCTGAACTCCCTGTACATAAACTTAAATATTTCTTGAGTTTACGCCAACACTACACATTGAAATGAAAGATAGTTTATCATCCAACCATCTTCTCTATTGAAATTATTCTCAATAGAGAAGATGGTTGGAATTTACCAGCTGCTTGGGACCCTGTCTTATCATCATTGAAGTCCACAAACCATGGCAACACTGCGAAGACTCCGGACACAGTTAGCTCATTTTGTGTGAAAAGGAACATAACTGACGATAAAAATTAGAGGCGGTAGTTGAACATTTTTTCAACGTACCATCTTAAAAACGAATAACACCTTAGTCTACCCGTGACCATGAACGCTGTAAAGGGTTCGAAACGTCGGGTTAAATCAAAAATAAACGCGTTCTAAATCCGTAAACTATCTTTCATTTCTTTGTAAAAATTAACTTACCTTGTAAAAAATTCAATTGAAAAATTCTCTTGAAAAAAATCTTGCGCTGCTTCTCGGCACTAGCCCACACTTGTCCCGAAGCAGTGGTAGGTTTAAATATTGGGACGTGTAAAAGCGCCTCCTGGGGCCTATTTGCAGAAATAAAACTGATTTTAACTGATTTTAATTAGACCCGCCCCACATTCTTCCATTGGCCAGGCCAAGTCCTGGGATCGATCCCCGGGTCGGGCAACAAAAGATTCGAATTTTAAAACATTGCTTCCGGTTGTGATGATTATCAACCCTCATTCGGCAAGCTTGGTGATTATGCCTGTACCCATCATTGCTGTGGTAACTTGAATACAATAGAGGCCTTTGCCCTGCAGTGGGATGATTATAGACCTTTACTTACTAGATTCTTCGCTCATCGTTCAACAACATCTAAATATATAGAAGCAACAAATATAAACATGGCATTATCATAGGAAGGCTTATTGCAATATGAAACACATAAACACAACCCCCGCATTACCGGCCCATTCAAGAAATGGCCGGCAGCCATTTTTACGTACTTACAATATTACGGTTATGTGTGTTGCGGGTGAATAGTCATATCAGGATTTTATTAAAATGTCTAAATACACTTTACATAATTATATTTATGGTTTGCACACCGTAAAACAAAAGATATATTGTACCAAATATCAGATCAATGTGTCAACATGAAGAAATTTTTATTGCTCATTTTGACACAAAAAAAGAAAAATAGATCTAGATAAACCCGTTTTGTAAGACTTGCACAAGCAATATTAATAATTAAAAGAAGAACAGTTCTGGCGGTCTTATCGCCAAAAGCGATCTCTTTATGACCTCTTCCTACTCCTTTTGCACCTTTAGGTGGCTAGGACATAGAGAGAGGAGGCGGCGGTCTTCATCTGGCGAGCTCCTTTAGTCACCTCTTATGACACCCATATGTAGAAAAGGCGTGGCGCTTATCATTTATATTTATTAGGTGGTTTCAGATAATGCTATAATATGATAACTTATATATAATAATAAATATTTAAGACATGCCTCACTGGGCCACACAGAGCCATCTAGTCCCAAATTAAGCTACTATTAAGTACCCTGTCGTATGGGGTACTAGACAACCGCTAAACTTACTTATATACTTTTTTTTTTTGTAAATACATACTTATAATACATAGAAAACACCCAGACCAGTACAAACAGACATGTTCATGCACACAAATATTTGTACTGCGCGGGGATCGAACCCGCGACCCATGGCTCAGAAGCAGCGTTAACTACCGCTGATCCAAATGGTCGTCAAAATGGTTATAGTAGCATATAGTGCATAGCACAACAATATCGCGCACCATACATTCGACCTCCGTGGCGGAGTGACGTACACACCGGTTTTTAAGGTGACGCCTGCTCCGAGGTCCCGGGTTCGATTCCCGGACGGGTCAATGCAGAAAAAATGTGTTTTTCTAAATTTTCTCGGGTCTGGGTGTTTGTGGTACGAAGGTTGTCTCTGGTTGCCAAAATACGAATGCTTTAAATAGTTATTCAAATTGGGATCAGAACAATGTATGTGATGTTGTCCACATTTATTATTTATTATTATTTACATTATTATGGACACGTTCTCGTTCACACTTAACTGTATTATATATTAGGTAAGTTAGTACATTAGGTCCTTATTTGCCATACTATAGCACAAATAGTATAGCTTAGTCTGAAAATAGCTTAACATTAGCTATTAAAGCGTATGTATTATTCGCAAAGAACTGTTTAAAACTTAGACTGGATAACTTTAGTAGAAAATACTAGTTTTAGGGTTCCGTACCCAAAGGGTAAAAACGGAACCCTATTACTAAGACTTCGCTGTCTGTCCGTCTGTCCGTCGCTCTGTCACCAGGCTGTATCTCAAGAGCCGCAATAGCTAGACAGCTGAAATTTTCACAAATTGTGTATTTCTGTTGCCGCAATAACAACAAATACTAAAAACAAAATAAAATAAATATTTAAGGGGGGCTCCCATACAACAAACCCGTTTTTTTGGCCTTTTTGGTACGGAACCCTTCGTGCGCGAGTCCGACTCGCACTTGGCCGGTTATTTACTGTTCTTCAAGCAACTAAATTGCTAGTGTAATATGATTCCTAGAATAAATATTTTGACAGCCTGAGGGACTGTGGGAGTCACTAAGTGGAAGATTGTGGACTCGAGCCTCACCTTAGACAGATGAATATTTTTTATCAAACTTAATTTCACATTTCAAATTGAAATCATTTTTTTCTGCCATGGAGGGTAGGGACAGACTACAAAAGTAAAAAAAATAATATCAGTATATAAACTTGAAAAATTATGTCTCAGGCGGGACTCGAACCCGCATCTCCTCGCACTGCCGGAGACATAATTTTTCAAGTTTATATACTGGTATTATAATTGCAATTTAATTGCTAAAAATATCAAATAAAGTATAAAAAAAATAACTTAAGTTTTCGGTATCATAGTATGTTAAAGGTTTAAGATAAAATCAAACTCACAGACATATCAAACTCACAGATATTGATAGGCCTAGATTCCACAAATGCACTCATTTGTATAAAACCCGCGCGTGCCGAAATTTGCGTTCACTGCTTGTTCAATGAACAGGTACAACACCTTTAAAACTAAATGCAGCAATGTAAAAACATGTAGTATGCACACAGGTACATGTATTTACATAGTAATGGACACAAATAAGATAAAATACGCACATTTCAATAACAAGCGCGGTCAATAGTTGAACATGTTCAACCTTTTTTTGACACGCGCAGTACGTACACTTGGGGCATCTAGCCTATCAATGTCTGTGATCAAACTGCTTTTTTGCGTTCTGTAGATGATTTTATGTACATCTTTTCTTGCATTCATCATTCATTCTTTACTTGCCAGTTAAACCTAATGTGTGTACATCCTTACAGCACCATCAACAAATTTTTTTCTTAATTGTTTTGTGATAGGATGCTCGAAAATGTCTAGGAATTTCATAAAATGTCATATTTATCTGTCTAACCGCTGCAAATGGATTCGCGTGACGCAGATAGGTTATGTTACGACTGATAATCAACATCTATTCATTCTATTCATCTAGAAGTCCACAAATAAATGATTTCGGTGTTTGGGTGCGCCAAAATAGGATCATCCTCAATAATAACTCGTTGGTCTACAACGCCCCGTTGGTCTAGTGGTTTAAATACCGGGCCAAGATCTCGGGGTCCCGGGATCGAATCCCGGGTCGGGCAACAAAAAGTTTCGAATTTTCGAACGGTGCTCGGGTTTGCGATCACCAACCCGCATTTGGCAAGCGTGGTGATTATGCCAGTACACCCATCATTGCTGTGTTAACTTGAATTCAGTGATGGAGGCCTTTTCCCTGCAGTGGGATGATTATAGGCTGTTACTGTTACTTACAATAATAATAGGGGTTAAAGTATGAAATTGCCGATTATTTTCCCACTTTTTATTTTGTTTATAGCTCTTAAGTATAGTCATATTATTGCGTAATTATTTTTGTATTGTATCAAAAACTAAATAAAGTAACTTTTGACTAAAAAATAAATGCAATACTAGTGCCTATTACTTCAAAGGAAGTCGTTGAAAAGACCCCTTACAATGTGTCAGCTGACCTTTTTGCTTCAATTAAGTATATTTGTATTATATACTTTGATTTTCAGAAATTTAAATACTATAATGCGTAGCTTTATAACCATCTAACTTTCACCTTTAATTGCATCGAAAACGGATCAGGCGTTTTTAAAAACTCTAAAAAATTGTTAGTATGGAAAAATGACTTTTCTCGATTTCGTCCATACAAAACGGCAATTTCATACTTTAACCCCTAATAATACTACCTAGTTGACGGACAACTGACTTGACTGATTCGCGGGTTCGATCCCCGCACAGTATAAACATTTGTGTGCATGAATATGTCTGTTTGTACTGGTCTGGGTGTTTTTTTATGTTTTATAATAAGTATGTATTATTTACAAAAAGTACATAAGTAAGTTTATCGGTTGTCTAGTACCACATACGCCAAGCTAGTTCGATAGCTTAATTTGGGACTAGATAGACCTGTGTGGCCCAGCGTGACTTCTTAAAAATATTATTTAACTAGCGGTCCCCCGCGACTTCGTCCGCGTAAATTTTGGATTTCCCACTAAATACAACATGTTCATCCAGTTCGAAACATCTTGGCATCATTTTCAATTATAATACACAGACTATATAGTAGAAAACCCTTACATTTCAGGTTTACCAATTTAACTATTTGGAAAAAAATCGAGTTTTACCGCGAGTTATAAAGGTACAGCGCCATCTATGGCTGATAAACCGAACCAGAGTCACTAAGAGCAGTAGAATCAACTGATGATTTTGATAAATATTAAACTCATGATATCTTTTAAATAGCATGTCCGATTTGAATAATACAAAAAGTTATTTACAGGTATTGATATAACCTTGAATATGAAGTTGTTTATTTGGATAAGATTAATACCAAGGTACGAATAATGTAACCTACTTTGTACCGTCCTTAATCTTACGTGGCGTATCTGTTATAGTTAGACATATAGTAACCCGGACTTTATTGTAGATAATGATGACCTCTACAAAACTGTAGTACATTATTTTGCTCTATTGTCAATAGTTTTCGCAGCGTTCGCAATTGAATGATTTTCCTTTCACACCCTCGGTTACATATTCGAAGTTTTCATACGGATCCTTTACTTTTTTGTTAATGTAATATAGCCTATGTCCATCGCAGATAAAGCAGGATTCTTATGGTGAAAGAATTTTTCAAATCGGTCTTGTAGTTTCGGAGCCTATTCGATGCAAATAAACAAACAAACAAATCTTTCCTCTTCATAATATTACTTAGTATAGATTAATTTACTAGTAATATTATTATTAAGGTGGCTTAAGGCGGCCCTTTGCACAGGATTCCCAATGAAGATAATGAATTACACACTTCTGTTGACACATTAAAAAAATCGCACTTTCTTGTATACAAAGCTTTTTTTTATAATCAATGTGCTTGCTCTTGACTACATACCTAACTCTACGGTCAAGAAGAAGCCTAAGATGGAGCGAGCTTACCCAGAAGCACTGGTTCACCGGCGGAACACAAAAACTGTTTGGCGCTGGACTCCGGCCGGAGGGAGGTAGCATCCAGGCGGCCTCTTACGAAGCCTACCACCGCAGATGGATCTGTTAGCCATCATTATTGGTTAGAAAACCAAAGATGCCGTTGCCCAGGGTGAACCGCTAGGAGGTAGATACATAATAAAAAAAAAGAATTAACCAATTCGATTGGAAGCGTACATACATTTTGGTGATTATTTTTAATCATATAACATGAAAAAAAATTTAAATTTAGGAACTATGGCCAGGTTATAACGTAACAGAATATCTGGGGTACCCTTGAAGAGGAATACCCTCAGAAACCTAGGTTCTGCTACGCTACAAAAGAAAATTTGGAAAGAGAGAAGTTAATGGGAACCTACCTCCCTATAATTATTCCCTAAGAGTTAAATAAAATACAAGACAAGATATAAATTAAATATATTAAAATTAAAAGTATGATAAAATATATATACGTAACTTAAATTTACACGGGTAAGTCCAATTAGTGGTTTGATAAATAGAGGTGGCCCGGCGGTCGACCACGCCAGGATCCAACTGCGCAGCGGAGGTGAGATAGTCCGGCGATCTGCCTGATCCAACCGAAATGATGGAGATGGCCCGGCGGTCTACGTGACCGCCAGGATCCAACAGCACTAGATGGAGAAGGCCCAGCGGTCTACGTGACCGTACCAGGGTCCAGGAGTAGTGAATAAATAGTGTCCAAGATAATTTTCTCAATAATAATATTATGTTCACAACAATAGAATAAGAAGAAGTAATCCTTTCTTGACATAAAAACGTCTATTTATCAAAATTGATGGAACCATAATTTATTTTTAAACATTTCAAAATTATAGCTATATTTACATAAGCAGTTATAAAAATTACATAAAGAAGGTAAGTTTAATATAAAATTGGCCAAAATACAATATCTCCTAACCGAAATTTAGAAGAAATTTACATAATTAAAAAATATATATCATTTGACAAGGTGGTTGCCAGTGGTAACGATGTCTGTCAAAATAACAAGAAAATTTTAATATTAGTGTCAAAATTAGTAAACAAATAAAATTACAAGAAATTATAAGTTATATGATAAAAATAAGAGAATGTATTTAATGAGATGAACCAGAAACAAATGGTAAGGTATTTACATATGTTAAAAAGGTATCTACATACCACAAGGTATGATGATTTGCGCAAGATGGCTGGCAGGAGCTGGATGCGAGAAGCCGAGGATCGACCTAAGTTGCGTGCGACTGGAGAGGCCTATGTCCAGCAGTGGACTGCGATAAGCTGATGATGATTTATAAGCAGTTTTATTATCATGGCCACGGCTGGACCTCTACCTCTCCCAAAGGAGAACTTGGTCATAATCGCCGCTTGGCACGCGGGTTGGCGATCTCAGTTTGGCCAATGCATGGTAGAGTAAAAGACGCTACTTCCCATCTTTTTCAGGCATAAGTACTGCCAGAAAAAGATGGAACGAAAGAAGAAGAAGTCTTTACGGCATACGAAGAAACTTCCTTTTTTTAAGAATTGTTAAGGCAGAAAATCAGCTTACATCTTACCTTACCTATAACTTTCCTTATCTATACTAATATTATAAAGATGAAGCCTTTGTTTGTTTGTTTGTTTGAATGCGCTAATCTCAGGATGTACTGGTTCGAATTGAAAAATTCTTTTTGTGTTGGATAGTCCATTTATCGAGGAAGGCTTTAGGTGATATATCATCACACTGCGGCCAATAGGAGCGAAGCATCAGTGAAAAATTTTGCAAAAATAGTCGCTATCTTATTAACAGAAATTGACGTGGACGAAGTCGCGGGCAACAGCTAGTCATAAGATAATAATAGGGGTTAAAGTATGAAATTGCCGATTATTTTCCCACTTTTTATTTTGTTTATAGCTCTTAAGTATAGTCATATTATTGCGTAATTATTTTTGTATTGTATCAAAAACTAAATAAAGTAACTTTTGACTAAAAAAAAGGCTATTACTTCAAAGGAAGTCGTTGAAAAGACCCCTTACGATGTGTCAGCTGACCTTCTTGCTTCAATTAAGTATATTTGTATTATATACTTTGCTTTTCAGAAATTTAAATCTTACTATAATGCGTAGTTTTATAACCATCTAACTTTCACCATTAATTGCATCGAAAACGGTTCAGGCGTTTTTAAAAAAACTAAAAAAATTGTTAGTATGGAAAAATGACTTTTCTCGATTTCGTCCGTACAAAACGGCAATTTCATATTTTAATACCTAATAAAAAGACTAAAACTAAAGACATTTGAATCAAAAAATTTATTATTGTTGTTATCAACAGCAGTCAATCCTCAAAATATTTATTAAATATGTATGCCGAAGATGTAACACTTGCAACAGAGGTTAAAAATAATGTTTTTCTCCACATATCTGCGTTTGAACTCGATTCCTTAGACTCTACTTCTTTGAGCTGTAAAATTTAAAAAACTATTGTAACTCTTCTGGGCTAAATAGATTGGGTCCTTGGAAATGACACGTATACTAACTGCATATAGTTGTAATCCTACTTATATTATAAACGCGAGAGTTTGTTAGAATATGGATGTCTGTTACCTACTCCTTTACGCTGAAACGACTCAATGGGGACTACCGTTTCTTTGCTCACCAGTTGGCGCCACTGTAGACTGAGGTCCGGAGGTATAGCTGTCTAAGGCGATTGGCGCCGAAACAAAGTGTTATATCTTGAATCTAATTAGGGTTATATTGTTTATAAATAACTATCTTGATATCAACAAACTAACTTCTGAAATAGTTGCCCTTGAGGCCGCCTATTTTTGCGCTTTTTCTTAATTCCGCTTTTAAAGCGTTCACATTAATCGCCAAATATTCCATATTTGCGATATTTTACGAAGGAGATCACTTTTCAGCTGGTAAATTAAAGAAATTATAATTTATGCAGCAAATTCCGCTAAAACCAGTGAAAAGTGAATGATATTGGACCTCACGCGACACTAGCGCCTCTAGTGGCAAATTCACTAGCGATAGCCCCCATTACCAATACTTAATTATTTATTGCTTCCATAATGTAACACAATAATGAATAACATAATGGGCCCTGTAGGGCACGGTTAGGAGAGAGAAGGATCATTATCATGAATTTAGCAATTATTCATATATTCTTGCTATTATTATTGTATTATAATTATAAATTATCATTTAAATATTCGCTTATTGTATAATAGTGTTTTGATATCAAAAGTTGTTTAAATTTATATTTTTTATTGACGCTGGGAGTTTATAAATATTTTATGGACATGGAATGAGGCCCTGATGAGTGTAGTTTAAGGTGAGATACGGGTAAAACCAGCTTTTGTCTGTGGCGTTAATTATATTTTGTGTTGACATCCCCTCTTTTTAAAAAAAAAACGGGGCAGAAATGAACACAATTTGGCACGGTGTCATTTTATTGATTGGAATGACATAGGCTACTTTTTATCCCGTGAAAAGGTACGGTTCCCGTGGGATAATTGTAATACATAGTTTTAAATTCAAAATTCTTCGCGTACGAAGTCGCGGGTAACAGTTTGTAAAAGACAATTTCGGATTTTAATCTCGTTTACTACGTTAACAACTTACTAGCTGTTGCCCAAAATCACACGGGGTCCATAAATTTTTCCGGTATAAAAAATTCTAAGTATGGAGGTAATACTTCGTATGATATTTTAGCAATTTAATTGTAATTATAACACCAGTATTTAAACTCGAAAAATTATGTCTCAGGCGGAATTCGAACCCGCATCTCCTCGCAATACAGTTGTTTCATCTGTTTCATCTAACCGACTGTCAAACAAACTCCAAATACTTATTTGATGAAACTACGCTGCCATGGCATAAGGTACAGCGATTAGAATATGCGTAAAAAATACGCGCTGTGACGCAGTGTCTCGGTCGCTTTATGGTGATAGCGCCGCGCCCGGTATGCGAGGAGATGCGGGTTCGAGTCCCACCTGAGACATATCAAGGTTAAATACTGATATATAGGTAATATTTTAGCCTCAATCTTTACCCGTGCCAAATTTCATTCAAAGCATTTAGCCGTTCTAGTAAAATACATATTCATCCAAACTTTCATATTATGTCTTAGATAACTAAATTATAACGCGAGTGGTGGGATCTACCTCCCAGTGGTCCACACTAGGCAACAGCATCTTTGGTTTTCTAACCAATGATGACCGCTAACAGATCCCTCTGCGGTGGTAGGCTTCGTAAGAGGCCGCCTGGATGCTACAATCCTGCCGGAGTCCAGCGCCAAAAAGTTTTTCAGTGTGCCACTTTTTGGGTTAGCTCGCTCCATCTTAGGCTTCTTCTTAACCGTAGAGTTAAGTATGTAGTCAAGAGCAAGCACATTGATTAAAAGCGCGAGAATTAGGATGGATGTTTATCACTCAATCAGGCACATAAAAACCTAACAGATCGGAATGAAATTCGGCACGAAGTAAATTTAAAGACCGGAAAAGCACATAATGCTTTCATTCCGGAAAAAAATACGGTTTTCAGTGGCTTCAAATTCAAACTTTCAATCGTATGCAATCATGAAAAAACAGTTAGATTATAATATCAGTAGGATAGTAACAAATAAGAAGTGAGAGAATATCGCAATGGCTAAATACCTTATTTCATCCCCTCACCAGTGTTTGACCATTCACTAAGAGTCACAGAGTCATCCACAGAGTTGATAGACTTCTTTGGAAGCAAAGGCTCACTGGTTGCATTCCTACTGCTTTCTGATAAAGTGTACGTCGCATCTGATATAGTGTAAGTCGCATCAGATATATTTGAATCTGAATCAATTGCGTATACGTGTTCAATTGTCACTTTAATATTGTTTTGGAGCTTGTCTTTGTCTGCAAAAGAATATGGGTTCACTTTAAAAAGCCATTTAGCCCAGCAGTGACTAAGTAGACAGATAGATAGAATTATCTTATTGTACACCACCAGAAACAAGAAATAAAACATGCAATGTTACAAAAAGATGTTCAACTTGCTCGGTCTTATCGCCAGTTTCTTCCAGACAACCTTTGGGTGCAGAATAGTACAAAGAAAAGGGAAGGGCCACAGAGTACTTTTATATGTAAAAATAATCAAACATAACGAAACAAAATAACTTTAAAAATGTAAGTTCTACAACTTCTACATAAACATACATACTTATTTCAATATACAATATAAACCTAAACGCAACAATATACAACGTGTTCCTTTTGATATCCCATAACTCTAAGGTTATGTTCTATATGTAAAAATAATAAAAAACGCCCTAGAACATGACTGTGCTTCAAAAATTAATAGTTTCGAATTTAACATCAATTTTAGTTAACATTGTTATAAATAATTAACCAGTATAGCGAATCCTTAGCTTTGCGAGACGTTGGCAAACTTACACTAAAGTGTAGTAGTTAGTAAAGTAGCGGGAGAGCGCAACTTGTAAAAAACATTGACGTGTGTGGGCACAGTGTGGGTGTTTCATTGATAAGTAGGTACGAGTAAATCGTTTTCATTCAAAAGTTCATTCATAACAAGGTAAGGGTGTTTCACACAAACAGTCGTGACTTTTTAGAATTATTTTGTATGAAAAAATAATAATAATAATAATTGAATAATAATTCATATGTAATTTGATTCTTTACCATGGTCTGTTTAATACCCTAGAGTCAGCACTAGCCTACACTTGTCCATAAGCTTTTGTTAAAATATTAGGACGTGTAAAAGCGCCACCTAGGGTCTACTTGTAAAAATAAACAGGTTTTACTGATGATTCAAGTAGATGACTGACAAAATGACATTTGCTTTAAGTAATAGCAACGGACCCCGTATGGTACCCTGAAGAAGTCCTTTATTCTTTGACTGCCTGTTCACTAATTGAAAGTATTTAATGTCTTTCATCTATGATTGGGTCATGAGACAGTAATTTAAGAAGTCTTTTGAACTGACTTTTATTTAAGAATAGCAACGAACCCCGGGTGGTACCCTGGAGGACTCCTTAATTCTTTATTAAATCTTCAGTGGCTCTTACCTGGCAAACAATCGGTTGGACATGGACATATACTAGATACATCAGGGCTAGTAATTCTGATGTTCGCGAACGAATGCTTCAGAACGAGATTCTCGCTGTCACACCCACATTTCCCACAGGAGGACTTGCGTTTGACAACCTCTTTAGTGCTGTATATTCCTGCAGAAGTGAGATATTCGTCATTATGTCATGTCAATTGATTGATTGTTGATTTTTCAACACGGATGAAGACATAATATAATATTTAAGCAATTTAATTTTTCAAGTTTTATATTAGGTATAAGGTGCACTTAGTTCCTCTATATAAAAGAAAATTTCCTTTCGTATCGGAAGGACATTTAAGTAAATCGTCCTATGAGCACAATGTCTAGTTGAGACGTGTTTGAAGATCATTTAAATTGTACAAGTCATTATTGAAACTGGGGTCTTAATTTAACAAAAAGTCGAAAGTCATTCGTACCTTTACCTCCTTGTGTGAAAGAAAGTGGTATGTCAACGCTGTTTTGTCCGTACAAAGTTTTATTTCTTGTCCCTCCTTGTTTACCTCCCGGTTTGCCTCCGAGTGAGGCGAACGCTCTTTTTATGGATGCTTTAAGACCTTTCTTTACGTTTTCAGGCGGCGCTAGCAACGAACACAAACATTTGTCACTCGGTCCTGACCCTTCGGTCAATTTCTCCAAAGTTTCTTCATCAAGCTTTTTTAATTTACTATAATTCATGTTATTTTTAGTTAATAAATTACAGATTGTAACTGGAATACTTCTTTGAAACACATGGTAAGAGCCGATTAATTAATCGCCAAGTTTATCGCTTTCAGTGTACAAGTTGAACAATTAATCAGGTTGGGTTGAAAGTTAATCGGCAATGATTAAAAGTTAAAAGGAGTAAAAGTAAAACGTTTTTGAAAGTAAATGGGATTCCGGATTACATTATCCATATGTAGGGCGGTTGAAATTGTAGATGTAATTTTTTGTTCTTGGTATGAAAGTAGATATTTTTTTAGCTTTATAGAAATAGTAATAGTAAGCTAGAGCAAAACATGTTGAATTGATTTGATTGATACAAAATATTATCAGCATGTTTTAAAGCATTGATATAATAATCCGTAAAGGCAATGTCAGTAAAGATATCATTCCAGCTTCTTAGTTGACTCTATATACAAGTACATGTCTGTACAACAGAACTAAGAGTTTTATTAAATAATACATTGTTCTTCGTAGTTATGAATTTCTAGTGACTCTTCCATAGACCTTCTTTAGCAGTGAATAGAAGTTCATGATTCGAATTTAGTTTTGCGGCATTTTTTTATTGTTTAACTGAAAATAAATATATGTAGCTTACATAAAAACAAATATGAATTTCCTCTTACCAAAAATAAAGTTTGCATAATTTGAGCAAGAGCAGAAATTCGTTTACCTTGCAAAATTTTGGGCTACAAAAGTTTTTAGTCAATGTTACTGACAATGTCATTTTTGTTTTGACATGCAATCAGCATTATTACCTTTTTCGTAGGCCAAAGACATTGACTAGACAAAGAGAATGGAAAGAGTTTTAGTGCCACAGTTTCGTCTATGGATATTTCTGAATGTCTACTGAATATAGGTAATTCTTTAAAATCCTCAAGAAAAAGGTTCCCCAAAAATAGAGCCCACATCACCCTCGGCCTATCGCAGTCCACTGCTGGACATAGTCTACATTGTGCCTGTAAATTAGGAAACAGACAGAAACTTATAGAAACACTTTGAACAATCACTAGTTCATGTGAATGCAAGAAAGCCGAACGCCCTCTCTCAAAAATGCGTGCTGTAAAGATAATGCAATTATTATTAGTAAGTACCTGACACGACATAAAAAACCTCGACGCGTTTCGCCACATTACTTGGTATTTTTAGGAAATTCTATATATTAATTTTATTTTTGTATCATTGAATAAGGTAATATTTACTTATTAGAGTCGAGACTTGTTCTACAAACTATTTCATACAACTAAATTGCCTTTAACGGAACGTCAACAGCACTGACCGCAGATTGCATTGAACAAGTAATCACTACGTGAAGATTATTCAAGAAAATGTAATTTCACTCTAGACTTAGGTTAGGTTTAAAGACATTTTTTTTTATAAAGACATATATACGCCACTTACATGAGAACATAAATAAAAAGAAATAAACAAAATGAATTCGCTGTCGTACCCACACTTATTAATCCCTCAACCCCAGGAGGCACTCGGGTGCCACGATAACAATTGATTTCAATTGTGTCTGGAATAACTCACGATCGAGGGAAATTATACCTACATACATCCTTATTAGTGATCCGGGAAAACAAAAAAAATGCACTACCTACATTAATATCCACTGCTAACTACAGTTTTAAATGGACGGTGAAGATAAAAATATATATTTGAATTAGAAAAGGTATATAAACCCGTTTAAACTCGTTAAAACACTCAAATTGATATTTTTGACATTACGTAATTTGGTAGTCGCTTTTCACGTTGAAAGAGTCAATAGTTTTGACTTAATGTGGAATAATGCCAAGCTCAATGGGTGACTATTTAATTGAGTTACCAGACATTGTTTCGACGAATTTAGTCAAGGCTTTACGCTATAAGCCAGAGGAGTCATCAATGTTTTCGGTTTACTGAACCATCTTATGCAGGGTGTGGAGATAATATCAGTTGATTACATCACAACATGAAGTAACGGCCTAAAACCATCCCACTGCTGGGCAAGGGCCTTCGTTGAATTCAAGTTACCACAGCAATGATGGGTACCTACAGGCATAGGTACTTAATCACTAAGCTTGCTTGAGGGTCGGTGATCATCACAAAGCCGAGCAATATTCGAAAATTCGGAAATCTGTTTTATTGTTTGTAATTTAATACGACCATCCTAAAAACTTGGGAAATTTGAAAAGTAAAGCAAGACACGATAAAAATATATTTACTAACACGAAAACTTTTTCTAAGGATTCCGTTTAGGATTTCATTGTTATTTTCTTGACTGTGAATTAGGAACAAGAAATCATACGAATGTAGTTTTATTTAGGAACGTAGGATAACATTACAGAATCTTGAAGGTACGATACGAACATTGAGAGAAAACCATATTTTTCGACGGCCATTTTGGTCTAGTGGTTTTACCTGGCCAATATCTCGGGCTAGTAATGAAAGAGGAATAGAATAGAATAGAATAGAATAATTCTTTATTTGACATTGAATAAGGTACACTGAAGATCACAGGTTTGTTAATTTGTCTCACTTATCCAGCTAAACACAATAGCATGCAAATACACATTAACCTATAATAAATTTATCATGTTAAATCACATATTTCTATATACATTAATTATAATTATAATTTAGGAACTCCTGGACAGAGTAGAATAAACGTTCTAAAAGCCATTTATGCAGTGCAATTCCGAATCTTTTGAAAGACATGTCCTTTATCGCCTGAGGTATATTATTAAATATTTTGATGCACATAATATAATAACAGTTTTTTAAGCTATTGCATAGCTTCTATCGCGGGCCTTGAGCGCGGGGACCGAATCCAGAAATTCCGTAACGAAAAAACCTCACGCTCCCCACTTCGACCGGCACAGCGGTGATACGGCTGTTCGACGAGGTGCGTGCGGTTTGACGAGGCGTTTGCCATTCGACGAAGTGGGTGCCGTTTAACTAAGTGGGTGCCGTTCGACGAAGTGGGTGCCGTTCGACGAGGCAGGTGCCGTTCGACAAGTTGGGTGCTGTTTGACGAGTGGGGTGCTGTTTGATGAGCTGGGTGCTGTTCGACGAGCGAGGTGCTGTTTAACGAGGTGGGTGCCATTCGACGAGCGGGGTGCTGTTTAACGAGGTGGGTGCTGTTTGACGAGTGGGGTCCTGTTTAACGAGGTGGGTGCTGTTCAACCAGCGGGGTGCTGTTTAACGAGGTGGGTGCCGTTCGACGAGCGGGGGGCGTTTGCCATTCGACGAAGTGGGTGCCGTTTAAATAAGTGGGTGCCGATCGACGAGGCAGGTGCCGTTCGACAAGTTGGGTGCCGTTCGACGAGGTGGATGCCGTTTGAAGGGCGGGGTGCTGTTTAACGAGGTGGGTGCTGTTTGACGAGCGGATGCTGTTTTACGAGGTGGGTGCTGTTTGACAGATGGGGTGCTGTTTAACGAGGTGGGTGCTGTTCAACGAGCAAGGTGCTGTTTGACGGGTGGGGTGCTGTTTGACGGGTGGGGTGCTGTTTAACGAGGTAGGTGCTGTTCGACGAGTGGGGTGCTGTTTAACGAGGTGGGTGCCGTTCGACGAGCGGGGGGCGTTTGCCATTCGACGAAGTGGGTGCCGTTTAACTAAGTGGGTGCTGTTCAACGAGCAAGGTGCTGTTTAACGAGGTGGGTGCTGTTCGACGAGCGGGGTGCTGTTTAACGAGGTGGGTGCTGTTTGACGTGCGGGGTGCTGTTTAACTAGGTGGATGCTGTTTGACGAGCGGGGTGCTGTTTAACTAGGTGGGTGCTGTTTGACGGGTGGGGTGCTGTTTGACGGGTGGGGTGCTGTTTAACGAGGTAGGTGCTGTTCGACGAGCGGGGTGCTGTTTAACGAGGTGGGTGCTGTTTTACGCACGCAAGCTATGCAATAGCTTTACCGCGGCAGTCTCCGAGTGCCACACGTCTTTTTTTTTAAAACGTGCACTTTTAGGTACCGTGTCGATGACCAACCTATCAGAGTTCCTTGTGTTCCTTGGAAATAATATGTCTTTGGCTCGTTTAAAATATTGAGTATTCAGTTTCACAAACTTAGCTATTTCCAGTATATACAGACAAGGTAACGGTAGAATGTTTAGCGGTTTATAAAGTGGTTTACACGACACATCTGGCGGCACGCCACAAATAGCTCTTATGCATTTTTTTGCGCTATAAAAGCCCTTTGATTATCGGTACTGTTTCCCCAAATAATAAGTCCATACCGCAAAATTGATTCTACATATGCAAAGTAAGCTGCTAACGCAGTACTTCTTGTCGCGGTTTGTTTTAATTTAAAAAGTGCAAAGGCAAATTTATTTATTTTGTTACACACCTTGTCTACATGTAGTTTCCAGTCAATTCTTTGATCAAGGGTTATTCCCAAAAAACTGATATTGTTAACTTTTTGAAGAGCATGATTTTCGTAGTGTATGTTTAATGATTGATTATTAGTATAGTTCATAAAATTGGTTTTATCCATATTGATTTTTAAATTATTGTCATTTAGCCAGTTAATTATTGATTTAATTGTTTCATTCACATTTTCATGGTCATACAAATTAAGGTTATTTTAGTGGTCACTATAACTGATACTCGTATGTCATCTGCGAACATAATGCATTTATGTGTCGTTACATTAGGTAGGTCATTTACGTATGTCAAAAACAGAAGTGGGCCAAGAATGCTTCCTTGAGGCACACCGTATCTTTTTAGGCGTTTAAGGCTTTTAATAAAGTCGTCATACATTGACCCGTCCGGGAATCGAACCCGGGACCTCGGAGCAAACGACACCTTGAAAACCGGTGTGTACGCCACAAACATACACACACTCACACAAAAATACAAATCTTTCCTCTTTATAATATGAGTGTAGATAAGTAAATAATATCAATGCAGTTAGTTTACTTTATTTTTCGATATTTGCAAATCGTTATAAGATCTTTCTTGAAAACAAACCAGTACCTACTACTTAATGTTATAAAACAGTTAATTTGATAGCGCAAATTCCTTATCTAAATAGAGAAGTCGGTAAAATGGGTGTAAAACTTAAGGAATCAAAGTAAACGAACAAACAAGATTGTTACGTTGTGTTGCCAGGTTTTGGAGAATATTTACCTTAAAATAAAAATGACTTAGCTGTTTTAAAAATGTTTTTTGAGCAATGATATTATAGCAGATATATATGTTCTAGTCAGCGCGCTTTGTGATGACCCGAATATGGCCTAATTAGGGCGTTTCCGACATCGTCCACATCGAGTGCAGTCACGAGCGGTAATCATTATAAAATATTGCCATTTCTTTCATTTGCCTGCTATTTCGCATCTTTTGTTCTGCTTATCAGTGAAACTTGTCAATGTGTGCGTGTTGGATTGCTCGGAACAGATTTAAATTACTATAAAGGTAAAAATATACCTATCATTGATTCTGAGCAGTTAAATTTCTCGTGTAAAATGAAAATAAAATTGAATAAATATGTCCACTACCTGCCTAGGTACTTAATGAAAATGGGACACGAACCCAGAACCTTACGCTCACCCGGTGACTGCTCTAACGAGTTGAGCTACCAAGACTTGAATTTTATTTACTAATGACGTCATGATGATCAAAATGATAGAGCAAAAGAAAATAATATTTTTAAGTTGTTCTTCCAGCAAATTAATTGCTTGTGGTAATAAAAACACAATACTTACCTCGAATACACATTTAAACTGTACTGTTATAATAATAGAAATATTTAGTAAGGTAAATATTTATTATAAGAGCAAACAAGAAGAAGTAAAGAATAAGAGTGACAGTGACATAGAAAAAATAAAATAATTTAAAATAACTTATTAGCCAGTGCCTTTAGCATGGAGGCTATATCACAACACACTTCCCCTGAACTGGAAGGTTGTGAGTTCAAGACCCAGCTTAGGCAATCAAACATTTTGGTTCTAGATATTGTATATTTAATAAAAATAATTAAATTCAAACGCTGCCGCGCTGATTAGTTCCATCTGGTTCCATCAATGTTTGTATGTAGCATTCGAAAGAAATATTTTTTGTAGGTATATACCTATTATATTTAATTCTAACACCTTCTAAGATAATCAATCGTTACAATTATAGCATTTTAACTACCTTACTTACAGATAACTAAATCCACCGAATCCTTAGATTAACGCTTTGAACCCCAAGCAACAGCCGGCTGTCGCGACAACAATTGATTTTTTGTCTGGGATAATCGACGCTCGAAGAGTCAAACACCAGTTTCAGTAGTAAAACTATCAGTATGGCAACACTGCTTGTTAACTAACTTTTAGACAAACCTGGAGTTTAGATTCGTTTGATACTAACGGAAAAACAGTTACGCTTTCATTTCTAGAGTTCTGTGGCGTATAAAATTAGTTAAGCAACCTTTTATTATACCATGTGTAAAACTGACTTAAGATAGAGCACCTACTCTTCTGTAAGAGGGTTGATAATGTATAGCGTAGTTATTATGGAAAAATTCAATCACAACTCAATGATTATTTATAAGTGAGGATAAGATAAGAAAATGTTTATTGGGTACAATAAAAATTACATTGAACATAATAATAAAATAAAAACATATAAGGCTGTACCAAATAGGGGGCCCTACTTCTCAGCATATGTCGAGGCACATTAATTGCAAAACTTATTAACTTATCCGTAAAATGTCATGTTTTTCCTAATAAACTCAAAAAAGCTATAGTGAGACCTATCTTTAAAAAAGGTAACCATCGAGACTATCATAATTATAGACCTATAGCAATATTGTCTAGTATAGATAAGATTATTGAGAAATGTATTGTAAATCAAATTAACAATTACTTAAAATCTAATAATATATTGCATAGCTGCCAGTACGGTTTTCAGAAGGGGCAGGGCACAGCCGCCTTATTGTCTAAATTCTCAGATGAAATTAACGATAGCCTAGAACATAACAAAATAGTTGTCGCTGTATTTTTCAATTATAAGAAAGCTTTCGATACCTTGGAGCACGAGACACTACTCAAAGCCATAGAAGACTGTGGTATCCACTACCCTATAAGTCCATGGTTCCGCGACTACCTGACGGGACGTACCTTCGCGGTTAAAGTCAGCGACAACCTAAGTGAGTCGCACTCTATGCCGTACGGTGTGGCGCAGGGTTCAGGATGTGGACCTCTTTGCTTTTTAATGCACGTGAACAGCCTTTGCAATGTGATGGAACACAGTTCACCGTATATGTTCGCTGATGATCTTTGTGTACTAATGGCTGGTTACGATCCTATCGAAGTATGCTGTCTCATGCAACAAGATGTTGACAATATTGTCAGATGGTCACACGACAATGGTCTTGTAATTAACGTTTCAAAGACAAAAATGTTACTCATAAGATCACCTTACAGTAGAATAAAATGTACCGAATTAACCATTATTGCTCATGATTATAATTGTATGCATAATGATCATCACAACTGTAACTGCAATGCTATCGAAAGAGTTAACTCATTACCTTATTTGGGTGTAATTGTGGATGAGTCTTTTTCTTGGTCAAAGCATACAGAGTACGTTTGTTCTAAGTTGCGCCTATTGTTAAGTAAATTTAGCCATTTAAAGTATAGGGTTCCTGTTAAAATACTCAAATGTTTGTACAAAACTCTGGTTGACTCGGTGGTTTCATATGCTTTGGACAGTTACGGTCTCACTTATAAAACAAATATTGAAAAAATAGAAGCAATACAAATACGGTTCTTAAAGCTATTGGTAGATAACAAAACTAAAAACAATTGCAAAGACAACTATATTAAATTATTCAAAATTTGCAATATATTACCCGCTAGTTTTAAACATAAATATATTTTACTAATGAATAATTACGAACGTCGTGAGCATTTGATACTGCTACGGCATGGTCATACCCAGGTAACTAGAGCTGTGTCACAAAATAAATACGTTGTGCCTAGAATTACGAATATATATGGCGACAGAACTTTATCTAAAAGAATACCTTATACTCTCAATATGTTACCTTCCGACGTTCTAAATAGTAATAATAAGAAGTCATTTTCAAAAAAAATTCAAAAGTATTTAATCTCTAATCTTCCTTGATCTAACAGTGTTAGCTGCATTTTGTTGATAGTTACATTTTGTTGTTATCAATATTTTATTTATGTCACTTAATTTAATATAGGAATGAATAATAGAAAAAAAATATATACAGGATGAAATTTTAACCACTTTCCAAATTTTAATATATCAATCTACGAGACAAAAAACAAATGACGTATTTTTTCTTTTGGTATAGCCCAGTACAAAAATGTCAAGATAAAGCACTTCAAAAATGTCCGCAAGAAATCTAAAATTCTTGATACGGCCGCCTAGCATCACTTTTTTTACGCGATTCGCATCTCATTCATTCATTACGATATTATTCATAAGTTTTTGATATTCCCTTTATACCTTAACAGGCCTAGGACCGTAAAAAATGAAAACTATATTGCGAAAAATATTTTCGGGTATAAGCTTGATTTACATTTTTTACTTCATAAATAGGCTCTAAATACAATACTGAACGCCTATAAAAATTTTGGAAAGTGGTTAAAATTTCACCCTGTATATTAAGCATTATGTAATTTTATATTCTGAGTGTAACTATGTACTCGCAGTCAAACCTTTTTAAAGGTTTTGCGAGACCTTACCTATAATATGAAGATATTTGTTTATATAAATAAATAATAATAATAATAATAATAATAACATAGTGCCACAACGCTGGTTTTCTGCGGTCACCATACGACATAATAACTAAACTAAAACATTGAAAATATAAATGAAAATAAGGTAGAAATGAAGAAAAATCTTAATAAGAAATACAACATAGATACGTTCGTCTCGCTTTCTTTATTTTGTCTATTTATTTAAACAGTTTTTTAATGCTTTGAACCCCACGAGGTGATTTCAATGGGGACTACCGTTTCTTTGCTCACCAGTTGGCGCCACTATAGACTGAGGTCCGGAGGTATAGTTGTCAAAGGCGATTGGCACCGAAACAAAGTGTTATATCTTGAATCTTATTAAGGTTTATTATTTATAAGATAACTATCTTGATATCAACAAACTAACTTCTGAAATAGTTGCTCTTGAGGCCGCCTATTTTTGCGCTTTTTCTTAATTCTACTTTTAAAGCGTTCATATTAATCGCCAAATAATCCATATTTGCGTTATTTCACCACTTTCCAGCAGGTGAATTAAAGAAATTATAATTTATGCAACAAATTCCGCTAAAATCTGTGAAAAGTGAATGATAATGGACCTCACGCGACACTAGCGCCTCTAGTGGCAAATTCACTAGCGATCATTGTGTCTGTAATAATAACCCACGATCGAGGGATTAATGGAACTGAATTTATCTGTAAACTCTCTGCCATATACTGTGATAGTACCTACCTAGGTCAGGAAGGGGCCATAGACCTCCCATAGTCAGGGGTGTGCACAGAGATTTCAATTTGGTTAAGCAATATGTTAGTAAAAAGAAACCCACCATTTTCAGTAGCTTAGCATAGTTTCAATAGTATCTAACGGCCTATAATCATCCCACTGCAGGTCAAGGGCCTCCATCATAGCAATGATGGGTACAGGCATAATCACCACGCTTGCCAAATGCGGGTTGGTGATCACAAACAAACCCCAGCAACGTCCGAAAATTCGAAACTTTTTGTTGCCCGGCCCGGGATCGAACCCGGGACCACGAGATCTTGGCCTGGTATTAAAACCACTAGACCAACGAGGCGTTATCGGTCATGTTTATCTGTAAACTCTCTGCCATTTAAGTATACTGTGATAGTAACTAAGTTAGGAAGGGGCCATAGTCTTTTTTTTTTGAAAATATCTCTCTATTGCAAATTGAAAATATACTTTTGACTGTCATAAGCCACCACTGAGCCGACGATTTTATACAAGGCTTTAGGTACGATGTAAGCTAGCGGAATATCATCCATGTTTTCTGTTATTACCTCTAGGTAATATCCGATGGATTATTTTAACAGATATTTCTTGAATAAATTCGTCGACACACCAAATGTCTAGATAGCTTAATGGAGCAGTCGCCTGGTAGGAAGGGTGTGGGTGTGAATCCCACCTCAGGCAGTGAAAAAAATGTTGTCTAATGAAATTTATTTTCCAGTGCCATAGTCCTCCCATAGTCCCAATTACCATCAATTACTAAGCCCTTCTTATGGCCAAAAATCAATGAATCATGATTCTAACTCAGGACCTACGGACGTGTAAGAAATCTGAATAAATCTTTGTCTCAAGTACGAGTAAATACGATATTTGTCATTTCTATATGATTTCATCGCCAAATTTTTGCCTTGAATGATTTTGGATAGCAGTTATTTCAAAACATTTGACAGCGTAATAGTATTCGCGATGGGAAATATTATATAAGTGATCGACTGAGATTTGTTACATTATTATACTAGCTTAGCTCGCGGCTTTGTCCGCGTGGAATCACTGATTTGGTTAGCTTATTTCCAGCTCCTAAAGGGTAGACGGTTTAGTCAAAAATAGATAAACATTCCTTATTTATAATGAAAAGTTAATTGAATAAGTTGTTACCCTTGACAAAATTTCCATCCTTCTTTTTATACTCTTTTAAGGAGATTTTTCTACGAAAAAAACTAGTTTTATCCCACACCACAAATCAAGCCATCTCCAAACTTCTAAACTCCTTTTAAGAGGAAACACTAAGGTCGAGGGAATTGAAAAATAGGTATTTGTAAAATCTATTGCTGTCGCGCAGTGCCCGAACAGCTTTCTCGCAGAGTGCGATAGAGACAACTGCATCTTGGAACGAAAATACCTACTAAAACACACAAAATCAACGTTCGTAGTCCCCCGATTCCCTTTCCAAAACTAGACTGATTTAAATACTTTTTTCAATAAAAATTAAAGAAAGGCTTTAGCTGTGTTCGAATATTTTGCCTTTTTTTCTAAAATTTAGCCAAATTTGTTTTCTGGATGTTTGAACACAGCGGAAAATCTGGCAATTTTTTTAGATTTGTAAGGGATCATATCTCTTTTATTAATTAATTTATGAAAAAAAGGAAAACATAGTGGCCATAGATTTTTGTAATAAAAATTATTGCTCTACTGACATTATCCAGGGAGGAAACAGGGGACTACGTTTGTGTGGGAAAAACGGCCCTTGTAAACTTCCTCTTAAGGATGAAATGCTAAAGAATAATTGTTATCCCAGATTTCATCCGGGAAATCCCGAGGCTTAAACTTTCTTTAAGACACAATTTTATAAAAATCACTCTAGCTGTCTAGCGCCTGCATGAACTGGTAACAAATAAATACACTTTCCCATTCGAAACATTAGTATGTAGATAATTAAGTACTCGTAAGAACTGTACATAAATAAAAAAGGGATGTTTCAAGAAAACGCTGGATTTTTTGCACAATCTTCTCTTCCTATGGGTGTCGTAAGCTAGGCGACTAAAGGAGTACTGCCAGAAGGAGATTGGCAGCAGCGTCTCTTCCTATGGGTGTCGTAAGCTAGGCGACTAAAGGAGTACTGCCAGAAGGAGATTGGCAGCAGCGTCTCTTCCTATGGGTGTCGTAAGCTAGGCGACTAAAGGAGTACTGCCAGAAGGAGATTGGCAGCAGCGTCTCTTCCTATGGGTGTCGTAAGAGGCGACTAAAGGAGTACTGCCAGAAGGAGATTGGCAGCAGCGTCTCTTCCTATGGGTGTCGTAAGCTAGGCGACTAAAGGAGTACTGCCAGAAGGAGATTGGCAGCAGCGTCTCTTCCTATGGGTGTCGTAAGCTAGGCGACTAAAGGAGTACTGCCAGAAGGAGATTGGCAGCAGCGTCTCTTCCTATGGGTGTCGTAAGCTAGGCGACTAAAGGAGTACTGCCAGAAGGAGATTGGCAGCAGCGTCTCTTCCTATGGGTGTCGTAAGCTAGGCGACTAAAGGAGTACTGCCAGAAGGAGATTGGCAGCAGCGTCTCTTCCTATGGGTGTCGTAAGCTAGGCGACTAAAGGAGTACTGCCAGAAGGAGATTGGCAGCAGCGTCTCTTCCTATGGGTGTCGTAAGCTAGGCGACTAAAGGAGTACTGCCAGAAGGAGATTGGCAGCAGCGTCTCTTCCTATGGGTGTCGTAAGCTAGGCGACTAAAGGAGTACTGCCAGAAGGAGATTGGCAGCAGCGTCTCTTCCTATGGGTGTCGTAAGCTAGGCGACTAAAGGAGTACTGCCAGAAGGAGATTGGCAGCAGCGTCTCTTCCTATGGGTGTCGTAAGAGGCGACTAAAGCAGTAACGTTCATTAACGATAACATTCCTTTTTTATAACATTTAAACAGATAATGATTACTTGATACAAAATCGTCAGAATGCAGAATTTAAAGATACCAAATAGTGAAAATTCCTAATCTTTAATAGTACGAAATGCCATAAATACGCAGGCAAGCAAGCATGCATGCAGGCAAGCAGCATGCATGCAATCAGGCATGCGCAGGCAAGCAGCATGCATGCATACATGCAAGCAAGCAAGCATGCTTATAGGCAAGCAGGCAAGCATGCATGCATTTGTTTTGCTCTTCTCCGGCGCTGCGGGAAGTGCAGTCCTTCCGCCCTTGCGTAACAAATCTCTGGCACCCACACTCGCTTCCGTAGCTTCGGCTTCAGCCTCACCCGCTACAGCTAGCCCGGGCGCCCGAGCTTCGTTACTGCGAGCGAGGACTGCACTCCCTCCACGCCTACGGCTTTTTAATTGCACTCTAGTGTAGGGCAGACAAGTACCACGGCGGAAAGACCACGGCGAGTCGGGATTCAACCAAATTCTTATATTTACCAATGTATGTCAGTACGGTTATTTCTTTTAATCAACATTTAAAACGTTTTTATCTCAAATTATAGATATCTATACTAATATTGTAAAGCTGAAGAGTTTGTTTGTTTGTTTGTTTGAAAGCGCTAATCTCAGGAAGTACTGGTCCGATTTTAATAATTATTTTTGTGTTAGATAGTCCATTTGTTGAGGAAGGCTTTAAGCTATATAACATCACGCTGTGACCAATAGGAGCGGAGCATGAGTAAAAAATGTTGCAAAAATAATCGCGATCATAATAAAGGAAATTGACGCAGACGAAGTCGCGGGGAACTGCTAGTACGAAATAATGCGTATAACAAACAAATTTATATCAAATGACTGATACATAAAATTAGTTTTATTTCAAACGATTTGATTTGTTATGAATGTTATACTAAATAGTATTAAATAAACTGTATGTTATGTAAAGTATTCGTTATGACAAACAAAATAATATCATGTGTTGTTGTAACAAATGATTATTATGTAAAGTGATCGTTATTAAAGTTTGATTATATCAAATGATTTTATACAATATGAGACGCACCCCTCTTTCTATGGGTGTCGTGAGAGGCGACTAAAGGAGTACTGCCAGAAGGAGACGGGCAGCAGCGTCTCTTCCTATGGGTGCCGTAAGAGGTGACTAAAGGAGTACTGCCAGAAGGAGACGGGCAGCAGCGTCTCTTCCTATGGGTGTCGTAAGAGGCGACTAAAGGAGTACTGCCAGAAGGAGACGGGCAGCAGCGTCTCTTCCTATGGGTGCCGTAAGAGGCGACTAAAGGAGTACTGCCAGAAGGAGACGGGCAGCAGCGTCTCTTCCTATGGGTGTCGTAAGAGGCGACTAAAGGAGTACTGCCAGAAGGAGACGGGCAGCAGCGTCTCTTCCTATGGGTGTCGTAAGAGGCGACTAAAGGAGTATTGCCAGAAGGAGACGGGCAGCAGCGTCTCTTCCTATGGGTGTCGTAAGAGGCGACTAAAGGAGTACTGCCAGAAGGAGACGGGCAGCAGCGTCTCTTCCTATGGGTGTCGTAAGAGGCGACTAAAGGAGTACTGCCAGAAGGAGACGGGCAGCAGCGTCTCTTCCTATGGGTGTCGTAAGAGGCGACTAAAGGAGTACTGCCAGAAGGAGACGGGCAGCAGCGTCTCTTCCTATGGGTGTCGTAAGAGGCGACTAAAGGAGTATTGCCAGAAGGAGACGGGCAGCAGCGTCTCTTCCTATGGGTGTCGTAAGAGGCGACTAAAGGAGTACTGCCAGAAGGAGACGGGCAGCAGCGTCTCTTCCTATGGGTGTCGTAAGAGGCGACTAAAGGAGTACTGCCAGAAGGAGACGGGCAGCAGCGTCTCTTCCTATGGGTGTCGTAAGAGGCGACTAAAGGAGTACTGCCAGAAGGAGACGGGCAGCAGCGTCTCTTCCTATGGGTGTCGTAAGAGGCGACTAAAGGAGTACTGCCAGAAGGAGACGGGCAGCAGCGTCTCTTCCTATGGGTGTCGTAAGAGGCGACTAAAGGAGTACTGCCAGAAGGAGACGGGCAGCAGCGTCTCTTCCTATGGGTGTCGTAAGAGACGACTAAGGGAGTACTGCCAGAAGGAGACGGGCAGCAGCGTCTCTTCCTATGGGTGTCGTAAGAGGCGACTAAAGGAGTACTGCCAGAAGGAGACGGACAGCAGCGTCTCTTCCTATGGGTGTCGTAAGAGGCGACTAAAGGAGTACTGGTAGAAGGAGACGGGCAGCAGCGTCTCTTCCTATGGGTGTCGTAAGAAGCGATTAAAGGATTACTGGTAGAAGGAGACGGGCAGCAGCGTCTCTTCCTATGGGTGTCGTAAGAGGCGACTAAAGGAGTACTGCCAGAAGGAGACGGGCAGCAGCGTCTCTTCCTATGGGTGCCGTAAGAGGCGACTAAAGGAGTACTGCCAGAAGGAGACGAGCAGCAGCGTCTCTTCCTATGGGTGTCGTAAGAGGCGACTAAAGGAGTACTGCCAGAAGGAGACGGGCAGCAGCGTCTCTTCCTATGGATGTCGTAAGAGGCGACTAAAGGAGTACTGCCAGAAGGAGACGGGCAGCAGCGTCTCTTCCTATGGGTGTCGTAAGAGGCGACTAAAGGAGTACTGCCAGAAGGAGACGGGCAGCAGCGTCTCTTCCTATGGGTGTCGTAAGAGGCGACTAAAGGAGTACTGCCAGAAGGAGACGGGCAACAGCGTCTCTTCCTATGGGTGTCGTAAGAGGCGACTAAAGGAGTACTGCCAGAAGGAGACGGGCAGCAGCGTCTCTTCCTATGGGTGTCGTAAGAGGCGACTAAAGGAGTACTGCCAGAAGGAGACGGGCAGCAGCGTCTCTTCTTATGGGTGTCGTAAGAGGAGACTAAAGGAGTACTGCCAGAAGGAGACGGGCATTAGCGTCTCTTCCTATAGGTGTCTTAAGAGGCGACTAAAGGAGTACTGCCAGAAGGAGATTGGCAGCAGCATCTCTTCCTATGGGTGTCGTAAGAGGCGACTAAAGGAGTACTGCCAGAAGGAGACGGGCAGCAGCGTCTCTTCCTATGGGTGTCGTAAGAGGCGACTAAAGGAGTACTGCCAGAAGGAGACGGGCAGCAGCGTCTCTTCCTATGGGTGTCGTAAGAAGCGATTAAAGGATTACTGGTAGAAGGAGAAGGGCAGCAGCGTCTCTTCTTATGGGTGTCGTAAAAGGCGACTAAAGGAGTACTGCCAGAAGGAGATTGGCAGCAGCTTCTCTTTCTATGGGTGTCGTAAAAGGCGACTAAAGGAGTACTGCCAGAAGGAGACGGGCAGCAGCGTCTCTTCCTATGGGTGTCGTAAGAGGCGACTAAAGGAGTACTGCCAGAAGGAGACGGGCAGCAGCGTCTCTTCCTATGGGTGTCGTAAGAGGCGACTAAAGGAGTACTGCCAGAAGGAGACGGGCAGCAGCGTCTCTTTCTATGGGTGTCGTAAGAGGCGACTAAAGGAGTACTGCCAGAAGGAGACGGGCAGCAGCGTCTCTTCCTATCGGTGTCGTAAGAGGCGACTAAAGGAGTACTGCCAGAAGGAGTCGGGCAGCAGCGACTTTCCTCCAGCATTGGCCAAAACTGCGCCCATCAACCCGCCAGTCAGGCGCGGCGATTATGGCAAAAACCTTCCTTCTTGGGATATTTCCAGTATCAATAATGTTTTAGTCACTTCAGTCATTTTAAATTTCCTTAAAATACCTAATCACAATCGCTATTATTTCCTTGAAGACCAAAGCAATGGGGGCTATCGCTAGTAAATTTGCCACTAGAGGCGCTAGTGTCGCGTGAGGTCCAATATCATTCACTTTGTACTGGTTTTAGCGGAATTTGTTGCATAAGTTATAATTTCTTAAATTTACCTGCCGGAAAGTGATCTCCATCGTAAAATATAGCAAATATGGATTATTTGGCGATTAATGTGAACGCTTTAAAAGCGGAATTAAGAAAAAGCGCAAAAATAGGCGGCCTCAAGAGCAACTATTTCAGAAGTTAGTTTGTTGATATCAAGATAGTTATTTATAAACAATATAACCTTAATTAGATTCAAGATATAACACTTTGTTTCGGCGCCAATCGCCTTTTACTGCTTTACTTCCGGACGTCAGTCTACAGTGGCGCCAACTGGTGAGCAAAGAAACGGTAGTCCCCATTGTTCTGTCTTCATATTTATTTCCTTACCTTGACCTTAAGTAATTAGAGAAAGAAAAATGGCTAAGCGTAAGTCGGGTTTTAAGCAGGGTTCCATACTGCGTGGCAGGAAGAACAAAATTATTTTTTAAAGTTAAAATTGTAAAGCTATTACCTGAGGCCTTACTCCGCAACACAATGTCCGTATATTCGAATCCATCTGTCACTCATACTGATGTCTTAGTATCTGAAAGAGACAGATATATCCGTAAATGTGAGCTTTGTGTTGCAGAGTATGGCATCTGACCATTACCTGTACTGCGCCTTGCGTATGCGAGCAGGAAAAGTGTTCGAATTTTCGAACATTGTTCGGATTTGTGACAACCAACCCGCATTTGGCAAGCGTGGTGATTATGCCAGAACCCATCATTGTTGTGGTAACTTAAATTCAATAGCCTACCACTGCTTGTAGTGGGGTAAATATACAGGATGAAATTTTAACCACTTTCCAAAATTTTTGTAGGCGTTCAGTGTCGTATTTAGAGCCCATTTATGAAGTAAAAAATGCAAATCAAGTTGTCACCCAAAAATATTTTTCGCCATATAGTTTTCAAATTTTAAGGTCCTAGACCTGTTAAGGTATAAAAGGAAAATCAAAAACATATGAATAGTTTCGTAATGAATGAATGAGATGCGCAACGCGTAAAAAAAGTGTTGCTAGGCGGCCGAATCAAATTTTTTTGATTTTTGGCGGACATTTTCTAAGTGCTTTGTCTTGAAATTTTTGTACTGGGCTATACCAAAAGAAAAAATATGTCATTTGTTTTTTGTCTCGTAGATTGCTATATTAAAATTTGGGAGGTGGTTAAAATTTCACCCTGTATGTAGGCCGTTACATTTTCTTTCTTTTTCTGAGCTTTCGATATTCCGTCACTGTTGCAAGCGCCATGATCTTTGAATAACTCTGTCTTAATACAAGACATATCTCATATACTAGTGACCTTGAATGTTTCAATCTTCGTGGTACCTTCGTTGTTTCTGGTTTCCAAAATACAAATGCTTTAAATAGTTATTCAAATTGGGATCAGGACAATGTATGTGATGTTGTCCACATTAATCAGTAGGTAATCACCAAAAGGTTCAAATATTACCTAAGGATCCCTAAAAAAAGATGATTTGTATGCGTAACATTCATGGTTGACGCAATAAAGAGTTTTCCTTCATTTCTTTTAAGTTATGAGTGACTGTATTTTAAAACTAGTTGACCCTGCCAACGTTTTCCATAAGTAAGATAATCAAGTACAGGATGAAATTTTAACCACTTTCCATAATTTTTATATGTGTTCAGTATCGTATTTAGAACCTATTAATGAAGTAAAAAATGTAAATCAAGTTGTCACCCGAAAATATTTCTCGCGATATAGTTTTCAATTTTTACGGTCCTAGACCTGTTAAGGTATAAAGGGAAAATCAAAAACTTATGAATATTAGGGGTTAAAGTATGAAATTGCCGTTTTGTATGGACAAAATCGAGAAAAGTCATTTTTCCATACTAAAATTTTTTTAGTATTTTTAAAAACGCCTGAACCGTTTTTGATGCAATTAAAGGTGAAAGTTAGATGGTTATAAAGCTAAGCATTATAGTATTTAAATTTCTGAAAATCAAAGTATATAATACAAATATACTTAATTGAAGCAAGAAGGTCAGCTGACACATTGTAAGGGGTCTTTTCAACGACTTCCTTTGTAGTAATAGGCACTAGTATTGCATTTTTTTTTTTAGTCAAAAGTAACTTTATTTAGTTTTTGATACAATACACAAAAGAATTACGCAATAATATGACTATACTTAAGAGCTATAAACAAAATAAAAACTGGGAAAATAATCGGCAATTTCATATTTAACCCCTATTAGTATCGTAATGAATGATCGCATCGCGTATAAAAAATGTAACTAGGATGCCGTATCAAAAATTTTAGATTTTTGGCGGACATGTGCTAAGTGCTTTATCTTGACATTTTTGTACTGGGCTATACTAAAACAAAAAATACGTTATTTGATTTTAGTCTCGTAGATTGATATATTAAAATTTGGAAACTAGTTAAAATTTCACCCCGTATATCAAAAGTGAAAACAAATGAAAAACAACACACTTCGTTGTCATATCTCCATCTCCAAAATATGATGTCTGACTACACCACAGTAGGTACTATAGGTAATACTTTAATAATTACATCAAACTATCAGAGATAACTGATACGCATCAAAACTTTTACTAATGTGAATTTGGAAAAAGTTTAGAAATGGATTATTATTCGCTATAATTGATTTGAAATGAATATATAAATAAAGATAAAAAAAAAACACTAGTTTTAAACATTTTGAACTGTTTGTTTTAAAAAATATTAAAAAAAACTGGTTTTTTTTCCAACCCTGGGAAACACCAACCATGGTCACAGGTCAGTCTGTCGTTGTAAGAAGGCAGAGATCTACCTTAAACATATTTTTTCTGTGCAAAACTAAATCAAATAAGTAAAATCAGTTATTTAAACGCCCTGTTGGTCTAGTGGTTTGCATACCGGGCTAAGATCTCGGGGTCCCGGGTTCGATCCCCGGGTCGGGCAGCAAGGGTTTTAATTCTCGAAAATTGCTCGTGTTTGTGATCACCGCAGCATTGGCAAGCGTGGTGATTATATACCCATCGTTGCTGTGGCCATTTGAATTCGATGATGAAGCCTTTTTCCTGCAGTGGGATGATTATAGCTCGGTTTTTCACTTTAGTTTACAGTAGTATCATCTTAATCTGTGCCTTACAAGTACATTTTAATAAGTAAGCCCCGCGCCGTACCTACACACGTCTCAATATGAACCTAGCACTGCTTCGGGACAAGTGTGAGCTAGTGCCGAGAAGACAACGCAAGAAACTCGGTCATTATTGTCAGCCTCTCTTTGATTAATCATGTTAATAAATAGTATATACTAGTGCGAGTTAGCACACTTTAAAGCCATACATTTCTATCATATACATAATCACTAATAAATAAATAAATAAATGTGGTCAATGTGGACAACATCACATACATTGTTCTAATCCCAATTTGAATAACTAAGTATTTAAAGCACTCGTACTTTGGAAACCAGAAACAACGAAGGTACCACAAACACTCAGACCGGAGAAAATGTAGAAAAACTCTTTTTTTCTACATTGACCCGTCCGGGAATTGAAGCTGGGACCTCGGAGCAGGCGATACCTTGAAAACCGGTGTGTACGCCACTCCGCCACGGAGGTCGTCAGTAAAGTAGTATCTTGTTAAAAAATGCGAATTAAATTTTCCATGAATGAATTTGCAACCTTTCGCAGTCTGAAGCCTGGAACAGCAAGTTAATCTTTACGTCTGGTATTAAAATTGTGTAGGTAATTTTTATTAAGAAATAAAATACTGTGTAGCATGAGTATCGCTGAAAACGCAAGAAAATAACGAGACATGTCTCTACGAAGTATTAAGGAAGAATTAAAAGAAAACAGGTTCTAATATTGAGTTTATTTAACGTAATTGTTGCAATTATGTTTCAGAGAATTTATTTAGGAAAATGGCGGGTCGTCGAGCGTTGTAAAGTATTTCCAACTGACGAAGAAATAGGTGTTATTTATTATTTGAATAAAAATATTTATTCAAAATTCCACGCGTACAAAGTCGAGGGCAACAGCTAGTAATTATTATAAGAAGTCGATCCAAGACGAAACTGACACCGCCTCACTCGGCAGCACAAATGTCCGTATATTCGAATCAATCTGTCCCTGTCACTCATACCGATGTTTTAAAGTATCTGAAAGAGACAGATATCCGTGATTACAAGCTTCGTGTTGAAGAGTAAGGCATCTATGGAATGATTGAGATTTAATGCCAGTGTCAACTTGAAAACCCGGCCAAATTATGTCGGCATGCGATAGTATGCCGACATGATAGTAATATACATAGATATATGTCATGTTGTATGTATTCGATTGTACTAAAAGTGCTATAACTCTTATGTCAAATA
The DNA here is from genome assembly GCA_949315895.1 of Anania crocealis. Taxonomy (NCBI): domain Eukaryota; kingdom Metazoa; phylum Arthropoda; class Insecta; order Lepidoptera; family Crambidae; genus Anania; species Anania crocealis. The sequence goes on from OX438875.1 coordinate 9,343,456, forward strand.
ATAAATAAATAAATAAATAAAATAAATGTGGACAACATCACATACATTGTCCTGATCCCAATTTGAATAACTATTTAAAGCATTCGTATTTTGGAAACCAGAAACAACGAAGGTACCACAAACACCCAGACCCGAGAAAATGTAGAAAAACTCTTTTTTTTCTACATTGACCCGTCCGGGAATCGAACCCGGGACCTCGGAGCAGGCGACACCTTGAAAACCGGTGTGTACGCCACTCCGCCACGGAGGTCGTCAAAATAGGTGCATTGTTATATACTGTTTTCAATGTATTTTTTTATATACTTTATTTGATATTACTTATTTCAAGCATATTCTTATCGCTGTAAGCCAGCCGTTGTTTCATCAAATGTTAGGAGTTTGCACCCTTAACACCGGAAAGAAATATCTTTGCAGGTGTTTGACTTTATTTGATATTTTAGCAACTTAATTGCAATTATAATATCAATAATATAAACTTGAAAAATTCGAGTCCCGCCTGAGACATAATTTTTCAAGTTTATAATACTGATATTTTTAGGGTTCCATACCCAAAGGGTAAAAACGGGACCCTATTACTAAGACTCCGCTGTCTGTCCGTCTGTCCGTCACTCTGTCACCAGGCTGTATCTCAAGAGCCGCGATAGAGACAGTTGAAATTTTCACAAATTATGTATTTCTGTTACCGCAATAATAACAAATACTAAAAACAAAATAAAATAAATATTTAAGGGGGGCTCCCATTTTTTTTGCCTTTTTGGTACGGAACCCTTCGTGCGCGAGTCCGACTCGCACTTGGCCGGTTTTTATGTTTACATCATTGGCTTGTATAGCTTATAAATTAGTCATGAGTACGAGTGCTTACTTGACTGTGCTTAAGTTAATCCCGATTCCTTAATTAAAGGACAAGCATCCGGTTGTCTTAGACTTAGGGCTAATCATTCTTTGACAGATAAATGGCATACGTTAATAATTTAGAATTTGTAAGTTTGCCGATATCTCGTAGGTACATACTCGTACATTCTCGTACAAACATACACTTAAAAATACAATTTAATCCCTCGATCGTGAGTTATTCCAGACTCAATTGAAATCAATTGTTACCGCGGCACGCGCGTGCCGCCTGGGGGTTGAGGGATTAAATAAATGTGGACAACATTCCATCACAGTTCCTGATCACAAAGTGAGTAACTAAAGCACTCGTATTGTGGGAATCAGAAACAACGAAGGTACCACAAACACCCAGAAAATGTAAAAAAGAGTTTTTACATTGACCAGTCCGGCAATCGTACCCGGGACATCGGAGCAGGCGACAAATCGGTGTGTACGCCACTCCGTCACGGAGGTCGGCTTACTAGTTGTTGCCTGCGACTACGTTCGCGGATAAAATAAAATAAAATACATAAAAAGTATTCTATGTTAATTCTTACCTCCAAGAATATGTGTACAAAGTTCCATGATGATCGGTTAAGTAGTTATCACGTAAAAGCGTAACAAACAAACTTAAATTAGTATAATATTAAGTAAGGATGTACTGAATTTTATGTAGATACTAGCTGTTGCCCGCGACTTCGTACGCGTCAATTTCTGTTATTATGATTGCGATTATTTTTGCAACATTTTTCACTGATGCTTCGCTCCTATTGGTCGCAGCGTGATGTTATATAGCCTAAAGCCTTCCCCGATAAATAGACTATCCAACACAAAAAGAATTTTTCAATTCGAACCAGTACTTCCTGAGATTAGCGCGTTCAAACAAGCAAACAAACAAACAAACAAACTCTTCAGCTTCATAATATTAGTATAGATTATAGGTACTATGTGTAGATTTTGTATTCTACTTATAAGTGTGTTATTGTACCTGTCATTTATCGCTTGTCTTGCACTGCTGCACTGTATGTACTCCACTAAAACATGATTTCCTCTACCCAAAGTCCAGGAAGGGATTGCTTTAAGTGATAAAACTGCCTGATTGTAAATTTATAATGGTATGCAATCTTTTCGTGTCTTTAAAAATAAGTAAAGTAACAGCCTATAAACGTTCCACTGCATCATTGAATCATTGAAGTCAAGTTACCACAGCAATGATGGGTACAGGCATAATCCCGATCTCAAACCCGAGTAATTTTCGAAAATCCAAATCTTTTCGCCCAACCCGCGGATCGAACTCAAGGTATTTCAACCACTAGCTATACCAACTGGGTGTTGTACTACGATTGTATTCTAGTTATACTTAGCTGTATCTGTCATACATTTGCATGTCTTGCACTGTGCTACCCCTACTCCTTTAAAATATAATTTCCCCTACCTAAAGGTTAAAATCTTTGAAAAAGGATACATTAATGATCTCAATAAAAAAAAACACTTATCCAGTCCGTCCTAATAAATTATAGCGGTCAATTATTTTATTTTATTATTTGGTCAAATGTGGTACTTGTTTGTCCTGTCTCGTAGAGGTCGCTTTAAGCGATAAGATTGCCTACATTACATTTTTTCTGGTTTGCAATATTTTGTCTTCTTGTATTTAGTGCAAGTGCAGGACGCCCTCAGGCCAGGTGGAGTGATGATTTGCGCAAGGTGGCAGGAGCTGGATGCGAGAAGCCTAGGATCGACCTAAGTGGCGTGCGACTGGAGAGGCCTATGTCCAGCAGTGGACTGTGATAGGCTGATGATGATGTGTTTAATGCAATAAAGCTTATAATATCTATCTATTTATCTATGCTTTACGAAGGCAACAGTTTCATCAGAGTATGCCACCGCAGATCTCGTCTAAACGATGCCTTAAGTGGCGTTAAGCATTTGCCATAGTTAATAGATGCATTTGATTATCACGACCCGTTGTGTTGTGAGGTTTTCTGGTGGGCGCCGCAAGAGGTCGCGGCGGGCGGTCCTTGGAACAAGGGAGGAATGGAGAGGGCTATACTGTTTTCTTGAGTTTATGCGAACACATTGAAATGAAAGATATGTTTACGGATTTAGTACGCATTTATTTTTAATTTAACACGACGTTTCCAACACTTTACAGCGTTCATGGTCACGGGCAGACTAAGGTGACACCTTAGTCTACGCGTACTAAATCCGTAAACATATCTTCAATTTCAATGGAGAGGGCTATATTGAAATTAACAATTTTCCGAAGCAATTCTTTCTTTTTAAACACTCTTGTTGCCTTTTTTTATGGCAATAATACGTTGATATCAGAATAGTATGTCTGTGATGTCGTCTACATTTATTTTAATTGACTACATAATGGTTGTGGGAGTCTAAATAATTAGTGCAAGAAGGAAAGCAGTAGAAAGCCAGTGATTAATACATGCAAACTACTACTTTTCAGTGATTCATTTTAATTTAAAAGAAGAAGATAAATAAATAGATTTACAAATTGACCAATCTTTTTAATTCTTTCATAATCTTATTTCAAATTATTTCTTTTTTCATTTTCTAAATAAACTAAATTCGGTACGTGTCAGCCGTCTCCACGCATCCCGTATTCGGCGCCCCCAACTCCCTATATAATAGCGCGATTCCTTCAGGACTGCATTCAGTCTCTGTAGCCCAGGTAAGTGGTCGCCTGTGCCATTGTCTCGCTGTGGTGTCCCAGCTGTCCGTCCCTGTTGAGATCTTAAGCGAAGTTTGAGGTGAGTCGATTTTAAATTCTATTTATTAACCGTTGGTTGAGTGGCCCAAGTACCGGATAGCGACGGTTGGGCAACAGAAAGTTTTGAATTTTTGAATATTGCTTGGGTTTGTGATCACCAACCCGCATTTGGTAAGCGTGGTGGTTATGCCTGTACCCATTGCTGTGGTAACTTTAATTCAATGAAGGCCTTTATCCTGCGTTGGGTCAATTAAAGGACTTTCTTAACATTTTTATATTATTCAAAGGTTTTATTGCACAAATTAAAGAGAAAAATATACAAAAGGTGGAATTAATAACAAGCGGTATTGTCTACCAATCGATCATTAGGCTAAAAAGATTTTTTTCACAAAACATATAACAAAATATATCTTACTTCTTCATTCATTGTATGTGCTTAAATATTGTGAATGTTTGAATGAACATATTTTGTTACTTCATAACGCCAAAACAGCTTAACAAATCAAGATAAAATTTGGCCCTGAAATAGCACCTAGGCCACTTTTACTGCTAGGGAGCCCCCCCCCATAAATATTTATTTTATTTTATTATTTAATTTTGAAGTAAAAATACAACTAAGAGTTTTGTAAATATTTCAAGTGCCTACCTGTTGCCATTATTGATATTGAGCGAAAAAGAGCAAAATAAAATCGCGTTTGTTGTATAGGAGCCCCCCTTAAATATTTATTTTATTTTGTTTTTAGAATTTTTTGTTATTGCGGTAATACATAATTTGTGAAAATTTCAACTGTCTAGCTTTCGCGGCTCTTGAGATACAGCCTGGTGACAGGCAGACGGACAGAAGGACAGGATGGACAGACAGCGAAGTCTTAGTAATAGGGTCCCGTTTTTACCCTTTGGGTACGGAACCCTAAAAAACTGACACACAAAAATATTAATCCCTCGATCATGAGTTATTCCAGACACAATTGAAATCAATTGTTATCGTAGCACCCGTGTGCCTTCTGGGGCTGAATCAGTATAATTAGTTTTATTTCTGCAAATAGGTCCAGAGGCGCTTTTACACGTCCCAATATTGAAACCAACCACTGCTCCCGAAGCAGTGGTGGGTTAATAATAGGTAACAAGTGTGCCCGCTAGTGCCGAGAGGTAGCAAAAAAAATTATGATAATTAAGTAGATATATATTTTTTATTATTTAAGACATGCCACACTGGGCCACACAGAGCCATCTAGTCCCAAATAAGCTACTATTAAGTACCCTGTCGTATGGGGTACTAGACAACCGATAAATTTACTTATATACTTTTTTTGTAAATACATACTTATAATACATAGAAAACACCCAGACCAGTACAAACAGACATGTTCATGCACACAAATATTTGTACTGTGCGGGGATCGAACCCGCGACCCATGGCTCAGAAGCAGCGTTTACTACCGCTGATCCAAATGGTCGTCATGACAATAATGCTAAAAAGGATTTGCTCAGCAATTATCAAGACAGTTTAGGTCATGCAGCGACGACTTTATTCCTATTAAGTAAAACAAAACACCAAAATATTTATGAAAAAAAAAGAAAATCTCATTAATAGCTACATTAAATTATTTTTCTTTCTCTTTTTTCAAATACAACATATTAATAAATTAAGAATTAAAAAAAAAAACTCGTTATTTCAGTTTTTTTTTAAAAGTGCTTTATTTAGCCACTGAAAAATAGCTTAAGATGTCCAAATTTTTTTTCAATGCACCTCTTTTACAAAGTAGGAATAAATTATTTTCTTCGTGGTGTGAATTGACATTTTCATAGACTTCCTTGTAGTAAATTTTACGTAACTTTAAATGGATTTTTCATGTTTTCCTGATGCGTTAACATACACGCAACATGCAACACATAAATGCCTTAGAAACTATATCCAGGATGTCCCGGGTTCGGATCCCGGGTCAGTTTAGAATAAAAAGTATTAGGGGTTAAAGTATGAAATTGCCGTTTTGTATGGACGAAATCGAGAAAAGTCTTTTTTCAATACTAATAATTTTTTAGTTTTTTTAAAAACGCCTCAACCGTTTTCGAAGCAATTAAAGGTGAATGTTAGATGGTTATAAAGCTACGCATTATAGTATTTAAATTTCTGAAAATCAAAGTATATTGCTAGGAGACTGTAACAAAAATTTTAGATTTTTTGCGGCCATTTTCTAAGTGCTTTATCTTGACATTTTTGTGCTGGGCTATACCTAAATAAAAAGTTCGTTATTTATTTTTTGTCTCATATATTGCTAATTGCTATATTAAAATTTGGAAGGTGGGTAAAACTTCATCCTGTATAAAATTCTCGTGTCACAATGTTAGTTACCTTACTCCTCCGAAACGGCTTTACTGATTTTTACCAAATTTTATATGTATATTCAGTAGGTCAGAGAATCGGCTACTATCTATTTTTCATACCCCTAAGATCCGAGTTCACCAATTCTTAAACAGCCGGTAAACATAGATTGACGATTAATTTGACACAATTCCCATACAAAATATGTCAAATAATATTTTAAACGCTGTTTAAAACTTAAATGTCTGTTGGTGAATTCTACCCTAAGTGATAAGGGTTGTTCGCCCTTAACATATTTTTTTTATTTTTGGACAATTTTTTTTTTCTATAATGTGGCATTATAAAATACGTACAACCCTAAATGTTTCCCCTTTTACCACCAACCCCTATTTTTTAATAGCCATTTTAGTAATTTAATCATTTTTATGGAAAATAACGTTTGCCGGGTCAGCTAGTATTGATCTAAAATAAATAAATAAATAAATATTAAATGTGGACAACATCACATACATTGTTCTGATCCCAATTTGAATAACTATTTAAAGCATTCGTATTTTGGAAACCAGAAACAACGAAGGTACCACAAACACCCAGACCCGAGAAAATGTAGAAAAACACATTTTTTCTACATTGACCCGTCCGGGAATCGAACCCGGGACCTCGGAGCAGGCGACACCTTGAAAACCGGTGTGTACGCCACTCCGCCACGGAGGTCGTCGATAATTATTTTAAAGTTTTCATGTATTATATAATGTTACTGATAGGTATAGAAAATGGGCAAGGAATCCATATTTACTTATTCTAGTATAAAGAACCGCCAAATTAGGTCCCCTGTTTAATTAATAAAAAATGGAACCTCACCTTTGTTGGGCCTTTCTTTGTGCGATAATATATCCCGTTGGGATGTAAGTATTTAGGGTTCCGTAAGCAACTTATATGAAACTTTTGTTGCAAAAAATTTACTCAGCGCAAAGCCTGAATGCCACTTGTATCACGACGACACAGTCAAGATGATTCGTTCGACACTCCGTCGCTCTAGCAACAAAAAAAAACGTGTGGCACTCGGAGACTGCCGCGGTAAAGCTATTGCATATAGCATTACGCTTGCGCAGTAACGCCGATACAACCAATGCCACCTAAAGGCGGGTTGCTGAACTAAAGAGACAAGCGTGATATTTCAAAAAGTCATTAAAAGTTCTGCTATTCATCGATAGATGGAAAAACTAAAAAGTATCACCGCTGTGCCGGTCGGAGTGGGAGGTGTTAGGTTATTTTCGTTACGGAATTCCTGGATTCGGTCTCCACGCTCAAGGCCCGCGATAGAAGCTATGCAATAGCTTAAAAAAGTATCACCGCTGTGCCGGTCAGAGTGGGAGGTGTTAGGTTATTTTCGTTACGGAATTTCTGGATTCGGTCTCCACGCTCAAGGCCCGCGATAGGAGCTATGCAATAGCTTAAAAAAGTATCACCGCTGTGCCGATCGGAGTGGGGGGTGTTAGGTTATTTTCGTTACGGAATTCCTGGATTCGGTCTCCACGCTCAAGGCCAGCGATAGAAGCTATGCAATAGCTTAAAAGCTTCGAATTTTTGAACATTGCACGGGTTTGTGATCACCAGCCCGCATTCGGCGAGCGCTGTGATTATGCCTGTACCCATCATTGCTGTGGTAACTTGAATTCAATGATGGAGGCCTTTGCCCAGCAGTGGGATGATTTTAGGCCGTTACTTTATGAATAATGATGTTAGTGATTATTTTTATTGCACTCAAAACTGGTGGCTTCAAGGTTTCAGTCGGTAATTACACACAGACTATTCATGTGATTTGCCTGCAATAGTAGGTAGCTTTGGATATGATATCATGTTGTATCCATTCGATTGATATTACATAGTTGTACCAAAAATAATTTTTCAATTCGAACCAGTACTTCCTGAGATAAGGGCGTTCAAATAAACGAACAAACTCAAGACTAGCTGTTGCCCGCGACTCCGTACGTGTCAATTTCTGTTATTATGATCGCGATTTTTTTTGCAACATTTTTCACTGATGCTTCGCTCCTATTGATCGCAGCGTAATGTTATATAGCCTAAAGCCTTCCTCGATAAATGGACTATCCAACACAAAAATATTTTTTTAATTCGTAACAGTACTTCCTGAGATACGCACGTTCAAGCAAACAAACAAACAAACAAGTAAATTCTTCAGCTTTATAATATAATAACATAGTATACATTGATGAATTCACCAATAGAAATGTTGGCAATGCTGTTCTAGGCTATCTTCCACTGCGTCCTTAAGGCCCTGTATGTCCCTCGCGATTCACAATCAGGTTTTTAAATGAAAAATCAACATTGTCATTGAGAAACAATCATAGATTATTTACGTTTCTGTTCTACTTCGCTTTGAATACAATGACAACACTTTGAGACGACTCGCAGAATACAAAATGGCGAAATGTAGAAGGTTCACTAGAGAGAAAAACTAAATACATTGTACATTATCAGTATTTAAACTTGAAAAATTATGTCTCAGGCGGGACTTGAACCCGGATCTCCTCGCATGCTCCTAACATTTGATGAAACAACGCTGGCTTACAGCGTTAAGAATACATAAGAATACCTAAGCTTGAAAAATTGACACCTATTTGTTTAGGAGGCAGGTCTCGGCGGCACTTGAACCCGCATCTCCGGCATGCGAGGAAATGCGGGTTCGAGTCCCGCACAGTACAAATATTTGTGTGCATGAACATGTCTGTTTGTACTGGTCTGGGTGTTTTTTATGTATTATAAGTATATATTTACAAAAAAAATGTATATAAGTAAGTTTATCGGTTGTCTAGTACCCCATACGACATGGTACTTAATAGTAGCTTAATTTGGGACTAGATGGCTCAGTGTGGCCTAACCGTGTGTAGTGTGTGACAAACCTATAATAATAGAATCCATTGTTTTTGTGTGATTTATTTCCAATATTTAACAAATTTTTCTCTCTTCTCTCAACAACTTTTACCATGGACAACGATTTTGTAAAGCAGAAAGCAGTAACCTGCCCATTCATTTAAAATCTGTAACAAACAAATTATTTATTCGGGATCTTCAAGTGTAATGTTTATTGAAATATTATGAAAACATCGGAAACATTCGAAGTGAGTTGCAAGAGGCATTCTGCTAAAAACATTACAAGTATTATAACCTCAAACCATTAACAAAATATTTACATTCCTGATAATTATCAAAAGTTATAAATACTATGTTTACTTACATCGAAATGATCCTCACAGAAGAAAATATTTGTACTATTCGCTATGTTATTAGGATCCCTCCGAAATAGTTACATGCAACCACTTTCGGCACACTTAGACTTTCTTTTGAACACTTACAAATAGTTTTCCGAAGTTTTTATAGAAGTATAGCTGTTCCTGGCGACTTCGTACGCGTCAATTTCTATTTTTATGATCGCGATTATTTTTGCAACATTTTTCACTGATGCTTCGCTCCTATTGGTCGCAGCGTGATGTTATATAGCCTAAAGCCTTCATCGATACATGGACTATCTAACACAAAAATAATTTTTCAATTCAAACCAGTACTTCCAGAGATTAGCGCGTTCAAACAAACAAACAAACTCTTCAGCTTTATAATATTAGTATAGATTATACACATTTTGGTACTGCATACCATTTGAAACTCATTTTATTACATAAGTCACTGTTAAAATATAGATATGTAGATGATTATGTGCTACAGATCACAAGACAGGCAGGTGATGTCACCTACCGCATTGCAGCGCCATATTGACAAAATAGCGTTTTGGCGCGCTATTTCAATTTTCAATTTTCATTTTGATATTTTTCAGCAAATATGTACCAGAATTTAAAAAAATACTTTTACTGGGTTCTTCAACCTCTACTTAATAATATAAAATGGATTTCAAAAACCAATCAAATAGCCTAAGAGATTGTGTGAATAGATCTATCTGAGAAAATTGTTTGTTGAACAAGTACATGATTCGCCGTAGCGGTGCGCCTTTTAAAGCACGCTGTGACGCACACGGATGTAGCTGTGCAAGGTACGTTCATCCGGGACTCCGGCGCGAAATAATACATCTGTGCGCGTCACAGCGTGTGACAAAATTAAGTCTGAATCAATATTAAATACTACCTGCTGCCCGCGACTTCGTCCGCGTCAATTTCTGTTATTATTATGATTTCGATTATTTTTGAAAAAATTTTCACTGATGCTTCGCTCCTATTGGTCGCAGCGTGATGTGATATAGCCCAAAGCTTTCTTCGATAAATGGACTATCCAACACAAAAAGAATTTCAATTTGAACCAGTACCTCCAGAGCGTTAGAGCGTTCAAACAAACAAACAAACAAACTCTTCAGCTTTATAATATTAGTATAGATTTTTCAAAAAAATATTTTTATTGATATATCAAATAACACTGCTATGATGTTTTACATGGCAGTAAGATCACATAACGTGGGCTTCGTCTTCCAGGTGGTTGAAATTTTATTTATTTTATTTATTTATTTTATTAAGAAAACATACAGCTTTATTTTATTACATTAGATTTAAATTTACTTAATAATACATTAGCATTTAAAGTTTTCAAGGCTAATTAATACATAAAATGTTGACACGGAGACAAACGCATCAGAAAATCGCTTAAACTTAAACTATTATAACTATGTACTTGTCTATGAAACTAATAACTATTAAATATTAAACATAACTGTTAAATAATATGACTCGGAATCTGGTTAATCCCGAGAAATGCACCGTATATAACGTGTGGTTGACGCGGGCAGAGAGCGAAACGCTAGTAAAGATATAAAACAAAATTATCACGCTATGCCTTCTCATAAAAACATATTACAGCAATAATTTCGGTAGTGTGGATTGGTGTAATAGTAATTTAGATTTTACTGTTATGTAATAACTTAGTTTTTGGGAAATGGGTTTGGTTTTCTGTGGATTAATTAATTAATGAACTATTAACAGTGGCAAGCACCTAAAACTATGATTTTTGTTAGAGTTAATTGATACGGTGTTTACCATGTACCTTAGCTAACGCCCCGTTGGTCTAGTGGTTTAAATACCAAGCCAAGATCTCGGGGTCCAAGGGTCGGTACCCGGGTTTGGCAATAAAAAATTTAGAATTGTCGAACATTGCTCGGGTTTGTGATCACCAACCCGCATTCGGCAAGCGTGGTGAATATGTCAGTACCCATCATTGCTAAGGTACGAGTAACTTGAATTCAATGATGCAGGCCTTTTCCCTGGGGATGATTATAGGCTGTTACCTAGGTACTTTACTTTTGTTTTGTTTTCCTTAGCTTTTATAAACTTAGCCCCCTAACAATGTACTCTAGTGATAGTGACCATGGAAGTATAATTAATATCAGTATGATTTTAGTTGCAAAATCACTCTATTCCAACTACTTAAGATGCCATAGTATTTATCTTGATGTGGTGTCTTCACATACTGTTTTTCTTTGATCTCATAAAATCAAGAGTAGAAATCGAAAATGCAAATCCTTTAAAGGATGTGTTGACTACAAATTATAACACGTAATCAAAAAACAGCAGACCACTAAATCAATTTGAGTAAATGATCCAGAAACCGAATTCACGAAGTATGAACTCATGAGTTATTCCCAAAGGTCCACGACTTTATTATTATTTTCCCACCGGGTCAATGAAATTTTTAAATATAAGTATTTTAAAATTTTCATATTGCATTCCCAACGGCATCTTTGGTTTTCTAACTAATGATGACGGCTAACAGATCCCTCTGCGGTGGTAGGCTTCGTAAGAGGCCGCCTGGACGCTACCACCCTCCTGTCGGAGGCCAGTGCCAAACAGTTTTTCTGTGTTCCGCTAGTGTGTGGGAGAACCAGTGCCTCTGGGTAAGCTCGCTCCATCTTAGGCTTCTCTTAACCGTATAGTTAATTATGTAGTCAAGAGCAAGCCCATAATTTATTAAAAAAAATATTTTTTATATTCGTTGCAGAAAGGGCTCAATGTGAAATGATTTACAATGACTGTACCGAAACTTAGTTTTTTTAATGTTTAAGTCCATTTTAGGGTACCTAAGAAGGTATGACTTATAATGTTTTAATAAAACTTAGTGTAAGCAGATGCTTTACGGTAATACCTAATTCTTAAACAATGTTTTTAAATCCAAAGAGTCTGACACAATATAGACTCCTTGTTCATCTAGTCACTTCCTTTTATTACATAATAAATATTTTAATTTCTATCCTTTTACCCAGATTCTACTGTTGACTGTACCAAATATTGTCATGGACCCGCTGGGAATCAAAGTATGAACTCACGTTTCTTTGAAGACAATAGAGCTGTGGAGCTTTGGGAATAACCCGTATGAACGTACCGTAACAGCATCTTTTTGTTTTAATCTAAGCTAATAAAACTCACTTTAACTGACGTACGCGATGCTTGCAACGTTCCGTGCAGTCTATGGTGTACAACACGCAGCGTTTCCCATTTGCCGGGTCGCGACCCGGTACCGGGGCGACAAAATAAAATACCGGGTCGCAACATTCCCGCCTTGTTTTAAAAATAATAGGTGCCTATCGATGGACGCATCGTATAAAATCTTCTATCGTCATTTACCGCGAACTTGGATTCTCTAGTAAGTAATAAACAAGCAACAGCTCCATGCTTCGCACTAGAGTTTAGTGACTACATAGTGTATAATAATATGTTTACTATAGATAAATGTATATTATTTTACCTAATGGAACCAGCTTGGGTTTAAAAGTAATATGGGTTAAAGTATGAAATTGCCGATTATTTTCCCACTTTTTATTTTGTTTATAGTTCTTAAGTATAGTCATATTATTGCGTAATTCTTTTTGTATTGTATCAAAAACTAAATAAAGTAACTTTTGACTAAAAAAAAATGCAATACTAGTGCCTATTACTTCAAAGGAAGTCGTTGAAAAGACCCCTTACAATGTGTCAGTTGACCTTCTTGCTTCAATTAAGTATATTTGTGTATACGCATAATAGTATTAAAATTTCTGAAAATCAAAGTATATAGATTTTCAGAAATTTTAATACTATGATGCGTAGCTTTATAACCATCTAACTTTCACCTTTAATTGCATAGAAAACGGTTCAGGCGTTTTTAAAAAAACTAAAAAATTGTTAGTATGGAAAAATGACTTTTCTCGATTTCGTCCATACAAAACGGCAATTTCATACTTTAATATTAAGTGGGTCACAAAGGGGCAATGTGAAAATTCCCGGGCCATGCATGGCAGAACAATGTTTGGGAAACACTGTTGTAGTTTACGAAACGCACGCGAGTCATACGATAAACACTATACAACGTGTTCCTTTTGATATCCCATGACTCTAAGGTTATGTTCTATAGGTAAAAATAATATAAAACGCCCTAGAACATGTGGTTCAAAAATCAATAGTTTCGAATTTTTTAACTTAAATTTTAGTTAAATTTGTTAAAACAATGTAACCAGTATGGCGAATCCTTAGTTTTGCGAGACGTTGGCAAACTTACACTAAAGTGTAGTAGTAAAGTAGCGGGAGAGCGTAACTTCTAAACATTGACTTGTGTGGGTGTTTCATTGATAAGTAGGTACGAGTAAATCGTTTTCATTCAAAAGTTCATTCATAACAAGGTAAGGGTGTTTTACATAAACAGTCGTGACTTTTTAGAATTATTTTGTATGAAAAAATTAAACAAAAAAAAAGTATAATTGAAAAATAATTCATATGCAATTTAATTCTTTAGCATGGTCTAATACCCTAGAGTTATGGGATATCAAAAGGAACACGTTGTATGAATTTATTTTATACCTAGTTCCTTTTTCTTGCATCACGTACTTCTAGCACAAAAAACTATCGACTTCGAATCGTTTGCGTATCGAATGCAAACGACACAAAGTTCGTGCTTTGTTTTGTAGTTCTCGTTTTGACCGCACCAGCGTTGTTTAAGTTTTCATACTAAATATTTCGATGGCGATACGAACACGCAAACGATTCAAATTTGATAGTTTTTTGTGCTAGAGGTACAGTTTTGTATTTCACGTCAACGTTGCCTGTACGAATTCTAGTCACAAATGTCATTAAACAAAAAACTAAGTCAACCAATCAACATTGAGTATTTAAGGAGTTAAGACACAGTCAAGTTTGTAATTCAGTTATTTCAGTTAACTGCCGTGGGTGTTTTCGATCCACCTGGCCAATTTAAACGTATTATGAGTTACTGGATAAATTAGTTGAATTCTATTTATTTCTACTTCGATAATTGTGTTGGGGAGTTTCGTTTAACCTTTTAGCTGTGTCAGTTAGGTAACTTCTGACTCTAAATGTTATTGATTCCATCATTGATGTAATTAAGACTAGATACGCTATCAGCGACACAAAAATGTCCCAACTTAATTTGTACAGGTACCCATTTGACATACCTACTTTTGTACTTTTAGTACACTCGACAGCACATCAAGTTAAACAGTTGAACTGCGATAACAGCTTTTATTAAGTAGGACATAAAGGCGGTCTCAAGGTCAACATGTATAGTCTGATGTGCCGCCGTGTGTACAACAAAGTAGTTTGGTACAAAAAAAAGTTAATATCTCTTTATGATACCTTGTGTAAGTAGTTAATGCACTGAATGCACAGGATGGCGTTATAAACGATTTTTCGGAATAAAAGAGCTATTAACAGGATAACAGACCTGTCGCTGACCTGATGGGGACTGAAACAGTAAACAGTATGACTCCTAATCTTAATTTAATAAGCCCGCAAGTTGAACGCGAGTACCACATCTTTCTTCTTTTGTTTTAATTTAAGTGTAGTCATTATATAAAAGAATAATAGTTGAAAATAACTGTAATCCAACTACGAAAATGCCATTGATTTCAATGTCACCCTGTAAATTTCTGCTGTATATTGCTTAAACATTTTTGCACTCAACATTTTGTCTTCTATATTTGATACCCCACTCGTTATGTCTGCAATTCTTTCTTTCAAAATTCAACAAAAGGTAGACTACCTTTTACCGGGACTGTAATACCTAAAGAATCGATTTACCTTATTCACCAAAATCAGCCAAGTAGTTTAGCCGCAAATATGAAACACCCATAAATATGAATAGATTGAAATGAAAGATAGTTTACGGATTTAGAACGCGTTTAATTATAGGCGGTAGTTAAACATTTTTTCAAATTACCATCTTAAAGACGAATAACACCTTAGTCTACCCGTGACCATGAACGCTGTAAAGGGTTCGAAACGTCGGGTTAAATCAAAAATAAACGCGTTCTAAATCCGTAAACTATCTTTCATTTCAATGTACGAGTATAGTGTTCGCGTAAACTCAAGAAAACAGTATGAATAGATTGCTAAAATCATAACCCTTCCTGTTGGCTCTGCCTTAGTCGGTTAAAAATACGTTTCAATTTAAGTACCTACTTGTTTTAGGCTCAAGACCCCACCTCATTAGTTCTGAAAATAAACTTCAAATCACAATACCTTTACCCGTATCCGGTTTATGAAGACAACCGCTGTGCACTGCGGGGGATTGCTTTATGAGTCTATGGCCAATTTTATTTAGGCTGTACGAGAAATTAATAACGCTTCTATTGTGTTTAATATTTAGGCTCTTGAAAGGTTAATTGGATTGACAATTCACAAATTAAGTATTTCAAGACACTAGTCCTTTAGAATAGGAAGAGGTTTGTGTACGCGTTTAAAATGATTAATGTGTTTTGAATTTAAAGCCATTTTGTTTAGTTTATTTAGATATCGAATAGTGAAAGGACTTTAAAGCAAAAGGAATAAACGAATTGTTTTAAAAAATTCAATGAAAAACCTTATAAATGAGGTATTTACCGGAAAATTAGAACCGCTGTTTTGCATTAGTGGAAAATAAAAAAGCCATTTCGCCGAATGGCAGTACTCAGAGGTCGTCTGAGAGCCTTTTTAAGATGACGATTTTATATTTGAGTTGGTTGTTTATTAGAAACTAGCTGTCGCCCGCGACTTTGTACGCGTGGAATTTTGAATTTCTTCATAGTATATTGATCCCACGGGAGCCGTACCTTTTCCCGGGATACAAAGTATCCTTTAAGTTATTCCAGCTAATAAACTAACACCGTGCCAAATTTCATTAAGATCCGTTGGATCATTTTAGCGTGAAAGAGTAATACCATCCATAAATTCTTACAAACATTCGCGTTAATAACATTAATAGGACTAGCTTCTACGATACGACTTCGTCTGCGTGTTACTTCTAATGCCTCCAAGGAAATGTGTTTTCCAATTTTCATGATGATCGGTTTTGCGTGAAAGCTTAACAACAAATTAACATTCGCATTTATAATACGGGGTGTAACAAAAAGCTTAACGAAGCCTTAAACCTCGCATTGGGTTCATGAAACCAAATCGTATGTAACAAAAATAATCGCTGGCAAACGACTTTTTTTTAGGCATTAAAATAAATCAAGTATTTATTGCCCGCAATGTACAGCGCGCACGAAGCGCTACAGACGATGATTGTGGCCTAACTTCATACAATATTTAAATACAATGTGCGTGCGCACGATGCATTGCGGGTCTCTCTCTTTAAAGCGTTTTTTATGATAATTCTAAAAATTGTCATCAAGTTTCTAGAGAAAAAAGTTTAGTAACAACAAACAGAAGATTTTCATGAAAAAATCTTGAAAAAAAAAAACCTACCTACTAACCAAAAACATTAATCAAACTGCTGGCTTACAGCGTTAAAACTTGAGTAAATTCGTCAAATTCGGCGACACACCTAATGTTTGGATAGCTCAGTGGTTAGACTCGCCCTGTAAGCGAAAGGTTGTGAGTTCGAGTCCCACTTCAGGCAGTTAAAATATTTATTCAAGAAATTGTATTTTCTTTTCGGGAGTTTTCGCGTATGCGACTAACAAACGTCTATATATCGTCTTGTGTATAATATTAGCGAGGATATAGTTAGTTATTATCTTAGATTTATAGTTATTATTCTGGTTAATTAGTATCAATAGGGTAACTATTGAAATGAAAGATTTTACGATAGATTATTTTAGGTACCTATATCTAATTATCTTCGTTATAAAACCAATTTAACATCATTATGTTATTCAAAATAGCATAGGTATATACAGTGATAAATTTTATTTTGAATTAATCCTAAACATAAAAAAAAAACAGAAAAATAACCCAGTGACTTTTTATTTTTCAGGTCGGCCATCTTTGTTCGGTCGGTGACAGCTGTCAGTTTTCCCGCCATGGCGCCCGTTACCCGCGTATACGTGCTGCTTGCAGTAGCAGTTATTTTGTTGGACTGCTGCTATTCTGCCACGGTAATAATATTAAACAAGTAATCAGTTGGTAATATTTTAGATAGTTTCGAATAATTTAAATTGAGTTGGTTCAGTAAAGTCAACTATACCTATAGTTGATACTTCTACTTATCAATATTATCGTAAGGTCTGTTAAACAAAACACCCAAATTATTCAAGGCGAAGGAAACCTATGACATCAGGCTGGAGTTACTATTCTCTAAAATATGAGAGAAAGAAAGAATGTTTGTTTGCTTGTGAAATAGGTAACGTTTAGGTGTTTATTGGATCGTAAGGTTCAGCTTTTTCAGCCATCTTTTCTTGCTTGAATTTGTAAGGAAGTCATAAAAACAAGTCACTTTAGTTGTAACATGCGGCTTAAAATACTTTGACACCAGACTATCCTTGAAGAATAATCTTAAGAAAAGAAGGATACTAACAGCAAAGTCTATCAGAAACATAATATTTGTTAAGATAACAATTTGGTTACTGTTCCTTTCATAATTTGTCACGGACTGTACTTGTAGAGCTTACGGTTATGTAGTTAGTCTAATGCTGTTGAAGAAGGAGGTATACCAGCTAAATCTCTCCATAAGATGTGACGTGAGTGTTGATGTGCGTCGGAAAGGGGTACCTTACCTACACGGAGTTTCTCTTTCTGCCACACGATGGACCCGGCACCCGCACGGTGAATCCATGGAACGCTAAGAAGTTTGTCTCATACTTACATCCATGTCAATAAAAAAATTACCTACGTCTAATTGTTTTTACGGGTTCCTAAAGCATTGATCAGAATGTAATAAATATTTACTGTGTTACCTTGCGTGTATCGAGGTTGTTAAAATTATTGTGATTACGCTAATAACTAATATTACCTAATAGAATATCTTCTGTAACCAATTTCAGATTCCAAGAAACTTCGATCCACGACTCACAGAAGATATGGTAATGTCGCCTAAGAAAAGACCCTTCTGCAACGCTTTTACAGGTTAGTAGACCTTGAAACCTACTTACGACGACAAGACCTAAGGAGTGTCATGTAGCTTACAAACATGTGATGTAATATTAAAAAACTGGCCTACAAAATAGTATATCCAGGTGCATCTACACTGCGACACACGCGAGTCATCTAGTCACAATTAAAGCTACTACTAAGCTTATTTCAATGGGTAAAAGACAACCGATAAACTAACTTGAGTATACAGGGTGTAAAAAAACTAAACGCAGACCCTGAAATTACGCAATCTGAAAAGCACACCAAGCCATATTACAAAATATTATAGCTGGGAAATGATTTTTATTTATGGGACTCAAAAAAATATTATAATTTGTAGCGCGCAATGTATAGCAGCCGTAGCGTAGGCCGCTGCGCTGAAGACGGCTGCTAAGTTCAAAATTCGTCCGCGCTGAGCCTTACATTGCGTATTGTAATTAATAAAGCCTTATTGTGAACGAAATAATAAAAACAACCACTATGTTTGTATGAAGAAAAGTTCTTAAGTATCCTTTGGCAACAGTTTTTGTAATAAAATGGAAAACATAATTGTGACTTTGACCCTCAATATCTTCGGAACCAGCCGTTTCCCAGGTATGGTCCTCAAGAGAAAAATGATCCAAATGAAATAAATAAATAAATAAATATTTAAGACATGCCTCACTGGGCCACACTGAGCCATCTAGTCCCAAATTAAGGTACTATTAAGTACCCTGTCGTATGGGGTACTAGACAACCGATAAACTTACTTATATACTTTTTTTTTGTAAATACATACTTATAATACATAGAAAACACCCAGACCAGTACAAACAGACATGTTCATGCACACAAATATTTGTACTGTGCGGGAATCGAACCCGCGACCCATGGCTCAGAAGCAGCGTTAACTACCGCTGATCCAAATGGCCGTCACTGGGACAATATGTGGTTTTCGGATCTGCGTTTGGTTTTTTTACACCCATTATATATTTTTGGAAATATTGTACTCGTAGTTTACATAGAATAGACAGTCCAGTACAAAAAGATATTCAAACAGATATTTGTTCTGTGTGGGGATCGAACAAATAAATCAAGAGCAAATAAATTATTCTTATTCTTATTCTTATTCTTAACCCGCGACTGATAGGTCAGAAGTAGCGTATACCAAACCGAGGGGAACGTATCAATGCAACAAGGTCCACCCAAAATCAACTGTAGGCAATGCTGTTACTACTATGTTTTGTTGCCGTGTGGCTTCCCTTTCTGTTTGTTCGTTTTATTTATTTTTATTTTTGTATGTTATTTAAACTTTTAAACTGTATTTGTTAGTATGTATTATTCTTATTACTATGTTCTTTCTTTTATTTTTTTCCATTGTCACTCATTTGTTTTGTGTTATTTGTTTAACAAACAAAACAAACGTTAATGCTAGGAATTTACTAAATGATATATATGTATATATATCTCTCTTGTCAAGTCAGTAATAAATTACTGTATTTCAATATGGGGTGGTGCTCTTTCGACACGATTTATAGAGGTAGAACGAGCTCAGCGAAACCTATTGAAAATTATGTATTTCAAAAAGAGGACTTTTTCAACCCAAGATCTCTACAAGTTGTCAAAACTCCTATCAATAAGAAAACTATACATTTTACAGATTGTATTGAACCAACATAGGAAATTAATTTATTCACCCGCTAATGATAAAGGAAGACGACGTTGCACCTACCTTACAAACAAGAACACAATTTGCCAAAAAACAGTATGTAGTGCGCTCGGCCTCCCTATATAATAAGATTAATAAAATTTTAGACATACATGGTAAATCTTTTTATGTGTGTAAATATACTATTACAAACTGGCTACAGAATCTGAGCTACAGTGAAACGGAAAAAATGTTAAAATAGATTAGTTTTAGTTTATTTTTATTATATTATATTGTTTAGATTAGCAGTTAGCGCTTTACAAAGACATAAAATGTATGGTTAAGAAGATGGGTATGGTATGGGTATGGGTATCTCTTGAAACAGGCACCTCCGTGCTTAAAAAGAGGCTCCCGAAACGATGTAGCATATTATAACTTTTGTAAAGCAATAAATAATTTTAAATTTTGTATTTTTTAATTTTTTGAAATGTGTAGGCTCCCGCAGAATATCAGCATCGTGGCATGCCTTGAGCTGCCACGACAAATGCTGAGCCCCTGACCCTTTTGGCATCATGTGTACCTATTATATTTTTATTTTTATTGATAATTGTTTTATGTTTTTGTCTGATGCCAAATAAATAATTTTTCTTTCTTTCTTTCTTTTACAGTACTTTGACTAAGCGATCTAATGTCTGGTTTCAGGATGTGGCCGCAAGAGGTCTCAAGGTGCACCCGGCATGCCGGTCCAAGAGTTGATGAGGCAACGGCAGGTACGAGACAAACATTTTTTTAAAGTAGATTTTTGTTGAAAAATATACTGAATTTCAAAATACAATTTTGAATAAACATTTTGACTGCCTGAGGTAGTGACAATGGGAAATGACAAATCGCTAGTGAATTTGCCACTAGAGGCGCTTGTGTCGCGTGAGGTCCATTATCATTCACTTTTCACTGGTTTTAGCGGATTTTTTTGCATAAATTATAATTTCTTTAATTTACCGGCTGGAAAGTGAACTCCTTCGTATAATTTTATTTGATATTTTAGCAACTTAATTGCACTTATAATATCAGTATATAAACTTGAAAAATTTTGTCTCAGGCGGGACTTTTGTCTTCGTATAATATCGCAAATATGGATTATTTGGAATTAAGAAAAAGCACAAAAATAGGCGGCCTCAAGAGCAACTATTTCAGAAGTTAGTTCGTTGATATCAAGATAGTTATTTATAAATAATAAACCTTAGTTAGATTCAAGATATAACACATTGTTTCGGCGCCAATCACCTTTGACAGCTATATACCTCCCGACCTAAGTCTACAGTGGCGCCAACTGGTGAGCAAAGAAACGGTAGTCCCCATTGTGTCGAACTGCTCTAACCATTGAGATACCCAGACATTGCTTGTATCTCGACGAATTAGCCAAGACTAATGTGTATCAGTTAGTATCTCCAACAACCGAAAGAAATAGTTTTACAAATATTCAACAATCGGTACGGTCTAGTGGCTTAAATACCGGGCCAAGATCGCGGGGTCCCAGGTTCAATCCCCGGGTCGGGCAACAAAAATATTTCGAATTTTCGAACGTTGCTCGGGTTTGTGATTACCAACCCGCATTTGGCAAGCGTGGTGATTATGCAAGTACCCATCATTGCTGTGGTACCTTGAATTTAATGATGGAGGCCTTTGCCCTGCAGTGGGATGATTATAGGCTGTTACTTTACTCAACAATCGGTTTAAATGCAAACTTTTTAATATTTTTAAAACTGTTCTTTAAAAATACAATTCATTCTTCTCACATTTTACATATTTACATTAGAAATTAAATTAGGTCTGGGACACATCCCATACACATTCGAGGCTTGTAACTTTCACTGCCTGTGGTAGGACTCGAACCAGCTGCCTTCCGTTTACCGGTGACTGCTCAAACCATTCAGCTATTCATATTTTGTGGTTCAACAGAGCTACAGAAGAAGATATAGGTTTTAACTTGTATCAAATATTTTTCGTCGATTTTAAGGTTTCCTTACATTTTTTTCTAAACTCACCGTGACACTGTCTCACTTTAAGTCGTGTGAAATATCAGCGCCGGCCTGAAGTAAATTTTAGAATGGAGCGAGACCGAATTATAGCGCCTCTCCTGTTTGCTCCTAATAATATATACCTATACCAATTGTAAGTGCAAAGTATGGCAATGGAACGCAAAGATCTCGACTATACTCTGGAGTAACCTATTGAAAGTTAGGCGCAATACCGTCTACGGTCAACTAGGATTGTAGAAGTAATAGAATATCGTTAACTTTTAAAATCATACTCCCGGACACTTTTAAATGAAATTGGGATGACGACGGCGCATCTCGTTCATCTCTACGCTTAAAATATAGACAATCGAAAAAAATTAATTTCTTTTATTTTTCTTTACCATTTAGGCGCCCTCTAGGATTTAGCGCCTGGAGCGACTGCTCCGTTCGCCGTATCTGTGTGTAATACCGTCATTGATTTGTTTTTTTTTTCAGTTTGTAGATGATGACGCCCTAAATCCGTTTTTGGACTCCGAAAATGCCATTGAAGAACTCTCCCGCCAGATTCTATCTGAAGCTAAACTTTGGGAAGCCATTCAAGAAGCCAGCGCTGAAATCGCGAGGCGAAAACAAAAGGAGATCAATTACAACCAGTAAACATTCAACAAAATCTGTAATCCGCTAATCTGTAAAATGATGACACCATTGGCTGTATAATTAGATGGCCGTAGCGTTTTAGCTCAAGTTTTTAAAATTAATCTCTAAAAGGCTGTACGGTTGTATTACGTTGTTATTATTTTTGTTGAAAAACCTCACTTGTTTAGTCTTTGATCGAAAAGGAAAAAGATTTGAACAGCTGTCAAAAAGCGCGCCAACGTTTGACGTTCGTTCGCGTTTCTTTCTACCTACCTACTCGTATAATATTTGAAATCTGTAAGTTCCTTCTTTGTTTTTGTATTAAATTAATGATCTTTATGTTTTTTGTTATCAAATTTGTAAAGTAGAACTCAAATATTGTTTTTGCTTTAGATTTAAATTAGTATTTTATATTTTAATAGGTCTAGGAGGTGACATTAAGTACTGTATAGGTAGATATTATTTAATTACCTAGTTTTTAATCGTAAGTTCCTTGTTATACTGGTCATTTAGTAATTGAGACCTAATTACAAATTATTCCTATACTTGTACAATACTTTTCATAAAACAATATTATGTTTATGTATCAATATACACCGTGAAATTTTAGTGGTTGTTTTCCCGCAGTAAAATGATTCTATCTTAGTAGTACAATAGATTTGTGCAGTTTTTATTAATCAAATAAAAAAATAGAAGTTTCACGATTGTGATAAACGAAACTCGACAGCAACCTCGAATCAATGGTACCAGCCGCGCCGCAGCCGGTCACCGGCCGAAGTCATTGCCCCTCGCGCGGTGCAGTTTATGCTGTATTACTTAGTGCGTAGAGCTTCTTTTGCTTTGAACATTGATTTCGTGCAGCAAGCAGTTCCCAAACACGTCACATTTTCTCACGCTTTTGAGTTGATGATTATTTTTTTGATTAGTTGAGAAGAACGATATATTTATTTTCAAAAATTAACTCTCACGATTCGATGGTGCTACTAAAGGTAAATCGTTCTGTTGCGGGAAAACAACCACTAAAATTTCACGGTGTATAATGACGTTGTTAAATACATTATAGGTTTGCTAATCTATGTTCAAGACTTCAAGCTATATGAAGATTTAAAAAAAATGGAAGTGGAACATTTACTCACTGGTATTTTTTAAAATACTACAGTAGTGTTTTTAAAAATACCAGTAGATCTATGAAAATATTTAAAATTAACTGGTTCTTTTTAAATATTGACATCTAATCATGTCAAATTTCAACCTTTTAGCAAAGTTAAAACGAACCATTGGTATTGTTTGCCAAGCAAATAATCTAATCAACGACTTATTCAGAAACCTATTAAATCTTTCTTTACATGTTTTTTAAGCTATGTATGTATTAAAACACACCCAAAGGAGCTGTATTTGTACTTTCTAGTCGTCATTAATTAAGAATATAAATATAAATGTTTCAAACGTGAAAAAATAAAAGAATTTCACATGGATACCAATGATTTTTATTTAGTTTTTACAACAATAACTAATTAACTACAATAATAACAACTTTGAATGGTTTTTGGTGTGATTTTGCGAGCATGTCCAGCCAACATTGACGCAAAATCTTTTCAATAAATTACCAGTAGCCAGCCAGACTTAATCAAGGAAATATTGTAAGTAATTGTTTTAAAGGTCAAAAATGATTTATCGAAAATATCGCTATTCAATTGATAGAGTAGTATTTTTTTAAATATTATTGACTATTACTATAATCATACATAAAATAATTACAGAATTAAAATATTTAAACGAAAATATGAGGAAGCATTGACATTTTAAATATTATTTAATACCAAAACTATATCTATCCGTCAGTTTTTTATTGTAGTTTCTGAGTCCAAATCTTTTTTTTTCCTTTTTTTTCATTCTATCTTATCAATACAATCCCAAAATTTTCGTCATAATGTAAGTTTATCTTTATCTTTAAGTATAG
Source organism: Anania crocealis (assembly GCA_949315895.1). Lineage (NCBI taxonomy): Eukaryota > Metazoa > Arthropoda > Insecta > Lepidoptera > Crambidae > Anania > Anania crocealis. Next base: position 9,367,950 of record OX438875.1, read on the forward strand.
TTAGTAACAGAAATGCGTTGTATCTTTTATACTTTTATAACTTACAATCTAATTACTCCTATAGGTACGCTGTATTACCATATTTTAATAAAAATATACAATGTGTTTCTCATACAAAATTGACAAAGTTCAAAATGCTCCATTTTCAGCGTTGTTAGTTAATTTACGATTTTTTTACTCTCAGATCTCAATTTTTAAACAAATCCAAATAAGTTTTACTCAAAATGAATGTTTGGTTCTTTTTTTTACTGTCGCTGTCCATAGAGTCATTGAGTATACAGTATTGCAGCCTTTTTTAAAATATCATAGCTTAAGCATCATACACAATTTGCAATTGATTGTCAACTGTATCTTCGAAAGGGTAAGGTCTGAAGTCGCTAGACGAGAGGCTGGCGTACCATGGCTCGGGTACATTCCTAACAATGTAGAATGGAAGCTTCTCTTGCTGGTTTTCTTTAATTTCTTGAGGGTTTGGAGACCAGAACTGAAATATAAATATTTTTAATTTGTTCATAATTTAATCTAAGTCAATGTTCGCCAATAAATAATTCAGAGATAATTCAATATTTTACATTTATGCAAACATGGGGGCAATGGGGATTTGGTACATAATAAGTAGGCAGAAATTTCGAAACAACTCATGAATGATAGTGACCATGAAAGCATTGATTAGTATATTACTCTTCATAATCTCACCTTTACTCCTTCTCCTCGCTTCTTCCTCAAATAGTTGAAGCAGCACGACCTAAAGTGTCTTGTACCGCAAGCGGACGCGCACTCGCTCCCACATGAATCACATGAGATCCCTGCAGCCCATAGAGTACTTCCTGGTGATAAATCAGATAGAGAATTTTTAAAACCTATTATCATCACGAGCCGACGAGGAATGAGAAGCGAGTAGTACTAGAAAGTTAGAAACTTGGGGGTGGTGGGATCTACCTCCTAGTGGTCCACCCTGGGCAACGGCATCTTTGGTTTTCTAACCAATGATGACGGCTAACAGATCCCTCTGCGGTGGTAGGCTTCTTAAGAGGCCGCCTGGAGGCTACCACCCTCCTGCCGGAGTCCAGCGGCAAACAGTTTTTCTGTGTTCCGCTGACTTCCGCTGGTGTGTGGGAGAACCAGTGCCACTTTCTGGGTAAGCTCGCTCCATCTTAGGCTTCTTCTTAACCGTAGAGTTAAGTATGTAGTAGTCAAGAGCAAGCACATTGTTTAGAAAAAAAAACTAGAAACTAATTGTCTCACAGCGGGAAGCGAGTGTCGTATGATGAACTAGTGGAGCGAGTCCTCGCCGGCAGTGTTAATAGCGATCAACTATTAATATGTGCTTCTCTTTTGTTTACTCGGAATGTAAGTATATCTATTGTACGTTTCTTGAGAGAGAAAATAGCCGATACTACTAATTTAATTGCAATATAACTATTAGAAATTAAAACTTGTAAAATTATGCCTGAGGCGGGACTCGAACCCGCATCTCTATGCATACCTGTTGCGGCGCTATAACATTAAGCAACCGAGACACTGCGTCACAGCGCGAATTTATCAATTTATCACATAAATAGCTTTTTTTTATATAACTGACTGTTTCATCATATTAAATCTATGGTTTCATCTCAACTGACTGTCAAACATCTGTAAAGATATTTCTCTCGGGCGTTAAGAGTACAAATTGCAAACAGTCCACTGCTAGGCACTGGAGAATAGTTTAATCACGTTTTTTAAGCAGGTGGGCTCTCAGTTTGTTGAGAGAAAACGCGGCTGCCCGTCATCTTCTTGCAGTACACTTACTCCTTCAATCGCCTCTTACGACCCCTTTTAGGTATAGGAAAACGGTGGTGTTAAGCCAGTACCACACGACATACCACAGAGAAAACCTACTCTATAGAAAAACCTACTAAGTTGACATAGATTATTGTTGTTGTTGATTTCTTCACCCATTCTGGGTAGGCAAAGGGAACTATGCCCATACAGCCAATTCTTTAGTAATATTTTCTTTATTTTTGCATTAAAACGTTGATGTTAGACGTTTTAATGCTTCGATGGAGTTTTTGGAGACAGTCGAAAGATTGAAGGAATGTAGAGAAGTCCCCAAGAAAGAGGTGAACTGTTCGCGATCCCGCGCAAAATTCACGGCCCACTTTTCTTGGTTACGACCCATACACCATGTTATTTCACCGAACTGTATATTGTTCACTCGCACGACACTTTGTTTCGCAAAATAACACCACTTTTACGACCCAAAAATCACTATAAACAATAAAAATTCGATAAAATAAACGGACTCCAAACGTATCTCACGAACTCCCGCCAAAAACTCTGACATAGATTAAAATAAACTCAAAAAAGTTTTCTAATCTAATCTAACAGTTCATGCCAGTACGAAGATATTTTTGAGTCCTAGTATTTTTACTAGGTTTATTTATTAATATTCCACAGACTTAAGAAAGGAATAGACCATGCAGGATATGACTACGCCACTGTAGTGTTTTTACTAGGTTTAAAAATATCAAAACAGTATTTCACAGACTTACGAAAGTAATAGACCATGCAAAGAATTACTTTAAGTTTATTAGATTTAAGTAGCTAGCCTTTTACAATACTTAGATTTTGTCTAAAGAAAGTTTAAGTCTAGACATATTACCTGGCTCGTATTCTTCAGAAGCCGTAGCGTCCTTTTTGTGTTTCTTTGAATCCACCTGCGACCATGTCGCTAATAGAAATTCAAGTTAATTTTGGGTATTTTAAATTATAATAATTCAAATAAATTTTTACATGTTTTTTATTTTCAGGTGGGTACTTTGTTACGTTGGGTGGGGAGGCATTCCAGTGGTTATCATGCAGATTAAGATCAGTTAAATATACATCTTTAATATTATTAAAAAACTTGTGTTTAGTCAAGAGTTTGTTTATGAATGAATATAATAACAGAAGGTATGAAACGTTGGTATGAAAGAAAACAGATAAATTATTGATATTGACTAGAGGCATTTTGCGTTAGTGGCTGTAAAAAGAATCCGTCCAAGTGCGAGTCGGACTCGCGCACGAAGGGTTCTGTACCAAAAAGGCCAAAAAAAACGGTTTTTTGTATGGGACCCCCCCTCAATTATTTATTTTATTTTGTTTTTAGTATTTGTTGTTATTGCGGTAACAGAAATACATAATTTGTGAAAATTTCAACTGTCTAGCTGCCGCGGCTCTTGAGATACAGCCTGGTGACAGAGCGACGGACAGACGGACAGACGGACAGACGGACAGACGGACAGACACCGAAGTCTTAGTAATAGGGTTCCGTTTTTACCCTTTGGGTACGGAACCTTAAAATTTTTTTTTTAATTTAAAGTGTTAAGAAAGGTGTCGTGTGCTGCCTACATAATAAAAAGTAGCAAAATCCCTTCTAGTTTTGCGGGGGTCGTGTAAGTGGCGACTAATGGAGCAGGTATTGCCTGAAGGAGACGAACAGCAGCGTCTTCTCTCCATTATTGGCCAAAATTAGATTGGCGATTATATCTGTCTATATCCTCTTTTGGAGAGCGCCGTGTGGGCTGGTGATGATGATAAAGAAAGGCGAACATATATTTGTGTGCTTGAAAATGTCTGTTTGTACTGGTCTGGGTGTTTTCTATGTATTATAAGTATGTATATACAAAAAAAAAGTATATAGGTAAGTAAGTCGTTTCTCAAGCCGCCCGAAGGCCTCCAACTGGGCTTACTGACTGTTATCTCATGATAACAGCCGGGACCGACGGCTTAACGTGCCCTCCGAAGCACGGAAGCGCTTAAGGTATGATGAGACAAACGGTCACCCATCCAATAAGTGACCGCTCCCATCGTTGCTTAACATTGGTGACAGACAACTGATCACGAAGAAGCGTTGGGCTATGATGATGATAAAGAAACGCGAATTAATACTTACATAAAAGTTGACTTTTTCACCACCTTTAATTTTTTTTATGGGCCTTAAGTATCTTATTTGACGACCATTTGGATCGCGCCATGGGTCGCGGGTTCGATCCCCGCACAGTACAAATATTTGTGTGCTTGAACATATCTGTTTGTACTGGTCTGGGTGTTTTCTATGTATTATAATTATGTATTTACAAAAAAAAAGTACTAAGTAAGTTTATCGGTTGTCCAGTACCCCATACGACAGGGTACTTAATAGTAGCTTAATTTGGGACTAGATGGCTCTGTGTGGCCCAGTGAGGCATGTCTTAAATATCATTATTATATTATTATAATTTAGAGCCCATTTATGAAGTAAAAATTTTAGGTCATGTTTTCACCCCGAAATATTTTTCGCAACAATGTTTTTAATTTTTACGGTCCTAAGCCTGTTAAGGTATGAAGGGAAAATCAACAACTAATGAAGAGTATCGTTTAAATAAATGAATGAGATGCGCATTGCGTAAAAAAGGTGTTGCGAACGTATCAAAAATTTTAGGCTTTTGGCGGACATTTTTTTTTGGTGATTTTTCTTGTCATTTTTGTACTGGACTATAAGAAAAAAAAAAGTCATTTGTTTTATGGCTCGTAGATGATATGTATTTAAATTTACTTGTGTAAATACCCAAAATTTTCGTTTAACGTTTCGTCCCTATCGTATTATAATATTTGCTACAATAGGATTTTTTTTTCGTTGTGTATTCTCAAATTGTCGTTTTGAGTAGAAAAACGAACTATTCGAGGGAATTGAGAACCTCAACCTTTTTTTGAAGTCGGTTAAAAATTGTTTTTGATTGGTTATTCACCGAATTTTTATACTTAAACAAAAATTAAGGGCATCTTTCACTTTTTACCTACAACAAAATATTGTAAATACTTATGTGTTGTTTTAACTAGGATGATAGGTTAAAAAATACACTCTCTTTACAACTGCCTTACGAAAAAGATCACAAAAAATAATAAAAAGTTTTCATTTGGACAAACAAAAATTGAGAAAACGATTTTAGAGTCTATTCAAATAAGAATAATAATAATATGAATTTGCAACATCACATACAATGTTCTGAACCCAAAGTAAGCATGTAAAGCACTTGTTCTATGAAAACCAAAATCAACGAATGTTAATACCCAGTCCCGAGATAATACAGCAAAACACTTTTTTTCTACATTGTCTTGGAATCGAACCGGGAATATGGAGCACGTGACACCTCGATAACCGGTGTAGTGGTACGCTGAGGTCGTTATTTAAGACGCTGACTGCAGCCGATGACCTTGAGCAATGAACACGCCCACAAATTTATTCGTCTTTGAATTTCTTTGGAACGCGCCACAGCTATCACTGTCAATTCTCGTAGGAGTGACAGAGAAAAAGCGCATGGAATAGAAGGGCCTAAGTGCCAAACAACAAAATTCGTTGTGCAATTTAAAATTGCCATTTTATTAAAAATCTAAATCAGCCATTTGCTTAAGCAACATGTAATATACAATATAGCAAAATTTTATTATCATCGTTATACGGACTGCTGAGAAAAATGGTAATTTATGTATTTTCAGAGGCTATTTTGAGATTTTTTTCTATCGGGAAAAGTTTTTAGAATCGTGTTTTGGAAACAGCCACCTGGTCGAAAATATGATCAATTACAACTACATAGAATTTAGCAACAATACGAGCCATAGGCTTAAAGCAAAACAATCTTCATTGAGCTCAATTTGGCTCATGTCAGCGTCTTAATAATGTAATGTAAAATTATTGCCAAATCAGATTAAGCTACAGGTCTAATGAGTTGTTAATTAGTGAAACAATTTTATTGAATAAAGAAAAACAAGAATCCTTTCCTTTCCTACATTAGGCAAGTGTTTGAGTGATTCAAAAAATTTCTAGTTATAAAAAAATATAATGTTATGGTAGTAAATATAGTAATAATGTTTGTGTTCATCCACTACCTAGATAAATGTTGCAGTTTCAATGTACCAAAATATCTTAACTGTTAGATAAAATTTGAAAAGAAGACTTTTAAAAAATTACTTACCAATGAGCATCAGTGAAACAATGGCCGCGATCTTAAACATGGTTGAATTAAAAAGTATAATGTCAACTTTCGCGCCAAAAGCCACCAAGATGGCTGTTGAACAGTTGATGTTGGAATGGTGGTTCTCTGCGACCAACCCCTTTTATATGGGGGCAAAGTTTGCTTAGATTATGCGTGGGTGGGAAAAGGGGTGAAGAGATAAGATCTATACACTTCTTTTTGATAGATCCTAGTTTCTTAGGTAGGTACTCTCATACTTAATACTTACGGTTATTACGAAAAGCTTGGAATACCAAATACCAATTGTCCTTTTTATGATTTATCGAAATACCTAAAACTAAATTCTGCCATACATTTTGTATGACAGTTGTCCATAATATGACTTCACTAGATACAGCACGCAAATTATCACTTACCTACCTGGTTTCTGTTTTAAAATAACGCCCCGGTGGTCTAGTGCAGCGTTTCCCAATTGCAGGGTCGCGACCCGGTACCGGGCCTTCAAAATAAAATACCGGGTCGCAACATTCCCGTCTTGTTTATAAAATAATACCTACTATTGATCGAGGTATGGTTTTGGGTGAACTTGAGTTCTTTAGTAAAACATGGGCAGCGTGCGAAGTATTCGCACTAAAATTTAGTGACTAAATAGTAGTATTGGGGTTAAAGTACGAGTATGAAATTGCCGTTTTGTATGGACGAAATTGAGAAAAGTCATTTTTCCATACTAACATTATTTTAGTTTTTTTAAAAACGCCTAAACCGTTTTCGATGCAATTGAAGGTGAAAGTTAGATGGTTATAAAGCTACGCATTATATTATTTAAATTTCTGAAAATCAAAGTATATAATACAAATATACTTAATTGAAGCAAGAAGGTCAGCTGACACATTGTACCTAAGGGGTCTTTTCAACGACTTCCTTTGAAGTAATAGGCACTAGTATTGCATTTTCTTAGTCAAAAGTTACTTTATTTAGTTTTTGATACAATACAAAGAGAATCACGCAATAATACGACTATACTTAAGAGCTATAAACAAAATAAAAAGTGGGAAAATAAGCAATTTCATACTTTAACCCATATTATAAATTTAAAAAAATTGCTATTAGTAAACGTTTATTATTTTACCTAATGCAACTAGGTAGTTTAGTTTTAAAAGTATGAACAGGGCAGTGTAAAAATTACCGGGTCATGGCAGAACAACGTTTGGGAAACAATGCTCTAGTGGTTTCAATACCGGACCAAGATCTCGGGGTGCCAGGTTTGATCCCGGATCGAACATAAAAAGTTTCGAATTTTCGGTTTGTGATCACCAACCCGCATTTGGCAAGCGTGGTGATTATGCCAGCACCCATCATTGCTGTGGTAACTTGAATTCAGTGATAGAGGCATTTTCCCTGCTGTGGGATGAGGCGGATCTAAGGGCTTTTTTGGCTGCAGCCCAGGGCCCCGTGGGTACAGAAGGCCCCCAGTGTCCATTAAAATGTTGATAACATCACATACGTTTACTTTATTTGATATCTTAGCAACCAAATTGCAATTATAATATCAGTATATAAACTTGAAAAATTTTTTGTCTCAGGCGGGACTCGAACCCGCATCTCCTCGCATGCCGGGTGGGCGCTATACCATTAAACAACGCTGGCTTACAGCGTTAAGAATATGCTTGAAAAATTCGCGCTAAGTCGCAGTGTCTCGGTGGTTTAGTGGTATAGCGCCCGCCCGGCATGCAATTAGATGCGGGTTCGAGTCCGGCCTAAAAAATTTTTTTTTTAAGTTTATATACTGATCACATACATTGTTGTGATCACAAACTAAGTAACTATTTAAATCACTCGTATTGAAGAAATCAGAAACAAAGAAGGTACCACAAACACCCAGAGTCGAGGAAATATAGAATAAAGTGTTTTTTCCGTAAAATAACACGTCCGCGAATCGAATCCGGGTCTTCGGAGCAGGCGACACCTTGAAACCGGTGACCTTGAGACAGTCATCATCATCAGCCTATCAGACATAGGCCCCGCCAGTTGTACACCACTTAGATCGATCCTCGGCTTCAGACAGTATTGCAAGGAAAATATATTGAAAATACGATTTAAAAACTACTGCCTTAGGCGGAAGTCGAACTCAGTCTTTCTGAATCAGCCCAGGGCCTCACAAACACACGATCCGCCACTAGGGATGATTAGGTATAGGCTGTTACTAACTTAGGTAGGTACACACCTAATAAAAATAGTCAACCTTTACAAACATACTTCGATCTGACCCCAGCCTGTTAAAAAAAAAACACTTCGCAATTTATTTATTTTTTTAAATATGTTGATTTAACCCCAGCCTTTAGCCACCTAATTTGTATCTATTTTAAACTCATTTAAATACGTATTTCATAACAACTTCGAAGTTTTCCTATAAAAATGTAAAAACGATTGGATAAGGGGAACGTGAGTAGGTTATGGATTACTTAATCAATAAGGTGGGTCCTCAGATGCACAGTTATTAAGAGGTAACACTACGGGCGAGAGAATTGAAAAATAGGTATTTGTAAAATCTATTGCTGTCGCACAGTGCCAAACGCCTTCACCGCAGACTGTGATAGAGACAACTGCTTCTTGGACCGAATATACCTACTAAAAGCACACCAAATCAGCGTTTCGTAGTCCCCCGATTACTTTTCCAAAACAAGACTGATGTAAATACTTCTTTCATTCATTCTAAATTAAAGAAAGGCTTTGGGAGTGTTCTTATGTTTTCCTTTTTTTCAAAAATTTTGCTAAATTTGTTTTCTGGATGTTTGAACACAGCGGAAAAACACAATAAATTGTTTCGATTTTTGAGGGCTCACATCATTTTTATTAATTTATTTATGAAAAAACAGAAAACATAGAAACATGCTAATAGTGGCCTTAGATTTTTGTAATAAAACTTATTGCTCTACTGGCTTTATCCAGGGAGGAAACAGGGGACTACGTTTGTATGGAAAAACGGCCCTTGTGTTTCCTCTTAAGCGTAATAGTTTCCCCCATGTCAAATTCACTAAAGTAACGGCCAATAAACTTATTAATACCACTGATCCAAATGGTTTGACGACCATTTGGATCAGTGGTAGTAAACGCTGCTTCTGAGCCATAGGTCGCGGGTTCGATCCTCGCACAGTACAAATATTTGTGTGCATGAACATTTCTGTTTGTAGTGGTCTGGGTGTTTTTCTATGTATTATAAGTATATATTTACAAAAAAATATATATATATAAGTATGTTTATCGGTTGTCTAGTAGCCAATACGACAAGCTTCGTAGTAGTTGCTTAGTTTAGGACTAGATGGCTCTGTGTGGTCCAGTGTGGCATGTCTGAAAATAAATCATCCCACTGCAGGGAAAAGGCATAATCACCAAGCTTGACAGTCCAAATGTGGGGATAACAAAGCTGAGCAATGTTCGAAAATTCGATACTTTAACACTATACTAAAACGGGGTTTTTAATGCACTGTGTTATTATAATTAAAAGGTAAGTAGGGTATAATTGGGGGTTCTGCATCACTCACCTCGCTGCGCTCGGTTCGCGATGCAGAAGCCCCCAATTTTACCCGTCTATTTATCCAATACTGTAGGCTCGAACTACAGAAACCTATAATATTGGTTACTGAACAATGCTTTGTAATCGTTGTACGATTCTAGACAGTCAGATAAATAGACAGACAAGCGACTACTTTATTTTTGCTTTGACTAGTATTAGTCGTGTATTAGTTGTCTGTCTGATCAGGTGTAGCATTGTTCAGTAACCAATATTATAGGTTTCTGTAGTTCGAGCCTACAGTATTGGATAAATAGACGGGTAAAATTGGGGGGCTTCTGCATCGCGAACCGAGCGCAGCGAGGTGAGTGATGCAGAACCCCCAATTATACCCTACTAAGGTAAAATCGTATTTACCTTCCCGACGTTCTGATCCGATTGCACAAATCTGAATACTCATTCTAAATGATCATGATTTATTAAATTATAAAACAGTGCATAAAAAACACGTTTAAGTGTAAACTTTTATGCATCAAGAAAGTTTAAAAATCTTTATTTGAAACTTTGATTGCTTGAATCGAGAATCGAACCCCAGACCCCGAGATCTTGTACCGGTTTCCAAACCACTACACCATTGGGGCGTTTAAATTCACTATAATATAAAATTATTTGGATTTATCCCATAAAACTATACTACCCGTTCGCTTCGAGATGGCCTTCGATGACCGTTACTAAATGACGTCACAGGTATATATATAGCGGTACCGTTGGCAAAGAGAATTAATCGAATTTTTATTGCAATATTTTTTTATTATTTCCATACACCTTGGTTTGCTTTGATAGAAATATAAAATAATATGTACCTGCACCCTAGACGATATGTGAGTTATTAAAATAAATAAAATGAAGAAATTACAATAGATTATTTATTTATATCTAATGCACAGTCAACCTTGAGTAGGTGCAGAGACCTGTGTATACTAATTAAATCGAAATCATTTGTGGTGTGGGGGGGTCCATAGTGGCTCACCTAAAGTTCTTTACCCGAAACTGTTCTTCCTGCGTTGCAAACGGTACTAATAGGGTCTGTCAAGGAGCGCGGTGCGGTGTGGCGGGGAGGGTGGTAGCGGCCAACTCGAAACGAACGCGTAGTATCTATCTGACGACCTCCGTGGCGGAGTGGCGTAGGTACACACCGGTTTTCAAGGTGTCGCCCGCTCAGAGGTTCGATTCCTGGACGGACCAGTGCGGGAAAAAAGTATTTTTTGCCGGTCTGGGTGTTTGTGGTACCTTCGTTGTTTCTGATTTCCAAAATACGAGTGCTTTAAATAGTTATTTGAATTGGAATCAGAACAATCTATGTGATGTTATCCACATTTATTTACTTATTTATTTATTATCCTAATAAAAGCACTAGACAATGGAGATTAAGTACTTCATTACCTTGTTCATCATTCCCAAATTCCTTTCATGAACATAATACGAACACAGCAATAGAAAACACGCTGTTACTGAAGCCCCAACCTATGTTTATTTTGATTGAATTTTCAAACTAGGCAGGTATTTCTAAGGCAACTGGCGAGTAATTTTAAGCTATTTGACGTATATAAATGGGTAGACAAAATAAACTTAATTACTTTATTTGTTTTTCCTATTCTATGTGTAACCAATTTGTATACAGTCTTGGCAGACTTTAAAAAATATAAAGTAAGTAACAGCCTATTAAAAATCATCCCACTGCAGAGCAGGCCTCCATCGTTAAATTCAAGTTACCACAGCAATGATGGGTACTGGCATAATCACCGCGCTTGCCGAATGCGGGTTGGCGATCACAAACACGAGCAATGTTCGAAAATTCGAAATTTTTGGTTGCCCGACCCGGGGATCGAACCCGGGACCCCGAGATTTTGGTCCAGTATGTAAACCACTAGACCAACGGGGCGAAAAATATATTAGCTTTGTGGCACACGGACGTATTTGTGTAAGGTTCATTTATCCAGGACCTGGTTGATGCAAAATAATACGTCCGAAACTCCGAACGCATCACAGCATGATTTAAGAGGAAACACAATGGCCGTTTTTCCATACAAACGTAGTCCCCTGTTTTCTCCCTGGATAATGCCAGTAGAGCAATAATTACAATAATCTATGGCCACTATTGGCGTGTTTCTATGTTTTTTTTTCATAAATTAATCAATAAAAAAGGGTTTGAAGGGTCATATACCCTTCAAAAATCTAAAAAAATCGCCAGATTTTCCGCTGTATTCAAACATCCGGAAAACAAATTTGGCAAAATTTTATAAAAAAAAAGCAAAATATACTGACACGGCCAAAGTCTTTCTTCAATTTAAATCGGTCTAGTTTTGGAAAAGTAATCGGGGGACTACGAAACGTTGATTTTGTGAGCTTTTAGTAGGTATTTTCGGTCCAAGGTGCAGTTGTCTCTATCACGCTCTGCGGCTTGAGGTTGGTTTAATTCTCTCGCCCTTTTTGTTGGTGTTTCCTCTTAAAATGAATGCTCTTATTTTTTTACATTCTTAAGAGTCTTAAGTTACTCGTAAGACTATTTTAATTCATAAAACAATAAAAATATCACTGCCAAGATGTTTTACATAATGGTTAGATACCGTGGGCTTCGTTCTCCAGAAGGTTCAAAGTGCACGGTGTATACATAATAGTTAAATGTGAAAATTTGGATCCAAGTTCAAAAAGAGGTTCGTATCTACATCAATCGCCACGCATGACACGCGATCGCAGTGTGGCCAATGGCGGAGAGAAGACGCTGCTGCCCGTCTCCTTCTGGCAGTATGCCTTTAGTCGCCTCTTACGACACCCGTAGGAAGAGACGCTGCTGCCCGTCTCCTTCTGGCAGTACTCCTTTATTCGCCTCTTACGACACCCATAGGAAGAGACGCTGCTGCCCGTCTCCTTCTGGCAGTACTCCTTTAGTCGCCTCTTACGACACCCATAGGAAGAGACGCTGCTGCCCGTCTCCTTCTGGCAGTACTCCTTTAGTCGCCTCTTACGACACCCATAGGAAGAGACGCTGCTGCCCGTCTCCTTCTGGCAGTATTTACTGCTTTAGTCGCCTCTTACAACACCCATAGGAAGAGACGCTGCTGTCCGTCTCCTTCTGGCAGTACTCCTTTAATCGCCCGTTACGACACCCATAGGAAGAGACGCTGCTGCCCGTCTCCTTCCGGCAGTACTGCTTTAGTCGCCTCTTTCGACACTCATAGGAAGAGACGCTGCTGCCCGTCTCCTTCTGGCAGTACTCCTTCAGTCGCCTCTTACGACACTCGTAGGAAGAGACGCTGCTGCCCGTCTTCTTCTGGCAGTACTCCTTTATTCGCCTCTTACGACACCCATAGGAAGAGACGCTGCTGCCCGTCTCCTTCTGGCAGTACTCCTTTAGTCGCCTCTTCCGACACCCACAGGAAGAGACGCTGCTGCCCGTCTCCTTCTGGCAGTACTCCTTTAGTCGCCTCTTACGACACCCACAGGAAGAGACGCTGCTGCCCGTCTCCTTCTGGCAGTACTCCTTTAGTCGCCTCTTACGACACCCATAGGAAGAGACGCTGCTGCCCGTCTCCTTCTGGCAGTACTCCTTTAGTCGCCTCTTACGACACCCATAGGAAGAGACGCTGCTGCCCGTCTCCTTCTGGCAGTATTTACTGCTTTAGTCGCCTCTTACAACACCCATAGGAAGAGACGCTGCTGTCCGTCTCCTTCTGGCAGTACTCCTTTAATCGCCCGTTACGACACCCATAGGAAGAGACGCTGCTGCCCGTCTCCTTCCGGCAGTACTGCTTTAGTCGCCTCTTTCGACACTCATAGGAAGAGACGCTGCTGCCCGTCTCCTTCTGGCAGTACTCCTTCAGTCGCCTCTTACGACACTCGTAGGAAGAGACGCTGCTGCCCGTCTTCTTCTGGCAGTACTCCTTTATTCGCCTCTTACGACACCCATAGGAAGAGACGCTGCTGCCCGTCTCCTTCTGGCAGTACTCCTTTAGTCGCCTCTTCCGACACCCACAGGAAGAGACGCTGCTGCCCGTCTCCTTCTGGCAGTACTCCTTTAGTCGCCTCTTACGACACCCACAGGAAGAGACGCTGCTGCCCGTCTCCTTCTGGCAGTACTCCTTTAGTCGCCTCTTACGACACCCATAGGAAGAGACGCTGCTGTCCGTCTCCTTCTGGCAGTACTCCTTTAGTCGCCTGTTACGACACCCATAGGAAGAGACGCTGCTGCCCGTCTCCTTCTGGCAGTATTTACTGCTTTAGTCGCCTCTTACAACACCCATAGGAAGAGACGCTGCTGTCCGTCTCCTTCTGGCAGTACTCCTTTAATCGCCCGTTACGACACCCATAGGAAGAGACGCTGCTGCCCGTCTCCTTCCGGCAGTACTGCTTTAGTCGCCTCTTTCGACACTCATAGGAAGAGACGCTGCTGCCCGTCTCCTTCTGGCAGTACTCCTTCAGTCGCCTCTTACGACACTCGTAGGAAGAGACGCTGCTGCCCGTCTTCTTCTGGCAGTACTCCTTTATTCGCCTCTTACGACACCCAAAGGAAGACTTGTTCGCCTGGACTTTAGGATGATTGACTGAACTTACCCTCCTTTTTTAACAAGTAAAATAAATAGAATTTCTAAAATAAAAGTAGTAAGTTACTTCTCATAATATTAGTTATCTATGGGTGAAAGTCCCGTCTTGCTTTTGTTGCTCGACCCGAAGATCGCACCCGGGACCTCGAGGTTTACGCCCAGTAGGTACCTACTTAACCACTAAAGTACTAGACCAACGAGACTTTGATTCTCGGCATTGTACTTACCTAAATAAAAAAAGTTTGTACTATTGCTGAATGCTTATGCTAGAATTTATTCGATTTTTTGAATATTATTAGTCTCTCCATTGTTGATATACATTTTGTGTTCAATTTCTACTTCAGTTATATTCCTTATTGCTAACGTCACATTCTTGTATCATATAAGTGTTTGACGACATGGTTTCCATCTTACAGTATATTAGTATCATATTACTATTTGAATGGCGCAGTGGAGGCAGCGGTTCCCAAACTTATTATGATCGAAAAGAATCTAATTTTTACATGTCACAGGCATACAAAGCTGTTGCCCGCGACTTCGTCAGCGGCAATTTCTGTTATTATGATGGCGAATATTTTTGCAACATTTTTCACTGATGCTTCGCTCCTATTGGTCGCAACGTGATTTTATATAGCCTATGAGTTTATCTACATTTTCTCGGGTCTGGGTGTTTGTGGTACCTTCGTTGTTTCTGGTTTCCAAAATACGAATGCTTTAAATAGTTATTCAAATTGGGATCAGAACAATGTATGTTATGTTGTCCACATTTATGATGTTATGATTTATGATGTTGTGTGTTAGTTATGTAAAGTCAAAGTCAAAACCTTCCTCGATAAATAGACTATCCATCGCAAAAATAATTTTTCAATTGGAACCAGTACTTCTCGAGATTAGCGCGTTCAAACAAACAAACTCTTCAACTTTATAATATTATAGTGTAGATGAATATACACTTCGTTTTAACTGTATGTTAAAAGAAAAGGTAAGTAGGTATTGGCTTGTGCATAAAATTCTTACAAAACCATACAATATGTATAAAAAATGGAACCATGACGAACCAAGGATAAAAAACCGGCCAAGTGCGAGTCGAACTCGCGCACGAAGGGTTCCGTGCCAAAAAGACGAGTTTATTGTATGGGAGCCCCCCTTAAATATTTAAATTATTTTGTTTTTACCATTTATTGTTATTGCGGTAACAGAAATACATAATATGTGAAAATTTCAACTGTCTAGCTATCTTGAGATACAGCCTGGTGACAGAGCGACGGACAGACGGACAGACAGCGAAGTCTTAGTAATAGGGTCCCGTTTTTGGCCTTTGGATACGGAACCCTAGAAATCAATAAAATCTGTTTTACTTCTGCAAATAGGCCTCTGGAGGCGCTTTTACAAGTCCTAATATTTTAACCACTGCTTTATGAAAAGTGTGGGCTAGTGACGAGAAGAAGCAGCGCAAGAAAATCGGTAGGTACTATTGTCAGCCTCTTTTAAAATAAATATGTTTGCAAAAGATATATGCCATTGCAGTGCGAGCTAGGAAAATTCAATAAGTACCTACCATACTTTTTTGTAAATTGTTTTAACACTTCATGAAAAGCTTCATGATCACGGGCAGACTAAGGTGTTATTCGTCATAAAGTAGGTATGTAATTTGAAAATTGTTTAAAACTACCGCCTCTAATTTTTATCGTTAGTTATGTCCCTTTCAATATGCATTTTACGGCAGCAGCTTGGACAAACGATCGGATTATGATGATGATAAATAGACAGATCAATAATTCATAGTGAAATTAAGTAAATAAGACAGGATTCTTGTATTTCTCAGAAACTGTGCAACTGATCATGTTTGTTTTTTTTACCTTGAAGTACTTTTCAGGTAAATTTTTTTGGTGTATATACATTTTATGAGTGATTTGCCATTTTGACTCTCATCGTTTAAGCTCATCTCATAAGTGCTCAATGGGATTCATGTCCGAGCTGAGCGCAGGCCAATTCGTCGTCCGTATTCTCACGTCAGCCCAGGAGATGACGTATAACAGCGGGCATTATTATGCATTAAAACGTAGCTCTCGCCAATGAAGCCTCCGGAACGACATGGTCCGTAAGGATATATCGGTGATTTGCCTATCAGCTGTCAGCCCCACTCCTCCGCCTCCCCCGAGCACTTGAGAAAGATTCCTTCGACTAGCTGCTGCGTATTTATATGATTTAACCCTAGATTTCTTGGTACAAAAAATTCTGTGACAAGTTTTCTTACTGGATGTAGCCACTTTTCTAGAATGATCTTTCAACAATCTTTCATCAGAGTCCCCAGTTCTAAGGTTTAGCAGATAAAAATAGGGTTGCTTTTGATATTCCAATAGCTGTGTGGGACTTCAGTGAACATTTGTTGGCAGTTATCGGCATTGGCAATTGTCGGCAGTGAGCTTTTTGGTACGAAGTTCCTTATCGCGCGTTGCGACACTTTTTGCTATAGTTGTAAGCCGTGCGGCGTGCGCGTGTGAGAGAGAGAGAGAGAGAGAGAGAGAGAGAGGGGAGGGGGGGGGGGGAGAGAGAGAAAGTTTATTTATTTCAACATAAATTTAAAATAAAATTTTAATACAATTCCTTCACTAAACACGAACTTCGTTCCATCCGGGTGTCCCTTGACTCTTCTCAAGTTTTTTTTAATCCAATCCATTCATTTACGACCAGGGTTTAAAAATATCAGATATTTATAATAAATATCAAAATATCGGATATTTATGATTTATAATATCCGATATATGCATATCAAGTTTGATAATATCCATTTTGTATGAAAGCCATATTATTATTTTATTGCTTTATTAATGAATACTACATGTTTATATGTTATATAAACATGCTAAAATTATAAAAAAAAATACATTTTTTTAATGTTTTATTTATCGAGGTATTTAAAATTAGTCACATAAATCAAAACATAAAATCTTAGATGAGGCAAATTATACTAAAAAACATAACATCTTCTTTTATATCAGGCAAAATCAACAAAAATTCAAAATAGAATAGAATAGAAAACATTTATTTGGCATTTTATTTGATATTTTAGCAACTTAATTGCACTTATAATATCAGTATATAAACTTGAAAAATTTTGTCTCAGGCGGGACTCGAACCCGCATCTCCTCGCAGGAGATATCTCCTCGCAAGAGATGCGGGTTCGAGTCCCGCCTGAGACAAAATTTTTCAAGTTTATATACTGATATTTATTTGGCACTTCGAAATTGGAATAGTTAACAAAAAATAATAATATAAAGCATTAGTCGCAACAGCCTAAGGCATACTGCGACGCTGATTTTTAGTGGGAGCCCAGGAGGCAGAAAAAGTAGAAATAAAAATGAATATACTTAATACAAAATAACACAATTCATTGAAACAATAAATGGAATTAACAACATTATGCTATTATCAATTAAACATTTAAATTAAAATCTATTATAAAAATTAAAAGATCAGTGGAATTACAGAGAAAAAAGAAAAAAAATGTCAAGCAATGCAGAAAAATAATAAATAACAATATTAACATAATTGATTGATAATTGATACAATGAAATAATATTTTGTTTGGTAATCTTTTTTTATTATTCTAATCAGTCATACCATATCACACTGTTACAATACCTACATTTGGTGAGGTAACAAAACAATATATATATTACTCTAGAATATAATCAAATAAATAAATATTTTAGTTACCAAAACAGTCGTAAGTCATAATAAACTGTTATTTATCAAATAATTAACAGTTTTCTTTTTAAACTATTGCATAGATAGCTTCTATCGCGGGCCTTGAGCGTGGAGACCGAATCCAGAAATTCCGTAACGAAAATAACCTAACACCCCCCACTCCGACCGGCACAGCGGTGATACTCTTTAGTTTTATAATTGCATAAGTTGATAAAAAATGCTATGCAATAGCTTTACCGCGGCAGTCTCCGAGTGCCACATGTCTTTTTTTTTATAATTGTGTTTAATCAATTGATATATGAATTGATATATTTAGGGGGGTAAAGCTGTTCACGTCCGCAGGCATTACCAATTGTAACTGAACTCAATCCACCCTGCACGTACCCCCCGGGTGGTGCTAAACGAGCAGCAACGCCGAGCAACGGGCTGCGGTTAACTACCCTGTCTTGGTTGAACACCCGCCATGAGGAACTAAATCACCTCAAAAAATAGTGTCCCTGGTACCTTGGGAAAGTATCATGAGCTCCTCCCACTCTTAAAAAAATATTAAAAAGTCAATTAATGAGAATGCGATGTCATGCGATCCGGCTAACCCTCGGCGCCACCTGGTACCCAGGTTAGGGGGTGTGAAATATGTTACCGAAGACTGCACAGGGGCAGGTGACCAGGCTCCTGTGACTGTAAATGCTACTGGCCACAACAAAAAGTATGTGCAACAGGCTTTCCATCCTAGCCTCTTTAATGTTCGTCCAAGAAGCGCCTCTCTAGGCCGCGCATCTTCAACAGACAACCCAAGCGTGGATCTCGATCAACAGAACACACAAACAGAAATATAACTCACTCCTACCCCTCCTGAATGGCAAAAAGTACCAACACAACGGAATCCCAAAAGAAGAAAAACATCTAACTCCCAGTCACCAGAACCGATTGAAACAACCAATAGATACATAAGTCTACCAGTTGATGAAACTATCCAGGCTAGTACTCAACAAACAACAAAAAAAAGTAGTAAACCTCCTCCAATTATACTCTATGGAGTGCAAGATGAAAACAAGTGGCACTCGAAAATGTGGCAGATAAGACATTTACTTACAAAATAATAAATAAAAATCAAATAAGTATTAAAAGCGAGGATGTGACAGTCTACAAGACACTTTTGTCAGTTATTCGGGAAAATGGGCTCATTGGCCACACCTTCAACAGAAAAGACCAGAAGAATTGTCGGTTGATAATTAAAAAACTACACCACACTACTCCTCATGATGCCATTATAAGTGCATTCGAGGGTACAGGTAATACAGTGGTTTGAGAAGTGATCAACTGTAGATACGGACCAGATAAAAAACCTACAACAGTGATACAGTGTCAAAGATGTCAACAGTATGGTCACACGAAGAATTACTGCGTAAGGCCATACCGCTTTCTTAAATGTGCAGAATCGCGCATCACACGAGAATGCCCCAAGAAGAACAGAAATACCCCAGCTACATGTGCACTCTGCCTGCCCACATCCGGCTAATTATAAAGGCTGTGAAGTATACAAGGAAATACTGGCCAGAAGAACACGCAAAACTATTGACCGGAACTACAAAGGTACTCCCAAAAACATTGATAATTTAGTCCAGAATTTAACTAACAAAAACCAAGAAACAAATGTAGAAAATAATAAACCAAAGAGATATGCAAGTGTAGCGACAAAACGACTCCAACAACAAACAACAGAACTCCAAACAGATAACCCTTTAACACAGTTACCACATCCAACCAACAGGATTGAAGAAATTTTCCTAAAACAATCAGAAAGGATAGATATGATACTACAACAAATGAGTACCCTACTAGGATAGGACTCCTCACAACACTTGTCAACAAAATGGCAAAATGATTGATACACTCAAAATAGCTACCTGGAACCCTGATGGTTTATCTCCTAACAAAACTGAAGTAAAAACCCTTCTTAGACTCCATTGCCTGGACATATTACTCATTTCTGAAACTCATTTCACTGCCAACAGCCGAGTTTAAATCAAAAACTACAACATATATACCACGAATCATCCAGATGGGACCGTACATGGTGGAACTGCTGTATTAATAAAATCGACTATAGAACATCATGAGATGCCACAGTTCCAAACAGAACACATTCAAGCAACCACAGTCCAGTCTATAACAAAACTGGAGATTTTAATGTGTCCTCCATATACTGCCCTCCTAAACACAAATTATCAGAAACCAACTTACAACCTTCATAAAAACTTTGGGAGCGCGCTTCATAGTCGGGGGTGATTGGAACTCCAAAAATGTGCACTGGGGATGTCGCTTAACCACAACAAGAGGTAGGGAGCTGAAAAAATGTGTAGATATTAATAAGCTAACTACTATCACTACCACCGAACCGACACATTGACCATCTGATCCGAATAGATTGCCTGATATCTTGGACTTCTTTGTGATGAAAGGGCTGGCTCAATCCTTCTACAAAACTGAGGTTTGTCTGGACGGGTTTACGAATCATGTTTCAGTCATCCTGACAATAAGTTCAACTGTTCTCCATTGTTTAAACCTAAAGACTGTTAAACTGTACAATTCAAAAACCAACTGGGATAAATTTCGATATATTATGGACAGCACCCTCCAATTAAAGATTGCTCTAAAAACAGAAGTTGACATCGAGAATGCAGTAAAGGAAATTACAACCGTGATTCAAGAAGCATGCTGGAAAAGCACTCCTGAAGACGTTAAAAAAAATCCGAAGCAAAACACAGTGCCTATTGAAATAAAACAACAAATCCTAGAGAAACGAAGATTGAGGCGGGTCTGGCACACTAGCCGGCATCCAAATGACAAAAAAGTTCTAAACAAAGTCACTCGTGAACTAAGACAAAATATAAAAGATGCGGAAAATGCTACTGCTGAAGAACATATAAAATCACTCACTGCCACCAGAGCCACAAATTACTCCTTATGGAAGGCAGTCAAGTCCACAGATAAACCAACACATCCTAAACCACCATTACGGTTAGAAGGCAATAGTATTACGCAAGATCCTCACAGGAAAAAGTAAATGTCTTTAGTGAACAGCTGGCAAGAATATTTACACCCAACGAAGCCAATCCTTCAATAGATGAGGGTGACACCAATCTCACTCTCAAGCAAGATTATCAACTGGATTGGCCTCTGAAAACTGTCACCCCACAGGAAGTAAACCGAACTATCGGAAATATGAAAGACAAGAAGGCTCCAGGCTTTGACCTCATTGATAAAAATGTGCATTCAAAACTGCCAAAAGAAGGAATTATGTAACTAACAATGATCTTTAATGGCATCCTACCTACTGGGTACTTCCCAATGCTGTGGAAAGTTTCCGAGGTGATAATGATCCACAAGCCGGGTAAACCGGTGCATGAGGTGTCCTCATACAGACCAATAAGCTTGTTGCCAATATTGTCAAAGATACTTGAAAAAATAATTTTGAGAAGGCTATTGAAATCATTCTCATCAACGCCTGTTATTCCGGAACACCAGTTTGGATTCAGACCAGACCATGCCACAATAGAGCAAGTTCATAGAGTCTGTCAAGTGATCCGAGATGCTCTTGAGAAGAAAGAGTACTGCACAGGAGCTTTCCTAGACATACAACAGGCTTTTGACAGAGTTTGGCACAGGGGGCTTATATGTAAAATAAAAAAATACCTGCCAAACTCCTATTATGACCTCATGAAGTCTTACCACACATACAAAATCTTCCAAGTAAAGGAAGGAACTAGCACATCTGGGTTCAATGACATAACAGCTGGAGTGCCACAGGGGTCTGTGCTCGGACCTGTTCTATACACCATCTTCACTGCAGATATGTCTCAAACTCCTGAAGTTACTATTGCAACCTATGCTGATGACACAGCTATATTAGCCACTAACAAATCCGCAATTCTGGCATCGGCAATACTACAAAAAAGCCTTACTGGAATAAACAAATGGTTAGAAAAATGGCGAATTCAGGCCAGTGCCACAAAATCTGTGCAGGTTACCTTCACCCTGCAGCGTGAAAAATGCCCACCCATAAAACTGGGCAACAGAGAACTTGCCCAGAGTGTCTCGGTCAAGTACCTAGGTATTCATTCACCTTGACAGCCGGTTGACATGGAGGAAACACATTCAGACCAAAAGGAATGAAATTAACATTCGTTTTAAACAACTGCACTGGCTTATGGGTAGAAACTCCAAGCTGTCTACTGACAACAAGTTGCTGATATATAAGACTGTTCTGAAGCCTATCTGGACCTATGGCATTCAACTATGGGGTTCCACATGCAATTCTAACATCTGCATTATCCAAAGATCACAAATCAATATATTAAAGCAAATATGCAATGCACCCTGGTTCATAAGGTAACCCGTTGGCTCTGAATCTCCTGATACCTGAAAGCGAAAAACGCCTGAAAAGGCGTAAAATACTGGAACTTGACAGCCTAGACTCCTAGATTGTTAATCAAATTGTTAGTGAGCTATTCCTAAAGAGGAATAGCTCCACATGTCTAATCCCAGTCAAAACATCTGCTCATAGTTACATAGATGATTGCAAGATTAAATATTACAAAAAAAAAGTCTATTGATATACATCGTCGAACCTAGCTTGATATATCCGATATATCATCATCATCATATCAGCCGAACGACGCCCACTGCTGGGCATAGGCCTCCCCCAAGGATCTCCACAACGATCGGTCCTGTGCTGTCCGCATCCAGCGGCTTCCCGCGACCTTGATCAGATCGACGGTCCACCTTGTAGGGGGCCTGCCCACGGAACGTCGTCCGGTACGCGGTCGCCATTCGAGAACCTTTCCGCCCCAACGGCCATCGGTTCTCCTCCGCGCTATGTGTCCCGCCCACTGCCACTTCAACGATGCAATCCTTCGAGCGATGTCGGTTGTTTTAGTTCTCCTGCGGATCTCATCATTTCTGATTCGATCGAGTAGGGAAATACCAAGCATCGCTCTCTCCATTGCTCGCTGGGTGATCTTGAGACTTCTTATGAGACCCATAGTAAACGACCACGTCTCACTCCCATAGGTCATTACTGGCAACACACACTGGTCAAAGACTTTCGTCTTGAGACACTGAGGTATTTCGGACGCGAATATATGCCGGAGCTTCCCGAACGCTGCCCATCCGAGCTGGATTCGACGAGAGATCTCTTTCCCGAAGTTGGACTTACCTAACTGGACTATCTGTCCCAGGTAAACATAGTGGTCAACAACTTCGAGTGCAATGTATCTTTGATATTATTCATTGATAATATCCTCGAATCCTGTGTACGATGCGGTCTTCCATGTTTCCAAAATGAAATGGCCCGTAGTTACAGCTTATTTTATGGACATCATGTCTTGAATATGATTTGCAGTAAAAGTCTGCACATAATTAGAATTAAAACTGTCTAAAAAGTCCCATGATTCCATAACCAAATGTTGATTGCACAGACGATTATTTTTGGGAACGTAATATTTATACTGATTTAGTAACATTTGTCTGGTAGAAAGTGGAACTCTGTTCCTTTCTTTTCTTCGACACCCTTCAATGAAGCATTTACTTTCTGTTTCAACAGCTCTCTTGTATTCTGGTAGAAAAATAGAAGGTTCTTGTTGATTGCCTGCATTCGTAGGCTCTGTAGGGAGATGGAGAACTTGCGGTTGTGTAGGTTCCTGATAGTCGCTGCTGATTTCTTCCTCTTTTATGTATGGAATTACTTCTTGGGGAACATCACTTTGGGATGAAGTTGAGGGGCCCGGTATCAGATGGACGGCAGCTCTGTCTGCAGCCACCCAACAAGCGTGGCATATGTGACTGTGGTTGGATATCTGCAATAAAATCAAGACAAGATGAATAATTCTGATTTCATTTGATTGTCAACTTATTGGTTAAGTTTCTATATTATGTTTTTATTCATCTATAATTTTTATAACAATTAAAAATGTCAGAAAAAGAAAAAGCTAAAAAAAAACGGAAATAAATAACTGCAAAATTATATTTTTGATAGTCACAATAATAATCAAATGAAGTAGGCTGTAATTAATAATAATAATAAATACATGCCTCACTGGGCCACACAGAGCCATGTAGTCCCAAATTAAGCTACAATTAAGTACCCTGTCGTCTGGGGTACTAGACAACCGATAAACTTACATATATTCTTTTTTTTTGTAAATACATACTTATAATACATAGAAAACACCCAGACCAGTACAAGCAGACATGTTCATGCACACAAATATTTGTACTGTGCGGGGATCGAACCCGCGACCCATGCCTCAGAAGCAGCGTTAACTACCGCTGATCCAAATGGTTGTCATTACAATAATAAAGTGGCAGGTTAATGATGGAACAAAGTTTAAAGTATAGTAGGTAAATACACCTGAAGCTCCCCATTACAATTGCAGTATTTAACCTCGTCTGTACAATAACATCTTTACGAAATCGAACACTTTACAGTCGAAACGTCGGGTGAAATAAAAAATAAACGTGTACTAAATCTGTTAATTTCTTTCATTTCAATGTATAGTGTTCTGTGTGTAAATTCAAGAAAACAGTTTGTCTGTACAACTTCAGATTCAGGCACAGAGTTTAAAAGCCCACACCTCCCGCCAAAATTAAAAAATCTTCCTAGCTAGTTAACACATTCCGGGACACAATGCTAGACTAGACACAAAAGAAGTTTTATTGTTATCACCAATGATCTGATCAGTAGTGCAATTTTGCGGTATTTCATGACGAAATTTTAACATGGACATGCTTATCAGGCAGGATTAAAGTTTTGACAAAAGCTGATCACACTAAAGATAATATCGTTAAAAATGTTATTGCACATTGTTATGCTATATTTACGCGGCTTAATCGGCCGCCATATATTTAGTATTTTAATTAAACTCAATAGCCGCCATATTTTATTTGTTTTAGACCCAAATAAATTATTTTTCTAGTGTTTTATTTTTTGCCTAATAAAGGCAACTACGAAAACACAAATGTTTTGTTATTAAAGAAATGTTAAGATTAAATTTATTTTATATAGGATATTTCTGAAATCCCACAATCCCGCGGGCATATCCGTACTAATACAATGTATGAGGTCGTTCACCCTATATTGCACTACCTAATCCGATCACTGGTTATTACGTCGACAGGCGGTTAGTTTCCCAGAACCTGTTAATATACAGTTTTACCAGCAGCTGTCAGATGGCAGTACATTGTGTGTGGTTATGCAGTTTAAATACCCAAGATTTGTGGTTTGCAGTTTTATCGCCAGCAGTACACAGTTAAATATGCAATAATTTGACTTACACTTCGAGGTATGATCCATTGTTGTACCACGTTATAAATGTTTGTTTCACGAGTAGAGCTGGTGCAAATTCGATGACTGACTCGTGAAGCAAGTGACCGTCCGCAGCGGAGACAAACTTTAGAGTGGCCAAGTTGTCTTTTTAAATCAACCTGCGGACTTTGGGCCACGTCCCAGCATGCTTGGCAAATAAAGTCACCTTCACTAACCTAAAAAAATTAAAATATATTTTATTATATTGCAAATAGTTTATACAATAGACTATGAGATTTAAATGTATAGTATGACTTGAGGTTGCTATTCTACTTACAGCACTTTATAGGTTATCTTTGGAGAAGTATAAAAGGAACAATAAAGAAAGCTGAAAAGTGGTACAGTCACAGTTAGAAGGATTATGAACCATCATAGGTGTTGTTTGAATGAATCTGGGAGCGGTTGCATGTTATATTTACTTACAGTCTGAGGTGCAAGCCATTGTCGAATCACTGACAGAATCCTTGAATCGTCAAGGGATCGTCGTCCTAGAGTATTACAGCGACTTGTCGCTATCCCACAGTTCACACAACGATCCATAGCGATAATAGAAAATCAGAGTCAAACGTTATGGCGATCTTCCGTGTCCAGTGTGAATGCAATGGTGGGTAAAGATAGAAGGAGTCAGAGTCCAATAAAACAAAGCAGTGGTCGTAGTTATGAAAGAAATCAATCAATAGTAGGAAACACAGTCAAAAACGCACTAAACGAACGAAGGTACGAAAACGAAACGAGTGACAAAAAAGTTCTTTGAAAGAAACCGTCGCAGACGCGCCGCTGTCAATGTGACATAATGATGTGCATGTGCATTTCCATATGTTACAATGTACTCTGTGATGATGTGTGATGTTACTATTCAATTTATCAATCGATTACATAAACTAATCATCAATCAAAAACAGATCTCGCCAAACTTCTAGTTCGCACTGAAGTTGCTTCGCGCATGTGTACAGTCGGGCACATAATATTTAAGTTTATTTATTTTTAAAATTTTCGTACCTACTTGAACATGCTCAGCAATTTGAAACTGTTTACTTATTATTATTGTTGTGCCCGACGGACTGTACACCTGCGCGAAGCAACTTCAGAGTGAACTAGGAGTTTGGCGAGATCTGTACCGTAGATTAAGAAAAAATATTTATATAAAAAAAAACAATTAATAAAAAAAAGTTATAAAGTAATGACAGATAGACCCAATGCCAATGGTTTAGAGCAGGGTTGTGTTTGCGTAAACTTATTCACATTAATATATTATTAATTCAATCAATATCCGTTGATTGACCGTATAATCCGCTGAAAATCAGTGTCGTGATGGCTGCGCCTGTCACGACTAATGCTGAGCTTTTTGACACTTTTATTTAAGATAAGTTTTTGAACAATGTTCTGTGTTCCGTTATTGTATTATCTGTGTCAAATAAATTCTTTCTTTCTTTTAATATAATATTTTCTTTTTTATATTTCTACGCTCCCAGATTGACAAATCATCTGGTTTTTGTAACAGCAATTTCTTCATTACATTTAGGCCCACAAATCCCATAATTCTTTCAAAATTTTTGTAAATCACGAAATGCGAGTGGTTTTCAGTCAGACAAAACATAGTAGTAAGTCGATCCTTCGTCAACTCGTCCGGGAATCAAATCAAGTAGTTACCTCGGAGCTGACGTCACCTTGAAAACAGTCTAAGTTTAAGATTCCATCCAATCACGAAGCAGGGATAGTCAGGTGTAGCGGTGGGCGATATTAAAGACAATCGCATCATATTAACTGTTGTATTTGTTCGAATAACTTACGGTGTTATTCAATTTATGCGTCGATTGTCAGTTGCGGGTTGGCAGGGCGCGAATCATGGCGATAGGCGATTGTTGCCTAAAAACTCTAAGCTAAAAACAATCGAATCGACACTGAACGCCGTAATAGTGTTTTGTCACCCCCTCTGCACCACCCACCCCACCTGCACGCCGATGTTGTCGTCCTACGCATAAGTATGTGCGTGTGGTCTGAGGGCCACTTTCTCAGAATTCTTTGAAACTTGCTCAGGATTTAGTGAACACTCCAAAAGAAATGTGAAAGTTGGAACCAGAATTTGTGAAAATCAAATAAGAAAGATATGGACTTCAATGTTGGGCCCTCAATCCTCACATGGAGGATTGAGGGCCCACTTGTACCGGATAAACTAAGGGCACTACAGAAAAAGTCTTTACGTCACAATTTAAGCTAACACCAAACAAAATTTGTGAAAACAAAAAATTATAAAAAAAAATCTATTTTTTTGTATAATTTCGTTTCAAATGGGCCCTCAGATGGAAATTTTGTACACTAATAAAAATTAATCCATTAACTTTTGCAAACTTTTTGAAATATCATATTTTAGTGCAAACTGAGATATTTTGTGATAGCAATAGCACATCACGGCATCATGCTGGTTAAATATTATCACCTTCTTAAAATTTGGGCCTTCAGTTCTCCACTTTTTTGCTTTCGGTTTAATACTCTTAACGTATTATAGATAATACAAACACAAATTCATATCTATTTATAATAAAAAATGTGCAACAAATACAGTAAACTTAAAATATAAAACTCGTTTTGTTTTATATTAAAATCAAGTATTATTTTTATTACGTAAATAATTAAATAGGGTGACAACAATTTTTCATAAACCTGTACGTAAAGTCTATACACCGTGCAATTTTAACCACCTGTAAAACGAAGCCCACGTTATTGGACCATTATGTATAACATCATGGCAGTGATATTTATTTTTTGATAAAAATATTATTTGTAATTTTTGAAAAAAAAATAATTTTTGATTCAGACTTTTAATTTTGTAACACGCTGTGACGCGCCCAGACGTATTATTTTGCTGCGGCGGGGTCTCGGTTGAATGGACCTTACACAGCTACATCTGTGGGCGTCACAGCGTGTTTCAAAATAAATGGATGAACCAATATTCAATATTTTAATTAAAAAAATTAAATAACATTGCCAATATATTATACATAATGGTTACATACGGTTAAAATTGCATGGTGTATAGTACAACTGCCTACATTAGAAAAAAAAATATTATCGAAGTTAATTAAAAATAACAAACTGAAACTTTATTTGAATTGGCCTATTAATAGAATATTCTTGATGAACTTCAATAAACTTTATCTTTTTTTTTTAACCTTTTACATGGCAGCACTTTTTTACGATTTTTCACGCTCGACGCCAAGCTTAGTAAAATTTTCTGTGATTGTGATTTTCGCTAGCTAGTTTATTTAGGTATTTTTTGCATTTTGAGGAAAAAAGAATTAATGAAAAAAAAAGAAATGATGAAGCGATCAGATTAATGATACCAATCGCATTTCGATTCTCTAAAGTTGAATTGGTTTTAATGCTAATCCCTGAACATTTTGGCACTGGAATATATTTTTATAAAATATTTTTATAAAATGAGCCGAATAAAAGATTATCTTATTATACCTTTCGTATTTTATTTATTTAGCCCTTTCTTTTGCCGCTTTTATTTATTAAATTCCAAAAAAAGCGGCAAAAGAAAGATCTATTGACGAAATACAATGAGTTTTATAGCTTTATTATAAAGAACACAGGATTTAGTAGTATCGTCAACACAAGTGTCATCCGTGGTCAATAAATAACTCTTTGTATTGTGAAAAAAATGATTTTTATTCCTTATTTAAATAACGAATAAAATCACGAATAATTCATTCGTAGGCAAATTTATTTACGTATAATTTATTCGTGAATAAATTATTCGCGCGAATAATTTATTCCCAAATAAATTATTCGTTATTCGAATAATTTTGCCCAAGTTTGTTACGAACTGAACTGCATTAAAGAACAATTTTATAACATTTTCGACAAGATTTTATTCGAAATCTAAGAAATACATTAAAAATACGTAAAAACCTTCAAAAATTTTATGTGATTACAAGGTAAAGTTCACAACACTTTTTGACAACTTTAATGGTCTACGACGTCCCGAAATAAGTATTTTTTTAGAAAAAGTAGAGTTGCGAGTTGTGGCTACTATAATATAATAATATATCGATTGATTGTTGACACAAAAAATGACATTAATTACAACACAACTTACCCTGGATTGCACCATATTTTGATATAATAAATATTGCATAATTTTTTAATCTACATCCTAGAGATCCGCAGAATGAATGTTTTGCTGCTTTTATAGCGATTGAATTGGAGAAGGTACAGCCAGAGATATCACCTCAAAATAATTGACTTCATTCGTAAAATTAGAGGAGAATGCAGAAATTACAGTTGCTCGTAGCCAGAATACTGAACAAATATTATACTTAAATATTAAAAACTCGTCAAAATTATGTTAAAACTTTCAGTTTATTTCAAACTAGCTGTTGCCCGCGACTTCGTCCGCGTCAATTTCCGTTATTATGATCGCGACTATTTTTGCAACATTCTTCACTGATGCTTCGCTTCTATTGGTCGCAGCGTGATGTAATATAGCCTAAAGCCTTCCTCAATAAATGGACTATCCAACACAAAAATATTTTTTCAATTCGAACCAGTACTTCCTTCGATTAGCGCGTTCAAACAAACAAAGAAAGAAACAAACTCTTCACCTTTATACTCGTAATATAAATATAGATTTTCACTTACCTATAAAACTCGCATCAAGCCCTTATCACCTATCACTTCCGATGAACTAACATCAACTACTGTTTACTAAGCATTATAGCGACTGTTTTTAAGGGAGAAAAAATATGTCTCAGGCGGGACTCGCAGCTCCACTCCATGCATAATAGGCGCGGCGCTACACAATCAAGCCACCGAGACACTGCGTCACAAGCGTGTGTTTTCAAACATATTCTTATCGCTGTGAGCCAGTGTAGTTCCCGGTATGGATGGAGATGCGAGTTCGAGTCCCGCCTCAGACATAATTTTTTATTCATTGCAATTAAATTGTTTAAATAACATATAAAGTATTTTAGCGACCATTTGTACATAATTAAACCAATTTAATTGATTTGTATACTAAGTTATATTATACTAGCGGCCCGTCCCGGCTTTGCACGAGTGCACCTGTTAAGTATTAGTAAGGATTCCTAATCTTTTCTAGCAATTAATATAGCCTTTGTTACTCAAGGTGAATGTAGCTTTCTAATGATGAAAATAATTTTGAAATCGGCCCAGTAGTTTTTGAGTTTATTCATTACAAACATACACACACACAAAAATATAATCTTTCCTCTTTATAATATTGGTGTAGATTTAAAAATGGCAGATGGTCTCTTGATATTGCTTTATTTCCTCTGTAAATAAAGCAATATCAAGAAACCATCCTCTACACAAGCTGCTCTTAATTAATAAAAATAAAATAAACATTCTGCTATACAGTCTTTGACTGATGAAGTTGTTAACGTAAATATCAAGTTTATATAAAAAACTGTTATTACAAATAAATATTATTATTATTATTATTATATTTAAATATAAAAAATCTTGTACGGTATGATTACTTTAAAACAGCAGCAGTAGAAACTAAAACATCTATCACAATTAGCACTATAGAAAAATGAGGGTAAAAACTAAATTATTGTCACCCTACCCTCGTACATTTATAGTCAATTTCGGTATCTATTACAATTTGTAGTTTTATCGTGATTATTAGTATTAACAAACAACATCAATTTATTGCACATTTTTTATTATAAATAGACATGAATTTGTGTTCGTATTATCTATAATACGTTAAGAGTATTAAAGCGAAAACAAAAAAGTGGAGAACTGAGGGCCCAAATTTTAAGAAGGTGATAATATTTAACCAGCATGATGCCGTGATGTTCTATTGCTATCACAAAATATCTCAGTTTATGCACTAAAATATGATATTTCAAAAAGTTTGCAAAAGTTAATGGATTAATTTTTATTAGAGTACAAAATTTCCATCTGAGGGCCTATTTTCAACAGAATTATACAAAAAAATACAATATTTTTTTATAATATCTTGTTTTCACAAATTTTGTTTGGCGTTAGCTTAAATTGTGCCGTAAAGACTTTTTCTGTAGTGCCCTTAGTTTATCCGGTACAAGCCGTACAAGTGGGCCCTCAATCCTCTATGTGAGGACTGAGGGCCCAACATTGAAGTCCATATCTCTCTTATTTGATTTTCACAAATTCTGGTTCCAACTTTCACATTTCTTTTGGAGTGTTCACTAAATCCTGAGCAAGTTTCAAAGAATTCTGAGAAAGTGGCCCTCAGACCACACGCACATGCATAAGTTATTCGATTGTTGTTTTGCGACAGCGAATGAATCGACAATAGAATACGCCTTAGACTTGCCTTAGAGCATACCTTCCTCTAAGGTAATATGTTCCTTTAAGATATATGTACGCAGTTGATGAATGATTCGACTTTACTTTTACTCATAATCGATTATAGCTAGTTATCTGAAAACTCTCCGCCCCCTTCCCCTATCAAATCTGATCCTTCCTCTACCTGAATGGAAACCAGAAACAACGAAGGTACCTACCACAAACACCCAGACTTGAGAAAATGTAGAAAAACACTCATTTTTTCTACATTGACTCCTCCGGGAATCGAACCTGGGACCTCGGAGCAGACGATACCTTGAAAGCCGGTGTATACGCCACTATGCCACGGAAGTCGACAAAATTAATTAAAACTGCGTTTCTAAATTATCCCACGGGATCCGTATCTTTTCCCGGGATAAAAAGTAGTTTATATGTTATTCCAGCCAATCTAAGCAGCCAATAAACTAACACCGCGCCAAATATCATTAAGATCCGTTGAGTTGTTTTAGCGTGCAAGAGCAACAAACATTCAGACATCACATACTCACAAACTTTTACGTCTATAATATTAGTAGGATACACATTTTAATTTCGTAGTGGAAGTCGGGAGGCCCTCTATCACTACGCCAAATGCTTTGAAAGTGAATTGATGACTTCAATTTTCGTATTTCCAAAGTTTGAGGATATCTGGCCATCACGAAAAAAGGACAATTACAAAATAAAACACAGGAAATATATCGGAATGGTTTACTTACTATAAAAACACCGAACAGTGAAATTATTAACAAATATAATCAGGGCCGTCTTAAACTAAGCTGGGGCCCTTGGGCACAGAAGAATTTGGGGCCCTTTTGGAAAGTAAAAAAAGCTAATTATAACAAAATTTTTTTACAAGTATGACCTTTTATTATAATTGATGACTTATTTGTGAAAAAAGTGTAATGTGCCCGACAATAATGTTTTGAGAATAAATATGTGAGAGAAATTATCGGTCCTTCGGGGCCCCCTGAGAATGGGGGCCCTGGGCAAGGGCCCCGTGTGCCCTTATGGAGAAGACGGCATTGAATATAATCAGTTCCTGTTAAAAACCTTGGTGACACATTACAAGGCGAACGTAAAATAGATACCTACAGTCCCATGCAACAATGAATGAAATACATATTTATAACAGCGATTCGAATCTGCTAAAGATATAAATAATACACCTTATGTAAAATCACAATATAAATTCATATTATTAAAACTTCATTTAAAACATTGACATCCAAATATGTTTTAAAACTTCGATAGTGAACCATAACAGTTTGAGATAAGGTTGTTTTTGCACCAATAAGACTTAAATTGGCTTATGACTCACTTCAGAAACGCTGTCGGCCATGTTATAACGTCATAGGGATCTAAGCCAACTTCATGACGGATCTTACGAGTGAACATCGTTTTTTCATAAAAAATTTAACGGCTTCGGACGACTCCATACAGCCTAGTAGCCATATAGGAGCGCCTTTCCTTGTTTCTCACTTTTATTTGATTAATCCTACTCACTGACACATTATTATAACAATGCCACACCACTTTATCACAATAAATGCCGCTTAGGATAATTTCACAAAATTAGGAAAAGTACAAATTTCTCTTTTCGTTTCCCGTGCAAAACTCCATTGTGTGAACTTCGTTGCTTTGACATTGACTTTTATGAAACAAGTGACCGAGTATGTGCAGTGATTTAAGTTGTTTTTATGATCGTAATAATCGTTTAATATTTGTAAAAACACCTATTCCCAATGTTACTTTCTCCTTCCTTGTTTTATTGATACAAGCAAAAATACAAATCTGAATGTTGGTTAAATGTCAATGTATGTTTTAATTCTTATGACGTCACAAAACAGATAATCTATAGACCAATATGGCCGACAGCGTTTTCACCGATGTACAAAAAGTGGTCCTTTAAAATAAAGTTCATCGGTTTTCTAGGTACTAAAAGTATAGGTTTTTTTCGTCTCATCGTGCAACAATTAATCATTGAGAAACTAATTCATAAAAGAGTCAAGTAGTCTACTGAACAAAAACCATTCTTACATCAAGGCAATAACAGGCAAAGGTAAACAAGGCGAACTGCCAAAGCTGTACATTTTAAAACCATGAAAAGACCAATTTTACCATATACAAAAATTACAGTGTTGCCATAATAAATTTACAATTACTATTATTTATAACTAATTAAGTAAATCCTACTTATAAGTATCCCATTTTCATGATTACACCTTCTATAGAGAAGTACAAGTCTCTCCGTATTTTTATTTCGTGCCTTCTAGAGCAAGATAATTGAAAGTTTTTTTTTAATCGGTACCAATCCAAAGACGTTAACTATACAGCCAATTTTAACATTGATCGATAGATAGAATGCTAACTAATTACTGCACAGCAAACAAATAAAATTACAGATAATGCTCAATAAAAGATGGACAAAGTATTCGTCTGGCAGTTAACCCACCGGCAAGGAAGCGACTTACTATATGCTATTTTCTCGAGAAATTTACAATAGATGTATGTCACTGTAAAATTGTGAGATCTGTCAGTTAACAAAACAACGCGTGAGATTACAAACTAACGGCGGGTTAGGTTAGGTTAGATTGTAATCCATCGACGTTCAACAAACTGACGAAGTTTTCAATTTTACGGTGACGTATACATTGAGGGTAAACAAAAAAGATGCATATTTAATAGTTGATCGCTGACTGACTGATCACACTGCCGTCGAGGACTCATTTTACTTCATCATACAACACTCGATTCGCGCTGCTCGACTGAGTGATAATTTATAATCCCATACAAAATTGATTAAAAAAAAGTAACAGCCTATAATCATCCCACTGCAGGGAAAAGGCCTTCATCATTGAATTCAAGTTACCACTAATATGATGGGAACTGGCATAATCACCACGCTTGCCAAATGCGGGTTGGTGATCACAAACCCGAGCAACGTTCGAAAATTCGAAACTATTTGTTGCCCGACCCTGGGATCGAACCTGGGACCCCGAAATCTTGGCCCGGTATTCAAACCACTAGACCAACGGGGCGTTATTTATATCGATTGAACTATCCTCGATTAAATGCTTGAAGTTGATTTTATTACAGTGTCAACTTTATAACCCGGCCAAATTATGTCGACATGCAATATTATGGATATTTGTAACGTTGTATCTATTGGATTCATGTTAGTTGCATTAAAAATGCACCATTATGTCAAATTAATTATTTGGGACACTTCATCATCATCATCATCAACATCAGCCTATCGCAGTCCACTGCTGGACATAGGCCTCTCCAAATGCACGCCACTTAGGTCGATCCTCGGCTTCTCGCATCCAGCTCCTGCCAGCCACCTTGCGCAGATCATCACTCCACCTGGCCTGAGGGCGTCCTACATTACGTTTGCCGAGACGCGGTCTCCACTCAAGAACTCGTTTGCCCCATCGGTTGTCAGTTCTGCGGCTAATATGGCTAATATGGGACACTAACTTGACGATTATTTTGTATTATATTTTGAAATTATAACATTAAAATTGGCTGTTTAACTCAATACAAGACCGTTGCCGATTATAAAAATAAAGCATTCTCTTTGATTCCGGCCTCCGTGTATTCTGAAACTATTCCTGGGAAAAATAAATCACATGCGGGTAGGCCCCACATACCGCCAGTCCAAAACCTTACCGCACCGCCATCTTGTTTCTCACTAACCTAATCGATCATATGTCCTATCATCTCACTTTTCGCCTTCTTATCTTTGTCATGCCTCTTCGAATGCAGCATCAACTTGCTTCTTGTCATAAATCGTTTTTTGCATACTTCACACTCGTATCTTCTGTCGCCTATGTGCATTTTCACATGCATAACTAAATTGTTCTTTTGCGTGAAACTTTTAGCGCATATCTCGCATGTGTGCGGCTTGATGCCTCTGTGGGCTTTCTCGTGACGATCTAAATCTGCTTTGCGGTAGAAAGACGAACCGCATTCTACACAGTTGAAGTTTTTTATACCTGCAATCAAAGAATATAAATACAGGATGAAATTTTAGCCATCTTCCAAATTTTAATATATCAATCTACGAGACAAAAAACAAATGACGTATTTTTTCTTTTAGTATAGCCCAGTACAAAAATGTCAAGATAAAGCACTTAGAAAATGCCCGCCAAAATTCTAAAATTTTTGATACGGCCGCCTAGCAACACTTTTTTAAAACGATGCGCCTCTCATTCATTCATTACGATACTAATCACAAGTTTTCGATTTTAACTTTATACCTTAACAGGCTGCAGTTAGACGACGGAAAAACTTTCACGCGGACTAGACTTGTTGCTAGGTTTCGTTCATAGAAAATTTAAACTCTATTACCTAGGCCAAAACATTAAAATTCTTTTGGACAACCACACCGCGCGGCCTCCGCGTTGTCGCCTCCTAACTCTCTTGCCCGAATTTTCTGGATGATGCGCCGCCGCGCCCCTCAATAGCGCGGCGATCTCAGTTGCTCGAGTTTTCTGGCGCCCGCCGCTCACTTCGCAGTCACTCAAGTAACAACACGTATAATTCGTATTTCTTTTTCTTTTTTGCATTGTCGGTACAGGTAATATGCAATCACCACTTTTTTCTTCTTTGTCAAGTAACTCATGACGAACACGTGTGTATTTAGAGAAGTACCAAAAGCAACTGAATGAGCCATTTGCTAAATTAATTTTAACTTTAAATGTAGTTACTGAAGAGCTTATTTTACTATAACAGTCGACTCTTGAAAACGCGTACGCGGTGGCCACGAGGTAGTAGTACGCGGTAGCCGCGTAGCTGCCGCGCGGCCAAATAAAGCCGTTTGACGTACCAAATAAAGCTATCGCCCGGCCGCCGCGCGGCCTCTCAGTATCCCATATAAACGGGCCCTAACAGGCCTAGGGACCGTAAAAATTGAAAATTATACAGGATGAAATTCCGCCACCACCAAAATAACCACTTTCCAAAATTTTCATAGGCGTTCAGTATCGTATTTAGAGCCCATTTATGAAGTAAAGAATGTTAATCAAGCTTTCACCCGAAAATATTTTTCGCAATATAGTTTTCAATTTTTACGGTCCTAGGCCTGATAAAGTAGGATAATCAAAAAAGTGTGAATAGTATCGTAATGAATATACGAGATGCGAATCGCGTAAAAAAAGTGTTGCTAGGCGGTCGTATCAAAAATTTTAGATTTTTTGCGGACATTTTCTAATCGCATTATCTTGATATTTTCGTACTGGACTATACCAAAAGGAAAAATACGTCATTTGTTTTTTGTCTCGTAGATTGATATATTAAAATTTGGAAGATGGCTAAAATTTCATCCTGTATTGCGAAACATTTTTTTGAGTGAAAACTTGATTTACATTTTTCACTTGATAAATGGGCTCTAAATACGATACTGAACGCCTACAACAATTTTGGAAAGTGGTTAATATTTCATCCTCTATGGAACTAGGTACACGGTGCGATTCAAAGATGACACCTTCCTCCTTAGGTCCTCGATTGAATTATTAACGTGGATATCAGTATATAAACTTGAAAAATTTTGTCTCAGGCGGGACTCGAACCCGCATCTCCTCGCATGCCGGGCGCATCCAAAATTTTTCAAGTTTATATACTGATATTATAAGTGCAATTAAGTTGCTAAAATATCAAATAAAGTATATAAATAGCTGTTTCATCTTAACTGACTGTCAAACATCTGCAAAGATGTTTCTTTCGGGTGTTAAGGGTGCAAACTCCTAACATTTGATGAAACAACGCTGGCTTACAGCGTAAGAATATGCTTGAAAAATTCGCGCCGTGTCGCAGTTTCTCGGTGGCCTAATGGTATGGCGCCCGCCCGGCATGCGAGGAGATGCGGGTTCGAGTCTCGCCTGAGACAAAATTTTTCAAGTTTATATACTGATATTATAAGTGCAATTAAGTTGCTAAAATATCAAATAAAGTATAATTAACGTGGATTTTATGTCAGTCTCAAACTGTCAACTTTATAACCCGGCCAATTTATGTCGACATGCAATAGCATGGATATTTGTGTCAGGTTGTACCTATTACTTTTTCGTAGTTGGGTCACTTTTCAGTGATAAACAGGATTCAGTCGCAGTTTAGTCAGTTAATCCCTCATTCCCCAGGAGGCACTCGGGTGCGTGCCACGATAACAATTGATTTCAATTGCGACTGGAATAACTCACGTTCAAGCAAGGCCGATATCGATATGTCATATTCACTGCGTAAATTTAAATCTACTTTAGTGGCATTACATTCTAGCATAAGAGCTTTAGATCAGAAGGATACTGTTATTACCTATTCACAGGGTAATGTATCTTTCGAAGAATTATTTTGTTTACAATGTTAGCATTGATATGGGCAATGTTAAAACAATTGTGATTAATTTTATATTTTGTATTGGCTCCAATGACCAACATTTTATAGATATGCATGCCGTGGCAGCCTTTAAAATCAATATAATCAGTTTTATTTCTGCAAATAGGCCCCTAGAGGCGCTTTTACACGTCCCAATATTTAAACCTACCACTTAATTAAGGCTACACTATAAAATGTATCTACTTTATATAAGCACAAGAATGTAACTGTGTACGCTTTGTTGGCTGTCCTTAAATTAATAATTAAATATATAAATAAACTAGCTGACCCCGCGAACGTCGTATCGCCTCAGAATAATATAGGTAATTGGATTTTGACGTAAGACGTCACACAATGTCATCGGCATCAAATATGGCGTATATCTTATCATATTACACAGAAAATTTGCAATAAAATAATATTGCGACTATAAATTGAGATGTAAGCTATTCTATCTTTCAAGTTGGATCAAAATGCACACGGTGTGCAAATTTGATTAAAATCGATTAAGTGGTTTAGGAGTCCATCGCGGACAAACAACGTGACACGAACATATATATATTAAGATAAATTACATTGATATAGGTTGCACATTATTGCAACATATCACGTTGAGTGAAACCAGTCTGAAGGCTTCCTCTGACGCTCCGGCACTTTCATACACCCAATTTCATTCCTGCTACCCCACACATTTTCTCTTACTCTCTCTCTTACACTCCCTTTCTCTCTCACTGACAGTCTCTTTTACATAACCCTTCTCTTTCTGTAACACTTTCTTTCTTACTCTATTCAATCAATCAATCAATCAATCAATCATTTATTTGCGTCAAATATGGTATACAAGATGTCAGATTACAATAAAAGAATCACATATTTGGGCTACAATAATTATTAGCATGCAAATGTCAGGTTACAATAAAAGATGAAAAATAATAATAGTTGTTAAAATGTCAAAACAAATCCGGTTATGTCCGAATTCCAAATTATTCATATTAAAAGGCGAATTATATTATATTATAAATTACACAAAATTACTGAGTCAGTGTTAATGCCTTAACCTAAATGCCTTTTTTAACTTTGAAAAAGTCCTCTAGACTCCTCTAGTCCTATTGTTAACAAGCTTTCTGTCTCTCGCTTACACTCTCTCCTGTCTAGATCGAGCTGGTGCGTCCCGGCGGCGCTCGACTTGCATTCCAATACAGCGGCTTTGTTTCTTGCTCTATTCCTAATATTTCTTCCCTTTTAATAGTCGCTGAAACTTTCTATCTTTTTTTTTTCTCAAACGCTCGCGTTATTCATAGCCTGTCGTCATATCACGCACATCTCTCATACAATCTTTATTTAACTCGCTCTTACTCTTTCCTTCCCTCCATTATAATATCTATGTCAAATGAGTAACACTTTAGAGAAGTAGGTGAACCGTAAGAAGGTGAACTGAACTGATAAAAACCCTCCTCTTCTGTCTGTCACAGACACTTTCTCGCTCTTACACTTTTTATTTAACTTACTATCTTGTCACTCTCACATCTCACCTCTCTCGCGCCCTCTCTCCTACTTCACGTTGTCGTCTCTAACCGCTTTATCAATCTTTTTTCTCTCTCTTCTCTGTCCCTTTAAACTCGCTACAACACTCTCTTTTTATCTCCACTCTCTCACACTCGTGTCTTTAACTCACACACTTCTCCCTTCCGTCTCCCCATTTCTTTCCATTCCTTTCTCCATCTAAATTAATATATACAATACCTTTGTGCGCCAGCTGGTGTATGCTCAGATGCCCCAGCTGCGTGTAAGTCTTCCCGCACGTGGTGCACATGTACGGCCGCTCGCCTGTGTGCGTGCGCGAGTGCTTCTTCAACTCGTAACCAGTTTGAAAGGTCTTCTCGCAAACGTCGCACGGGTGTCGAGTGTTGGAAGGCGGCTTCTTTCTGCGTCTCCTGCGAATTTGGTTGTATGTTTGAGCGATTGTGGTCTTTCTTATAGATAAATTATCTATCTAATACCTTTGAACGAGCAATTTAAAGGAACGATCCATTGTTTTGTTTTATACACCGTGAAATTTTAGTGGTTGTTTTCCCGCAGTAAAATGATTCTATCTTAGTAGTACAATAGATTTGTGCAGTTTTTTTTTATTCCAATAAAAAAATAGCAGTTTCACGATTGTGATAAACGAAACTCGAAAGCAACCTCGAACCAATGGTACTAGCCGCGCCGCAGCCGGTCACCGGCTGGGGTCATTGCCCCTCGCGCGGTGCAGTTTATGCTGTATTACTTAGTGCGTAGAGCTTCTTTTGCTTTGAACATTGATTTCGTGCAGCAAGCAGTACCCAAACACGTCACATTTTGTAAAGATACTATCGTATCTCACGCTTTTGAGTTGATGATTATTTTTTTGATTAATTGAGAACAACTATATCTT
The DNA here is from genome assembly GCA_949315895.1 of Anania crocealis. Lineage (NCBI taxonomy): Eukaryota > Metazoa > Arthropoda > Insecta > Lepidoptera > Crambidae > Anania > Anania crocealis. Next base: position 9,408,238 of record OX438875.1, read on the forward strand.
TATTTTCAAAAAATAGCCCGTGTGCTACTAAAGGTAAATCGTTCTGTTGCGGGAAAACAACCACTAAAATTTCACGGTGTATATGATATCCAGACAGATCCCCGGGTTGAACAGCAAAAGGTTCGAATTTTTAAACATTGCTCGGGTTTGTGATCACCGACCCGTATTTGGCAGGCATGGTGACTATGGCAGTACCCATCACTGCAGTGGTAACTTAAAGTTTGAACTCCATGAGGCCTTTCACGTGCAGTGGGGTGATTTTAGACTGTTACTTATTCCATTTCAGCCGAATGAAAAATAAATGAAAAATGTATTTTCAGTATGTTTTTCTATTATGTCAAAACAAATGGCTAGAACCTCCTTTAAGTATAAACCTGTATTTGGAGACCCCGCTTCTTCTTGAAGATTATAAAAGACACATGAAGCAAAAAAATAGACAAAACAATATCATAAAAATTGGTCACGACTTTGTTTTTAAACTCTGACACAAGATTATTTTATTAATTTATAGATTAAAATACAAAATGCGGACTTTGCGGCCAGTCAACTAGTGGGCTAAACAGTAATGATTTGTGGCAGAGTTGGGCATTATTCGAATAAATTGTTATCTAGATAATTATTCCAATAAAATTTTATTTGCGGTATAATTATAGTAGATAAATTTCCCACAAATAAATTATTTTAAATTCTGTGATGATTCTGTGATAATGATTTTATTCGTTATTTTAAATAACTAATAAACTCATTTGTTTCACATAAAGAGTTATTTGTTGACTACGGATGACACTTGTGTTGACGAGACTACTAAATCCTTTGTTCTTTATAATGAAAGGTCAAGCGATAAGACTCATTGTATTTTGTCAATAGATCCTTTCTTTTGCCGCAATGTGTGACAATAGCTCGCCAGTCTCAGGACACCCTGACTGGGAGCAGGTCGTGTGCTAACCGAAATAAACGTCACACTTGAGTCTGGTCTACACGCCTTTCATTTAGCTTCCGATAGGAACCCAAGACTCCCAATAACAATTATAATTACAACGCTTACTTCTTAGGCTTCTGTCCGTCATCATCATCGTCAGAGATTTCTATGATGTCACATTTTATAACCACTTCTTCTATAGCCGCTGTGTCATTGGTTGTCTCTTCTGTTTTCTTCGGTAAATCAATTTCTATATCAACTTTAGCATCGTTATTAATCTCTGTTTCTGCCATTCTGGGGAAAGAAACATCATAAATTCTGTAAAAAGATTATTATGTTGTTTAGCGTTATATGTAAGAATTTCAACTACCCATCTAGCTCTTAAACTTAACACTCAAACAGGATTTTCAATGCACTGTTTTATAATATCAGTATTAAAACCGCATCTGCATCTGTCTGCGACCATGGATTCAAAATTGCAATTGGATCAAAACGTTAGGAAGGTAAATATGATTTTGCTTTTACTTGTTTATTCTCCAGCAAATTTTTTATGCAACATTTAGACCTCATAGTAAGGCTAATTATTTATGAGAAAAAAATTAAGTTATTTTGAAAATAACAATTTAGTAAACACTAAATGTTTCTTTTGGTTGAGCTGGAAGTAATAATATCACAAGTTTGTTAATTTTTATCCTAAGTGAGGCCCTAAAAAGCCTTTACAACCACAGGTAGGCCAAGCGGCAAGCCTCCTCTTTCATTCGCAAAGCCACATAAAAACAGGCAGAAAATCTTTGTTTTTAATAATCCTTTGTTTACAATCAAATTGAACTCACTTTTAAGTTACTTGATGTAGATTTACACAGTACATAACACTACATTACGCGAAATAATCCTTGAACGTTGGGTTGAGGTTCATTTGGGCATTATTTTAATTTTTTACAGGCAATTAATTTTCTACACCTGATGGACAAGATTGACAAGTTTTTTTTGGTATTTTTTTTAATTTTTTACCAAATGTTACCAGACAAAATTTCTGAAATTACACAACAATTTTACATGTTAAATTCTGCTAAGTACTGTGCCAACTTAATATGTTGAACTAGAATCCGTCATTTTATATCTTTTCAGGGTCATTAATTATAATTTAATAAAGCTAAGACTTAATTTGTTCATCATCAGCCCTAAGTTCTGCTTCGTCCTATAACTAAGGTTTTGCCATAATTAATTAACGTTATTTTGCAAGCGGGTCGGTGATTTTACGATACTGATCATTTTACTTCTGGTGGTGCTTTGCTTTTGCAATTGACAGCCGTAAAATGAAACGGTGTTGGAGAGCTTTCGTTTTCCAATGTTTAGAAAATGGATACTATGGTTTTAGAGGCGTTAAAATGAAAGATACATTCACGGATTTTAACTTGCATTTATATAATCATTATATTTTGGTTTATTCTGACATTTCGAACAGTAAACAGCGTTCGTGGTGACTTACATAGGTGAATTGATATTGATCTAACTTGTTGGACTTAAAAAGTTAAAAATCAATTCAATGACCTTTAAATTTTTGGGTAGGTTGACCTGCCGTTGTCTGTACATTCGTAAATTCAAGAAAACAGTAGGTTTTATAGGCGTTCAGCTAACTGATTTTCATATTATACGTGATAAAATTATCTAATTAAGAAATTAATCCAGAAATAGAAAGACCTCAACAAACCTACCAACAGTGTGTAAAATTTATGACTCGGCAACCCTAAACTGCGTTTAGTTTTTCCATCAAAACAATAAAGTAAGGTCTACCTATTGTTTCAAATTATAAAGATTTTAGGTGTTAATTACAGAGAACAAACAATACTATAAAAGTTCAAATAATAGCAATTTAAATAAAATTAAAGTACAATATTCCGAATCAGGACTTAAAATTCCGCAACTCAGCTGCACAATATGTACATACACCTTAAACATATAAGAAATAATTATCAAAATAATATGTTTTCCCAATGAAGGTAGCAGGTTTTTCCAAAAAAACGTAATGCCCTGAATTTGCAAATAAGTGCGACCTTCGAGTATACGATACCAAATTGAGTTGGTAGCTTCTATCGTAAGATTACGTGGACTGTTTTTGTCGTATCGATTTACCAGTGTTGCTTTAATCAGGTTCGTGCGGGCCGGTATGATGTCATTCTTTGTAGCATAATTTTAAATGTGACGTTTTAAGCTATTTCTACGTTGGTTTTAGTGGAATAAACACTGATTCTGTGTTACTCAATATTTAGTGCGTTTATTTTAATTTATCATGACCCATTACGAGCAAAGGACTGCCGGTAAGATGTTTATTTTACTTACAATGTTCTAAATAAGTTATTTTGTATTTCAATAGTTTTATTTTTGATAAATCCGGAACTTTTAAAGATTAAATAGTTGTCATGGTGAATTAAAATCGATACTTGACAAATCAATAATATTATATGAGATTTGTTTGCTTTCAAGGTGTTTGCTTAAACTACATATTTAAAAAAGAAAAAAATCACTTTGATAATAATTTACGAATTTAAACTTTATAGTCCAGTTAATTGAATGCACTTTGCATAGTCCTTAGGCATAGACGAATAATACTTACATTATAAAATTAAATACATAGTCATTACAGCTGTTTCATTGTTCAAAAATTTACGACGTTTTTGTTTTCAAATTGTTCATAAACTTATTTTGGAAATGAGATTACCGTCAGAAAATAAATAACAGAAAAAACCGTCATCAAAACTGATACGAATTTAGGCGGATAATTAAATCCAAAAAGTGTTTGAATTTAAAATCTAGTTTTATTTAACCTTCTTTGTTAAGCGACAGGAAATTTTTCATCAACATTAAGGCCAGCAGTAAACCTACCCATCGTAGTCAAATTTCCGCAATTGAATTTATATTTGAAGCAAACGGAATAAAGATCAACATTTTACAATCTATTTGTACATTGCATCTTTTTTTTATCCAATGTAAATTATTTTCGTTCCAAAACCAGAGTTGTATGTTGCAATTTCGCTTGATGACAGTATAAACGAGCAACAGTCATGCCTGATGCTAAATCCTTGACCCAAAAAACCGAAATGGTTAGCGGGTGTGCTTCTTGAGTTTGTTTACGTTTCGTAATCTATCGTCTGGTGAATTCAATGTGCAACTGTATTACTTAACATAATTTTAGTTGAAAGGTTTGAATATTGGAACGTGTAAGAGTGACTCCTGGGCCTATTAGCAGAAATAAAACAGATTTTATTGAACCAACGAAAAACTTAAAGCCACTGACTTTCAACTTACGAAAAAAGTTAAAGCGTAATGTTTTTTTTGTATGACCACGCTTTTTTTACCACTTTAGCCAAAGCAGGAAAATTCCTAAGGGTAGGTAATAAAGTAGGGTTGATATCTTTATAAAAATATCCGTCGATTTAACTACCTAGTGTTTCCCTGGGATCTTAATAGAATTCAAAGATAAATTATATCCTTTAATAACGGCCGGTTTCAATAACCTATCTATCTTCAGTTTTGGCATATCGGAGATAGGAAACAGTTTCTATCTCTGTTTTTGCCGTCCAGAGAAACAAAGACAGAAGTTGTTTTCTATCTCCGATATGCCAAAACTGAAGATAGATAGGTTATTGGAAATGGCCGTAAGTCGTAGGTACTGCTATCCGAACTAGGTACATTACTGGAAAGCCTAGTTAGTCAAAATCCGTTCAGCAGTTTTTTCTTTAAAGTGTCACAAACGTCTATACATACATACAAACCTTTGCGTTTTTAATTTTTGCAAAGATTAGTAAGATGAGCAATTTTATAATATGTAAAAGTTAAAGGTCATTGAATTGATTTTCAACTTTAAGTCCAACAAGTAGAGATCAATATCAATGGGGACTACCGTTTCTTTGCTCACCAGTTGGCGCCACTGTAGACTGAGGTCCGGAGGAATAGCTTTCAAAGGCGATTGGCGCCGAAACAAAGTGTTTTAACTTGAATCTAATTAAGGTTATATTGTTTATAAATAACTATCTTGATATCAACAAACTAACTTCTGAAATAGTTGCTCTTGAGGCCGCCTATTTTTGCGCTTTTTCTTAATTCTGCTTTTAAAGCGTTCACATTAATCGCCAAATAATCCATATTTGCGATATTATACGAAGGAGATCACTTTCCAGCAGGTAAATTAAAGAAATTATAATTTATGCAACAAATTCCGCTAAAACCAGTACAAAGTGAATGATATTGGACCTCACGCGACACTAGCGCCTCTAGTGGCAAAGTCACTAGCGATAGCCCCCATTGAGAAAATTTAACGTATTGTGGTAGGTTGACGTGCTGTCGTCTATACAAATACCTACAACTTAATTAAATAAGTACTTCATGTGGCACCTATAATAAGTAGTTACCGGACCAATATCTCGGGGTTCTGGGTTCGATCCCCGGGTCGGGCAACGAAAGTTTCGAATTATCGAACATTGCACGGGATTGCGATCACCAATTCGCATTTGGCAAGCGTGATGATTATGCCAGTACTCATCGTTGTTGTGATAACGTGAATTCAAAGATGGCGGCCTTTGCCCTGCTGTGGGATATTTTTTCTATTTACACCGAGTCTTAGAATAAGCACCGAGTATAAATAGTGAAGCATAAACTAAGTTATCTACTTAGTTTATGCTTCTTTATATTTTTTATTAAATATTTTCTACTTACACTATAACATAGGTTAAAAAGTCATGGCAAATACAGCCATACAGCCCCCCTACTTATCCCCCCAGGCCAAAGAAAATAAAGATAAACAAGAATGCTAATGTCATACAAATGAAAAAACTCGCGTAAAACTTATTATCTTCGCTCGTACCTCCAGGTTCGACTTAATATAATAGATGGAGTTTGTGTTCACGCTGAAGTGTGAAATATCCGGTGCCATCTAACAAAAAGTTGATACAGCTCCAACACCTAACAAGATAATATGAAATGCGAGTCACGAGATGGCGTTGAACAGCATTAGGACGAATTTTCATGAAATGACATCCAAATTAATTGTGTCACAAGTACCAATAGACACTAAAATTCGTCGACATTGTAAGAGCCCGTTTGGCCTAATGGTTCGAACGTCCTAAATTCCTGATAAAAATGTGTATTCGAATCGGATTTAAACAATGCAAATTAATATACACATTACGTTTTAATGTGCCTAATTTATTTATTTTACACTTTTTTCAGTTTATTAGCTTGACGGGTATATGTTTACATTACCAGTATGTGATAGCGAAGCTCCTAAACGAGTGTCTTTTTTTTATTGTAGTTTAGTTATTATGATGATGATACAACGACATTAATACTTTAAAAATTGATACACCGCGAGCCAGAAAAAGGAGGGCTTAAGCACCCCTTCGCTAGTAGTCCTCTGAAAAATAACTACTTACAGAACTCAGTTCCACGCTGATTGCATTCTAGAATAGCGCGACCTTTTATGAGTACATGCTAGTGACACTCCGTGCGTCTTTAGGTTTTATCGGGTGCCTTCTCTCGATGAGAAGCAAAAGCTAGCCCCGCGTCCGGACTCCGCAGCTCCAGGCCCCACGGCCAAGACGCAAGCGCACCAAACAAGAGGCCCCGCCGCGGGCGGACTCGAGTCAACGCGAGACGCGCGCATATTTTATTCCGGGTACCGCGTCTTTCTTTTCGACCGCCCGTATGCCTTCCAAAGGTCCGGGACTCCATAGTCCCGTGATTGGAAAATGACGAACATAATAATAATAATAACATAATTTTTGGTTTTATATTTTTCCAAAATGTTGAAGGTACGTTTACAATTTATCAAACAAACTATTTATTTTAAATTAGTTTGTAGAATTATTTTGACAAGATATACCTACTTAGAGATGTTTTTTATGTGAAACAAATTATTTTGTGAAATAATTGAATTCCTAAAATTAATACCATGTATTTTGAGATTTTTAAATATTTAAGCCAAGCTAACGAAAAAACTAGTCAGGGAGTATATTGAAATAGCATTCCGACTATAGAAAGGAAGAAAGAAAGTAACAGAAGTTATTTTAACAATTAATTGTCAACTTGATTTCATTTAGGTTATTTTGTGTTTGGTACTGAGTATAAAGAATATATACACAAACAGTATAGGTACATAATATTTAATCATATACTGGGTGACTTTTTTTACCGAGTGGAAAAATTTACTGTGTATTTTGTACCTAAAACAATTGCTATAACTGTGTGTATTAGTGAAATACACCCGATTTTTTAAATTTTGGAATTTCCATTAAAAATCATAAATTTTGAAAACATTAGTGCGCATGCGTATTATTCTTAGTAAGTGTAGTAAAACGGTAGCGGGATGCGGCGCGGGAGACGCGCGGCTGAGCTGCGTCGCCCGCCCTTCGTGTGACTGAATATGCAAAAAGCGATCCTAATTCCTAAGGTAGAAGTCCGAAGGGCCGGCTGTGGGGCGCGGGTCGGGATGTTAAAAGGCAAGACACGTGACTAAAGAATAGATAAATTCAAACCCCAAGCGACAACCGGTTGTCGCGTTAACAATTGATTTTAATTGTGTCTGGAATAACTCACGATCGAGGGATTAAGTTTCCACTGCGCAGGTGAATTACTCGGCGAATTCAATGATGTTTAGCGCGTTCGAAGTAGAGTGAATGCGTTTGAGTTTTGGTCGGTTTCGTATTTTTCGAATTATTTTTTAATATTTTATGTGATGTTAGTCTAAATCAACATAGAATTAGATGGTTATTAACAGAGGTGAGGGGTAACGCCCCGTTGGTCTAGAACGCCCCGTTGGTCTAGTGGTTTAAATACCGGGCCAAGATCTCGGGGTCCCAGGTTCGATCCCCGGGTCGGGCAATAAATAGTTTCGAATTTTCGAACGTTGCTCGGGTTTGTGATCACCAACCCGCATTTGGCAAGCGTGGTGATTATGCCAGTTCCCATCATTGCAGTGGTAACTTGAATGGGATGATTATATGGCTGTTACTTTACTTTACTTTAACAGAGGTAATTTATTGAATAAAGAAATTAAAACCTTTTTTGCTAAAGTGTTCATGCTATCGTCATCTATATCATTTATCTGTCTCATACTTTTATTTTCCTTTCTTTCTTTTATATAACTTGCTGAAAGGATTTCTGCACGCAAGAGCCACATTGTCATCACATACTGCCAATGTTCTCACCATTTCGGTGTCTGTGTTTGTCAATCTGCAGTAGATTTGAATACCGAAAAGCCATCGCGAACTAATTATTTTACACACTGATAGTTGGGCATTTTTAATTTCAGTTGCTGTGTTACGCAGCGGAAGTGACGAAATACAATAATGTTAATTTAGTCTACAATTAACTTAGATGTGAGAAGAGATAAACGTAGAATACATAAATATATGCATGTTATAGGAAATATTTAATAAAATTAAATAAATTGCTATTGTTGTGTTATGTGTATCATTCAAAGTGCCGCAACGTCACGAAATGTTTTGGGCTGTTAAATTATAAAGGTGATCGTAAGATTTGAATAAACAAGTGAAAACTAAAGTTATCATTCTAAAATCACTATCACATAAAATAACACCATTTTAACTACAACGATATTTTGTTAAATTGATCCAATTCGTCACTTTTCGGTACAAACCATTCCTTATTTTTCATTTTAATATGCGGCATTCCTTAAGTCATATTTTTAAATATGACAAATTTATAGCAGAAATAAGTTATATTATATACGTAGAATATTGTCTCACAAAATATTGAGACTATAGATAGAGAGAATAAGTAAAGTAAGGTAGGTTGTACATAGCAGATAAATATTATGAAATACTCTCACGTATTCATTTTAATTTTATTTTGAATAAAAATTTAGAGAGTAATAATTTATAACATAACGTTACATTTATCGCGGGATATATACCATATTATCGTCTATTTCTGCGCTTTATATTTTTTCGGCTTTTGTTTCACCTTGTCTCTGTATCGTTTCTACTGCTTTAAACCATAGTTTTCTGCAAAAAAATGTTATTTATTCTTGTGCATTCAAGCTCAAGCAATAAGCACATCTATGAAACAAACATTATAATATTCATATTCATACGAAAGCACAAAGCAAACCAAATTATATTCATGCTATATGTTTTTGACAGTTTTGTTTGATACCTAAAGATACAAGAGGGTTATATCAAAATCACCAATAACCTCTTATAATGGAAATCAGAATTACAATTCCACACAGTTAAAAAGCAAAAATCAAAGAAAAAATATTAAACCTCCCATATAAACTCTGTCAGCTGATCTGTGGAATGTGTGGGAGGTTCATTTTTTTTTCGATGATTTTTCGCGGATCTGTTATGCTCTGTTAAAGATTCGGAACTCCATATTTTAAAAATAATTCGGTACGTAAACTAAAATAAATAACTTACGTTTTTACACATCTAAAACACAAGTTATTTATTTTAGTTTAATTCAATAATACATCCTTGAAATTTGTTCTTAAAATTCATTCACTAGCCTGTGCTGCCATTGTCATAATTTTAACTTAAAAACCGTAGGTGTGAATTATGCGTGTAACAATTCCAAACGTCACTTTTTGCGATCCGCATATACGTAACGTGACGATATGGATGTGACGAATGAATGCATAAAAATTTTAGAAATACTTTTCATTGTTAAGAAATGCAATTAGATGATCAGTCCAAACCTTTTCGCATTCTATAGATATTACAGTATTAGAAAAAAATTTTTAGTAATAAAAAAGTACATACTATTTACTTGAAAAATTTGTGTCACGTATGCGGAATGATGGTTTTGGTGTCAGCGTAACTCAACCGCTTCACACTTCGTATTTTTTTACACTGATGACGCTCACACTAGCTTTAGTGGATTTGGGAATGTAGCCGTTATCAAAAAAAATAACATTATTTTGTAAAATTCGTAGAGGAAGTTGAAAAATTAGCCCGTCACGTTATAGTGGAATTCCACTACATGCAAATTCGTGGGACAGTGTTTTTATGTTGTTTATTCTATTTTATAGCATGTTTTATGTAGATTCTTGATATAAAATTAATTTTTAAGCATATTCACTTTCAAATAGTGCTGCCAATTTAACCGCTAAAATAAAGGAACGGCTGGACCGATTTCGCTAACTCCTTTTTGTTTGTTTGTTATTGTAAGGAGAATGTTCTTATAAAAGAAAAAAATAAGAAAATTGCGCAGATAATTAGAAAATTTAAGAATACGTAACCACCATATTAAATTATTTTTAATGTAACCTTAGCCCTTTTGACAATTTAAACTTTTTAAATGTATCATTATGGCGTTTGACACAACATTGACAGGAAGCGTGCTGCAAACGGTTACAATTTCCAGTGCCGTTAGCATTTGCATGTCGATAAAATAAAGTTGTAAACTAAGTATCTGATTTTTTTTGAATTATTAACTATACCGATTCGAAATCAATATTTAATTATTTATTTTTATTTATTCATAGTTAAGACAGGACAACGTCTGTCGGGACCGCTAGTAATAAATAATGTTATATACTTTATTTGATATTTTAGCAACTTAATTGCACTTATAATATCAGTATATAAACTTGAAAAATTTTGTCTCAGGCGGGACTCGAACCCGCATCTCCTCGCATGCCGGGCGGGCGCCATACCATTAGGCAAAGTATATAAATAGCTGTTTCATCTTAACTGACTGTCAAACATCTGCAAAGATGTTTCTTTCGGTTGTTGGGGGTGCAAACTCCTAACATTTGATGAAACAACGCTGGCTCACAGCGTAAGAATATGCTTGAAAAATTCGCGCCGTGTCACAGTGTCTCGGTTGCCTAATGGTATGGCGCCCGCCCGGCATGCGAGGAGATGCGGGTTCGAGTCCCGCCTGAGACAAAAATTTTCAAGTTTATATACTGAAACAATGTTATGTCTGAGATCCCGCGCGAAATGCAGGCTAGTTTTTGTATTTTAGCTGTCATATTTGTAGTTGCAATTAGAAGAATGGCACTCAAGTTCTCATCATGGTTCGTTCATGCAATTATTTTGGAATTTAGAACTCATTTGTAAAAAAAATATAGTCCGCAAGTAAGACATCCGCGTGCTGTGGTTTGCCGCCCCTTGTATTAGAGAATTAAATAAATCATAATTTTATATCAGATAATTTAAGCTAATGATTCAATTTTTTATACTGTAGTTGTTCAAAGTCACATTTTCGTTCAAGCAACTGAAATTAAAAATGCCTAAGTTACAACCGGCGCATGACGAGAGATAGTTTGTTTACGCCGCAAGCGCTTAGGGGTACTACTACGCAAATAGTTTTCACTTTGTCTAACATTCGACAATCTTAGTTTCTGTCTTCGATGTAAGCGGTGAACTGAAAGAGATAGGCGGCGCCGACCGAGGTCAAAGTCGATTCGAATTCACTTAATAACCCCCTTGTTGACCATGTCCGGGCACTGCCGAGATCGGATGACACGATAGTTTTATCTCGCTCTTTCTCACCGTTCTGAGTATGCGAAAAAGAGATAGCGTAAGGATGAAGGAACTATGATTGTATTTTGGCACGTGCCTATTGTTGTGTTGTGTGTGCGATTGTGTATGCCGCTGTTTTCGTCAATCTTAATACTATTGAAATAAAGCTTACTTTATTTTACTGTTTTCTTGAGTTTACGCGAACACATACATTGAAATGAAAGATAAATTTACGGATTTATTAGAACGCGTTATGTACACACGGCGGCACATCAGACTAAACATGTTGACCTTGAGACCGCCTTTATGCCTTACGTAATACAAGTTGTTATCGCAGTTCAACTGTTTAACTTGATGTACTGTCGCTGTACTTTCTTTTGTTTAACAAATTTTCAATTGACATTTTAAAAAGTCTTATTACCTTGACTTAGGTTTTATTTTCGTTTGTTTATTAACTTTGTCTTTTCTATGTGCATAAAGAGGTGACTGTATTTTAATTAATTTTAGATATTTTTGAGAAAAAAAAACATATTTAAAATATGATTCGATTTAGTACTGACTTTGTACAAACCACTTTCTCAGTGTGCGTTTATTCTGTTACACGTTGTATAATTAAAGTACTTATAGGTATAATGGCACCAGTAGGAGAACGCAATGCGCATTGTAACTTTGCCGAATTGGCAACGTCACATTGTATAATTTCATCTGAATCCGTCGTCGTGTCAATAGTAATTAAGTCTAAAATCGCGCAGCACTAAAGTCATAAGCCGCAACATTGTTTTAATTTAGTATTTTAACTTTTTAATACTAACTGTTCCCAACCTCAATACTAATAGTATTCCTGCTATAAATCTTTCTCCTTGATACCTAAATGACGAGTCACTTTAATAATGCAACATAACAATGTAGGTACCTGTTAAAGTACCTAAATAAAACATGTTTTTGAAATCTTAAACTAGGTAAAAGTTGGTAAGTACCTACTGATTTAGTTCTTTATATCTTCTGACGACCTCTGTGGCGGAGTGGCGTACACACCGGTTTTCAAGGTGTCGCCTGCTCCGAGGTCCCGGGTTCGATTCCCGGACGGGTCAATGTAGAAAAAATGAGTTTTTCTACATTTTCACGTGTCTGGGTGTTAATGGTTCCTTCGTTGGTCCTGGTTTCCAAAACACGAATGCTTTAAATAGTTATTCAAATTGGGATCAGACCAATTTAAGTATGTGATGTTGTCCACATTTATTTATTTATTATCTTTTATATCTACAGGTTAATTCAATATGTTTGTTTGTGCCCAAATCAAACCGTCAATTTATTAAATCTGTGTATGGCTTATGGTAATGCAATGATTGGTTTTTAAAAATAATGCTTACAGTATTTTAAAACGTCTGCGTTTTATAATTAGAATCGTTTCATTTATTATTTTTAATTTCTTAAAACTTAAAACAAATTGAAAACCTATTTTAAGTTTTCAGAAAATATAATTCTGAAACCTAAATAAAAATGTCCAAAAAAACCCTGACCCGAAAGTTTATTGAACTCTGGGCAACGAACGAGCATAATTTTATCGAAAACGTCATAACACTGCGTCCTTTCAAAATAACAAGTTTGCGCCATCTAGCGTATGTTAGTATAAATGTTTGCAATTAAAACTGATGTTCAAACGTGCTATTTATCGAGATGTTCAAACCATCTTTAAATAAAACGAGCTAAAATCGAAATTGTATTTTAGACTTCTTATAATCACAGGTAGTTCTATTTTGAACTAAAATATTAGTAAGCATGACAAACTAAAATATAATAATGCGATATTTTGCATATTTCAAACATTTTTTTACATGCGAGCTAAATGCGAAACTTGTAACGCCATCTAACGTAATTTATGGTAATGACTCTCGCGTTTCCTAGACATCAGCATTCTTGTTTATCTTTATTTTCTTTGCCCCAGGCCTCACATAAAGCACCTAATTACGTCATTTATTTAAATAAGTTTTGACATCACATCTCATCGCGCTATCGCGCAAGACAAATACCTAACCAGGTCATTGACCTTAAAGGTTGTCAATGATTTTTTTTTATCTGTGTAATATATTTTTTGTGGTTCCTATCTTTCAAACATGATTTTTTTGATCTCTGAGTACGTTATGTTCATTTTATTTATATTTATGTCCCAAAAAAAGTTCCTTAATTAAATGACTTTACTTAAAAAAATAATTGTTTCATCCCAAGGAAACCGTTTTATAAGGATGACACTGTTGTTGATAAACAAACATAGTGATCCCACTCACTGGTACATTTTTGTGGATTTCAAGTAGCCTTCATGCTATTCCTGTTAAACAACCTCCCTGCAGTGCCGGATTTACTAAGAAACTGAAAAAGCTTTTTTGAGATTGAATTTATCTTTGCACAAAATTTCATCAAAAACGGTTCAGTAGTTAAGGTGTGAAAACGTAATAACAGACACACAGACAAAGTACTTTCGCATTTATTTTAAGTAATTAACTTTTATTAACCGTTGCTTGTTGTTGCTGACTACGTTCGTTGATTAGATTATTTATTTTTCAATAAAAATATTTCTATGTTACTTCTAGAATATGTGTAGGTACAAAGTTTAACGATGATCGGTTAAGTAGTTTTCGCGTAAAAGCGTAACAAACTAACTTAAATTCAAATTTATAATATTAACAATATTTATTAAGTAAGGATTGATAATAATATTTTTGTCTATTAAAGCTTGAAATTGATATATTATGGTATGTCTCATTATAGTGATCCTTTATGTAATAAATCATAATTAAATAAATAAATGGATCTTTTAACTGTTGAAATGAAAATCCCACTACTATAGTTACAAAATTAGGGTTGACGGAAACTTTTGCAATGAAAATATTATAGACCAAATTAGCCAAATTGTTAGCGGCCATTTTCAATAACCTAGTTATATCTTCAGTTTTGGCGTATCGGAGATAGAAAACAACTTCTGTCTTTGTTTCTCTGGACGGCAAAAACAGAGATAGAAACTGTTTCCTATCTCCGATATGCCAAAACGGAAGATAGATAGGTTATTGAAAATGGCCGTAAGTCATCGACATAGTCCTGCACCAACACGAAAATCGGTGATCTTGATCATTGAATATTTTTTTTAATTAACCTTTTTTCTCCCTAGGCACGATCCCTCCACCTCCGTTATCAGATCGACTGAGGCTGTACCATGTGGACATGAACCCGTATGGACACCGAGTATTATTGATATTAGAAGCTAAGAAAGTCAAATTCGAAGTATACAGACTGGACCCACTCCGGCTACCAGAATGGTTTAGAATCAAGAATCCTAGACGTAAGTGATACAATTTTTACCTGACTACGGGAAAGACAATAGGAAAGGATGATTTTAGCTATTTATGTAGGTATTTATTTGGGTTCCACATTTGCGGCTTAACTACTGAGCCGATTTTGATAAATGAGGTATCAATCGATTTTTTATTACAGTCCGGGTAATATAGGATATATAACCTTTTGTTTAAAAAAACACTACATGTAATATTGGGGTACTTTAAAAACAAAGTTTACAGTAGGGTATTAATCAAATTTTAATGAAAGAGGACAAGAAGTAGGTACAAAAATGAAAAGTGGTTAGGCGGCAGAGACCCTGTGTTTTTTATAAGTTTCCGATATATTTTTTTTTATAAATCATGGGCTTGCTCTTGACTACATACTTAACTATACAGTTAAGAAGAAGCCTAGATGGAGCGAGCTTACCCAGAGGTACTGGTCCTCCCACACACCAGCGGAACACAGAAAAACTGTTTTGGCGCTGGACTCCGGCAGGAGGGTGGTAGCATCCAGGCGGCCTCTTACGAAGCCTACCACCGCAGAGGGATCTCTTAGCCGTCATCATTGGTTAGAAAACCAAAGTAGCCGTTGCCCAGGGTGGACAACTAGGAGGTAGATCCCACCACCCCGAAGGGTATTTCGGCACTGTTGCAAGCGGTTACCGGAAGAACTGACACTCTTGACCTAACATGTTGTAAATTGAAAATACAATTCATTAAATATTAGGGGTTAATCCCTCAACCCCCAGGCGGCACGCGCGTGCCGCGATAACAATTGATTTCAATTGTGTCTGGAATAACTAACGATCGAGGGATTAAAGTATGAAATTGCCGTTTTGTATGGACGAAATCGAGAAAAGTCATTTTTGCATACTAACAATTTTATAGTTTTTTTAAAAACTCCTGAACCGTTTTCGAAGCAATTAAAGGTGAAAGTTAGATGGTTATAAAGCTACGCTTTATAGTATTTAAATTTCTGAAAATCAAAGTATACAATACAAATATACTTAATTGAAGCAAGAAGGTCAGCTGACAAAAGACCCCTTCTTTTCAACGACTTCCTTTGAAGTAATAGGCACTAGTATTTCATTTTTTTTTAGTCAAAAGTTACTTTATTTAGTTTTTGATACAATACAAAAAGAATTACGCAATAATGTGACTATACTTAAGAGCAATACACAAAATAAAAAGTGGGAAAATAATCGGCAATTTCATACTTTAACCCCTATTATTTACGTCTATCTTTGGTGGGACATGATCCCACATCCGCTTACTAGGCGACTATTCTAATTAATTGAGCTACCAACACATTGTTTTTGTGGACGAAATTATGCAAGGTAATTTATGTTTTTGGTTATATACCTCCAACACCCCAGAGAAATATTAAGGTTCAAGTCCCACCTAAGACAGTCGAAAATTGTGTTCAAGAAATTGTGTTTAAAATTTCACCAGCAGTTTATTAAAACAGTTTTAAAAAATAACATTGTGTTTTGTCTCTTTCCAGTAAAAATACCAGTATTGGAGATCCCCACAGATCAAGGAGATAAGTTTCTCTTTGAAAGCGTGGTGATATGCGATTATTTAGACGAGAAGTATATACGGAACCCACTGCATTCTAAGGATCCGTATGTGAAGG
This sequence comes from Anania crocealis, assembly GCA_949315895.1. Lineage (NCBI taxonomy): Eukaryota > Metazoa > Arthropoda > Insecta > Lepidoptera > Crambidae > Anania > Anania crocealis. The sequence continues at coordinate 9,424,609 of OX438875.1, forward strand.
CGCAGGATCGCTTGTTGATTGAAAGGTTTAACGAGGTAAGTACGGTATGTAGTCAAAGTCTTTAAAATTACCAGGATCATAGATCAAAATCTATATAAAAGAAAGTCGTGTTAGTAACACCACTTATAACTCGAGAACGGCTGGACCGTTTTTCATGATTTTAGTTCATTTTGGATCTGTCTTCGTCAGGAATAGGATAATAACTGTTAAAAACGTTGGAAAGTTTGCACTTCTTAATATTTTATTCCAACCACGCCATATTCGATGACAGTGACATTTAAGACGTCAAAATCAAATTGTCAAAAGTAGGTACTACTGAGACGATACGAAGTTCGCGGGGTCCGCAGTCCGGTAGTTAAACAAAAAACCTAGCTAACAAAATATGACACTTTCAACTGACCATATTTAAATGTAAGAACTTCTTACAGCTTCTTGCTAAGAAGCTTTTGCGTAGGCACATAAAGTAATGCAAATTTAATCTAACTCATCTTTCAGTTGGTGCTCACTTGTAGAAGATGTTTTTCAGCCACTGATCGTGTCGTGTATGCTAAATGAATTTTTGAAAACTTTTATTTCGCTCGCAGCACTCTACTTGAAAAATATTTTTTTATACTAGAGTTTAAAAGAAAAGACACTAGCGAAATATTCACTTATGAAATAAAAGAGGGTTGGATAGAAAACGAATACTTTACTTATGTTTTTTACTTTTTACAAAAGGCTGAAATGAAGGAGTGCACTCATGCCTGACTCAAAGCGATATTCCTGCGTAAAATCCTCTTACTTATCTTACCCATTTCAACAACGACTTATCTGAAGATTTGGCTGTGAAAAATCGTGCAAAGGCCTTGATTAGAACATTAGAAAAATAAACAAAAATAGAAAAAAATTATTGCGTTTCGTTATTACATCTTAGACATCTTTTTATTTTTACGTCATCTTCATATTATTTATTTTTCGCAGCTTATAAAAGGCAGTTTAGAGTGCTTCGACACAAACTTCGCGTTCGGTAACGAACAGATTGTACAGACCTTGGATATATTCGAAAAGGAGTTGGCGACGAGAGGTAAGTAATATCTTACATATAAATTTACACACTTGAACTTTATCAGGTCGTTAAAATGTTGTAAAAAGTAAAGTAGGTAATGGACCGGCCTATAATCACCCCACTGCAGGTAGCCCAGGCCTCCAATCCTCATTGAATCCAAGTTACCACAAATTATTTGTACAGGCATAATTATTAGTAATCACCACACTTGCAAGACTCTTGTTGCCCGATCTTAGTCCGGATTTAAAACCACCTGGGGCTTTATGTTAATATGTTCTCTAAACATACATTAACGATACGATTCCGACTAGCACTCTAATTAAAAAAAAACTTACATAAATAATTTTTGGCGGTAAAATGATTGCCTGTCATTTGTCAATAAGTTTTTTTTTCTGTTTAGGCACAAACTACTTTGGCGGCAATCGGCCAGGTATGCTGGACTACATGATTTGGCCGTGGGTAGAGCGGCTGTACTTACTTCGATGCCTGAACCAAACTAAGTTCGATGAGAAACGTTCACTTTTCCCCAACTTCGTAAGTTTATTAAATTTATCAAATTTTAAAAAATACTTTATTTGCTAACAAAAACTTACTTCTCTAGTTTACCTTTTAGGCATAAAAAATATGTCTTCCTATACCAGAAGACAACGAGAGTTTTAACTACTTTACCTACCTAATGCTGAGCGGGAACCTATTTGACACTAATTTCCTTTTTTTTTTGTTGTAATATGTTTGTGCTAAGTGTTTGTTTTTGTGTCAAATAAATATTTTTTTCTTTTTTACTTTCTAACTACAAGTAATTAAAATGGAAATGTGTGTTTGTAATTTCAAATGATCAGCTTTTAACTAAATGCAAATGAAAGTATTAACGTCCTTACATGAACAAAATAGTTTTTATAATTAGTATCTGGCTGTCTGCCTATTTGCTAAGCTCTCTGTAGCAGCTGGAACGATTTAGATGGTACTTTCAATCTTTTTTTATGCTGAATCTAGTTATTTCCACTATGTACAGACAACAGCACCTCAACCTACCACAAAACGTCAAATATTCCCAGTTGATATTGATCTCTACTTGTTGGACTTAAAGTTGAAAATAAATTACTTTTAACTTTTTGGGTAGGTTGACCTGCCGTTGTCTGTGGTGGTGGGATCTACCTCCAGTGGTCCACCCTAGGCAACGGCATCTTTGGTTTTCTAACCAATGATGAAGGCTAACAGATCCCTCTGCGGTGGTAGGCTTCGTAAGAGGCCGCCTGGATGCTACCACCCTCCTGCCAGAGTCCAGCGACAAACAGTTGTTCTGTGTTCCGCTGGTGTGTGGGAGAACCAGTGCCTCTGGGTGAGCTCGCTCCATCTTAGGCTTCTTCTTAACCGTATAGTTAAGTAGGTATGTTAGTCAAGAGCAAGCCCATTATTTATAAAAAAAAAATAGTAAAAAAAGTACATCAATGCTTAAAAACGAATAACTTACATAACTACGGTTTTATATTTCAGGCGGACTGGGGCGATCAGATGCAGTTAGATGAGGTCGTCAAGAAACACTCTAGCGCCCCTGCCGAGTACTTTGAGTACTACAAGAATGCGCGGGCGCATTCCATGGGGTACTACCTGTAGAAACTTGCACCTTATATTGTTACATACGTTATTTTAATTAGAGTCAATTGCTTCGGGGTTTATACTATGTAGACAATTGATCTCTACCTGTTGGGCTTGAAGTTGAAAATCAATTGACCTTTAACTTCTTGGGTAGGTTGACCTGCCGTTGTCGTACTTAATAGAAAACCCTGAATCAATTAACTCTAGTGATAGTGCATGTTTAATGTTTATATCAATACGTTAATTTAACGTTAATCGTTATTTTTTACCTCATACGCATACCTAATGGTATGTTACGATACTTAATTTAACTTTAAGGTAATTGTCGTGAGAGGTCTGGCTACACAGCTTCCGCATCCCATTCAAACAGATATAATAGTCAACACTATTTAAGTAGTATTTTAGTCAATGGGGACTACCGTTTCTTTGCTCACCAGTTGGCGCCACTGTAGACTGAGGTCCGGAGGTATAGCTGTCAAAGGCGATTTGCGCCGAAACAAAGTGTTATATCTTGAATCTAATTAAGGTTTATTATTTATAAATAACTATCATGATATCAACAAACTAACTTCTGGAATAGTTGCTCTTGAGGCCGGCTATTTTTGCGCTTTTTCTTAATTCCGCTTTCAAATATGGATTATTTGGCGATTAATGTGAACGCACATTAATCGCCAAATAATCCATATTTGCGATATTTTACGAAGGAGATCACTTTCCAGCAGGTAAATTAAAGAAATTATAATTTATGCAACAAAGCCCGCTAAAACCAGTGAAAAGTGAATGATATTGGACCTCACGCGACACAAGCGCCTCTAGTGGCAAATTCACTAGCGATAGCCCCCATTAGGATGTCGGTCGACACATGTTACCAATTTATGTAGTTGTGTTTTTTTACATTAAAAACAGTATTTAAAAACGTATAATAATATTTTAAGAATTAAAGCTTTATATACTTTATTTGATATTTTAGCAATTAAATTGCAATTATAATATCAGTATATAAACTTGAAAAATTATGTCTCAGGCGGGACTCGAACCCGCATCTCCTCGCATGCCGGGCGGGCGCTATACCATTAAGCCACCGAGACCCTGCGACTCAGCGCGAATTTTTCAATTTCGGCATGCGAGGAGATGCGGGTTCGAGTCCCGCCTGAGACATAATTTTTCAAGTTTATATACTGATATTAAAGCTTTATACTTTTTGTCATAAATTAGAAAAAACAATAATTTAAATTGCGGTTTTTAATACCCATTAACACGAAAACCATTCAAAGCGTGATGACGTCACTAGCCGGTAAACAAGCTGACATAACTGTCCTACCAAAGTTAGGTTCAAGGATTTTTTACATAAATTCCTTGGTTAGGTTATGTCAAGCAGGTACTTACGTAAAAACTTTGACAGAAGGCAAGATTGTTTTATCGGTCTGTGACGTAATCACAGTCAAGTCCTGTCAAGTGACAGTTTGAGAGCGATTTGGCGGGAATTGTAAAACCTTTAAATATGTACTTTTTTATTGAAATTAGACACGTATCCTTTCATGAAATTATAATATTCTTGTTTAATCAAATAGGGCCTATCTATCATAACGTTAACAAAATCAATTCCAAAAACTAGTCAACATCCCCGTTGGCTTACTAAGTAAAATTTTAATAAATGAATTTTCTTTCTTTCTTTCTTTCAATGGTCTCGAATCCGATCTACGGCCGGGTAATATAGGAAACGATATTTTGTAAATTGGCTTGGCTCTGGGCGACTACCAGAGAAAAATGCTGCCCGCAATTGATTTAATTTTATTACTTAAAATCAATTCTCAAAAAATTAGAATAGTATCATTTTAGCAAACTACCTCTAGTATTTATTGAATCACTGTTAACTGCTTTTCATTCTGCCATTCTTTCGTATTGTACATTATTGCTCAAAGCGGCCGCTTTTGGCGTTAGCGACAAATTCGACTTTATAAACAACTAGCGGACCCCGCGAACTTCGTATCGCCGCAGATATTGCATTTTGACGGCTTAAATGTCATTGTCATCAAATATGGCGGGGTTGGCAAAAATTGTTATTTTTTGACTTTTTTTTAGGCAATTTAAAAAAAATCTCTGCGTAAAAACCATCCTCGTACTTCAAGGAATATTCTAAAAAAATAATTAGCGATATCGGTTCAGCCGTTCTCGAGATTTGCGCTTAGCAACACATTCAGCGATTCATTTTTATATTATAGATTAAATGAAAAGTTTAGGTACTGTGATTCAATAAATACTACTTTGAGGTAATTTGCTAAAATGATACTGATCTACTTTTTTGAGAAGGCACGCCGGTCCAGGCTTCCGGCACGCCGGTCGGAGGCATGTAATGCCTATTACATGTAGGCATTGGAAAACACAATCTTGGAACATGAAGAATGGTCAGTAATGTGTGTGTATACGGTCTTTGATTGTTTCGTCTTAAGTATTAAAAAGGAAAATTATCTGGAAGTTGTATAGTTTTATTATAAAGAGGTTTAATTTATTTAAGAAACAAATAAAACAATACTTCAAACTGAAATTTTATTTATTTACAAATCATACCCTAAATGTACAAAAAACAAGGTTATTAAATATTACTGATCAACACAAGATCACCATGAAGCTTAAACACGGGAAGTCTGTGTCTGCCACACCAAGAGATCTCTATAATTATAGATTTTATGGTGTGGTATTTATAGATGTCCAACATAACATTACCATTACATACCTATTTCCTTATCCATTCAGGCGTATAAAAAGTTCATCATCTTATTACAATGTTTGTAATTAAATAATTAAAATGAAATGAAAAATTAAAAAAAGTTTATTTGGAATAAAAACATTTGGACAATATAAAATGTGCACGAAAATAACAGCTGTAGTATAACTGTGTTGCAGTTATTAACGCCCACCTCCAGTAACAAGAGTAGACAGCATTCCTCTATTTCCTAATTTTGACAATAAACATGAACAATGAATAGAATAAACAAGCGAAAACAAAATGCACGGAAAACGTTACAGACAAGTAGAGCTGTAACAAACCGTATGTATTCGGTACTGAGTAACGGGTACTCCATGTAGTACCGAGTAACGAATCGTTACTCCCGAATGCATTTCGTTACTCGCATGTTCCGTATTAGGTTGCGAAAGTACAGTTGATGCTTACTCCCGAATGCATTTCGTTACTCGCATGTTCCGTATTAGGTCACGAAAGTACAGTTGATGCGTGTGTTATAACGTTTAATGATCGTATATTTTCTGAATGTGTGCCTTATTTGGTTAATTTTAAAAAAAGACAAAAAAGCACCTCAATTTTGTAATTTAGAAGTATATCTACAAATTACGATTATATGATACGACTCCGTGATATCATACTTAATGTATGTACGGAATACGAGTACGACTCGATTTGTTGTTCCGCACTGTGTTATTAATGAGGTATCAAAAGAAACGAGTAACGTAACGATACGAAAGTAACGAGTACTTATTGTCAAAGTAACGAGTTCATACTGGTACGAAATTTTTCGTTACTTTTACACCTCTGCAGACAAGAAATAGCACAGAAAGTCAAACTTATTTGTGTGTGTGTGGGTGTGTGTATGAGAGTGTGTATGATTGTGTATGTGAGTGTATGTGTGAATGTGTGTGTATGTAAGAGGATGCATGTGCATGCAAGTGTGTGTCACCATACCTGTGTAATGTTATTCTTCGGTGTGTGTACAATGTTTAGAATGTATTTATGGATGCAATCACTGAGCAAGTAATCACTACGTGATGCAAAATTAAATAATACAACAATATTTGAAATAAAAGCTTACAGCTTACTGGTACTTACTTATAACTAACAGCATTTTAATAATTGTTCAAATTGCAAGAAGAAAAGCTTTTAAATAACCTTTGGCAACAGTTTTTGTAATAAAATGGAAAACAAAATTGTGACTTTGACCCTCAATATCTTTGGAACCAGCTGTTTCCCAGGTATGGTTCTGAAGAAAAAAATGATCCTAGTGATGGGGACAATACGTGGTTTTCGGATCTGCGTTTCATTTTTTTACACCTGTTATATTATGTATACAATAAAAATGTTATGTTGGTTTGTGTACGCTTCAAAAACTCAAAAAGTTCTGCACCGATCGAGCTGAAATTTTAGCATGATAGATAATCCGCATCAAGGATTGTTTTTAGCGTAGCAGGCAACAGCTAGTAATAAATAAATAAATAAAATAAATAAATAATTAATTTAATAATCAAACAATTATTGTTCACAACAGTAAAGTCGGTTACCTAACCAGATAAATATTATTTATTAAATAACAATTAGTAGGCTACAGCTTAATTACACAGCGTGACATTTTAGTGGTTATTCTCGAGGCAGAACCCTCAATATTACTGTCGAAACATACGAGTTATATTTTGGAAATATTAATATTTTTGTTTGTAAAATATTTAATAATAACCGGCCAAGTGCGAGTCGGACTCGCGCACGAAGGGCTCCGTACCAAAAAGGCCAAAAAACGGGTTTGTTGTATGGGAGCCCCCCTTAAATATTTATTTTATTTTGTTTTTAGTATTTGTTGTTATTGCGGCAACATAAATACACAATTTGTGAAAATTTCAACTGTCTAGCCATCGCGGTTCTTGAGATACAGCCTGGTGACAGAGCGACGGACAGACGGACAGACAGCGAAGTCTTAGTAATAGGGTCCCGTTTTTACCCTTTGGGTACGGAACCCTAAAAAATAATACTTACAGTACTTACAACTTATAAAAGTAGAGTACCTAGTAAAGTTAGATAATTAAAATCATTATAAATAAGTTAATAATTTATTACTACCTCATACAGTCAACTGTCGCTTTAAGTCAGTAAACTTGATTTAATTTTTCAGTCAAGTGATAAGAGGAAACACTACGGGCGAGAGAATTGAAAAATAGGTACATATTTGTAAAATCTATTGCTGTCGCGCAGTGCCAAACGCATTCACCGCAGAGTGGGATACTTTGGGATATTACTTTTCCAAAACTAGACCGATTTAAATACTGTTTTCATTAAAAAATAAAGAAAGGCGTTGGCCATGTTCGTATGTTTTCCTTTTTTTCTAAAATTTAGCCAAATTTGTTTTCTGGATGTTTGAACACAGCTGAAAAACTGGCGATTTTTTCGATTTTTGAGGGCTCATGTAATTTTTATTAATTTATTTATGAAAAAACAGAAAACATAGAAACATGCTAATAGTGGCCATAGATTTTTATCATAAAAACTAGCTGACCCGGCAAACGTTGTTTTGCCATAAAAATGATTAAATTACTAAAATAGCTATTAACACATTGAGCGCCATGGGGGTCACCGGTGACCTCCAAACAATAAAATTTTAATTGTGTCTAGTACTTCGGCAGTTAAAGGCTTAAAAAATAGGGATTGGTGATAAAAGGGTGAAAATTTAGGGTTGTATGTATTTTTTAATGCCACATTATAGAAAAATAAAAACAAAAAAAAAATCCAAATTTAAAAAAATATATACCTTATCCCTACCCTACCCCTACCCTACCCTACCCCTACCCTACCCATACCCTACTCCTACCCTACTCCTACCCAACCCCTACCCTACCCCTACCCTACCCCTAGCCTAAACCCTTCCCTACTCCTACCCTAACCTTACAAAAAAGACAATAATTGATCAGTTATCGAGCGGGATGAAACATGATTAAATTACTAAAATGGCGTAGAAGGGTGAAAATTGAGGATTGTATGTATGTTGTATCATAAAAAAATAGAAATTAAAAATGAAGGTAGAAATGAGAGCCGCTACGTTTGTATCCTTCCACACAGATATAGTAAGGTCTGAGGTTTGGCTAGATACCACTTCTCCCGTGCGCATATTCAGGTTATTTAAGCCCTTAAGGCTTTCCGGCACAAACTCCCGGCTAAGCCTTAGAGTTCCCACTATGTCCGTTCCGCCTTAGTAGGATATCCGTCCGTGATAGTAGTGGGCTATTGTAAAAATCATCCATCACGAGCGTGTGGCCACGATTCAGTAAGGGACGGACTAAGTTGTAAACAGTTTTAGAGGTTGCGCTCTCAGGCTCTACATTATTGGGGGCATCATGAACCACCGTTTTCTCCCCGTTTTGCCCCGTGTAAAAAATCATCTGCCATAAGTATCCTGTTCCGGATTCGCACAGTTCACAGCTCTTTACACCTACGCGGGCAGCTTTCTTGCTCATAAGCTGGGCGAAAGACAGCCTTCCCTTCCATAGCAATAGACTTTCGTCTATTTCTATTTCTTGCCCGGGTAGGTACAAAGAGCTGATTTTTTTGTTTAAATGTTCAATCACTGGCTTTATTTTGGCCAGTCTATCAGTATTTCCTGTGAGGGTGGTGCTGTCTATGAAGTGAATACACCTTTTAATAAGCTGAAAGCGGTGGTAACGCATTAAATCCTCGAAATGGCCGACTTTTAAATATGGTGAAGCTGGAAACCAATATTCTCTTTCTGGAATGACGACGACGCTTTGCAGCATCAATATTGCAAGAAAAATCCATAGCTCTTGCGGAGTTAATGGGGTCCACCTATGAATACGTGATTGGGGTTGTTCGGATTTGAGCCGTAATTGCTGCGCATACCTGTTGGTCTCCCTACTAAATTAATCAGCTCCTCGTCGAACATTTTGTTTAGAATCTCCATTGGGGACATACACGATGAGTCAAATGTAGGTCCAGGTTTTCCAGTAAAAGTTTCCCGCTGGCCAGTGAACACGTTTGGGTCGGTTGACCACTCAAAATGAAGCGAATCTTCACTGGCCAGTTCCCACAACGCAGCATTGTCCGCCTGGTCCACCAGTTCCAAAGTGTGAGCAACCTCTGATGGCAAATTTAAGTACTCTCCTGGGAAACCTTCGACTATCTTCCAATGTGCGTTGCCAAGGTCCACAAGTTCAGACTCGACGATGACATCCTCTAAATCACTCCCGGGGTTCCGGGCCCCGGATGCCTCATCCAAGAACCCGTCATCGAATTCAACGGATGGCTCTAAAAAACAAAATTGCAGCCTTACAACCATTTCCAACAAATAGTGTAAGGGTACCTTCACACTTAAGCGGGCCGGCATTAATAGGCACAGCTGGGCGGTAAAATCGAATATACGAGTATTATGTAGATGAATATTCGGGAATAACAAAACGCTCGGCAAATTTAGTTCAGCTAAAAATGTGGGATGAATACGACGTGTTGTTAGTTTCTGCTAGTTTTGTTGTTATTGCTGGATCTATATAACGAAAACCCCGAAGATTCTGGGTGCGAATGAACTAACCGATCGGCACAAGCCAATTAAGTGCAGTAATTACTTCGAGTCGGCTTTGTTGTTCGAGAAATACTGCCGAACCGAATATGCCCGCTCGTGTGTGTAGCTACCTTAAGTGAAAAATAAAAAACCTCTTATCTTTGGATATTATTAATAGGGGTTAAAATATGAAATTGCCGATTATTTTCATATTATAGTTATAGTATAGTCATATTATTGTGTTATTCTTTTTGTATTGTATCAAAAACTAAATAAAGTAACTTTTGACTAAAAAAAAAAAATGCAATACTAGTGTCTATTACTTCAAAGGAAGTCGTTGAAAAGACCCCTTACAATGTGTCAGCTGACCTTCTTGCTTCAATTAAGTATATTTGTATTATGTACTTTGATTTTCAGAAATTTAAATACTATAATGCGTAGCTTTATAACCATCTAACTTTCACCTTTAATTGCATCGAAAACGGTTCATGCGTTTTTAAAAAAACTAAAAAATTGTTAGTATGGAAAAATGACTTTTCTCGATTTCGTCCATACAAAACGGCAATTTCATACTTTAACCCCTAATATTATAAATGCAAATATTAGGATTTATGTTTGTTACAAAATAGCTGTACGAAACTAGATGAAATTTAGCGAGAAGATATATTACGGACTGGAATAGTATAAAGGCTACTATCCCAGGGGCCTTCCTTTTTTGAGCTACAAATTAAACTATTCTGAATGCCATAGCGGACAACAGCTAATAGCCTAGTAAATGAAATCAAAAAACGATATGTTCAAAAACCAAGATTAACTCCTTTGCACTGAGTATAATTAAAATTTATAAGTAAAGAAAAGTAAAGTAACCGCCTATAATCACCCCACTGCAGGCAAAGGCCTCCATCATTGAATTCAAGTTACCACAGCAATGATGGACTGCAGGCAAAGGCCTCCATCATTGAATTCAAGTTACCACAGCAATGATGGACTGCAGGCAAAGGCCTCCATCATTGAATTCAAGTTACCACAGCAATGATGGACTGCAGGCAAAGGCCTCCATCATTGAATTCAAGTTACCACAGCAATGATGGACTGCAGGCAAAGGCCTCCATCATTGAATTCAAGTTACCACAGCAATGATGGACTGCAGGCAAAGGCCTCCATCATTGAATTCAAGTTACCACAGCAATGATGGACTGCAGGCAAAGGCCTCCATCATTGAATTCAAGTTACCACAGCAATGATGGACTGCAGGCAAAGGCCTCCATCATTGAATTCAAGTTACCACAGCAATGATGGGTACAGGCACAATCACCACGCTCGCCAATGGTGATCACAAACCCGAGCAATGTTCAAAATTCGAGACTTTTTGTTGCCTGACCCATCCCTTAGGCATCGAACCCCCATGTTTTGGCTCGGTTTTTAAACCAACAGACCAACCGGGCGTTACCATTATAAACTTTTTAATTTTGTTGCCGGCTAAAACTGTGCAACTTTCTTTCGAACTTTTTGTGCTTGAATGTTCTAGTATCGCCCCGTTGGTCTAGTGGTTTAAATACCGGGCCAAGATCTCGGGGTCCTAGGTTCGAATCCCGGGGCGGGCAACAATAAGTTGTGAATTTTCGAACGTTGCTCGGGTTGATCACCAACCCGCATTTGGCAAGCGTGGTGATATTGCCAGTACCCATCATTGTTGTGGTAACTTGAATTCAATGATGTAGGCCTTTTCCCTGCAGTCGATAATGGGCTGTTACTTTACTTCAAGTATCAATAAAATATATTATAAGTATCAATGTTATAATCATACTAGCTGACCCGGCAAACGTTGTTTTGCCATAAAAATGATTAAATTACTAAAATGGCTAACAAAAATTTTAATATTTTACTACCCTACCCCTACCCTACCCCTACCCTACCCCTACCCTACCCCTAACCTACCCTACCCCTACCCTACCCTACACATACCCTACCCCTACCCTACCCCCACCCCTACCCTAAACCCTTCCCTACCCCTACCCTACCCTTACAAAAAAGACGATAATTGATCAGTTATCGAGCGGGATGAAAAATGATTAAATTACTAAAATGGCTATTAAAAAATAGGGGTTGGTGATAAAAGGGTTAAAATTTAGGATTGTATGTTTTTTGTATGTTGTATCATACAAAAATAGAAATTAAAATTTTGTCTAAAAAATAAAATAAAAAATTTAGGGGTGGACTACCCCTAACATTTAGGGGGATGAAAAATAGATGTTGGCCGATTCTCATAGATACCGGATAAGCACAAAAAATTTCATCAAAATCGGTCAAGCCGTTTCGGAGGAGTTCAAGTTCGAATACCGTGACACGAGAATTTTATATATTAGAAGATTGATATATTTAACTGTGAGTTGTGTTCTTAAATTTTAGCTGTTGGGAAGGTTAATTGCGTTTAGGTGGAACTGTTACCATGTTTTTATGGCTATAGTGACTGATATGTGACTTGATGTATTTTTTTTCTTGATAATCTTCCTTGTTCTTTCAAATTAAGTCTTTTTTTTTTCTTTCTTTGTGCATGAGTTGTTGTGTTTTAATTCTAAAACCTCTCATATGATTTGTTTTGTACCAAATTTTTGCAAAGTAATATTCATCGTTGGAAACTGTTTTAGCTAATGTGTTAATAACATAACTTTATTTCAAATGTAACATTTGAGCTGTATGTTACTTTTAAAAATTAAAAAAAAAAAAAAAATTAGAGACAACTCACCATTTGAAGTTTCGCTTGTAGACAGAGTTTCACTCGTAGGATTTTCCCCAGTGGTCGCTAAAATTTTAGTTGGTGTATCATTCAATTAAATTTTGTAGAATACTAAGATATACAGGGTGTAACAAGCTTAATGAATCCTTAAAACTTGCATTCGCTTCATCAAACCAAATCGTATGTAACAAAAATAATCGCTGGTAAAAGACTTTTTTAGGCATTAAAAATTTTTTTAGCAGACGGCGATTTGGTTCAGCCGTTGTAAACGCTGCTTCTGAGCCATGGGTCGCGGGTTCGATCCCCGCACAGTACAAATATTTTTATGTATGAACATGTCTGTTTGTATTGGTCTGGGTGTTTTCTATGTATTATAAGTATGTATTTACAAAAAAAAAACTATATAAGTAAGTTTATCGGTTGTCCAGTACCCCATACGACAGGGTACTCAATAGTACCTTAATTTGGGACTAGATGGCTCTGTGTGGCCCAGTCAGGCATGTCTTAAATATTTTATATTATATTAAAATAAATCAAGTATTTATTGCCCGCAATGTATAGCGCGCACGAAGCGCTACAGACGAGGGTTGTGACCATGGACGAATAAACCACTGGACGCGCAATGACAGGCAATTTCGCTTGTGCCCCCTTGGCAACGAAGCGGGCTTTTTAGCCTCACTTACATGTGACGTCTTGTCAGTACGGTTTCAGAACTCGGTGAGAAACATTGTCGAGAAAAATGGGTAAATGTGCCGTATTTTTGTGTAAAAATTATAGCGGCAAGACAAAAAATATTTCTTTTCATCCGTAAGTAACGTTTTATCCCAATAAAACTGTTAATTTTTCTTAAAATAGTGAAATGTGTTTTCCTAGAGAAAAGTTACACTGCCATTTAAAAAAGTAGTGGTCAGCTACTACAAAATCAAAAAGATGACGTATACTTCATTCGGTAGGATTATCGTACGTTCATCATTCGTTCCCTAGTCAATTTAGTTTTAACTGTGTTAAGTTTTAACCATAGATATAGGATACAAGTAGATCTACTGACAGCCCGATAATGCGTGACCAGTTTTGATTTGTCAATGTGTGTGTTAACTAGTGACGTACCTTTAACATTTTTAGACTATCGATAATAATTGCAGTTTGTCGTTTGGAAAATAATGTTTACTGTCACACTGTTTTTATCTCGAGATTATGCACCTACTTTGCGGCATACCTAACCACCCTCACTTCTTACAACTATAATAGTGGGCAGATAAATGTGCCCGGTGAGTATATTTTTTACATATAATTTAAAAATAAACAGTCTTAATTAATAAAAAAAAATAACAGCTATTGTTAATTAGTTTTCTTAATTTATTTCTTCAAAAGATTTCCCCTTGTCATCTGCTGTGCCGTGTGAGCTTATCAATGGCAGTAAGTGAAAAAGAACAAGTAAATAAAATCTGAATAAACATTTACATTCTGATGTATCAAACACTGATTATTGACTTTTAAACAAGATTATCTTATTTATGTGATTCCTTACAGTTTCCTTCTTCAAATTGTTAAGTTGACATTCATTTGAGACGCTAAACGTAAAATAACATCAAATTACTTCGGAAACATTCAAGATAAATGTCGACAATAGTATCGATAAATTTGAGTCAAGCTCTAGCGTACATGTAAAATATTTCGATAAATTATTTATCCACCAAAATAATGTAAATAATCAGTACATAGAACTTTATCTATACAAAATATTAAAATGAACAAGTGGATTGAAATAATTTTATATTTACAACTTAACAACAAGATCAAATTCAACAAAAAAAACGTGTTTTTACGATGACGACTTTCTACGTATTTACCTGTGAAATGAGCAATTTTCTGGATTATTTTTGTGGTTGACTCCACAGGCAGTCACAGAACATGTGACCATTGTTAGATAAAACTGTATTTACTTTAGATAATCTACGATGTACTAGATAATTACATAAAATGTTGAACCTTATATCGCATATGCCACTGGATGTCACTCTGTCAAATACGACAGGTCACAAAACGAAAAGATTTGTTTTCTTTTTCTATCTTGCTAGATTTCCATAAGAGGTTTTCTTCTATCTCGCAGGCTTTGTCCGTCTATTATATTCTACGTTTATGGTTTTAACTGTGCTTGACAATAGTCGATAAATCATATCGATAAATGTATTAATAAATTTATAGTAAAAATACTTTTAAAATAAAATGATAAATCTGTAAAATGATTAACTCTAGAGTAGATTAAAGTACTTAAGTCTTAAAAATACAACAGTTTGCATTAAAATTTTAAACTTCATATTTTATTACAATACATCCTATCAATGTAATTTCAGATTTCCTGTAGATCCATTAAGTAAAACAAAGTGGGTCGAAGCCGTCCGAAGAGACGAAAACTGGATCCCTACAAAACACCACCGAATATGTGGTATCCATTTTACACCAGAGTTTTTTAATGCTAACGCAAAAAATCATAAGCGACTATTCGTTTAATTGTTTGTGCTTACTTAAACATGCCCATACTATAATTTCTGTTTTGGTAATAAAAATAAAAAACATTTTGCATAAGACAACACATATCGATAAAAAAATATCGACACTTTCACGCACTAAATGTCAATAATTGACACGACAATCTCCCTCCGCCCCGCAGAAATTGGTTGATGATGTTTTCATACATTCGCTCTTGCGTTTTATATCCAGTGGTTAATTCATCCAAGATTATGACCTAACATCATACAATTAGATGTGCGTGCGCGCGGTTCATTGCGTGTTGCTCTCTTTAAAGCGTTTTTTATGAAAAAGTTCTACAAATTTTCAACATGTTTTTAAAGAAAAAAGTTAAGTAACAGCGAACAGAAGATTTTCATGCACAGACCTCAATATCACATTAACGATTCATTTCCCAGGTATGGTGTCTTGGAAAAAAAAATCGTTCAAATGGGTAAAATACGTGGTATTCGGCTTCATCGAGCATTTTGTTACACCCTGTACATAAGCATTAAACCTTAAAACTTACAAGACAGAAATCCCTGCTTGATCTCCGCGTCTAGAACGTCAAACGAGTCATTGGTGCCTTCGGTTTTTACTACTACAGTTGAGGGTGTTTGGGATTGAGAAATTGTCCTTTTTCTGTAAAATGAGGTAAGTAAACAATTAATAAATGTGGACAACATCACATCTCATTATGAGTGATTAAATGAATATGAGTTCTGATCTAACACCAAAGTCAGTAACATTTAAAGCACTCGTATTACTGGCTGTTTGTGGTACTCGAGTACCACAAACAGCCAGACCCGAGCAAACGTAGAAAAACACTTGTTTTTTACTTACATACCTACTTATATTTATTTATTTACAAAACATGTATGTTATTGTATCTGTTGTACATCGCTTGTCTTGCACAGTGCTACCCCTACTCTACTAAAACTAAATTTCCTCTACCCAAAGGTTGTCTGGTAGAGATCGCTGAAAGCGATAAGGCCGCCTATTTGTACATTTTCTCTTCTTTGTAATTTATTTGTTTTCTTTTATTTTGTGCAATAAAGTGTTATCTATCTATCTATCTATCTATTTCACCAACACTGATGAAATGTAAATTACATAAATTGCAGCAGAAACACGACCTCTGTAGCGGAGTGGCTTACCGGTTTTCAATGTTGCTCTTGCTCTGAGGTCTCGGGTTCGATTCCCGGACTCGTCAAAGTAGATTTTTTTTTTTAAATATTTTTTCAGGTTTAGTTTGGCACCTTCGTTTACGATTTCCACAATTCAAGTGCTTTTATTTGGGATCAGAGTATGTCATACTTTATATGATACTCGTATTTAAGCAATTTAATTGCAATCCCCTTAAATCCCAAAAGCTAATTAGACATATCCAAAAAGGAACTCATCATCATATCAGCCGAACGACGCCCACTGCTGGGCATAGGCCTCCCCCAAGGATCTCCACAACGATCGGTCCTGTGCTGTCCGCATCCAGCGGCTTCCCGCGACCTTGATCAGATCGTCGGTCCACCTTGTAGGGGGCCTAGCCACGGAACGTCAGAACTTAAAAAACTATGTCTCAGGCGGGAATCGAACCAGCATTTCCTCGCATGCCGGGCGCGGCGCTTTAATATTTAGCCAAAAAAATTACGCCTATGAAGTAGTGTCTCGGTGGCCCGCCTGAGACATATTTTTTCAAGTTTAAATATAGAATGTATGTCATCTTGTCGACATTTCTTTTATTACCTATAAAATTGAAAACTTACTTCAGAGGCGTATCCGGGATAATAATAGGGGTTAAAGTATGAAATTGCCGATTATTTTCCCACTTTTTATTTTGTTTATAGCTCTTAAGTATAGTCATATTATTTCGTAAATCTTTTTGTATTGTATCAAAAACTAAATAAAGTAACTTTTGACTAAAAAAAATGCAATACTAGTGCCTATTACTTCAAAGGAAGTCGTTGAAAAGACCCCTTACAATGTGTCAGCTGACCTTCTTGCTTCAATTAAGTATATTTGTATTATATACTTTGATTTTCAGAAATTTAAATACTGTAATGCGTAGTTTTATAACCATCTAACTTTTACCTTTAGTTGCATCGAAAACGGTTCAGGCGTTTTTAAAAAAACTAAAAAATTGTTAGTATGGAAAAATGACTTTTCTCGATTTCGTCCATACAAAACGGCAATTTCATACTTTAACCCCTAATATCAGACACAAATGGCTTAATCTCATGTGGTATCACCGCATGTGCAAGTGCAGGT
Source organism: Anania crocealis (assembly GCA_949315895.1). Classification (NCBI taxonomy): domain Eukaryota; kingdom Metazoa; phylum Arthropoda; class Insecta; order Lepidoptera; family Crambidae; genus Anania; species Anania crocealis. Next base: position 9,442,043 of record OX438875.1, read on the forward strand.
GGTTCTAGAACATCAAAACATACGTACCTAATTAGTTAGCCAAGATGCTAAAACATACGACAGTATCTGGTAGTGATCGCTTTCTAGCGATAAAACTGCCTATTTGTACTATTTTGTAACACTTAATTTTTGTTTTTATATATAATGTGTTTTAAGTGCAGTAAAGTGTATTGTAAAATAAAATACTCACCATTTTCATCAGAAGTGCGAGGTGAACGTTTGGATCGGTCTGAAAAAAACAAAATGTAGGTATAATTAATTAGTAACTTAGACGACTTCGTTCAGAGGTAGTAGAACTCGAGAACAAAAACGAAGATCTAGTTAATAAGAATAAGAATCTTGAGTTAAGAGTTACCGTCCTGGAGCAGGGACAGAGAGCATTTGAGCAGCAGTCGCTGTCCACGTCTGTTGAGATCGCGGGACTGCCTGAAACTATAGCTAAAGATGTGCCGCCAGTTGTCAAGATGGTAGCTTCTAAGTTAGAACTAAATGAACACGATATACTAACATCTCAAAAAATTTCTGGTTCTAAAGATAAACCTGGTCCGATTCTGATCAAGTTGAAAACTGCATCGATCCGTAAGCTGTGGGTAGACGCTGGTAAAAACAAATGCCTCTCTGTAGGAGATGTGCTGCCGAATGCTCCGAAAGAGAAAGCTGAACATCGTATTTTTATCAGGGAAGCTCTCACCAGACATTACAAAACACTTTTATTTAACGCAAAAATGCAATTAAATAAATCTTATAAATATATTTGGTGTAGGGATGGCAAGGTACTTGTTAGAAAAGACGATAACGGAAAAATTTTTCAAATCCGTTCACAGCAAGATATTGACCTATTACTTAAACCTAATTGTAACTAAATTCATCTTTAACTTTTTTACTGTATTGCCTTCCTACAAAATTGCTTATTAAACTTATTATAAATGAATACCTATTCACACATAAATATAGTACCTAACTGCAGTTCTACTCAAGATTTCTTTAAAAACTTACCTCCTAAATGTCATCTTAATTTATCTTGCCTTCATCTTAATATAAGGTCAATGATTAAAAACTTCACAAAATTGTTACAACTAATTGATACTTGTCCATTGCCCTTAGATATCATTGTATTAACAGAAGTCGGTATTTCGAATTGTATTGCACCGTTATTCAATATACCTGAGTATAATATGTACCCGCGACTCCGAACTGGCAAGCGAGGCGGTGGCGTAATTGTTTATGTTAAAAACCACATTAAATTCACCGAATTCCATCACAAATCACAAACATATGAGAACGTCACAGGTACGCTAAAACTTAATCAAACCGCAAGCCAGGACGTGGTCGTGTTTGCAGTTTATAAACCACCAAAGACAAATAAGATTATCTTTGTAAGGGAACTAGGTAATCACGTATCTAAATTTAACTCAAAACACAACTTTCTTTTGGTCGGCGACACCAATATTGATCTGAAAACTGCATCATCATACAAAGACTCATATTTAGATACACTAGGCGGGTGTGGACTGACTTGCGGGGTATCTGATTACACCAGAATTGAAAAAAAAATAAACAAAACTACTAAAACTTGCATTGATCATATTTTTGCTCGATTTCCCGCAAGCCACCCTTACTCCGCGGTGCTAGATGTAGTACTGGCCGATCATCGAGCTCTTATATTTACTAGCATGGGTAATGCACCGGCTAAGCGAATACAGGGTGTCTGTAAGAAAATTAACCAAGTAACTTTTTATAATGAATTGAAAAAAATTAAATGGTCGAACTCAAATGACATGAATTGCCCTTGTAAAATTTATAACTTCATTTGTAACTCATTTAATAATGCACGTAATGTAGCAACTATAGAGAAAAAAATAAGTTATCGCAATAATAGTAAAGTTTCTTTTCCTTGGTTAGACGAAAACATAAATAAGTTATGCGATAAACGAAACAAATTATTTAATCTATGGAAAAATAGTACTAATGACCCAGAACTCAGGTTAAACTACAATAAAATTAGAAATAAAGTTCACAAATTGTTGGAAAAAAAAAGGAACGCTTACTACTTTAGGATTATAAATGACAATTATAAAAATACCAAAAAAGTTTATCAAATAGTAAATGAAATGTTAGGAAGGGTGACGTCATCAATAGATTCTGTAATATTAAAAGCTTTTGACGCGCAAAAATTGTCTGTGAAAAATATTACGAACAACTTTGCAAAAGTTTGGAAAAAGCAGTAAAGAATATCGTATCTAACTGTAATGCCAAACTTCTTGATCCTGATAGTTATACTAAAATCATGGATAAAAGTATGTTATTTAATAAAGCTTCTTGTGATAGTATATATAAAATTATAAACAAATTGAATTCTAATAAATCTCCAGGTATCGACAACATTCAAATTTCAGATTTAAAAATGGTCGCAGAAGAAGTATCAGTTGCTTTCGCCAATCTTATTAATGTTAGTGTTTCAAGCGGCGTATACCCCGACGAACTCAAGGTTGGATGTGTTAGACCCGTCCACAAGAAAGGTGCCAAAAATAATTATTTTAATTATCGTCCTATAACATTGCTTTCATCTGTTAACAAAGTTGTAGAAAAATATGTGAGTCAGCAAATACACAATTTTTATAAGTATCATGAAGTCATAACCCAAAATCAGTACGGATTCCAATCCGGTAAAAGTACTACCCAGTTATTGTCAAAGTTTACTGATGAAGTCAACGCCTACCTTAACGATCGAAAGCACGTGTTGGTCTGTTTATCGATTTTTCTCGAGCATTCGACACCTTAGATCATAAAACCTTGATAGATAAACTTGACCATTCTGGGGTACGTGGTCCACTCCTTAAGTGGTGTGAAAACTACCTTTATAATCGCAAGTTCACTGTAAAGGTCAATAACACATACAGTGACTTCAAAGTGGTTACCGAGGGAACAGCACAAGGATCTGTGACCGGCCCGCTTCATTTTCTGGCAAACGTTAACAGCATGGCAAACTGCTTTAAATTCTGTACCTGCTATCAGTTTGCTGACGATACCTGTTTGATAGCTTCCGATAAGGACCCACAAAAAGCGAGCGAACGTCTGCAATCTGATTTCAATTTACTTTTGAAATGGTGTCACGATGCGGGTTTAGTGTTAAATGCAGATAAAACAAAATTGTTATGTATTAAGTCACCATATCTAAAGCATTCCACATACAGTAGTATAATAGCCCATGATCATAACTGTTTACATATGACTTATGCACACAGTTGTAACTGTCCATCTATTGAAAATGTTGACCAACAAAAGTACCTCGGCTTAGTCATAGACAGTAGGTTGAATTGGGGTCCGCATATAGAACAAATTTGTTGCAAACTTCGACAATTTTTAGCGTATATAACTCTTTTAAAAAATCGCATACCATATAAGGTTAGGATATTGTTATACAATTCTCTGGCTGAGTCTTATATTCAATACGGATTGAGTAGTTATGGCCGCACTTATAGTACCTACCTAAACAGTATTTTAAATCTCCAACGTAGAATCCTTCGTCTATTAGTATCCACGAACATCAAGAAACAGTTTTATGATAACGATAGCGGTCTTTTCAATTATTGTCAAGTTCTGCCAGTAGAAACAAATTTCCAATACTCCATACTCAAAGAAAACTTTTATAACAAACAATACAGAAACGAAATAAAACACCGACACCCTGTATGCACGCGGGCGTCGGCTAGAAACCAGTTGGAGCTACGCACGATGACTGGCGCGAACAATACATACGGCAAGCGAACGACTGCTTACCTGGTTCCTCGATTAATAAACAAATTACCGCCTGATTTGCGTAGTGTACATAACGTAAGACCTACTAATATTAAAATTAAGTTGAAAACTCACTTGTTAAATAACTTAACGATGTTGTAGACTGACATGATATTCGATACAAATCTCATTGGTTTTAATGAATATCATATGAAAGAACAATTTTTTTGTAAACTTTTTATTTGTTAAATAAATTTAAAAAAAAAAAAAAAAAAAAAAAAAGTAATCGCTGCTTCCGAGCCATGGGTCGCGAATTCGATCCTCGCGCAGCACCAATATTCGTGTGCATGAACATGTCTGTTCGTACGGGTTTTAAAAATACACCGCGCTTTTTAAACCATCTGGAAAACGAAGCCTAGGTTATAGGACTATTATGTATGTCGCAGAGTAAGCAGCGCCATCTAGCGACAATTACAAGAAACCATCTTTTTTAATTTTGGTTATCTAAGCAGCGCCATCTAGCGACAGTTACAAGAAACTATTTTATTTTATTTTAGAGCGAAACGAAGCGAAGGAGCCGCGAAATGTCAAGTTGTCACTCAGGGCTGCCAGATGTACGATTTAAATCGTACTCCTACGATTTTTTTGCATTTTTACTCATGTACGATCGCTAGACCGAGATCGTACGGAAAATGTACGATTTTTATATACCTGGCAACATTTCATAATAAAACGAACGTCCTACGGCAAATGGACTTGTATTCAAAGCCATGTGACCCAAATTAAAAAAAAAACTAACGTCCTTAACCGGCAAGTATGAGTTTCGGGGAATTCCCCAACAACCTAACGCGTACGTAGATATTTTACTTGAATGAAGACTTATTTTTTTTCTTTCGGTAATAGTTGCGATTTGTCAGTCTCGCTCGATCTATGCGTAGTTACGCTTTGAATAATTACTCTTTTTTGTGTTTGTTGTTTTTGGTCATGTGTGACAAAAGAGAAGACGAGCGATCTACGCCAGGCACTCCTAAAAAGAACTTAGCTAAAAGAGGAGAGTTTTCTGTAGCAGAGAGGGATAAACACAGGGCACAGAAGTTTCGTCTTGATTGGAAAAAAACTAGACTTTTTTAAGGATTGGTTAGGGCCCGGTAAAAACGAATTTAAAGCCAGGTGCACTGTTCGTGACGTCGAAATGGTTTCAGAATATGGATACAAATAAAACAGATAAAACTTTGTAGTTTTAGGATGTACGATCTTTTCATTTCAAAATTTCCTTGGCATACGATTTTTTTGTGGTTGTCGTACGATCACACCATTTTTGCACCTGGCAGCCCTGTTGTCACTTGGGTGAAATCGACTGGCATGACGGATACGTCAGTTTGAAAAATGAGTTACGAACATTTTCGATTCGAACTCACGTCACTGAATCGTGGGCGGTCTATGAAGCAAGTCGCGACCACCGCATTTCGTACCCATTTGCATCAAGTCTAATAAATAAAGAGTGATTTGTTAAGATTTCGATTGTAATCGCACTATTAAAACCTAAAGGAACCATCACCGACTTTATTTTCACATTCCGGCCAATGGAAGACGAACATTCACACCACGTTTCACCCCGAGTTCTTATAACATCATGGCTGTGTTCTCTTTTTAAATATTAAAATTTGATTTCTACTTTTAATTTTGTGTAAGCACTGACAAATTATTTTGCTGCGGCGGGGTCTCGACTGAATGGACCTTACACAGCTACGTCTGTGGACTGTGCGCGTCACAGCGTATTTCAAAATATATCTGAAGCAATATTTAATATAAAATAAAACCGGCCAAGTGCGAGTCGGACTCGCGCACGAAGGGTTCCGTACCAAAAAGGCTAATAAATCGAGTTTGTTGTATGGGAGCCCTCCTTAAATATATATTTTGTTTTGTTTTTAGTATTTGTTGTTATTGCGGTAATAAAAATACATAATTTGTGAAAATTTAAACTGTCTAGCCATCGCGGTTCTTGAGATACAGCCTGGTGACAGAGCGACGGACAGACGGACAGACAGCGAAGTCTTAGTAATAGGGTCCCGTTTTTACCCTTTGGGTACGGAACCCTAAAAAATGGTAAAAAATTTAATATAACACTGCCAAGATGTTATAGGTACATAACGGTTAGGTACCTATATAACGTGGGGTTTTTTAAAGGTGTATTGGGAGTCTCGGGTTCCTATCAGGAGCTAAATGAAATACTTATAGTAGATTTCGTTACTCGCATTTTCCGTATTAGGTCGCGAAAGTACCGTTGATGCGTGTGTTGTTGCTGGTCGTATGTTTTATGAATGCATGCCTCATAAGGTTAATTGAAAAAAAAAAATTATAAATGCACCTTAAGTTTGTAATTTAGAAGTATTTTATCTACATTACATTATTACGATTGATGCGACTCCGTGATATCATACTTTATGTATGACATCACGTACGGAACACGACTCGATTTGTTGTTCCGCGCTGTGTTATTAATGAGGTATCAAAAGTTACGAGTAACTTAACGATACGAAAGTAACGAGTACTTTTTGTCAAAGTAAAGAGTTCATACGGAATATTTCGTTACTTTTACACCTCTGGTATAGACCGAACTCAAGCGTGACGATTATTTTGGTTAGCACACGACCCGCCCCCAGTCTGGGTGTCCTGAGACTGGCGAGCTATTGTCACATGCAGGATGAAATTTTAACCACTTTCCAAAATGTTTATAGGCGTTTAGTATCGTATTTAGAGCCTATTTATGAAGTGAAAAAATGTAAATCAAGTTATCAACCGAAAATATTGTTCGCGATATAGTTTTCAATTTTTATGGTCCTAGACATGTATTAAGGTATAAAGGGAAAATCAAAAACTTATAAATAGTATTTGTAATGATAGAATGAGATGCGCAACGCGTAAAAAACGTGTTGCTAGGCGGCTGTATCAAAAATTTTAGATTTTTGGCGGACATTTTCTAAGTGCTTTATCTTGACATTTTTGTACTGAGCTAGACCAAAAAAAAAATACGTCATTTGTTTTTTGTCTCGTAGATTAATATATTAAAATTTGGAAGGTGGTTAAATTTTCATCCTGTATAGTTACAATATGAAATATGAGATGTGAGAGTAGCTTATAACACACTTACATAATAATAATGTGTGTCCCTACAGGTGGTTGAAAATGCACCATCGGCTGCTTATTACCCATAGTAATGGCCTTCGCAGACGACGGACTTTACTCCGCAGCGGAGAAAAAAGTACGATCCGCGAATAAAAAGTCTGTCGCGGATTTACCGCGAACTCAACGCACACGGTGTGCGATCATTTGTTCGTTTATCGTCGTGCATACGTACGTCACACAACGCGGACTAAAGTCCGCCATGTGCGTTGCTTCGCCTAGTCACACGAGTTCTATTTTTTTCGGGGACTCCAACGTACTTTTGTCCGGTCCGCTCTCTGCATGTCCTCGGTAATTCGGGGGACTTTTTGCACGTGGTACTTTTAATCCCTCGTTTGCGTTACTCGATACAGTTTTAAGCGATCTATTTTAGCGGACAAAAAAGTCCGCGGACTAAAATCCCTCGTCTGTGCAGGCCATAAAGCTTAGTGGTAGCTTAATTCGAGACAAGTAAAATCTTACTAAATATTTTTATTTATTATTTTATGAGTCGTGGTAGCCTAATTGTAAAAATGCTTGACTCAGTTGAGCATATAATAAAAGTTACAGAACTTGAAACAAGTGTAAACATTATTAATGAAAATGTTAAACAGCAAGGGACCCAGTATTGATCCTTGCGGAACACCAGAACTAACAGAGACGAAGTCAGATTCGTAGCCCTTTATTACAACTTTTTGAGAACGATTGATATATATTATGATTTAAACCAGCGCCATAAGTTTCCACGTATACCGTTAAAGGCTAGTTTTTCCAGAAGTAGTCTGTGATCTATCCGATCAAATGCTTTTCGAAAATCCGTATATACGCTATCTGTTTGTTTGTTTTTGTCTATGGCATAAAAGATAAGTAGTGTACACATAACACAAGTAGGTTTCTTGTCGTTGAGCGCCTTTTCACAAAACCATGTTGTCGTTCAATAATAGTGGGATGCAATAAAGGATAGATGTTACTGTGCACAAGCCTCTCGAAGAGCCCAGACAAAACTATAAACAAATTGAATTCTAATAAATCTCCAGGTATCGACAACATTCAAATTTCAGATTTAAAAATGGTCGCAGAAGAAGTATCAGTTGCTTTCGCCAATCTTATTAATGTTAGTGTTTCAAGCGGCGTATACCCCGACGAACTCAAGGTTGGATGTGTTAGACCCGTCCACAAGAAAGGTGCCAAAAATAATTATTTTAATTATCGTCCTATAACATTGCTTTCATCTGTTAACAAAGTTGTAGAAAAATATGTGAGTCAGCAAATACACAATTTTTATAAGTATCATGAAGTCATAACCCAAAATCAGTACGGATTCCAATCCGGTAAAAGTACTACCCAGTTATTGTCAAAGTTTACTGATGAAGTCAACGCCTACCTTAACGATCGAAAGCACGTGTTGGTCTTGTTTATCGATTTTTCTCGAGCATTCGACACCTTAGATCATAAAACCTTGATAGATAAACTTGACCATTCTGGGGTACGTGGTCCACTCCTTAAGTGGTGTGAAAACTACCTTTATAATCGCAAGTTCACTGTAAAGGTCAATAACACATACAGTGACTTCAAAGTGGTTACCGAGGGAACAGCACAAGGATCTGTGACCGGCCCGCTTCATTTTCTGGCAAACGTTAACAGCATGGCAAACTGCTTTAAATTCTGTACCTGCTATCAGTTTGCTGACGATACCTGTTTGATAGCTTCCGATAAGGACCCACAAAAAGCGAGCGAACGTCTGCAATCTGATTTCAATTTACTTTTGAAATGGTGTCACGATGCGGGTTTAGTGTTAAATGCAGATAAAACAAAATTGTTATGTATTAAGTCACCATATCTAAAGCATTCCACATACAGTAGTATAATAGCCCATGATCATAACTGTTTACATATGACTTATGCACACAGTTGTAACTGTCCATCTATTGAAAATGTTGACCAACAAAAGTACCTCGGCTTAGTCATAGACAGTAGGTTGAATTGGGGTCCGCATATAGAACAAATTTGTTGCAAACTTCGACAATTTTTAGCGTATATAACTCTTTTAAAAAATCGCATACCATATAAGGTTAGGATATTGTTATACAATTCTCTGGCTGAGTCTTATATTCAATACGGATTGAGTAGTTATGGCCGCACTTATAGTACCTACCTAAACAGTATTTTAAATCTCCAACGTAGAATCCTTCGTCTATTAGTATCCACGAACATCAAGAAACAGTTTTATGATAACGATAGCGGTCTTTTCAATTATTGTCAAGTTCTGCCAGTAGAAACAAATTTCCAATACTCCATACTCAAAGAAAACTTTTATAACAAACAATACAGAAACGAAATAAAACACCGACACCCTGTATGCACGCGGGCGTCGGCTAGAAACCAGTTGGAGCTACGCACGATGACTGGCGCGAACAATACATACGGCAAGCGAACGACTGCTTACCTGGTTCCTCGATTAATAAACAAATTACCGCCTGATTTGCGTAGTGTACATAACGTAAGACCTACTAATATTAAAATTAAGTTGAAAACTCACTTGTTAAATAACTTAACGATGTTGTAGACTGACATGATATTCGATACAAATCTCATTGGTTTTAATGAATATCATATGAAAGAACAATTTTTTTGTAAACTTTTTATTTGTTAAATAAATTTAAAAAAAAAAAAAAAAAAAAAAAAAAGTAATCGCTGCTTCCGAGCCATGGGTCGCGAATTCGATCCTCGCGCAGCACCAATATTCGTGTGCATGAACATGTCTGTTCGTACGGGTTTTAAAAATACACCGCGCTTTTTAAACCATCTGGAAAACGAAGCCTAGGTTATAGGACTATTATGTATGTCGCAGAGTAAGCAGCGCCATCTAGCGACAATTACAAGAAACCATCTTTTTTAATTTTGGTTATCTAAGCAGCGCCATCTAGCGACAGTTACAAGAAACTATTTTATTTTATTTTAGAGCGAAACGAAGCGAAGGAGCCGCGAAATGTCAAGTTGTCACTCAGGGCTGCCAGATGTACGATTTAAATCGTACTCCTACGATTTTTTTGCATTTTTACTCATGTACGATCGCTAGACCGAGATCGTACGGAAAATGTACGATTTTTATATACCTGGCAACATTTCATAATAAAACGAACGTCCTACGGCAAATGGACTTGTATTCAAAGCCATGTGACCCAAATTAAAAAAAAACTAACGTCCTTAACCGGCAAGTATGAGTTTCGGGGAATTCCCCAACAACCTAACGCGTACGTAGATATTTTACTTGAATGAAGACTTATTTTTTTTCTTTCGGTAATAGTTGCGATTTGTCAGTCTCGCTCGATCTATGCGTAGTTACGCTTTGAATAATTACTCTTTTTTGTGTTTGTTGTTTTTGGTCATGTGTGACAAAAGAGAAGACGAGCGATCTACGCCAGGCACTCCTAAAAAGAACTTAGCTAAAAGAGGAGAGTTTTCTGTAGCAGAGAGGGATAAACACAGGGCACAGAAGTTTCGTCTTGATTGGAAAAAAACTAGACTTTTTTAAGGATTGGTTAGGGCCCGGTAAAAACGAATTTAAAGCCAGGTGCACTGTTCGTGACGTCGAAATGGTTTCAGAATATGGATACAAATAAAACAGATAAAACTTTGTAGTTTTAGGATGTACGATCTTTTCATTTCAAAATTTCCTTGGCATACGATTTTTTTGTGGTTGTCGTACGATCACACCATTTTTGCACCTGGCAGCCCTGTTGTCACTTGGGTGAAATCGACTGGCATGACGGATACGTCAGTTTGAAAAATGAGTTACGAACATTTTCGATTCGAACTCACGTCACTGAATCGTGGGCGGTCTATGAAGCAAGTCGCGACCACCGCATTTCGTACCCATTTGCATCAAGTCTAATAAATAAAGAGTGATTTGTTAAGATTTTGATTGTAATCGCACTATTAAAACCTAAAGGAACCATCACCGACTTTATTTTCACATTCCGGCCAATGGAAGACGAACATTCACACCACGTTTCACCCCGAGTTCTTATAACATCATGGCTGTGTTCTCTTTTTAAATATTAAAATTTGATTTCTACTTTTAATTTTGTGTAAGCACTGACAAATTATTTTGCTGCGGCGGGGTCTCGACTGAATGGACCTTACACAGCTACGTCTGTGGACTGTGCGCGTCACAGCGTATTTCAAAATATATCTGAAGCAATATTTAATATAAAATAAAACCGGCCAAGTGCGAGTCGGACTCGCGCACGAAGGGTTCCGTACCAAAAAGGCTAATAAATCGAGTTTGTTGTATGGGAGCCCTCCTTAAATATATATTTTGTTTTGTTTTTAGTATTTGTTGTTATTGCGGTAATAAAAATACATAATTTGTGAAAATTTAAACTGTCTAGCCATCGCGGTTCTTGAGATACAGCCTGGTGACAGAGCGACGGACAGACGGACAGACAGCGAAGTCTTAGTAATAGGGTCCCGTTTTTACCCTTTGGGTACGGAACCCTAAAAAATGGTAAAAAATTTAATATAACACTGCCAAGATGTTATAGGTACATAACGGTTAGGTACCTATATAACGTGGGGTTTTTTAAAGGTGTATTGGGAGTCTCGGGTTCCTATCAGGAGCTAAATGAAATACTTATAGTAGATTTCGTTACTCGCATTTTCCGTATTAGGTCGCGAAAGTACCGTTGATGCGTGTGTTGTTGCTGGTCGTATGTTTTATGAATGCATGCCTCATAAGGTTAATTGAAAAAAAAAAATTATAAATGCACCTTAAGTTTGTAATTTAGAAGTATTTTATCTACATTACATTATTACGATTGATGCGACTCCGTGATATCATACTTTATGTATGACATCACGTACGGAACACGACTCGATTTGTTGTTCCGCGCTGTGTTATTAATGAGGTATCAAAAGTTACGAGTAACTTAACGATACGAAAGTAACGAGTACTTTTTGTCAAAGTAAAGAGTTCATACGGAATATTTCGTTACTTTTACACCTCTGGTATAGACCGAACTCAAGCGTGACGATTATTTTGGTTAGCACACGACCCGCCCCCAGTCTGGGTGTCCTGAGACTGGCGAGCTATTGTCACATGCAGGATGAAATTTTAACCACTTTCCAAAATGTTTATAGGCGTTTAGTATCGTATTTAGAGCCTATTTATGAAGTGAAAAAATGTAAATCAAGTTATCAACCGAAAATATTGTTCGCGATATAGTTTTCAATTTTTATGGTCCTAGACATGTATTAAGGTATAAAGGGAAAATCAAAAACTTATAAATAGTATTTGTAATGATAGAATGAGATGCGCAACGCGTAAAAAACGTGTTGCTAGGCGGCTGTATCAAAAATTTTAGATTTTTGGCGGACATTTTCTAAGTGCTTTATCTTGACATTTTTGTACTGAGCTAGACCAAAAAAAAAATACGTCATTTGTTTTTTGTCTCGTAGATTAATATATTAAAATTTGGAAGGTGGTTAAATTTTCATCCTGTATAGTTACAATATGAAATATGAGATGTGAGAGTAGCTTATAACACACTTACATAATAATAATGTGTGTCCCTACAGGTGGTTGAAAATGCACCATCGGCTGCTTATTACCCATAGTAATGGCCTTCGCAGACGACGGACTTTACTCCGCAGCGGAGAAAAAAGTACGATCCGCGAATAAAAAGTCTGTCGCGGATTTACCGCGAACTCAACGCACACGGTGTGCGATCATTTGTTCGTTTATCGTCGTGCATACGTACGTCACACAACGCGGACTAAAGTCCGCCATGTGCGTTGCTTCGCCTAGTCACACGAGTTCTATTTTTTTCGGGGACTCCAACGTACTTTTGTCCGGTCCGCTCTCTGCATGTCCTCGGTAATTCGGGGGACTTTTTGCACGTGGTACTTTTAATCCCTCGTTTGCGTTACTCGATACAGTTTTAAGCGATCTATTTTAGCGGACAAAAAAGTCCGCGGACTAAAATCCCTCGTCTGTGCAGGCCATAAAGCTTAGTGGTAGCTTAATTCGAGACAAGTAAAATCTTACTAAATATTTTTATTTATTATTTTATGAGTCGTGGTAGCCTAATTGTAAAAATGCTTGACTCAGTTGAGCATATAATAAAAGTTACAGAACTTGAAACAAGTGTAAACATTATTAATGAAAATGTTAAACAGCAAGGGACCCAGTATTGATCCTTGCGGAACACCAGAACTAACAGAGACGAAGTCAGATTCGTAGCCCTTTATTACAACTTTTTGAGAACGATTGATATATATTATGATTTAAACCAGCGCCATAAGTTTCCACGTATACCGTTAAAGGCTAGTTTTTCCAGAAGTAGTCTGTGATCTATCCGATCAAATGCTTTTCGAAAATCCGTATATACGCTATCTGTTTGTTTGTTTTTGTCTATGGCATTAAAAAGATAAGTAGTGTACACATAACACAAGTAGGTTTCTTGTCGTTGAGCGCCTTTTCACAAAACCATGTTGTTGTTCAAGGATGCAATAAAGGATAGATGTTACTGTGCACAAGCCTCTCGAAGAGCCCAGACAAAACTGGCAGAATAGAAATAGGGCTAGTTTTCTACATCACCAGCCGAATCTCCTTTATGACCTGGTACTACGCGAGCGATTTTCCAAATACTCGGAAAGGTACCTTCGCGCAGGCGCAGATTGAAGATATGATGTAATGGATAGCTTAGAGATCGGGCAGTAAATTTAAAAAATACAGGAGGAATACTATCGATGCCTGCACCCTTTGATACATCCAAAGCGCACAATTCCTTCAGAACTGAATCTTTGGTGATGTAAATATTATTAATATTTAGGTCAGTACCACAACTACGTTCGGGTATACCAGACACATCAAAGTTATCGTCTACAGCTGAAGGTTCATATTAATGTGCTGTTGTCGACTTGTCGTACAATAGTCTGGGTAACATAGGCTCTCTTGGTTAAAGCTACATTGTGAATACTACAACAGCATTTTGGTGTAGGTACTTTGAAAAAAAAAGTTTATAGTCTTATCGAGTGAAATATCAAATGAAATAGCAAAAATGCTTCAAAACAATACAGCAAATATTAGGGTGACTTTAGAATCCTTGCATTTTCATAGTCGGTTTACAGTTTTTTAAACAGCTTTTACTTGATATTGGATATTGCATTATTTTGAAGAGCTTTATTGTCAACATACAAGTCACAAAAACGTAACCAGACTTAACTATAAACTAACTGTAAGATTCGTGCCTGCTAAGTGCTGACTCGTGTGAGCAAATGTAATTGGTTTGTAGATTGGTATTTGATATTTTCTGTCATTTTACATCCATTGCTCTTATCTGTTTACTGTTACAATATACGTAATTATTCACTTTGAACGACTCAGTTTCTTATCTTTTAGTCTTAAGTGAGCCGTGCGAGCCATTTATAAAAGCACTGCTAGCTAAACAAAACGCATTATCGCACTGTCGTCTTGATGACGTTGACAGTTCGCAATATTTTGCAACTTCTGAACGTATCTATCAGCCGTCAAAATTCTTAGTCCGTGTCGTGTCGGGAAGTTCGCAAAATTATTTATTTCCAGCTGAAAATTGTGTTTTGGTGTTAAAAAATGGCTCTAGTACGATCGGCGAACTTTAATTTATTCATTGAAATTCTCGTTCGGATCGCTTTGTTCTCCGCCTTTTGGTAAGATGTAACCGTATGTTGCTTACGTTTACTTAATTCTGAATCTTTAGTTTTATCATTAAAATTTCATATTATTAGATTTATTTTACACTCGAAACCTAAAACTTAGTTCTAGCTACTATGTAAAGATAGTTATTTAATCCTAACTGTTCATCTAAGTCTAATTCATCTAAGTCTAAATCGATTTTTCAAACTTTCCGCTCAACGCCGCATTTTACATTTTTTTATGTGTTTCGTCATTGTAAATCGAATGAAGTCAGTATTGAGTCATTCATTACTCTTAACAGTATTTGTGTTTGCATGAAAACTATTGTATTAAGTGGAAAGTTGTATGGAAACGCAATATTTTCTTATCAGTTTAATTAAACATACTTTTATCAGATTTGTCACTCTTGATTGGAATGATAAATACAAGATTAATTTTACTATTAATTAAACAAATATTTAATTTTATTATTTACCACAAAATGTCATAATAAGCCCACATGATTTTACACTATCTGGACATAAACTTGTTAAAAAAGATCATGGCACTACTGGCACACATGATGGTGTTTTAGGATTCCGTACCCAAAAGGTAGAAACAAGTCCATATTACTAAAACTTCGCTGTCAAAATTGAAGGTTGTATCTATACTTAATATTATAAAGCTGAAAAGTTTGTTTGTTTGTTTGTTTGAACGCGCTAATCTCAGGAAGTACTGGTCCGATTTAAAAAATTCTTTTTGTATTGGATAGTCCATTTATCGAGGAAGGCTTTAGGCTTTATAACATTACGCTGCGACCAATAGGAGTGAAGCATCAGTGAAAAATTTTGCAAAAATAATCGAATTCTTATTAACAGAAATTGACGCGGACGACGTCGTGGGAAACAGCTAGTGAAAATATAAAAAACTAATATCATGATATAATATAATTTCTGACTTCACCATAGTATTTATATGCATAAGTTAACGCAGGCATTATTTTTTGTTAAAATTTATTGTAATCTAAATGTGTTTTGTGGAAATAAAGCTGTAATGTGTGATTTGCAGATGATTTAAAATTTGAAATTCCTATTAAAGCTTTAAACGTATATGATCTAGAAGGTGTGTTTAAATGCTTCATCTTTTTGACTTGCGTATCAGTACTAAGTTTTCTGATAGAAGTCGCTAAAGGCACAGTTAAATATACAAAACAGAGATTTATTACATGGCTCTTCAACTGGAGAAGAAGACGCGCAATTAGAAAGTATAATAAAAAAAAACATAGGCTGGTATCTGCTTGTATCCCTTTACTTAATACCCTGAATATAAAAACAAATCCCTATTTCCCTTGGTACGGCATCACATGTGAACGGCTGGACCAATTTGGCTTAATGTTATACTAGCTGTTGCCCGCGACTTCGTACACATCAATTTCTGTTATTATGATCGCGATTATTTTTGCAACATTTTTCACGGATGCTTCGCTCACAGCGTGATGTTATATGGCCTAAAACCTTCCTCGATAAATGGACTATTCAACACTAAAATAATTTTTTAATTCGAACCAGTACCACATGAGTAAATATAGGAATATTTACTCATGTGCCAGTACTTCCTGAGATTAGTGCGTTCAAACAAACATACAAACTCTTCAGCTTTATAATATTAGTATAGATTATATTGGACTTTACTATATTCTTAACTATTAGTTCAAATATAATAGTATACAAAGTTCTAGCCAGCACACCGAGTTCCCTTTCAGAAGCCTGTGAATGTCCTAAAAGACTTCTGTGCTTCTGGAAGGAGTTGGGGTGGTTGGACTAACCACCCTAATACCCCCTACGCATAATGGGCCAAATGGAGCCTAAATGCGGAAAAGGGAGCCCGTTACCATACCATACCATACCAAGTTCTAGCCGGAAATTAAAAAATGTTCATCAAAGTGGGTTCAAGGGCCTTACTCCGCCACACAATGACCGTATATTCGAATCCATCTGTCTCTGTCACTCATACTGTTTTCTTATAGTATTTGAAAGAGACAGATATATCCGTATATACGAACTTCGTGTTGCAGGGCATAAGTAGTTAAGGCGAGAAAGTGATTTCAGAGATCTTATGCTTTTCTTAAAGAATGTTTAAGAAAAGCATAATATCTCTGAAATCTATGTAGTTAGCATTGTCAGGTAGCCTTTTCCCTTTCCACTTACAGCTTTCACAGAATTTTTGTATGGCAATGTTTTTTTTCCATGTTTTTTTTGTGTGTTTTTTGGAATCTGTGAAACTTCACATGTGCATAATACGGAATAATCAGTGTTTATCTGTGAATCTGTCGTGCAATATTTCTAACTTCCCTAAGCATGTTTCCTCTATATTTAAATATTGTAACTGCAGTTGATAAATCTTATAAATAAAAATAAATAAAAAATTGTAACTGACTGACAGATTTACTTCTGCATTTATAATATTACTAAAGATGATTAGCAATTGTCCTCAAGATAGAAAATACATGAGTTGGAGCAGGTAATTTGTGTTGTTTTTGTATTTGATTGGCATACAAAGCGATTGTTCAAATGTTATACTTGTCACATTATTAATTAGAAGCCATATTGGAACTAGAATAATAATTGTTGTACTATTAAAGCTAACATACTTATCTAGATATTATTTCTAACGTCTAACACCCTTTTGGTCTAGTGGTTTGAATACTGTCCAAAAATCTTGGGGTCCTATGTTCGGTCCCGGGTCAGGCAACAAAAGTTTTCGGGAAAACATTACTCGGTTTTGTGATCACCAACCCGCTTTTGGCAAGCTCTGTGATTTAACCAGCAAGGTTAAATCAACAATAATCTACACTAATATTGTAAAGAGGAATGTATTTTTGTGTGTGTGTATGTTTGTAATGAATAAACTCAAAAACTACAGTGTCGATTTCAGAAATTCTTCCACCATTGGAAAGCTACAATCACCCTGAGTGACACAGGCTGTACAGGGTCTAAACGCAGACCCTGAAGTTGCGCAATCTGAAAAGCAAACCAAGCCATATTACAAAATATTATAGCTGGGAAATGATTTTTATTTATGGGACTCAAAAAATATTATAATTCGTAGCGCGCAATGTATAGCAGCCGTAGCGTAGGCCGCTGCGCTGGAGATGGCTGCTAAGTTCAAAAGTCGTCCGCGCTGAGCCGTACATTGCGTATTGTAATTAATAAAGCCTTATTGTGAACGAAATAATAAAAACAACCACTATGTTTGTATAAAGAAAAGTTTTTAAGTATCCTTTGGCAACAGATTTTGTAATAAAATAGAAAACAAAATTGTGACTTTGACCCTCAATATCTTCGGAACCAGCTGTTTCCCAGGTATGGTCCTAAAGAGAAAAATGATCCTAATGATGGGGACAATACGTGGTTTTCGGATCTGCGTTTGGTTTTTTTACACCCATTATTATTTTATTGCTAGAAAAGAATAGGGATCCTTATTAAAAAAATCTTATGTCCACCCGTGGGATCCGGGACGGGTCGTTAGTTAAAATAAAGACGTTGCCAATTCGACTGCATGCTCAATGTAAATTTAAATAGGTGACTTGTTCATAATGTAAGAAATACTAAAAATAAAATTAATATAATTAACAAAAGTGACAAAATCAAGTGAAATTACTTTAATAAAATTCAAAAGAGACAAAATACAAAAACTTAATGATAATAATAATATAATAATACTAGCTGACCCGGCAAACGTTGTTTTGCCATAAAAATGATTAAATTACTAAAATGGCTAACAAAAAATAGGGGTTGGTGGTAAAAGGGTAAAAATTTAGGGTTGTATATATTTTATAAAATTTTAATATTTTACTACCCTACCCCTACCCTACCCCTACCTACCCCTACCCTACCCCTACCCCTACCCTACCCCTACCCTACACATACCCTACCCCTACCCTACCCCCACCCCTACCCTAAACCCTTCCCTACCCCTACCCTACCCTTACAAAAAAGACGATAATTGATCAGTTATCGAGCGGGATGAAAAATGATTAAATTACTAAAATGGCTATTAAAAAATAGGGGTTGGTGATAAAAGGGTAAAAATTTAGGATTATATGTATTTTTGTATGTTGTATCATACAAAAATACAATTAAAAATTTTGTCTAAAAAATAAAATAAAAAATTTAGGGGTGGACTACCCCTAACATTTAGGGGGATGAAAAATAGATGTTGGCCGATTCTCATAGATACCGGATAAGCACAAATAAAATTCATCAAAATCGGTCAAGCCGTTTCGGAGGAGTTCAAGTTCGAACACCGTGACACGAGAATTTTATATATTAGATATATATTTATTGCCTTTGTTACAAACAAATGATGGTACAAAATAGAAAACATGAACAATTAAGAAGTCGAAAAGAAAGCAAATGGAATATTAAAATTAAAATTAAAAAAATTAAAATTCATTTATTTCAGGCAACAGCATGAAAGCCCATAATAATAAAGTGTTAGTAAAATCAATAATAATAGTGTTAGTAACAAATATTCTATACTAATATTATAAAGCTGAAGAGTTTGTTTGTTTGTTTGTTTGAACGCGCTAATCTCAGGATGTACTGGTTCGAATTGAAAAAATCTTTTTGTGTTGGATAGTCCATTTATTGAGGAAGGCTTTAGGCTATATAACATCACGGTGCGACCAATAGGAGCGAACCAATAGTGAAAAATGTTGCAAAAATAATCGCTATCATAGTAACAGAAATTGACGCATACGAAGTCGCGGGCAACAGCTAGTATAATATAAAAACTTAAACAGTAACTTAAACAATACGACTAAACTAGGTATATAAACTTGAAAAATTTTGTCTCAGGCGGGACACGAACCCGCATCTCCTCGCATGCCGGGCGGGCGCCATACCATTAGGCCACCGAGTCAAATAAAGACTAAACTAGGGATTTATGCGACTCTCAGTCACCCGGGCAGGGGCGCGCGCGCAGGCGCATCCAGTGCCCGAGCAGCGGAGAGTCCCATCTATCCACCAGAGTGCTCAGAATGCTGTCGGTGCTGCCACGTAGGCGCCTCATAAGTGACGCGACCCGCTTCCTGATGACTGAATATGGCTCAGCTTGTGCTGATATAGGAAGTGATCCCACTCAGCGCTGGTTTTCAGCCAATCCCATCTCTCCATAGGTGATAGGTGAGAGTTAGGTTATGAGGGCTTACAGATAAGTTTATGAGTTTAACAGAGAAATACAAAAAAACATAAAATTAAGAAAAATAATTCAGTGTGCGCGCAAGGCAACGAATAATTGAGGAGCACTCTAGTGTGTGTGTGTTTGTGTGTGTGTGTGTATGTGTGAAGTACTGTTATTTGAAATAAACACTTAGGGGTAGTGAATTCCAGTGTTCACGAACAATATCCTCCGCAGCAAGCTGTTTTTTTAATAGGGCTGCCTTGTATTGGATAATTTCCTTTTCAATACATTCCAGTTTTACAATATATTTAGACGTGAATATATTAATAGCGTCATAATAGATATCGACAGTATGATTGGTGGATTCAGACAAGAATTATTTATACTGAGAAAACATTCTATTTAACAGAGAAAATGATTCTAATTTAGATTCCTTGTACTTTTCAGTGCTAAACTTTAATTCAATGATGGAGGCCTTTGCCCTGTAGATGGATGATTATAGGCAGTTACTTTATTTTTTACTTTGTATCAAATTTAAACCCCTAACCAGCTACTATTATGGCATTCATCTTCCAGCTACATGGAGTCCATGCCCCCCTTCACCCGCGTGATCCATCAGGCCGACCTGGAGTCGGTCTACAAGTACCCCCGGAAGGAGTCCTATGTACCTGGTGGCATGCTCTGGGTGATCGTGTTGTCTGTGCCTTGCGCCCTCTCGCTGCTGGCGTGGGCCGTATGTAACGACTGCAGTGACGCTCTTGAGGCTAGTATATTACTTCAATCTTACTAATAAAAGAGGCGGTAGATTTGAAAAAAAAAAAGAAAACTTTGCCAAGATGCTATACACAATGGTTAAATAACGTGGGCTTCGTTTTCCAAGCTGTTCGAAATGTACATTACACAAGGAATTATATTTTCAATTTACAATAGCAACATATTTAAGTATGCAATATGTGTAGGTACACAGAGTAGAACCGTATCACATTAAATCGTGTCTACAACAAAGGGCCGCTCTCTGTAAAAGTTATTGAAATTGTAATTTAACAAAGTTCTTTCGTGTTGAAATATTATGGCTTGTTGTGACTGTACAATCGAGGTCTTTAGGGGTTATCGATAAATTACGTCACACGATTTTTGAGATTTCAGACTCCCCCCCCATACTATTTGCCAAATGTCACCAAAAGTAAGACCCCCCCCCCCTTTATGTGTAAAAGTAATTTGTGGACGGCCCCTTAGCGCCTGACCACCTTAAGAGCAAAATCGCTTGCAGCTCGCGTCGTCTTTTGTTTGGAGTGGCGTCCGTTTTTATGTATTGCTGCAAGCTATTTTCGTTTAAAGGCGGCGTCATGCTGTAAGTGATCGTGTTGTCTGTGCCTTGCGCCCTCTCGCTGCTGGCGTGGGCGGTTTGTAACGACTGCAGTGACGCTCTTCAGGCTAGTATATTACTTCAATCTTACTAATAAAAAAGGGGGATTTTTTTTCGACAAAAATGATATAAATAAATGATAAGAATGATTCGTCGATATAATACAAAATCTAAGGATGCTGAAGTCGATATATGTTCCAACTCACTGGCGAAATTTAGGAAACTTTGTCTTCCTAAGATTGTGTAATGGTAATATTTATGAAAAATATTATTACTATTGAGTCAAACACTTTCTTATAAGATGTAATGGATTAAAGTTATTAATATTAATATTATTTTTGCATGCCGTTATTACCTATAAGTAAGATTTCGTTTAGATTAGTTTTTTACTGTCATGTGTTACTGTATCTTGTACTGATGTAAATCTTGTTGGTGATCTAATAATAATGTAACTAAATATAATGTTCTGATCCCAATTCGAATAGCTATTTAAAGCGCTCGTATTTTGGAAATCATAAACAACGAAGGTGCCAAACATACAAGAAGTTACAAACACCCAGACCCCAGAAAATGTAGAAGAACACTTTTCCTACATTGACCCGCCCGGGAATCGAACCCGGGACCTCGGATCAGGTGCCCCTTGAAAACCGGTGTGTACGCCACGGAGGTCGTCATAACACTGCCAAGATCAGTATGTAAACTGCCAAGATGTTATACACAATGGTTAAATAACGTCGGCTTCGTTTTCCAGGCGGTTCGAAATGCACATTACACAAGGAATTATATTTTCAATTTACGATAGCAATTTATTTGCTTAAAGAATAGTTTAAAAAAGAAAAAAAGGCACTAAATTTTTTTAAGTAATTTTGTCTCGATTTCGATTGACCCAGACAATTTTATTTGAGTTCTTTTACCTAAAAAGATTACAAAAGACGGTCTAAATAGATAATGGTGTTTCAGTGGCTTAGTTGGTCAAGCGGCCGGTATGCATGGAGTTGCGGGTTCGAGTCCCGCCTGAGACATAATTTTCCAAGTTTAGTTTTTCTGCAGTGGTAGGCTTCGTAAGAGGCCGCCTGGATGCTACCACCCTCCTGCCGGAGTCCAGCGCCAAACAGTTCTGTGTTCCGCTGGTGTGGGAGAATTAGTGCTACTTTCTGGATAAGCTCGCTCCATCTTAGGCTTCTCCTCAACCTTAAAAGCAAGCCCATCTATACTATTAATATTATAAAGCTGAAGAGTTTGTTTGTTTGTTTGTTTGAACGCGCTAATCTCAGGAAGCACTGGTTCGAATTGAAAAAATCTTTTTGTGTTGGATAGTCCATTTATCGAGGAGGGCTTTAGGCTATATTACATCACGCTGCGACTAATAGGAGCGAAGCATTGGTGAAAAATATTGCAAAAATAGTTGCAATCATAATAACAGAAATTGACGCGGACGAAGTCGCGGGCAACAGCTAGTTGTTTATAAAATTGTTTATGAGTAGGCTAGCCGAATTGCTACTTTTGGAAATCATAAACAAATATGTTTTGGTTATGCCCCCCATGTATTTATTTTTCTTACTGAATGTGTAATGATATGTCGTTGGTAAATCTTTTTCAGTAAAAAAAAAAAAAAGACGTGTGGCACTCGGAGACTGCCGCGGTAAAGCTATTGCATAGCAGTGCCGGTCGGAGTGGGGGGGTGTTAGGTTATTTTCGTTACGGAATTTCTGGATTCGGTCTCCACGCTCAAGGCCCGCGATACTAACCATGCTGTCAAAATCCTTATTTTCTTCTAAATTCTTTTAAATTTCGGAAATTCAAAATTGTTCGATCGTGCCTCGCCCCGAGTGTGTGGGTGTGGATGTTAGATTATTTTCGTTACGGAATTTCTGGATTCGGTCTCCACGCTCAAGGCCCGCTATAGAAGCTATGCAATAGCTTAAAACCCGTACCTAAGTCACGGGCATTAGCTAGTTTTCAATAAAATCATGTTTGTTTGCAGATTCTCCTGGCATGGTCTCTCGCGTTGGGAATCAACGGAGTCTTAACAGACATTACAAAACTCATAGCAGGTAAAAATGGCGGGGGGTTTCCCCACAGAACATGGGAAAATGTTAGAAAGGCTGTCATGCGCCATTTGTATGAGAATCGATGTCGCTACTTGAGGCCCAACTACACGTAAACGATTTAAAGAACGCCAATCAAGCGAATTCTTTTATTGGTCGCGCGGCGTCAAAAGAAACCAATCACAGCGCTCATTACAAGCTTAAGACGCTGACTGCAGCTGATCACCTTGAGCATTGAATACGCCCACATATATTCTTCTTTGAATTTTTTTGCAACGCGCCGCAGCTATCACTGTCAATTCCCGAAGGAGTGACAGAGAAAAAGCGCATGGAATAGAAGGGCCTAAGTGCCAAACAACAAAATTCATTGTGCAATTTAAAATTGCCATTTTTTTTTAAAATCTAAATCAGCTATTTGCTTAAGCAACATGTAATTTACAATATAGCAAAATTTGACTATCATTGTTATACGGATTGCTGAGAAAAATGGTAATTTATGTAATTTCAGAGGCTACTTTGATATTATTTTCTACCTAAAAAGTTTTTAGAATCGTGTTTTGGAAACACCCATCTGGTCAAAAATATGATCAATTACAACTACTTACATAGAATTAGGCAACAATACGAGCCATAGGCTTAAAACAAAACAATCTTCAGTGAGCTGAATTTGGCTCATGTCAGCGTCTTGAGCTCATTTCTGTGGCGCGCCTGCCCCGCCCACATCGCCTTTTTAACCTTTTTCCATGTTCTGAGGGTTTCCCCATCCCCATTATTCGTGTATATAAAATATTGGCAGTGGGCGGGACACATCGTAAGACGTAGACGTAGAAGAAGGAACGACGGCCGTTGGGGAAGAAAGGTTCTGGAATGGCGACCGCACATCGGACGACGCCCTGTAGGTCCACAACAGTTGGACCAACGATCTGGTGAAGGTCGCGGGAAGCCGTTGGATGTAGGAGGCGCGACATCGTTTTGGGGATCCACAGGTTGGCCTATGTCCAGCAGCCATAAAAATAAGATGTAACTAGAAATGGTGTTTCCGAATTATTTGTAAATTGTGATATATCTAACGCCTCGTCGGTATAGTGTTTTAAGTGCCGGGCCAAAATCTCGAGGTCCTGGTTTCGATCCCTGGGCGGGCAACAAGGGTTTCGAATTATCAAACATTGCTCGGGTTTGTGATCATTCGGCAAGCGTGGTGATTATGCCTGTACCCATCATTGCTGTGGTCGCTTGAACTCAATGATGGAGGCCTTTGCCCTGCAGTGGGGTGATTATAGGCGGTTACTTTTACTTATAAACCCAATATGTGATGTTGTCAATATTTATTTCTGGTCCCAGGTCGTCCAAGACCGGATTTCTTCTACCGGTGCTACCAAGATGGCATCGAGACCGATGATCTTCAGTGCAACGGTGACCCTGTTGATATTATGGATGGAAGGAAGTCTTTTCCCAGCGGACATAGCAGTTGTAAGCATCCATACTTTATCTATATTATTATATAAAAATGAATCCCTTTTTCCCTTCCCTATTCTTGGTCCTCGCATCACGCGTAAACGGCTGAACCGATTTCGCTAATTCTTTTTTTGTTTTGTTTTTTATTGTCAGCAGAATGTTCTTATGAAAGAAAAATTCGCGGGAAATAAGAAAATTTAAGAAAACTTAATCACCATACTAAATTATTTGTAATGTGACCTTTATCACTTTTGATAATTTAAACTTTTTTAGTGAATGGCGTTTAACATAACATTGACAGAATGCGTGCTGCATTTATATCGCCAAATAAAAAAGGGGGTAAAAGAAACTAAATTTTGCACATGGCCAGTAATGTCGCCTGTTCCCATGTCGTAATACCAACAAAACTATTTATATACCCGCCAGAAAAAACAAACAAAGAATGTTGTAGCATAATAATAATAAACAATTAGTAACATTTTTTTATACCATTTCGTAACCAATATTATAGTTAAGATAGGACAACGTCTGTCGGGTCCGCTAGTAATTTATCTACTTTATTATTTGTTTGTCCGTCTTTCACGGCAAAACAAAGCGACGAAATGCCGTGATTTTTTAAGTGGAGATAGTTGAAGGAATGGAGAGTGACATAGGCTACTTTTTGTCTCTTTTTAACCCTCCATTTCCCTAAAATGGAGGGTGGAAGTTTGTTTGGAGTATTCCGCTATTTTCAAGGTAGAAGGCTAAAAATTTGTATTTGTGACTAACAAAAAATCTAGCATATTTTTTTTGGAAATACTCCCTCAACCCCTTAAAAGAAGGGGTTAAATTGAATTGAATTATATAATATGTGACTTTTTTGCAGTTTTCAAGGTAAGAAGCTTAAAATCGATTTTTTGTTAGTACACACACAGACTCTTTGTTACAACAAAAAGTACCTGTCTTATTTTTTTTGTAAATCTTCTAAATAAGAGTAAATCTAAAAAACTACAACCGCGCGGGGCATGTGTGCGTGACCACTGGCCGCTGTCATACACACGGCGAAACTGGAAAAAACCGGTTTATGTTCGCACAGCCAGTTGACAATCTCATTGTCACAAGTTGACGTTCTTAAGAAGCTTAAACTTAAAAGCTTAAAGTCATGCTAAGTGTTGTATTTGAATGTCGACGACCTTAGTATTTCTTGCGCTGCTTTTCGACTAGCCCAGAACTCTATTTTGAATGAAGGCTACATGACTCTTTTTTGAAGCAGGCCTTAAGCTTAAGCAGCACTTATTGCCAGATAAAACGGAAAAACTATGTACTCTGTATTTTCAATACCTGTTAAAACAGCAAAACTTTATTTTAAAGGCCACTTTTCTAACACTAGAGAAAACGCTGTCGGCCATATTGGTCTATAGATTATCTGTTTTGTGACATCATTCGGATCTAGTGTATACGTGTGTGAGTGAGTGTTGGCATGAAACGACGACTAGTTCCTCGTACGTGTGCGTGTGGTTAATGTGAGTGTGTGCGTGTATGTGCGTGTGAGACAGAGAGGGATAGAGACTGGTGTGTGGATGTGTGAGATAGAGTTGTATAATGGATGTGTATGTATGTGAGAGAAGAAGAGAGACTGGTGTGTGTGTGTGAGAGAGAGAGGGAGAGAGACTTGTGTGTGTATGTGTGAGATAGAGTTGTATAATGGATGTGTGTGTATGTGAAAGAAGAAGAGAGACTGGTGTGTGTGTGTGTGAGAGAGAGAGGGAGAGAGACTTGTGTGTGTATGTGTGAGATAGAGTTGTATAATGGATGTGTGTGTATGTGTGAGAAGAAGAGAGACTGGTGTGTGTGTGTGAGAGAGAGAGGGAGAGAGACTGGTGTGTGTATGTGTGAGATAGAGTTGTATAATGGATGTGTGTGTATGTGAAAGAAGAAGAGAGACTGGTGTGTGTGTGTGTGAGAGAGAGAGGGAGAGAGACTTGTGTGTGTATGTGTGAGATAGAGTTGTATAATGGATGTGTGTGTATGTGAGAGAAGAAGAGAGACTGGTGTGTGTTTGTGAGAGAGAGAGAGAAAGAAAGAAAGAGAGGGCGTGTGGCGTGCGTGTATGTGTTACATTTGTGCTTGCGTTAATCACACAATGTACTTAATCATTCTATCTATTTTTCTGTCTATTTCTCAGTATCTTGGTTTGTTTGTGTTGGGCCTGTTGGGTAATCATCATACGATATAATCATCATGACGACCATTTGGATCAGCGGTAGTAAACGCTGCTTCTGAGCCATGGGTCGCGGGTTCGATCCCCGCACAGTACAAATATTTGTGTGCATGAACAAGTCTGTTTGTACTGGTCTGGGTGTTTTATATATATTATAAGTATATATTTACAAAAAAAAAGTATATAATTAAGTTTATCGGTTGTCTAGTACCCCATACGACAGGGTACTTAATAGTAGCTTAATTTGGGACTAGATGGCTCTGTGTGGCCTAGTGAGGCATGTCTTAAAAAAAATATTTAATTATTTATCTATTTGTCAATCTCTATCATCCAGTATCCTGGTGCTCCCTCGGCGTGGCTTCAGTGTGGCTGTGTGGACGTCTGGGCGTGTTATCCCGGGGCCGAGGCAGCGGTCTGAAGGTCGTATGCTGCTTAGCACCCTTAGTAGTGGCCGCCTGCATCGCCTTGTCGAGGACGTGCGATTACCATCACCATTGGCAGGGTGAGTGCGAGAGAGACAGGAAGAGACACTCACACTAACACACACACACACACACAGAGAGAGAGAGAGAGAGAGATAGACACAAAAAACACACACTCACACGCGCGCGCACACAGACAGACACACAATCAAAAACATTTTATAAAATTTTTTGAACACTGTATTTTTAGATTTTAGGTATACGTCTTGACTTAAGGTAAATAAATAAATAAATTTGAATTTGAATTACTGTACGATAAAGGAGTTGGGTCCATAAGTCACATCTGTATAATTGTAAGATAACTTTATATACATATTACATTTATATTGTATGTTAATTCTTTTTACCAAAGATGTGTATACCTATAATTGGCGTAGGTATATGAGAACATAACTAAAATAATATTTATACTTAAACGTAAATTTGTATATACAACGTTCTCTTTTTGTTTTCCGGAAAATGAAGGATATAAATCAGACTGCATAAATATAGGTTCATGTTAAAATATTTTTCTTAAATTCGAATTATCGCATTTCTTTTAGTTTCATACAAAATAATTCAATTATTACTTTGCACTCGGTGTGTCAAAAATTTTACTACAGGCTTAGGGCGCGCGTATTATGAATTAAGTTGGGTAAGCTGGCAACGTCGCAAAATAACACTGAGAGCAAATAATGACGATATGATTTTAAAAATCAATCTAACTCGTGCATTGTTTAAACGAACGAACGAACTGTTAGAATAAATTCTTTCGGGAAAATATTACTTTGTGGAATGCTTGGTTTAATTTTCCGGAAAACAAAAAGAGCACGTTGTATATATTGCTATTGGTGTACCGTATATATATAAATAAACTAGCTGACCCGGCAAACGTTGTTTTGCCATAAAAATGATTAAATTACTAAAATGCCTAACAAAAAATAGGGGTTGGTGGTAAAAGGGTAAAAATTTAGGGTTGTATATATTTTATAAAATTTTAATATTTTACTACCCTACCCCTACCCTACCCCTACCCCTACCCTACCCCTAACCTACCCTACCCCTAACCTACCCTACACATACCCTACCCCTACCCTACCCCCACCCCTACCCTAAACCTTTCCCTACCCCTACCCTACCCTTACAAAAAAGACGATAATTGATCAGTTATCGAGCGGGATGAAAAATGATTAAATTACTAAAATGGCTATTAAAAAATAGGGGTTGGTGATAAAAGGGTAAAAATTTAGGATTGTATGTATTTTTGTATGTTGTATCATACAAAAATACAATTAAAAATTTTGTCTAAAAAATAAAATAAAAAATTTAGGGGTGGACTACCCCTAACATTTAGGGGGATGAAAAATAGATGTTGGCCGATTCTCATAGATACCGGATAAGCACAAAAAATTTCATCAAAATCGGTCAAGCCGTTTCGGAGGAGTTCAAGTTCGAACACCGTGACACGAGAATTTTATATATTAGATAAATAAATAAATATGACATAAGCTAAAACATGATACTTAAAAAGTATTATAAACTATTATTTTACGTTTGGTTCAGTGGCAGTAAGCTCTGCTTCTGAGCCATGGGTCTCGGGTTCGATCCTCGCACATACTTTTACTACATAGAAAACACCCAGACAAGTACAAAACAGACATGTTCATGCACACAAATGTTTGTACTGTGTGGGGATCGAACCCGCGACATATGGCTCAGAAGCAGCGTTTACTACCACTGATCCAACTGGTCGTCGAAATTCTAATATGCTTCAAAAATACCTTATTTAATGTCAAATAAATATTTCTTCTTATTTTTTCAGATGTCCTAGCGGGTTCTCTTCTAGGATTCGCCACAGCGATATTCTGCTACCGCCAGTACTACAATCCTCTATCATCAGAACTGGCAGGTATTCCGTATATTGTAACGAATTCTAACACAGTTAAATATATGAATGGAAAATCAGAAGTAAGTCCTGTGAAAGGAGACTGTAAGGAGATTGAATCTACGCCCCTTCTTAACGGCACGAGAAAAGAAGATAAATGGATTTAGGGAAAATTAGAGGTCAGGTTTCGAGGTCGGAAGGTCAAGGCCAAAGGTCAGAATTTAAGGTCAAAGGTCATATTCTAAGGACAAAAGGTCAGATTACAAATTTTAAGTTTAGAACGACGATCGAAAGGTCTGATTTGAAATTTCAAAGGTGAGATTTCAAAGATTTTATTTAGTTGAAGTTTCTTGAGTAAAAATTTTGACAGTTAGGTGTGACTTGAATCCACAACTTTTCGCTTACCGAGCGACTATTCTAACCAATTGAGCTACAAAGACTGTGTGTCGACGAATATAATATGTATTCAAGGCTATATGCTTTGAGCCAGGACAAAAATGTTTCAGAACATTTGAAAGCTACTAACTAATCTTGAACAATTTTGTCTCAGGCGGGAATCGAAACCGCATCTCCTCTCCGGTCCCGGCATGCGAGGAGATGCGGGTTTGAGTCCCGCCTGAGACATATTTCTTCAAGTTTCATAGTGAAACTATGTCTTAGAAGCTCAAATGTTTAGGGCAGTCGCCTGGGAAGCGAAAGGTCATAGATTCAATTTCTACATAAGCCAGTCGAAATATTTATTCAAATAATTGTGATTTTCAATACAGGGTGAAATTTTAACCCCTTTCCAAATTTTAATATATCAATCTACGAGACAAAAAACAAATGACGTATTTTTTCTTTTGGTATAGCCCAGTACAAAAATGTCAAGAAAAAGCACCTAGAAAAAGTCCGCGAAAAATCTAAAATGTTGGTTATGGCCTCCTCGCAACACACTTTTTACACCGTGCGCATCTCATTCATTCATTCATTCATGCATTCATTAATTCATTACGAAACTATTCTTGTTGTTGACTTTTGAGAGGCTTAGGATCGTAAAAAGCAAAAGGCTCCAATCAGCTAATGAATGTTCATTGAACAAACTAAAACTAACTTAACTTTATTAGAAACCACAACAAAAACAATTACAAATACAGTATGGAACAGTATGAAAAACAAAAACATTACCATAACCTACAAGTGTTCATTTTAAAACGAAGACTTGAGTTACTTATTTCTCTTACATCATTTAATCCTCTCCTAGCTCCATAGGCAATACATTCCTATGTAGTAAACCTTTTACCGAATTCACAATACATTGAACAACACAATACATCGAAAACACGCACATTTGGGTTCACAACATGAAGAAATCACCAAAATTGAATTTAACGAGTTACCCTGTTGGCTTGGTATTTGCACATAAGCTATCTAAAACTCACATTAAATGTTTTTCACATTCACGATACCATAATAATTAAAACTATGAATAAACTAAAATAATTATGCACTTGCAATAAATTAGACTGACAGCTGCGTTTTTTGTTTGTTTATTGCTCCTTTCAGAACCAGGCAGCTAAGGTCTGAGACCGCATGCTGCCATGGCATTAGTGCGAATTCGATCATTCTTAACAAATACATAAAATATCATAAACACTTACTTACACTTAATAACTTAACCTAACCTAACTTATCGAAATTTATGGGTGATTTATACGATACTTTGACTCAGTGAGTACTTTTTGAAAGGTATTGTATCGAATAAATTAAAAAAAACACACTTTAAATTTAGCACATTGCTCTTTTTTATGGCATTGCAAATTGACATTGAATTCCTGCGTGCTAAATGTATCAAAACATTATAAACAGTGCAAAATCGTGCATTCACTTCAACCGTCTTACTCTTTCCTTCTTCACTAGTAATCAATCACTAGCTTGTTCATTATTGTGTTACTAGACTGACCGGTGGTACCTATCTGGATATGTTGCCTAATGTTGTGGCGAACTTTATGGACGATGTGCCTTTATTGAACTATCGTGATTTTTATTACCAACATGATGGTGCACCCCCGCATTACGCCGCCTCCGTACGAGACTATTTAAGTTCTGAATACGGTTACCGCTGGATCGGTCGCGGGGGTCCCGTCGCGTGGCCGCCGCGATCACCTGATCTGACACCCTGCGACTTCTTTTTGTGGGGTGAGATAAAGCGACGCGTGTATGTAGAAGAAGCCCAAAGCCTCGAGGCATTAAAAGCTAAGATAGTGTTAGCTTTTAATGAAGTGAAAAATGAAAATGTAGTTCTCAACAAACTTAAAGAAAATATTCAAAAACGTGCAAGATTATGTTTGGAGAGAAACGGTCTGCATTTCGAACAGTTTTTAAAATACTGTTAATGTTTCTTTTCTTTTAATTAATTAATAGTTTCAACCAGTAACCAACCAAACCAGTTTAAGTAAGTGTTTATGATATTTTATAATTAAGAATGATTAAATTCACACTAATGACATGGCAGCATAGTCTCAGACCTTAGCCGGTTCCGAAAGGATCGAAAAACAACAAGGACTGTAAAGAATTGACAGGTCAGATGGCTGCATTTTGTGATATTAAGTTCTTGCATCATTGTTGTTCTGAATACAAAATAATTAATGTGGGTTTTAATCATAGTTTTAATAGTGAATACGTGAAAAACATTTAATGAGAGTTTGAGAAAGCTTATGGGCAAATACCAAGCCAAGAGTGTAACTCGAAAGACAAGTTTGGTGATTCCTACATGTTGTTAACCTAAAATGTGCGTGTTTCAATTTTATTATGAATTCGGCAAAAGTTTTACTACATAAGTAGGAATGGATTACTTAAGGGAGCTAGGAGAGGATTAAAAGAGGTAAGATAAATAAAGTACTCAAGTGTTTAAAACGAATTCGTTTTACAATGCAATGTTTACGTTCAAGGTTGTAGGACGACCACTTTTAATCAGAAATTTTTTTGCGAAAAATATTTCAAGGTCAAAACTTGACCTACATTTTTTATTTCGGAAATGGGCTCTAAACACGATATTTAACTCCTATAAAAAATTCCGAAAGTACATAAAATTTCATCCTGTATACGTCAGCAAATTATATGTGAAAATGTCGGCTTCCAAGGTTAAAAACGTCTTTTAATTTTTTTTAAAACGAAAGTTACCAGTTTAAAACTAGTCTAAGTAAATTATACTAAAGTATTTGTAATCAATTATAGAATTTTCTGTAAGAAATTTCTATAAAACTACTTACATTGTAAAAAGTAAAGTTTTTTTTACAATATCATTATACAGAGTGAATATATTATGTTGCATTTAGTTCTCCTTATCTGTATTAAAAATATTTTTTTGTACAAAATAATAATATTACCGATTTAAGGTTATTTTTAAATGTACCGTTGAGTACATATGGAATGTCCATAAAATAATGATTTTAAGACAAGAATTCGCGCAAAACAGCTGTTGTATTAATATTTAATGCAAATAGCTATCTTCAATTCAGTAATATTTAATAAATTATATTCCAAGGAAATAAAAATCCAAAACTGTTTTTATAGTTATATATAATTAAAAGAAATTATTTAAATCAACCTTTAAAGAGGCTATATCATCGAATATGAAATCGATAAAATACCATTGTGATCAATGCATTTCACTATGAGAAATAATTTAAATTTTGTATTACAAAGGAATGTTGCCAATATTAGACAAAAAAGTAGTAGTAAGTAGTAGTAGTAATCTTGTTCTTAATATGCCGTGCATTTCAACCGCCGCCTGACAAACGAAGCCAAAGTTATCTTACTATTATGTATAACATCTTGGCAGTGTATTTTAAAAATAATCTTAGAAAAAAAAGATACAGCTATTCAGTTTGAAAGTTAAAACACGCTGTGACGCGGACTGAAAGTACCTGTGCGAGGTTCATTCACCCGGGATCCGGCCGCAGCAAAATAATACGCCAGTGAGCGTCACCGCGTGTTTTTTTTTATATTATAATATTTAAGCATGTCTCACTGGGCCACACAGAGCCATCTAGTCCCAAATTAAGGTACTATTAAGTACCCTGTCGTATGGGGTACTAGACAACCGATAAACTTACTTATATACTTTTTTTTTGTAAATACATACTTATAATACATAGAAAACCCCCAGACCAGTACAAACAGACATGTTCATGCACACAAATATTTGTACTGTGCGGGGATCGATCCCGCGACCCATGGCTTAGAAGCAGCGTTTACTACCGCTGATCCAAATGGTCGTCGGAATCGTTGTGTTTACATTTTTTTTTAATTTAAAATTCTAAATGTCGTCGTGTTTAGAAATGTATAGTCTGAATCAATATTTTATATACTGTTCTTGAGTTTACGCGAACACCATACATTGAAATGAAGGATATGTTTTCGGATTTAGTACGCGCTTATTTTTGATTTAACCCGACGCGACGTTTCTATCACTTTACAGTGTTCATGGTCAAGGGCAGTCAGCCCGTTTCAATATTTTATAGTTTTCTAAAATTATTTTTATTGATAAAAAATGACACAGCCAAGATGTTATAGGTACATAATGGATAGATAATTTGGTCTTTATTTTTCAAGCGGTTAAAATGCACAGTGTATATCGATGAGTGTTCTCAATAAAACAAAACGTAGTGCTGGGAATCCCTGAATTTAGTCCATTGTTGGTATTTTGTTATAAACTTTAAGTCGGATTACGAAACCAGTAACATTCCTTATGTCCAGTTATCAAATCCAGTGATTTTAGTGAGAATAGTATTTAGAAAATAGAGATTTATCTAAAATATATTACCTTTTTAATGGTACTATGTACCTTTGGTTATACAGGGTGTAACAAAAAGCTTAACGAAGCCTTAAACCTTGCATTCGGTTCGTCGAACCGAATCGTATGTAGCAAAAATAATCGCTGGCAAACGACTTTTTTTTTTCATTTTGATCCTCAATATCTCTGTGACGATTCATTTCCCAGGTATGGTGTCTTGGAAAAAAATGACCGTACAAATAGGTAGAATACGTGGTATTCGGCTTCGTTAAGTATTTTGTTACAACCTGTAATTATTTATCACGGGTAGACAAAGTCGCTGTGATGTTGATAGTATGTAAAATCTTATTTTGTTTGGTAACTTACTTTTAAGGGGATGATTATGATTTAAAAATAAAACAATTCTTACAATTGGTCCCGTTGTTCTAGTGGTTTGAATACCGGGCCAAGATCTCGGGGTCCCGGGTTCGATCCCCGTGTCAGGCAATAAAAGATTCGAATTTTCGAACAATGCTCCGGTTTGTAAGCATTCGGCAAGCGCGGTGATTATGCCAGTACCCATCAGTAACTTGTTGTGGTAACTTGAATACAATGATGGAGGCTTTCCCTGCAGTAGGATGTCCCTATTACTTCACTTTTTTATTTAATTAGAATTATTATTAATAAATTAAAAGAATATAATTAGTTTTCTTTTCAATATATAAATGTTTTAAATTTGAATTTTGATCAGTTTTTTAAAGTCTCATTATTGTCACTGAGTTGCCTTCCAAAATACAGTTACCTAACAAAATAAGATTTTCAAATAGTAAGTACTTAAATTAAAAATAATTATAAAAACGTTAACCATATTCAACATATTAATTATTTATAGCGATTATCATATTATATTTTTACCTTAGCACTGTATAATTATTCTTAAATTTAAAAAGTATCAGCGGGTAGTTAGTTCCAATCGAATACCAATAGATGGCGTTAAGTGTAGATTACATCGCGGTAGTTTTTACTTACTCCAATTCAAATGCAATCGACTTATTGTTATTGTAATGTTGTATGATATTGTAAACGTAGCCCCATGGAAGCTTTCTATACAAGTAAAACGCACTTTGAATGTAAATCGTGTAGAACTCCCTGTACAATTTCAAACTGCATTCCCTCACTAATTTATTTCTATATAAATCTGGCAAATAGTCATGAAAAAGATTTATTTAAAAAGTTATAAAAGCTTTGCATAATGTTTAACATTAGTTTTAATTGTTTTTTTATGTACAAATCATCGAATTTATTAATTTAAGATCATTATAAAAGCAGTTACGTGATTTTTTTTATGTATAATGTAAATTAAATTTATATAATTTGTTACCAAAGTTCTTTGTGTTACATTGTTGACGAACTAATATTTTTAGTGATAGTTAATTATTCTATAGTAATTTAATTGCTTACTTTTAATTATACAAAAGACACATAAAGGAGTATATTATTTACTTTAAACACCGTGAAATTTTAGTGGTTGTTTTCCCGCAACAGAACGATTTACCTTTAGTAGCACAATCGAATCGTGCGAGTAATTTTTTGATTATAAAGATATCGTTGTTCTCAACTAATCAAAAAAATAATCATCAACTCAAAAGCGTGAGATACGATAGTATCTTTACAAAATGTGACGTGTTTGGGTACTGCTTGCCGCACGAAATCAATGTTCAAAGCAAAAGAAGCTCTACGCACTAAGTGATACAGCATAAACTGCACCGCGCGAGGGGCAATGACCCCGGCCGGTGACCGGTTGCGGCGCGGCTGGTACCATTGGTTTCAGGTTGCTTTCGAGTTTCGTTTATCACAATCGTGAAACTGCTATTTTCTTATTTGAATAAAAAAAAACTGCACAAATCTATTGTACTACTAAGACAGAATCATTTTACTGCGGGAAAACAACCACAAAAATTTCACGGCGTATAATATTTCAGCAACTTTATTGCAATTATAAATGTAAATTATTAAATTAATAGAGTAAATTATTGTCTATGTCGCTCTAGGCGCCAAAACGTCTAACAGTTTTTTTTTTTAAATTTGGATATCACATACATTGTTCTGATTAAGTGAGAAACTGTTTAAAGCACTCGTATTGTGGGCATCAGAAACAACAAAGGTACCACAAACACCCAGACCCGAGAAATAGTAGAAAAATACTTTTTTCTACATCGACCCGTCCGGGAATCGAACCTGGGATCTCGAAGCAGGCGACACCTTGGCAACTGGTGTGTCTGCCAAATGCCACGAAGGTCGACAAAAAAAAATCACAGGTTTATAAAATATCTTTAATACTCGCTTTGGGACCAGAACAATGTAATAGGGGTTAAAGTATGAAATTGCCGATTATGTTCCCACTTTTTATTTTGTTTATAGCTCTTAAGTATAGTCATATTATTGCGTAATTCTTTTTGTATTGTATCAAAAACTAAATAAAGTAACTTTTGACTAAAAACAAATGCAATACTAGTGCCTATTACTTCAAAGGAAGTCGTTGAAAAGACCCCTTACAATGTGTCAACTGACCTCGCTTCAATTAAGTATATTTGTATTATGTACTTTGATTTTCAGAAATTTAAATACCATAATGCGTAGCTTTATAACCATCTAACTTTCACCTTTAATTGCATCGAAAACGGTTCAGGCGTTTTTAAAAAAAACTAAAAAATTAGTATATAAACTTGAAAAATTATTATTTTTATTTAAAAAAAAATTTTTTTTTCAAGTTTATATTCTTTTATTATAAGTGCAATTAAGTTGCGAAAATATCAAATAAACTAAAAAATTGTTAGTATGGAAAAATGACTTTTCTCGATTTCGTCCATACAAAACGGCAATTTCATACTTTAACCCCTAATATGTGATGTTGTCCATGTTCATTTATTTATTAATTTTATTCATCAATTCTTCATTTTAATAACTTTTGTAATATCTTTGCCATCTTTCTCTTATGTTAAAAAACAAAAAAAAAAAAAGGTATCCTGTATCCCTATTTTTCCTAGATTAGGAAATCTTTTTTAGCGATAAGTTCGTCGTAAGTTTTGCAGCGCTGTGCTACAAATGTTTTTATGGTGTGTATTGAAAGTACATATAAGTATTTTGATTCACTATCATGTCATGCGAGTTAGTTGGTATAAAACTTCTACCATGTACAGGCGACAGCACGTCAACCAACCACAAAACGTCAAACTTTCTCAATTGGTATTGATCTCGGGTTAACGGGTTAATTGTTGGACTTAAGACGCTGACTGCAGCCGATGACCTTGAGCAATAAACACGCCCACAAATTTATTCGTCTTTGAATTTCTTTGGAACGCGCCACAGCTATCACTGTCGATTCTCGTAGGAGTGACAGAGAAAAAGCGCATGAAATAGAAGGGCCTAAGTGCCAAACAACAAAATTCGTTGTACAATTTAAAATTGCCATTTTATAAAAATCTAAATCAGCCATTTGCTTAAGCAACATGTAATATACAATATAGCAAAATTTTATTATCATTGTTATACGGACTGCTGAGAAAAATGGTAATTTATGTATTTTCAGAGGCTACTTTGAGATTTTTTTCTATCGAGAAAAGTTTTTAGAATCGTGTTTTGGAAACAGCCACCTAGTCGAAAATATGATCAATTACAACTACATAGAGTTTGGCAACAATACGAGCCATATGCTTAAAGCAAAATAATCTTCATTAAGCTCAATTTGGCTCATGTCAGCGTCTTAAGAGGAAACACAAGGGCCGTTTTTCCATACAAACGTTGTCTCCTGTTTCCTCCCTGGATAAAGCCAGTAGAGCAATAATTTATATAACAAAAATCTATGGCCACTATTAGCTATGTTTTCTGTTTTTTCATAAATTTATTAATAAAAAAGATATGAGCCCTCAAAAATCGAAAAAAATCACCAGATTTTCAGCTGTGTTCAAACATCCAGAAAACAAATTTGGCTAAATTTTAGAAAAAAAGGAAAACATACGAACACGGCCAAAGCCTTTCTATAAGTTTTAATGAAAACAGTATTTAAATCGGTCTAGTTTTGGAAAAGTAATCGGGGGACTACGAAACGTTGATTTGGTGTGCTTTTAGTAGGTATTTTCGGTCCATGAAGCAGTTGTCTCTATCACACTCTGCGGTGAAGGCGTTAGGCACTGCGCGACAGCAATAGATTTTACAAACACCTATTTTTCAATTCTCTCGCCCGTAGTGTTTCCTCTTAAAGTTTGAAAATCAATTCAATGACTTTTTGGGTAGGTTGACCTGCCGTTGCCTCTACCTTGTTTTACGCCACGTTGGTCTAGTGGTTAAAATACCGTGCCAAGATCTCGGGGTTCCAAGTTCGATCCCCGGGTCGAGCAACTAAAAGTTTCGAATTTTCGAACGTTGCTCGAGATTGTGATCACCAACCCGCATTTGTTAAGCGTGGTGATTGTGACCCGTCATTTATGAGTTTCGGAAGTTCTCCCATGATCATGGCGCTTGCAACAGTACCGAAATATCGGAAATTCATAAAAAAACAAGGTACATGGTAGAAATTCCAAATCAACTAACTTACAAGGATATCTATCTATCATTATATCTCCTTGTATACTTAGGTAACATGCCAAAATGTAAAAATATCTATATATGTATATATATATATAATGTTTAATCATGAATCATATGAATGTAATGTTATATTAATGTTTATAACAATTTTAAGTACAATTTCAGAGTATTAAATATTTTATTCTATAGTTGAGTTGTTTTAATAAGTTTCCTATTTTGTAAAAATATGGGAGCATCCATAATGTGAAGCTTGGTTTTTGAGCCCATGGTAGTATAAATCATTTTATTAATGACTTTTTGGGTCTTTCAAAACCCAATGGGGACTACCGTTTCTTTGCTCACCAGTTGGCGCCACTGTAGACTGAGGTCCGGAGGTATAGCTGTAAAAGGCGACTTTATAAGATCGGCGCCGAAACAAAGTTTTAAATCTTGAATCTAATTAAAGTTTATTATTTATAAATAACTATGTTCATATCAACAAACTAACTTCTGAAATAGTTGCTCTTTTAG
Organism: Anania crocealis; assembly: GCA_949315895.1. Classification (NCBI taxonomy): domain Eukaryota; kingdom Metazoa; phylum Arthropoda; class Insecta; order Lepidoptera; family Crambidae; genus Anania; species Anania crocealis. Next base: position 9,481,052 of record OX438875.1, read on the forward strand.
GCCGCCTATTTTATCACTTTTTCTTAATTCCGCTTTCAAAGCGTTCACATTAATCACCAAATAATCCATATTTGCGATAATTTTAAGAAGGAGATCACTTTCCAGCACGTAAAATAAAGAAATTATAATTTATGTAACGAAACCCGCTAAAACCAGTGAAGAGTGCATGTTATTGGACCTCACGCGACACAAGCGCCTCTAGTGGCAAATTCTTCACTAGCGATAGCCCCCATTATGACAATAGAGAACTATGACGTCACAAGTTACCGTACTCGGCTGTCTAGGATATGTTTTGGTACTAGTATAAGATCCCACCATACAACGACCTTCACCGAGCTGGTTATTGGATGAAAAGTATTTTATATGCAATTAAATATGCCAATAAATATATTGCAAATGGGTTAACTAAAAAATTTCAGTCCATAATAAAAATTTTAAAATTTGACAACCGAATTTCAGGTCTGGTTTTTCGCATTCAACCGTATACCACCGTGTTCATAGTTAAATAATATTTATTTCCATTTAACTTTATTTAATTAACCAGACCAGTGCAAGTTACTAGTATCGATTTACCTGTTTATACCTGCCTACTCAAGGGTTGTGACGGGAAAAAAATAGTCAACCTAACGTTTGCATATTCTATGGGCTTCATACTTTCGATTGGTATGGAATTTGTCTATTAACCAAACTAGTAAAAAGTTTAAAAATAAATAATTGTTAATTAATCATACTCTGGACTGTTTTTTTTTTTGGCAACCCATCAGTAATATATTTATTAGCATATTTAATTCATATCAGCCGAACGACGCCCACTGCTGGGCATAGACCTCCCCCAAGGATCTCCACAACGATCGGTCCTGTGCTGTCCGCATCCAGCGGCATCCCGCGACCTTGACTAGATCTTCGTTCCACCTTGTAGGGGGCCTGCCCACGGAACGTCGTCCGGTACGCGGTCGCCATTCGATAACCTCTCTGCCCCAACGGCCATCGGTTCTCCGCGCTATCACTGCCACTTCATCGATGCAATCCTTCGAGCGGTGAACGCGCTATGTTCCGCCCACTGCCACTTCATCGATGCAATCCTTCGAGCGGTGAAGCCTTAAATAAATTCGTCGACACAATGTTTTGACAGCTTAATTGGTTAGAAAGTAGCCCGTAAACGGAAGGTTTGAATTCGGGTCCAAGAAGAAGGTCCAGGTCATGAAAGTTTGTATTTTCAAGGTACACATAAAGGACATTTATAAAATCCTTGTAACATTATAGAACGCAATAAAATATTTGTATTGAGCCCCTGAAACTTTGTTTACATTTTTTCTTTCGTCTTGTTGGTCCAGTCTTACTTAAGATATATGGCAAAGGCATTGCGCAATAGGGCCTAAGACTCGGTCAAATTAAAGTCTTTTAATATAGGTACACATCATTATTTTTATTATAATTTTACACAATCACACATGCATTAAATTTTAATTTTAAATCATCCATTGATCACACATACAATACAATTAATATCACAATAAAAAATTAACGACATGACTATTTTTTTAATAAGAAATAATGACATGTGCACATCAATCAAGTAAGTCTACACTATTAATGGTTTTTTGATTGTTTCTTTGAATCTTTGGATCGCAGAAATATGTTTAACTATCTTAGAGATTGCCTTTTTGTATATTTCAATAGCCATATTTTTTATTTATTATGTCAACAAAAAAGGTCGTACACAAGAACAAGATATGGAAGAAAGTTTAGGCCTATACCTACCATTTACACATTTTTTTTTAAATATCTTTCCATTACAAAGTTACTAAGTACGAACAAAGATTCATTTTTAACATTAGTATTCAATAAATGCAAATTATTTATTTATTTATTTACAATTATTTTTATTCTTAAATACATTTTATAGCTAACAAAGTGGCACTTTTAGACCAAAAATAAATTCATTTCAAACATAGATAGAATTTAAGAACTAAACACACGGTCCCATACAAAAATGGTTCTGAAACTGTTAATTTTAAATATAACCAACTAATGCCATGAGTTATATCTATCGAAATGCAAAGTCAACCTTAAATACATGACTTACACCCGTATTTATAAAGAAGTAATTACTAATTGCTTAAGAAAGTCATAGCTTAAAGTGTTACTACCTAGTGCCTAACTGAAGGAAATGGGTCACCATTATATTCGTATTTTGACGTGATAACGTCTTTAAAATCGTTTTAGTCGGGTGACATGTTCAGAAACTTGTGTCACACCAAAACCTCACGAGCGCGATCGCAGGTATAACGAGAGAGAGACGGACCGATCTCCCGTCTCATCTCGAGCGCTGCCAGTCATTCCGTGAAACTTGTCACGCGGAATCCTCACGAGCGGAGGCTGGCATAGCGTTCGAGTGAGTGGACCGATCTTCCGTCTCTCTCACTCTAGCGGCATACAAACGAATGGAGATTTTCTCGTGCGGTTAAGTTTTCGTTGAATGTTTAAGATGTAATTTAAAATTTGAAAAAATTGTTATCTTCATTAATTCCTTACTTCCCAAAAACTTATATCACCAATAAGACGTTATCACGTAAACATCTCGATCGTAAACCTACTTTACAAACAACCAATTTTTTCAACAAATTACCACAGTGTATTGCTGCACTCCCTGTACATAAACTCAAACCGTGTCACAAGTAATTTTAATGAAAAAGGGCTATTACACTATTAATGATTATTTAAATGATAGAAATGTATGGCATTAAATTGTCCTAGCTCGTACTTGCTTGTACCTTTTGTAAACATATTTTAAAAGAGGCTGACAATAGTGACCGAGTTTCTAGCGCTGCTTCTCGGCACTAGCCCAGACTTGTACCGAAGCAGTGGTAGGTGTAATATTGGGACGTGTAAAAGCTCCTTCTGGGGCCTATTTGCAGAAATAAAGCTGATTTTAGTAATTACTTGTTTTATTAATACGGGTGTTAGGGTGGAATGCAACTACAAAGTTTGACACAAAAACCAAACAGTGACACTTAACTTTTTTTTTATCTTTTGTGCTTTGTGTTAATTTTTTGTGTCAAATAAATATTTTTTCTCTTCTTTTACGAACAGGTTTCACCTATACGTAAACAAACAAATACACTTAAATTAAATTTATTAATTTTTCTAAAAAAAACTTGGCTCAACAACCATTGATCTTAATCGCTCACTACTTATCAGTTGAGTATCTAAAACTGAAGTAACATATACATTTTTAATTAATTATAATAATTCTGAATAATTTAGCATATCAATTAAAGAGTTGCTGTATCAGCAATTCTTAGGAAGTATATGTTTTGTATTGGGGACTTGACACTTAAGTCATTTTGACATCCTTATTATAATCGATTTTGTATGGCGACTGAATTATGACGTCACGAGTTAAGGGTAATCAAATGAGACAAAAAAGGCCTCCCTAATCCGCCGCATCGCACGGACGCAAATCCGCCTCACAATACAGGGAGCCGCTGCGGCCCGACACACTGTTCGATAAATCATACAAATTGTACTAAAGCGAAAGTACTGAATTAATTTATTTCAATTTCTATTAAAGCGGATTTCAGCGCTGCGACCCGACCCGCTGTGGCCCGACAATGTGCGCGAACCGTAAGCGCTGAACTGGTCTGGTATCAGTTCTCCAAGCCGCCTTGTTTATACGACTAGCATTTTGCGGCAGAAGCCGAGACAAGTTAAGTAACACTGCCAAGATATCATACATAATGTTAACATAACGTGGGCTCCGTTTTTCAGGCGGGTAAAATGCAAGGTGTATAGTATACGTTGAATGAAACACAAACTATCACCAAATAATCCTTTGAGCATAATCAAAGTCTTTCCAAACAATCTCTTTGGTTAGAAACACATAGAATGTTGCGAGATTAATTAGAACATACCAGAAGAACTCAGACAAAAACATAGCCGGTGTAGGCCTAACGAATCTCAGCCTCAATATTATATAAGGAACTATGTAATACCGAACTTCTATCATCTTTTGCAAGCACAACACTAGAATCAAACAGATTGTATATGGTAAAAGGAATGATATGCAATTTTGGTACCTCAAGTTTTCATATAAGTTGAAGAGCAGAAATATGTATACGGGCACCATAGCGTATTTGGCAAAGGCAAACCTTCCGAACCAACGGTTCCATATATAAAATGTGTAGTGACGATTATCAGCGAGCAAATATGGATGTACAACAGTATTGTAATGTACTATTGCAGTAATTACAATAGCTAAAAGTATAACTTTAATTTTGTTACGGAAAATCAAACTAAAGGTAGGAATCAAGTTGGCCATTACATAGGGCATGGCAAAAACTCCGTAGAACAATAAAAAATATAACACTTGAGGTATATGTAGAGAGGCTTCATGCGCATCTTTATCTCCAACGACAATTGAACCGTTCACATAAACAAAACTCATGAATAACACTAGTATTGTCCCATGTGTTGCCAGCAAACAAAAGTCTGGCAGCGTTAAGAATTTAAAGAATGTCTTAAAGATTGTTCTTAAATGGTATTTAAGAGCAACAAAGAAGTCTTCAAAATCATAATAACGTTTCAGTTTTGAAAAATCATGTTCTGTCGATGGAATTCTGTTGCTAACTCTATTTGCCCCTAATACTCTATGACTTTTGATGAATATATCAAGTAGTTTATGCCCAAAAACCATAGCCACCCAGACAATATTCGTTTGACGCATCAACACACTGCATATACCGTTTAATAATATTAAAAACTTTGAATTATTCCTGAAACATAACCTAGAAAATATTAACAAGAAGGTTAACGACCAGACATCAGTGTAATAAACATTCGAAAAGAAGAACAATGGCGGAAGTATAGCTAAGTTTACAGCTTGTATTATCGTCTCTGCATAATTAGTAGGACTGTACACATACTTCAAAATTGATGCGAAGAGTAAAAAGTTAAAGCATGAACCAAAAACATTGATGAATCGTAAATTGTAAATGTTGCACGGGAAGTATTGACCCAGGAATCCAGCGGAAAGTAAATACAAGCCAGGTAATGTTGTGATCTTCGGATCCCAGACTGTGAAGTTGCCTTTGCAGTATGCCATGCCCTGGGGTACGTGGAAGAGTTCATCTATGACAATGTGTGAGGCTTTGTAGACTTCGTCGAATATAACTTTAGAGACGGCGAAGAAAATGCATAGGGTTAGGCCCAAGGCCAAGTAGTATTTGTTCTGCATGTTCTAAAACTTCAATACTGGATATCTGAAATAATATCACACAATTTAAAATCATTAATGCTGGTGTGTAATGTTAACATTTGGATCAGCGGTAATAAACGCTGCTTCTGAGCCATGGGTCGCGGGTTCGATCCCTGCACAGTACAAATATTTGTGCGCATGAACATGTCTGTTTGTACTGGTCTGGGTGTTTTCTATGTATTAAAAGTATGTACCTATTTACAAAAAAAAAAGTAATAAGTTTATCGATCGGTAGTTTAGTACCCCATACGACAGGGTACTTAATAGCAGCTTAATTTGGGACTAGATGGCTCAGTGTGGCCCAGTGAGGCATGTCTTAAATATTTATTTATTTATTTCTTTTAACATCTTTAATAATATTAGTATATTACAAACGTAAAATTGTGTATGTATGAATGTTGATTACCCTTTCACGTAGAAACTACTGAATGGATTTTGATGAAACCTTTTCAGTAATGAAGTTAAAACACAAAGGCTAATACTGTTTTCTTGAGTTTACATGATTTTGTACACGTTCCTTTTTGATTTAGCATGATACTATCCGTAAACATATCTTTCATTTCAATATAAAGGTTATAACTTATTCTGACTAACTATCGGCTACATTTTCGCTAAAGAAACTCACAATAGATATACATTCCGTGAAAACAAAAGAGATGCATACATGGTGTTCAGTAAGTACCACGACAAACATAAAAAGAAGCAAGGTAACTAGATAAATTTGAAAGCTACCAAACCACTTATTATTCAAGTAGTTCACTAAATCTAGAAATACATAATTAAGATGAGTAAAGTTATAATTAGACGACAAATGAGCCGAATCTAAGTTAATTAGAAATAAGTCTGTCTTATCATTTAAAGAGAATTGGTACCTACAATCTCCTACAATAATAAAATTGTGTTATACAAATGAGCATGAAAAAGAACGAAATTTTCGTTTGATATTACCTTAGCATCACTTTTTACAGCCAAGGTTGTGTTAACACTAGAAGAATGTTTCACTTCAATCAATCATTTGAGAACATTTAAGGCAATATTTCATTGCATATATACCGAAAATTCAACAAGCCGGTCAACAAAATTTATTAAAACGAACTAATAGCGGTAGTAGCAGGCAGGCCAAGCAAAAATTCTGACATTTGCTGTTGTGGCTGAAAAAGGAACGTATTTTATTGATTTTTCGCCGGCGTGAGTGTTTCTTATTAATAATATGAGGTGATATAAAGAGTATGTAACGGGTGATTGGTGTGCTAAGTGCTAGGCAATAGTAAAAAGCATAAATATAGAAATAAATAAAAAACCGAATATTTTATTATTTTCTCTAAAAATATTAATTTCACATTGCATTAGTTAAGTAAAGCTCATGTAACGGAACGTAAAAATCAGCACGTTCTCGGGGCCAAGTTTTTTTTAATTTTGTAGGCTTACAGGCGTTACAGGCCATTTAAATCCGAGTTACAGGCTTACTTGCTAAAATGTGATTGGTCGGTAATTCAAGTTTCAAGTTTTGAACCGTAGTGATTGTTCAGTGTTTTGATTGAACTTTGAAGTCGATTTTCTGTATTAAAGAACCAACGTTAAAACCACGTTTATGGTTAAAACCGCGCGATGGTATGCTAGAAGATGCTGATTCGAGTCCCGCCTGAAACATACATTTTCAAGTTTAAATTCTGATATTATAATTGCAAGTCCATTGCTAAAATATCATATAAAACGTTACAATTAATTGACATTGGAGTTTTCCGCGGGAAACGAAAAGAGAAAAATGAAATTTGATTTGAAATTTTGTGAAATTATTTTAAGCGGCATTAAAATGAATTGTGATAAAGTGGTGGCATTGTTAAGATAATGTGCGAGTGTCAGCAAGTAAGCTAAATTAAATAAAAGTGAGAAACAAGAAAAGGTGCTTCTATTTGACTCGGATCCACATTCCCGCGTAAAACTCCTGTGATCATTGAAATGTATACGTTACATTTCAATATGTTAGGTTAGAAGTATAATTTATAATAGTCTATGTATGTATTTATTACGAATGTAGAATTCGTAGTAATGAAATGGCAGCATGATCTCAGACCTTGGCGGGTACTGAAAGGAACAACCAAAAAAAATGACATTGACACACAGCTAACCAACACTTTTGTGTATTTGAAAAAAAAAAAGCGCGGGAAACGTCGTGTTTGGTGGTCGATTTTTCTTAGCTGTTTTTTGTTTAAATTAATTTGTAGGATATTGGATCAGAAAGGTAGAAGAAAAGTAGTTCCTAGTTATATTTTCATTTAGTTCTATCTATTTTTGTATATAATTAGCTGAGTTTTGGTAAGTTAATTTAATTTTCTTTGTTCGCCATGGAAGAACCTGAGGATCCCGGAGGAGGGACTCCTCAAGTTTCTCAATTTGTTACTGTGGCATATAACAATCATCCAGACAGGGATACGGAGGGATCAGTAGTTGATACTGATGCTTCTGAGACTAATAAGAATGGTATTAAACGAAAAAGGTCTTCAGCAAAGAAAATATGTAAGCATTGCAACAAAAAACGTAGGAAGCATCACAAGTCATCTAACATTGCTTTAAATGACGCTGATTGTCAGTGCGTAACTGACGATACACGCGATAGATCTCCAGCAGTTCGTCCTAGCTACCAATCTAATGTGACCAAAACCTCGACATTATCCACAGCACCGGAACCTACTCCAATCTTACCTGACTCAATTCCAAATGTCTCACATGGTAGAGAGCTTTACCAAGCCTCAGATGTATCTCCATATGTTGTTCATGTGCAACGAGAGCCAGCCTCGCCCAATGAAAACTGTTATGTTCACCCAGTTAGTTTTGGTTTCTTTTTAAAGAAAAACAAATTCAAACACATTATTGATGGATCTTTGAAGAAAATAGGTAGAAACAGATTGACAATATCATTCTCAAGTCACACCAGTGCTAATGATTTTATAAATAGTAATACATTGAAGTCCCGCCATTATAAAGCTTTTGTCCCAATATTTAGTGTAACACGTATGGGAGTAGTTCGAGGTGTACCTTGTGACTGGACTGAAGAAGATATACAAAACAATATTACAGTCCCAATAGGCTGTGGTAATATCATAAAAGTAAGAAGATTAAAGAAAAAAACTGTAGTACAAGGAAAGACTGAATTTACACCAATTGAAACTGTAGTTCTCACCTTTGATGGGCAAGTTCTGCCTAAACGAGTTTTTGCATGTTATAATGCCTTGCCTGTAGATTTGTATATATATCCAACAGTACAATGTTATAATTGCTGCCGTTATGGTCACATTAAAACTCAATGTAGATCAACACCTAGGTGTTTTAAATGCGGTCAAAACCATACAGGTGATGGTTGTTCAGTGGATGAAGAAGATGTTTCTTGTTGTCTTTGTTCTGGACAACATTATGCCAATAGCAAAAAATGTCCTGAATTTAATAGACAAAAATCAATTAAAGAAACCATGGCTAACAGCTGCATCTCTTATTCAGAAGCCTTAAAATTACACCCCCCTGTTTCAAAATCCTATGCAGATGTACTGACTTCATTACCTTCTCAATCTTTTAAACAACCAACGCCTAAATTAAACTCATCAGCTCCTGTAAGAAAACCACCAACTTCATACAAAAAAACAATTTTATTAAAACCAAATAGTCCCTACAAACATGAAAAAGGATATGACCGCTTAACTCATGCAGCACTTATAAAAGATTATAACATACCTCTGTCTCAAAATGGTACAGTAATAAACAATAATAATTTAAGTAACAGTTCCTTTTCTGATTTATCAGTCAAGGAATTAATGTTGACTCTTATAAATACTTTGTCACAATTTAATTCAACTTCAAATTCAACACCGTCCATCGTTGCCCAAATTGAGAACACACTAGAAAATAATTTAACTAATAGTAAGTACGGTTAATCCTACAGTTATCCAATGGAATTGCCGTAGTATATTAAGCAAAAAATCTGATTTGTTGTATTTAATAAATAAATACAACCCTATCGTTGTCTCCATTCAGGAGACTTGGCTTTTGCCAAACATGAACTTTAAAATTTCAGGTTTTTCCTCCATTAGAGAGGATAGGTCTGATGGTTATAGTGGAGTAGCTCTTCTTATTAGCCATTCAGTTGTTTTTAAACATATCCCCCTCCCTCCACACAGTAACACTTTTGCAATAATTGCAGCTTCTATAAATGGAATTTGCTTTGTTGCACTCTATATTCCAAAACCCACCTCAGCAATATATGACGAAATTGACTCCATAATAACTACACTCCCAAGACCTCTTTTGATTACCGGAGACTTTAATGCACAGCACGTGAGCTGGGGAAGTAGTACTTCAAATCATTATGGAGTCAGGGTGTTAGATATTCTTGAAAAAGCAAATTTATGCATATTAAATACAGGCAGCCCCACACGTAGAACCAAACCTCATGAAGGAAAAAGTGCCCCTGACTTAGCGCTTAGCTCTCCATGTTTAGCTTCTACCATTGATTGGGCTACTCATTATTCTACATTCGGTAGTGACCACTATCCAATTTTTATAAGTATTTCAAATATACCAGTTAAAAAAGACTACAAAGATAATCATCGTTTGAAATATAATATAAACAAAACAAGTACAGCTGATTGGCAACTTTTTAGACAACAGATTATACACAGCATTTCCTCACTCCCAGAAATAAAAGAAAATAATCAAGCCTTATGTGCTGATTCCCTTGCTTCTTTATTAATAAAAACTGCCAATAAAGTGTTTCCTCTTAAAAAAAACAGAAAAGGATTTCCTTCTCCCCCTTGGTGGGACGAGGAATGTTCTGCTGCTATTAAAAAGAGAAAAGAAGCAGAAATTACCTACAAAAACCATTCCACTATAGACAATTTTAACTGTCTTTCTAAAGAAATAGCCTCCACTAGAAAGCTTTTTAAACAAAAAAAATGGGAAGGTTGGAAGAAATTTTGTCTTTCAATATCCCCTGATATTTCCCCTTCAGTTATTTGGTCCAATATTCGGAGATTTAGATCCGCTTTCAAAGAATCTACTCCTCCTCTTCTAGATAACACTACATTAGATCAATTTCTTGATAACCTAGCCCCTCCTTTTGTCCCCCAGCAAGAATTGTTACCTTCCTTTATAGCTCTTCCTAATAATGAAGAACCCTTTATCAGTTCTCCTTTCACCCTCACCGAATTGAAAGGAGTTTTATCTTACGTCAAAGACTCAGCCCCAGGGTTGGACGGAATCCCCTATTCATTTTTATCTCATCAAAGTGATGATGTGCTTATTTACTACCTAAACCTTACTAATTCTATATTTCAAACAGGAAACATTCCGCCTTCTTGGAAAGCCCAAGAAGTTATTCCTATTCTTAAACCTAACAAACCTACCACTGACCCATCTTCGTACCGCCCCATTGCACTATCGTCAGTCTTAGCTAAACTATTGGAACATCTTATTAAAAACAGATTGGAATGGTTTTTCGAGAGCAACAATTTGTTATCCAATAGTCAATATGGTTTTAGGAAAGGCAGAAGCACAATGGATAGTATTGCCCTACTAATAACTGATATTCGGTTAGCTTTTTCAAATAATCAGTCAGTTTTAGCGGCATTCTTAGATATAAAAGCTGCGTACGATAATGTATCATTACTAATCCTCAAGGATAAACTCCTTGGACTAAACATTCCTTTCAAAATAGTAAACCTTATTATAAATATGTTATCTGGTCGTTTCCTTCATATTCAACAAGGAAATATTACAAAATCGAGGCAAGTCTTTAAGGGCTTACCTCAAGGCTCTGTGTTAAGCCCTCTGCTTTATAATATTTACACTTGCGACCTTGAATCGGCGATAACAAACGTAGATGGAATTAAAATTCTGCAATATGCTGATGACTTAGTTTTCTACGTTCAAGGGCAGTCCGTTGAAAACTTAAGTACACAGCTCACTTCTTCTTTATCTTTATTAGAATTGTGGTTAGATAGGAATAACTTAAGTTTATCTGTTTCGAAATGTATTTCTATTTTATTTACAAGATCTCGTCTCCCTCCCCCTTTTACTGTTTACTTTAATGAAGATGTCATCCCTGTTGGTAATGAGGCTAAGTTTTTAGGAATTATTTTAGATTCTAAATTATCTTTTCTCTCCCATTGCTATTATGCTATTGGGAAATGTGAAAAGATGTTAAATATTTTACGATGTTTATCAGGTGTCTGGTGGGGATCTCATCCTTTTTCGCAAAAGCTTTTGTATAATGCTATTATTAGAAGTATCTTGGATTATGCTAGCTTTTTTATGGAACCGTGTAGTGTAGTTGCTTTAGATAAATTTAACGGTATTCAGTCCAAGGCTCTCAGAATCATAACTGGTGCAATGAAATCTAGCCCCATTAATGCCCTTCAGATGGAATGCTGTGATCCCCCATTGCCATTACGTCGACAATTCTTATGTGATAAATTTTTATTTCGTTCCTTACAACTTCTGTCTCACCCTTTATACTCTAAATTACATACTCTATCTAATCTGATTGATACTTCCCCGTATTGGAGTCATAAAAAAATTCCATGTTTAGTCATTAGTTTTCGCAAATTTACTTCCTTACAGTCTCCTATACATAGATCCCAGTACCTTCCTATTTTTTGCAATAGCTTTCAATCTTTAATTATTTCTCCTGATATTCACACAAACTTAAATATTCATAAAGATGATCAAAATGCAAATGCTAACCTAAATTTTATTCTGGATAGAGACTGGCATGATTGGCATCACATTTACTGTGACGCTTCTAAACATTCCTTATCGCCTGTAGGAATAGGGGTTTATCACCATCAGTATAAAATAGTTCAGAAGGTAAAACTTCCCCCGGAATCTTCTATATTTACTGGAGAATGTTATGGTCTTCTAAAATCATTAGAGTACATCTTAGTTATGAAATTGAATAAAACAGTTATTTTCACAGATTCTAAAAGTGCTATAGAAGCACTGAATAAGTTCCCATTCAAATGTAATTCCAACAATAATGCTATAATAATGTGTAGAGACTTGCTTTATAAAATTCATCTAAAAGGCCTAGTAGTCCACTTTGCGTGGATTCCTAGTCATTGTGGTATCACAGGAAATGTTATAGCGGATCGGCTGGCAAACGATGCTGTGACATGTGGAGATATCCACCCATATAAAAACTTTTGCAGTGATCTGGCTACTCTTCCCAAACAATTCCTTCGAACATCTTGGGAGGAAGTCTGGAATCAGAGTAGTCAAAATAAAGGTAAAATGTATAAATCAATTCAGGAAACTGTTCCCATTAAACCCTGGTTTTTTAGTATTAAACTTGGAAAGTTAGCTACATCATGCATTATTCGTATGAGATTAGGTCACGTAGTTTCTCCTGCCCATCTTGCTAGACTACGGATTGTAGACAGTGATTTGTGCGAGTGTGGTTCTGGTGTTGGCGATTTAAACCATATTTTCTTTGCTTGTCCAATATATGATAGATCCTGTTTCATGTCATCCCTTTTATCCCTCCGAATCCCCTTTCCAACTTCTATAAATATCCTTCTTAATATGTGTAATTATGATGTATATAACAGTATATCCTTGTATATAAACAAAAACAATATAAAATTGTAAATATTGTATGTAGTATTTTACTTCTCTGATCCTCTCTTTTTAGAATAGAATTCCGTCCTTTTCCTTTGTATATCCGTTTCCCTACCTTTTTAGTCATACCTTTCGCTGTGGCTGATGCACAAGCCGTGCTATGCCAAAAAAGAAAAAAAAAAAAAAAAAAAAACCAACACTTTACTCTATGTAACCAACCAACGGTTTTGATCCTGTTTGAACGTATCTAATTTGATAATTTTAATTTTAATTAAAACATTTCTATTAATACTTCTTATGTGATTATTAGTGCGGTTAAAATTTTTAGAAATGGAGGCGAACGAATTTGTTTCGAAAATAAAAGCCAACGGCACCGATAAAGATGTTTGCGATTTGAATTATGTTTGTGATGAATACAAGGTGATATTAAGTGGTTTAGGTCCTAAGGATAGAGGACCCTTCTCATTAAACGTCCTCTGTATAATGTGCAGGTATGTATCTGGTCATAAATGCTTTAAATTACTGTTAAAATAAATATTTAGAGACTATTTCAAAAGGTAACGTTTATACGCGCCTTTAGTTAGACTACGATTCAGTTAAACACTATTCTAATACTTAATTACATAGTTTGTTTACACTAGCCAAATAGTCTGTCCTGGCTAAGACAAAGCCTATTTAACTCCAAAGTTATGTGAACTGTAATATGCAACCTTGCCTAAACAATTAAGCTTAGCATGATCTAGTCTAAATAGGTTTGGTGATCTATAATGCCTAGTTATAGATCACCAAAGCATTAGGCCAGTATCTTCGTCGAGTGACTCGCTTGCAACTCGCTACTAACCGTAATACCGTTCGAGTACAGTTTACTAGTGAGTAGTGTGATTTGCAAGGGCTACTACTCGCCCGTGAAAATAGAACAAAATGGATGGGCTCGACTAAATTACTTGATTAGTAAGTCAACACATTTTTGCTGTTTAAACATGTTTAGCTACAAAATAACATGTTATTCGACTAAAATACTGACTTAATGCGAAATAGACTACACTTATTGTGCACTAGATGGTGCCAGAGACTTGGTAAGAGTAGAATTTAGATTTTAAACTATCCTATTGGAACCATACTTATTCCTGGTATAATAATAGAACAGAGACTATCCTGCAATATGTAAGATAGAAACTGACACACACACGCACACACACACACACCACACACGCACACACACACCACACACACACACACAAATATAATTGTAGTTAGTAAATTAAGTAAGAATATTGTAAAAACTAGTTGCATTTAGTATAAGATATGGGAGAGCGTAAACTCCTGATACGGGCATATTACGCATGCTTAAAAGGATATTACTTAAACTAAACATGTAATAGCAATTTTGTTAAGTAAATAAATTTTATAATATTATTATATATTTATACTAGCTGACCCGGCAAACGTTGTTTTGCCATAAAAATGATTAAATTACTAAAATGGCTAACAAAAAATAGGGGTTGGTGGTAAAAGGGTAAAAATTTAGGGTTGTATATATTTTATAAAATTTTAATATTTTACTACCCTACCCCTACCCTACCCCTACCCTACCCCTACCTACCCCTACCCTACCCTACCCTACCCCCTACCCTACCCCTACCCCTACCCTATCCCAACCCTACCCCTACCCTACCCCTAACCTAACCTACCCCTACCCTACCCTACACATACCCTACCCCTACCCTACCCCCACCCCTACCCTAAACCCTTCCCTACCCCTACCCTACCCTTACAAAAAAGTTATCGAGCGGGATGAAAAATTATTAAATTACTAAAATGGCTTTCTGATACACAATACAGGGATAATAAAAGCATTTTAACTAAACTTTATTTGATATTTTAGCAACTTAATTGCACTTATAATATCAGTATATAAACTTGAAAAATTTTGTCTCAGGCGAGACTCGAACCCGCATCTCCTCGAATGCCGGGCGGGCGCTATACCATTACGCCACCGAGACACTGTGACACGGCGCGAATTTTTCAAGCATATTCTTACGCTGTGAGCCAGCGTTGTTTCATCAAATGTTAGGAGTTTGCACCCTTAACACCTGAAAGAAACATCTTTGCAGATGTTTGACAGTCAGTTAAGATGAAACAGCTATTTATATACTTTATTTGATATTTTAGCAACTTAATTGCACTTATAATATCAGTATATAAACTTGAAAAATTTTTTGTCTCAGGCGGGACTCGAACCCGCATCTCAATCAAATTTTTCAAAAATCATCAAATTTTTCGAGTTTATATACTGACATTTTAACTAAAACTTATAATACGTGACATAGGTATGGTATGTAGTACAAAATGATAATGATAATGATAATTCTCATTATAAGGGACTCAGTCCCCTCGTGACCACGGCATTAGCATCACGGCCGAAACGTCGAGGAATGTAAGTAGTGTCAATACTACTACATACCACACCTACGTCGCGTTCAGACCCGCAATTATAAGTTTTAGTTATAATGCAATGCGAAAGTTTATAGTAGAAGCATAATTCTTTTACCAAATATCTCTTTCTTTTCAGAAACCTTGACAAAGTACCATCATGGAGGGACAAAGTGGACACGAAAGTGTTGCTAGAGCTGACTATCAATTGTGTCCGGGAGACGCGTGGTTCGGACAAGCAGGATCGAGTGAAGACATTAGCGTGTATCTACCATATACACAAATATGCTGTAAAAATGGTAAATCTATAATACTAGCTGACCCGCCGAATTTTAGTACTAAAAATAGGGGTTGGTGGTAGATGGGTGAAAACTTATATCATTAAAAAAACCCTTAAGGCATGAAAGTGTAACATACTGACAGACAAATATATGGAGTTACTTTGGCATTTATAATATTTGTACATTTATAATATTTGTACCGAGAAAGCTATAGTATAACCGGGAGCGCGATATAACCAGGCGTGATGTGTACCTAGAATACTTCGCAAGGATTTCGGGTTCGATCCCAGTGGGGTCAATTTATGTGATGATCTCTTCTAAATTTGTTTGGGTATGAAAAAGCCGGAGATTGTAGTTGTGCTCCAAATTCTCCGAAAGGCACATTATCAGTAAAATCAGTTTTTTTTCTGCAAATAGGCTCCAGGAGGCGCTTTTACACGTCCCAATATTTAAACCTACCACTGCTTCGGGACAAGTGTGGGCTAGTGCCGAGAAGAAGCAGCGCAAGAAACTCGGTCACTATTTTCAGCCTCTTTTTAAATAAATGTTCACAATAGGTTTAAGCAAGTACGAGCTAGGACAATTTAATGCCGTACATTCCTATCATTTAAATCATCATTAAGCTACCTATCCCGGCTTCTGTCACGAGAAACAAGTCACGTCAAAACAGGGCTTGTTTACCGGTTTATTTTTCGAAACGTTATCGTCTTAAATGCCTAAGAATGCTTTGATTTCGGTTTTGTTCGTAACGGAACGAAATAAAAACGTTTTTGATAAAATAAAGGTTTATTAACTCGTCGATACCTACATACGAAACGAAGGACACACGGATTTCACTTCAGTTTACCTTGGGTCCTCACGCAGCGGGATTAACCGGTATTTGGATAACATTCTCAATTTGTTTCCGTTCCGAACGTAATACGAGAACAAAACGCATTATAACGGTTAAAACGTATTAATACCGGTAAAAAATTAACGGTTTAAAGCACTGCGTCAAAGGTCTGTAGGCGGTTTAGAAACTCTGGCAACATACTATCATTGATGAAAATTTAAATCCAAATTATTATTTTTTCAGTATTCAACCGTACCACCAGAACTCATCCTCAAGCTATCCATGATGCCATTCGAACAAGACGCAAAGTCTTTACTCAATGAATACTGCAAAACATACTGGAGCATACTGACTGATCGGATTACGTATTTAGAGAAACTAAAACCAAAGATAAATCTAAATAAGCTACTGCCAAAACTAACAGACGATATTGTAAAAGTAATTCAAATATACGATACATATCAGTTCTTTGCGAATATTTTAACATTTTTAGTGAAGAAATTACATTTTCTGTACAACAATATGAATGCTAAAGGTTTACATGGTGTGTTCAAAGATATTTTCAGTTGTATTCAAAAGAAAACTGATTTAGATTCATTTAGGAAGTTGTCAGAAAAGGAAGCAAGGGAATTGTATCAGAAATTCTACGATTGCTTCTACGTTATAGCTGAGAATGCGTCAAAATTTAAATTCCAAGGTTGCTTTTTGAGTTTAATCGTTGAAACTGCAAAGAAAATCTTTGAACATCATCCTGATATTACTGCCTGTCTCGAATCACTACTCTTGAAAGGGTTCTGCGTGATTTTTGAGAATGCCACAAATAGTTCGATTGTTGATAGCAATTTAAACCAAATGCTGGCTTCATTCGTCGGTCATGAAAGTTTGTATGAAAAAACAATTAAAGCTACGTATCCATTTTTAAATCAGCTAGTCAGATTACTCATCGAACATGCTGTAACGTTATCCAATTGGGCTCATACCTTCAACATCAAAACTCAGTATAGCTGTCTTAATTTAATTTTATATCTTTCAACGAAGAAAACCGAGCAGTTCCTCAAATGTGACAATTGTAAAGTCAAATCCGGTCTCCACGATTCGTTAAGACTCCTATTCCTAATTAAACATTTCCCACAAATTTCTATCTCTCAAAATATGGATGTAACTCCAATTCTGCCGATGTTTTACAAGCTCGTGACCATCCAACATAAGGTCCTTCACGAACTCCGCGTGCTAGGCTGTGCGAACCATGAGAAATGTTTCCGTAAACTACAAACGGACATCCACAACACAGCTATAACATTGAACAAGGCTCGCTACTACGAGTACTCAATCAAACTCTTCAATCTATACGTACAAGTAGAAATACACCATTTCAAAGACACAACAGATTTGAAAAATATCAGCAGAGCGTTATACAATAAAAGCATATGCGAGTTGGACTTCAAATTGTATGAAGATGCATTAAAAGATGCATATTTGAGTCTGATATTTTCATTGCCCGATGGATTTGGAACGGAGAAGTACATGAGTTTGGTTATGGATATAAAAGCTAAAGAATTGAAATCTAGAAGTGAGGATGATGAGAAGAAAGACGAATATCAGTTGTACTCTGTCCTGGAGGCATGTAGATTGGCGCTGGAAGAGAAGAAATATGGGAATCTTAAGCCGTTTGTGAACCATTTGAAGTTCAGGTGAGTGTTATTTACTTTATTTTCCCTATACTCTATCTTGGCTTGCTCTCTCGTTTCTGATTGAGACTTCTTTCCATCACCGTATCGAAATGATTAATTTCTGTTTCACCACCAGTCCACTCCAAGACACAGGTCTCTCCAAAAATAAGATTTATCCATTATTGCCATGCTTGGCAGGTGGGTTGTCGATCGTGACCAATGGTTGATAGAAGACCGTATTCGCCTCTTACGACACCCATAAGAAAAGGAGGGCCGGTGTTTTTCAACTTTTGTGCCAACCCTCCTGTCAAGCGTAGCGATTATAGCGTGTTAGGTGAAAGGTATAACGAGCTGAAACCAGCTTATATTAACATATACACGGTGCATTTTCAACCACCTTTAAAACGAAGCCCACTTTATGTGACCATTTATGTATGACATCTTGACAGAGTTATTTAAATTTTTATGTAAAAAATTTTAAGCTATTGCATAGCTTCTATCGCGGGCCTTGAGCGTGGAGACCGAATCCAGAAATTCCGTAACGAAAATAACCTAACCTAACACTCGGGGCGAGGCACGATCGAACAATTTTGAATTTCCGAAATTTAAAAGAATTTAGAAGAAAATAAGGATTTTGAAAGTATGGTTGCCTATAGTAACCATATCCGCCAAAATAACAGAAAAATTTAATTACAAAAGTCAAAATTAGAGAATACATAAAATTATACAATTAAGCTATTGCATAGCTTTTATCGCGGGCCTTGAGCGTGGAGACCGAATCCAGAAATTCCGTAACGAAAATAACCTAACACCCCGCACTCCGACCGGCACAGCGGTGATACTTTTTAGTTTTATAATTGCATAAGTTGATAAAAAATGCTATGCAATAGCTTTACCGCGGCAGTCTCCGAGTGCCACACGTCTTTTTTTTTTAAATAAAATTGAAAATGTTAGTTCATCTATTTATTGAAATGAAAGATATTTTTACGGATTTACAACGCGTTCGTTTTTTATTTTCATCTATTACCTATTATTTGAACCACGCTGTGACGCGCACGGATGTAGCTGTGTAAGGTTCATTCGTCCGGGACATCTAGGCAGCAAAATAATTGGTCTGTGCGCGTCACAGCGTGTTACAAAATTAAAAGTCTGATTATGTAATTAATATTTTTCAAAAAAATATTTTTATTGGAAAATTAAATAGCAATGCCATGATGTTATACATAATGGTCACATAACGTGGGCTTCGTTTTCCAGGTGGTTTGAAATGCACCGTGTATAAATAATATGGTGACGTCAGAAATTTGATCATCATTTAAAAAAAAACATAAATATCGGAATCTCAACATTTTAGGAATTATGAAAAAAAAAAATGATAATATCAAATTTCTGACTTCACCATAGCATTTATATGCATATGTTAACATAGGCTGGTGTCAGCCTGTAGACTGGTGATGATTTATTTATTGAGGATAACAATAGCAATGATGATGATGAGAATAATTTACATAGAAATTTTTATTGATGTTTTCTATAGTGATCTACTCGACCACGAGTTCTCGATGTACGCCAGACTATGGCCATCTATAGTGCCGATAGCGGCTGTATGGCGGTCACTCCTTGCTCTAATCAAGAATAAACATGCGTCTTGGGTTAAAGGTATGTATCTTATTTTTTTATTCATTTATTTCATACTACGATTCTGACGGCGACATTTTCACTTGGTTGTATTACGTTTTCAGTTATATTGCGTTTTCGTTTTTATCGCGTTTTCGGTTCGCGCTTTTGGTTATATCGCTTTTCCGTTTATATTGTTTCTCCTATTATTTCGCATTTTTGTTTATAATGTTTTTTTTATTATTTCTCTTTTTTTGTTTAAAATGTTTTTCTTATTATATTGCTTTTTCATTTATATTGCATTTTTGTTTTTATCGTGCTTTAGGTTAAGTCGCGTTCTCTATATCGCGCTCTCGATTGTATCGCTATCACGGTTGTATCGAGTTTTCGGTTATTTTCAGATTATATCGCGTTTTAGGAAGTATAGCGCTTGAGGTTACATCAATCTTTCGGTTGTGACGCATTTTCAGACATATCGCTCTCTCGATTACATCGCGCCATCGCAGTACATAAATGCAAAAATCGAAATGGACGATTAATTAAAGTACTTAAATTAATTAAATTATATAACACACACCCCATTGGTGTACTGGTTTATATATTCAGCTAAAATCACGTGGTCCCGGGTTCGATCCCCGGGTCGGGCAGCAAGAGATACGAATTTTCGAACATTAATCGGGTTTGTGAAGCATATTTGACCTGCATATGGTAAGGGGTCATCCATAGATTATGTCACACGATTTTTGAGATTTTCAGACTATTTTGCCCAATGTCACAAAAAGTAAGACCCCCCCCCCCCACCCTTAATTTGTGACGTAATTTGTTTACGACCCCTTATGCCTGTACCCATCAATGCTGTGGTAACTTGAATTCAATGATGGATGCCTTTTGCCTGCAGTGGAATGATTCAAAGTTGTTACAAATAACAAACAACAAGTGTAATACTAGATTTATGATATTAGATAGATAGATAGATAGATACACTTTATTGCACACCATAAAGTTTAAAAATAACACATGAGTAAGATTTAGATTAGTACAATTTAGGCGGTCTTATCCGCTTGCAGCGATCTCTACCAGACAACCTTCAGGTAGAGGAAAGATGAAACAGATTTGAAAGGGGAAGGCGGCGGAGAGTATTCAAAAGCACACGTAAAAAAATAATAATAATAAAAGAGATGTAAAATTACAATCTGAAATAATAGGGGTTAAAGTATGAAATTGTCGATTATTTTCCCACTTTTTATTTTTATTATAGCTCTTAAGTATAGTCGTATTATAGCGTAATTCTTTTTGTATTGTATCAAAAACTAAATAAAGTAACTTTTGAATAAAAAAAAGGAATACTAGTGCCTATTACTTCAAAGGAAGTCGTTGAAAAGACCCCTTACAATGTGTCAGCTGACCTTCTTGCTTCAATTAAGTATATTTGTATTATATACTTTGATTTTCTGAAATTTAAATACTATAATGCGTAGCTTTATAACCATCTAACTTTCACCTTTAATTGCATCGAAAACGGTTCAGGCGTTTTTTGAAAAACTAAAAAATTGTTAGTATGGAAAAATGACTTTTCTCGATTTCGTCCATACAAAACGGCAATTTCATACTTTAACCCCTAATATATCTAATATTACACGCATATTATAATTTCCATCGTAACAAAATGTTTGTTTTCATTCATTAAATTGTTTTATATTTTTCAGCGGAAGAGAAAAACTCAGTTCTATGGACACTGTACAGAGTGGTCTTACAAACACCAACAACTGTGAGGACTATACACAGCGAGCATTACATAGAAATAGTCACCGAGCTCCTGGATGACATAGAAGATAGCCACGTGAGTGTCTCACCACCGGGGCTTGTTTACCGGTTTATTAGACTCGAGTTCACAAACATTTAAACAGCCGGTAAACAAAGAGTGACGATTAATTTGACACAATACTCGTATTCCCATATAAAATATGTCAAATAATATTTTAAACGCTGTTTAAACTTAAACGTCTGTTGGTGAACACGGGCCTTACATGCCTAAGAATTTGATTTCGGTTATGTTCGAAACGGAACGAAATAAAAACGTTTTTTAAGAAGAACATTTTCATTTCGTTTTTGGTTAAAATAAAGGTTTTAATAACGTTTTTATTTCGTTCTTTCCCGTCGCGTCGGTACCTACATACGAAACGAAGGACACATATACATGGATTTCAATGGGGCTATCGCTAGTAAATTTGCCACTAGAGGCGCTAGTGTCGCGTGAGGTCCAATATCATTCACTTTGTACTGGTTTTAGCGGAATTTGTTGCATAAATTATAATTTCTTTAATTTACCTGCTGGAAAGTGATCTCCATCGTAAAATATAGCAAATATGGATTATTTGGCGATTAATGTGAACGCTTTAAAAGCGGAATTAAGAAAAAGCGCAAAAATAGGCGGCCCTAAAGAGCAACTATTTCAGAAGTTAGTTTGTTGATATCAAGATAGTTTTTTATAAACAATATAACCTTAATTAGATTCAAGATATAACACTTTGTTTCGGCGCCAATCGCCTTTTACTGCTATACTTCCGGACCTCAGTCTACAGTGGCGCCAACTGGTGAGCAAAGAAACGGTAGTCCCCATTCAGTTCACCCTGTTGGCCTCGCGCTGCGGGATAACCGGTATTTGGATAACGTTCTCATTTCGTTCACGTTCCGTACGTAATACGAGAACGAAACGCCTTATAAAGGTTAAAACGTATTAATACCGGTAAAAAAACGGTTCAAGGCCCTGCTCACCACACGCCTACAGCTGGACATAAACCTTCATGATTGAAGTTGATTTTTTGTCAGTGTCAATTTATAACTCGGCCAATTATGGCGACATGTCTATACTAATATTATAAAGCTGAAGAGTTTGTTTGTTTGTTTCAACGCGCTAATATCAGGAAGTACTGGTTCGAAAAGAAAAATTCTTTTTGTGTTGGATATTCTATTTATTGAGAAAGGGTTTAGGGTATATAACATCACGCTGCGACCAATAGTAGCGAAGCATCAGTGAAAAATGTTGCATAAATATTCGCGATCATAATAACAGAAATTGACGCGGTCGAAGTCGCGGGCAACAGCTGGTTATAGATATTTATGTCATTATGCAACTATTTGATTGATCGCACTCTTATGTCAAATGAGTGCACATTTACGGCCGGTCCTAATAACCTATCTATCTTCAGTTTTGGCATATCGGAGATCGGAAACATCTTCTGTCTTTGTTTCTCTGGACGGTAAAATCAGAGATAGAAACTGTTTCCTATCTCCGAAATGTCAAAACTGGCGATAGATAGATTATTGGGACCGGCAGTTAGTTGGCACTCTCTTTAACGCTGAACATACAGGGTGTAAAAAAACTGAACGCAGACCCTGAAGCTACGCAATCTGAAAAGCAAACCAAGTCGTATTACAAAATATTTTTCGCAACATAGTTTTAAATTTCTACGGTCCTAAGCCTGTTTAGGTATGAAGGGAAAAACAAGAACTTATGGATAGTATCGTAATGAATGAATGAATGAGATGGGCATCGCGTAAAAAAAGTGTTGCTAGGAGGCCGTATCAAAAATTTCAGATTTTTGGCGGACATTTTCTAAGTGCTTTATCTTGACATTCTTGTACTAGGCTATACAAAAAGAAAAAAAACCCCATTTGTTTTTGGTCTCGTAGATTGCTATATTAAAATTTGGAAGGTGGTTAAAATTTCATTCTGTGTATTTCTTTATTGTAGACCATCACAACAGAACTGAAGTTCGTTCAAGCATCACTTCTATTCCTGAAAGCAGAGTATGATTTAGCCGAAGCGAGCCAGAAGGACGGATGGAAAATCACTGAGCCTGTAAGTAAAGTAAAGTAACAGCCTATAATCATCCCACTGCAGGGAAAACGCCTCCATCATTGAATTCAAGTTACCACAGCAAACAGGCATAATCACGCTTGTCTAGCGAGTTGGTGGTCACAAACCCGAGCAATGTTCAAGTAATCTGAACTTTATATGATACTAGCTGACCCGGCAAACGTTGTTTTGCGATAAAAATGATTAAATTACTAAAATGGCTAACAAAAATAGGGGTTGGTGGTAAAAGGGTAAAAATTTAGGGTTGTATATATTTTATAAAATTTTAATATTTTACTACCCTACCCCTACCCTACCCCTACCCTACCCCTACCCTACCCCTACCCTACCCCTATCCTACCCTGCCCCTACCCTACCCTACACATACCCTACCCCTACCCTACCCTAAACCCTTCCCTACCCCTACCCTACCCTTACAAAAAGACGATAATTGATCAGTTATCGACCGGAGAGGAAAAATGATTAAATTACTAAAATGGCTATTAAAAAATAAGGGTTGATCGTAGAAGGGTGAAAATTGAGGATTGTATGTATTTTTGTATGTTGTATCATAAAAAAATAGAAATTAAAAATTTTGTCTAAAAAATAAAATAAAAAATTTAGGGTGGACTACCCCTAACATTTAGGGGGATGAAAAATAGATGTTGGCCGATTCTCATAGATACCGGATAAGCACAAAAAATTTCATCAAAATCGGTCAAGTCGTTTCGGAGGAGTATGGCAACGAAAACTGTGACACGAGAATTTTATATATTAGATTTTAAGCTATTAAATTGCAATTTTAATATCAGAATTTTGCAAAAATAAGTATTAAAACATGAAAAATTATGTCTCAGGCGGGACTGCGAGGAGATGCGGGTTCGAGTCCCGCCTGAGACATAATTTTTCAAGTTTAAATACATATTTTTCAGGTTTAAATACTGATAATCTAAACTTTTTATTGCCCGACCCGGGGATCGAACCCGGGACCCTGAGATTTTGACCCGGTACTTAAACCACTAGACCAACGACTATTCCGACTTTTCTACATTGACCCATCCGGGAATCGAACCCTAGAAGTCGTCATGATTAGATGACAATTTCGGACCCATTTTGATAATAATGTTCATCGTCTGCTAGGATACTATCTAATCGGCTGCCCATGTGATTATGGAATGCACAGGGGTAGCCACCCACCGGGCATCTATTCTCGGCACACCGAGTTCCCTTTCAGAAGCCTGCGAACGTCCTAAAAGACTTCAGTGCTTCTGGAAGGAGTTGGGATTGTTGGACTGACCACCCCAATCCCCCCTACGCATGATGGGCCAAGTGATAGATAGAACACTGAATCTATAATCTATACTTAATATTATAAAGCTGAAGAGTTTGTTTGTTTCTTTGTTTGTTTGAACGCGCTAATCTCAGGAAGTACTGGTTTGAATTGAAAAAATCTTTTTGTATTGGATATCCTATTTATCGAGGAAGGCTTTAGGCTATATAAAATCACGCTGCGACCAATAGGAGCGAAGCATCAGTGAAAAATGTTACAAAAATAATCGCGATCATAATAACAGAAAAATACGCGGACGAAGTCGCGGGCAACAGTTAGTTAAAAATGTGTATTAAAATTGATCAAATTACTTCACAGACTATGGACCCAGATCAAATTCAGGCAACAAGGACGTTGCCTCAGGAACATCACGCTTGCAGGAGAGCTATTCAGGCCGTTGATATATTAACTGAAGCTGTGAAAGACATAAAACAAGGTTAGTAATATCCTTATCATCATACACGGTGCATTTTTAACTACCTAACAGATCCCTCTGCGGTGGTAGGCTTCGTAAGAGGCCGCCTGAATGCTGTACGGGACAGCGTTATAAATTAATTATTATTTAAATTATTACTATTTCCTTCTCTTTCTAATTGTGAGATGGCATGCGGCTCTTCCTACGGTATTGCCGATCGACCGCGGAAAGCACGCGCATGTCATCCCCCCTCGGTCGGACCTCTCGCTTACACAGTGATTGCGTGGGTGGGGATTTTCCCGCCAAAAATTGTGAATAAAAGGCGGGCAGGGGTTCCATAGAATCATTCGATCCAGCAGCAGCATAGAAGAATCATCTCTCCTAAGCAAGTAGGTAGAGCCCTAGAAGATCAACCTGAACAGATCCTGGGAAGGAATATAGGAAGAATACACAGCCACCTCACCGCATACAATACAGTCCACACAGTAAACATTGGGTTGGCTGTTACTCCGTAACCCGACATAAGGCGTTATTATTCCAACATCATCATCAAACAAGACGGGCGTCTGACCGTCTGGCTTCCTCCCTCATCTTCGTACCAAACCCGGCCACGTGTCATCCGGCACAGATGTTACCACCCTCCTGCCGGAGTCCAGCGACAAACAGTTGTTCTGTGTTCCGCTGGTGTGTGGGAGAACCAGTGCCTCTGGGTAAGCTCGCTCCATCTTAGGCTTCTTCTTAACCGTATAGTTAAGTATGTAGTCATGAGCAAGCACATTATTTATATTTAAAAAAAAATCTTTAAAATGAATATACTGATTTATACTTTCATGGTCACTATCTATCATGGTCAATGGTCAGAGAAGCGATTGAAATTACCAAATACAAAAATTTCAATCGCGAAGATGGCTTTAAATTATCTTGTGTATGGAATCCAGTGGTTCGAATTTGCGGTAATCGGAAAAAAAACAAAAAATACTGTGTCACGATCGGATACTGTAAGTGTTGTGTGTCGAGAACAAAAGTGTAAAAATAGTGAGTTGTGAAACAGTGGTACCAGTGTCGTGTGTAATAAAAGACTACGACGGAGGGTCGACCGATTTGTCTGCTCTTAAAAGCTACCTACCCGCAGATACAACAGTTCTCCCGTGATCATGGCGCTTGCAACAGTGCCGAAATATCGGAAACTCATTCATAATGAATAAGGTACACGGTATAAATCCCGAATTAAATAACTTTAAAATGAAGCTATCCTATTCCCGACAAATACGAATTTAAAAACACATAAATCATGAAAATTGGTTCAGTCATTCTTGAGTTATAAGTGGTGTAATTAACATAAATTTCTTTTAAACATATACAAAGAATAATATCCTATTTCAGACGAAGACAAATCCAAAAACACATTGTTTTTGACGTGAGAACGTCTTTAAAATCGTTTTAGTCGGGTGACATGTTCAGAAACTTGTGTCACACCAAAACCTCACGAGCGCGATCGCAGGTATAACGAGAGATAGAGACGGACCGATCTCCCGTCTCATCTCGAGCGCTGCCAGTCATTCCGTGAAACTTGTCACGCGGAATCCTCACGAGCGGAGGCTGGCATAGCGTTCGAGTGAGTGGACCGATCTTGCGTCTCTCTCACTCTAGCGGCATACAAACGAATGGAGATTTTCTCGTGCGGTTAAGTTTTCGTTGAATGTTTAAGATGTAATTTAAAATTTGAAAAAATTGTTATATTCATTAATTCCTTACTTCCCAAAAACTTATATCACCAATAAGACGTTATCACGTAAACATCTCGATCGTAAACCTACTTTACAAACAACCAATTTTTTTTAAATTTAAATTTGAATTTGAACACAATGAATTTGAATTTGAACAAAAATCATAATAATTGGTCCTTTCATTCTTGAGTTATAAATGGTGTAAACTTACACGACTTGGTTTTATATAATTTTTTATCATCACAAAACCCAATAATTTTATTAAGCTTAATTTAAAAATACATAACTTACTGTTTTCTTGAGTTTAGCGAACACCATACATTGAAATGAAAGATTTCGTCTGCCCGTGACCATGAACGCTGTGAAGTGTTCGAAACGTCGGGTTAAATCTATACTAATATTATAAAGCTGAAGAGTTTGTTTGTTTGTTTGTTTGTTTGTTTGTTTGAACGCGCTAATCTCTATAAGTACTGGTTCGAATTGAAAAATTCTTTTAGTGTTGGATAGTCCATGTATCGAGGAAGGCTTTAGGCTATATAACATCACGCTGCGACCAATAGGAGCGAAGCATCAGTGAAAAATGTTGCAAAAATAATCGCGATCATAATAACGGAAATTGACGCGGACGAAGTCGCGGGGAGCAGCTAGTCAAAAATAAACGCGTACTAAATCCTTAAACATATCTTTCATTTCAAAATCCATAATTAATAATAGATTTATATATTCGTAAGCTTTTGCCCGCGGATTCGCTTGCGTTAAATTCGGGGTAGTAATAAAATTTCACCCCCTCTTTTAAGGGGTTATGGGCAAATTAAAAAAATATATATTATGCTCTATTTTTTCGCTAGTCACAAATTTTTAGCTTTCTACATTGAAAATTGCGGAATGCTCCATTCTAACTACCACCCCCGATTTAAGGGAAGTGTGGGGTTAGAAAGAGACAAAAAGTAGCCTATGTCACTCTCCATCCCTTCAACTATCTCCACTTAAAAAATCACCTCAATACGTCGCTCCGTTTCGCCGTGAAAGACGGACAAACAAACAGACACACACACTTTCTCATTTATAATATTATTATGGATACCCACACTCGTTCTAACCCATCTTCCCTTTCCACAGTGACTCCGTCTCAGCATCTCTCCCACTGCGTCCAGATGTATCAGGTTTGGGTCCAGCAGTTCCTCCACCTGTCCAGGACGTCGCACGGCTTGCAGCTGGCATATTTGTGCTGTGAGATAGCTACGCATGTTTCTGACAGGTATAATATACTTTATAGATATATAGATAGATAGAATACTCTTTATTGCATTTATTTGATATTTTAGCAATTAAATTGCAATTATAGAGAATCTGTAGAGAACTCGCTGAGCACTGACATAAAAGCATTTTGGAGATTTGTCAACAGTAAAAAAAAAAATAACTCGATTCCTTTAGCTATGAAATTTGGGAGCGTTACATCGAGCAACCCCTCCGAAGTTTGCGAGCTGGTCTCGAAATATTTTAGCTCTGTTTATGAGGATGCTACTTCTCCGATCGCCAGTGCTCCGGTTGAATGTGGATGTTCTGATGCCTTGTGTAGCATAAACATAAGTGGTGACATGATATTGAGAAAAATAGAGAAGCTTGATACGAACAAGGGTTCTGGCCCAGATGATATACCAGCTCTATTTGTTAGAAACTGCGCTAAGGAACTCTGTTTACCTCTAGAGATACTCTTTAATAAGTCCATTAAGTCAGGGAACTTCCCCACCTTCTGGAAAGTGGCTCATGTGATTCCAATCTTCAAGTCAGGTGATAAGTCGGACTGTAGCAATTACAGACCTATTAGCATTCTATCTTGTCTATCTAAACTATTCGAAAGTGTGGTGTTTGATGTTTTGTATGGTCATGTAAGGCCCTTTCTACATCCACGACAGCACGGATTTGTGAACGGCAAGTCTACCACATCCAACCTTCTTGAGTATAAGAACTACCTATGCAGCGCTTTTGCTAAAAGAATGCAGGTGGACTCCGTTTATACTGATTTCGCAAAAGCATTCGATAAGGTCAACCACACAATACTTTCCAGAAAACTGGCTGTTTTTGGTGTGCACGGTTCACTTCTTCGCTGGTTCCAGTCTTATCTGAGTCGTAGGAGTCAGCTCGTCGCGTTAAGGGGTCACATTTCAGAGCCAATCTTCGTCACATCCGGAGTTCCTCAAGGCAGTCACTTGGGACCATTGCTGTTCGTTATCTTCATAAACGATCTTATTGACACCTTGTCTTGTCCATGCCTACTTTACGCGGACGACCTTAAAGTATTTACAACTGTCAGTAGTAGTTCAGACACCGCCAGGTTGCAGTCAGATCTAAACACCCTATCTGACTGGTGTGATCGAAACCATATGCGACTTAACATTGGAAAGTGCTTCGTAATATCTTTCACCACGAAGAAGCAAAAACTTATTTTCGACTATTCCCTTAATGGTAAGGTTCTTGACCGCAATCAGGTGGCCAGAGATCTGGGTATAATCTTCGACGACAAGCTTACCTTCAGAGAACACTACAATAATATCGTAGAGCGTAGTTATCGTCTACTGGGATTTATAACTCGGACCACCAAACAGTTTCGACAAAGTAAGAGTTTAATTTACTTATATTACTCGCTAATACGTAGTGTTCTTGAATATAATTCGGCTATCTGGTCTCCCTTCTACAAGGTACATAGTTATCGTGTGGAGGGTGTCCAGAGGCGTTGTCTAAAAATCCTCGGTTATAGATATGGCATGGGCCGAAAACTCGGGTCCTACAAAGAACGCTTAAGCTATTTCCACATAAGTCCTCTATACATGCGCCGACAGATGATTGACCTTGTCTTGCTCTATAAAATACTGCACCATCAGATGGACTCCTCTAATCTTCTTTCTTTGCTGAATTTCAACACCAGATTTAGAGTCCGCAATCGTAATTATAATATTTTCTCTCTTGAAGTCTTCTCTAATAACACCTCTTACTACAACCCCATAGTTCGGATGTGCCGCCAATACAATGAAATTCTTGCAATAAACAGAGAAATAGATATATTCTACCTCACGCTGCCTCAGTTTCGGAGACAATTAAACACACATTTAAGTAAGATTTGTTTATAAATAAGTATCTAATTAATTAGTTCTCTCATTTTATTTATCTGGTTTTCACACTAATTCTTAACAAAATTTTAAAAATTTAAACTTGTGTAATTTTTTCTAAGTTTGGCATTGGTTCTTAAGTGTAGCGCTCTTTAGCGCATAAATAAACAAATAAAATCAATTTGTAAGCTTCTAGGCACATATATTTTTGGATTATGATCTAGATCTGTACTATATGCATGATATAATAAGATATTCACTTTGATTGTAATCTGTTTTGTGTGCTATGAATAAATAAAATAAAATAAAAAAATAAAAAATAAAATAAAATTATAGTTCATTCATCCAGGACCCGGCGGAAGCAAAATAATCTTACACACTTAAACTAATGACGTGTGTATGTGTGTGTGAGTTATCGTGTAAGTGTGTATGAGTGAATATGTGAGTGAGTGAGTGGGTAGGTAGGTAAGTGTGTAGGCTTTTTCCTCACTCAGCCTATAAGTTTGAGCCCATCCACCGTCGTACCTCCTGACAAGCTTGTTCATGAGCTGGTACGAGGGCATGAAGCACAGTGACATGGCTCGCCCACAGCACGGCCTCGCCGATGCCTTCCTGGTCGATCGGCTGGTTCGTACTAATATTATAAAGCTAAAGAGTTTGTTTGTTTGTTTTTTTGAACGCGCTAATCTCGGGAAATACTGGTTTGAATTGAAAAAATCTTTTTGTGTTGGATAATCCATTTATCCAGGAAAGCTTTAGGCTATATAACATCACGCTGCGACCAATACGAGCGAAGCAATAGTGAAAAATGTCGAAAAAAAACGCGATCATAATAACCGAAATTGACGCTTACGAAGTCGCGCGCAACAGCTAGTATCAGTACATAAACTTGAAAAATTATGTCTCAGGCGGGACTCGAACCCGCATCTCCTCGCATGCCGGGCGGGCGCTATACCATTAAGCCACCGAGACACTGCGACTCAGCGTTAATTTTTCAAGCATATTCTTAACGCTGTTAGCCAGCGTTGTCATCTTAACTGACTGTCAAACATCTGCAAAGATGTTTCTTTCGGGTGTTAAAGGTGCAAACTCCCAACATTTGATGAAGCGACGCTGGCTCACAGCATTAAGAATATGCTTGAAAAATTCGCGCCGAGTAACCTCATTTGCATTATGTGTGTGTGTAGAATGTATGTATGAGAGTGAGAGCCTGCAATAAGTCGTAGTAAAAATTTATAAATAATATACAGCATGACTTTTGCATCATCTTAAAAAAAATTATAGTCGTTCAGTATCGTATTTAGAGCCCATTTATGAAGTAAGAAATGTACCTAAATCAAGTTTTCACCCGAAAATATTTTTCGCAACATAGTTTTCAATTTTTGCGGTCCTAAGCCTGTTAAGGTATGAAGGGAAAATCAAAAACTTATGAATAGTATCGTAATGGATGAATGAGATGCGCATAGTGTAAAAAAAGTGTTGCTAGTAGGCAGTATAAAAATTGCTTTATCTTGACATTTTTGTACTGGGCTACACCAAAAGAAAAAATACATTATTTGTTTTTTGTCTCATAGATTGCTATATTAAAATTTGGAAGGTGGTTAAAATTTCATCCTGTATGTATTGTTTTCTTATTTCAGCGAAGCATACGTGAAATCAGCTACAGTGCTTATAGGCCACTCTCACACCAAGAGCGAAGTCGTATCAGAGTTGATATCGCGTTGCGCGCCCCTCTGCGCTATCCTGGATAGATCTGATGCGATCATATTTCTTGCCACTGTGTCTGTAAGTAACAATCCTATTAACGCGACTACTAGAGCCATTGATTTAATTTTATTACTTCTAAACAAAATCAATTCTTAAAAAACTAGAACAGTATCATTTTAGCAAATTACCTCTAGTATTAATTGAAGGAGTTTGTATATTTGGGATCAATGTTTACAGCGGATGGAAGGTGTAATAGTGATATTGAAAGGAGAGTAAATGCTGGCAACACGGTGAATGAAGCTTTGCACGCTTTTATGAGCAGTCAGAAGGTGTCCGAAAAGGCCCGCCTGGCTGTGCATGGAGGGGTGTTGGTTCCAAAACTGATGTATGGGAGTGAAAGTTGGGCGTGGCAGAGAAAACATGAAAGCAGAGTAAATGCAGTGGAAATGAGAGCGTTAAGAAGTATGATTGGAGTCAATCTGAGTGACAGGATTAATAATAGTGTGATAAGGGATCGATGTGGTGTAAAAGAGGATGCAGTGACCAGTATTGAAAAAGGAATGCTTAAATGGTTTGGACATGTTGAGAGGATGAATGAAAGCAGGTTGACTAAAAAGATATATATGGTGAGTATGAATGGAAATGTTGTAAGGGGAAGGCCTCGACGAACTTATCTTGATCAAATCGGGGAAGTTCTAAAGAAAGGTCAGGTCAAGAGTACCCTAAACCGGCGAGCGTGTATGAAAAGATTAATGAATGTGGATGAAGCGAAAGTAGTCTGTAAGGATCGTAGCAAGTGGAAAGATGTGGTCTCTGCCTACCCCTCCGGGAAAATGAGTGTATGTATGTATGTATTAATTGATTCACTGTTGCTGTTGTCAAAAGCTGTTAGCTTTTCATTCTGGAATTCTTTCGTATTGTACATTATTGCTGAAAGCGGCCGCTTTTGGCGTTAGCGACAAATTGGACTTTATAAACATCTAAATGAAAAGTTTACTGTTTGTAATAAATAAAAATAATATGTGCCATCCTTAATCCGCGTACCCATTACGACAGGGTTTCTCAAACTTTTGGCTCCAAGAAGGGTTTTAAAGTTCCCAAATATCAGCGAGCCCCTTGACTAATCAATTACCCCCCAAAATAGAAAAATTAAAGAATTACAAAAACAATCTAATTGTACTTATCGTTTTGTTTCGTCCAGTAGGGCTAAGATGCGACCCACGACATAATAATAGGGGTTAAAGTATGAAATTGCCGATTATTTTCCCACTTTTTATTTTGTTTATAGCTCTTAAGTATACTCATATTATTGCGTAATTCTTTTTGTATTGTATCAAAAACTAAATAAAGTAACTTTTGACTAAAAAAAAAAAAATGCAATACTAGTGCCTATTACTTCAAAGGAAGTCGTTGAAAAGACCCCTTACAATGTGTCAGCTGACCTTCTTGCTTCAATTAAGTATATTTGTATTATATACTTTGATTTTCAGAAATTTAAATACTATAATGCGTAGCTTCATAACTTTATAACTTTCACCTTTAATTGCATCGAAAACGGTTCAGGCGTTTTTAAAAAAACTAAAAAATTGTTAGTATGGAAAAATGACTTTTCTCGATTTCGTCCATACAAAATGACAATTTCATACATTAACACCTAATATTATCGCGGCCTTTTATCGTATTTTGACAGCGTTATGTCGTTTGTCTACCGCCGCTACCATGACAGGTCATTTATGTCATCTCCTAACTGTCAAAATACGAAATACGATAAAATTGTGTCTACAAACTCGTAAAACTCGTACGTAATGTAACAGCCTATAATCATCCCACTGCAGGGAAAAGGCCTCCATCATTAAATTCAAGTTACCACTGCAATGATGGGAATTGACATAATCACCACGCTTGCCAAATGCGGGTTGGTGATCGCAAACCCGAGCAACGTTTGAAAATTCGAAACTTTTTGTTGCCCGACCCAGGGATCGAACCTGGGACCCCGAGATCTTGGCCCGGTATTTAAACCACTAGACCAACGGGGCGTATCCTACAGGGCACCATAACTATATTTTGTCTAAAATTTGTTACATTATTCAAATTGTTCAAAACATTATTAAAATTGATTTGACGACCATTTGGATCAGCGGTAGTAAACGCTGCTTCTGAGCCATGGGTCGCGGGTTCGATGCCCGCGCAGTACAAATATTTGTGTGCATGAACATGTCTGTTTGTACTGGTCTGGGTGTTTTCTATGTATTATAAGTATTTATTTACAAAAAAATAGTATATAAGTAAGTTTATCGGTTGTCTAGTACCCCATACGACAGGGTACTTAATAGTAGCTTAATTTGGGACTAGATGGCTCTGTGTGGCCCAGTGAGGTATATCTTAAATGTCAATAAATTGTGGTTTCTCTTCTGAGATGTATAACAATAGATGCGATATAAATTGAATATTTTTCTCCTCAGATGTATTACAATAGATGCAATTCGAACGGTATAGCTGTGAGGCTGCTACAGATGGCGCAGGCGAAAGTGCTAGAAGCCTGCGAGATGACACACGACGGGAATTGTAAGTACATTGCGTAGTAAAGTAACGGTATATAATCATCCCACAGTATGGCAGAGGCCTAAATCTTTGGTGCATATTAATTATTAATCCATACTTATATTATAAATGGGAAAGTGTGTGTGTCTGTTTGTTTGTCCCTCTTTCAAGGCGAAACGGAGCGACGAATTGACGTAAATTTTTTTAAGTCGAGATAGTTGAGGCTACTTTTTGTCGCTTTCTAACCCCCCACTTCCCTAAAATGGGGGGTAGAAGTTTGTATGAAGCTTTCGCAATTTTAAGGTATAATGCTAAAAAATTGGTACGCGGACTATTTAATTTGTGACTTACAAAAAAATCTTACATCAGGGTTTTTTTTGAAAATCCGCTAAAAAAATGTAATGAATAAATGTGGACGACATCACGTACATTGTTCTGATCCCAATTTGAATAACTATTTAAAGCACTCGTGTTTTGGAAATCTGAAACAACGAAGGTACCACAAACACCCAGACCCGAGAAAATGTAGAAAAACATTTTTTTTTTCTAATTTGACCCGTCCGGGAATCGAACCCGGCACCTCGGAGCAGGCGACACCTTGAAAACCGGTGTGTACGCCACTCCGTCACGGAGGTCGTCAATTATGCAGTGAATAAATGAATATGATCAAATGATTCTGTACTACTGCCGTTGATTTAACATGATTGTATCATTCAGTGGACCTAGCCATAGGTCGTCTACTGGAGGCCCAAACGGAACTGTGTCTCAGCACAGAGGGCGCCACCCTCAGCGCCGTCAGCAATACGCAGAGGCATTACTTGGCCGTCAGTAATACAGGTCAGTTGCTAAATCTATACTAATATTATAAAGCTGAAGAGTTTGTTTGTTTGAACGCGCTAATCTCAGGAAGTACTGGTTCGAATTGAAAAATTCTTTTTTGTGTTGGATAGTCCATTTATCGAGCAAGGCTTTAGGCTATATAAAATCATGCTGCGACCAATAAGCGAAGCATCAGTGAAAAATGTTGCAAAAATAATCGCGATCATAATAACCGAAATTGACGCGTACGAAGTCGCGGGGAACAGCTAG
The DNA here is from genome assembly GCA_949315895.1 of Anania crocealis. Lineage (NCBI taxonomy): Eukaryota > Metazoa > Arthropoda > Insecta > Lepidoptera > Crambidae > Anania > Anania crocealis. The sequence continues at coordinate 9,516,522 of OX438875.1, forward strand.
TCTTAATATATTAATATCTTAAGGCGGCTACCTAGAGCTATGTGTTGCCCCCAATCGATTAAATGTTAATACTTCTAAACAAAATCAACTCTAAAAAAACTAGAACAGTATCATTTTAGCAAATTACCTCTGGTATTTATTGAATCACAGTAAACTTTTCATTTAGTTGTTTGTAAAGTCGAATTTGCAGCTAACGCTTAAAGCGGCCGCTTTTAGCAATAATGTAATACGAAAGAATTCCAGAATAAAAAGCAGTTAAATATGAGTCAATAAATACTAGAAGTAATTTGCTAAAATGATACTGTTCTAGTATTTTGAGAATTGATTTTGTTTAGAAGTAATAAAATAAAATAAAACCGCGTGCAGTTTGATCCAACTTTAAAGATGGCATAGTTTATAGCTCAATTTATAGTCGCATATGTTTTTTATTGGAATTTATTAGTTTATTATGTAACAAAGTGAGTTCCATACGATCATAGGGAAAGTAATATACTAAAGTTCCAATCTTCATAGTAAAGATCGTCCTCTAGAAGAAAACTAAAATTATGTACTAAGCATAGATGGCATTACTGTGCGCTCGTATTAAATCGAAAGAGGCAGAAAATCTTTCCCTGCTGCGGCTTTTTGTAGACGGTTCTGCTATTTCCGTAGCGCTAGTGTCGCAAAGCATGCTTTTGCTAGTTACTTATTGTAAAAAATAAAGCAAGTACTTATATTTTACGTACGGCATTTTTGTAACGAATTATAAATGTGGAAATTATAATAAATAATGCTGTTTTTTTTTTAAATATAATAATAGACATACTAATAACTTGATTTAGATTTTCTTGGCCCTTACATTAAAAGCTAATAAAGCGCCATCTTACGGCACGTTAATGTCATTGTCAAGCAATGCTATATTGTGCTTGCAAATGGTCTTGAGACATATTTTTTCAAGTTTAAATACTCAACGTTTAGTTATTTTTGTATTTTTGTTTCTTGAATTGAGAAGTGTGTGTGCGCGCGCGCGCGCGCGCGTGTGTGTGTGTGTGTGTGTGTGTGTGTGCTTTTGGATAGTCGAAATTTTATACAAGGAATTTGATTTTCAAGAAAGTTTTTAACATCTATGTTACCAGCAACGAAATGGTCCAAACGCCGCCTCCTAGCCCTAACCCTCAAGCACAGCATAAGCACGAGCAGTCAGTCCATCGCGTCTGTATGCCGTTCGTTGGCCTTGTGGCGTCGAGTCCGAGCGGCGGGCGGCGCGGCGCTGGCGGCGGCCGGCGCGAGGGCGCAGGGCCGGCTGTGGGCGTTGATGGTTAATACGCACAAGATGGATGTAGCCCAGGTGAGTTGGTGGCTCGATTAACTTCTAAATGTTTTAAGTTTATATTTTTTAAGTTTATATACTGATATTATAATTGCAATTAAGTTGCTAAAGTATCATATAAAGTAAATGTTACCAAATTGGTAATTTATTGGTTGGCATTGACTATAAAATGAAAAGTAGGAAAATCGTTTATGGGAAATTGTATTCGTATTTTCAACAAATTACCACAGGGTATTGCTGAACTCCCTGTACATAAACTTAAATCGTATGTCAAAGTAATTTTAATGAAAAAGGGCTATTACACTGTCAATGATTATTTAAATGATAGAAATGTATGGCATTAAATTGTCCCAGCTCGTACTTGCTTAAACCTTGTAAAAATCACCTTACCTTGTAAAAATTTATTTAAAAAGAGGCTGACAATAGTGACCGAGTTTCTTGCGCTGCTTCTTCTCGGCACTAGCCCAGACTTGTCCCGAAGCAGTGGTAGGTTTCAATTGGGACGTGTAAAAGCGCCTCCTGGGGCCTATTTGCAGAAATAAAACTGATTTTAACTGATTTTATAAATTGGTGATTTATTTCTCCTCCAAACTGGAGCCTTACGTCAGTATTTTTCCATGATTTTAGGCACAGAAACAACCATCTAATTCCAATTCATATTCCACAGACCACAATCGACAACAGACTCAAACACATCCTAGGACTGCAGCCGTCGAACGAAACGCAAGAGCACAAATCTGAAAACACTAAACCTGTCCTCTTAACTCCCAGACACGAAAATCTAGAGACAATGTTGGAGAATGTCGTATTCAAGAAAACACAGACGAGTCCTTCTCTTCCTTGCGTGTCGGTATTCGCTTTTAAGATGCCCGAATACTTCAAACATTCCAATTGTAGTTGCTACGGATGCACCCCAGAAACTTTAACACTGTCCTGCCTCACCTCTGGGTTGGAATCGTCCATGTACTTTCGGGCCAAAGAATGGGATATCGCCAGGAATTACTTCGAAGGAACCCTCAAATGCTTCAGTTATGGTGATGTGAAAATAAAAGAGTATTTCAAAGGCCTGAGAAGCAAGTTCGATTGTGAGATCGTTGATATGGCTGAGAGAATAGTTAATAATGAATTCAAGTGTGTTCAAATTGAAGTTTTAATTGAAGCAGCGTTTTTTGAGCTAGCGCAAAGAGATTATAAGAAAGCTGATGATTTGATTGTTAGTATACACGATACTATCCAAGAAATGGGTGTCGTTAATACGTATTTGAAGAACGACGTTTTAAATCTATTGACAACGTCTGCACAGTTGAGGAAAGTCATCAAGAAACCAGTTGAGGTTGGTCTCGAAAATGAAATGGAGAACTTGAAGATAGCACCGACCGACGAAGAACCAAAGACACCAGTAACAAAACCGAAAGATCCGCCTAAAATGGCTAAAGTAATAGTTAAGAATGAAGAGCTGCATAATGTTAAGAGGAAAGTGATAAAACTTAACCTAGACGATGCAAACGATGAACTAGAAGTACCGAAAGCGACTAGGAAAAGGAACGTATTCAAAATACCTGTTCCTGTCACATCTAAACCTGTATTAGAGAGTATCACGCCCCGTACTAGGTCCAAACCTGATATACTAGTGACGAAACCGAATGACGATACGCCTAAAGTCGAAAGAAATGAATTCTTCACGCCAATATCGACTCCCGCCGATCAATTTTTCACTCCAATGACATCAATGAAAACGTATTCGAAGAAATCACTTAGAAATAACATAGTGAAGAATCTAGAAGCTGAGTTTTCCACGCCTAGAACTGACAAAGA